>OZ024932.1:108798750-111198750 GCA_964017235.1 Sabellastarte sp. h YS-2021
TCACTTTGCGCACCATCTGTTTTTCTTTGTTTTTGTCCTTGCAACACCTAGCAAAGTGATTTTTGTCCCTACACTTGGAACATCCTTTTTCCTATGCTGGACACTTCTCCTTTATTCATTCATGTTCCAATCCGCAGTAGTGACAGACTTTGGAACTGCTTTTTTTTTTAATTGGGGCCTTGACTTTCTTTACTTTGTTGCTTGCCAATTACGTCTTATGTTGGACAGCAGCTTCTCCCGCTGCACAAATGTCTATACACTCCTTTAATGTTAGTTTAGGTTTCTTTAAGAGTTCTCCATGGATTTCATCACTTATTATTCCACATATGATGCGGTCTCTTAGTATTGAGTCTTTACAGTCATTGCTGTAATCACATGTCTTAATCATTGCCCTCAAGCTTGCCACATATCCACTGAAGGATTCTCCGTCAACTTGTTGTCTGTTAGTCTATTTATAACGTTCCAGAGTAACATTGGCTTCTACAATGTATGACTCAAATGCAACTATAATTTTTGCTGGTGTCCTCTCGTCTGGTGGCGTGTCAAATTTAAATCCGGACAAGGCCTTTAGTGCATCATCTCCGAGACAGTTCTCCAGCTGAGCTACTTGCAATTTCTTGTCTAGCAATCCCAGATCTGACAGAAGTTCATAGTTTTTCCATCTGGCCTTAAAATTTCTCCAGGCCTCAATCCTATTCTCACCTAGGAACAGTTGTTGTAGAGGTTGGGCACTTTTCTGCAAATTTGCAAGTGCATGGCTTCTTCTTGTCTCATCTGTCATTGTCAAAGACACTGGTAAAAACTTATTATCACTCACAGGCTAAAATCAGGCAATACTCCAACAAAGACAAAGTCAAACATTTGTTCATAGAGTTAAAAGTTTACCGCTGCCACCTTGTTTCATGTCTGTTTATGTGATATGTAGTCCAAACATAGAAAAACTTCTGACTTTATTCAGTTTACAGTATGTACAACATGGATGCACATACAATTCCTTGCGTTACCAGACGTGGCCACAACTACGGCCGCGTACATGAGAACCAGCAGATTACGTAACAAATACCCCAGAAAACTCCACAACCTATTTCAAAATATCCTGTATCTGCCTCTCTATTACAGACCATTAACAAAAGCTTTGAAGTTTTCTTAGGCAAAAAACTGTACAAACGGTTTGATGAATAAAGTTTTAATGTTACCTTACTAAAGGCAATTTAATTTTCATTTTCTTTCGGTAAAGAGGATTTAAAAATAAAGGTATTTAAGATTTATTGAATTAGTAAACTGGCAGATATATATCTTAAATCTGAGACATTTTTTTTCAGACTTTAGACCCCTTTGTATTGTGAATATACTTGCAGAGGATTCGGTATAAAAATGCTTTTAGTGTGAAGGCAAAAGAGTCCGATAACTTTTAGAACGTTAAAACATGTCATCAGTCTTACTTGAAAACATCACTTTAAATGATGCTGTTGTCTTTATGTTTATGTCCCATGATGAGAAACCTAGAAACATTGGTCTAAACAACAATGGAAAACAGTGATACAGACCAGTTACGCAGGAGACATGTTGAACATTCAGACCGCGACAGTGTGGTCGCCCAGTGTCTTCACAAGGTTCCTTTTTGAGTTAGGCGATAACAGTGATGACCGTGAAGATGCCACGGAAAATACCCCCGTTAATCAATTCTCTCCAGATAAGAAGCAGCCAACAGATAAAATGACTCCTTCAAATGATCTGAAGGATTTAAAAGGTTTGTATTTCCAAGTTAAGACCATTGTACACTAGACGTGGTTACCTCGGCTCTACTGTACTTGCGTGTGGCACAACCCCATATAGAACTGGAGATTTGCATAAAAAAATTTTCTGTTGAATAAAACTTAATAAAATGACTGAAAATGGTTTAATATAGTTATAAAAACGATTGATTTTAAGCCAAGGACACACAACAAATAGAATATGTGTACAAAATATATAATTTTTTTCCACAGCTTTTATAATAAAAGAACATTTTGGGAGAAATGGTCCAAAAACCTTGGTAAATCAGGAAATATCATTTATTTTTTTGTCAAACATGTTTGCATGTTGACCGATTGTTGAAGAAAATGAAACAAAATGCCACCCATCAGTTTTAAAAAGGCATATTTTGGGACAGAAAACTCGGTCTAATTTGAGTCATAAATAAAACTTGCTGGTTGTCATTGTTGTTTCTTCAATGTTTGTGTGGGAGATGTTGCCCATGGGTGAGGCTTGCTGGACTGATTGAACTGTGACATTTTGGGAATGTGACAGAACCCAAAAAGTGATAGAATCACTACCACTGGCTTGACTAGTAGTGGCATTCTACCAGTAAACGCCCATGTTGAAGTTAATATATTAAATTTAAATTATATTTACAGCTTTATATTTTATTCTTCTAACAACAGATTTTCAAATGATATACACTACAATTAATAACTGAGGCGCATGTTGTTTTATTTGTTTCAAAGCTTTATATTTTCATAATTTATCTCTATTATCGGCCGTTTCTACAGCAAACCGGAAATACCAGTGAACGCCCATTTTGTAGATAAATAGAAGCATTTGTCCTTGAACTCCAACAAAGAAATATAAGGCGGGCGTTCATTGGTAGGCAGGCGTTTACTGGTAGAAAGCCACTAGGGAATTCCCTTATAGTTCAACTGGTAGGGTGTGGGCCTCGTGAGTGAGAGATTGTGGGTTCGAGTCCCCTGGAAACCTTGTCCTGCAATAATGCTATATCACAGAACTATACACAAATATATTAATTGGAAAAGAAAATGCAAAGCACACAGACTCATTATGAAGGGATTAACTGCTGGGAGATAGGTGACAAAACATGGTGTGTGTTGATATAGACATATAAAAGGGTTTAATTGAATGAAGATTGCAATAACCAGTGATTCTAAAAAGGGACACACTGGACAAGGGCCTTGTTTGTAGTTGGATTATACCTTGTAATGGAGAAAGGGATGTCATGTTAGGTGTGTGACACTATATGTAGACATAACACAGCCAGAAGTTAATTAATTGAAAGGGATGTAATCACCAGTATTATAAAAGGGACACTGGTCAAGGGCAAGGTTCTTAATTGTGGAGAGATTAAATGCATGTAAGGGTAGGATAGGTGTGGAAATGTACTGTGGGGTATTAGATGTTTAATTTTTGTGATTCTTTTAACTTTTCTGGTCACTTTCACTGTAGTTTAAAATATGTTGTCAATTTACTTAAAACCACTGGGAAAAATCGTCCAAATGTGCAAGGTAAAGAAAATTTACTTGCTAAGCATGTAGTAAAAATCGTGCCGTGCCGCATAAATGTGCAACAGCCTTTAGTGCTTTCTGTTGTAACATGGCACAAATCTTATTTTGGCACAATCCAAAAGACAAAATGTATTGACAATTAATTAGATGTCATCGGCAAAGCTCGTGGACTTCCAGGGATCTATAATTGCCCAGTATGGTAGCTTAAGTGATGACATACATAAATTGTTTTCAGAAATTTCTGTTCACAAATTGTGTTAAGTTGGGGCACCAATTTCAACAACAAATTATACTATCATCGCTTAAAATGCACTGTAAAAGGTTTATTTTTTTGGTTTTATGTTAGTAAATGCATGTGTAACTTATTCTTGTGATAATGTATATTTAAATGAAATGATATCCACGCAAATGCAATTAAAACAAGCTAAAATAAGTGTTTTAAATTGTGTCCAAATTGTGCCGAGTTATGATGAGGAGCAGTAAAGTATACCATATGCATTTTTTCTCTTTTAAATACATGTATATGTTTACAGCATTAGAAATCAGCAGAAACATTGCTTTTGACAATGTATTACAGCATGATACAGGTTACTTTTAAACAAATTAGAAATTATACAAGATCAAAGTTTATCATGTAAACAGCTAAAAATTTGTTTCATTTAATGTTTTAATTCTGTCATGACAAGCAGGCAGATAAAAAACATCGTGTGACAAGAGTGTTAAACCGAGAATCTGAGATTATAGGGCATGTATCAAAACAACTTCAGTGCCTGTTAATGTTTTTTCAGTGCTGTTTGAAACAATTGTATATTATACCATACTTAAACTTGTACCCTACTGTATTAATATTTTAAAAGAAACTGTTTTCCAGGTTGGGACAATTTTAATTCTACCTGGTGATAATCCAGTACCTAGTGATATTTGGTAGCAAAGCAGCACACAATTTTGTCACCTATGATTGTGCATGCATCTACATCTGCCAGCTATAGAAAGATGATCAAACAAGCAAATATATATGATTGTTGTACCTATTTCCAGTCATTTAAAAAAGGTGGACAGTCTTTTATCTTTAACATTTGAAATGTTTCAATGCACTTTTATTGGTCCATAAAAGTGTGTGCAACTGTGCACAACAAACAAAACTTCTATTTTAAGAATAATATAGCTTCTGTTGATATTTTTTGCACAAAAGCATGCACAAGTCCGACATTAAAAACGTTTTGACAGGAATGTGGAATGGACTGGATTCTGGTTAATGAAGGATATGTCATTTGATTATTTTTTTATTTGCTCTGGTTTCAGCAAACTCGCTATCTTCTTATATCTACTCAGAATTGACAAGAGGATATTGGCTCGAGCACAATGAAGCAAAGTATTCAGAAAAAAGAGACAGAGTGTATATATTTATGAAAATTCCAAGAGAACTGGAGAAGGTAATGCTGTTACAGCATCTTCCAATGCTATTTCTGCCTATTACACTATTTGATGTACTATTTTATGTTTTAAAATTTACAAGTAATAACATAAAGATATCACCTATTATTGTACATAAAATATGTAAGAGGTAAGTGAAAACATTATAAGGAGTTGAAGATTTTTTGGTGGAAAGATACAAAAAACCTATTTTGATGTTTTGTAGTTCATGACTTATGGGTTCTTCCAGTGTTTAGATGCATTCCTCTATGTGTTCACATTCCTGCCTTTACGATTTATAGTGGGTTTGCTCAAATTAATAGTGAAGGGCACATTTTCTTGGTGGTAAGCGAAACCTTTGTTCTTCTCTTAATATTTTTAACTTTTTATAAACTTTTGTGGGCTCTTCTAGTTTAGCAGTCTATGGTTTATGCTGTTACCTTAACTTTTACCTTAGCTTTACTTGTTGACAGATCATGAGGTTATGGTAATAACATAGCAAAACTGTAGCAATGTTTTTGCAATGAGGAAGTCCATCAAATTGCACAACTATAATTAGGGCTACAAGATTCTTCAGTTACGCAGAAACAAAACAATTCAGTTAAAATCTGAAGTAAAAAATATAACAACAATAAACTTTAATCTGGATTTTTTAGTTGGCATATTTTATCTTTACTTTTTCTTGTATTCATTCATTTATTTTGCCATAACGGAAAGGCCTCTTATTGTTTCTAAATGTGATCCATGTTCAATCAATAAATCTGCATTATTTTCCATATTGTTTGCATAATTGAGCCAACCATAATTTGTTGTTTCCATATATGTAATTATGTATTACTAAAATGCCAGTCAGTTTTGATAATATATACATTCTATCTAGTTTGACCAGTCCTGGGCGGGTGCTAGAGCCAGCGCAGATCTGTGACTTACTGAAGGGGGTCATTATTATCCTGTGTTGTGTTCTGATGGAGTATGTGGACGTCTCCATGATGTACCATCTCATACGTGGTCAGGCCATCATCAAACTCTACATCTTCTTCAACATGCTAGAGGTGACTTTTCACACCAAATATACAAGTATAAAGCTTGTTGATAAAGCTTCATATAGTAAAGATGTTCCTATATACTCTGACAATAGTTGGTGATATATTGGGCTTGAGTTGGCCGCAGAGATTTCCTTTCAGGTACCATAACTCCAAAATTATTTGACTTTGAGGTTTCAACTTTGGTATGTGGCTATATATAGACAAGGGTATCAAGCGTATTTCTTGGTGAGTTTGACCTTTAATTTTAAGGTCAAGGTCAGTTTTTTATGTCAGCAGACATTATGGCATCACCCTACAGTGTGCACATCCGTGTGAACAACTTCTACAAATGAATTTTTAAAACAATTTTAATGCATTAAAATTCATGAAATCATGCACTAACTCACTTATAACTTGAAAAATATTGCATTTAGAACATTTTTTATGATATGTTGTTCAGCTACTTTTTTCATATCTACAATGTAGTGAGTAACTTGGGAGTCTATCCAAATAGCTAAGTGAGTCATAACTACTTTCTGACTTTTTAGTATCTTCCATAATCAGTAATATCACTTAAAACTTGAAAACTGTTGCATATAGAGCAGTATGTTGAAATACATTGTTTAGCTACTTTTTCCATTGGTAAATCTATCTTCATAGCCAAGTGATTAATATCTACTTTCACACATTTCAGCAGTTATCTAATGAGTAAATGGCTTGTATCTTCAAATGTATTGCAGCTTTTGATGAACTATAACATATTGAATTTTCAAACTTGTTACTCAATATATAAGTGTGTAATGGCTTCTTTTATTGTGTCATAGTCAAGTAAATATGCATATATCTTGAAAGGTAATAGATTTATATCATTTTGCTAAAATCCTTGTATCTCCCTTATTTGTGAACTAGGAGTGAATTAGAAACTGCCTGACTTGTCTGACGTCCCAAAGTTGCATAAAACAACTTTTGCAGACACTCCGAGCATGTTTAGACAAGGAAAAATTAGAGTTGAAACTCAGAAGTTTTTAACACTGACTCAGCTGACCAGATAGATTTACCAAAGATGTCAATTGGGAACCATAATTTCAATCCATCCCTCTGTCTTTTAGAACAAAATGGCCACAGTGGTAATACACTCGCGCCCCCCCCCCCCCCCCCCCCCCTCCATCTCTGAGGTCTGTGGTCCGAAATCCAGACCCTATTTGGAAATGTTGGTAGTTGCTTACCAATGGTCAGCAGTTTACAGTACAGAACATTTACCAACTCTGTATACATAGAGTTCCTCTGCCCATTAAACTACCCTCCATGATATGGCCTATACAGTGTTGAAAGCAGCGTTAAAACCCAAATTAAAAAAATGAAAACACAAGAGCATAAACTCAGGCTTACCAGGATTGAATTTGATTTTATTGGTTGATACGCACTCTTTTACATCATGGAGGCAACTATTCCTCTTTTCAGTGATATATATAGTGTGATAAATCCACTAACAGGTTGAACAGTGACTTACACATGTCATGTACTTATCTTATTTGTACTGGATGAAGACTGGCTTACACATGTACCTTTTGTATTATAACCTGGACACTGGAGATTAACCTGCACATTACCTTACTCTGTTCTGGTAGGTTACTTCTGATTTATACCCAACTATTGTCTTCTTACAGGTTGGAGACCGGTTGTTTGCATCCTTTGGTCAGGACATTCTGGACTCTCTGTTCTGGACAGCCACTGAACCACGGGGACGACGGAGGGAGCATTTTGGTGTGATCCCACACCTCGCTCTAGCCATTATATATGTCTGTATCCTTGCTGAAACTGTTCAGTTGAACATATCATATTTGAAATTAAGTTTTACTTATATAAAACAGTAGTCGCTCCTGGTTGTTTAAACTTTGAAGTAAAGGATTTTGGTGTAAATACAGAAATTATATTTTATCAATGTTCAAAGTCTGACAACAGAAATATGCCCTTGAAATTGTTATTATTACTTTGTTGTTTCTTTTACATGCAAAAGTGATGTTTTATGGTACAGACCTTTTTTTCAAAAATGTACATCTAACACTATATTTTTCTTATGTGATGAACTATCCAAGATGACCAGTTATAAAATAAGCATGGAATTTAATGACCACAGATATTTGTATACATAACATACTTCATTTTGGCAAAGTACTTTTAGTGATCTGTTCAATAAGAATAATTCCTTGAGCTTGTACTTTGTTGACAATTAAATGGTATAGTTCCAATGTTGTTTAATTGAATGTGCTATGCATAAATTTTCGACAAAGTGCATTCATCCCCTTTGAATTTGTTTCCACAATAAGTCCAGTCTTGTTGAGAATATTTCAATACACATAAAGTAAATCATATGAGCAGTTACCTGAGCTATTCCCACCCAAACAACTCAAATCGGTCATCAGTTTGAAATATACCAATTATTGGTATAGCCATTTTATGTATGAACTTGAAATGAATGCACTGTAGTTACAATCCTTCACTTCAGTTCAGTTGGCCATGCAATTCTCATTATGTTTCAAGCCACAACTCTCAACGTGGCTTTCAACTCTCACAACAAAGCTCTCCTCACCATCATGATGTCCAACAATGTGAGTATGTTTATTTTAGAAAGATATTAATTGTTATAGCCTCATTAACCCCAACAGCACATGAAATTTTGTGTCTACCTTTAATACATTTAAACACTGTTAGGTTGAATGTAATTGGATCAGAAAGAAATAAAGGTGTACTTCAAAATGAATTCCAGTTAACACAATTAATTTCAATGGAAAGGCTCTCTGAAGATGAGATATATATGTCCACTTTGAGGGCGGGGTGTCCTACTTATCAGAGTTCTGTTAAATGGGGGATGACTAGTTTTATAGTGAATGAAGTCAAAACACAACAAAAAGAAAGGTGTTACATGTAGAGTGTTTTCTCTTGTTTAATACTAACATAAAAGTAACATGGACACTTCCTTGGTGTATATGTGATCAGTTGGTTCAACCTGTATTTGTTAAACACTCGTACTTTTATAATTAGCGCTGCCAAGGAGGCTATGTTTTTGGCGTTGTGTTTGTTTATCTGTTTGCAAAATTACTTGAAATATTATTGATGGATATTAATGAAATTTTCAGGATATCTTGACAATAGGACAAGGAACAGATGATTGATTTTGGTGATATTCCGGATCACTGTCTGCATCAAGGACTTTTTTAAAAGCTTTTTATCATTGCACTCATAAACATTATTGGAGCTTGGCAGAGGTATGCACTCTGTGAGTGCTTTTGTTAGTTAAATGTTTCATACTGACTTAAGTCGGTTAATTGAGCTGAAGTTCATGTATTATATTTTTATATATTTTATCTTTTTTATACGTGATGTGTTTATTTTGGCTGAGCTGAAGTGTTTCTATATTTAAATGTAAAGTTGATGTTTTGTGTTTATTTTGGTGAGTTTGTGCAGTTGATGTACCTTTATGTCTTTAATCTTGATTGTACAGAGATTTGTTAGTTTGTGGAGCTGAAATAATGTTCTATATTATATTATCTTGCTGGTTTGTTATGATTTGTGTCAGTTTGTGGAGCTGAAGGGAAGTGTATTTAAGAAGTTTGAAAAGAACAACCTGTTCCAGATGTCTTGTAGTGATGTGAGGGAGCGGTTCCACTTCCTGTTATTACTCGCCATTGTGTGCATACGTAACCTCACAGAATTCTCCTGGAACATGGGTAAATATGGGGAAAAAAGATTATATACCCCACAGCATGTGAGATTAGCTACTGGGGACTCCTGTTAATATAAAGTAGTAAGCACTAAATTTTGTGAAAGGTTACATAGGTAAAAATTGCCACATAGATTGCAAAGTTTGGAAGAAAGCTTGATAACTCCTCAGTAATAAAATGATAGACTGTGGTGAATGTCCTTTTCCAGAGGCTATAGAAGATAACTTCATGGTGTATTGATGAGTAAACAATGATTTAGAATAACCTAATTAATTATAACATAATTATAAAGAATTTTCTTAAGATATGTATTTTCTGTAAATTTTTAAGAGAAACTTGTGTTATTTTTCACTGATTTATGTTTTGAAAAAATACTTGCTAAGTGGTCGAGTATACATAAAATATACCCGGCCACAAAATTGTTAATTACCCCACAGCCCGTAAGGGCTGTCGGGGTATTGTTTTCACCCATGGTGTCCGGATGGGAGGGTGGCGGGAAAAACTTTGTCCGGCCGTTTTGAGTTTGAAAATCTTGTCCGGACTATATCTCGGAAACAGTAAGGTGTAGGAAGATGATACTTGGTAGGGACATTGCCTAGGGTGTGTAGATATAAAACATCATGGTGTGACCATGATTTGACCTTTGACCCTGCCATATTGACCTTGACCTATAATACCTTGTCTTGGCTATATTTCGGAAACCATAAGGTGTAGGAAAATTGATATTTGGTGATGACATTGGTCAGGGGTTATAGGTGTTAAACGTCATGGTGTGACCTGGATTTGACCTTTGATCTTGCATATCTGATGCTGTTTTATCTCTCTATGGGGATATCTGATACTATTTTATCTCTCTTATATCTCTCTTATATCTTTTTACTTGAATCTTGGTTGTTGCACCTTTGGGCATCTTTTGATGTAAATTAAGCACTGTTAAAGTCATATAAGAATTCATTAAGCATTTTAATTTTGCAACTTCCCATTGTAACAGATAGTATTGCATCAAGTGAGCCACAGGTTTTGCCCCAACTCCACATAAAAGCATGTATTGCCACATCTGTATGTATGGGTAATATTCAAAACATTTAAACCATAATTTGACCATACAAATGAATATCAAAATGGGAGAAGTCTTAAGTCTTCACATAAATGTACGAGGTCACTTTGGTATGGTTGAACAATATCGAAAACATGCAAATCATAATTCAGCTGTGCAAAATGTGCATGTATAACATCTTACAGCTTCTTGGACAAACAGACTGGCAGGGTCTTAATCTTTTCAACCCAAAAGCATTTCTGTCGGTTGCCGACTGGCGGATTGGCGCTAATTTCGAACCCTGCCTTGATTTGAACTTGACCTATAATATAGTGTCCGGACATATCTCGGCAACCATAAGAATATGGATTGCTGCAACTGATTACTTATATGTACTGACAGCTTATATGTACTTTTACATAATTGTGATATTTCCATTGACAGCTATTCTCCAGTTTAAATTTTACAGCTTCATAATTTTTAGTATACTGAATTGTCTTGTTTTAATACTTGATATTTACATGCAGTTTCGTTCTCTTAGATGTTATTTTCTCTACTTAAACATTATTTGGACACTGACACTGCTCTGAAAGTATCCCAATCTGTGTACTGTTTCACTACTTCTATATCTCATGGTGTTGAAAACTATTTCCCCAGGCTGTGGGGTACGGGCATTGCTGATCCTAATTTTTTTTTGTGCTCTAAATGTATATTGGAACAAGGAAGCTGTAATAGAAGACCTAATCTATGGCCCATCACATAGATTCATAAGTTACCTGCTATTATTACCACTTTCAGATCATTTCTGGGTGCTAGTTCCTGATGTTCTGATGGTGATGGGATCAGAGTTCCTTGTGGACTGGGTCAAACATGCATTTATCACAAAGTTCAATGAGATCCCTGATGATGTGAGTACTGTTTCCTATTTTATTCTCGGGATAACATGGTTAAAAAGTTTACCGTTAAGCTCGACAAAGGTTAACGTTAGTACTCTGTTTTGTGCTTTGCAAGTACAAACCAGTGAAAACCTTTCATAACTGGTTAACTGCTGTCAAGTTACATTAAAGTTTCAAGGTAAATATTTTACTAAAACAGAACACATAAATATCTACACAAAACACTAATTTAAACACATGAAAGTGTTTCATAAATTTTTCCTGGAGTCCATACTGTACTTCACCTCTGCTTGCTTGTGAATGGCTGGTTTCTTTGTCACCTCGACAACTCCCAAGGTTTGTCAGTTTACTGTTGTACATTTCCCACTCGTATTGTGATTTCATCTGATGAATGTAATAATGTATAACAAAATATTATTATAGTCATTGTTTTATTCTGACAAACATGTATCATTTTTTTGTGAGTAAGCAGTTAACCAATAAATGCCAGCCTCTTGTAACGGGTAGCTGACCACATAATTGTATGCACCGTTTCAGCCTTATTTCCTAAAGTAGAACACTGAAAAGTAACACAATCTTTAGTTAGAATGGAACAGCTAGAATTCAGATTCTACTTTCTGTAGAATTTACCCTGTTGGAATTCCAAGTTAAATGAAACATACTAGAACTGTTTTTTTGGATGCACAGGAATCGGCTGTAAAAGAACTTTCTGAAGGTAAAAGATTGTGAACAGACTGATGTTGTTATATTTAGGTTGTTGAGTGTTCCCCATTAAGTTATGATGTGGTGTTATAGGTCTTTGCCCCAATAAGCACAAAAAATAAAAATTTTAATATCATTCTTTTTGTCACTATTTTGAGGGAAATAGTAAATTAACAACGATAAACTGAAAATATAAATTTATCATAGAGTTGAAATAAAAGTGGCCTTGGATTATGCCAGAACCTATTTACATATATTTGTCCAAATGTTACATCAAATTTTGCCCAAGATTTGCATAATGAAGAATCTCTTTGTCCATAAACTTGGATTCATATTGACCAGACTAACCAGATAATCTTATTTTATTTCACATTTTGTTTTATTTATTTCATAAATTGATGTCAATAGGCCATTTTACTGAGTTTCACATTCGTGAATTTGGCCTCTACATTTTATGATATGAAGGTCTCACAAAATTCAGTTTATCTCATAGTCATTTGAATTATTTGAGTACTATGATTGATCACAGATCAACTGTTGATTGCTTGTATTTGTTAACGCAGAGTTAACTGTCTTGTTACTCGAATCTCCAGCCTCAGTGATATACAAGTCATTGTATGTGTTTATCATAGTACTGAATATTTCTATTGTACTCCTCACTTGCAATATTTCAGGTGTACAAGGAGTATACAATGAGTATTGCCTACGACATGGTTCAGGTGCGGCAGAAAAAGGTCAGTTCTTGTGTGCTATCATGTCTTGCACAACCTGAGATATTAAGCTTCAAGTAAGTTAAACTGCCAAATATTAAAATGTACAAAGTTAGCACAAAGAAAAAAATATTATCATAAAACACAAGATATTGATGTTTTAGTGTTTATACAAAGACAGATGTTTATTTAGTATGTTTGATTTTGCACATGTGCTTTATCTCCCTCTAGAGACCAGTGGTAGGTTCTTTTTATGTGTTTTGTACCTACTTTAATCTAAAACCAGTTTTGCTGTCCATATATTTATTTTGTCCCTATTTTAATCCCACTTGGACTTGTTGAAATTTCTATATATCTCTTCTATACCCCTTCTAATCCTACTTGGATCTTTGATATATCTGTTGTTTGCCCTCGATATTTCCTGCTGGGCTAGTTGCAAGTTCTATTATTAAGCGTCCCTCAAGGGCCGCTTGTTTGTATATGGGAGGAAATCAGGCTCCGCCGGCTCTGTTGGCTCCGCCTTTTCCTTATAACTCTGTGATTGTTGGGCGGATTCTTTTCAAATTTGGCAGGTGTATGCAGTAGCCTTGGGGAATTTTTTTGAATATGCTGCAGTAACATTTCGACCAATCAGAGAGGTCACATGACCAAAAATGTCTTTTTTGGATGGGTAAGCGTGTCCGGATAATAACTTAAAAGCGATTTTATCTATTCACCTGAAACTTTGCAAATATATTCATTGTATTAAAATCTGGGAATCATTAGATTTTGGAACTGATTGCTTAAGAAATGGCTGAGTAATTAATGATTAATGAATCTTTATGAATTTTCCAACTAAGGAAAATACCAAAATGCCTGTATCTCAAAAACCGTGCGCAATAGAGCGATTTTGATGAAATTTTTCACCCACAGGGTATCTCTGCAGATTAACTATCACATTTTTCCAAACAATTTTGTCTTTGCACAGATTGCAAAACACAAAAATGCTTATATCTCGAAAACCGTGTTAGATAGAGCAATTTCGACGAAATTTTTGACCCACAGGGTTTCCCTGTAGATTAACTAGCACACTTTTCAAAAAAAAATTTATCTTGCCGAAAATGGTAGCCATTTTGAATTTTCGAATTTTTCGCAAAAATTGCAAAACACAAAAATTTGTATATCTCAAAAACCGTGCGAGATAGAGCGATTTCGACAAAACTTTTGACCCACAAGCTACCACTATTGAGTATCATCTGAATTTTCAAAAAAGTTTTGTCTTGCCAAACAGGGCGGCCATTTTGAATTTCGACAAAATTTTTGACCCACAGGGTATCTCTGAAGAGTAGCCATTTGGAATTTCCAAAAAAATTTTGTCTAACCAAAAATGGCGGCCATTTTGAATTTTCGAATTTTTCACAAAACAGCATAGGGCTCCTCCTTCAAGGTCAAATGAAGATAGCCAAACCTAAAAGTGTTTATAACTCACTTATTATTGGTCCTAAATGTTTGAGATGGTAAACCAATTAATAGGAAATCATGGGCTGGGAATCTTTTGATGTGGTCAGATTTGACCTTCGGCCCCTCCTTTAAGGTCAAACAAGGATAGTCAAACTTAAAAGTGCTTATAACTCGCTTAATATTGGTCCAAGATGTTTGAGATGGTAACCAACTTATAGGAAATCCTGGGCTGGGAATCGTCTGGTGTGGTCAGATTTGACCTTGGACCCCTCCTTCAAGGTCAAACAAGGATAGCCAAACCTAAAAGTGCTTATAACTCGCTTATTATTGGTCCCAGAAGTTTGCAATGTGAAACCAACTTGTAGGAAATCATTTGCTGGGAATCTTTTGATATGGTCAGATTTGACTTTGGACCCCTCCTTCAAAGTCAAACGAGGATAGCCAAACTTAAAAGTGCTTATAACTCGCTTATTATTGTTCATACAGGTTTGGGTTGGTAAATCAACCTATAGGAAATCATAAGCTGGGAATCTCTTGATGTGGTCGGATTTGACCATGGGCTCCTCCTTCAAGGTCAAACAAGGATAGCCAAACCTAAAAGTGCTTCTAACTCGCTTATTATTGGTCCTAGGGGTTTGCAATGTGAAACTAACTTATAGGAAATCATGGGCCGGGAATCTTTTGATGTGGTCAGATTTGACCTTGGACCCCTCCTTCAGGGTAAAATGAGGATACCCAAACTTAAAGTGCTTGTAGCTCACTTATTATTGGTCCTGGAGGTTTGCAATGTGAAACCAACCTATATAAAATCATGGGCTGGAAATCTTTTGATGTCTTCAGATTTGACCTTGGGCCCCTCCTTCAAGGTCTAATGAGGATAGCAAAATCTAAAGTGCTTATAAATCGCTTTTTCTTGGTCCTAGACGTTTGTCATGTGAAACCATCCTATAGGAAATCATGGGCTAGGAATCTTTTGATGTAATCAGATTTGACCTTTGGCCCCTCTTTCAAGGTCAAATGAGGATAGCCAAAATTAAAAGTGCTTATAACTCACTTATTCGTGTTCCTAGAAGTTTGCAATGTCGCACCAACCTATAGGAAATCATGGGCTAAGAATCTTTTGATGTAGTCAGATTTAAGGTTAAGCGATGGTTGATTGGGTTTGGTAAGTTTTGTTTCTGATGGATACAATTTACAGCGTTTCTCCGATGCGCTAGGTCTAGTTTAGTATTTAATCCCCTGCTCAAGGTTATACCACTGCTGTGGTCTTGTATATATCTATTTTGTGCTCACTTTAGTTCCATTTGGATCAGTTGGACCTGTTGCCAAGATGTGTGGGCTTTATCACACTGCTGCTGGACCTTCTTTTCATATCCCAGTACCCTTAAGGTCCTACATGCCCTAGTTTAAACATGTACATTTCTTTTTTGTGCTCTCTTTAGTCACACTCGGACCAGTTGGACCTGCTTTCTAGGCGTATGGGCTTCACCCCGCTGCCTCTGGCTGTGATCCTGGTGAGGATTGTGGGCCAGTCTCTCACCATGTCCTCATACAAGACTTGGATCTTGGCACTTCTTTTCTACTTGTGGTGAGTATTAACAGAAAAATAAGCTAAACTGCACAGAAAGGATACATTATGTGTTTACTAGGTATCAGATGTGATTAGACATTGTTATTTCTCATAAAACAAGTACTTTGTAATTCATTGTAGAAACCTGTTTAAATACAAACATAATCACTATTTACTGAGATAACTATTTTTGTGAATGTCTCCAAAGCCAGTTATTTAAAGTCAAAGCCAGCTTATGACAATATTTACGATATGCTCATCATGTATCCCAGAGTGACTTCCGCTGTAAGGAACATGAAAATACTAAAATGATATTTCTTGTGTCATAATGTGGATTACCCCTTATTTAGTTATTTAAACTTAGATTTTGTATGATGAGTCAGAAAAAAATCTCCAATTTATCCAAAGATAATATGAAAAATAAAATAAAAGTCTGTTACTACCACATAGAAATAACCTGCCCCAGAAAACTCCATACACTGCTTTGTGACGAAATGTACAGTCAAACCAGTACTGTGTCATCATAATAACTATGTCAAGCAGAGCAAGTTTAAATTACATTGTGTTTCCAAATGTATGCATGTAAGAGACCTATGACTTGTGTGGTTTGATGTAAAATTATGTTTAACTATAACAACAGAATGTTGTGATTGATATACACATATTAAATCCTTTGTACTATAATCACTCATTATTGACCCCATCCAGTTAACTGATTAAGTTCTATCATTTTATTGACAGTGTTGTACCCACCCCGCTAACTGGTTAAAGTTCTCTCATTATTATCCATATTTTATTGCTGCAAAGACTACTTGTAAAAGAATACATTTATTAAATATTCAAAATATACAACTGGTGAAAAAAGTTCTTTCTTCCTTAATTATATCAGCAATTTTGTCACAGAATTGACTTTCTTTTTTTCACTTTTGGGAACTTTCAAATTAAAATCATGTAAATTCTGGCTATGTCACAAAATGTACCCATTCAAGCCTGGAGTAATGATGTAAGAACAGTTAAGCATAAAATATAGCTCTAGTATATTTCAGATTGCTATTTATAAAAGTAATTAATCTCCACTTTGTTGTTTCAGTTTGATCAGTTTGAAGGTTCTGAACAGTATCATCTTGCTTGGCAAGGCCTGTCAGTACACAGATATGGCCAAGCAAAAGGCTGCCAATCAAGAAAAAGAGAAAGAAGAGGCCCCACCTCCCAATCCCATTTCCCGCCGGCTGTCTGATCCAAGCTTTCAGACATCAACAGGTGTGGAGGACATTGGAGTACGAAGCTGTTTCAAGAGATGTACAAGTTTATCCGGCAAAATGAATGTGACATTTTCCGACTTAAATAGAGAGTGTATGGGTGTAGAGACTAATGCAACAACAAGCACAATTGGAGAGCAGTCTTCAGAGGATACATTTGTCCTAGAAAACTCCTTACAAGACTCCATGATGACTAAGAAGTCCTTGTTCTCAAATAGCACAGTGAGCCTCCAATCGGTGGGACTCAATGAAGAGTTCATCAAAGACACCCAACAGTGTGGTGTTACTAGTGGTACGCATAGTGGTGAAAACGGCACGGTGTCACCCACAAAGGAAGACTCCTCAAAAGACACAAAGAAAGCGAGACCACAGAAACCATTGTCTGAGATAGACAGGTACACCATGTGCAGTAACCGGATCATTTGACATGTGAATGGAGGAGCTCAGTTTTGAGTGTGTTAATTTCTGGGATTGGGGTTGAAAGTACATTCAACTTTTTAGTAAAAAGCTGTTAGAATTCCCTTTTAGAATGAAGTAAATATCTGGTACTAGAGTGGTCTTTTCCAGAAAAATTTTCTCTATTATTTTTAATTCCTGGTAAAGTTGAAGGGTTTTTACCCCACAGCCCTTAATGGCTGTTGGGGTATTGTTTTCACCCATGGTGTCCGGATGGTCAGGCGGGCGGGTGGCGGGAAATAGTTTGTCCGGGCTGTATCTCAGAAACCGTAAGGTGTAGGAAGTTGATACTTCGTAGGGACATTGGTTAGGGGGTGTAGCTGTGCAACGTCATGGTATGACCTTGATTTGACCTTTGACCTTGCCGTAGTGACCTTGAGTTTGAAAATCTTGTCCGGGCTATATCTCGGAAACTGTAAGGTGTAGGAAGTTGATACTTGGTAGGTACATTGGTTAGGGGGTGTAGTTGTGCAACGTCATACTCTGACCTTGATTTGACCTTGCCGTAGTGACCTTGACCTATAAAATCTTGTCCGGGCTATATCTCGGAAACCGTAAGGTGTAGGAAGTTGATACTTGGTAGGGATATTGGTTAGGGGGTGTAGGTGTGCAACGTCATGGTCTGACCTTGATTTGACCTTTGACCTTGCCGTAGTGACCTTGACCTATAAAATGATGTCCGGGCTATATCTCGGAAACTGTAAGGCTTGGGAAGTTGATATTTGGTAGGGACATTGGTTAGGGGGTGTAGGTGTGCAACATCATGGTGTGACCTTGATTTGACCTTTGACCTTGCCATAGTGACCTTGACCTATAAAATGTTGTCCGGGCTATATCTCAGAAACCGTAAGGTGTAGGAAGTTGATACGTGGTGCGGATATTGGTTAGGGGGTGTAGGTGTGCAACGTCATGGTGTGACCTTGATTTGACCTGTGACCTTGCCGTAGTGGCCTTGACCTATAAAATGTTGTCCAGGCTATATCTCAGAAACCGTAAGGTGTAGGAAGTTGATACTTGGTAGGGATATTGCTTAGGGGGTGTAGGTGTACAGCGTCATGGTCTGACCTTGATTTGACCTTTGACCTTGCCGTAGTGACCTTGACCTATAAAATGTTGTCTGGGCTATATCTCAGAAACCGTAAGGAGTAGGAAGTTGATACTTGGTAGGGATATTGATTAGGGGGTGTAGGTGTGCAACGTCATGGTCTGACCTTGATTTGACCTTTAACCTTGCTGTAGTGACCTTGACCTATAAAATATTGTCCGGGCTTTATCTCGGAAACTGTTAGGTGCAGGAAGTTGATATTTGGTAGAGACATTGGCTAGGGGGTGTAGGTGTGCACCATCATGGTGTGACCTTGCCATAGTGACCTTGACCTATAAAATCGTCAGGGCTGTATCTCAGAAACCGTAAGGTGTAGGAAGTTGATACTTGGTAGTAGTGCTGGGACGATGTTCGCAAACTTCGGTATTATCGCTCGCTGGCTCATTGCCAATCAATGATCGGTAAAATTAAAGTAAAACCGATATTTGCTAAATCCATTTCTTTGCAGCCTTTAGGTCACAATAAAATGCTAACCTTCATAATATTTTGTAAAAATCTGAAATATCCATCAGTTAAAATCACAAAACTAGCCGTGAATGCAATAAAAATAACGTAAATAGAAACACCTTGGGGTTTTCCAACTGTTGTCAAGGTAATAATAAAATCAGCCAATCACAAGTGAGTCTACATCAAGCATAGTCTGTTAGTGAGGGAGACGTCTGTGAATGGCTTTTAGATTATATTTTGGTCATATTTGTGGTAATTTGTGTGACACGGAAAATCCAAGCGATCTCCCAGCACTACTTGGTAGGGACATTGGTTATTGGCTATAGGTGTGTATTATCATGGTGTGACCTTAATTTGACCTTTTACCTTGCCGTAGTGACCTTGACCTTTAAAATCTTGTTGCACCTTTGGGTCTGTCTTTTGATGCAGATTAAGCAAAAGTCATATTAGAATTTATTAAGAATTTTACTTTCATAACTTCCCATTGTAAGAGATAGAATTTCATCAAGTGAGCCACAGATTTTACTCCAACACCACACATAAGCATTCATTAAATGTATTACCACTTCTGTATGCATGGTAATATTCAAACCATCTAAACCATAATTCAGAAATGCAGATGTATATAAAGAGTGTTGAATTTTAGTTTACTGATTAATGCTGTCATCTTGTCATTGAATTATCTTGTTTTAATACTTCATCTTTATACACATTATCTTTCTTTTAAACATTATTTCTCCATTTAAACATTGTTTGGGGCTTTATATAACTGACAGTGCTCTGAAAGTATCCTGAAGTTTGTACTGGTACAGTACTTCTATATCTCATGTTGTTGAAAATATTTCCCAAGGCTGTGGGGTACGGGCATCTCTGATGCTATTTTTGTTTTTTCCTTGAGATTCTGCTTGGTGATTTTGTTTGGTCACCTGTTTTGAATGCAGCACTATTTAACCTTATTGTTCTCTTTTTGACAAATGCCTTTTTTTCTGTAAAACTGTCCAACATATCTATGATTTTACTTGAGGTTAATTTTACTGGAATATTTGATGACCTTGCATTATTTTCTCAGTTTATGTTCCAAAGGCTTCATTATTCTTTTGCTAATAATCAAGTACTCTTTACAGTCTCTGTAAATTCACAAAGAATTTGCATCCTTCCGAATTTAACTGTTGCTCTATGTGTAGTTGTCTGAACAAGTAAATAATAGTTGCACAACTATTAGAATTTGAGAGGTTAAGTGGTTAGCATTGCTACATGGTTGTAGAAGACTGTTGAACCACTAGTACTTAGAAGGTACTGTACTCTTTCTGTTATGGTGTTGTATCACTGAGTTGTAATGATTTCTGTATGAACTGGTGTATGCCAAGGTCACACTGTTGAGATCTTTACATTCTTACTTTGATGAATTTACTGTGCTCAGTTATTGCCTTCCGCTTCCACTTTTACAGAAAGGAGGATATTAATTCTCATCCATCTGTGCATCACAGAAACTTTAACCTGACCCATATCTTTCAGACACATGACCAGTTTTCACCAGATTTGGTTTAAAAATCGATCTCAATGAGATGTACTATTGATTTTGAAAATAGTTTGACAAGATCCAATGAAAGGTATTGCCATATCAACTGTTCTATTGGGGATTAGGTTCTGCAGACCTAACTGTTTAGGAACTTTTATGAAATTTGGTGAAAATGTGTATCTGAAAGAGATCTTTGCCTTGCTGGGTTTTAGACATGATCTAGTGAAAACTGTTACCGTAGCAACCATTTTTGCTTGCATTTCAGGGGTTTTTTTGGGGATTTTTTTTCTCCACACCATAGATTAATACCTAGTTCATAATACCTTTCCTTAATGGAATCAGGAGTTACAACTGAATGGGCTCATCTACTTTTATGGTTCAGTCCACGTTGTATTTGGTTGGGACACCTTTTTTGGCTTTTAACTCAACTGGGAAAATGCTTTGTGTTTGGGACATTTTTTTAAATGTTTGAATAACTTTGCACAATCCTTCATGGGCTGTACAGAAATATACACCCCTGAAAGGTGGAGGGGAAGGGGCTTGTGGCTCCTTTTTCAGTGTGCACCACCCAGATATGGGGGCCTGTTTTTGCAGCCATAAGGAATGGGGCTGTAAAGCAAGAAATAAATAAGTACAGATACAACCATAGAGAAAGGTATGACATGGGTATTAACTTGTTGACGGAATCCCGCCAAATTTGCAGTCTGTGCAACAAAGTTATTTACAAATGAATAGGTTTTTGGTTTGATCTAATGAAACTGATCATCTTTGTAGTTAACAATAATGTAATAATATTCCTTATTGGGTAGTTATTTCTGCATGTTGGACTATTGATAATGTGGAATATTCATTCTTCACCATGTTTATTGTAGATAAATATTAACATCAGAATGGTAGTTAATAAGTCAAACTAGGATGGGATGGTTTGGTTATTGTTCTTGTGAAAATGTTATAAGCTGCTATTGTGGCAGTTTTTTTCAACTATGTTATGTTATTGTTGTTATTCTCCGCTATTCATGATTCATTACCTCTCCACAGTGTAATCTAGGCATTAGTCACTTGGCTTTCACCTCTGGCCCTTGGTTCAAATCTAGGTCATGGTAGCATGTGGACTGTAGTGGAGGGCCTGATCTTGGTTGTTCAAAGCAACACAGTACCCTCCACTTTAATCTGTAAATCTATATTCAGCCAAAGCACTGCATCATGAAATAACAAACAAATGAGGTGACATTTCTCGCAAAAAAAGACCAATATGCATAGTGCTTTACAAATCCAAAAGATTCAGAAAATGTAGCGGTGAGGGGATTGTGAAATGAGGAAATTTTTTAGACTTGTTGGTCATAATATTTCTGGTGGAGGAAATCTGTGTAGGAGAGATGACTAACATGTGAGTAAGTAATCATGTGGAGAAGAAATACTGGTAAAAGTACTTTGTAGAGCATATAATTGTGATAAGAAAAGCCTTGGTTTGCTCTTTTGCTTGACTTTTTAAAATTTTACAGTGCAGTGGTTCCCAATGCAATTGTTGTGTAACCATCCCAGAAAAATACTCGGTTAATCCAACTTGTTGATGTGTGTTGTATTGACATGTGGATTAATGTGTTTCAAAATAGAATGTGTATTTGTGAGTGATATTTGAAGGTTATAAAGTCCTTAACAGTATTAAAAGGTAACATTGATTCAATGTGACACAAGTAAAATTTATGTGCATGTGGATTGAAACTGATATTTTAATAAAATAATGATGCAACTTTTCTGTTTTTCAGTATGTTTAATGATTTTCTAATCATTTAAATCAATCAATTAAAATCATTGATTTAAACCATGATTTTTTATCGTTCAAAAAAAAAAAAATACAAAAATTGATTTTTTTATATATTTTTTTGAAAATCAGTGATAAGAATATATATAACAAATATTCAGTACATGATTTAATTTCATTGAATCTTCATAGCTATTATCTCTTTCTGAATATTTGCATTCTATACCACACTTTCACAGACTTAAAAATCCCTTTGTTGTTAATCCCATATAAAAGGTTACTGGACCTGTTCCTCATACCTTTACTAAAGTCATTTAACTGGTCAAGAGTATCTTTTCAGCCCTGTCAGTTTTCCATCTTACAACCATAATAGATCATAGTATAATCTTTTCTGTTGTCATTATAACTATCACTCAACTATTGGCACATAAGGCACTATATATGGTTGTTAATCTTCTCATAGTAACTAAGGTGAGTGTTGTTAATGCCCTCACATTAAGTGATGAGGCATTGGTCATGGAAGATATTTATTTTATAAGGGGGTAGCAATTGTCAGGAACTCGTTTTTACCCCACAGCCCTTAATGGCTGTCGGGGTATTGTTTTCACCCATTGTGTGTGGGTGGGTGGGTGGGTGTGTGGGTGACGGGAAAAAGTTTGTCCAGGCGGTATCTCAGAAACTGTAAGGTGTAGGAAGTTGATCCTTGGTAGGGATATTGGTTACTGGATGTAGGTGTGCAACGTCATGGTGTGACCTTGATTTGACCTTGCCTGAGTGACCTTGACCTATGAAATCTTGTCTGGCCTATATCTCAGAAACTGTAAGGTGTCGGAAGTTGATACTTGGTAGGGACATTGGTTAGGGGGTGTGGGTGTGTAATGTCATCGTGTGAACTTGATTTGACCTTTGAGCTTGCCATGGTGACCTTGACCTATAAAATCTTGTTCAGGCTATATCTTGGAAATCGTAAGGTGTAGGAAGTTGATACTTGTAGGGATATTGGTTAGGGGGTGTAGGTGTGCAACGTCCTGGAATGACCTTGATTTAACCTTTGACCTTGCTGTAGTGACCTTGACTTATAAAATCTTGTCCGGGCTATATCTCGGAAACTGTAAGGTGTAGGAAGTTGATAATTGGTAAGGAACATCATGGTGCACACACCCCGCATCACAAATTTAAAATTGGGTAAACATGCCAGGGTGCAAGCAAGAAATTATGTGGTTGTATTTCAATAAATATATCTATATAAATAATTTTATTCCTTGGTTTCTTTGTATTGATGTTTTTTACGTCGCGTTCAACAGCCAGGGTCATATTGTGACGGGTAATTTACAGGTGGAGGAAACCAGTGCATACTGCACTGTAAACCACCGGGCATCGGCAAGTAACTACCAAATTTCTTATTCTTGATGGCTCACTTAGGTCCTTGCAGACTTCACTTAATGTCTTAGAAATATTTGGTACACTATCTGGCCTGAAAATAAACCATGATAAAACAAAAGTAATTTGGATTGGGAAAAAAAGACACTCAAAGGACAAACTAAAAGTACCAGTTAAGTTGAACTGGGGTGAATCAGAATTTAAATTGTTGGGGCTACATTATTCCGTAGATATTGAAAAAATACCTGAAATTAACTATATAAATGCTATTAATAAAGTATGTAAGTTAATTAATTTATGGAATAACAGAAGTCTCACCCCTCTTGGAAAAGTTACTGTTATAAAAACGTTACTTCTGCCTCAATTTAATCACTTGTTCACATCACTACTGACTCCAAAAAATATTCTTGACAGTATAAATAAATTATTTTTTCAGTTTCTATGGGACAAAAAACCTGAAAAAATTCGTAGAAATACCATATGTAGAGACTATAATCAGGGAGGCATAAAAATGATAAATGTCTATCACTTTGAGAATTCACTAAAATTGGGATGGATAAAAAGATTAATATCACAAAACTCAAATGATCCTCCACCATGGTACACTTTTTTGACAAATTTAGTTGGTGATCTAGGCAAAATAACAACTTTGGGTGGAGACTGGTGTAAATTACTAGAAACAAAAATTGAAAACCCCTTCTGGAAGCATGTTTTTAAACAGTGGGCATACTTCTGCCTTCAAAGAACACCAGAAAATAATTCTGAGTTAATCCAGTCACCATTATGGTTTAATTCCCAGATCTCAACTGTCACTCTGTCTCTGCCATCATGGAGAAATAAAGGAATAACTGTAATTGATGATATTATCAACCACCGAGGAGATATTATGAACTGTGAGGATATAAAGAATCTATATCAATTAAAAAACATAGAATTTGATTACTATAGAGTTCGGTCTTTGATAAGAACATTCATAAATAAGTATAAAATAGGTAATAATTTTGTTTGTGAGAAACCTCATATACCAACCCACATTAAGATTCTGATAAAACCAAATAAAGTAAGTCGGGATTTCTATCAAAAGCAAAATAAATTTACTTCTACAGACAGTCCTTTATGTGAATTTGCATGGAACAGAAGTTTAAATATTTCATTTAATAAAACCCAATGGGTTAATGTGTATAAAGCTTGTTTCCAAGTATCAATAGTGTTAAGTGGTTCCAGTATAGAGTCTTGAATCAAATTTTAGGAACCAGATATTGACTTTTTAAAATGAACCTATCCACAAATAGTTTATGTGGACTATGTAACTCTAATATTGAAACTATTCAACACCTTATGTCAGAATGTTCAGAAAGCAATGCACTGTGGTTTAACATATGTACATGGATAAAAAATAGATTAAATATGGACGTGTGTCTATCCAGACAAGACAAAATATTAGCCTATGTTTCAAATAACAACAATTTTGTTCCTTTAAATTTTGTTCTCATCCACTCACGTAAGTATATATTCTAGTGTGCCAAAAATACATACAAGCTCAACTTCTATATGCTACAACAAATATTGAAAAACTGTTTTTTTGAAGAAGAAAGTTTGGCGAAACTGCATTTTAAATTGGATAGGTTTAATCGTATTTGGTCAAACTGGAAAAAACTGTTTGTGAATTGTTAAAATATATACTTCATTCCATAACCGTCAACATTTATGTAACCAGATAGTAAATACCAATTACTGTGATGTCCAGTTAACAGTAAGACACAGTTTGAACAGTTTCTAATTAATGTTTTATATTGCTGTAATCTTAGAGATTTATAGCAGAAATTGGAACTTATAGTTGGCTTTCAGCCTATAAATATCTGAAATGGAAGACCCTAGCTGCCGGGAACCTCTTCCACTCATTGTAAATGGCAGATATTAAAAATATATATATATAAAAAAAAAAATTTCCAACATGAAGCGCCCGGCCCAAGATTCAAACCGGTGGCCTCCGAGGTTGGAGGCGAGAACTCTAACCACTACACCACCGAGCCCCCCTGTTAGGTCGTTGGTAGCCTAGTAGTTAACAAGTTTGGGATCTAATCACAGGCCGTCCCTACTGGGTTCAAATTCCACAAGTGGCAATGCTGAGGGGTCTGTCCCAATATACCCTAGTTGAAGGGGCATAAAACCCTTACTGGACTTTAAAAGGCTGTTGCTTTCATCCATGTCATCTGGTTGCATAGGTGGCTGAAAAAAATCTTGTCCAGGCAGTATCAGAAACTGAGGGTATAGGAAGTTCATATTTGGTGAGGACATCGGTTGTAGTGTAGGTGTACAAGGTAATTGTGTGAAAGTGATGTGACCTTGCTTGTAAAGACCTTGAGTTTTAAAATCTTGTCGGGGCTATATCTCAAAGACTAAGGTTTTTGAAGTTGATACTGGGTAGCAACATTGGTTGTAGGGTGTAGGTGTACTACATCATGGTGTGATCTTGATTCAACCTTTCCGTGGTGACAATCTTAAGTTTTCGTCCAAGCTATATCTTTAAAATTGTGAGGTTCAGGAAGTTGATATTTGGCATGGACATTGCGAGATGTGGATGTGCAATGTCGTCATTTGACACTGTTTTGACATTTAACCTTGCCATAGTGACCTTGACTTAAAATTTTGTCCAGGCTATATCTCTGAAACTGAAAGGTGTAGGAAAGTACATTGGTTGGAGATTTTATGTGTGCAACATAAAAGTATGATTTTAATTTTGACCTTACTGCAGTGACCTTGATATTTTACATGTAGTCTAGGCTATATCTCAGAGACTGTAAGGTGTAGGCAGTTATTGAAGCTATATGGATTGTTGAAATTGATTATTATATGTATTTTTTATTGCGTTAATACATCCTATCCAATGGACAATTGCTTTACCGGTCGGCGCGACCGGTCCCGCCAAACGCCAGAAAAAGACGTCCTGTATATACTACTGGCAGGACCGGTCAGTAGTGTGCATTCGCTAGGTGGCGCATCATACTTGCTTCCTGTCCAGACAGAGTGACGTCAGTTCATCTTTTTCGTTTGGCGCGTGTAGTGTGCAGACGCGTTTTGAATTTATCTCCAAGTTTGAAGAAAACGCGGTTTATTCTACGAATTTAAAGCTTATTTTCATCTGAAAATATATTTATTGTGTTACATACATTTTATGGCCTCTCCAGGACTTAAACGAGGCATTATCCAGCGTTTTATAGCCAGTTTTGAAGAATTTCTGTGTACTTGTCGTCGAGAGGAATCGTGGGTGAGAGGTCGTGTGTCATCCCTGCAGCATTCCTTCTTCTAATCAGAAGCGTGTATAACCACGATTCACCCTCCATTTAATTCTACATTGTCGAGTAACACTGCGTGTATGTCGACGAGAAGAAATTAGAAGGAAAGAAGAATGCATCGTCTGACGTCATCACTTCCAGCTTATGCTTGTCACGTGACACGGACCTGGTCACGTGATACGCATTCAACAATGGAGGTCACGTGATACGCATTTACATGGAGGAATCGTGTTTTCAACAGAAGTTTTAGAAGGAAAGACGAGTATTTATTGCTCTACACCCACTTTTTAACTGGCTAGAAGAAATCCAGCAACTCGTCTGTTGACCTGAAGAAGTTGGATGTCAAATAGTCTTTGAATTCTGCAAATTTTGCCGGTGCCGGTCATGTGACTTCACACATCTCAACACAACTACCGGCAAGCAAATCCCCAAGCGTGACTGGTTCAGCTGACAAGAAGTGATGAGTTTTACCGGTACCAGTTCTAGTCAGACTACCGGTGGGGAGCACTAGTGATGAGTTTTTACCGGTTCCAGTCTGTACTACCGGTGGACTACCGGTGGGTCATGTTCCTGTGAAGCTGTCAAGAAACCCCCCTTCAGTGGTTCCAGTGATCAGCCCTGTGTTGATACTGGAACCTTCACCAGAGGCCTTTCCACTGGTGGGACTGTTGGGGGTACCGGTTCCGGTCTGTACAGACTACCGGTGGTCATGTTCCTGTGAAGCTGTCAAGAAACCCCCCTTCAGTGGTCCAGTGATCAGCCCTGTGTTGATACTGGAACCTTCACCAGAGGCCTTTCCACTGGTGGGACTGTTGGGGGTACCGGTTCCGGTCTGTACAGACTACCGGTGGGTGCTGTTCCTGTGAAGAAACCCCTTCAGTGGTTGCCAGTGATCACCCCTTTTTGATCCTGGAACCTCCACCAGAGGCCTCCCCACTGGTGGGACTGTTGGGGTACCGGTTCCAGTCATGTTCCTGTGAAGCTGTCAAGGAACCCCCCTTCAGTGGTTACCAGTGATCAGCCCTGTTTTGATACTGGAACCTCCACCAGAGGCCTTTCCACTGGTGTGACTGTTGGGGGTACCGGTTCCAGTCTTGTTCAGACCACCGGTGCGGCTGCTCAGAGGGTTCACCTACCAGAAGTCGCGGTGACCATTGAGACCCTTATCTGCCCTGTGCAGAATTTTGGACCGGTACCGGTCCTGTTCAGGCTACCGGTAGGGTCACTAGCCAGCCAGTGATGAGGGATACCGGCACCAGTTCTGTTCAGACTGCCGGTTGTGGTCACAGAAATCCAGCAAGGGCTACCGGTTAAACAGGATTACCGGTTACACAGAGTTGCTGGTGACATACAGCAGGGCTACTGGTTCAGAGAATTACCGGCTCCTGAGTGTTGCCGGTTCCGGAGTCTTGCCGGTTCCGGAGCCTTGCCGGTTACAGAGGCATCTGTACCCATCCTTAAGGGCAAGAAACCAGCTCCAAATCCAGTGCTGACAACAGGTTTGCCGGTTACAGAGAATTGCCGGTTCCGGAGTGTTGCTGGTTCCGGAACGGTAGTGCTGCTGGTTACAAGAAATCTGCTGTTCCCATCCTTACTGGCAAGGAACCAGCTTCAAATTCAGTGCTGAGAACAGGTTCAACAGTTAGCCTTCTCTCAGAGCCTACCGGTTTGACCGGTTACAGAGCCTGTTTGATTGCAGAGAAAAGCTGCTGAACCACCACTGTGGACAGGAAGAAGGCAACTTCATATGAGCCTATCCTTGCTAAGAAGTAGTTCACCCAGTTCTGCCAACTCCGGTGAGTTTATGCAGAACTGTGGAGCCACCAGGAACCGGTTACAGAGCATTGCCTCACGTATAACCGTTTAAGGCCTGGTACTGGGCAGGTCTCCAGGACTGACTGACAGACCGGCAGAAGTTCCTTAAAGGCCAAAACAGCTGTTTAGACCAACCAGTGGCAGCCTAAGGAACTGGTTACAGAGGAATTTTTTGATCAGTCACTGGTCCCGGTGAAATGCCTGTCAAGCTACCTGACCAGTCAACCAGCCTACCCTTTCGGGTCCCAGCTGGTCAGACAGTGGCTAGAGATTGAGGGAGGGTTACACTCTCTCCTTCCGGTTCAGACCCCACTTGACGAGGTCACCGACTGTAATAAGCAACTACCACAATCCAACCAAACAGTCCTTCCTTTTAGAGGCACTGTATCAGCTGATAAACAAGAATGCAGTCGAACCGGTGGAAAATCAAAACTCACTGGGGTTTTACAACCGGCTTTTTGGTACCCAAACCCAACAACCGGTGGAGACCGATCCTAGACCTGAGCACCTTGAACACCTTTTTGAACACAGGGACGTTCAAGATGGAAACCCCAGAGACAATAAGAACCTCCCTCCAAGCAGGGTAGTGGGTCACATCCATAGATTTCAAAGAAGCATACTTCCACATACCAATTCACAGTCCATACAGTCCAGGAAGTACATGCGCTTTCACCTCCAGGGTCGGTCCTACCAATTCAAGCCCTTCCCTTTGGCCTGTCCACAGCTCCCATGGAGTTCACAGTGGTGGCCAAAGAGGTCAAACTCGTGGCTTTTCAGAAGGGTATAAGGATCCACCAGTACCTAGACGACTGGCTGGTGAGAGCCTCTACCCACCACACCTGTCTCCAGCATACTCAAACCCTAGTCACACTTTCTCAGGAATTAGGGTGGCTGGTGAACAAGGAAAAGTCAGAGCTGGTTCCCAAACAGGTCTTCAACTTCGTAGGTTACCAGTTCGACCTGAAAGAGGGCAAGGTCAGACCAACAGAAGAACGTTGGCAGGCCTTGACACACAAGATCAGATCAATATTGTCGGATCCGCTTTGCCCGGTCCGACAATTCATGTCCCTCATAGGTCTACTCACAGCAACAGAAAAGCAAGTCCACTTAGGGCGACTAACATGAGACCCATACAGTGGCACTTGAAAAACAACTGGAGGGTCCCAGAGTCACTGGAAAAGGTGATCTCGGTCCCCAAATCCCTCCACTCCCATCTAAGGTGGTGGCTGGAGGAAAGCAATGTGCTTCTAGGTCAACCATTACACCCTCTAAAACATGCTCTGCAAATCTTTACAGACGCATCAAAAGAAGGGTGGGGCGCTCACTTAGACGAGCACACTGCAAGGGGACAGTGGTCCCTACCCGAGAGCAAGTTACACATAAACCACTTGGAGCTGAAAGCAGTATTTCTAGCTCTAAAGAGTTTCAAACCCTAGTCTTCAACAAGACAGTGTTGGTAGCTACAGACAACACAACAGTGGTTGCCTATATCAACAAAGAAGGGGGGATGAAATCAGGCTCTCTGTGTGCCCTACTGTGGAGAATTCTGTCCTGGTGCACCAGGCAGCAAGTAACCCTCAGGGCACGTCACATCCCCGGCCGGCTAAACGTGATAGCAGACAAGCTATCCAGGCTTGGCCAGACCATTCAAACAGAGTGGTCACTTCATCCAGCAGTGTTCCAAGCTGTATGTTCAAGGTGGCATCAGCCACAAGTGGACCTGTTTGCCACCAGGTTCAACAACAAACTACCACAGTTTGTATCACCGGTACCAGACCCCCAGGCTTGGGCAGTGGATGCACTCGGCCTGTCCTGGGAGGACCTGGACCCATACGCCTTCCCACCAGCAGCCATCTTGGGCAAAGTGGTGGAGAAGCTCCAGGACTACCCCTGCAACAGAATAATTCTGATTGCTCCAGGGTGGCCCAACATGCCCTGTTTTTGGGACCTGGTAGCAATGTCAAGCCAGATCCCACTGTGTCTGCCCAGCATACCCAACCTAGTGTCTCAGCCATTCAACCAGGTCCTTCACAGGAACCTGTCGAATCTGAACCTACATGCCTGGCTCCTAGAGCCTCAGCAATCAAGGAGCAAGGCTTCTCTGAGGCAGTGGCAGCACGAATTGAGGCTCCTCAAAGAAGGTCAACCAGATCTGTCTATGAGCCAAAGTGGACCATTTTTACAAAGTGGTGTCTCAGTAATCAGGTGGACTTCAGGGCACCACCTCTGAAAGCCATTGCTGACTTCTTCCTGCACTTATTTCAGGAGTAGAAGTTACAACCAAGCACTATTGATGGCTACAGATCCGCCATTGCTGACAAACTGGGCAATTCCACCATTAATGTCAGCAAAGATGAGAATCTCTCTCGTCTCCTGGATAGTTTCCATAGAGACAGACCTAAGGGCAGGAGGGGCATCCCCTCCTGGAACCTTTCACTGGTTTTACATCAGCTCACAAAGGCTCCCTTTGATTCCCTGAAAGAGGCCTCCTTGAAACATCTAACTTTCAAGACTGTTTTCTTGCTGGCTTTGGGTTCAGGTAAACGCAGGAGTGAGATCCATGCTTGGTTACATAAGAACATCAGACACCAGTCGGACTGGTCTAAGGTGTTTTTGTACCCCTCACCCAGTTTCCTATCCAAGAACCAGCTGGCTAAGGAAGGTCCAGATAGTGTGGCACCAGTGGTCATCCCAGCCCTGGCACCATATCTGGATAGGTCACTCAAGGGTGACAGGTCCCTATGTCCAGTTAGAGCCCTGCGCTACTACTTGGACAGGACTGCAGACCTCAGGCAGAATAAGGAGTTAGTCTTTGTCTCCTTCAAGAAGGGTTTTGATAAAGACATCTCACCTGCCACCATCTCCTCATGGATCAAACAGACTGTGGTTCTGTGCTATGAGCTCTCTGACCAGGAGGCACTCACCTCACATCAGGTTAAAGCCCATGATGTTAGGGCCTTTGCTGCCTCTAAGGCTTTCCAATCAGGGATTTCCTTAGATCAGATCTTGTCAGCCTGCCACTGGAAATCTCACAACACCTTCACCCAATTCTATTTGAAGGATGTTGCCTGGGCTGACTCGGAGCTTTTCCACCTGGGACCTGTAGTGGCTGCCCAGCAGGTGCACCACCAGGCCCAGAAATGAGGGGATGTTGTATATATGTAGATATGTACATATTGTAAAAAAAAAAAAAAAAAAAAAACTGTGACTTGCTTCCCTTGGGAAGTTTATTTCTTCTGGGACTGAACTCAGCCCCTCTCTCTCTATCTTTCCCTTCTCAAACCGACTCTGGAAGGAAAGAAAAAGGGGGGGGCAACGTCGGTAGACTCCCGGTTAACCGGTGAGTTAGTGGCCGACCTTGACCTGTCAGGGTTCTCTGACCCTAGGTCAAATGGGCCTGTACAATTTTGTTTTTGTTATGAGTTCACAGAAGTCCCTAGCTGCTTACCCGCCTACCAAGCGGTAGTTATTCAGCAATTGTCCATTGGATAGGATGTATTAACGCAATAAAATTGCAAATTTAATAAGTAAATTAAATTTTTATAAGTTAATACCCTATCCAATGGACTGGCAAGGCCCTCCCAACCGACCCCGCTACCAGCTTACTAGGGGTCTAAATCGTTTTAGACAACGAAAAAGATGAACTGACGTCACTCTGTCTGGACAGGAAGCAAGTATGATGCGCCACCTAGCGAATGCACACTACTGACCGGTCCTGCCAGTAGTATATACAGGACGTCTTTTTCTGGCGTTTGGCGGGACCGGTCGCGCCGACCGGTAAAGCAATTGTCCATTGGATAGGGTATTAACTTATAAAAATTTAATTTACTTATTAAATTTGCAATTTTATCTAATTGTGCTATCTCCATTGATCGACAGATATAGGGGTCACAGTGGTGCAGTTGTAACACTTGCCTCCCGCCTCTGAGGTTTGTAGTTCAAAACCTGGACCCTATATGGGAAAGTTGGTAGTTTACTGATGGTCGGCAGTTTACAGAAGTTTTGGTTTCCTCTGCCCATTAAACTACCCATCGTGATATGACCTATACAGTTTTGAAAGTGACATTAAAACCCAAATAAATAAACCATTGACGGATATACTTCAATTAATAAAAGGGATGACTAGAATAACTGATTTGGTTACATACATTATGACTAGGCAAGGATGTCCTATGTTCTACATGGAGGATATGACAGGGTACTCCTCTTTTTATTGCGCCTGTTGAAAGACTTATAAGGTTCTCCATTACCCCAAGCAAGTTTGGTCAGACCCACATATTTATGCAATTGTGTCAGCATCACGGTCATCACTGGGCAGAACCTGGTATATTTCAGAAGATAAAAAATACTAAGCAAGTGTAATGATATCAATAATTAAGTGTCCCGCGAGGGACGCTTGTTTGCATATGGGAGGAATTCTCGCAAAGGGTCCGCCGTATCCGCCGGCTCCGCAACTTTGCCTACCTATAGTGGCACATATATTTAGTAGCCCTGGGGCGGATTTCACGAAAGGTCTTAGCCCGGTCTCAGGCTCAAACTTGAGACTTTTGTCTCAAATTATTGGAATATTTTACTTGAGCCCATGGGCTCAACTTTAATGGATTTCACAAAAGGTCTCAGTCTCAGCTTTGGCTGAGCCACTGGCTCAAGTGTTGAGACTGGTAGAAAGTGGGCTTAAGTTTTGTAAACAAAGGCTCAAATATGGCCGCCATAATTCTTTCTTCACTTCAAAATTTGAAATGGCTGAAAATAGGGTACAAGTACATAAAACAACCCCCTGAAGTAGTCTTTGGGTGTTTTTACATGTTACAAGGTTTCCCATTGCAAAATGGTATTTACCCAGAGATATTATGTTTGAAACAAGGAACATATATGTCATCAGTAGAATATTTTGACTACAAAAAATGGTCACATGACACAGGAAACCACTGTGGTTATTTGATAAGCTTGGTCTCAACTGAGACCCCTTCTGTGAAAACCATTTGAGACAAAGACTTAGCTGAGCCAAGAGGCTCAGATTTGAGCCAGTGGCTCAGCCTGAGACTGGGCTAAGTCTGAGACCTTTCATGAAATCCGCCCCTGGGAAAATTTTCTGAATTTGGTGCCATGACATTTCAACCAATCAGAGAAGTCACACGACCCAAAACAGGATTTTGCTTGTCCGGATGATAACTTAAGAAGCTTTTAAAATATTCACCTGCAATTTGATATATGGATGCAAGGTATAAAGATCTGGAAATGATTAGATTTTGGTAGACTTCCATTAAAAAATGGCTAATTAATTAAGCATTAAAATTTTTATTAACGAGGAAAATACAAATCCCTCAATAACTTCTAAACTGTGCGAGATAGAGCGATTTTGACGAAATTTTTGACCCACAGGGTATCTCTGCTAAGTACTCTGCTCAATTCCAAAAAAAATTCCTCTCTCCAAAAATGGCGGCCATTTTGAATGTTGTAATTATTGACAAAAATGGCAAAAATTTAAAGGTCTGCACTCTGATTTGTGGGAACACAATGCACTCATGTAATGTTCACAAATAATTCACAAATAATTATTTTGGCAAAATTTTTGGCCCACAGGGTATCTAAGCAAGATACTCTGCACATTTTTCAAAAAAAAATTTTCCTCTATCCAAAAATGGCAGCCATTTTGAATTTTCGAATTTTTGACAAAAATGGTAAAACTTAAAATTGCTTGTATCTCCTAAAACATGCGAGATAGAGCGATTTCGGCGAAATTTTTGGCCCACAGGGTATATATGCAAGATACTCTGCTCAATTTTCAAAAATTCTTCCTCTTTCCAAAAATGGCGGCCATTTTGAATTTTCGAATTTTTGACAAAAATGGTAAAACTTAAAATTGCTTGTATCTCCTGAACCATTTTAAATTTTCCAATTTTTTCTCGATATAATTTTAGATTGACAGGGTATCTAGGCAAGATCTTCTTTCTATTATAAGCAGCCAACACCATCTTTCTTTTGGGATGCTTTGTTTTTGCCATGCAAAAACAATTGCTTTGCTTCGCTAGCGATCCTCTAGTTAATGGTGGCCTAATGGTTAGCAGGTTTTGGTATTTAATCGCAGGCAGTCACCTCTGTGTGGGATCGACTCCCACAAGTCACAATGCTGAGGACCTGTCCCATATGACCCTGGTTGTTGAACGGGACTTAAACCCCAACTTTGACTTTGATATCAGTAATTGAAATCACATCAGTAAAGTAATGTCATCGTCAAGACAGAAAAAATGCCTACAGCCATATATTATGGCTGTTTTTGACACACATCAAAAGTGTGTACATTGTTGGGAAAAAGATACAGGGACTGAGCCCTGCATGCTGGGGCAAGATTGTCCAGATTGTGCGTTTCTTACCCTGACCAAGTGCAACAGCTTTCTGTTCCTGTGTACAAGAAACTCAAAGATAAGAAAAAGGATAAGGCAGAGAAAATACACGAAGGGGATAAACTGGTAGAAACTTCATCTCTGACTGTTATTGGGCCCACTGACAGAGAAAACATGGATACATCTAACATTTCTCCTGTCAAGGCTTCAAATCCTGCTTCTGCTCCCCCATCTAGCAGTGACTTCACAGAATTCAAAGGACCATCTCTCATCTCCTCCACCCTGTTTTCTCCTATTAGGGTTGGAGTATCTCATTCTCCCAGTGGGGTGGTCTATACTACTCCCTTTATATTGCAGCCTACACCCCTTACCAGTGTTACTGCTTTTGGTTAGCCAAGGGGCCCCTCCTGCTAATCCTGATCAGTTCCCCAGTTTAACCCGTTCAGTCGACTCAGGACTTGTATCCTTGGGCTTCATTTAAACTTCCAGATGAACTGCTTCAGCCAGCAAGGTACAGACTCCAGTTTCCTCACCAATCCTGGTTAGTTTAGCTGGATAGGTTGACCTACCCTGAGAGTCTGTTACCTTTTCACAGGCCACAGTGGGTGGTGCTACCAGCTCAGCTAGCCACCAGCAGCCTCCTCAGCAGACTTTTCCATCTGACCTGGTCTTCTCTCAGCCAGGTTGCCAGTTCTGTGCATTTTCAACTCGGCAGCCTTCTTTACAATCTTCTGAGGCTTTCCCTATTGGTCCTTCTCTGGTACAAGGCCCGTCAAGGAGCTGCGATTTTACCCCTCAGGCCACAGGTGATCAAGAGTTCTCTTTACCCTAATCTGTACGCGGACCGGGACTCAGAGCTGGAGGCCTTATTAGATACTCGCTCAGAGGTTTCCTATGAAGATCTTCAGGAAGCACCTTCAGGGTCAGAAGCTGATCAGGCTGACTGGGAGCATCTTCACCCTGAAGACCAAAGCTACATGAAATGGTCCTTTATCCTTGATCATGAATATGTCTGCCCCTCATATCAAGATAGCCTGTGTACCAGCAGAAGCTCAGCTCACCAGGAAAGTCTCTGTCACCATGTCACCATGACTGGTTCTGCTCAAAGTTTGAGCAAATGAACCTTCATCTATTCCAGGGCCATGTTTCTCGAGCTGGTGATAGAAATTGGTTTCAAATAGACCAGTTGGAAGCCACCTAAATCTCAGACATGATGGTATGCTATGCACTCTGGGCTCGACCCAGCAGCTACTTGACCAGGATAGTCAGTCAACAAATGGTACGGCAATGCCTCCCGTCTGAATAGTGCTTACACCAGGATTTCTAAGCCTCCAACTGATGTCTCTCCGATCTCCAGGCCTCTCTCACAAGAGACTGTGCACAATTGGGAGAAGTCCCTCAAAGAATTGACAGTTGTGCGCAACCTAGCTGCAGCCTTTAACAGATGTTTTAATAAAGTCTAAGATGACAGAAGGCTGAGAAATTCCCCAGCAATGATCTTAAGGATTTAATTACCATCCAGCATAATGTCAACACTGTACTAGAAAAATTCATGCACAGCACATGGCAGACTCTCTCTTTGTTCAGGCTACAAACATGACCTTCATATGTTGGTACTCAAACCTGGATTACCTCAAGCCCAGGGTCAAGTCCGATACCTGGTGTTCACTCAGGAATATCCCTCTTCATCACTCAACTCTCTTCCTGAATGCACTTGTCGCCAAAGCTGAGGACATTGCATCCTCTCTGGCCTTCTACAACTGCCTCTTCTTGTTTCCCAAAGCCAGGAACAAGCTGTGTCCAATTCCAGACCTCAGCTCGCTGAACAAGCTTCTGAAGGTCCAAACATACAAAATAGAAATACCAGAATCGATCAGGCTGTCATTGCAAATAGGAGAAGGGGTCACTTTTCTAGATTTCACATTCCTGTAAGTCAGGGCTCAAGAAATTATCTGAGGTTCCACTGTCAGTATCAGATCTTCCATTAAACAGCTCTACCATTTGGCCTATCCACAGCTCTTATGGAATTTACTATAGTGGTAACGGAGGTCAAACTCATGGCCCAGACCTGTTGCATTCGGATTTTTTTTTATTTTGTTGACAACTGGCTCCTTTGTGCCAAAGACATACAGACTTGTCATCAAAACACCCAATCCATCCTTCCCTCTGTCAGGAACAAGGCTGGGTTGTAAACCTACAAAAATCAGAGCTAGATCCCCCGCAGGTCTTCAACTTCGTAGGTTACCAGTATTAAAGCAGGGAAATTACAGAGCGAATTACACTGCCACAGAAAAACAGGTCCCTTGACTCCCATTCAGTGGCACTTATAGGCAAACTGTGCCAGGGTCCCTAGTTAAACAAATCCCCATTCCAAAGTATCTTTACAGGAATCTACCCAGCAGGCACAGGTCCAATTCTTGACATCATGTTTTGGTCATGTTAGTATATGACATCAACTAACTATCACTCGGACATGATATTAGGTGGTCATGTCATCTGACACAAATCTGACATCCAGTTTATGTGACATGACATGACTTTATGTCAATGACATACCTATAATATCAACTAGATGTCAAAATGATTACCAGACCTAACATGATCGTATTATCCTATTCAATGACATAAAATTGACACCATCCCAACATGACTCTGTGTAGTCATGTCAAATGATGAAAATATGATGTTCAAATAATATACGGGCATTGTTTCTGACATCTTAATGATATTAATGTGATGTCACTTTGTTAAGACATTTAAAGTAGAGTATCATCATATCATTTGAGATCAGATTGACATTGGTATTCTATAAAATTATGATTTCATTTTTTATGAATATTACCAATACATCGTATGGATGTCTAAATCATGCCTAAGTCGGAATAATTTATCTAGTCTGTGTTAAGTCAAAGTTGGGTTTTACATCCTGAAAACAGCCAGAGTCATATTAGGACAGGCCCTCAGCTCTTTCGCATGCGTAGGGGCAAACCCAGACAAAGGTGACAACCTGTGATTAGATGCTGAACCTACTAACCAACTTGTCCTATAGTCTGTGTGATGTTGCTTTGAAAGAAATAATTAATTTTTGGTATAGACAAAACAATTATGTTTAAAACTGTAACTAAAATGCTGTGTGACAGCAAAAACCTTCAATAAATATGTTGACTTGTAAACAAATGTATTCTTTAGTGTTTGCAACCAAGCCAAAGATTGAACAAATAAAGAAAAAAAGTTTAGAAAAAGTGCTTCTAATATTCAAACGTTTGTACCCATAATTTGTATCTTTACAAGTGGTATAAATTTTCCCAACTTGTTCCCAGATGACATTCATTATTTTCTCCCATGGAATAATCTGTATAGTACATGGAAATGACTTAAAGCTGTGTCAGGTAAGTGTGTATAAATGGCAGTTGTATGTTGGGAGTTTAAACAATGTAACACAGTATTAACTTTGAAACCAAAAATATTTTTAACTGTATTTCTAAAAAGCACTTGCAAAATGATGTCAATCAGATTTTTAAATCAGTACATCAAATTGATGTCAGTTTCTGATGTCACATAGATATGAAATCAGTCCAAATTGGGTCATCATATTGATGTCTTATGCTGATATCAAATTTATAATCGGCTACTAGATGTCATTTTTATGGCTTTTGGAGATGTCAAATAGACTAGGCTACTAAAGATCTATTTGACATTTAACATATGATGTCATTTCGAATTTCAAATAAGCATGAGTTTTGGATGTCATACCCAGTGTCTTTTTGATTTCTTTTTGACATCCTATTGCCTGCTGGGTAGGCTGGTGGCTTCAGGAAGAAGATGTCAAAGTAGGCCAGCCTCTACCTCTACACCATCTGCAACATGTTTGGCAGATCTTTACCCATGCATCAAACGTAGGTTTGGATGCTCGCTTAGCAGACTGCACAGCTAGGGGTCTGTGGTGCATCCCAGAAAGCAAACTTCACATCAACTTTCTAGAGTTGAAGGCTATTTGTCTGGCCTTGAAATGCTTTGAGCATCTGTGCAGGAACTAGACTGCCCTAACCACAGACAACACCACAGTTGTTGCAGACATAAATGACGAAGGGGGTATGAAATTACGCTCATTGTGCCCTTCTTTGGAGACTTCTGTCGTGGTGCAACATGAAGAACATTGTGCTACAGGGTAGCCATATCCCAAGACAATTGAATGTGATGGCAGACAAACTGTCTCGTCACAATTCAATCATCCAGACAGAGTGGTTTTTCCACCAGGGAATTTTCTACCAGACTTGCCATCAGTGGCAAACAACCCAAGTGAATCTGTTTGCCACCAGGTTCAACAAGAAATTGCCCCTGTTCATGTCTCCAAGTCCCGGACAAGGATGGGATGGGAGGATCTGACCACTTATGACTTCCCTCCAACCCCACTGATAGCCAATGTCATAAACAAGATTCTCAGTCACTATTGTTGGAGAATAATAGTGATAGCTCCAGGATGGCCCAATATGTTATGGTTTTGGGATCTAGTGAGTCTGTCACCCAGATACCCCTCTGTCTGCAAATCCAGGCCAATTTTTTGACCCAACCATCACAGAGACCTCAGTCTAAATCTCCATGCTTGGATCCTCGACCATCAGAGGCCAGGGCTTTTGCTGCCTCTATACGAGATTTAAAAGTTCTCTCTGTGCTTCCCGGATCTTCCTCTGGGAATCCCTAGGGACTCAACTCCCCTCTTCTCCCATTCTAAAGGAGAAAACAGGGGGGTTACCCAGTCAACTGGTTAGACCCCAAACCTTAAAACGGTGACTATTTCTGACTAATTCCTCCCTAAAGTTCTAACTTGTCTCTCCAATAAGCTACCCAGCATCCTCTTGGTAGTTTTTCTGTTTATAGTTTGTTAGGTAAGATATATTAACAGCATAAAATAAAATTTTATAAGTACATTAATCTTATATCATCTGACTTATCAGTCAGCTGACATTATGGCATTACTCTGTGATGAACAACTTCTCCTCCAAAACTACAAGGCCCAACACTTTATCACAATTTTCTGATTGACTATTGCAGGGACTTCTCTCTTATCTTGCAAATTAAGCTACTTTTTTATAGCTACAACATGGTGAGTAATTTGGGAGCCTTTCCCAAAAGCTAAGTGAGTAATATCTACTTTTTGACTTTTCAGTACCTTCCATAATGAGTAAAATCACTTGTAACTTGAAAACTATTGCAGTTACAGAATTTTGCATAATATGTTATTCAGCTACTTTGGAGTCAGCTATAACATAGTACAATTGCAGAGCTGTAGCTCATTGGATAGCTGAGCAATAGCTACTTTGAGGTCCTCACTGTTGAGTAAATCACTTGTAACTTGAAAACTATTGCATTGAGAGTATTTTCTTTCAATATGTTATTCACCTCCTTTTGGATTAGCTATAAGATAATGAAATTGCAGACCTGTAGCTCATTGCATAGCTAAGCAAAAACTACTTTCAGGTTCTCACTGTTGAGTAAATCAGCTGTAACTTGAAAACTATTGCATTTAGAGTATTTTGTTTACATATGTTATTCAGCTATTTTGGGGTCAGCTATAGCATAGTGAAATTGCAGATCTGTATATCATTGCATAGCTGAGTTAGAGCTACTTTCAGATTCTCACTGTTGAGTAAATTGCTTGTAACTTTTAAACTTTAAAAAAAATGCATTTAGAGTATTTTTAAAATATGTTATTCACCTACTTTTGGGTCAGTTATAACATAGTAAAATGGCATACATGTAGCTCCTTGCACAGCTGAACAAAAGCTACTTTGAGATTCTCACATTTGAGTAAAGCAGTTGTAACCTGAAATCTATTGCTTTAGAGTATTTTGTTTAAATATGTTTTTCACCTACTTTTCACACCTAACAGTTAGTTAACTTTGCATTTTACTTCTGAATACTATTTGCAGGACACAAATTAATTTATGTGTCTTTTTCTGCTTTCAGTTCTGCTATGAAACTCAAAACACACAGCTAACACAGAGGTTGTTCACGGACATTAATTGCTTGTTTTAAGTTTAATATCTTACCTAACAGACAGGGGAATCCTGCCCTCCAACCCTGCATTTTTACCTTACTGAGGTCCATGAAGGTAAACATTTTCAAACAAAAAAGAGGAAGCAATGTCTCTAGCCACCTGGCGAGTATGGAAGGCCCTAGCCCTGTAGCGAATGCTGGCAGTAGGCGTATTTCACAACCAAGAATCTGCACAATCCGTTGAATCTAGTTTCAGATTTGGATTCGTTGGATTAGCTAGATTCGTGAAATGCAATTTTCTATAGATCTGAATCTAAAATATGAAAATAAGATGAACCGACATAAATATAATATATTAATATATGCCAATATATAGCAAATTAATATTATCATATTACAATATAATAAAAATTTCCCAAATATTAAAATCTTTCCCCACATGTTGCTGCCATTATTTTACAAAGAATTATGGGTATCTCTCGAGGTAGATCAACGGATTCATAATCCAGATTCAGATTCAAGTCACAAAACAAGCGTTGATCGTTGATCTGACGAATCTAGAATCAACGGATTCACAGTTGTCAATCGACTACGAGAAAATGCGGGCTTCCGGGGACTCACACAAACGAGTATAAGACACATATAACAAAAAATCAAATAAATTCCATAACTGTAAGTGTGGACAATGTTTTAGTAAGGCAAGGCCTGAAATATACAATAAATTAATGAATGTATATTGGACAAACAGTCATACTTTAAAATATTTTGTTAAATTTGAATTATATAATTTTTAAAAAGTCTGTATGAATACCAGTTCAATGTGTGCTCAACATTCTACGAATACTAGCACTAAGTGTGATTTGCAGTATTGTTTTGGAGTTTGAAATACATATTTCTGTGAACATACTAGACTTTCTGATGGAAAAAACACTTAATTCATAATACTTCATAAATAACAATAATAATTAAAATTAATAATTAATGCTAACTTGACAAAAAAATGACTATTGCCTTTGAATTCTATTTAAAGCCTAGACATGTGCATATATCTTGAATATAAAGAGTGAAATAATTAGACCAGATTTTATTTTTATATGTTTATATCTATATTGGCAAGTAAACTATTTTAAAAATTTAAAAAATTTAAAAATGGGTACATGTGACAAATGGTTTCCTATAATTGGCATTCTTTAAGAATGTAGATGAATTCACAATTTATTACGAAAAGAATAGTGCAGAATGATTTTTATCCAAAATTTACTTTAAAATAAAATTAATGGCACTGAACATAATAATACTGGAGTAAGATAATTTCTTTTACAAGAGAATTAAGATCATATTTTATTAAGCTGATATGGCATTGTGACATCTATTTACACCCAATGGATCACAGTTGTTGTTTTCACTGGGGCCTATCCTCCCTCACACCTTCTTAAATGGTTATTTATTTTAGAGATCACTTTCAAAATCAGACATAGCTGGAAAAGTGTGGGGGCGGATAGTCCCCAGTAATAATTGTCCTCTAAATGGCTAGACACTGCAGTGAACAACCGCTAACGTCCTTAACTTCAGGTAGTTTTAAAACATACCTGGCAATTTTTTCTTCACCATTTAATCAAAAAATTGGCAAATATACAAAAACTGCTTCAATTAAGAACTAATAGAAGTAATAATTTGCCTTTAAAATGATAAAAATATCAGATTTAAAAAAAATATGTAGTTTTTGGTCCAGCATTGGTGGATTCCACGAGAATTATGGATTGGCTGATACTTATTGTACACACCATTTTATGTAATATTTATCATATCCACAATTAATTTTATTAAGCTAAGGAAAATCTAAAACTACAATAAAATGTCCTTAAAATGGTACACATGCCATATTTTTACTTCAGTAATTATGAATGTTTAATGTATGTTATTTCCTTGAAGAAAATAGTTTCTCAAAATTTAATTTCTTGTGTTTCATCACTCTAAAAAATATTTGCCAACACCCTATGGCTTTATTTAAATAAAAAGCACCACAAATTAAATTTTTCCGTTTAAAAAGGGTAAATTTAAATTTTTTAAATAAATAAAAAAGTCCAAAATGGATTCATGCAGTTCCAAAAATCCCTATTTTTGCCCACCTTAGACGACTGAAAACAGTAGTTAAGAAAATATTTTTACATTGAAAAATCACAGTTTTGTCCATTCATATAAATGTTTTCTATAAAAATTAAGTATGATGTGTGTTATGCAAGAAAGTATGTATATTTTTGCATTTTTATCAAGTATAAATCACTTCTTGGTTGAGATCTACGTAGATTTGTTTATCCACATACATTTTCCATGAACGGAACTCCAATAAGGCTTATGTGTATAGGCATTTATATTCAAGACATATTTTATATTCAAACTACCAAAATATTAGTTTTTGGTGAAAACTGGAAACTTTTATAGCCTAACAGACTTTTGCTTGAGCAATCTTTAGCAATAAGTTAGAAATTTTTACTTATTGGACAGGTATTCAAAGAGAATGAGGACCTCATTTTTTGGTATTTGGGAACACATGGAACAAGTATTCAGACTCTTTTACATTTCCTTGTGATACATAAGATTAATGGCCATTATAAAACAAATTTTGTCTGCCATAGCAAAAGCCCCTATAAATGCACTAACAGAGCAAAAATACCTCAAATTCAAAAGTTAAGGTATTTTGTTTTCTATAACCAAATAACTGAAATTTCGTCTATTTCTTTTATACTCGTTCGACCGAGGTCCCGGAAGCCCGCATTGGACTGGGGGCGTTTGACGACTGTGGGATTACGGCTGTGAAATATGCCTAGTAATAAGGCCAGTTCCACGAGGAGACTCAGGCCATCTTTTTCTGATGTTTTGAGGGACTGGCTTGCACCGGACCTATGACAATAGTGTCTTAGGTAAGATATATTAACTTACGAAAATTTAATTTACTTATTAAATTTTGTAATCTATTTTCTAATACATTTTGGCTATCAAATCAGAGTTCAATAGCTCAAAATACCTATGGCAGTCCTTGACCACCCCAAAAATCAAATTCATTTTAATGGCGGTAGCAGTCTCAGTTCGACATCCTCCCACCTAAAGTGGATTTTTTATATCTGTTCTCTTTTAGCTGTCATTCACACATTCACAGTGATTAGTTCTCCATTTCTACTTTTTTAAAACCTTGTATTTATTTGGCTTCTTCATTTTTTTCAGGATTCAAAACGTTCTGGGGTACCTTCTACGTTCCTACCTTCTTTGATTGTGAAAAAAACAACTTTATGGAGATGTGACTTTAAAATCTGTGACTAAGACCTTTTGCAAATACAGCCTTGGGTAAGCAAAATTATATTTGACATATCCTGTACAACTCTCACATTTCCTTTTCTTGTTAAAGTATGAGAAAATGTAACATCATACAACAGACATTATGGCCATACAAAAGAAATATCACATTCCTATCCTCTGTGACTGGACATAAAAGCAATATAGGCTGTAAATCATTACTTCTTGGTAAAAAAAGGGTTTTGTGTGTTCATTAATTAAGAGTCACATTCTGTGTTATCTTCAATGTTACCTTGCTTGTTCAAGCTAATTTTTGAAACTGAAAGTTTTCTTACACAGAAATATACAGAAAAATAAGCTGTACAGCGCTGGATAGAAGGATACACTTTGTAGATCAAGATAACATTGTGCATTTTGGGGGGAATGAAGAGTGTCTATAACAAGATCATCTCAAGACTGGCATAACTGACACAGTAGCAACAATAATAATGGGTCACCCAGACATTTGACTTCTTAAAGACACACATTATGTGGCTGGATTCAGGAAAGTGACTGCTATTCCAGCATACCAAAGACTGAACATTGATTACAGCAGTCTTAGTAGTCAGAACCAACAGCTAAGTCAGTAAACAATGCAATGTCAGCAATCATATCAGCCTCTCCTTCTGCACCAATTACAACATAAGCTGTTGGTTGATGACCAGGTTATGTTTCCTGGTCCAAGCAAATCATTTGGGATGACCATCTGCTCAACCATCTCCACAGAAATTAGGTTCATGGTTCCAACCTTTTCTTATTCCAGACTGCTTCGAGGATCCACATTACATTTCCTCTCGGGTCTAGGTACAGAAGTAAGACATCATCTAAACACAGTTCATGGGGAGCCTCCCCTTCCCAAAGAAAAAAAAATTTCTAATAATTCTGTTTCAAATACTTAACATGCATAAATATCTACTATATGTATCATATTTATTTGGAAATCAACCCCTTCTCCCAAACAAATAACAATTACAAACAAGGCCGAACGGAGTTTTGGTCTACTACTGTGAGCTGTAAACCATCAGAGACATGAGTAGTGCACTGAAGCAGTCACTCATCCCAGTACTAATGTAGCCCATTGCCGCTTATATTCTTTGAAGAGACAGGCACTCATCATGCTATGCCACAATTCATGCAAATCTGGAGAAAAAAGTGACCTTTAGAAGCACAACCTTGCTAGGGATCATGCTTAAAAAGATGGTGCATGATGAACAAATAAACTAATGATCTAGCTATGTAATATTGAATTGTCAATAATAGTATGATTTAGAAAAGCTTCTTCTAGCTATAAATAGATATCAGGATATGTAAACATGCTCAATTAATTATTGTGCTCCAGTTAAACATTAAACAGTTTCTCTGTTCTAAAATATCAGCACATTTTGAAATGGAATATCCTGTACTTGCTTGGATATGCATTATCACTAGCATGTCAAATTATCACAATAATTTTAATAAATATATTGTATTCTAGTCATGCTTAAAACTGCATGCTTCTTTAGTGTTTAATTATTTTGTAACTGGCCATTTATACTTCTAAAATATTTATATGATGGGAATTGGACAGCTTTAGACATCCAGTAACTTGACGGCTGTCAATTTGGTCCCTTATAAAAATGAGCCCCCCCCCCCTCCATAGTCAGCCATAAACCTTTTTAAAGTATTTCCCTTTTTCTGCCAATTTAGTTTTTTTTTTAATTTTAGACATTTAAATTAAATAATAACATGAAAGGATGACACAAATTTCACATTATGGAATTTAATATTGCAACAACATTGTTCAGTTTAAGGAAAAATAAACATAAACTTATTATTTCAAAATAAAATAAAACCATTAATTGTGAGTGATTTTTTAAATTAGTTATTCAAGTTATTCTTTGTGTCGTAGGTTTAAGTGTGTTACAGTATACTTATGGATGGGAGATAGTTGTCCGTCGCATAGTTTTGGGTGTCTAATGCCCCTTCACACTACAGGCAATTGTCCCACGGTAAGAAGTTTTTCTTGATGGTGGAATCCCAGGTCATCCCATTTTGTCCGAGTTTTTCACACTACAGGCCAATGGCCACTGATTGAACACGGTGTTTTAACCATCAATAACAGTTAGATGATAGAACTAAAAACGTTGGTCACTGGAAGTAACCTCCATTAACCTTAACTCACCTTTGGCAATACGACCAATACCTTAACTCTTACCTTAACTTATGTCACTGTATTGCACTGAAAGGCGACCGAATCACATCCTTATGTACACTGTGGACCACACATTCGGTTACTGTAGTTAAAAATTAATATGTGCATGCGCAAAATCACCTGTGTATGATCATGGTATCGAAATCAGAGGTGGAAATTTTAACATAGTTTAAAACTTTCATAGCACTTGCATGGTAGGGGACGGTTTGCCACTCACTTGCAAGGTTGCACACGGACTTCAGATGGTGATCCAAGGACAGGGACGTTTCTTCGAACGTGGCCTACCATGGGTGATATCACTTGTAGTGTGAATTGGGTATAAGTTGTGTATTTTGATTTCATATTGGAACTGCTCAAAATAGTATTGATCTTTTTTTTTTAAACAAAGACCAAAAAACCCAATATTTTGATGTTCACACCGAAGATGTAGAAAAAAAGCTGTATTTGTGTGTGTGCACATGTTTCCTGTGCTGATTTTATTTGCCACACTAGCAGGGATGGGGTCAAATTCCCTGATGTATTTGTATTTGAAGTATTTAAATACTCTTTTCAAAGTAATTGAAAGTATTTTAAATATATGGAGGAAAAAAGTATTTGTATTTGTATTTAAATACATTACTAAAGTATTTGAAATTTCAAATACTTTTTCAAATACATTTAATAAGCTGCTACTATACACTTTAAATGATGTTTTCAATTCATATGCATTAAATCACCAAGCTAGGTTTTAAATGGTCTTGTAAAAAATCCAAGAATAAGTTATGTACTCTATTCTGCATATATAATATTGTTTCTATCTTTTAAATAATATATACATGTATGCATCACAGTAAAATTGGGGGTGGTTAGTACTTATCAAAATCATATATGTTGTCATTCAGATCCCAAAACACACTCATTAAAACCTATCAGATCGGGGAAACTATTCAACAAAAAAGGGTCGGCAGCTAATGTGTTCACAATGACATGGGCTTGTGGGCCTTTTACAGTATGTTGTGAGTCAAAAGGGTTTATTGTTAAGAAGGCAGTCTACTGAGCCCCTTGCTCTATGCATATTTGTTTTAGTCACCCTTTGTCTTATCCTTCTAGGGATTAACATCAGTGGCTTGAGCAGGTAAACATGTTCAACTCCTGAGTACCAGTCTCAATAAAGTTATCCTTCTAGGGATTAACATCAGTGGATTGAGTAGGTAAAATGTTCATCTCTTGAGTACCATTTTCAATAAAGTTATCTTTTGGGGGATTAACATCAGTGGCTTGAGTAGGTAAAGCAGTTTGAAGCAACTGCTTTTGGGAAAACTTGCAGCAGTGCCAATCAGTGACTGCCAGTCTCCACAATCAGATTCCCCAAGATCTCCACCAAACAAGAGGTGCAAGGTGAATTCTTTTGCATTCAAAAGAATTTCAACCAGACCTTCCATGCCTCCCTCTCCAACTACAGAAATGGAACAGTACTTGAAGATGACTGTTCTGCCTTCCACTGCTAATCTATTAGATGCATGGAGAGAATACCAGACCGAGTTCCCTAGATTAGCCAAACTTGCAGAAAAATATCTCTCCATACCTGCCTCCTCTGCACCAGTGGAAAGATTGTTCAGCAGGGCAGGAAAAATCTTCAGACCTGAGAGATGTCAGATGAGTGATATGTGTTTGAAAAACTGATGACAATTCGGTGCAGTAAATTGGAGCTGAGAAGGAAAATATGTCATTTAACATTATTTCAGTTACTTAGGTGTATGTGTAGCATAACAAAGTTTACTGTTCAATTAACATGGTAAATAAATATAAATTTAAATTATGTGCTTTTATGTTAACCCTCATAAGTCGCAAATAAAAAAGTATTTGAAAGTATTTGAAAAGTATTTCAAATACTTTGTCAAAAAGTATTTGAAAGTATTTCAAATACATTCACAAAAAAAGTATTTGTAATTGTATTTTAAAATTTTGAAAGTATTTGTATTTAAATACATTTACATTTATTTGACCCCATCCCTGTACACTAGAAGTATAAATGTGTGAAAGAGAACAAACAAAAATTTACATAGCACTAAGATTCTTGTCGGACATTATGCAACATTGCATATGATTACGTTTACATAGCCGCTACTCGTGTAAACATGGAACCATCTGAGAGAAACATTTTAATCAGAATAATTTTTGCAGTTATAGGTGTCTTAGTGGGAGTGTCAATTTTCTTATGTTTTGGTATAGCCTTCAGTAACTGGAACTGTGCATTGTGGGGTCTTATATCGGGTGTGTTTTTGTTGTTATCCATATTTAATTTAGACTTAACTAACAGTTGGAAACTGGAAGCAAAGGTCATTGTTTATCATGTGATCCTTCATTTGTTTAACATTTACACAAATGTATGTCAAGCCATGCTGAATTTTTGGGCTGGGTACTGTATATAGACTATACTGCTACCAGCAGTTTGTTTTAATTCTCAATTACTGTAGAAATAATCCATGAGTGATCATGGTTTGTATACGGCATTTAACCATGGCACTTCCGGTAATAATTTTACGAAGCCGAAGGATTATTACTATTCTAACATGATATCTATGTTTATTTAACAGATTTTTTACATTTATTTCTTATTTTTACAAGGAACAAATTGCTTTACGTAGGTTTGTTTACATTGTGATGCCCTTAGCAACCGGCTCTTCCATCCATTGTACCTTACAAACGCAGATTTACAATGTTATGATACAGGAATATTTTATATAAATATTATCTACAATATTTAATAGTCAATAAATATTTCATATTCAATGAAATATAAATAAAAACAACATAACAACATTATTTCTAAAACCCAACCACGAAATATGTGGGGCGGATGGAAGGGCAGTGCGATTGTTGCGGGATAATTGTGTGCGCATAGAACTCAAAACTCGTTTCTGCGCAGGTCGTCATGTTAGAATGTGTGTTAATTCAATATACTGTAATCAGTTAGATTACATATTGTTCCATTATAGCTCAGTACCCCCAGCACATGAGCTTGTACAAAGAGTATTGATTATCAGGCATTTTCAAAATGATGACAAACTCCCACATCCCTGTTCACAGTTCAAACACGCTGAAACTTCTCAATTGTGCTTGTTCTCAATGACTGTTAATTTGAATATATAAGTAATTTTTTATACTGCTTAATGAGATTTACTGCTCTGCCAGTGAATTTTGTCAGCCAGTGAATTTTGTCATGTGCATTACGTGACAAAATTAAAACATTGTTATGCATAATTTTCACTGCTTAATTACATATTAATATTGCAACCTGTGGTTATATGTGTTTCAACAAAAGTATTGCTGGCGTTTGAGGGTTTATATGGCAGGTGGTGAAATTCACTGGCTGAGCAGTATATGCATTTGGTGACTCCTTACCATCAACTGTGTGAAGGTTGTGCCCCAATTAATTTACAAATCCCGGACGAGCCCCCAAAAATGTGAAGGTTGCGCCCTACAAGATTTATAACAAATCCCAGCTCCGAGCCCCCACCTAACAATTTGTTAGGACAAAAACTTTAATCACCAATATGTCACGCAACAACCTTAAAATTGCCTGAGTTCATTGACCTGACTCCTAACGGAGGAAGATTGACCTTAATCTTCACAAGAGAATAATACCACTAAGATCTTTAGATTTAATGTAACAACTTATTAATAACACCGTATTAATATAAATTTGACATTTATTAAATCTAATATAAAATATCCAGCAATACAAATACAAGAATACACAGCAAATCTAAATTAAATCGTATTACTGTGTTACAGATACGAAATATAAATATTACTAGAAACTAAGTTTTAAACTACAGAGTTACTACTGCTACTGATAATAACCTATAATTACCCGAATATATGCAATACCGTTCCCACAATATATCACTGTTATTACAACCTGTTACCGTTATTACAACAATCTGTTGTAATTAAAAACGAACACAATACCTGTGTTCTTGACCCAAGAAACCTGTGTAAATTCTTTACACAAATATTATAAATTAAACCAATACTTGGTCTTGAACCGAAATGTGATAGTTACTAGTGCTGTAACGAGTTGACCGAAACTCGAGTCGTAACTCGATGGGCGATATTTGGGGATCACATCGGTTTACGCAATTTAAACTCGAGTTTTTAAGAAGTATATAATGATATACTAATCTTGTTACAAACTACCACTTTTGCAATTTTTTTAACCACAAAGACGTAAAAATCAATGAGCAATGGTCGTTTTTTATTTCCCTGATTTACGTGGCTGTTCCATAAAGTGCTCATATAGATCTGTACGTAATGGCGGATCCCTTAATTACAATATTTGGACATTGTTATTTTATTTATATTTTTTGTGTCATTTACTCGAGTTCAACTCGAGTTCAACTCGCATCTAACAGTCGATCCTCGATCTACAGAAATCACTAATGATTACAGCCCTAATAGTTACCAGATAAAGTACCAGCAATACAACACGGAATGTATTACCAACTATAGCGATAAATATACTGAAACCAACAATTAATCACGTATACCACCGGCACAGTCTCCGACTTTACGGTCTCTGATACCGAATATATAGCCAGTCTCCGACTTTACGGTCTCTGATCTATAATTACCAATATACTGATTAAAACCCTATTAAACAATATCCGACTTTATGGTTTCTGAATAATACACAATATATTATCACTAAGAATAAATAACAATTCCGGATGTAAATTACTAACCTAAATCTGGTACTGCACTTCAATCCAGCAAAACACCTTCTGGTAAAACACTTCACAACTGGTACAACACTTTCAATAATATCAAACTCCAATCCAATTACAAACAACCCAGTAAAAACACTTTTAGTAACCTCAAGATTCGAACCCAAACTCAGCCTGTTTAAAAATACTTCCTGCCACATAAAGATTCAAACCCAGGATTAGCATGCTAAAAATACGTCTTGACACTTCAAGATTCAAACCCAGACTTAGCTTGCCAAAAAACACCTCCTGCCACCCCAAGATTCAAACCCAGACTGATTTTAAAATCAAATCACCCTATGACCTAATCATGGTTGTTAAGATACCTGTACCTACGGCTGACAACAACTTGACAACTGATAAAGTGTATTATGACATCACAGATTTTAAACAATACAACTTATAAAAGTGCTGTAATTCACATAACTGGTGTCTGATACCAAACAGTAACATTAGAAATGAAATAGGTTATGCATTAAACTAAATGAAGACACATATAGCCCATTATAAAGTACAATATCCTACCCTTTTTAAGACTCAAAATCACCATTAGAATCACGTCATTTGAACAGGTTGTGTATGTAAATGGTTACTGCTAAATTTCAAACTCCGTAACCGAAAACGAAACTCCCGAAATTCGCCGCGAATCTCATCGAAATCCCGTCATTTCACAACTGACACTGGCCAGGCTAAACACCACAAGGACGCAAACACTGCAAGGCCCCATTTTACACTGCAAGGCTACTGTTACAGAATATGTTTTACTTCACAATTTAAAATTTCCTGAGTTCATTGACCTGACTCTTAACGGAGGAAGATTGACCTTAATCTTCGCAAGAGAATAATACCAATAAAACTTTAGATTTACTTAACAACCTATTAATAACACCGTATTAATATAAATTTGACCTTTATTAAATCTAATATAAAATATCAAGCAATACAAGTACAATAATACACAATACACCTAAATTAAATTGTATTACTGTATTACAGATACGAAATATAAATATTCCTAGAGACAAAGTTTTAAACTATGAAATTACATTACGTGGCTACTACTGTTGAATAGTAATACCAAATACCCGGATATATATATTACCGTTATCACAATATATCACTGATATTATAGCAATCTGTTGTAATTCAAAACAAACACAATACCTGTGTTCTTGACCTGAGAACCTGTGTACATGCTTTACACAAATATTATAAATTAAACCAAAGGCTTGGTCTTCAACTGAAATGTGATAGTTACCAGATAAAATATTACCAATACAACACAGAATATATTATGACCTATAGTGATAAATATTATATATACTGAAACCATATATTACTGGCACAGTCTCCGACTTTACGGTCTCTAATACCGAATATATAGCCAGTCTCCGACTTTACGGTCTCTGTCTATAATTACTAATATACTGATTAACACCCTATTAAACAGTATCCGACTTTATGGTTTCTGAATAATACACAATATAATATCTCTAAGAATAATTAACAATTCCGGATGTAAAATACTAACCTAAATCTGGTACACTTCAATTCTCCAGTAAAACACTTTCTGGTAAAACACTTCTCAACTGATAAAACACTTTAAATAAAATCAAACTCTAAATACAAATTTAAACAGCCTGACAAAACACTTCTTGTCACCTAAAGATTTGAACCCAAACTCAGCCTGTTAAAAATACTTCCTATCACTTCAGGATTCAAACCCAGACGTAGCATGCTAAAAATACTTCCTATCACTTCAGGATTCAAACACAGACTAATTTTTAAAATCAAATCACCCTATGACTTAATCATGGTTGTTAAGCCTACAGTTGACAACAACTGATAAACTGCATTATGACATCACTGATTTCAAACAATACAATTTATAAAAGTACTGTAATTCCCATAACTGGTGCCTGATAATAAACAGCAACATTAGGAATATCTATAAAACCTTTTATAGAAGCACAAAATCATACCCTTTTAAGATTCAAAATCACCATTAAAATCACGTCATCACAACAGAATGTGTCCATACATGGTTACTGCTAAATCTCAAATCTCGTGACCGGAAACGGAGCTCTCGAAATTCGCCGAGAATCTCGTCGAAATGCTACCGTTTCACATTATTATTGATCTTTTATTTTCTTCCGCTGGCCTCTCTCCTGGTCTGAGCGGGAGATTATAAAATGCCTCTTGTTATCTAGTGAAATTCATTCTTTGAGTGACTTTCATAAATTGTAGTCTCAAGTTACATGATGGGTGGATTTTGCTTAAACATGAAAGTGTTTGTATTTCTGTATTGAGATGGGTACCTGTTACAAATGGAAAATATAAATGCATGTTATTGTGAAGCTTATTGCTGGGCATTTACCTGATGAAGTCACTGAATAAGTAACTGGGCTTATGAAACACCAGTTTAATGATAAAGATGAAACACTTGTTAAAGATAGCTGGAGTAATACGAACAATCGCCCAGTGATTGCAGCTTGTCTTAATGTGGATGGGAAAGCATATTTTGTGGATGCTACTGACACAGGCTCAAACTCTAAAACTGCCTCAAACTGTAAGAATCTGTGCCAAGAGTCAATTATTTCAGCAAAATCAAAGTTTGGCTGTGGTTTTAAGAGTGTGTGTACGGATAATGCTAAAAATATGGAAAAAAATGTGTGAAGAACTACATTAAGATAATCCTGGTTTGGTAGTTTATGACAGTGCATCTCACTGGCTGAACTTATTGGGCCAGGATGTTACTCCTTCAGTGATTAAACACAGTGTAAAAATACAAAAGTACTTCAGAAATCGCCGCCAAACATCATCCCGGCTCAAGGACTCTAGCGGGAATGTGAAACCTCAGCTTGAGACAAGATGAAAAAGCCAGCTAAACTGTATTGACAGCTACCTTACCAACCATCAATTATATTCACAGATAATTCAAGATCATGAAGATGACGTAAGTCCACATATTGTCAAAAAAGTGATGGAATTTATCCTATTCCGTCAAGCCAGAGACTTATCTAAACAGTTACGCCCAATTGCAGTAGCCATGGATCAAACTCAGAGCGACAGACAATTGCAAGCAACACTTGATGCCTATCATATCTGTTTTGAACTGTTAAGAGAATTCTGGTCTACAACCACACCAAAAACTGTTGAAAAAACATTTGAAACAAACAGTTCAGACATGTCATCTGGTTGCATATAAACTTCATCCAAAGTATCAAGGTGCACTTTTATCAGATGATCAACATGAAGGTGCAAATCAGAGTGTGCTTAAGGAGAATCCAGAAGTCTTTTCTGTGTCTATATCATTTCATGCCAAAGCCAATCCATTTCCAGAGTCTTTCTTCACAACTACTACTACAGACTCAATAAATCCTGTGACTTGGTAAAAAGCAGTCCCTGCAATGTTGCCGACTGGATTTAAAGAGATTGTTATTCAGCTACTGTCAGCTCCAGGATCTTCTGCATCGGTTGAAAGAGTATTTTCAAAGTTTGGTCTCATATATTCAAAACTAAGAAATAGGCTTGGTATAAAGAAGGTGACTAAATTGGTGTTGTATTACAAAATGTTAAGAGATTTGAGTAAACAAAAATATCTGTTGTATGTAATGGATAAATGCAAAATGTAATAAAACATAATATTGTGAATTAGTTGTTTAACTCATCTTTACCGTCAGAGGTTTTGGCTGTGTTATACCCTTACCAGGGTCTTGGACAGTTTTTGATAGTTTAAGCCAGTTTTTGACCCCATCACGTCAAACATCTTGCGTTAAAACAGGTTTTTGATGTCAAAAACCCAACCCTGATTGTTCATATTGTTTTATATTAATAATATTTATATTAATAATATTGGTTTGGTGATAATATATATATAGCGTCTTGAAGTTTACTACTGCTACTGATAATAACCTATAATTACCCGAATATATGCAATACCGTTCCCACAATATATCACTGTTATTACAACAATCTGTTGTAATTAAAAACGAACACAATACCTGTGTTCTTGACCCAAGAAACCTGTGTAAATTCTTTACACAAATATTATAAATTAAACCAATACTTGGTCTTGAACCGAAATGTGATAGTTACCAGATAAAGTACCAGCAATACAACACGGAATGTATTACCAACTATAGCGATAAATATACTGAAACCAACAATTAATCACGTATACCACCGGCACAGTCTCCGACTTTACGGTCTCTGATACCGAATATATAGCCAGTCTCCGACTTTACGGTCTCTGATCTATAATTACCAATATACTGATTAAAACCCTATTAAACAGTATCCGACTTTACGGTTTCTGAATAATACACAATATATTATCACTAAGAATAAATAATTCTAATTCTAATTCTAATAGCACTTTTATAGCGCTTAATCTCCGTCAAAAGACAGACTCTAAGGCGCATCACACAAAAACATTGTTCAATATTCAAAAACCAGAGACATTGCAGGGGTCAGCACCGCGGAGAAAGCAGAAAGGAGATTGGAAATTTAAGGTGGGTATGCTTTTCCAAAGAGGTATGACTTCAACTTTGACCTGAAAGAGGCAAGTGAGTTTGCAGAGCGGACCTCATCAGGAAGGTCATTCCAAATCATAGGTGCGTCATACGCAAAACTGAGTCCAAAATGTTTTCGAGACTTGAAAATTGAACCAAAGTGGGGAACCTCAAGAAATATGCCATCAGATTGACTTCGACGAGTGTTATATGCACTATGTCTGGGAATGAGGAAGGGTTCAAAGTATTTGGGGTTACCACTGTGTAGGAACTTATATACCAGCATGGCAGTCTTAAAGATAGTACGGTACTTAATTGGCAACCAATGTAGTGCTTTTCTAACTGGAGTGATGTGTGAGTACTTGGTGGTGTTGGCAACAATTCTGGCAAGGCTATTCTGAACACATTGAAGTTTGCGCAGATCTAGAGCTGAGAGACCTCTGAACAGAGAGTTACAGTAATCTAGTCGACTTCCGACCAGAGCATTGGCAGCCATAAGAGTAGCTTCATGTGTCAGATGTCCTCGGAGTCGCTTAAGATCCCGGACATGAGCAAAACAAGCCTTGCAGACCTTCCTAACATGGCAAGAGAATGAGAAATCAGAATCAAACCAGACACCAAGGTTCCTAACTGCATCTGTTGGTGATATGAGATTACCAAGTATATTGACCGGGAAGGACTGATTAAGTTTTTCGCGCTGAGACTTTGAGCCAAACACAATGAATTCAGTCTTATCTGGATTTAGCTTGAGCTTATTTGTAGAGAGCCATCTCTTTACGTCTTCAAGGCAGTGTGACAGCTTATCAAGGGCAGAGGCAACATTTTTATGTGTGAGGTGTACATACAATTGTGTGTCATCAGCGTAGAACTGGAAACTAATACCAGGATGATTCTGTATGACTTTACTCAGTGGAGTAGTATAGAGTGAAAAAAGGATTGGCCCCAGGACAGAGCCTTGAGGCACACCATACAATAACTTTTTGGCATCAGATAAAATTGACCCAATCTTAATGCACTGAACACGGTCTGAGAGATAAGACTTAAACCAATCGAGGACAACCCCGCTCACACCAAACCAGGAGCTAAGAGAATTAAGTAGCGTATCATGATCAATAGTATCAAACGCTGCTGATTGATCCAAGAGAACGACAGCAGTAGCCTCACCTTTAGCAAAAGCCAAATGAACATCATTCTTAATTGAAAGCAATGCAGATTCAGTTGAGTGACCTAGTTTGTAGGCAGATTGCCTGACATTCTCAAGTCCATTCAAACTAACATGGTCATTCAACTGAGAAGCAACAACACGTTCAACCAGTTTGGATATGAAGCCCAACCCAGAAACAGGTCTGTAGTTTTTTAAGTCATTGGGTGGTAGTGATGACTTTTTAATCAATGGGGTTACAATAGCCTTCTTGAACTCATCAGGTACAACACCTTCTGACAACGAGCAGTTAACAAGCCTGGTGATAGAGGGCAGTAAAATATCAATACATTCCTTAACAAGAAATGTAGGCCATGGGTCTAACAAACAAGATTTAGTGGGTGACTTCATGATAATTTTTCTAATTTCCTCTTGAGAAACTTGTTTAAAGCAGCTGAAATTGGGTACATCAGGTGGAGGAGGCAGAGTGAATGAGTCACCAGAGGAAAATGAGTTTCTGATTTTATCTATTTTGTCACTGAAGAAAGTGACAAACCGGTCAGCAAGACCTTTCTTAGATTCATGAGAAGGGAGTACTGCTTCAGAACTAGAGTGCAGTGCGGAACGCAAGACCTGCCATAGCTTCTTGGAGTCATTGGTATTTTCTCTGACCAGGTTTCTGAAGTAATTTGCCTTATCTTTGTTGACCAGTGAATTGCAGCGACCAATCTGTCTTCGAAGTCTAGCTCGATTATAGGCAGATTTATCTTTACGCCAGATTCGTTCCAGCTGTCGCCTGATGGTTTTTGCCAGCCTGTAGCTGTCAGATAGCCAACCAGTAGCTTGCTTAGTAAAAGTGCGAGTAACCAATGGTGCATGCTTGTCGAGCAATTTGCTCAAATCATCTAAGTATTGTTCACACAAACCACTGACTGTATCACCAGGGCATTTTACGAATGCGCTATTTCCCAAATCCTTACGGAAACTGTCCATGTCAATTTTATGATACCTCCTGAAGGTGACAACTTTTGCCTTATGTGAAGGAGGATTAACTGAGTCAAGCTGAGCAAGGACAAGAGCATGATCTGAAATAAATTCAGCAACTCGTACATTAGAGATGGCACTGGCATCAGTAGGAGTGAGAACAAGGTCTAGGATATGACCATGTAGATGGGTAGCCGTTTGAACATTTTGTGTTATATTGCATCATTCTAAACAGTTCTGGAATTTGATACTATCATTTGAAGAAGTATCCACATGAATATTGAAATCCCCACAAATTAGGAAAGAGGGAGAAACAGAGGATAAATATTCCAAAAGATTGAGAAATTGGTCCAGGAAACTTTCAGAGCATGAGCCAGGTGGACGATGAACACAAGTCAACACAAGCTGTTGAGCCGCCGACCCAATTGCAATGCTAACATTTTCAAAGGAACTGAAAGTAGGTGTATCCACAGATCTAAACTGTATAGCTTTGTTGATAAAAAATCCGACACCACCACCACGGCCATGAATACGGGGTTTGTGGCAGAATTTGAAGCCTGTCGGGGTGATGGAATGTAGAAGGCTGTCCGTTTCCTCCTGGCGAATATGTGTTTCAGTGACAGCAAGAATGTCGACAGAATGTACTGTTACAGCATCATCGATGCAGGGTCCCTTGTTTCTTACAGATCGGCAATTTACCACCCCAAACGAGATTGGTCCAGGATTAAGGGAGATGTCACCACAAAGTAACAATAAGGTCGCAAGGCCATGACGCTTAGCAACACAAGGGAAAAGATGTGTATTCAGGACATAGCTGTGGAGTCTGTAGGGGCGTGGTAATGAAGTAAGACCATGAGCAGACAACGGAATAAACACATTAGGATCACTGCTTACTGACTTTCTCCAAAACAACAGTAAGAGGAACAACCAGCGGATGGTACTCATTGCACTCCGGTTCCCTAAACTAAGAACAGGACCGTGAGGAGTAACACCAGTATGCCCTAATTCTAAGTTAGTTACTATGTAACACAGTCTGTCCACTCTAAATTCCGTCCCGTGGGCGACTCACGGGCACCCTACACTCCTCACTGAGCCTCTAGAATAAACAATTTCCCTAAAGTGAATCAAAAGAGGGGATGGCCTTAAGCTTAAGGAAAGTATTGGAGTGACTAACAAAATAGTCAATGGTATTCAGTAGATATTTCACAACAGTGAAAAAACAACACTTGGAATGACCAGAAACTGGAGAATGACTATGATATTCAGGTGATATTGACAGCCACTACAGTGAAAAACAACAATGGACTAAAATATCAGTAAAATAGGAATAACTCACAATAAATCTGGGCCGATAATTCCCGCTAAATGGGCGATAATACCCGTACTATCAATAAACATGCAAATACAAGCTACAGCATTGGTAATAGGAACACAGATTACACATGTTGTGGATATTATTTAGTTTCCTTGCAATATATATTGAAAGCTCCTTATATTCGCCTAGACTTATGTACCAAACAGGGTTTCTTTTATTATTTACAAAAAAGACGTCTCCGCGGTGCGCACTAAAACGTTAACAATTCCGGATGTAAATTACTAACCTAAATCTGGTACTGCACTTCAATCCAGCAAAACACCTTCTGGTAAAACACTTCACAACTGGTACAACACTTTCAATAATATCAAACTCCAATCCAATTACAAACAACCCGGTAAAAACACTTTTAGTAACCTCAAGATTCGAACCCAAACTCAGCCTGTTTAAAAATACTTCCTGCCACATAAAGATTCAAACCCAGGATTAGCATGCTAAAAATACGTCTTGACACTTCAAGATTCAAACCCAGACTTAGCTTGCCAAAAAACACCTCCTGCCACCCCAAGATTCAAACCCAGACTGATTTTAAAATCAAATCACCCTATGACCTAATCATGGTTGTTAAGATACCTGTACCTACAGCTGACAACAACTTGACAACTGATAAAGTGTATCATGACATCACAGATTTTAAACAATACAACTTATAAAAGTGCTGTAATTCACATAACTGGTGTCTGATACCAAACAGTAACATTAGAAATGAAATAGGTTATGCATTAAACTAAATGAAGACACATATAGCCCATTATAAAGTACAATATCCTACCCTTTTTAAGACTCAAAATCACCATTAGAATCACGTCATTTGAACAGGATGTGTATGTAAATGGTTACTGCTAAATTTCAAACTCCGTAACCGAAAACGAAACTCCCGAAATTCGCCGCGAATCTCATCGAAATCCCGTCATTTCACAACTGACACTGGCCAGGCTAAACACCACAAGGACGCAAACACTGCAAGGCCCCATTTTACACTGCAAGGCTACTGTTACAGAATATGTTTTACTTCACAATTTAAAATTTCCTGAGTTCATTGACCTGACTCTTAACGGAGGAAGATTGACCTTAATCTTCGCAAGAGAATAATACCAATAAAACTTTAGATTTACTGTAGCAACCTATTAATAACACCGTATTAATATAAATTTGACCTTTATTAAATCTAATATAAAATATCAAGCAATACAAGTACAATAATACACAATACACCTAAATTAAATTGTATTACTGTATTACAGATACGAAATATAAATATTCCTAGAGACAAAGTTTTAAACTATGAAATTACATTACGTGGCTACTACTGTTGAATAGTAATACCAAATACCCGAATATATATATTACCGTTATCACAATATATCACTGATATTACAGCAATCTGTTGTAATTCAAAACAAACACAATACCTGTGTTCTTGACCTGAGAACCTGTGTAACTGCTTTACACAAATATTATAAATTAAACCAAAGGCTTGGTCTTCAACTGAAATGTGATAGTTACCAGATAAAATATTACCAATACAACACAGAATATATTATGACCTATAGTGATAAATATTATATATACTGAAACCATATATTACTGGCACAGTCTCCGACTTTACGGTCTCTAATACCGAATATATAGCCAGTCTCCGACTTTACGGTCTCTGTCTATAATTACTAATATACTGATTAACACCCTATTAAACAGTATCCGACTTTATGGTTTCTGAATAATACACAATATAATATCTCTAAGAATAATTAACAATTCCGGATGTAAAATACTAACCTAAATCTGGTACACTTCAATTCTCCAGTAAAACACTTTCTGGTAAAACACTTCTCAACTGATAAAACACTTTAAATAAAATCAAACTCTAAATACAAATTTAAACAGCCTGACAAAACACTTCTTGTCACCTAAAGATTTGAACCCAAACTCAGCCTGTTAAAAATACTTCCTATCACTTCAGGATTCAAACCCAGACGTAGCATGCTAAAAATACTTCCTATCACTTCAGAATTCAAACAGACTAATTTTTAAAATCAAATCACCCTATGACTTAATCATGGTTGTTAAGCCTACAGTTGACAACAACTGATAAACTGCATTATGACATCACTGATTTCAAACAATACAATTTATATAAGTACTGTAATTCCCATAACTGGTCCCTGATAATAAACAGCAACATTAGGAATATATATAAAAACCTTTTATAGAAGCACAAAATCATACCCTTTTAAGATTCAAAATCACCATTAAAATCACGTCATCACAACAGAATGTGTCCGTACATCGTTACTGCTAAATCTCAAATCTCGTGACCGGAAACGGAGCTCTCGAAATTCGCCGAGAATCTCGTCGAAATGCTACCGTTTCACATTATTATTGATCTTTTATTTTCTCCCGCTGGCCTCTCTCCTGGTCTGAGCGGGAGATTATAAAATGCCTCTTGTTATCTAGTGAAATTCATTCTTTGAGTGACTTTCATAAATTGTAGTCTCAAGTTACATGATGAGTGGATTTTGCTTAAACATGAAAGTGTTTGTATTTCTGTATTGAGATGGGTACCTGTTACAAATGGAAAATATAAATGCATGTTATTGTGAAGCTTATTGCTGGGCATTTACGTGATGAAGTCACTGAATAAGTAACTGGGCTTATGAAACACCAGTTTAATGATAAAGATGAAACACTTGTTAAAGATAGCTGGAGTAATACGAACAATTGCCCAGTGATTGCAGCTTGTCTTAATGTGGATGGGAAAGCATATTTTGTGGATGCTACTGACACAGGCTCAAACTCTAAAACTGCCTCAAACTGTAAGAATCTGTGCCAAGAGTCAATTATTTCAGCAAAATCAAAGTTTGGCTGTGGTTTTAAGAGTGTGTGTACGGATAATGCTAAAAATATGGAAAAAAATGTGTGAAGAACTACATTAAGATAATCCTGGTTTGGTAGTTTATGACAGTGCATCTCACTGGCTGAACTTATTGGGCCAGGATATTACTCCTTCAGTGATTAAACACAGTGTAAAAATACAAAAGTACTTCAGAAATCGCCGCCAAACATCATCCCGGCTCAAGGACTCTAGCGGGAGTGTGAAACCTCAGCTTGAGACAAGATGAAAAAGCCAGCTAAACTGTATTGACAGCTACCTTACCAACCATCAATTATATTCACAGATAATTCAAGATCATGAAGATGACGTAAGTCCACATATTGTCAAAAAAGTGATGGAATTTATCCTATTCCGTCAAGCCAGAGACTTATCTAAACAGTTACGCCCGATTGCAGTAGCCATGGATCAAACTCAGAGAGACAGACAATTGCAAGCAACACTTGATGCCTATCATATCTGTTTTGAACTGTTAAGAGAATTCTGGTCTACAACCACACCAAAAACTGTTGAAAAACATTTGAAACAAGCAGTTCAGACATGTCATCTGGTTGCATATAAACTTCATCCAAAGTATCAAGGTGCACTTTTATCAGATGATCAACATGAAGGTGCAAATCAGAGTGTGCTTAAGAAGAATCCAGAATTCTTTTCTGTGTCTATATCATTTCATGCCAAAGCCAATCCATTTCCAGAGTCTTTCTTCACAACTACTACTACAGACTCAATAAATCCTGTGACTTGGTAAAAAGCAGTCCCTGCAATGTTGCCGACTGGATTTAAAGAGATTGTTATTCAGCTACTGTCAGCTCCAGGATCTTCTGCATCGGTTGAAAGAGTATTTTCAAAGTTTGGTCTCATACATTCAAAACTAAGAAATAGGCTTGGTATAAAGAAGGTGACTAAATTGGTGTTGTATTACAAAATGTTAAGAGATTTGAGTAAACAAAAATATCTGTTGTATGTAATGGATAAATGCAAAATGTAATAAAACATAATATTGTGAATTAGTTGTTTAACTCATCTTTACCGTCAGAGGTTTTGGCTGTGTTATACCCTTACCAGGGTCTTGGACAGTTTTTGATAGTTTAAGCCAGTTTTTGACCCCATCACGTCAAACATCTTGCGTTAAAAACAGGTTTTTGATGTCAAAAACCCAACCCTGATTGTTCATATTGTTTTATATTAATAATATTGGTTTTGTGATAATATATATGTAGCGTCTTGAAGTTTACACTCTTGGTTATATTTCTCTCCTACTTATTGTATCCCCAAAAAGCGGGGTTACTATGGATGACGCACAGTCATCGTGCGCAGAGATTTTCTTGGGTTCAACATACAAGCCACATTTCTTTTGGGATTTCTTTTAAACTTTGCACATGGCTTGCTATGGCAGAGATCTGGCCACCCTATTATTTTGGTAGCCCAGGAGTCAAAATTATGCTCTGGGGAGTCAAAAACGTCAAAAATTTTGACTATTGCTTGTGTTCGAGGTGTAGGGCACAGTTTCTCTCAGATTTATTTTATATTTAGTGCATGAATTGGTGGGTATGACGTCTCACCACCCTATCTTTTTTGTAGGCCTGGGGTCAAAATAAAGTGAGTAATAGCTATTTTAAGGCCAGGAGTCAAAATTATGCTCTGGGGAGTCAAGTAACTTGAAAACTATTGCATTTAGAGAATTTTGTTTAAATATCTTTTCAGCTACTTTTGGGTCAGCTATAACATAGTAAAATTGCAGACCTGTAGCTTATTGCATAGCGGAGTAATAGCTACTTTGACGTTGTCACTGTTGAGTAAATCAGTTGTAACTTGAAAACTATTGCAAAAGTGCTTATAACTCACTTATTATTGGTCCTAGAGGTTTGCAATATAAAACCAACATATAGGAAATCATGGGCTAGGAATCTTCTGATGTGGTCCAATTTGACCTTGGGCCCCTCCATCAAGGTCAATGAGGCTAGCCAAACTTAAAAGTGCGTATAACTCGCTTATTATTGGTCCTAGAGGTTTGTAATGTGAAACCAGCGTTTAGGAAGTCATGGGCTTGGAATCTTCTGATGTGGTTTGATTTGACCTTGAGCTCCCCTTCAAGGTCAAACGAGGATAGCCAAAGTTAAAAGTGCTTATAATTCGCTTATTATTAGTCCTAGAGGTTTGGGATGGTAAACCAGTGTATAGGAAATTATGTGCTCGGAATCTTCTGATGTTGTCCAATTTGACCTTGGCCCCCTCCTTCAAGGTCAAATGAGGATAGCCAAAGTTAAAAGTGCTTATAACTCGCTTATTATTGGTCCTAGAGGTTTGAAATGTGAAACCAAACTATAGGAAATCATGGGCTAGGAATCTACTGACATGGTCAGATTTGACCTTGGGCCCCTCTTTCAGGGTCAAATGAGGATAGCCAAATTTAAAAGTGCTTATAACTAACTCGCTTATTATTGGTCCTAGAGGTTTGCAATGAAACCAACTTATAGGAAATCATGGGCTAGGAATCTACTGATGTGGTCAAATTTGACATTGAGCCCCTCCTTCAAGGTCAAATGAGGACAGCCAAATTTAAAAGTGCTAATAACTCCCTTACTATTGATCTGAGAGGTTTGCAATGAGAAACCAACTTATAGGAAGTCATGCGTTGGGAATCTTCTGATGTGGTCACATTTGACCTTGGACCCTTCGAGGTCAAACGATAGCCAAACTTAAAAATGTTTATAACTTCAGGAATCTTTAGCCTGTATGTCTTTTATTATTGCTTCTACATGTTTGCTATGTTCGGGGATACACCGCCGGCTCGCAATAAAGTGAGCGGCATAAGTCTAGTTGATTTATATTTTTGAAGTCTGTATTATTTTTAACATTGTACATTTTATTTGCTTGTACTTTTTATCATGTACTGACCAGTTCTTTGCCAGCCCTTCAGTATTTTGATATATTTTAAGGTTTTATACAGATTATGATGTGTGTTATTTTCATTAACTACCTCTTACTAGGCATTGTTTGATACCCCAAAATTTGGAGAAGTCAAAGTTGGGGTTTTGTGTCCCGTTCAACAGCCAGGTTCATATTGGGACAAGTCCTTAGTAATTGCCACTTGTGGGACTCGAACCCAAGGAGGTGACCGCCAGTGATTAGATGTCGAACTTGCTAACCACTAGTCCACTGTGGACCTCTAGAATTTGGAACAGTTTCATCTTGGTGATATTCTGATATGTGAATAATGCTGCTGGGCCGTCTCATAGAAAGTAATTCTGTTACAAAATTAAGATGTTGAAATTTTTTTTTCTTTCTTTTCCAGGTGTATTTGCCTGCACCACACTTGTGACACACCTACAGTATCGGTCAGATAAATGGGATGCAAGGTCATTTATGTTGCGACCTCTCATGTACATGGGTTGTTTTGTTCAGCTAGTTGGAGTGTGTGCCTTTTGTGTGTATCTTACCATTGCTATCTATGAACATCAGGGTATGTGTTCATTGTAACTGTAAAACCATTGTCAACTCAGTAGACAATGGCAGATTAGTTTGTGTTTTTTTATCCGAGAAAAGAAATAATCTGCGATGCCTTAAAAACTATTAACCAAATTTTTTTTCTCTTTAATGTTAAGATTTCTAGTCCAGTTTTGATATCTCTTAGAGGCGCTTAGTGTAAAACCAGTCCCCATAAATAGAGATTTTGGTCAGTTAACAAATTTATCTTGTGGTACATTTTGGCCCACAGGTCTGTTATATTTACTAGGTTTGTCAGTTTTGAGATCCAAATTATTTTTAACACCTAATTTCAGGTGTACCAAATACCTTTTAAAATTTCTTGACAAACACGTCACTGATTTTGATAAAGTAAAAAGTATAAAAAAGCTGTAACCATTTCCCTTCAACTTAATAAGAGTATATAGATTATCATCAAAATCCCAGAAAGATAAAGGCTGTCAACAAATACCTGTTATGGGAAGTATTTTAAAAATTACTCTAACCATTTGTACAATGTCAGTATATCATTACACAGGGATTTATACTGTAATCCTGATTTTAATGTTTATTTCTTAAAAATGTCCCCATATATAAGACTGAAAACATTATTCAGAGTTAAGTTTTGTTTTCAGCCAATTCAGAGAGGCACGAACAGTACATTTGTTGATTGTTAAACCATACAAACTTTAGCATACACTGGTTAATCATCAACAATCTATTTGTACCTTTTTAAAAACATGCAGCATTTTGGTCATGTTATGGCTTTAAGACAATATAAAATGTTGGTAATCTTTTTTATTTTTATATTTTACTTGGTTAAAGTCACCTAATATTGCCTAATGTAATTAGTCACTTTTTGACACAAGTACATTTACAGCCATCTTCTACTCTGTTATTAGTGGAAAAGCCTTTTAATTTAAAGCCCCTGTCAGTATATTGGCACTTTTTTCCTTTTTTACTTTGCTTATTCACCGGTTGGTTATTTAGACCCACAATCACCACCCGTTAACAAGTTTTAGTCATGTCTGATTGTATCGAGTATAGAATCTTTGCAAATAAGTTTCTTTAACTTGGGTACTCCATTCTTTCAGGAGTGACTGCATACGGCGTCATGTCTGATTATATCGAGTATAGAATCTTTGCAAATAAGTTTCTTTTACTTGGGTACTCCACTCTTTCAGGAGTGACTGCATATGGCGTCATGTCTGATTGTAATGAGTATAGAATCTTTGCAAATAAGTTTCTTTTACTTGGGTACTCCATTCTTTCAGGAGTGACTGCATATGGCGTCATGTCTGATTATATCGAGTATAGAATCTTTGCAAATAAGTTTCTTTAACTTGGGTACTCCATTCTTTCAGGAGTGACTGCATACGGCGTCATGTCTGATTATATCGAGTATAGAATCTTTGCAAATAAGTTTCTTTAACTTGGGTACTCCATTCTTTCAGGAGTGACTGCATACAGCGTCATGTCTGATTGTATCGAGTATAGAATATTTGCAAATAAGTTTCTTTAACTTGGGTACTCCATTCTTTCAGGAGTGACTGCATACGGCGTCATGTCTGATTGTATCGAGTATAGAATCTTTGCAAATAAGTTTCTTTAACTTGGGTACTCCATTCTTTCAGGAGTGACTGCATACGGCGTCATGTCTGATTGTATCGAGTATAGAATCTTTGCAAATAAGTTTCTTTAACTTGGGTACTCCATTCTTTCAGGAGTGACTGCATATGGCGTCATGTCTGATTGTATCGAGTATAGAATCTTTGCAAATAAGTTTCTTTAACTTGGGTACTCCATTCTTTCAGGAGTGACTGCATACGGCATCATGTCTGATTGTATCGAGTATAGAATCTTTGCAAATAAGTTTCTTTAACTTGGGTACTCCATTCTTTCAGGAGTGACTGCATACGGCATCATGTCTAATTATATCGAGTATTGAATCTTTGCAAATAAGTTTCTTTAACTTGGGTACTCCATTCTTTCAGGAGTGACTGCATACGGCGTCATGTCTAATTATATCGAGTATTGAATCTTTGCAAATAAGTTTCTTTAACTTGGGTACTCCATTCTTTCAGGAGTGACTGCATACGGCATCATGTCTAATTATATCGAGTATTGAATCTTTGCAAATAAGTTTCTTTAACTTGGGTACTCCATTCTTTCAGGAGTGACTGCATACGGCGTCATGTCTAATTATATCGAGTATTGAATCTTTGCAAATAAGTTTCTTTAACTTGGGTACTCCATTCTTTCAGGAGTGACTGCATACGGCGTCATGTCTAATTATATCGAGTATTGAATCTTTGCAAATAAGTTTCTTTAACTTGGGTACTCCATTCTTTCAGGAGTGACTGCATACGGCGTCATGTCTGATTGTATCGAGTATAGAATCTTTGCAAATAAGTTTCTTTAACTTGGGTACTCCATTCTTTCAGAAGTGACTGCATACGGCGTCATGTCTGATTGTATCGAGTATAGAATCTTTGCAAATAAGTTTCTTTAAGTTGGGTACTCCATTCTTTCAGGAGTGACTGCATACGGCATCATGTCTGATTGTATCGAGTATAGAATCTTTGCAAATAAGTTTCTTTAACTTGGGTACTCCATTCTTTCAGGAGTGACTGCATACGGCATCATGTCTAATTGTATCGAGTATTGAATCTTTGCAAATAAGTTTCTTTAACTTGGGTACTCCATTCTTTCAGGAGTGACTGCATACGGCGTCATGTCTAATTATATCGAGTATTGAATCTTTGCAAATAAGTTTCTTTAACTTGGGTACTCCATTCTTTCAGGAGTGACTGCATATGGCCGGGGTTTCTATGTAACTGCTGTCTGGTGTGCTATGACCTGGAAGTGGGGCTTTCAGCAGTTTTACTTTGCCAGAAACTACTACAGATTATACTTATTACGAACTGGTAAGTGTTATCAAGGCTGTATTTGCAGTGGTTTTATCATGTATACTTCTTTCCAGTTGGTATATATATTCTATTTTATTCTTTAATTAATGAGAGCTAACTGCCCCCATGTTTGATCTCAGTGATTTCTAAGGTCTGATATTCTGTAATCAATATTGAATCCATGGTTAATGCAAATACCACCTGAATGTTTCTGATCATAAGGTGATATCCTACAGATACAGTGATATTAAACTCTGGAAAGATTCTCTGTCTGGATTCTCATACTTGCTTTTCAAGGAATAGAAGAAAAAACTCAGTTTTATCTAGGGTTGGCAACAAGTCAACCCTAGCATACTGTTGTTTGAAATGGCAGGCTTACAACCACCTTTTTGATGCCATGTGTGTGATAATTACAAACCCAAAACAAAGATTGTAGAGTGTTGGATACTTTCCTTTAATGTATATTTTTGTAGTTCATATCCACTTTTGTAACATATACAGTTTTGACCTTAGGATTTAGTCAATATTAATGTATTATATTGTCATCTTCATGTGTCCATCTTCCAAAGATAAATTGAAAAAAAATGTGAATTGAAAGTATCGTTGGATTTAGAAAAAAGTTGAAGACAAACATTTTCAGATTAGCCGATCCTCCACCATAGCCTTTCTCGCCAAACAGACTAGAATCTAACATTAACACTGGTTCAAATAGATTCCGCCATAGAACTCCTATAGAACTGCAGTAAGATTTCCTGTTTGTATCTTCGTATGTGTTATCCATTTAAATCATTCTTGAATTTATGGAAAGTACACATAAGTTGCTGCTCCACTAACAAATTTGTACAATAACAGAAGTGTAAATATTAAAAAAACATTAAAAAACTTTCAATATTTGTTGTTTGTCATTAGCAAAATCATTTACAGATATCACTACATTGCTTTAAGTGAACAACATCTCAGAGATCACATTCCTCGGCCAAGGTCCAACTGAGTGCAATGATCAAAACCTTTAAAATTGTTCTAGATGCAGATGGTGAAATTTGATCATCTGTGTGTCATTGTTGACATTTCTTGAATTTTTTTTTATTCTATTCATATCTTTTTGGATTATTTTGCAAACAAACTAATAGACAAATGCCGGCCATCAATTACAAAACCTTCTGAGTGGAGGTAATTAATATTTTATGCCGAAAGTTGGCCTGTTATCATTGGAAAGCAAAAAGTGGAATTATTTCTACATATATCTGTGTGGTTGGCAGGAGTTGGGGAGTTTACAATCTAAAAATTTGTGTTTTGTATTTTTAGGTCGAAGTCCAGATGTTCCATATGAAAAGATGTAATGTGGGTGTGACCAAAATCAAAGATGTGATGAATTTTTCTAAAATCTTTGATTAATGGTGCAATTTATTAGTATTTTGTTTTATAAAGATTTAATTTGATGCCATGCCTGCTTTATAACTTAAAATCTTGATGTGTCAGTCATCAGTTTAAAGTCTCTGGGTTTTGGATTTTGTAATATCCCCACATGTATGAACTCTGTTAACACATGGTGGTTCCAGGGGATTCCCTTTTGGCTCAGCTGGTTAAACAGCTAGACTTGTGTTTTTCTGTGTAATTGGAGCTTGGTGTGGTATTTTTAAAGAGAATATATATTAACATATACAAAAAAGCATATACCAGTATTTGAAACTTGTGGGAGTATATTGTATTTATATTTGTACTCAGTGCAATATCTCCATTACTGCAAGACTCAAAGCCCTATTTTACCCATCCTGACTGCAGAAGTACAGCCCAAGCTATGTAGTGACTGACATTCACCCTAACCGAAAGATACAGGAATGACAATTTATCGAAGTCCCTGGGGTTCTTTGACCTGACCCTGGGGATAAGACCCATTGAGAGAAGACTGTCATTTTTAAGTGCTCTTTGGAGCCACTGTGTATCATCCAGTACCTTGAATTGAACCCAAGTCCTCAGTGTTCCTAGGAAAGAGTGTTGCTGATCAGGTCACAGTGGCCTAAATAGTACCTAATTAGTTTTACACATAACTTAAGATGTAGTTATGACTTCAGTTTCAAAGTTTTTCATGTACTGACATAAAAAGATTGTGAATTTATGTTATTTTGCCATTGTAAAAGCCTAGTCAAGTACAGTTAGATAATTGGTAACCACCAAGCACAAAACTGTTTGCCTTAATGAGACCAAACTGTAAGGAATATTTTTCACTAAAGAATATGGATGCCACAAGCAATGGACAGAAAATAAGAAAAATAACTTTTTTTTAACTGTTATATATTGATTTTGATTAGCATGTTTTGTTTTTCATGTACATTGCTTCTCATTGGTGGGCCTAATTGATTGGGATAACGCTACAACACAACATTGGTTTATCAGTATCAGGACAGTTTGTATAAGCAGGATGTTCATTGAAATAATTTACTGCTCATCCATCCAGTTTTTGTATCTTTAACTTGCATTTTTTGTAAATCTTTTTTTTTAATGTGAAAGAATTAAAGGAGCCTGTGCTTGTGTATTTTTGTAATTGTTTTCTTACATGCATATGTTATAGCTTTGTACTCTAGTCTCATATTTCTGTAGTTGTTGATTACTTTTAGTCAATGCCAGAAGTGTTACAAAAGTGATCTGCATAGGGAAATTTTGTTTAAATATTTTTCCTTGAAGTATTTTCATATATACATTTCATATTTTCTTATAAAATGGGTTAGATGTTGATTTATTTTTTTACAATGTAAGACAAAGATTTTTTGATTTTTTTTGTTTTATGGATATTGTCACATAAAACATTAAATATTTGTAGTCTGATGAACAATATAAAACCATAATGTGTGACATGTTTCTGCAAGAAAGAAGTAGCTATTATACAGTAATGCAACAAGATGTACATATGTACATGGAGAGAGCAAAATGAACCACTTGATGTGACCGGACACACAGCTGGTGTAAAGTCTTTTATTATCACCCTTGGGATATTTAAAAACATTTAACTTGAGGCTACGGCCAACTATAAATGTGTATTTTTCTTTGACGTTGGCCTGATGCCTTACGGCCATCCGAGAACAGCATTCAGTCCCACATGGTAAGTTTGTAGCTTATAAAAGCTACATTTAAGTAATTAAAATTTTCAAATTTGTAGCTGTGTAGGGAGACAAAGACCAGCAACACTTCCGACAATGTGTACTGCTGTAGGCGGCAAAGATATTTGCGGAACATTTGCAAAAGCGTTGAGGTATGTTGAGTGTTTGCAGTGACCAAAAATGTTATGTCAGAGATTTGCACATTTCAAAGTTAGGGGTCTTTTTGCTCCTCCGTGCAGTTTGACTGTTGATTTTGATGGTGGAGAACATATTTTGAAGTGGAAGTGCTGTACATAATAAGAATAAGCTAGTTTATATAATAAATATATAACCATTTGGATTATGTAAAAATGTGTTGTTGTTTTTTGTTTTTTTTTGATATTGTACACATGAAAATCTACGTATTTTTAGAAGATATGCAACTGTTTCAGTAATAAGACGTATATATTGGTTTCAGATTGTTGTGGTCATTAAAGATGTAGCACTTGGTACTAAAATGTTTTTATGTAATATCGGGTGCAGTGGCCATGTTGAACTTTAATAAATGTTTAAGTATAATAACATTACCTTAGTGCTTTATACCTTTGCAGATCTTTCTAGTTATATTCCCTAATGAAAGCAGTTATGTATAGATCTCTTTCTTATACTACACTTTTGAAGCCTAATCTTACTGCTGTGCTCATTAATATTAATGAGTTGTAAAAGTCTGCAAATATTTGCTATATTTGGTCTTCAAGAAAATATGTATTTCAAGTTGTATTTTCTCCAAAATAGTGTAAAAATCTCTGGATTCAGTTTATGGAAACAAATGATTTAGGTGATGGAATTGTAGTGCTACAATTGCATATGTCACAAGATCATTCAATTCACATTTTGTTTGGACAGAAACTTGTGAAGAAAATTTTTAATGTGATTTTGACTTTTAACATACCAGACAAAGTAAAGAAATACAGAACTCTAAGGATATCTATCTTACCCATTGCTCTAAGATGGGGAAATATTTGCCCTCTGGTTACATACTAAGTCTCTGCAGCAATTTCTGATGCAATTTAATGAAATGAATATGTAAGTAATGTACAGTTAGGATTGCTTCTGCTAAAAATAAGTTTACTTCTGTTTACAATTGCTCAAAAAACCTTACCGGCATTCTAACATGACACTTCCTATATTTAAATTATCTACTCCTCTTGTTTTACGTTTCCTTCCTTTCATTGAGTTACATTATGCTTTTCAGTTGTTAAATTGTAACAGGCTTTCATGTACTAGGATTGTTTGATATACCTGTGATAGTAGGTCACATGATTGTAGTCTTCACCTTTGTAATATTTAATCTATTACCACTCACTCATGATGGTCTTATGTTTTTCTCCTATATATCAACAATCATCATGTCCAGGTATTTTCTCTTGTGAGAATTTACTGTGCAGCAAGACAAAGTATTGCAGAAAAGTGGAAAAACAGTTATGTTTTAACTTGTAGTGGCAAACTTAGCACAAACAACTTGAATGGAAATATTTTGAATACATTTGTCAAAATTCCATTGGCTGTGATTGTGTGTAAAATATAGGTTTTACGCGGTATTATGTACAACTTTTTATGAATGGTAGAAACAGGGTTTTGGAATGGTTAACAGTGGATAAATACATACATGTCTCCAACACATTTCCAGCAAATTAACTTGTTTTCTGTGTATAAATAATGCTTTTACTTTTTGTCTTATGATGTCAAATTTCATCGCTTACTGTTGTTTGCATGATAAGTTAAAGAGGTCAAATTTCATCGCTTACTGTTGTTTGCATGATAAGTTAAAGAGAACATCACTTTTCAAAATAAGGTTGAAATCTCCCGTTTTTCTTGACAGACATGGAGTGATGTCACATTTATTTCTGCATTGTCACAAATTTGGTTTCTTCTTCAATATCAATTCTTGCTGTATTTTAGCAATAAAGATGTATGTTTTTGCCATCATTGAATATGTGTTGATTTAAGTAACCCTGTACTTTACAATAAAGAAAGTTTCATCAGCCCAACCAAGGAAATTTATGTTTTAATCTGGTGTTTTTTTTCTGGAGTATTTAGTCACCTGCTCTGTACTTTTAAATAAATGCAACATGCATAATTATGAAATAAACACTATTGTTGGTAATACATTGCTGCTCCTTTTTCCTGGTATGGAACTCATGACATATTCTTCTTATTATCTCCCGCCGGGCTTTAGTTCGGGAGGGAGATTATAAAATGCATCCTGTGTGTGTGTGGGTGTGTGCGTGCGTTAGTGTGTCAGTTAGAGTATTTTCCTAAAATATGTTGTTCAGCCACTTTGTCCTTAACTATAAGATGGCATATAGTTTGGAGTTCTATTGCATGCCATAAGTGAGTAATAGCTATTTTCTTATTTGTAGCAAAATAATGACAGAAGTAAGTGTCATATGTCTTCTTCAATTTTAAAGTTAGGCAAATCTTTTTGGAGATGTTATTCATCTAGTTTTGATAAGTTATCACATAGTAAAGTGTCAGACCTGTTGCACATTGCATAGCTGAGTAATAGCTAATATAAAATTCTTACCATTGAGTAAAGCCTTTGTAGCTCCAAAACTATTGCAGGTACAGCATTTTCCTAAAATATGTTGTTCAGCTATTTTGTCCTCAGCTAAAAGATGATACATACTTGGAGCTCCATTGCATATAATAAATGAGTAATAGCTATTTTCTCATTTGTAGCTAAATAACAAGAATTAAATGTCAAATATCTTGAAAAGTTTTACAGTTAGGGCAATCTTTTCAAATATATTATTCATTGAGTTTTTAATTTGATATCGTTTACTACTTTAAGCTTATTGTATCCACCAAACCTATACTCATTTTGCAAATGAGTAACTCACTTGTAACTTCAAACGTATTCAATTTATAGGTTTTTTATCAAATATGTTGTTCAGCTACTTCTTGGTGTTCTGTGTCATGGCATATTTTCAGAGCTATAGCTCCACAGCTAACTGAGTAATAGCTGCTTTGCTAATGAGTAAATCACTTGTTTTTTTATCTCCCGCCGGGCTTTAGCCCGGGAGGGAGATTATGAAATGATGCCTGTGTGTGCGTGCGTGTGTGTGTGCGTGCGTGTTTGCGTTAGTCACGCAGATTTCTCCAAAAGTACTACAGCTACAGATTTTTTGTAAATTAATTGTCCCAATGAATTTTCACGCCCTCGAAAATTTTTTTGGTTTTATGGACTTAGGCCTAAAGATAAGTGAGTAATAGCAATCTTAGCTACTTGGAGTAAAGGGCTCATAACTCAAAAACTATTACAGTTACAACTTTTTCTTCAAATATGTTGTTCAGCTACTTTGTCCTTAGCTATAAGATGGTACATAGTTTGGGGTCCCATTGCATGCCATAAGTGAGTAATAGCTATTTTCTTATTTGTAGCAAAATAATGACATAAGTAAATGTCAAATATCTTCAAAAGTATTAAAGTTAGGGAATTCTTTTCAAATATGTTGTTCATCTACTTTTTGATAAGCTATCACATAGTAAAGTTTCAGATCTGTTGCACATTGGATAGCTGAGTAATAGCTACTTTGAAATTGTGACTGTTGAGTAAATCCATTGTAACTCCAAAACTATTGCAGTTAGAGTATTTTCCTAAAATATGTTATTCAGCTACTTTTTCCTTAACTATAAGATGGCATATAGTTTTTTTTTTTTTTGGGGGGGGGGGGGGGGGGGGGGGGGGGGTTCTGTTGCATGCCATAAGTGAGTAATAGCTATTTTCTTATTTGTAGCAAAATAACAACATAAGTAAATTTCAAATATCTTCAAAAGTATTCAAGTTAAGGAAATATTTTCAAATATGTTATTCATCTAGTTTTTGATGAGCTATCAGATAGTAAAGCAGCAAACCTGTTGCACACTGGACAGCAGAGTAATAGCTACTTTGAAATTGTGACTGTTGAGTAAATCCATTGTAACTGAAAAACTACTGCAGTTACAGGATTTTCCTAAAATAATTTGTTCAGCTACTTTTTCCTTAACTATAAGATGGCATATCGTTTGGGGTTCCATTGCATGTCATAAGTGAGCAATAGCTATTTTCTTATTTGTAGCAAAATTATGATGGAAATAAATGTCAAATACCTTCACAAGTACCAAAGTTAGACAAGTCTTTTCATTTGTTATTCATCTAGTTTTTCAAAAGCTTACTTTCCTGTGTCCTTTATATTTTTGTTGCTTTTGCAGATGTAGGTCAATAGCTAAGTGAGTAGATAGCTGAGCAAGAGCTACTAAAATGAGTAAATGTCTTTTATCTCTAAAAGTATTATAGGTAGGCAATTTCTTCTAAATAAGTCGTTCACCTACTTTTGGGTGATCTACCACATAGTGAAGTTGCACAACTGTAGCTCTTTCGATAGCTGAGTAATAGCTACCAAAATGAGTAAATGTCTTTTATCTCTAAAAATATTACACATAGGCAATTTCTTCTAAATAAGTCATTCACCTACTTTTGTGTGATCTACCACATAGTGAAGTTGCAGAATTGTAGCTCTTTGGATAGGTGAGTAATAGCTACTAAAATGAGTAAATGTCTTTTATCTCTAAAAGTATTACAGGTAGGCAATTTCTTCTAAATAAGTCATTCACCTACTTTTGGGTGATCTACCACATAGTGAAGTTGCAGAAATGTAGCTCTTTGGATAGCTGAGTAATAGCTACTAAAATGAGTAAATGTCTTTTATCTCTAAAAGTATTACAGGTAGGCAATTTCTTCTAAATAAGTCATTCACCTACTTTTGGGTGATCTACCACGTAGTGAAGTTGCAGACCTGTAGCTCTTTGGATAACTGAGTAATAGCTACTAAAATGAACAAATGTCTTTTATCTCTAAAAGTATTACAGGTAGGCAATTTCTTCTAAATAAGTCATTTACCTACTTTTGGGTGAACTACCACATATTGAAGTTGCAGAACTGTATCTCTTTGGATAGCTGAGTAATAGCTACTAAAATGAGTAAATGTCTTTTATCTCTAAAAGTATTACAGGTAGGCAATTTCTTCTAATAAGTCATTCACCTACTTTTGTGTGATCTACCACATAGTGAAGTTGCAGAACTGTAGCTCTTTGGATAGCTAAGTAATAGCTACTAAAATGAGTAAATGTCTTTTATCTCTAAAAGTATTACAGGTAGGCAATTTCTTCTAAATAAGTCATTCACCTACTTTTGGGTGATCTACCACATAGTGAAGTTGAAAAACTGTAGCTCTTTGGATAACTGAGTAATAGCTACTAAAATGAGCAAATGTCTTTTATCTCTAAAAGTATTACAGGTAGGCAATTTCTTCTAAACAAGTCATTCACCTACTTTTGGGTGATCTACCTCATATTGAAGTTGCAGAACTGTATCTCTTTGGATAGCTGAGTAATAGCTACTAAAATGAGTAAATGTCTTTTATCTCTAAAAGTATTACAGGTAGACAATTTCTTCTAATTAAGTCATTCACCTACTTTTGGGTGATCTACCACATAGTGAAGTTGCAGAACTGTAGCTCTTTGGATAACTGAGTAATAGCTACTAAAATGAGTAAATGTCTTTTATCTCTAAAAGTATTACAGGTAGACTATTTCTTCTAAATAAGTCATTCACCTACTTTTGGGTGATCTACCACATAGTGAAGTTGCAGAACTCTAGCTCTTTGGATAGCTGAGTAATAGCTACTAAAATGAGTAAATGTCTTTTATCTCTAAAAGTATTACAGGTAGGCAATTTCTTCTAAATAAGTCATTCACCTACTTTTGGGTGATCTACCACATAGTTACGTTGCAGAACTGTATCTCTTTAGATAGCTGAGTAATAGCTACTAAAATGAGTAAATGTCTTTTATCTCTAAAAGTATTACAGGTAGGCAATTTCTTCTAAATAAGTCATTCACCTACTTTTGGGTGATCTACCACATAGTGAAGTTGCAGAACTGTAGCTCTTTGGATAACTGAGTAATAGCTACTAAAATGAGTAAATGTGTTTTATCTCTAAAAGTATTACAGGTAGGCAATTTCTTCTAAATAAGTCATTCACCTACTTTTGGGTGATCTACCACATAGTGAAGTTGCAGAACTGTAGCTCTTTGGATAGCTGAGTAATAGCTACTAAAATGAGTAAATGTCTTTTATCTCTAACAGTATTACAGGTAGGCAATTTCTTCTAAATAAGTCATTCACCTACTTTTGGGTGATCTACCACATAGTGAAGTTGCAGAACTGTAGCTCTTTGGATAACTGAGTAATAGCTACTAAAATGAGTAAATGTCTTTTATCTCTAAAAGTATTACAGGTAGGCAATTTCTTCTAAATAAGTCATTCACATACTTTTGGGTGATCTACCACATAGTGAAGTTGCAGAACTGTAGCTCTTTGGATAACTGAGTAATAGCTACTAAAATGAGCAAATGTCTTTTATCTCTAAAAGTATTACAGGTAGGCAATTTCTTCTAAATAAGTCATTCACCTACTTTTGGGTGATCTACCACATAGTGAAGTTGCAGAACTCTAGCTCTTTGGATAGCTGAGTAATAGCTACTAAAATGAGTAAATGTCTTTTATCTCAAAGTATTACAGGTAGGCAATTTCTTCTAAATAAGTCATTCACCTACTTTTGGGTGATCTACCACATAGTTAAGTTGCAGAACTGTATCTCTTTGGATAGCTGAGTAATAGCTACTAAAATGAGTAAATGTCTTTTATCTCTAAAAGTATTACAGGTAGGCAATTTCTTCTAAATAAGTCATTCACGTACTTTTGGGTGATCTACCACATAGTGAAGTTTCAGGTCTATAGCTCTTTGCATAGCTGAGTAATAGCTACTAAAATGAGTAAATGTCTTTTATCTCTAAAATTAATGCAGATAGGCATATCAGCAATACTTTTAGAGATAAAAGCCATTTACTCATTTCAGTAGCTATGACTCGGCTATCCAAAGACTACATTTCTGCAACTTTACCATGTAGTAGATCTTGTAGGTACAGAGAAAGTAGCTGAACAACAACATATTTTTGCGAAATGCTCTAAATGCACTGGTTTTGGAGTTATAAGCAATATACTCAAAGTAGCTACTAGCGCCATTACTCAATTAGCTATTACCCTAGATCTGCAAAAGCAACAAAAATATAAAGGACATAAGAAACTAAACACAAAATAGTGGAGTAGTCATTAGTACCCTGGGGCTCAAAAATTTCCCTGAAATCGCTCTAACAGTTTTTGAGATAAATGACATCTTCCATTTCTGCCAAAATTCAAGATGGCGGCCGAAATTTGGAAAAGTCTAAATTTTTCAGAGGTGCTAGAGGAGTAGCCCTTTTTACCCTAGGGATCCCAAATTTGCCCAAAATCTCTCTATCTCTTACGGTTTTTGAGATAAATGATGTTTTCCATTTCCACATCAATTCAGATGGCGGCCAAAATTCGAAAAAGTCTAAACATTTCAGAGGTCCTAGTGAAGTAGTCCTTAGTACCCTAGGGAGTCAAAAATTTGCCCGAAATCTCTCTATCTCTTACATTTTTCAATATCACTGGCGCTTTCCATTTGTGCCAAAATTCAAGATGGCGGCTGAATTTCAGAGAAGTCTAAATTTTTGAGAGGTCCTACAGGAGTGGTGCGCGGACAATTGGCCGGTGGACAATTGGCCGGTGGACAACTGGCCGGCGGACAACTGGTCGGCGGACAACTGGCCGGTGACTTTTTGGGGGGTAGGACAATTGGCCGGTGACTTTTTAAAAGTTGTTTTAGAATTTGTTTTTTTCAATTTTATTAACTCATCAAAGTGTTTCACAAGCACTGTTATTGGTATACAGGGTAAAACAAGGTTATAACAATTCATCAAAACATATTAAGCACTATCATTGGTATAAACAAATGAAACATAAAATAGTAATACATCAAAACATTACATTATCATTAGCACTGCCATTGATATAAACACTAAAATTGGCACAAAGAGCCTTTACTTCTTTATTGTAGCAATCCTGAGTAGTTATCAAAGTGCCTTCTCTTCTTTATTGTAGCAATCCTGAGTAGTTATCAAAGAGCCTTCACTTCTTTGTTGTAGCAATCACAAGTAGTTATCAAAGAGCCTTCACTTCTTTGTTGTAGCAATCACAAGTAGTTATCAAAGACAAACTCTTGCAGCAATCCTAATTACAAATTCTGATTAGGGAAAAAAGACTTTTGGTTCTTCCATGATCTTTACAATAAATGGAAGCAGGTAATGAAAAATAAATTTATAAGCATATCATTATTATAAGATTTCCTAATTATGAGCAGCTAAGCAAAAGAAAATTTTAAGGCAATCTGAGTAGGAATCAAGGGACCTTTAGTGTGTGCAACCTAGCAAAAAGACATACTATGACTCTATTTGCAATATGAAGACAACTTGTAAAATTTAAAACAATATTAAAACAACTTTTAAAAAGTCACCAGCCAATTGTCCTACCCCCCAAAAAGTCACCGGCCAATTGTCCCACCGGTCAGTTGTCCACCGGCCAGTTGTCTACCGGCCAATTGTCTACCGGCCAATTGTCCACCGGCCAATTGTCCCTGATTCTACAGGAGTAGTCCTTAGTGCAAACCTATATACTGAATACTTTTGAACTTAAAAAGTGACTTACTCAGTGGCAAAATGTCAAAGTAGCTATTACTCAGTTGGAATTATAGCTAGAGCTCTAAGAATGCGTCATGACACAGAACATGAAAAAGTAGATCAACAACACATTTGACAAACAAGCATTCTGACGCATGCATTTATCTCCCGCCATATAAATTAGATGTACTAAAGATAGTGGAATATAAATTTTCTTGTGAGATGGAGGCATATGTAGAAGTGACAACAAGTTTAATGTTTGATTGCAATACTTTTAAGACAAAAGGCATTTACTCACTTTAGTAGCAATGACTTTGCCATCCAAAGAGCTACAGTTCTGCAACTTCAATATGTAGTAGATCAACCCAAAGTAGGTAAGGACGTATTTAGAAGAAATTGGCTATCTGTAATACTTTTAGAGATAAAAGACATTTACTCATTTTAGTAGCTATTATTCAGCTATCCAAAGAGCTACAGTTGTCAGTCAGCTGACATTATGTCGTCACTCTGTGGCGTGTACGTCCGCGTGAACAACTTCTTCTCCAAAACTACAAGGCCTAGAGACATGCTGTTTTTTTTAAAAGATACCTTATCTATCGAGGATGAAAAATTGTTCAAGGCATGCAAATCTGTCTGTTCGTCTGTTTGCTAGAGACATTATAAGGGAGGTACCCCCACCAAAAGTGTGAAAATTTCAACACTTTATCACAATTTTCTCAGTGACTATTGCAGGGATTTCTCTCATATCTTGCATATATGTACTAGGCCAGAGGAAGATTCTCTTGTGTGAGTATGAGACTTGGATCTGTCTTATTTTTTTTTAATAAATTTTTTTAATATTTTTTAATGCATTAAAATTCATGAAATCATGCACTAAATCACTTATAACTTGAAAAGTGTTGCATTTAGAGCATTTTGTTAAAATATGTTGTTCAGCTGCTTTTTCCATAGCTACAACATGGTGAGTAACTTGGGTGTCTGTCTCAATAGCTAACTGAGTAATAGCTACTTTTGGGCTTTTCAGTAACTTTCATCATGAGTAAACTCACTTGTAACTTGAAAACTATTGCATTTAGAGAATTTTGTATAAATATGTTATTCAGCTATAACATAGTAAAATTTCAGACCTGTAGCTCATGCCATAGCTGAGTAATAGCTACTTTTAGGTTATCACTGTTGAGTAAATCACTTATAACTTGAAAATTATTGCATTTAGAGTATTTACTTTCAATATGTTATTCACCTATTTTGGGTCAGCTATAACTTAGTGAAGTTCCAGACCTGTGGCTCATTGCATAGCTGAGTAATAGCTACTTTGAAGTTCTCACTGTTGAGTAAATCAATTGTAATTGGAAAACTATTGCATTTACAGAAATTTGTGTAAATATGTTATTCAGCTACTTTTGGGTCAGCTATAACATAGTGAAATTACAGACCTGTAGCTCATGGTACAACTGAGCAATAGCTATTTTCAGGTACTGACTGTTGAGTAAATCAGTTGTAACTTGAAAAATATTGCATTTGGAGTATTTTGTTAAAATATGTTGTTCACCTACTTTTGGGTCAGCTGTGACATAGTGAAATTACAGACCTATAGCTGATGGCATAGCTGAGCAATAGCTATTTTCAGGTTCTCACTATTGAGTAAATCAGTTGTAACTTGAAAACTATTGCATTTACAGTGTTTTGCTTAAATATGTTGTTCACCTACTTTTGGGTCAGCTATAACATAGTAAAAATGCAGACATGTAGCTCATTGCATAGCTGAGTAATAGCTACTTTGAGGTTATCACTGTTGAGTAAGTCAGTGATAACTTGAAAACTGTTGCATTTAGCGTATTTTGCTTAAATATGTTATTCACATAATTTTTGGTCAGCTATGACATAGTGAAATTGCAGACCTGTATGTCATGGCATAGCTGAGCAATAGCTACTTTCAGGTTCTCACTGTTAAGTAAATCATTGTTTCCACTGGATAGCTGCAGTGTGTAGAGAGATTTCACCATTACCGCTCTGTCGAAAAAATATTATAGCTAGCCTTCTCAATTTTACAGGATATATTAATAACCACAAAATGTTGCCTGGGAATATTTTTGGCCTCATTTTGAAAAACAAGATGGCTGCCAGGGATGTTTATTCAACTTTAAACAAGGACTTTTATTGGTCCTTTAGAGCAAAGGGTATTATGGGTAGAGATATCAAATTCACAGGATATGTTCCTCATTATAAAATCTTGACTGGGAATGTTTTTGGCCTCATTTTGAAAAACAAGATGGCCGCCAAGGGCATTTCTTTGTCAGTCATGAAAAGTGCTTATATCTCCCTTTTATTGGTCCTAGAGGTTTGGGATGGTAAACCAACCTGCAGGAAATCATTGGTTGGGAATCTTCTGGTGTGGTCAGATTTCACCTTTGACCCCTCCTTCAAGGTCAAAAAAGGATAGCCAAACTTAAAAGTGCTTATAACTTGCTTATTATTGGTCCTAGAGGTTTGGGATGGTAAACAGACATATAGGAAATCATGGGCTGGTAATCTGTTGATGTGGTCCGATTTGACCTTGGACCCCTCATTCAAGGTCAAACGTGGAAAGCCAAACGTAAAAGTGCTTATATCTCGTTTATTATTGGTCCTAGAGGTTTGGAATGGAAAACCAACCTATAGAAAATCATGGGCTGGGAATCTTTTGGTGTGGTCATATTTGACCTTGGACCCCACCTTCAAGGTCAAACGAGGATAGCCAAACTTAAAAGTGCTTATAGCTCACTTATTATGGTCCTAGAAGTTTGGGATGGTAAACAAACCTACAGGAAATCATTGGCTGGGACTCTATTGGTGTGGTCAGATTTGACCTTGGACCCCTCCTTCAAGGTCAAATGAGGACAGCCAAACTTAAAAGTGCTTATAACTCACTTATTATTGGTCCTAGAGGTTTGGGATGGTAAACGAACCTATAGGAATTCATGGGCTGGGAATGTTTTTATGTGGTTGGATTTGACCTTGGACCCCTTCGTCAAGGTTGAATGAGGATATTGCATTTGCAGTATTTCTTTAAATATGTTTTAACCTACTTTTTTCACTTAAACAGTTATCTTGTTACTTTCCTTTATAATACCATTTGCAGGGCACAACCTTGTTGTCCTGTCAGCTTCGGAATTTCTTTCGAGCATGCTGTTCAATTACCATTTTCTTTCCCTGATAATTATGCTTTCCTCTCATTATCACCTTCACAAATCAAAAACACTCACTCAGCTGACACAGTGCCCGTTCACGTTCACGGGCACTCTCCTCGTGTTTTAAATAAGTCATTCACCTACTTTTGGGTGATCTGCCGCATGGTGAGGTTGCAGAACTGTAGGTCTTTTAATAGTGATTAATAGCTACTAACATGAGCAAATGTTTTTTATCTCTAAAAGTATTACAGATATGCAATTTCTTCTATATAAGTCATTCACCTACTTTTGGCTGATCTACCACATAGTGAAGTTGCAGAACTGTAGCTTTTTGGATTGCAGAATAATAGCTATTAAAATGAGTAAATGCCTTTTATCTTTGAAAGTATTGCAGTCAAACATAGAAGTGCCTCTTGCTTATTGTTACTTCTACATATGCCTCCATCTCACAAGAAAAGCTATATTACACTAGCTTTAGTACATCCTAAGTTATACAGCCGGAGTTAATTGCATTCTTCAGAATGCTTGTATTTTTTCTTTATTATGTTCATAGTCACATAGTTTTGAAGCTAGTGTTAATATTCTCCCTGTAAACACCACTATTATGAATGAGGTTGCATATTATATATCTATATCATATGGCCATGGGCAAAATAATTGACATGTAAGAAATGATTGCAATCTGCAATGTTAACTATAGTGTTTTTTATTCTGTTTTGATTCTTGATTTTGCTACTTTGTCTTTACATACATTTTCTCTTTCTCGAGTATTACTTCTCTATTATTAATCGTGTACCTTTACATAACTTACATTGTCTGTTCAGGATAGACGTTCTTTGACTCCTTTTGCACATGGTATTATATGAGGACTGAATGACTTTTCTACCACAATTTTGGGCTAACAAAGGGAATGTGTTCAGTAGCAGAAAAGTGCATTTTTCTAATGGTGAGGAATGTTATGATTGTAATATAGATGTTGTATTTCATCAGACAGTAGGTTATGTTGTATTTCATCAGACAGTAGGTTCCCCACTCATCAGGTGCATTCATAATGATTACATGTATGTCAGATTTGATGGAATGAGAAATACAAAGACTTGGAGTAAGTCTAGTTCAGAAAGACTTCTTTATACTTTTCTCTTCTGCATTTCATTTTGTGTCCAATGCTATTTCCCCAGGCTGTGGGGTATCAGCATCTCTGTTATTGTTTAAAGTTTTAATTACTTCTTTTTGGTTGAAGAGATATTTGTTTTTTTTTCTGATGACATTGAATTCATACGTAACAAAGGTATGGAAGCTTTTGGTGAAACATATGTATTCCAAGAATTTTTTTAATTGGTATTGACCAAAACATTTTGGTGTATTGACAAATGAATTGGCAGTATTGGCTTCAACAGCATATCAGTGCTGTTGTATAATCTGAAAAAAAACCACATACCTACATTTATTTTATGTTATGAGGGAGGCTGACAAATGTACAAAGTATATACATGTGTACATTATGTGTCAGTCCCCCAGGGCTCCCCAACACACAAAAAAGACATGGGTTTTAATCTATTTATTCTAAAAGTTTGTTTTATCATTACATAAGTGCATTGATGAGCCATTCATAATATTGTAAAGTGTAATTCATTCATGAGAAACATTATAATATGTTAGAGTTCATTCTAATAAGTTTCATTAAGTATTTAATCACTAGAATTCTTTAAGAGAGCGTTATAGTATGCACACATGGCCAAAAAGGTTGGAACCTGCCTGCCGTACACAATCAGTGCAAAACTAGGGTATGAAGGACCAATCAAAATTTTAGAGGTCACAAAGGGTAAAGAAGAGACTGGCAAGGTGGAGCTAGAGACTTTTCCGTGAAGCCTCGGGACCATTTACTAAATTTCAAGTTGAATGTATGGGTTCAAGCCCCCCACCCAAAAAAAAAAAAAAAAAAAAAAAAAAAAACCTTTTAAATACGCTGTGACATCGTGACTAAAAAATGACTTATTGTACACTATTTAGTGTACTTTGTTCAACCAGAAATATTCTGAAAATGTATCTTTACTGGCAGATGTGTAAACAATTCAGAAAAAAACTTTTTACTGGGTTGAAACAACTATTGCTGACATCTGTGCAGTATGGTATGGAGTATTGCCCAGGTCGCACTTTTTCCTACAAACGTTACTGTGCATGATATCCTAACCATGACCTCCTAGTGCTGATGAAATCTTGTATCTGGCAAGTTGCTCATTGAAGAATGAGCCATCCTGTTTATTAGACCCCCAGCCCTTCACCCCAGCAGAGTTTAATATATAGCTCATAATCATAATAATAGTGGTTTCAAATGTTTGAAAAGGTACAGAAGCCTGTAAGGGTCGTGTATGAGAAATATTTTTTGAAATTTCGACTTTGTAACTCGAAATTTCGACTTTCAAACTCGAAATTTCAACTTACAAACTCAAAATTTCAACTTTTATAACTCGAAATTTCGACTTTGAAACTCGAAATTTCAACTTATAAACTCAAAATTTTGACTTTCAAACTCGAAATTTTGACTTTGTAACTCAAAATTTTGACTTACAAACTTGAAATTTCGATTTTGTAACTCAAAATTTTGACTTTCAAACTCAAAATTTCGACTTACAAACTCGAAATTTTTGTCATGACAATATTGCCCTTTAAAATCTTGTTAACATGATACTTCATATGGATATTGGTTTGGGGACAGGTGCATTGTGTGACATCATTGTGTGACATCAATGTGCCCTATAGCCTTCACCCTGTGATATTAAAATTAATATTATATGTATGCAAAAATAATAAATGATACATTCTATAATCTCCCATCCAATCTCCCATCTGATCTCAAGGTGCTTATTAATGGTTCCCAAGGCTGTGGGGTCTGGGCATCTCTGATGCTATTTTTTATGTTCTTTTACATGCTACTGGTTCAGCCCGCTATCTGTGACTTTATGTATCTCAGGAACTGTCAGGTGTGGGATGTTGATATTTGGTAAAGACATATGTTAGGGTGTGTGTGTTATGTCATAGTGTGACCTTGATTTGACCTGTAAGTCAAATTTTCGACTTTTTAAGTCAAAATTTCGAGTTTATAAGTCGAAATTTCGAGTTTGTAAGTCAAAATTTTGACTTTGTAAGTCGAAACTTCGAGTTTATAAGTCGAAATTTCGAGTTATAAAAGTCGAAATTTTTAAAAAATAGTTCTCTTACATGACCCTTATAGGCTTCTGTAAAAAGGCAGCCCCAAACACAAATCATTTTGTGTTGATCATGCCATACCCAAATGTCAATCCCACCGAGTCATGCCATAAGATGGTCTACCAAGACCCCAGACTGTACCACAACGATCCACAACAGGAAGTGAATAAGTTATAACAGCACAGAAAGGTGTCGGGTATTAGAAGCAAAACACTATATCATAATGAACTCATGTAATACATTTGAATGGGGTGTTGCTGAAGAAAAAAACGTCTACAGTCACAACCATACATTTGTCTATTTGACTATATGCTTTGACATATTTTAGTGACAGTCCGGAGATAACCTGAGTTATCAACAGATCTGGAGCTGGCCTGTTGACAAGTGGGTCACACTGAATTCTCCACCTTTCCCAAGTTGATGGATTGGCTCTGAAATCCCCTGTCATACTCAACAGCCACATTTCTTCCTGATCAGTAGCTCATTTGGATGGAGTTCAGACAAGGCGGGGTTAGAAATCCAAGAAGAATTGTCTATTAAAAACTAATGAAAAGATGGATCCACGTTGATTATCAATTGTATGGTATTTAATCTTATCCAACCTCTGCAAAACCTGTGACACGTTATTGAAAAGGTTGACACATTGTTGTTGCTAATACAACATTATCTTTGTTAGCAGTAGCTATTAAAAGAATACTATATCTACAAGAAAGTTGCAAAGAATAAAGTAAAATGTTGAGTTCCATATTGAGCATTAGTTGTAACAGAGAGAGTCACCAACTTGATAAATAGCAAGAACACAGAACTGTTTGGAGCTTGGAACTCCAGACTTAGTACTGTGTACTGGATTTTCCTCGTGTCATGGAGGGAGATGGGTCACGGCAGAACCTTTGGTACACTATAAAAACTGGAGTGCAACATGCTGTATCAACAACCAAAAATTCTGACATTGTCATTTCTGTATCGAGTACAGTGATGTGTGTGTCACAATCAATTTTCCAAAATGCTATAAAGTTGGTAATCTCTTTAGTACCCTGCAGAGCTGAAACTTCACTTTCCAGATTTACAAGATAACCATTATTCTATATTTTTTGAAAATAAATTATATTTCCTCAACACCTGGGACTGAATTTTGAAATATTATGTTTGTAATTTATTACGGCCTCAAAATTTACTCAAAATTGCTCTGTCTTGCTCAGTTTATGAGATAAAAACATTTTTTCGCAAAATCCAAGATGGCTGGCAAAACGGGAAGAATTAGAATGGCTCCGTAATATTATATTTTCCGAGAATATCATCTAATACTCCATTCACACTGCAGGGAGTAAGCCCCCCCCCCCCCCCATTCACACTGCAGGCAGTACCCCACCCCCACCCCCATAGTCTGCGTTTAGTTAAACGCCCCTTTCCTTCAACTACCGTACAAGTATCATGCGAAAACAGTGGCGAAAATGTCCATTACCTTGAAATGTTTAAAATTTTACAGATTTAGATTTATTTGTTGTTTTACATCGCGTTCAACAGTCAGGGTTATATTGCGATGGGTAGTTTACGGGTGGAGGAACCAGTGCATACTAGTTGGTGAAGATTCTGCACTGTAAACCACTGGGCATTGGCAAGTAACTACCAACTTTCCAACATGAAACGCGCGGCCCGAGATTCGAACCGGCGGCCTCAGAGGTTGGAGGCGAGCACTTTAACCGCTACACCACCGAGCCCCCTTAAAATTTTACAGTAGCTGAAGGTGTGGTTCACAGTGTATATACGTTTGTGACTCGATCATCTTTCAGTGCAACACGGAGACGTAAGGTGAGTGAAAGTAAATGGATATTTCGCCATATAACTGCGAATTATTCCGCCTGTAGTATGAATGGTACGCCAAATCTTGGAAGGTATGTGGCATCCACGGAGGCAGTTTCACCACCTAGTAAACCTCTAACCATGGCAAGTGCTGCCTGCAGTGTGAATGACATGCCAAATCTTGGAAGGTATGTGGCGTCCTTGGGGCGGTTTCATCACCTTGGGGAAAACCTGTAACCGCGGCACATACCACTTACAGTGTGAATGGCACATTAAATGGATGAAAGTGACTGAAAGTTGGCCAGTTTTAAGAGGAACTGTCAAGTTTCACTGCTGCAGCTGCAACATTTTCCTTAAAAAGTGCAGACAGTCCTGGATTACTGACCTTGAACGCCCCTCGACTTCCATATGATAATGATTTTGTTTAGTTAGCGCACTGAGTTCCTCATTGTGGGGAAGATATTGTGCTTGCAAAGCAGTAGATTAGATTAGATTAGATTAGACAAGCAAGTCCTTGAAAACAATAAATTTGGTCATATGACCCTGTGAAAGGTCAAACGTTAAATACACAGTATGAGGAAATTTTCCCACCCCTACCCTAAATACTAAACTTGAACTAAAATTAATAAAATGAATTATTAAAATAATAGAGTACTTTTCATAATGGCTGTGACACAGTGGCATATATATGTATTATATATATTTTTTTCAAATTAACTTCCCTAAAAGTGGAACCCAAAACTGGTGTCACCGTAAAATAACCCAAAATTAAACACGTTATTTCTATTTTTCACTGATTAAAGGGAATTGTGAGCATGTGCAGATGAATACAAACGCTTATATATGAATTTCTTGCTATAGTAACTGAAGGTGTGGTCTACAGTGTATATAATGTTGTGACTTGATCGTCCTTTGGTGTAATAGGCGATATAAGGTGAATATAGTAAATGGACATTTCGCCACTGTGTGCATACGAACCCTCCCACGGTAGTTGAAGGACAGGGGCATTTTGTCCAATGCCTATAACCACGAATTATGCTGCATGTAGTCTGATGGAAACACCAAATCTCAAAGGTATAAGGCATCCTTGTAGGTGGTTCTGCCGTTTAGTAAAACCTCTAGCCGTAGGGCGTACTTCCTATAGTGTGATTGGGGCATAAATCTGATATAAAAGCAACACCGAAAGTTTGAAAGAAAACGGAACATTTGTGGTGAAATGGAAAGTGTTTTTGCATAAACAGTAAAAGCATAAACTGTAAAAGTTTGACACAAAACATCACTGATTTAACAAGATATATGAAACAGATACTTGACCAGACGAAAGTCATGATATACTCCTGTTCAAAAAGGAAGTCTAAAATCTACAACCTATTGTTGATGACATTTGGTCCACATGTGTCAAGAGAATAGATAGGTGCATACGTTTTCTGTGACATACCGTCCCAACATCACAAACATTTATATGGCGTTATGTACACTACCAAACCCATGTACACATTTCATGCGTGTAGGGATATTAACGGTATGACTTTTAATGACATGTAAGATTCGATCCACTATATAACTGTATGAGTTGTAAATCTATTGGAAGCTATGCTGCACACCTGTGTCCATTCCCGTGCATCCGTCTTACCAGGTGATATTATAGCGTCAATTACATGACACTGCACGTGATTAAATATAAAACATGTTAGATCACTAAAGAGCAGAAAAAAATAAACAAAAAAGCTGCACGTAGGAACTCTAAACAAGATCACCTTGCTGTAGGCGATAGAATATAATATAGATAAAGTTGGACTTTCACACCCACTTGTTAAAGCCACAAACTGGATTCGAACCCACAACGTTATGATAACTTAATTACTTCACCATCCGAAACGCACCTTTTAGATATTTAGAAGTTGTTTCTTTGCCAAGAGGGTAGGATTTTTAAAAATAATTAAGGTCTGTCAGTGTTGGCTGATTCTGGTAAATCAAATCTGGGGTAAGAGATGTATATTTTCCTTAATTCTGATTTCATCTGATGGATGTCAACCCCCTGTTTTAACCATGTCATGACGTACAGTTTAGTTGCAGGCTGAGATAAGTAGTAAGTAGTGCATAGATTCTGTATGGTAAACCACTGGTCATTTACACAAGTATATTTTTGTCTCCCACCCCTGAGGTCTGTGGTTCAAACTCCAGACCCTATGTGGGAAGTTGGCTGGCGGTTTACAGTGCAACTAGTATGTTCTGGTTTTCTCTACCCTTACAACTACTCATCATGGCATAAAAGTTTGTTGATATCGACGTTACACCCAAATAAATCATATTGAGGTTCACGCCCTCGATGTAATAGATAAAAGTAAGGTATATGATAATGTGACCCACCTCAATGACATTCACCATTGAAAACATATGATTAATTATAACTGGGCACAATTAGAAATGGGCAGTTATTTCATATTTATGTGTTAAATAAACCTACATTTCATATAAATATTTCATTGAAGTTGGTTATGGTGGCTGTGATTTGGTTTTATTTTAACCAACAGCAGTAATGCAAAAGAGTGTTTTACACACAAGCTTCTTGTCATTTAGAGGTCTCACCCCCTGGAATCCTGTGTGTTCATAAAGGAAGATATATCATTTCTAACAACCAGCCTAGAATCCAGACTAGTCTTCTGGATCTGGTGTTTAGAGGGGGGACATGTGGCCACAGAAGGGGGTGACTCTAGCTAAATGTTCCCAAGCCTTCTCAGTCACCCTACATTCCCCAGGTCTCCGCCTGTTGGCTGCCTGTCACCTGGGAACCCATTCATAAGCCACTAATGGGTCTCTATAATTGGACGATGACATACATACTGCTGTTCTGCCAAATTATCTGCCATTCCATTAGTTCTGGGTGAGGGCCAACAAGGTCCTCATTCTATCCTGGGATCCTTTTCCCTCGTATCTGGTGGGATTGTATTCAAGTGCTGGTTTGTTATCTTAAATTAGAGTTATTTACACAATGATTTTCCAAGGATTTGGCGAATTATCTAGAGGGTGTAAACCCCAGAGTGCACTATTCTTACTTCCCTAGCAGAATTGTTTTAGAATGAAAATTTATTTTGACATCCTTATTATTTATAATCTGATGATTAACTCTTATAATGTTGTGAAGTTGACATTAAGTTTTTTTGTGTTTTGAAAAACAACAACAAGTGCAGTATTGTTTTGAAGATAATCTCTGACAATAAAAACATTAAAATTTTTTTTTTTAGAATTTAGAACTAACGTATCTGATTCAGATAATTCTGTTTGAAATTTCATTCAGATATATTTACCTTTATGTAATACATATAAAATGATTTTTACATTAAAATATGGGTCTATCTTGATTTTATCCATATAAAATATGGGTCCATCTTGATTTTATCCATATATTCCATCTTGGTATTATAAATTTGCTGAACCAGGGAAAAAGTGCTGGAAAATGACTGGATTTTAGGTTCCTCATAAAGTGGCTCAAATTACACTGATGCATGCCCCCAAGTGTTATCAAAACAAACACGATACTTACACTATACCAGTGTACTTGTACAGAGGTGAATTGTATTTGCTGTACATACTGATATATTGTAAATATAAAAGAGACTAGAAATCACTTGTAGAGTGCAAAGCCCACTAGATGCGGCATTTCTGAAAATTATGGATTTTTATGGATACTATGGATTTGACTTCGTTACGCCACCGCCGCAGTGTGTAGAGAGATTTCACCGTTACCGCTCTAACAAAAAAAAAATATTATAGCTAGCTTCTCAAATTTGCAGGATATATTCATAAACACAAAATCTTGCCTGGAAATATTTTTGGCCTCATTTTGAAAAACAAAATGCTCCAGGTTGCAGGGAGTTGTGGGGACTCTTATTATCACCAAGGCAGATCAAACTGATGTGAACCTAGTCAGTATGCATGTGATAATAGCCAGGATAAACATTTCTAATCTACATATTTTAGTGAGATTGCTGTCAAACACAAGAAATTCCTTGTTATCTGATGTGTTGAAAATGTATCTGTGAAGGACACATCTAAACTTAAGTTTTCACCCAGCAAAAAAATTTTAAATAGATAAATACTAAATTTAAATAAACGACAGTGGTTTTTACAAGAAAAATTTTGAAATTCTAAAAAATTTTTGGTTGCATTAAATATATCTCCATCACAAAGTTCAACATTTTTGTTTATGTTTTACCCTAAAATGAATGTAAGTTACACACTCTAGAAAAATATAACTGGCTTTTCATCGCATGGTGTTGAATGTCAGAGTTATTAAATATTTGAGGTGATTTGTGGTCTAGTGTATTTACAAAATAAACAAGACAGGTGTTGTGGCTATAAAGACGCGTGTGGGTATAGTTTACAAGTAGGGAACTCCCGGAATGTAAAATATATCTAAATATTTTGTTACCAAAATACACAGTGGCAGACCAATTAGATTGCAATTCATGTTCAATCTATTATCCGAGACACAACAGCAAACCCACACTGCAATTTCTGCATTACAGTTTCCTAAAAAGTATGATTTTGTAACTTCACAAAATATATATTTATTCAACATATACTTCTGAATATATTCATAAGTGTTCAATTCATTATCAAATAATTCAAGTGAGTAAGCTCTGGACGAGAAAAACAAAAGCTTTACAAACATCCAGTTGTGACCAGTCTTTGGGAAGCATGTTTATTTCAGAATTTTATTTTTCGGTTGACCTCAAATGTTGTATGGCTTTCCCCTATGTAACTAGAAGTGTGCTTGCACAGAACCAATAAAATGTATAACGCACAGTACAGTAAATACTGACAGAACTTCTTACAAATTAAACAAAATTTAAGAAAAGGCTTTTAAATTAAATAGCTCTATAGGTTCTATTAGTTTTACATTCACTTGATAAATATGCTTTCTGTAATCTACAGCCTCAAACACCTGCTCACTTTTCAGTCGTCAGTCAAGTGATTGTGTCAAATCTCATCAAACCAGACAAAAAGCAACACCTCTCTGAGGAGTCATTATCTGCTGATGTGGCAATTAAGTACTGCAGACCTCAGGTCTGATTAATTAACTGGAAATTTGGGGTGATGGGATTAACTAACTCAATGGGATAAGTCAGGTTAATGTATGGGTATGTTTCTGGGATTTCAGGGATCTCTGTATATATTCCCAGAAGGGTCAAAGGATATTTGTGCATGATGATAGACCAGTATTGTTACTGTGTGGTTTTTAGAATCTATCATCTCATTATGGCTGTTCATGATAGTTTGAAGTCTGGATGTCTGACTAAATCGATGGGGTGGAAATAATGGTGATAAGGGTAATTAAATACAGCAGTAATTGAATGCATTGCTATCCAGATTTATGGTTGCATAAGTTCAAGGCTTAAATTAGTATAACTCAGCTTCGTGTATATAGACTTTTAGCTTTTAGTTTGAGTAAAAAATATTGGAACTTAAATGTCAATTCAAACTGAATAACAGGAAAAGAAATACCTATTGCAATACAGACACTAATTAAACTAAGTACGTTGTGTTAATTTTATGTTTGTAGAAATGAATTTATTTCATTTGTAACAGTGACATATGACAAAGCGTTCTGCTGCCTACTGAAACAGAACAACTGTTAACAAAATAAATATTTTAATATTATGCATGTTATCAGGGATAATTATGGTATTTAAGCATTGAGATCAAGTCATTTGAAAGTGGTTCTGTCTGGGTAAGTGAATCCAACAGGTGATATTGCCCCTTGGGGGGTTTTGATGGGAAAACTGGGTCTGGGATGTTACACACCGCCCTGCTGGGTTTATGTAGCCTTTCCATCTGTCTGCATAATATCCTCGATGTCATTATTGTAATTATCATTTATTCACTAACTTTTGTGACTTTGTGCTGCATGTTAAATTGATTAATTTAAAGAGAGGAAGACAAAGTAAGAAGGGTTACTTCAAACTCTGCTTAGCATGTAGAATGAGTCCGATATACCATGTTTTGGGATTTGTTATATTAAATTCCCTGTCAAACACACTGTTGTTTCATTTTTCAAAGTATGTCGGTTTATCATTGAATATGATCTGGAATCAGGTGAATATTTAAGTGATTTATATTCATTCAACAATGTGTTCCCCGGAAAGTACAACACCTCCCACTTCAGTACTCAGAACTTTTTAAAAAAAAAATTATGAAAAAGTTTTTTATTACACCAGATTGGTAAAAATCTTAATCGACTACTCATATCTGTTTTGCTCCACCAGCGAATTTCCCTTTTGTAACCTGGCATGAATGGTGCATTTATAATGAAGATGTATTTATAAAGCCCTGACTTGATTTAGACACCCTGTAAGGCGCTGATGTCCAAGAAGGAATAAATATGTACGTATGTACAATGTGTTGGCAATGTTTAACCTTACACATACAGAAAATGTAAAATTGTTCAATACAAAATTAACACTCGCATGAATTCTAATTTCATTTATTTCATTTTGTATCTGAGCCACTTTGAAGACTAATCTAAATGTCTGTTCATTACATGTGTAAATTGAACAGCTGTCGGTGTTATTTTAAAATAGAGAGTTTCTGTAATCTCATTATTGATATTAACACTATAATCAGAACAGACTGTGGTCGTTATTTTCTCATTTAACTGTCTTCAGTTACACAATTGGCCAGTTGGAGTGGTTTACTACACCCCATCTATTTGTGTGTACTGTGTCCCATCAACTCTAAAGCCAGACAAGCCATTTGTAGGGGAATTAGGGGTGGGGTATGGGGGTAGGGATATTAAAAGTCAACCTGGGTCAGGGAGTTAACAGGACCTAACTAGCAAGTGTACGACCACAAATGAGTGAACAGAACCAAAATTTACATTGTAAATAAAAACAAAAATTTAATTGAAATGACTACTCAGAAGTTCATAACCATGTGTTGGTCTTTTTTTGAGCAGATTTAAATCTGAAAATCTAAAAATGAGTGACAAATATTTTTAAAAGGTGAGAAGACAAACATCAAAAACAAATCAAATTTTAATAACATCAATTAAAACAAGGCAGTTTATTTAATTCATTCTTTTTTTCTTGATACGGTAATCTATTGTGAATGCATTTAGATTTACTTTTTATAGTAAAATTTACAACTAAAATAATAACATATGACAATTATTAAACACTATTATAATTCATAATTGATCAGAAATCTTTATCATGAAGATGTCATAAGAACCAAGTTAATTGAAGTTAAGGTAAAACTTGCAGCTGACATCTACTGTATAAACTTAAAACCAAATGTTTCATTTCCAGTATTAAGTGTAATCGTGTCTCTTTTATCTGATATGCTTCATCTATGTGCAAAAATCACCCATTCTTTGACAGTAATTGAAAAATAACTTTGTTGTCCTTGCAATAAAATGGGTGTTTGGGGGGGATATTGAGAAAATAGATCGTTCACCATGGCAAGGTTAATAAATTTTTATGACAAAACCTCATTCATGATCTTTTTGTCCTATTGTGGGAGTTAAATGGGCATTGAAACTGATCAAAGGCTCCCAATTAAGGTAATTGACAAATATGCAAATGGCAAATCTGTTGAGCTTATTTAGCTGCCCCAGTTCTTGTTGATGTTGTGACACCAAGCTTGTAAATTGTTATTACAGTTAAATGGCTGCTATTGTTGAAATAGCCTTTTGATAATTAAAGAATTTGACTGTGTTTTTGTTTTTAATCAGTGACTAGTTTTAGAAACTAACTTATACTTCTTCAATAACATTACAGAATTCCAATTATAATACCATTATACAGTTCAACATGTGTAAAAATAACTGAATAACACTGATATCATTGCTTTGATTATTAAAATGCTGATGACTTCATATGCTTGTCCGTGAAAAATAGTTATTATTATAATAAATAAAATAAATTTATATTTTGTCAGAAAGTTTTATCTAGTAACAGTTTTAAATTTATATATGAAATTGTTAAATTGTTAAAGAATTAGAATTTATTATATATTAATAGTTTTATCAGATTTAAGAATGTCAACTGAAATATCAGTTTACTGTGAAATGTCAACTTTATAAAAGTCAGTTTGTATAGATCTAGTATGGATGGACAGACTATCTTCAATGCTGAGGGATAAAATCACAGTACCACTAAAGTTATACAACATAACATAAGCTTGCACAGACAGGTTTAGAAAAAGAAAACACAACCTGACACATACATATGGAAAACATTGAGAGTTGAATTTGCAACAGTAACCGACCTTGTCAACTAAAATGATAAACGAGGTTTGGGGTTTGTCGGCGCCGCAGATAATGGGCCAATCGCACGCTGATGTTAATTTGTAGCCGCTTTTAACGGGCTGAACTCAGCCCGCTTTCTCCAATCAGAAGCCCCGGATTTTTTGAGGGCAACTTTGCTATATCTTTTTGAAAGGAGATAGTTACTGAAAATGTAAGTGTCTTCTTCACTCGGTGCAAGTAATTAATGAAAACGAGATCCTCGTTAGAGAAGTGTGTGCACTATTTTTTCTGCTAACAAGGATTTCAAGTCACTGTATCTACAGGAAACGACAGTAGAAGTGTTTGTTTTTTGAAGCCTGTCTTACATTTGGATAAAAAACGAAACATATGTTTTAGAAACCAGAAAAATGCGTTATTATTTGTGTAATGTTACTGGTTTGATATCCCATTAGCTCTCACTGAATATCTGCATGAGTTTATCATTATTTGCAGGTATTTATATTCATTTTTCAGTTCTTGTATTGTTACTGCTTAACCTTGAAATTTAAATAATAAATAATCAGAACTTAAAGACAGTAATTATGTATCAATAAATGCGTGTATTAAATACAGGAAATAGAGAATATTCTTGAATTAACACATACAAAGTTATTATTGTGTACGATTATTACTAATAATTGAAGAATGATTTTTGAAAATATAATGTTAATGCAACATAATGACAGATCTACAAAGCACATATATGTGTATCTGTGCAAATTTACAGCATGAATTGCTGTTTTTAAAAATAATACACATTTTTACGTACATTTTATCTGTTAAATTTTCAGCAAGTATAAAAGTGCCTACACAAGACATCTAGAATTGAGAACGAGGCTACTTCATAAGTACAGTGCCTCAAGACTATATTTCTGGGATGACGCTGTACAATATTATGGAGATTTTTCACCGTAGACAACAGGATTTACAGCAGATTAAGAATGCTTTCATCTTACACCCACCTCCATTTCAGCCGAGAGGGACTATCCCAAGGATGCTTGGCAACCAACAACCTCCAAGGCCTTCCAACCGACACCCTCCACCAGCACACCAACCTCCACCGACCCACCCAGAAAAACCTCCAACATCCTTTCTGATCAATGACATTTTGAGTGGAAATGTTGGTGGCAAGTTATCTCCAAAGGAAGACACTGGATGTGGTGTAGTCAGACCATGGGATGACCAAGGATCAAGTCGATCCAGCTCACCTGTGGCAGAGCCAGATGAAGAAATTGATGTTGGTGAAGAAAAGCCTCAAGGAAAAGTAGTTGGGAAAAACTCACCCTTGGATGCTTTGTTCAAGATGACCAGCAAGACTTTTGATGATTCAGATGGATCTGGGATTCTTGGTGAAGGTAATAATATGTTCCACAGACACTTCATTGCCATTAGATTAAAAAAAAATTAATGATGTTCTATTTCACAAATTATAAAAAAATGTATACCACACATGTATATAGTATCTGATCAGCTAAAGGGTGAGATTTCATCTTCATTTTACATAGACATATACTGAGATATTTTCTGAAACCGCAATAATGTGAATTTTTGGACCACAATTTGCTGTGGTATGTGGTCAGTTCTGGGTGTTCATATACTAAACTATATGAATTTGTTTGGTGATATGAAATGAGTGGATGAATGTTCTTACAAATCAAGAAAATCTGATAAAAAATACTAGATTCTACGTTTAATGTTAGAAATATGCAATAATGGCTATTCAATATATTACAAATTTCATGAACAAATGTCCTATAATCAATAAAAAGTTCTTCATCCCCCCACTACCTAATACAGTATAAGAAAAGTTTATTTCGAACCTTTAGTTCAGAGAAAAAATAATAAAAAAGTAAACTGCATGAATTTTGAGGGAAAATATTTTATACTTATGTCTTAGGCCCCAGTAGTTATTCAGCTTTTATAGACTTCAACATAAAGTAGGTAAAATTAGTTAAATTGTTATGGTGATATAAACCCAAAACATAATGCTCTACTACCAGCTAGTTTTGAAATAAACGTGAAGATTCATTGATGTCTTACAGTCGGCGCTAATTATATTGCTGATATTGGGCAAAATATTTATGGAAAAATAAGCTTACATTTTAGAACATCTCAGGTCTGAGATCTATAAACTTCACCTCAAAACCACAAAACTGACTTCAGTCTGTGTATAGCTCCTATGATACAGTAATAATGGGGGGAAAGCTCCGAAGACTTTGAACAGTGAGACAGCCGGATGTAATTGCTCCCATGTCAGATGTGGAGTGAATATCGAGTTACCGCAGATAGCTCTAATGGGTCATGGATCCTTTGGGAAGATTCTATCACTTACACACTTGATCCAGATGGATCGCCGATGTTAAAGATGCTAATCAGATTTTACACCTGATCTTCCCCTCCCTTGATTTATACCACAGCTACAGTCAGGAGATGCAATCTAGGTTAACTTATCGTTATGTGCCGTGTTTCCTTCATGTGATTCAACCTGGAGACTTAAAAGAGAATTTAAAACTCAAGTTATTGACCAGATATATCGCGATTTTGATAAAATATCTAAGTCAATTCTGTGTTCTTGTTTTGTATGTAAATATTCTGAGCATATTTAATGAACTTATCGATATAATTCCAATGTTATATATAAAAGTTAAAATAAAACAGATGGTTGTTTTATACTTATTAAAGTCGGACAAAGCATGGAAGATGAACGTATAATTACAACTGGTTTATTCTATCATTTGTTCTATTTCATTCGAGCTGAGTTTAATTTCCCTAGTGACATTTCCTACATTAATTATTGCTGGAAAATTTAAAATTTTCAATTGGTACAGTTCATATTTCCTGAAAGTGCTGAAAATATCAATTTAATCCATTGGCAATCTTCAACCATGTGCTGCTATAACAAATCTTGTGTGTGATGACATGGATTAAATAATATTAGAACCTGAATTGTAAGTCTTCTGTTTCTTCCAATAACTTCATCCCTTTGGAAATGTATCCATACACCATATTTCTCCTACAATATCAAGTAAAATTATTGTGATAAAAAGAAATGGTATTTAAAAATGCTTTTTTCGAAAAAATATTTGGTTCTATTTGGCTTCCAAAAGAAAACTTCCACGAAGCAACGTATTTAAGTATTTAGTTGTTAATTTTACCTTTTCAAAAGCTTGATCACCTATTTTATATAAAATTAAGTAAACCCCAAATACCCCCGGCTTAATTCTACATTTTGTCACATTTGTGCGTGATATTTCGTCACATACCAAAAGATTATGAAAAAGTACAAGGTATCATATCCAGTCCTCGTAAAAGCACCTCTCCCTTTCATATGCTGGGGAATAAATTACAAACCTTCTCTTTGTAAAATTTTACAGAGAATGAATATCAATGAAAGTAGACAGGTTATGAAAGGTCTAAACCTCCAAGTGTTGTTTGTCAGAATAAATCATATGTTATAAGCATATATAAACTCGTTCAATAAGTGTTCCAAAAGAGTTTAGACATTACAAACGGGATATAATTTTGTTTTGCAATAAATAAAACGCAGGCGATTTTAAAAAGGCATTTTAGCTGCAAAACTTGTATGTTCACTTGTGTTAATGGACATTAATGAGACTTGTGACTGTTGTATTTGTAGTGTGTGTGCGACTCTAGGAAAAATGTACAAGTCCAAAATGGACTACACAACATGTGGTACAAGGACAAAGTCTTCCAATTTTTTTCAAAAGTTCATATAAATTTATTTATTTATTTGGGATTTTACATCGCGTTCAACACTGTACAGGTCATATCACGACGGGCAGTTGGAAGGGCAGAGGAAACCAGTACATACAGTTGGTCAAGGTTCTGTACTGTAAACTGCCAACCAATGGCAGCTTTCCCACTTGAGGTAGAGCCGTGAACCGAACCCTGGCCTCAGAGGTAGGAGGCGAGAGTGTTACCACTCTGCCATCGTGGCCCACCGCCCCACCCACCAAAAAAAAGTTCATATAAATGAAATAGATATCACTTTATAGTTTTTCCATTGAAAAAATGTAGAAATATTCTGTATCATTTAATAAAACATGTTAATTTTTTTCAAAAGGATTATTATGATTATAAATCCTTTTAAATGTACTTCTTCCAAGGACTTCAAAAAATGAATTCCCTCAATCCCAAAGCACTTTTACACTTGATGCAAAAAATGCTTTCAAACATACTCAAGCATAGTTTCATAAAAATATAATTGTAATTTATTTTAGATATAAATCACCGTTACCGTCTTCAGCAGATCCGTAAAATAACCTACAGAAATTGTTTTACATATGCCCCAGGGCAAGTTTTAAGCGGAAAATGTTTTTAAATATCTTTTAAATTCAAAGTTGGGGTTTTTCTTCCCGTTCAACAGCCAGGTTCATATTCATGTATTGGGACAGGTCGTCAGCATTACCACTTGTGGGAGTCAAACCCACACATAGGTGACAGCCTGTGATTAGATAGTCTGGTTTCCGCCGACCCTACTCTGCAATATAGGGTCGGGTATCGCCCACCATCTTGGGTACTACACTTCCGTAGTTACCTAATTAAAAAACGTGCACCAGTTTAAGTGCTGTCGATCTTCTATTATCACCCAAACATGTATTTGCTTCTAAACATTATTGTCATTTCAAAATATTTTTAAGTTTAATTCACAATATTTGATGTTATAATTTCAATAATAAATGTTTAAAATGTTTTAAATACATACAAAAAGCTTATAAGTAATTAAATTAATGATGGAGATTTTCCGATAGCAATGATGTAAATCAAGGCCATCCTGGCCGATACCAGTCCCTTTATTGTTAAAGGTGGCTGGTTCCCGTCTAGTGATTAGAGGCCAAACCTGCCAACCTACTAGGCCACTCTAAGGACCCATTTAAACAAGTTTAATTAAAGTTGTATAAAATCAATGTTTGTATGTTTTTGCCTGGCACATTTTTGTACATACCCTACAGTAGAAACATTTGACTTGCAATGCAGGAGAGGAAGGTGATATCCAAAATCAAAAATGGATGTACTAATGATCAGTCAAATTAGACCACTGAGTTAAAGTTACGTTACAGTTACGACATTATTACATCTGGAGAAGTAATCTAAAATAGCATAGCATATATGTGTAGTGGCAGATAACAAACCCTCATTCGATAACAGGATATATCACTACACTATATGAATATACTTCATCTGTGTAGGTACACCTAATTTATTACTAATTTTAAAGCTTTGAAAGACACAATACTTTATTCAACAATATGTTACAATATTTTTACATGTTTATTTCATTGACACTACGAAGAAATAAAAACAAAATTGTGCTGATAACATGCATTTATAGGGACTGAAGCTGTTGAGTCACATTCATGCAGTGCTTTACAAGTCTGCACAACACCTCTTTTCAAATCTGGCAAAAGAGAAAGATAAACAAGAAAATTTACATGCCAAAAATGACACCACATCGTTATATAACTACTCATCAAGTACTAACACACATTTGATGTTTCCAGCTACATAAAAAGTAAGAAAAAGAAGTTTGATGGTTTTGTTCAGTATCTAGCCTTTACTTGGCTTATTTGTTTTCTTTCGAATTTTTGAATAAAACCAAATCTTCTAGTGTAATAAAAACATGTCAGGATAATGGAAAAGGATTGATAAGTAACATTTATCTGGTGTAATACACAGGTTGGTCCACATTACCAATGTGATATGTTATTTTAAATGTGTGTACGTTTGAAGCCAGCAACAATTTATCACTCGCTTAACACTGGATTATAATGTTTGTACATTTAAATATTTGAACCATTTTATCAAACTTAGCTATTCTTTATTATGGTTTGTTTATTGATTCTAATGGTTCACTGGAATGCATAAGACGAAGATTTGAATAACTTGTTTCCCCATTCTCCATTGTGATTTCAACATGAATATTATGTCAAAGTACAGACTTCAGAAAGGCTATAAACATGTTAAAGTAGTCTACACAAACAACACATCATGTCTTGCTAAATAACAAGGTGTCAACATTATCTGAACAAAAACCTTGGACAAGGGACATCCGACTCTTGTATTCTGAGACCTAAGTTCTTATCAATTCCCCACAAAAATTAAGAGAAATAGGGGACACAATTATTTGATTCTCGACTTGAAATCTTTTCAGATCAAATCCCATTGAAATGTAATCACCCCCAACTACTCAGTCCCACACATCAAATTTACATAATTGAAGAAAGCTAGATAATAATTACCTGATTCAGCAGGCCTTTCACCTGGCTCAGAATATGTCTATAATTTTTGTCCTTTTGTCTATTTAAATAATCTGTTCATTTAAAAGTTTGATGTCAAACAATTGATGTTTTATCTAATTTGAATTATTTCTTGGCTTAAGAGCCTGACGTCTACCACTTAATGTTTTTGTTTAATCCCCCCCCCCCCCCCCCAAAAAAAAAAAAAAAAAGTTAAGAAATTGTTTTTCAGCTTTCCATGACACCATTCAATTTTGAATTCTGATGTGGCCCAACGTACTAAAGAAGATGTTAACCCACATTGATATATTTTACGTACGCCTGTGCCAAGGCAAGTAGTTAATTTGGGCAGTCACACACTGACAATGCACACGTCCGTCATTCAAACCAAACCCTCAACCCCTCCCGGAATTGGTGTTTATATAATCAGCGTGTGTATCTCAAGTATGTTAACTGCTTGTTTTCACAGGGTAATTGAAGCCCTCTATATGTGTGCCTGTATAATAACAATGACAGAAAAATGAAATAGATCCGCGGAGTGATTCTTTTTGAAGTGTGAAAGGGTCTTATCAGTTGGGTAGGCTATTCCCACTTCTGTTACCACAAGCTTATTAGAATATTTGGTGGCATAGCCACTTTTTTGACACATTAATCCTTTTTACCTTTCCTCCAAAGTCAAACCTGCTTATTGTGTGATGTGTTTTTCTTGTAAATTATTTTTCTCTTGTGAGATTTAAACGCTTTCAATGGTAACAAAAGCTTTAAACATCAAATTTCTCTTAACCATGTAACATATATATATATATGTACAGGGGTTTTAAAGGTCTTTGAAATAACACTAGAAATAAAGCAAGGAATTTACTCTTTACGTCAGACATTGACATTTTCTTATGAATCAACCATTTATGTAGATTTGGTATGTTAAAAGCTATGAATTTATAATAGGATTTTCCTGTGGCAGCAAATACTGGTCAATGAAAAAAAAAATTGAAAATTAAAAGAAAGGGAAAAAGTATTTTATTTGAAAAAAATCTAATTTTGGGTAGTATTTGCAGTTGACCGCTAGACTGGCACTAGTAATATTCTCAGTAAATATTTAATTTATTTCTAAGAGACATCAATTATTTTTCCACATTATATCAATACATTAAAGTTGCATAACACGGCTAGGCACTATTTCTGAATTGCCTCTCTAGTACAGTTGCTTCTACTCTCCTGACATTTCACCGTGCTTTATCAGTATATAATCTTCAATGTGGGAATACATATCCATTGGTGGGCCAGTATTTAATGCATGATGAAAGACTTTTTAAATAAGATCTGGCAGGATCTTATGTGGAATGAGATAAATGTTCCTCATTTTTCCAAATCTCAAGAGTTTAGTTATTGTGACATAGTCCTAATGATATGATAGCAAGGTAATGCATATCTCCGAGATTATTATGATTCATTAGCATCAAACAATCTCCACCAAAGTGATAAAATATCAACACTTAGATAATAATTGTATGTTTTGAATCTTCATTCCTGTGTAAAACAAAATAGCTATTTTTCAAGTGTTGACATTAACTTATTCTTAATATATCCTTGATATTGATTCCTTAGCTTCATACTACTAGTATCACTGGCACTGTTGCACAAACTCTATAACACAATATTATCTGCAATGTATATATTTTTATATATATATACATATTACCCTTATGAAAACCAACTTATATGGTAACTTTATTCAAGATAATTCTGACTACTATTCCTTCTCACCATCAACCTGTTGAGGAAGGTTTTTATCAAATCAATCAAGCATGCACTGTTCATGATCTATCAACTAAGTAGAAGACAACATATGGCACAAACCCTTCTAATAATATTCACCCCCCACACACCCCTGCCACTGACTACAATTGTCAGGTGGGGGCCATTTGTACAACTCAGGCTCACACACCCTCGCCTCATCCTGGAGGTAAAAAAAAAACACCTCTCATCAGTCAAGTGGTCACATTTTATGTTTCATTATCAGGCCAATTAGCAGTGGAGTCTTCAAACTGGCCGCTAATTGACTTAGGGCACTTCTGATACGGGGCATGTTATGGCTGGATGGACTGTTTGGTGTGCGGCCAACTGTTGGTTGAATCTCCAGTCGTTACAGTGATACACCAATAACCTGATGCTAGAAGGTCTTTGGATGTTATTTTTATGTTAACAAAATTGTCAATTTCCATTGCAAAGGATAAATAGAGTATAATATTTCTTTACCATCCGGGGTGTTTTTTGCCGACTGTGTACTAAAATTGGGATCAACAAAAATAAAATTCGGATCAACAAAAAACCCAGTATGTTTACAATCCGCCCCCATTTTGTAAAATTTCACCTGTTTCTCCCGACAGTCCAGGGTCTACCCCGTTGACCATAGCTGTCTCCATTTCATTATATCTGTATATCATATATAGACCATAATTATCCTGTAATGGGTGATCTAGGTTCTCCGGGATAGCAACTGTTGGTGAATCCAGGGTAGCCTGGGCCATAGGATCCAGGGAGATCAGGGTCATATACACACGCACCACCATAAGTCAGGGGCACACCCAGGACCAACGTCAGCATTTTTCAAATTATTATCTCCTGCCTGCGGCCGAAGGCCGTGGTCGGGAGATTATAAAACGCCTTCTGTACGTGCATGTTCGTCACATTTTTGCATAAACCTTAATATCTCATTCATTTATGAAGATATCTTGACCAAATTTGCAAGGAATGTTTATGGCTATGAAAACCTGTCTCTGAAAAATTGTAGCCTCATTTTGAAAAATAAAATGGCCGCCATAGCTAATTGTTTGAAAATCGTAAAGGTGCTCTAAATCTTGAAATATTCCAGCTAGCTTCATCAAATTTGCACAAAAAGCTATATGGCTAGAAAAGCTAGCCTGATAGTAATTTTGACCTAGTTCAAAAATCAAAATGACCGCCATATCACATATTTAATGTCAAACAGGGTTATCCTATTAACAAGGCCTTATATCTCCTCAAATATTGCTCCTAGAGGTTCGGAATGTGAAAACAACTTGTACGAAGTCATGGCCTGGGAATCTTTTCCATGTGTTGAATTTGACCTTTGAACCTGCTTCAAAGTTAAATGAGGTCGTCATATTAAAACGTCCTTATTTCTCTCTTATTATTGGTGCTATGGCTTCAGATTGTAAAGACAGACCATGAAAAGCATAGGTTGTGGTCGAGAGATTGTAAACGCCTTCCATATGTGTGTATGTTTGTGCATCCGTCCGTTTGTCAGGTTTTAACATAAACTATAACATCTCATTCATTTATAAAGATATCTTCATCAAATTTGCAGGGAATGTTTATGGCTATAAAAACCCGTCTCTGCAAAATTTTGGCCTCATTTTGAAAAACAAAATGGCTGCCATAGCCAACTGTTTAAAAATCATAAAGTTTTTCTAAATCTCGAAATATTCCAGCTAGCTTCATCATATTTGCACAAAAGATATATGGCTAGAAGGGCTAGTGTGATAGTAATTTTGATAGTAATTTTGACCTAGTTCTGAATGGAAATGGCTGCCATATCACATGTTTAATGTCAAACGGGGTCATTGTATTAAAAAGGCCTTATATCTCCCCAATATTGCTCCTAGAGGTTCAGAATGTGAAAACAACTTGTAGGAAGTCATGGCCTGGGAATCTTTTCTAGGTGTTGAATTTGTCCTTTGACCCCTGCTTCAAGGTAAAGTGGGGTCATCACACTAAAATGTCCTTATTTCACCCTTATTATTGGTGCTATGGCTTCAGAATATAAAGACAGACCATCAAAAGTCCTGGCCTTCAAATGTTTTGCTTGAGAAAAATTTTGGCCTTATTTTGAATAACAAAATGGCCGCCATAGCCAATTATTTAAAAATCATTAAGATGCTCTAAAACTTGAATATTGCAGCTAGCTTCATCAAATATGCACAAAATATATATGGCTAGGAAAGTTTGACCCCTTCTTCAATGTCAAGTGGGGTTAACTTACTACAAAAGCCTTATGTCTCCTTTAGTTCTCCATTATTAGTGATTCTAAGGCGGAAGATAACTGCTGCGGCAGTGACCTTGTTTCACATTGATTCTCAGGATTGTCAGATCAAAGCAGGTGTGTATCCAGAAACAAAGGGGGGGGGGGGGTGTCTCCCAGGATACTAGATCTGGGACGACTCTTAGGCAGCCCTTGACAGCGGAACAGGGGTGTAAGACCCTATCAAGACAAGGGGCCACACTGACGCAGTGGTAACACACTTGCCTCCCACCTCTGTCGTTGGTGGTTCAAACCCCAGACCTCAATGGAAAAGTTGGTAGCTGCTTACCAATGGTAGGCAGTTTACACTACAGAACCTTGAATCACACTCTATACTGGTTTCCTCTGGCCACAAAACTACCCGTCGTGATATGACCTGTACAGTGTTGCTAGTGATGTAAAGCCCCAAAACAAATAAAGAAATCCTATCAAGACGGACCAGGAACATATTCCACATGCAGCCTTAAACACACGACCACAGGGACGAGAACATCGTGGCCAAATGTGACACTTGTTAACCACCAGGTCATCAAAAGCCTCTGATATCCTTTGAAACCTTTCACAGCAATGCATTAAAAACCCTCTTAATTTTTCAGCCATAATTTGGCATAGTTATGTGTTTGCGTCACATAAATTCAACCAAGTGGTTTACTCTGCCATATAAATGACCTCAAATCATATCGAGAGACATCTAAGTGCATTTCTCAGTCTGTAATTAATGTAAAAAATTGGCAAAGTGATAATAAATATTAAAATGGGTTGAATAGACAAAGTCTTAATTTGAACCTTTGAAGTAACCGATTTCATACCTGAAATATTTTCCTAAATAATTTTAATGTCCCACATATGGTTTCAGATGAACTCTCTGACAAAAAGACGTGTTCTTAGTCTTAAGGTTTATTTAGAGAAACTTTGGCAGAGACCAAAATGCTTATGCTAAAAGCTATAAGAAACACTCAGCATAACAACTAAAGATAACTTAGAATTAATTAGAGGCTTTTAATCTCAACTTAACACAGTTTTTAGTAGCTGGAACAAAATAACAAAACTTAATATGTATAGTTTAAGCCTGGCAGTATTTTTATTTCAGGGAAATAACACTTTGAATCTGATCAGTTTATCTTTATAAGCCATTGTTTGCACAAATGTTATGGTACATCTCTCAGATTGTTTTATGGGAATTAAATAGATATAAAGAGTCCATTATATTTTGTCAAACCAAGCACGATTCAAATACTTAAATACTGTTATATCATAAAACTGAACGAAAATATACAGAATAGATGACTTGATATATTTTTTTAAAATTTCAATTTAAGTTTGCTTCATAACTTCTGTGGTATATCAGAGCTCCAAATGTGATAGATTCAGAGAGATAGATACATCTGAAGATGGCATTTTAAAATATGAACATAAATCAACAACAAAAGTGTTTTTTTTCAAACCCCTGTGTGCCTTTGAATGGCTACATTGTGTAGACATGAACACGGGAATTATGTCACACGGTAGAAGATCAAAGGAAGTACACTGGCATCCCCTGGTGACTTATGGGCTACATGTTTTAACCCCTAATATACCCACCAAATCACTGCTGACTAAACCTCGGAGAACTGAAAACCTCAAAAGTGTCTTCAATCACAACAAAACTCACAGCAGCTACTACTACTACTACTGCTACTATTAATACTAATAATAACAGGCAATTCACTTAACAACTATATGTTCCTGATTTCATGGTGTTTGGAGTCACATTGTTCAGAAAACACTTGATAATGCCCACTTAGCTAAGAATTATGAAGATACTCAGAGGTTTTGTTTCCACTTGTTCCCATGAAGTGGTGCAGTTGCAGAGAGAATTTAGTCTCAGTGAATTGAGTATTACAAGAGGTTTTGTTTCCACTTGTTCCCATGAAGTGGTGCAGTTGCAGAGAGAATTTAGTCTCAGTGAATTGAGTATTACAAGAGGTTTTGTTTCCACTTGTTCCCATGAAGTGGTGCAGTTGCAGAGGGAATTTAGTCTCAGTGAATTGAGTATTACAAGAGGTTTTGTTTCCACTTGTTCCCATGAAGTGGTGCAGTTGCAGAGAGAATTTAGTCTCAGTGAATTGACTATTGCAAGAGGTTTTCTTTCCACTTGTTCCCATGAAGTGGTGCAGTTGCAGAGAGAATTTAGTCTCAGTGAATTGAGTAAGTGTAATGTCAACAAAGAGCATGGTGGTGAAATTATATTATTATGTGGGTACTGAGTGTGTAGTGAGTATTGGAAGGTTAGAAGTACTGTCGATACGACTAGTATTCTTATTGTGGGTGCTTTGTGGTATAAAGGGCAACCTTCTTCTTCCCACTTTTGAGTTCGTAGCAACTAGTTCATTATGCTTTGCTCCATCATCAGAAATGTCCCTTATGATACAACGTATTGAGTCTGTTGACAAGATACATGTTAAACTGAAATACATCATAACCAATTCTATGTTTTATTCCATCACACCTTCCATTTTTGACTTTTGACATGTACCATCGCCTTTTGTTTTTTTAAACATAAAATATACCAAACCTTTTCTGAGGTCTATACCTGTGTTGACATTACCTTAGAAGATTAGTACCTCACCGCCCCAAGCTAAACCTTTGATGTGTGGAGTTGAAACTGTGCTAAGTGTTTTGTGAAAACTTCACGGCTTGTTAAGAGGAGGGGGCTTTGGGGTGCTTCATATGGGATGGAATTATGAGTAACATAAAAAAAACCAACAATAAACAAGAATCCAATAATTGGCAGACTGCTACATTCGTAAATCAGACCTGCCTAAAACCGGTACAGACATGAAGTACACACAATTAATGTGTTACCAATCAAAGTTACTGATACATTAATTAAAATACTTATAATGCAATCAACCAGTTGTGTCTCTATTATACATAAAAAACGCCTGTGGCAAGGCTAATCCTATACTAAAATAATAGATTTAAACAAATCTCATACAAGAGAGAGTCGAGTTTCTGGATTCACACAGCCATGACTGGTAACGGTGTGACTATAGTATGTAAAACCAAGCACTACACAATAAATTCTGACCACAATTGAAGTGTACTCTTTACTTGATTTCTTCCACTTATTCGACAAGATAACACCAGCATTTTCCCATTAGAATGACAATTTCTGTGTTTTGTTGTAAAACTGGGCTAAAGTATAGGTCTTGACAATTCTGATGGGTATAATTTTCAATTATACGACAGGGGGTTTATGGAAATTTCATGAATATCTAAGTGAGAAAAAGCCCCCTTCAAGTGAAAAGACCAGGTACCTTGAGTTAAAGTTCTGAAAATTATAGACCTGTTTGCATAATTTGTGTGGTTTCTATGTGCTAAGTGGAATCAAATCGGTGAATGAGATGCGACGAAAACATGTCTTGCCACATTAATTGGGGGTTATATGTTGTGCAAATGTCAGGCAGACATGAACTGACTGAAGTGGGGTGAGCCTGAAGGTTTTATTGCTATGCAAAGAAATTCTCTTGTGGTTGAGTTAAAATCCAAAATATTTGATCACACAAAAGGCAAAAAATGTTTTAAAATCAAAGACAAGTGCTACCAAAATTGCTTGTGTGAAAGAGTATGCGGTTGTGATGTCTGCAACTTTCAACCTGGGGGAAAATTTTTTATGATCTTACTTTGAGGTTTAGTATCAATGAGTCTGTTCAATCTTGAAGTATGCACTAGCTAAAGAGAAGCAATACCACCAAAACTAGTGCTGGTAGCCCCCCGTCCTCATTTATGTGAAATGGTCAGTTCTGAATGATCTAATGGCAAATAATTACTGATATTTTATTATATTTTTTCTCTTGGTGAGAACATCATATCATCAGATATTATTAGGCTGTTTCAATGCTTATTCAGGTCATTTCTTGACGTGATCTTGGACAACTCCTAGTATATATTCAAGTAGCTTAGATGTTTGTGAAAAGACATTAAACTTAAAGATATTTTGTATATTACAGGGGCCCAGTCACGTGACCAGATGAATGGGTTATTTAGCAAGAGCCAGTCAGCCAAGAAGCGCAGAAAATCTCGAACTGCATTTTCCAATCAGCAGATTTATGAACTAGAAAAGAGATTCCTTTACCAAAAATATCTGACACCAGCTGACAGGGACGAAATAGCACAGCAACTTAATCTAACCAATGCACAGGTCATCACATGGTTCCAAAACCGACGTGCCAAACTCAAACGGGATCTCGAGGAACTGAAAGCCGATGTGACAGCAGCAAAGGTACTAGGAAAAGACCCACCCACAGTTCTTACAAGGTTGGAGGAAATGCAGGCATACACAACACAACAGAGCCTCATCAAATGGGAAAAGAGAGCTCTCAAAATGCCAGGAAAATACCCAACCGGTTTTAACCCCCTCTCTCTACTGGACGATAATAAGGACAGCCCGCCATTCTCTCCCCATAAAGATAGCCATGTTAAAAACAGGTTCTCACCACATAGTCACATGGAGGGTCAAGCTAGTGGTTTGATGTTCCCCCCTCAGAACAGTGGACAAGCCCCTCATTCCCCACCCAGTGAAACTGTTGTGTCAGAATACTTAGGTAGTGAGGAAGAGGGTGAGGAAGGAATATGTGTAGGCACTGACAGTATGGATACTAGTGTCAATTCTAATCTTAATGTGTCAGTTGACACCAACTTGAATCTCGTTAGTGAAAGAGATAACAGTTCCTCTCCATCTCAAGGTGATCTCAGTGGCCCCACAGCTGTTCCTCCCTCTCCAAATGTCACGGCCATTCCTACAGATGACGTCACAGATAGAAGCGATTATAAAAACGTTCACAACCATAAACTAGACACTAAATCCCCGGGTTAACTGGAGTGAATGTATACCTCTCTTGTGTTACTTTAATGTATTTATTAATATATCTTCATGACTGTTGGCTTATATTTAAGTCATTTGGCTTATCTTATGTAGTTTCAACGTAAAATTGTTCCTTACTGTAAAATTGTTGTTTGAATTCATTTGAATAATTTGTTACTAAAAATATTGAACAATGAGCTGATATATTTTTGGTTATATCCCCATAGATGATCTGATTTTACATTTTTGGGGGTATTTTGTCTTTGCTCTGTTAGATACACACGTATTGTCAAGTGAAGTTAATTGATTCATAGTCAGATAATACTGACATAAAAAAGGAATATTCAGAGAAGTATTCTGTAAAATTGCATTTAACAATCTGTGTCACTGAGCTTATTATTGTGGGTGATATATAATGTTCCTGTTTTATCATGTTTGTCTCAACTGAATAATTGTGGGAATTATCTTTGCACAACTCTTTGCACTTCAGAAGAATAACATGCTTTCCATAAAAGATAATTGATAATTAAATGGAATATATAGTGACAAATCTATCAAATAATTTGACACCAAGTTATAAAAGAGTCTTTCTTGTGTTTTTAATTGACTACTGATATCAGTATTAGTCACAAAAGAATCCGTCTTATATTATATTTTTTGTCCAGACAAATTCACCTACATGAAATATGTATTATTTTGTACTTGGAAAGCCAATAAAGATATATCTTAATGTGTTTTTTGTATTAAATTACAGATTAATCAAAACTGAATTCAACCTATATTTTGATGTTTTCAAGAAATTCTATGTAGAGCGTTGTTTTTAAATTCATGCGTTGTCAGTCTCTCTACTAAATATATAAATAAGTTGTCATTATATGTGTTAAGATTCCAAAGTTGTGACTTAATATACTTTTCAACATTTGTTAGGAGAAATCATCATTGTATTCCACATGTTGTCATGAATTGAATTCGAACCCAGCAGCCCAGACATGAAAATCCAGTGATTAAAAGTGAAATATTTGTAACTACTCAGACACATAGGTGGAATCTGTGATGCCATAAAATATTTTCAGTGAATTAAAATTATTTCATGAAATCAAGAAGGGATGTATGAATGTAAACGTTTGTTTAAAACCTTTAAAGGTATTATGAAGCATTCTTAGATAAATATTAAGAATATCCATTCCATCTGTCACAGTGGCCTAGTGGGAATATACTCGCCTGGAAACACAGACATCCTGGCTTCAATCCCACAGGTACAGGGAAGATACATAGTGGCTCAAATGATGATTTCAAATTGTGCTCCTCTGTCATTGAATCCCCAGTGGCGAGCTAAAGAGTCTCAGGGACATTGATAAATGGTCTTCCAGTTAGTTGAATCTCTGTCACTAAGGAGCTTAGGCTGTACTTGTAAAGTCGGGGTGGGTCAAATAGAGCTCTGAGTCCTGAAGTAAAGGAAATGTTGGCTGGAGCATAAATATATAATACAATACATTCAACATTAATAGTTATTCCTTTAACTATTGTAATATTAGACAAAATATCACTACATTATCAATATGAATAGAATGAAAATCTATAAATTATTTGTTTTATTGATATACATCCAATCCATAGTACTTGCAACCCTAATCAAGACACCTACTGTTTATCCACTGAACCACACACATGCAAAGGGTGTAGCATATTTCCACATAAATTCAGGAATTATTAGAACTTGGAACACCCGGAAATCAAGTAAAAACTGCCCATTTTCTACATCTCTTTGTGTAATCTATAAGTTACTTAGTCATATTTCTCAGAGGAAATCCATAAATCTAGAGGGTTTATCTTCTATGCCAGTGTGATTAAAAAAGGTTTCTGTGTCTGAATATATTGCCAGCAACCTTATCCTAAATGATCTGCCGACAGCTGAGGAACTATTTAACTGGCCAGGTTGACATTAGCATGCTGTGACCTATTACATTCCTGCGCATTTCTCCATGGAAACTGTTTCTAGGGAACCTACAGCGCCCCCCTGGTGATGGAGTGGCAAAACTGATCACTCAAGTTTGATCTATGCAGTGAGGTTTTGGGAGTCAAGTATCAAAATTTATTGGAAAAACTGAGAATATCCCATTGAGAATTGTCCAATTTATCATTAATAATTATATCAGGGATAACTAATGTGCTGTCACTCAGCTGAAACTGATTCCCAGAAATGTTGCAATTCTATCACTTGATGTATTAGGGTTAGTGTATATAAGTGTGTATTTGTATATATAAGTGCATCTTTTGTGATTTTATTGAGAAGTAATGGATTTTATGAATGGACTCCCCAGAGACGTAAGTTAAACCAGTTAGTGTCAATCTGAGCAGAAATATGATTTATACTCCCTGGATTAATGGCAGAAACAGTAGAGTCTAGTTAACTGTAATCATCCAGTGTACCAGGAAGAGGTTCTATGTGTAGGTTTCCACATACCCAACTTGTGAAAAGAGATATGAGAATGAATTCCCCCCTCTCTCTATAAAATAAGCTTTTCTACATGTGTGAGCTGCTTCAGTTCATTTTTGTGTCTTAGTTTACATTTTCACTTATATGTGTGGACAAGAGGGAGATACACTATTTCTCACTGTCAAAAATCACACCAAAAATGTAACGGACAGAAATCATGGTTGAAAATATAGTTTGAATTTTTCACCTGGTCTACTGGTTAGATAGATGTACTGTGATCAGTAGGTCTCTGGTCCAACTACCAGGAAGATTATATAGGTGTTTATTAACAATTACTTGTGGTGATGCCCAATGCTATGGTTCAATGCTATCAACTACCCTGTTGGAGAAATGAAAGCATTTTGCTATATACTTGCAACAATTCGACATGACATCTATCTATCAATAATAACAAGATGCACTCAAAGAGAGCAAAACGCTTGACTCGATGTGACCAGCCTCACAAGTATTATATTACTATTGTATTATCAATCATCTATTGTTTGTATTTGAAGTGAAGTTTGAAGGCATTAAAATGAATCCAAAAATGTTAATTAATTTTCAGTAGATTTCTCAACACTGAGGACACATACATATTTGGACACACACATCCAGACACACAATAAATATTTTGGGAATATTTAATCATTTCAGAATTGCATGGCTCGCTCTCTAGCTGACATAATTATAAGTGTTAATTGATAAAATGGGCACAAAGTGTACTAGAAACCACTGAGCGCTCACATCCACCGGAGTAGCATTTCCAAAATTTGGAGGTTTGTTGGTATCCATAATGGCGAAATGGATCTTTCCTAAAATGTAAAACTTCTTCCCTTGGCTAGACCCTTCCTACTAAAATTTTATCATCAAAATTTGTTTACTACTTTTGATGATATATCAAGTAGAAAGCCAAAGTCATTGAAAATACATTGAAAATGGGACCTCTGAAAATTCATGATTTTTTTTCTATCCAAATTATGATCCAGATCTTTTCCCAAAATTAGTAACTTCTTCCTTTTGCCAGGTCTTTCCCGCATAAAAAAAATTGATAAAGATCTGTTCATTAGGTCTGGAGTTGTCTAATGCCCCTGTTCCACCAAAGGACTAAGCCCCAATCCTGTCGGCGACCCTTAATCGTGGACAGTTGCTGAAAAAAAAGGTAAAATGGGCGGGAATAGTGAATCGGTATTGAAGTCTGGGATTAGGTACAGATCGGCCTCAGGAAGCCTGAGGAGGCCCCAGGCAGCCCCAGACAGTCCCCGACTGGTCTGGGACTAAGAACCGATTAACCCAGTTTTCTGGTCGGTTTCAACCACGATCTTGTCGTACACATACCGACTGGGTCCCAGGACGCCTCAGGCCTCCTGGGACTAAGCCCCGACTAACCCCCGATTAAGTCCCGGCGTCCTCAGGCCTCCTCAGTCTTCCCCAGACCAATGTGGCCGATTCTTGTTTTGCAATGGGACTAAGGGTCGCAGGAGGCCTGGCACTAAGGCACTAAGGGTCTGGGACTAAGGGTCGGGGACTAAGGCTCGCAGGCGGCCTGGGACAACATAGGACTGTGTAAATGTGGTCTGAGGAAGCCTGGGACTGGACATTTTGTTTATGGTGGGAAAAAAATAATCAGTTTGGGTCGGGAGAAATATCAAACATGTTTGATTTTTCACACGGCCCCAACCGACCACAACCGACCCTTACAGGACGCCTGGGACTAAGCAAATTCTTCAAACCGACTCTCAAAAACCCTTAATCGGGAGCCTTAGTCGTGTGGTGGAACACCCACATTAACAACCCTCTCCATTTATCAATAGTGCTTTGAATCCTGTGGTACAAGGGGATATTGTGTTGAGCATATACAAAACAATTATATTTTAAAAATTATAGACCAAAATTCACAAAGTATGCAAATAAACAGGAGGATACAAAATTGTGAAAACACCCCAGTAACATTAATACAAACATGTGGAAACTATGCCATAACTGACTATACAAAAGTAATTCAGTAAAGAATACATTCTTGGACAAATTCTTCAATTTCATCATTCCCTTAAATCGTCATTATCAGAGCAGAAACAAATTGTACAGTTAAAAAAGTAATAAATAAATAAATAAAGATGCAAGAATATTTTTTGTAATAACAGCAAAAACACTGACATTATCTCAAACACATGACTGTGTAATGAAAGAAATCTTTACACAAACTATATAATCCCCAGGGTACACATTATCCAAGAAAAGAACCCTCTCAAATATGGTATAGAAATCCTGCAGAGATAAAGATAATAAAATAGAAATAAAGTCAGAGTGAAGGATGTGTAAGTGTTTCATAAATCCAAAATTCAGCTTTAAATTCAGACGATAGTAACACATGACTGATTGCTAATAACACATCAAGGCCGCAAAAGTCCCCCGGTTTATGACACCTAGCATTAATTTTATTGCAATTATCTTCCTTTTTAAGATTCCATTACCCTTTGTTGCACTCTATCCACATTCGTGCCTCATTCACATTAATTTCCTCACCAAAATCAGTCAAATAGCTACAAAAACATTCATTCCCAAAAGGTCTGATTCCATTTGTCTATGCAAAAGTGTTCTAAACTTGTATTAAACAAAGTGCACGATAATTCATTTTAATAGATTGAAATTTAGTATCATTTGAGGGCCATTAGTATATGTGGTATCCACCTAACATCTAATTAACTGAAGATAGATTTCTAGACACATATAATTAAGTTTTTCAAACATTACCAGCACCCTCTTCACCCCTGAAACACCCAGGCCCATCTATTCAAACAATATGTCGTTGAGTTTTGTTATAAATCATGTTTTCTACTTGTCATAAGCGGCCACGCCTGGTGAGCGGCTATGTATACGCGAACGTCAGTGTAGAACTGTGATCGACCGAGCGTGCGGGACATGGCTGTCAAATTATGCATCTGTTGCAACCAATAGATCCCATTTTAATGTGCTCTCCGCAGAGAGACTTTTCAACGCCAATTAATTCGGTATTAGGGCGATCTCTCGCTGGATGCAATATAAATCAGAAGTAATCATAACCAACAAAATACTTGTGTCATCTCTAATTTGCAGTGGAGAGTTCTGATTTCATTGCTTCACCAACTGAAGGAGTGAGCTAGAAGTAGTATGTGTAAGGCCGTTAGTGTTGGCATTGAACACTTGAAAATTTGTTTTGAAAAGGCTGAAATCGAGACTTTTATCACAAAGCAGAAACTGAGAACCATTCAAGCGATTTGGAAATATTGATACATCTTTGGGGAACCAACATCAATGGCTGTGTGAAAAACTAAGCTTGTTTTCAGTGTAAAATATAAAGGTGGATTTTTTTACTTTTAAGTTAGTCAATGTGGTGGCAACATAAATTTGAACTGAAGTTGTAAAAGCATGAAAAAATATCATTATTATGTTTTCAGGTGAAGCCATATTTTTCGTTAAATGTACATGTTTTAAGATTATTAAATTTATTTATTTGTGGTTAACACCGCTTTCAACACATTGTACATCTTACATCATAATGGGCAGTTTTAAGGGCATAGGAAATCAGTATATACTAGCTGGTTAATATTCTACGCTATTTACGACAAGACTTCGGTAGGTATTTACCTACAAACCCACATACCATAGGGTCCAGGGTTTGAACCAGCACCTCAGAAGTGGGAGGCAAGTCTGTTACCCAATACACCACAGAGCCCCCGCAAGATGATATGGATCTTCCTTCAAGATGCATATTTTACTACTATACTGTGAAATGGCAAACAGGCAAATTCCTAATTTCAAATAAAATACGGTTAGAAAAGAGAACATACATTGACTTAATCACGCCAATCCAATATGGGCGTTGCTTGATCTGAAGAAAAATGGTGAGACAATGTTCACTAGAAATGAATACATTGTAGTCATTTATACTAGATATCTATCTGTTTTTAGCTGAAAAATATCTATTGATCTCAAGAAAGTTTGAGAATTCTTCTCAAAAAAAGTCCTTTTGGTGTATCGTATTGTTGTCTGTTCGTTATATAAGGTATGTCTCACTCATGTTAACTTTATTATCAGTAAATTGTTCGAGCATACAGGCCCTGAGAAAGGAGCCATGGTAAAGTAGTGGCAACACACTCGCTCCCCACTTCTGAGATCGGAGTTCGAATCCTGACTGGATAACTGTTTCTTTGCTTGCCATTGGTTGACAGTTTACAGTAAAGAATTTTGACCAAATGTATGCACTGGTTTCACCCATCCTTCCAACTACCAGTCACAATATAACCAATGCAAAAGTAGTACGCATAATGTCAAACAGGCCCTGAGAAAGCAAACAATGACGTCCTAAATTGCAAGTATAATTTATTTATATTATTTGGGGTTTAAGTTGCTTTCAACACTCTACAGGTCATGTCATGTTGATAGTTTTGTGGGTAGAGGAAACCAGTACATACAGTTGGTCAAGGTTCTGTACTGTAAACTGCCGACCATCGGTAAGTAACTACCAACTTTCCCACATTAGGGTTTGAACCTCCTACCTCAGAGGTGGGAGGCGAGTGTGTTACTACTGTGCCACCATGGCCCCTAAATTGCAAGTATAAAAGTTGACTTAAAATACTGCTGTACAAAACTGTAAAGAGAGGCAATTCATTTGTATGTTGACACTCTGGATAATCTTGTAGAACTACAACTGATTTGAAAACATTTCTTCGGGAAATAAAATCACTAAAAAAAAACAAAAAAACACCACACATTCAAAGAATCCACAGTAGTTCAGCTGAGGCTGGTGGGGTATATTTTAGATTTAAAACATAAGCTTAAATTTATCTCTTTTTTTCACTTTTCGCGTGTACCAATTTAAGGTTTATGCTGAATTACCAAACCATACACTATATATTGTTTTTATCATTATGTGCCCAGATAGTAATTATACATAAATTGGCTGAGCCCTGAAACATGTACACATGTTCACACAAAGGTTTTGTTATAAATCAAAAGTACACAGTTTTATGTAAAAAAGCCACCAAGCTAACTTGTTTTCCTGACCATGAGCAGATAATCACCCACCTCTAGGCATGCATTAATTGCCTGTCATCGGTCAGCACTGGTGGGCACTAAAGCCTCTGAGATGCCTCAGATATTCGGACCATTTGGCCATAACAGCTACTCCCTAAATACAAGCACATTTCAGTGGCGTGTAGCCTTTTATTAAGGAATGTCTACTCCTCATTTATTTCCACCTTCCTCAGTTAAGTAGTTCTTTCATAAATCATTTGATAACCTTGCTGTATCTTAATAAATATAGCACGACATTTAATGAGTTATGTTACAATTATATGGTGCAACAGCACAACAATAGTGAACCAATTTCAGTAACTAGGAACGGAAAAAGGGTCAAGCACCGAGGAGAATGCCAGGGATATATTGATACTAAGGTGATGATGATAATAATTAATAATAAATATAATAATAAATATAAATGATATAATAATCTTGATGAGAGCCGTTCATCCCATTATATTGCCTCTTTCAGAAAGAAACTTAAATCCTACCTCTACACAAAGGCATACCCACCTTCGTCTGTATGCCGAAAAAAGAAAATCATATCTGTGTGTTCTAAATTTCTCTCTAAATCGCCAAAATTCTATTGGGACGTGGATTTTTGACACATACTTATGTTATTTTATATGACAGGTATTTGTTTGTCCTATTGCCCGAACCTTTCCACTCCATCAACTTGCAGTGTGCCAATCTTTGCCTGTGTCTGAATCCAGTATTATCTGTTATCGACACTGGTGGTTCATTCTATACCTATTACTCTCAATGGCTTTCAAATTTGGAAATACTACTACCAAAAAAACTAGTTTGAACAAGTAGTGAGAGTAAAATGTTCACATCTGCATAAGTGATTTGTCCTTCATAATCAGAAATAAAGTGAAAAATATGTTAAATTATCATAATTCCTGTGCTGACCTAATTACTTGGAAATTAGTGGTATTTTGAAGTCAAAATTGTGTTGATTCTGAGATCATTCATATTTGTGACATCCCTGCTACAAGTTTCTTCAAACTTGATAAACATGAGGCATAACAGTACCTCACCTGTCCATAAGTGTGTCATGGATTTAACTTAATTAGATTTAGATGAATTTGGCATTGTTTTACCATATTGTATATATCATATTAAGGCAAGTTTTATAAGGGAAGAGGGAAAGCAATGTATACCAATAAACAAGCAGCTACAAAGATCCAAACTCACAATCCCAGAGGTGGGTAGTGAGTGTATATCCTGCTATACCCCTGCACATGTCAAAATTCAAAGTCACAAGAACGGAGGTGGGTAGTCAGTGTGTTTCCTGCTGTAACATTGCACATGCCAAGATTCAAAGTCACAACCCCAAAGTTGGGAAGTGAGTTTTTCCTGTTGTAACACTACACATGCCTAGATTCAAACACACAACTGCAAAGGTGGGAAGTGAGTGTGTTTCCTACTGTACCACTGCACATGCCAAGATTCAAAGTCACAACCCCAAAGTTGGGAAGTGAGTTTTTCCTGTTGTAACACTACACATGCCGAGATTCAAACACACAACTGCAAAGGTATGAAATGAGTGTTTCCTACTGTACCACTGCACATGGCAAGATTCAAACAGACCAATGCAAAGATGGGAAGTGTGTGTCCTGCTGTAACATTGCACAAGCCGACATTCAAAGTAACAATCCCAAAGGTGGGAAGTGAGTGTGTGTGTTACTGTACCACTGCACATGACAAAATTCAAACCCATATCTGCAGAGATGAGAATCTAATGTTGCTCACTAAACGTATTGTTGATCCTATTGTAGGTCTGATAACAATGGAATGATACACACCACATGTCATCATTTGCTGAGACACAAAGCTTGTGAGTCAAGGACAAGCTAAACAAAGTCTGGATTCGCTTAAAGCAGATCATCAATGCTAATTACGGACAGCAATATATCTTGGGGATTTAACATTTACAATGGGTTGATTTTTAAGCTATATATTTTCTTAACATTTTGTAAGACTGTTAGCCATCCCTTCAATTTCCCGTCTTTATGAGATTGCGAAAGGTCACATTCTTGGAATATGTAGTGTAGATATTTATAGGGTTCAAAGACTAAAACTTGAGAAATTATGATAAAATAAAATTTCCAAGCATCATATAAGCATATAAAGGGCATCTAGTGCCTCAAAAACAATATAACCAATGATGTAAAATAAAATGAGGCATCTAGTACCATACAAGCATGTAAAGGGCATTTTGTGCCTCAACAACAATGTCACCAATTATGGAAGAAACTAAGGGGCCAGGCTTAAGGTACTCCAAAGAGCAGCACCTTGTACCACAATTGGACCAATATAATGGAAGTTAACTGCCAGCATCGAAAAGTCATTTAAGAAGGGGGACACCAGGGTCAACCTGGGCCAGCCTATCCCCCAGTTTCAAGCTTCGAGGACCAGTCTTATGGGGTTTAACTGCTAATGATCCTGAATAAGTTTGAATTTGGATCAAGGTACAGCCTGGTAAACTCGAGTGTATGTAGCCTCAACTAGTTTCTAGGGGAGATGGAGGTTTAAAAACCAGTTGCCAGTAGATATTGTTCCTTCCAAATCATAATCAAACATGGGAAATAGATGTAAACAAGCCTAAAAGGATGGAAATTTCGTTCATAATATTAATTGGCGTTGTTAGTTAACAATAGTGGATAAATAATAGGTGGAAACACAGAAAAAAAGTGAAGGTAGTTAACTTAACTGGCTCCTGTCAAACCATGTTAGGCACAGTTAAAACTGCATGATAATGTGAAGGTCAAAGTCCTGAGACCAAGGTCAAGTGGAGAGGGATTTGCAAGATATGGATATTAACCACAGTCATGACAGTCACAACCATGTCACTGTAGTGGGAGGCCTATGGTGGAAAGTATTATTTGGAGACTATAGTAGAGCCTTGAGTGCCCTGGCGGCGCATAATTGTGGGTAGCCTTGCTGAAGGCTCAAGTTTCTTTGCAGTTAGGGAAAGTTTTCAATTCAGATAATGGAGTTCCAGTTGCTATAATGTACTGATACATGTACTGACTTTTACAGCAGCATACAGCTAAGAGGCTGATACAGTTCCATCTCTTAACATGTATCATCTAATCTAATGTGGACTTTTATAGCGCTTAATCTCCATCACTGATGGACTCTAAGGAGCATCTAAACATAAAGCAAGGCAGTTAGCGTTAATCAAGGGACATAGCCAGGTCATACCAAGGAGACACAGATGTGACGGGGGAGGCTATGGTGGGTAGGCTTTTGCAAACAGGTATGTTTTAAGCTTCTTTCTGAAGGAGGCAACTGATGTTACACTGCGAACATCTTGAGGGAGGTCATTCCAGATCTTTAGGAGTGCTTTATGAATTACCAAATATCTGTGTGCATGTTTGAAAAAGATATCATGCAAATTTGAGCCTTAAGCAAGGCTAAATTGTGGGTTCTCTTAGGCAGGAATTTGGACAAAATGGTGTGGTGAGCTATCTTCGAGCTTATGTCCACTTAAGTAGTATGGGTGCCAGCTGGATTTCCGAAGATAACACAATAAACTGGTAGTAACCAGAGCTTATTTATACATAATGCCAAAAAGTTGTTATTTATCTTATTGGTCTTGATCACATAAATCCGCACTAAGTTGTCACAGTAGACATTGACTCTTGAGTGCTGCTAATATTCACCCCGTACTCCTAACACGATAGAAAATACAACATCTTGTGATATTCTATAGACTGGCAGCCTTAGCTTTTCATTTTAAGCAATAACTTTCTTAATGACCAACTCATATTACTTACATACTCAAATACACCAAATAGTATGAAATATCTGTTTACTTAAATATTTATTTACTAAGGCTATGACCGGGTGGTCAGTATTCACAATTTGGGTTGATTTTGGAAGATTTCGAGTGCTTCCTAGTCCACCATATATAATTGTTAACTACTACAATATATTATATTGTTGTCCACTAGGTCACATTTAAGTCAGAATTATTTGTGGATCCGTCCTTTGTGTACAGGGAGTTTCATAAAATATTTCTCATAGTTTTAATAATAAAATAACTTTTGTATACCTTTCATGACTATTTTAAAGAAAAGGACATGGTTTCCAGAAACCACCATTTTGTTTACAGAGAGAAAAAAATTTGCATACTAAAACATCCAAATACTCAATTGCGAGACAAATTTGGGTAGTTCGGCTGTCCGGGTATATTTTTACCACTCATCACACCCTGAACATTTACTTTTATATGATATTTGCCTGTTATTTACTATCAATGATGCTTTCACTTAGGATCACCTTTGGCAGCCGTTGATCTGCATCACCTAAGGTCGGGAATGTTGAAACACTTCAGGTAGAATCACTGACAGAAACAGAAGCTGTGTTGGTGAACAGTGATCTAGTCATGTGTTCCAAATGATCTACCGCTAATGCTTAGGCGGTGAAGGGGTTAAAACACAAAACTCTGACATACCAGAGCCACACTCTTTAATACAAGAGATCAAAGAAATAAAGCGGCACCCGCCCTCATATATTTGTGGCTCATTTTGAAATCTGCATCTTGGCGGGATAATGGGCCTTGTGGAGTAAAATCATATGCAAGTATTCAATCTTCAAGTCAGCATTAAAAACTTAGTATGTGTAATTTGTTATCATTTAAATATTTCACCTGAAGGAAAATTACTCTGATATATTATATTTACTTATGGTGTTGTATGGTATTAAATATAAATGTATTTCTTGAATGTTAATATGTTAATTGTATGAAGAAAATCATTCTTGTAGGATAACATTCTTAACTCTCAGTTTTTTGTCAGTTTTCACACAGTTTTGTGGACTATAGCACTGCACAGTGTTACTATGTAATTAGCTGTCTTTGAGGTGAAATCTGGATCTTCCCAAGAGACAGCTAATTAACACTGGGAAAATTATGCCCACTTTTTTGCTTTTTCTTGTTTTATGAGCATATGTTTTTCCTCCTTGAACCGTAAATCATCAACAACTGTTACTGAAGTTAGTGCTTCAGTTGTAATTTCATAGGATTTTGTTGTACACATGTTTATGGTTGCCATTGAATGTAGTGGAATATTTCATTTTGCTATTTGATTTACTAGTTTAAGAAGAAATTGGTACACACAATGTTAAAACGTACAATGCAGCCCTGATATGGTTTTAATAAAGCTAATAGTATAAGAAAGAAATTGGGGTTATAACATAGAACCCCTCACATGTCATTCATACAATTAATGGCGATATCTTTAATGAACATAAGATTGCATCAAGAACCATTTAGAAACATTTAGAATTCATATTTTTTATTGAGCTGTAAACATTGCAGACTTTCTGGTAAAAGCCAGAAATAATTTTGCAATATGTGACTTTAATCATTACTCTTATCACTGGTCTTGATTTTCGTCTTATGTAGGCTAACCTTTGTAAAGCAAATTAACATAAATGTGTAGAAATTTGTGTCACTAGAACTAAATAAAAAAGTGTGAACTGTACACATAAACTATTTTGTAATCTACTGATTTTATATAGTAAAGATATATCTATCTAACACGTGTTCCAAAAAAGAGAAATTACTAAATTGTCCGAGTCACAGTGTATCTGAAATCAGAAAGGCTATGAATGAACTATAGATCAAAGTGATGGCCCAGAGGTATGTAGAGAAACAAGGGTTGAGAGCAAGCAATTTACCTGAAGACAGAAAAGTGTGGAGGTGTCTATCTTCCAGTAACTAGCTGCAGAGTAGAGTCTGGTACCTCAGTAGAGTCAAGGTCACATTTTGGTTTATTTGTGTGATCAAACACATCACATGGATCATATTGGACCAAGTAGCTGAGTCATCCAGTAAAGTAGTGTTACAGTCAATGGGGTAAGCCTGGTAGAAGTTACCTGTTGCTTGTGGCAGTAACATTACAAGACAAAGTTTTACCTAACAAATTTATTTAACAATTAAAGTAATAATTTCAATCCCCTGAGATAATCTAAATAGTCCATACAATAATACCATACTGAAACCAACTTGACCTGACCATTCTTCAATGTATCCTTCCGATCATGGGCAAATAACTATTACTTTTCGTATTTTTGGTACAGGAGCAGAAAGTGAGTGATTGCCCCATTCCAGCTCAAATCCCCAATATAACTGACTAAACTATTATAACTTTATATTGCTTAATTCTGTGCAGGTACATTTTACATAAAATGTTACTTTGAATTCATGGACAATCATTAGTGATAACCAAAAGAGACTCCAATTGGTCAGTTACCACCACCTCATCACCAATCTATGATAATTTCTCAATGGAACCATTGTAATACCATGCAGCCAAAGGCTTATGGGCTGAGACGTCATCACTACTGTTGTGTCCAAAAATTGTTGACTAGCTAGTTAGCACTGCCTTCCTCCACATGTACGACTTCCTTTATTGTAAAGCTATAAAACTTTGCTAATTTATAAATAAATGAAGAATTAAATAAATATATCATCATTATACAAACAGCGAGAATTACAGAGTTGGGCACATTTTCAATGGTGAATAAAGCAGTCGTTGAGTTATCCTAATTCTTAGCTGTATTGTTGAATTACTGTACTATACATACTTCTATTCTCTGTTTGACATAATGAGTTGTTACATTACACATTCCATTTCACATTACAAAGGATCTATCTCAATGCAATGTAACCCTGATTTACAAGAAACACACAATATCAGGCACAAAAAAAAAAATAAAATAAAACATGTGGGGGCATGAAAAGGTTGCAGATCTTCAGATCATTAGCTTAATAACAATTTAAAATCATAATTACAATGGCGGCAGGTTTGAATGGTAATTAAGTGGGGACTGTAGTATATAACTAAGTCACCATATTTACCTGGCTCAACAAAAGGAACTGTCAACTTTAAAAGGGGTGTCAGGAAATATACACCCCTGGCAGACATTTGTGTATATGCATTTGTTTGAAAAGATGATTTTTTTACTTCTCCTTTCAAACAAAAAGAAAAAAAAACTTGAATCTTTTGATATGCTGCTTTAGCTGGCAGTCTTTTATGTGATATATTGTGATGTCAAATGAATAGTTAAAACTTTCAAGTAATTTGGTGTCATCAGTGACTGATTACATGGAATTGACAAAGTAGGGGAGCTTTTTGATGGAGGTTAGGGGGGTTGGGGTACAGGCAGGGGGCAAGAGGGCCGGGGGAACAAGTACTTTGAAGTTTGCCGACTCAAGTGATTTTTTTCTCACCAACAATAGGTGTTATAGTAAGGCCATATCATTAAGCAACATTTGTGATTTTTTACATGGACTGAAATGCTGTATTTATTCATGGAAAATGCTTATTTCTATGCTATATTTGGATGCTTGTAAAACATAGAAATCCTTAATTGATGAATATATCCAGTGTGAGGGCAGTTAAGAGCATTATCTGTATGATTTATTCAGTTGTTGATAAGTTTGTTAAATGGAGCAAACGTTTCTGTGTTTACTGTAGTCATACACGAGGACAGCTATACAACTGCAGTTTGAAATATTGACAGACTCTCCCAAATGTCAATTTAGTCAAGTGGAGCCCTCTAATTTATGAAATGAATATAAATATCTCTGAAATTGATATGGATAATTTAGGCATAAGAACTGCTATAAACTGCCGACAAACCCCCAATTATAAACCTTTGATGTGGTTCTTTTAAGACTAGAAAAATATGTAAGTAAGTTTCACAGAACATATATTAAGAAGTATTTCACAGATAAGACTGACATAATTTAGTTTTCTATGCTAAAGTGCTTATCCTATGACTATGTCAAGTGTATATGTTTGTACGTATAAATCTACTGCTTATTATGGTAATAATCATCATAATAATAGCTAGTGTTTATTATAATAATTATACACAAATGAATAGAGAATCAGAGTGTCTTGTCATCAGTGTAAGTAAGTGAACGAGACCTTTAAATGTTATATAAACATGAAAATCCTATCCTTTCAAGCTTTGTCAGCATTTGTTCAAAGTTGGGGTTTTACGTCCCGTTCAACAGCCAGGGTCATATTGGGACAGGTCCTCAGAATTGCCACTTGTGGGACTCGAACCCACAGAGGTGACAGCCTATGATTAGATGCCAAACTTGCTAACCACTAGGCCACTGAGGACCTCTGTCAGCATTTGTATCTGTACACAGCTTTCATAGCTATTTTACATACTTAAAAGCTAAGGTTTAAAAATTTACTACATAAAATTTGAGTAACATTGAGAAGTCCAGCACCTGAAGCACTTGGCAAACTTAATTGTACAATCATATATTAGCAATTGTTAGTGTACATTGATGTCAGTGTGCTGTCAATGATGTGGTCAAAGTAAAGTTTTACCAGTTAGTCAACATACTTGGACAGATCATTTGTATTTCGCACATGACTGCAAGGTTGAGAAATATGTGATCATTTATTAAATTTTGACCAGCAGAGGATCTCATTGGTAATACAAGAGGACCTTCTGGCCAAAACATGATTCCAGCATGAACTTTACTTTTTACATGTGTGAGTACAAATAAATGCATTTGTGGTATTTATACACTCCACTTCTGCCACTGTGGCCCAGTGGGTAACACTCGCCTAGGAACACAGAGGATGTGGGTTCCATTCATAGTGGCTCGGATGACTACTTATAATGGCGGTCCTCTGTCATTGGGTCCTATCCCCAGTGACAGGTTAAAGAACCTCAACAACATTGATAAATGGTCATCCTTGAGCCCCCGGTGTAGCACGAGATAATGACTCCCCTAGATTACTCGCGTTACACCGGTCTTTCAGTTAGGGGAATGTCAGTAATTGGAGAGTTGGACTGTACTTGTACAGTCGGATGGGTCACATAGCGCTTTGAGTCCTGCAGTACATGGAGATATTGCTCTGAGAATAGATACAAATACAACACATACATGTTAAAGTCCTCAAGCAAACGATATTGATATCAAATGAAATTGGTGTTTAGCTGGCTGTTCAACATTGGTGATTCCATCATAAACCTACTCCCCGATTGCAAAAACTGGTGGACTTTGGCATTTTCTGCTGAATGAGGGGGCTGGGGTTATATGGCCAATAAAGATTTGTGCTAGTTATGTGATTAGTGCCCAATTGAAAATTGGGATTTACAACTGATACCATAGATTCTCAATAGTTCCCTGATCAAGCCTTGAAGGTAAGCTGGATGTGAATAAGATATTCCAGATCAGTTTATGAACAAAAAGGTTGTTTTATAAACATTAAGAATGCCTACAAGATTAATATAAAAAGGTAAAGAATCGAAAGTCAGGGGTTCATGAACAGAAAGATTAAAAATACCACTTTAAGATGTCTTTGATATAGTCAGGCAGTCCAACGTGCTGTCAGACAAACATTAAGAAAAGTTTCCTTCAAGATGTCTTTGTGATACTTACGCAGCCCCCCTGCTGCCAGACATGATCCTGACTTAACACTTTCTTCATATGACTCGTATGCTGTATCAGAGGTCACTCCAATGGTCAATTTCGTGATGCATGTCAACTTTCAGCCACTGTCGTTTCACTGTGACAGGGCCTGTTACAAGTCAATACTCTATTGCATAAGCAGTTGGAAGAAATGGAGGATCTGCTACATTGAGATCAAGAAGACGCTTATTGGAAAGAAGGAGGGGAAGAGGGCCCCAAGAAGAAGGAGAACCGACTGGGTCCAGAGCCAAGACCCTTTGCATACAGAAACTTTCTGAGAATGCGACCAGAGATATTTGATGACCTCAAACAGAGATTGATCACAGCACTGAAGAGGGTGAGGTCCTGGTTCCAGTTGTTCAATCGTTCGAAGCTCAGGGAGAAGACTGAGCACTATTCCATTGGCTTTCTGTATCAAAATATCTCGTTGATATGAGCCAATGTTACATTGCTTCATCCTTGCCGATGTCATATTCTCCAAACAAAATGAGATACACCAAAAAGAGTCTTCAACTATAGTCCTAGCCACGGACACAGGGTTGTGGTAAGCACATTGGAATCCTTTTCTCCAGATTCTGGATCCACCTATCCATGATGTAGTATGAACCCTTAGTGATGGCCAGGATTGTTGTAATGTGTGATCCTGCACATCCTCCTGTGCTCCAGTTATGGCTAGGGGTAGGGGATGGAGAGGCAAGAATCCTGAACACTTGGAGCCGGAAAACCACACCACAGTACTAGTGTTGCTGTGCAGTGATGATCAATGAGGCAGCCGTTCAATGATAAACTTTCCTTGATATAGACTTTTAGTCTACAATTTTATGGATTGTATTAGTACTTTTTATTGAAGAGATCTAAAAATTACCTCCTTATATTATATTTGTCATAGTATTTTACATATTTTAAGAATTTGAAATGGATATTAATGCATCATCTCAGTCATTGGACCTACTTGTAATTACGGAAACACACATATGACCCACTGGCAGTTTGCTTCACTCAATAACTCCACTAGGGTATTAAGTGTGCCAGAGACCTCATGCTCATGGTCTTAAAATCATAAATCATAATATCGTAAATCATAATATTCAATTAATAATGGTTGATAGTCCTTCCTGTAAATACTTTGCAAACATTGCAATTAACATTGGTTCATCAGCTTTTGTGATAGCTTGTGTTTATCAGCCAAATGGTTCATGGTCTGATGCGTTCTGTGATGAATTTTAAAATTTATTTCAGTACTTGTCTTCAGTGAGCCAAAATTTCTTGATGTGTAGGGATTTCAACGTGTTGACACAACTTAAAAGGACAGTGAAAAAAATTCTTAACTGTCTGGAGTGATGTATTATTAATCAACATGTTCATAAACCAACCCACCCTACATGGAAATACATTCTTGATCTCATCCTCATTCGTGATGACTCCAGTGTTGTTTCAAATGTCCGGGTTAGTGAATTCATTTCAGACCATGCCCTGTTGTTAGGTTAGCTTGATTTTATCAGCCCTTCTGTACCCATGTCTAAAAATTGTTACCTTTCGGGGGTACACAAGATAAAAATGGACAGTTTGAGGAGTAATCTGGCCAATTGTTCATTTGTTAATGTGACCTAAATTATCTGCTTGAGAAACACGCTCCTCACGTGTCTCGTACTTTCATCAAAGGTCCTGCTAAATGGCTCTAAGATTCCTACCTGTTGGCAAAGGTTGTGAGGCGACAGTTTGAACACATATGGTTCAAGGAAAAGTCACCACAAAATTGAGCTAGACTGTGTAAGCAGATTGCCCGTTATAAATTCATCGGTAAACAAGGATAAATCAAATTATTATAGAATCTTGTCAGTAAAAATGACTCAGGATTCAAAGAAATTATTTTCAGGTCTATTGTTCTGCTTTGCATTCCAATTTCGAAAGTGTACTCCCTTCTCATGAATCTCAGGAATGTCTTGCTAACCACTTTGTGACGTTTTTCTCAGAGAAAATTACCAAGATTAGGGACTCATTTTCCAGCACTGACTCTTTCACACTACCTGCTCATTCAGTCCTACATAAATTTCTTGTTTGTTGGATCCATGGCCTACCGTTTTAGTTAATTAGTGTTTAAGCATTATTTTGCCCTCAATCACTAGACTTGGTAATTGTTCCCTGTCAGAAGGTGTTGTTCGTGCAGGTTGCAAAAATGCTGTTGTTCCTCCACTGATAAAAAAGCCTCATGACCACCAGATGATTTCAAGAACTACCGACCTGTGCCTAAAGTGTGCTTTATCCCCAAACTTGCCGAGCAAGTGGTTGCCTCCGAACTAAATGACTATGTTTTAATGGACTCAAGATTATCAGACAATCGGCTTATAAGTTTGTAAGCTGAATCTGATGTGCTGTTGATTAAGAATGTCCATCTTGCTCTGGCTAGAGGTGAGGCCACCACTGTTGTGATGCTTGGCCAATCAACAGCGTTTCACATGATTGATCATGGCACACTCCTAGATTGTCTGAGTTCTTGGTTCGATCATGGTGGTGTAGTTCTGGACTGGTTCAAGTCTTACCTCTCTGATTGTTTGCAATGTGGCAAGATTGGCTCTTTTCTATCTGATGATAGAAAAAGAAGCTTTTGTTTGGCATGCCTCAGGGCTCCGTCCTTGGTCCAGTACTCTTTTCCTTATATACTACTCCCCTCAGCAACGTCATTTGTAATCACCCCAGCATAGGTTTCCACTTTTATGCAGATGATACATAGTTTTTTGTTCATCTCACACACAAGAATGTGGCTTGTGCCATTGACAGGTTGAAAACTTGCTTGGATGATGTCAAAAAGTGGTTTTCTGCAAATAAGTTTAAGATAAACCCAGATAAAACCGAATTCATTATCTTTGGTTCAAAAATATGTGAAAAACTCAACAATTTTTCCCAGTTGATATTCTTGGTAATTTCCTCTCTCCTGCTGAGGCAGTCAGGAACCTTGGTGTGTGGTTTGATACTGATTTTTCCTTTTCGAGGTATGTCCAGAATATCTGTAAGTCCTGTTTTGCTTAAATCAGGGATCTTAAGCATCTCAGAGGTTATCTGACATGTCATGCTGCTCTTATGGCTACAAATGCTTTGGTTGGGAGTCGACTTGACTACTGTTATTCCTTGTTCAGGAGTCTCTCAGCTCTTGATCTTCATAGGCTGCAATGTGGCTAGAATCGTTACCAACAACACGAAGTAATCATACATCACTCCTGTCAGGAAGATTCTCTATTGGTTACCTATTGAACACCATTCTATATTCAAGACTGCCTTGCTGGTGTACAAGTTCCTACACAGTGGTTATCCAAAATATGTCACACATTTTCTTAAACCTAGACATAGTGTTTATGACATACGTAAAACCCAAGCTGATAGTGTGTTCCTTGAGGTCCTACACTTTGCCACATTAGTATACACGTCTACTAAGGATTTTGGCCACAGCTTTGCTTATGATGCTCCAAAGATTTGGAATGATTTGCCTGATGATGTACATTTTGTCACTTCTCACCACTTATTCAGAAAAAAAACTCAAAACCTATCTCTTTGCACAAGCATATCCACACTAATTTCTGATTTTGACAATTTCTCTCCTTGGCGCTGAACCCTGCTATGTCTCAGGTTAATGATTATCAGTTCCTGCATTTTCTGTTTGGTGTACCTAGAGTCTGTCTTAGATAAAGATTAAGCGCTATAAAAATACTATTAGAATTAGAATACTTTTAGAAATAGAATACTTTTTTGTAGGTTGAGGTGAAGTGTGTCAGTGTAGTGTTATGGGACAGGGTTTCAGCCCTTTTTATTTGATCTTTAGAATTTTGGGGAGATGGGGAGAATGTTTGTTTTTTAATTTTTTAAATTAAATGTTTTTCTGGGGGTGCGTGGGTGGGTTTGAGAGTGATCTTTATTCAAGGAGATATTTGATCATAAATAGAGGGACAAAACTGAATAGATCCTCTGGACATTTATATTTACTATTGAAGGTTGTGTTTGAGAAAGTGTAAGTCTGGGCCATTAATTACTTATAATTGTGTGGGGATATGGGGTGATTTTTTAAAGCACTGAGCTGATTATATTTTTTCCGGAAGATTTGTTTGAACTGGAAAGGGCTGTTTAGCAAAGCGAAATGTGACTAGCTGGCTGATGGCTACTACTGGTCTTGATGTTCTTCGCTGATGGGGGTTGGTACTCTGGTGCTGGAACAAGGGGTGTGGAGGTTTCAGAAGCTCTCATCTTGGGATATTTTGAGCAGATCTGTCATAAATGTCGCTAATCTGTTGACTGAGGCTATTGAGGGTGAAAAGAAATGGCATAGGTGCCGGGCCCCTGTGACATTAGTGAAGTGACACATAGCAATGCTGTCTCTTGGGTCTGCAGCTGTTGCTGCTGGGGCATAGCCTGCATTTGTTGTAGTTCTATTGTTGTATATACTGGTAATGTGGCTGCTGTTGTTGCATAGATTGGTGCAGTGATTGCTGTTGTTTCACAGGCTGGTGCAGTGGCTGCTGCTGTTGAACAGACTGGTACAGTCGCTGTTGTTGTTGTACAGGCTGATGCAGTGGCTACTGTTGTTGGACAGGCTGATGCAGTGGCTACCGTTGTTGGACAGGCTGGTGTAGTGGCTACTGTTGTTGAATAGACTGTTGGTGTGACTGCTGCTGTTGCACAGACTGGTGATGTGACTGCTTCTGTTACATAAACTGGTGCAGGGTCTGCTGTTGTTGAACAAACTGGTGAAGTGGCTGCTGTGGTTGCAGTGGCTAGTGAAGTAGTTGCTGCTGTTGTATAGGCTGGTGATGTGGCCGCTGCTGTTAAACAGACTGATGCAGTGACTGCTGCTGTTGCACAGACTGGTGCCCAAACTAGAACTTTTGAAGCACTCATTAGATAATTGCTTGGCTTCTGATGCAGTGACTGCTGCTGTTGCACAGACTGGTGCCCAAACTAGAACTTTTGAAGCACTCATTAGATAATTGCTTGGCTTCTGCAATCAACCTATCACTGAAGGTAAACCTCTGTTCCTTCTGGCTGGCTTGTTGTTGGCCCAAATTCCTTTCCAGGTGGTTGCAAATCTTGTCAAACATCTTTCTTCTTTCTTGCATCTTAAGGTGATAGTCAGACTCATTGATGGTTGGGATTGCAGATGAAAAATCTTTTGTCGATTCTATGGTGGTAGAAATCGCTGCTGGGAGCATCTCACCTATCTTTGGTCATTCTGGAACCATGTTTTTCTCTTTTTATGATCGTATATACCAAACATGTCATTCAGAGTGGATTCTTAACAATCGGTGTCATCATCAGGCAATGGTGTCCTATCATGATATGATATTCTAAAGTTGAACATTATTCTAATTCTTTAGATTTGCAAATGGGTGTTAGGTTTTTGTGACTGCACCTTATACATAGGACTTTGCATTGCTATCGTGTTTACTGGAACCCAGAAATCAGAAACCTATAATAAAGCTATCTTAGTATATGTTAAGCTATTTTTCTATCTTTAAAGGGGAAAGTTTTCCCCCGGGACAAAAATCTCATTAATACCCTTGGTAATATTTATGTGTGTTATCTAGAAGAACAAAAAACCCAACTGGCTGCTGAGGTATTGCATATCATCTACGTGGCAATGAAATCCTCTGTAAACCTTTATACGAACAGTAGCATTGCTGAAGGCTCAAATTTCTTTGCAGTTAGGGGAAGTTTTCAGTTCAGATAATGGAGTTTCAGTCTCTATAATGTACTCGTACATGTACTGACTATACAGCTAAGAGAAAGACATTGGTGAGAAAGAGAAAGACACAGTTCTTTCTCTTAACATGTATGAGTGCTTTATGACTACCAAATATCTGTGTGCATGTTTGAAAAGATATCATTCAAATTTGAGCCTTAAGCAAGGCTATATGAACAGTAATACTACAGCCTTGATTTGTACATTACTTATCTGCTACTTGCTATGTTCATGTATATGTTAAGATGTGTATTTAAGCATCACATTTGAATGAGGAATGGATGATTTTAAATGCTCTTTGACCTCTCGACTTTGGGCTTTAATTCGAGCCTAGCGATCATACAGGCCTTTGTAAGATTTGAAACCCATGCGAGAGGAATCAGGAACTGATCACAATGTTTTTCAGGGACCAGTTGGATGGAATAGGAGACAACGAAAATGTTTTTGTGACCTAATTAAAAGGTTTCTATACCCAAAGCGATGTGTCTCAGATAGCTATTAGAAACCTATCGTAAATCCACCCATAGGACTGTACTGTCCATCTAAATAGTACTGTCCATTTGTAAAATAGGTTTAACACAGTTCTATTAATTGTTTTACCAGGACAGTATTACACATCTTCTGAAATTTCAGTTAAAAAGGTTCAACATATTTTTATTAACTTATTTTGACAGATAAACACCTCAAGCAAGATTTCTGAGAACTGTTAGAAAAGATTATGAAGAATATCGACACATATACATCTTAAAGTTACCTCCTTTATTTAAGAAAACAGGAAGTGAAAGTCTCCCTCTGTCAGACAACCTGGGAACTATTTTATTTCTTTATTCAAAATTGAGGTTTGCACACTCAAGCCACGAAAGTTCAAACAGAACTTATTTTATCTGGCCACCTATGATTTTAACAGAGAAATGAGTTATACTTCAAACAACAATTGAGTCATATAAAATAATTGCATTAGATAAGACATATGATGGAAAATGCTAAATATTTTACATGGGCTGACATAAATAGTCCAACTTTGGCTGTTTATATGTGCAAAACATCCCAGGATTAATGCAGTTTACGACATATTGATGACATATATTACCATTATTAATACTGATTTTATCTCCAAATGTATAGTTATAGCAGAAGATATGATAAAAATCCATGGGGTTATCTCTTGGGATAAAATATAGAGGGTTTTTGAGTTTCTAATGTATGATAACTGTAACCATGTTTTAACCATTTCCCTGTTCTCTAATACATCATATATACACATATACACAAGAAGTGAGCGATAATATAGGAGTCATACTTGAATATACTACTAGATTAGAAGCTGGGGGTATAATTTGGTTTATGGGTTTTACAGCCTGTAAATATATGTTCACTTGGTTCATTCCACGGGAGAGGTCTGCTAAACTACTTAGTGACTAGATAACCTCTAAATATGATCACCATTACTTCAAAGACAAATGGGTTGCAAGGAAAGTAGTACAGTAAACTCTGTTTCCAAAGCTTTGGGCATTTTTTTCTGCCTGCTTTAGAATGTCTTTCTTTTTGTTTTCATATCTGGACAATATCATTTGAAGGAGGTTCAAGATGTCTGTTGAATAGTAATATAAAAGAATGTGGCATGTTTTAGGCTAATTATCTGATAATGTGTTGCCCTCTGCATATTATGCACTTTCCTTTGTTTGATCAGGCTTAAGTAGGTTTTGAATCTCATGGTTGTGCAAACTCAAAATTTTTATTCTCTAATAGACATTACAATATATTGGTCTAATCCATTTTCATCATGATGTTTATAGACTTTTTGTTTATCTCATTTGTATTGACTTTTTGTGCATACAACAACAACAACAACAACAACAACAACAACAAGTAAAAGAAATGCAAATACATATTATATACAAACACTGGCTACAATAATCACCCTTTAGTTAATTACATTTTATCAAATTCATTAAATTAATTCCGAACAATAAAGAATATAATTTAAATCCTACATTGTAAAGCCATCTCAAGTCTTGAGGGGTCCTCAAAATACCCCCTATCCCTCACTGCAATGATTTAATAGGTTGAATGTTTACAATGTTCTTTTCATTACAGGTATTACTAATTATTTTAATTCTCCTAGCAACATTTTCATAATCACAGATCTGACTATCAGACAATGAATGGCGATGTAAAAAAAACCCTGCAAACTGGCTTCCATTAACCATAAGTTTTCAAACAACTGCACCACATGATTTTCACGATCAAATTACTTTTAGTTTTATTATGGCAGCTAGGTGGGGGGAACATATACGTTTATATAAAATAAAATACATCCAAACCCTCATTGTAGGTAATAACCCTTCTAAACATTTGCAAGAAGGCCTTGACACAAATACAAATTACAGAGGTGTGAAGAGCTTTGTCATATGAATGACATGTCACCCATATTCACTTACCATAAAATAGCAGCAATAGTAGAGTATACGGTAAATACAAGTGAAGTAGTAATGGGTACAATTACAGTTGGCATTTAACACACAATCCGGCACATTTAGAACAATAGTTGGGGCCATAAGTCAAAAGTAGGATATAGACCAAGCTACATTATGGTTCATTTCTGAAACATCTCTGAGCATTATCTCTCTAGCTATCATCTGTAACACCAGTGCAGTGGAGCAAATCGGTTTCAACATGGAGGTTTCTTGTCATGGGGCCTGATAGATCCCTGTACTAAATGCTTAATTCGGCTCAGGTTATGGTTATAGATTTGTTTGTAGGATCACTAAATTTGTTCAATAATGTTCAAAACTGTCAGGGTTGGCACTCAAATCCATTACTGGTCAGTTTTTGGTGTTGCAAGTGTCCCATGCCAGCTTCCAGTGTGAGAGATATTCTTCAAAAGAAATGTGAAGGTCTCATTATGAACTCTCTTATTAATAATAATGTATCTGTATAACTGCTTCAGACATTAAAAGCCTGACTTCTCAACAGGATTTTTCGACCCGATCTTGGGATCAGCATGATTTAGAACCATTATTGTCCGGCAACAATGATTTTGAAATAATGAAAAAAAAATGTTATTCAAAACTTAGAATGTGTGGCGAATATCTGATTAATACCTGGTCACATATTCAAGGACTTTGGGGACAGAGAGCCGGACTTTAAAGTAAGGTGGATCAGGGGAGAAAAGTGCAAAACGTAGGAATATTTGAATACATCCCAAACCTGGTGATTAAACTAGGAACTACCCAATATATCAGGGAACCTATCTTGCCCAACATTGGCCGAACTTAGAGTAGCTAATAATTTGGAGTCCCTCGACGTATATGATTTCAGTATGATTTCAATAAATTCGCTGATTGCAGTTAGGATATGATGGGATCTTATCCCTGCCCTGCTGTTCTGTTGGCAATTAAAATGATTGTCATGAGATACTGAGTTTATAGTCACACTATTATGATAACTTTGATCAAAAGTCTGGGCCAGTAAGTCCCAGACCTGATTTTCTTACAATTTGTCACATCAGCAATACAGACATAATAGTGATAGGATGTGACTGGAGTGTGCTCTGACCTCTACAATTTGACTTAATGAAATTAACATAAGTCTGAAGATCCCAACTTTGGAGGTCAGGATGCAAAGTCACTGATTTTTCTAAAAGTATCAACCAAATAGTAAATATCAAATATGCTGACTTTTGCCGACAGTCACGACTTTTGCTTCATAACATATATTATTGGTAAATTTTCTGTCAAAATATCATTCATGGCAAGAGTCGGGACCAAAATGTCCTGACGTTTGTCTCAATACTTGATGATGGTGTGAAGTTAGAGTGTTGCTTTTATACAATTGTATCACTCACCAAATCTCCTGCACTATTATAACTTATTAAGTGTTTCACCTATTTCCTCTCTATTTCCTTTCAGTCTTTTGCCATTTCTGTTAACTGTTTAATTCATATCTCCTGAATTATCTTTGGGTACACTTTGTGATTTAGCTTAATACTCAAACTGGGTCTTTTATGACTATAACATTGCAGTTGTAACTAGGTTACTCTGATCATCTTGTTTATGGTCAGTGTTGCCCAAAAGCACAAAGGAACAGTTGATAGTTTAACAAACATAACACAATTTGGTGTTGTGTTATCATGGACCAAATAGCCTTAATGTTCGATCATATTCTTGTTTGCCTTTTAAAGAAATGCGCTTGGAAATTAAATTTAATGCTTTGAAAAATTATAGATTTCTTTGAAATAAGATTGGTCACTAAAAATTTGAAAATGGGTAAAAATTATCTCAAGGTTGGAAGTGGAACATTCAGGTTCAGTTTAAAAAATCATTTGAATATCTTGATTTATTGAAAATGTAAGACTGTTAAAGATGACAATTATACCGTCATACAAAAAGATGGCTTCGGAAAATGATCTATTTGTCCAGATCAACCAGCAACAGACTGGTACCAGTTCCCTGTAAATGAGATAAGGAATTCTGCGAGTCACTACATGCCATGAAACCAGAGGCACATATTGGTAAAATGAGCAACTAGAATTGGGTATTAACTTACAGAGATGGCATCTTTGCTCAGAAATACAGCACCTAACTTGCCCTAAGTACCCTTGTAAAAAGTATCAATTTTGGACCTTTTGACAATAGTTGCAGCAGTTTGTAATAGCTTACAACATTCGAAGGAAATGAAAATTTTGTAAATTTCCAGGTAACTTATACCATGTCACTATGACAAATTTAGAACTAAAAACAAACCTGAAAGATCTTCTGTGTTAAACTCTAACTACCAGTGTCTTGACTTTGGCTTTATCTACACCTCATGATATGTGGAACCTGGAACAAGGCTAAAGGCACTTGGTAACAGGAGAGACTAGTTACTCCACTCAGCCATCTCAACTATCTGGACAGGTATGGCCGGCTGTTGTGAACTCTTTACACCTCGGGCTGACAAAATGTGGGCAAAAACTGGTAGACACACTTCAAAGAGTTTGTATTGGTTTGTCTACACAATGTAATACTGAGCATGATGTACAGGCAACATCCCCCTAAGGGCAGACGAATATATGTACTGGGGGTCCATGGTCTATGTCATGGGGAAATAGTGACATATGTTCAATGTCGGAGATTATTACTGGTTCCAATATTTCATGCCTGTTTCAGGTAAATTGTTTGCTTTTACATTTGCGAAAGTATAAGGTGGACTTATGGTTGGGATTCTGATGCATTATATGCTAAATATTAGTTCAGGTGTCGGATACTAAATAAAGAATCACTGGAACATTCAAAGCAAAAATTTTGAAATGCTACTTTTGCATTAAATAAGTTACATAGAATGAACGGTTATTGGAACATCATTTCAAAGTCCCCCCCCCCCCCCCCCGTTTGGGTTTTCACTGTTTGGGATTTATTTTGCAACTATTGAGGTATAAAAGTAGTCTTCCTTAAACTATGCCTTTATCAATAAATGAATATGTACTTATGACTTATGTAGTATATATTTTATTGATCTGTTCTATTTTCCTAAAAGTGTTCCTGAATGACGTAGAAATGGATAAAATGATAAGAGGGTGCCAGGTTGTTTTGGAGGAAACCTAGACTTTGTCCAAGACGATTGTATGCTTTGGGGTGATTGACGGGGTCATTCAGCCATGCCAGTGATCACAGATTACTTTACTTACACCTCATTCTCGAAAGGCATCATTTTAGTTGGCTGCCTGTTGGATTTCTTTGTCATTCTGGACATTCTTACCACATATGTAAAAGTAAGCAATTCCTTGATTAAATGAATTACTGCCAGTGATTGGGAATCACTCCCACAAGTCAAACGATTTGAAAGGAACAATGTCCCTGCTACCATCCATAATTTCTTCCATATTCTCCAGGTTAAACCCTTGTGTCCAGTCTTCAGACACAAGTCCATGACACTCATCCTCCACACCAGCAATTCCTTGGTGCTATCAAGTATATCTAAGTCTTGGTACCTTGGCAGTGGTTCCAATACTGGAATCCCCGAACTGAAATCTATGATACCTTTCCAGATACCAGAGACTGGATCTATTGTCGCCCAGATCTACCTTTATGAATTTCTAATTGGCATCCAACAATGGATAAAACAGGCAGCGAAAGCCCTTGTAGTTGATAAACAGTGACTAATATCACTTTGGACAACTTACTATAACATGTTTGCCATCTATGGAAAGTAGAAATTAAGTCTGAGGCAGTGACTTCATTCCATCCATTGCTAGTCCTTGAAACATAGCTTTCAGAGCTATTTTATTGGTGCCCACCAGTTACCACACATCATCGTCTCAAGTTGAATTGCCATTTTCAAAACATTTGCTGTGTGTCCTGCCGACATTCAATAGAATAAATGAAATTCTTTTCTCTCATTTGATTCTCTCATTTAGCCAGGTCCAATTCAATAATCATCATTCCACAGAAATAGCCAGGTCGATACCACGGAGATGATGGGTAGTTTATGTGCTAACGTGGAAAAGCCATTTTGAAGAGATAAGACTTTTCCTTTTTGAATCAGCAAGACATGGGGCAGAATGAACATCATCAGGTAAATCATTTCATACTGTGGGACAATCAAAACAAAACTGTGACCAAAGTGTTTATTGGATTTGTGTACATATTGGTAGTATTGAGGAACCTCGAGAGTTATATATTGTGTCATATCTTCCACAATGAATAGACAAAAGAGGACCGAAATAGCTTGGATGACCACTGAAAAAACTTAGGAACTAAAGTGGCAGTTTTGAAAATACAGCAAAATTCAACCAGGAGTTGTTTGAGATTAAAACCAAACCTTCTATATTTGATGAATTCTCACTGAGAAGAATTTGCATTGTCCTAACATTAGAGTTTTTATTGGTATGGTCGTGGTATGAACGGGTATATTGGTATGGTCGTGGTATGAGAGGGATACTGCCACACCATAGTTCCAGTATTCTGTTGCCATAGAAAGTCTGTAATCCTACTGAATGCTATTCAGACAGACAAGTAGACAGAGAAACAATAAATGCATAATATTCAAACCCTTTTACAAAGTTGATGAAGTAATGCTGAAACACCAGGGCAAGGCTATGCACAGAAAGTTACTAATTAACAAGGTGTCACTGTGCTTTGTTAGGCCATGAGTGATAAGATTTCACAGCTTCACACACAAACAATAACACTCACAGACTCTGTTTGCTTAACTTTCTGCCTGCTTTTTAATGATTCCCTCTGCTTTTTATGTGTGTACACAAATACCTCAGCTTGTCTCAGAAAAATGCTGCTAAATAATTACTCAAAGCCCCACATGGATGCCAAAAGAAGAGCAGTTCTAAACTTTTGGGTCAGACTAAAACTCAGAATCCTACAAGGTGCCTAATAATAAAACATGTTGCTTATTATCAAATAACAAAAACTTGCTGATATAGTTTGCAATTGAAAGTGTCTTGATATCATATCTAGAACATTTGATGTAAACTTATGTAAAATTGGAGCACAGAAGTAAATTAATGTTTGTTTTTACCATACGTATACACATTAGTGTTTAGAGGTTTCAGAGATGTGTGGATTTGTTTTGAAGTTTTGCTAATGCCTTTGTTTATGTGTTGTTTGTAGAAGTTGTGTTGTGAAGTAATACAAACTTGTCTGAGTTATGAGTGTTTACATACGTACATCTGTAAAGGTTCATTAACTCCCTCAGAAGTGCAGCCATTTGATACAATTATGGAGAGATATACTAGTATTCAGGGGGATGTTTAATGACTTCATATGTAGAGGTATCTTTATATATTTATTGACGTAAGTTATGTATAATTGTCTCCTTTACGCAGAGGCTTAATTAAAAATATTCCATACACTAATACCTGAAATGAATTTGTAATGAAACTTGTTCGGTAAAATTAAATAGCAAATACTTTTATAATTTATTATCTTTATGTTCGTTTGTCATGGACTTCTTATGTATTTCGTTTTTGTGAAGTATTCAAGTTTTTCTGGTATTTAGAAGTTAGTTTGAATTTTACAAAAATCACATTTAAACATTGGAAAACTTTTGTAGAAACGATATCTTCACTTCAAATTTTACCATAACCAAAAATGTTGAACGGAATAAAATTTTGTATTTCAGACGAATTACTAATTTTGCTAATAAACTTCCAAATAAAACTATAAAATTATATTTACTTTATTGATTTGTTTCTGGATATAGGAGTCAGCTCAGTTTGCATTTGTTTTATAGAGATTTTGTATTGTGAGTACAAGCAGCAAAAAGGCGATATGTTGTGAGAAAGTGACTAAAATGAACAGCTTTATGTTTTTCTTGTATTCAATCAGCTCATTTTATGATAGTTTTCCTGATTATAATTTCCTCACTATTGCTCTCACAGATACAAAGGATTTAAAATGTTCAAAATATCTATGGATGAATTGATAAATGCAAGGGTTTTGACAGGTGAGTGAGTTATTTTCAGATTTCCATTAATGTACACAAATACAAGCCAAGTATTTAAATTATATCCAGTATTTAATTCGTAAATCGAAAAAAGTAATAGGTATATGTTTTGAATTCTAAAGAATGTGTTTGTAATAATTGTAATAATGTAAAGACTAATTTTTTTAATACTCAGTACAATATCCCCTTACTACTGGACTCATTGGAGCGTCATTTGACCAATCCAAACAGCACAAGTACAGTCAAAGCTCCTTAGTGACTGACATTCCCCCAACTAAGGAGTCTCAGGGATGACTATTTATCAATACCCCTTGGAGTCTTTAGCCTGTCACTGGGGATAGGGCCCAATGTCAGGGAATCACCATTAAAAGCAGTTATTGAAGTCATCATGTATCTGCCAGTATTGGGGTACAGCCTTGGTCCTCTTTTTTCTTAGTTGAGTGTGTTACCCTCTAGGTCATCGTGACCCACAATGAAAAGCTAAAATTTAGCTCAACACAAATGCATGTTGCAATTATGTAATTGAGTAAATTAAGCATGTGATGGCTCCAAATTTATATACTCCTTCGGAGTTAGCATATATTTTGTGTACAACACAGAGACAAATTTAGATACATTGGCGGTTAGCACATATTTTGTGAGCACAAAGAGACAAATGTTATGAACCCTTTCCATTATTCAACTGAAAGTTCCATCATTAAATGACCATTACAGTAATGTGTTGGTATTAATATATTTACACGGGTTGACCCTAAAGCAGTGTTGGCATTAATTTATTTATTCTGGTTGAATCTTAAGCAGTTTTGGCATTAATTTCTTTAATCAGGTTCAACTTAAAACGGTCTTAGCATTAATTTCTTTGTTCAGGTTTGACCCTAAATCAGCCTTGGTATTAATTTATTTCATTAGAATGACCCTAAAGCAGTCTTGGCATTAATTTCTTTATTCAGATTGACCCTAAAGCAGTCTTGGCATTAATTTATTCATTCATGTTGAATCTAAAGCAGTTCACTCCCCAGAGGTCCCCCAACACAGAAAAACAAACATTTGGATTATACATTATTATTATTAATATACACATTGACTCAATAAATGTGCCTACTATATGTTTAGTAAAAGAATTTGTACATGTTACAATTAAACACCAGATCCAGTTAAGGTCAGCCCACCTCTACCTCACTACAAGGCCATACACTCGTCTAAGGTCAAGCAAGGTCAACCATGTGGATCCGAGATACCTAATATGTACAGAATAATAGCACTGTAAGATAACTGGGAGATAAGAAGTCCCAGTTAAAATTTCCCAGGTGAAAACAAGACAAAAGTCCAGACATAGCAATGGGTCTGGAAGAAAGCCCCCAACGTGATACAAAGATTAGAGAGGTAGGAGGAAATCCCATACTCAGGACAAAAGGCCCACTTATGATGAGGTCAAAGGTCAAGTATAATTTGTTAAACCTAGGCACTAGGAAAATATGACTAGAGTATGGATTGGAAGTAATCCTATGAATATATCAGTGTTACTAGAATATTGATGGAGGGGAGGTAAAGAAAGCCCCGTTAAGAGGACATTATGATAAAAGAGGACTAAAAGTAATACATTGGTAAAAATGATAGAATAATGAATAGTAGTAGCTAAAAAGCCACATCCATACAAGGTGAACCACATAAGCAAGCTCGACCCTGACAAAAGCCCAGGTTTAGATAAGTTCCGAGGTTAAGTAGCAGGTCAACTTAAGAAGGAGCAAATCTACATGGCACACCTAACAAATGATGATATCCAATAATTTACAATCCAGTAAGTGATAGTGATGCATGCCCTACAAAATTAAGTAATTAATATGATGATCCATAATTGACATTTTAAGTTGCAAAAATTGTGTAAACAACTGAGTCGAAAAAACAATTCCATGGTGGTAGCACATGTGATTCAAAAAGCAAAAGCAGGCATCTGGGTAAACGCTGACATGAAGATGAAGATGGTGCATATGATAAGCAAGTCTTCCAAGTTACACCAGCCCGTGAGAAGAACCAGATGAATGTATCACATCCTTAGGATAAAGTAAATCTATTATAAACTTCCAAGAAGCATCCTAGCAGCCACAAAAGGCAGGACTCCACAGAGACCAGCCCCAAAACTCAGTCCTAGGCTAAACTTCCCATCATCCATGCTATCACCAAGAAAACATTCTGCAGACTAGACTATACCACCAGGCAAGCCAAGGTGAGGCCAGTCTGAAGTCGTCCAAGCCTATAAGCACTAAGGTTCCAGTCCATAACAAAGTTCAGCATGAAGATCTTGTACAGTACTGACCAGTATCTTGTGGTACGATCCACGTCAACCTGTAGCAGTTCTGTGTGAACCAATCCATGGCATGCACTGAAGATAGAGTCCCAACATTCTGTATAGTAAGTGGTCCACTGCACAGCTGATGATAACTTCCAAGGAACACTAAATACTAAATTTCTCCCTGTTCCATCCTACATAAAAGGACCACGTGGCTGGCCTTTACAGAAAACCAGGAGAAGTCTTGTGCGTCATCTAAGAGGTTAGGTTAAGCCAACCATCCACTGGATGGGGAAAAGCCTTTCCTTATTGTGTCCAGACAGAACAAATTCGTGGGGCCACTTTACTCTGTTATTTACAAAGACCTTAACAGACCCCCCTCTCTGGGGCTTAATTTTTTCAGTACCTGGTTTAGAATTTTCGGCCAGCAGTCTAAGCCTATTCTGAACTTCCACTTGGAATCGTGCCTCCTCCCAAAGCCTATCCGGTGGTGACAAGATGTATATTGAACCAGAGGAAAAAGCCACACCTGACTTGAACCCATGCTGTGTGACTTGAGCTTTAGCACCTTTGACCTTTTGGCAGAAGTTTTAATTTTTGACATGTCACCTGTTTTCTTGGGCACCTTTTTGACTTTATTTTTCTCCATATTGTCTAGACGTTCGCCAAGTGCACTCAATTGTGCCAAAATAATTTGGTTAATATCATTCTGGGAAACTGAATCAGCAGATCTCCGCCCCACAGAAGCACTGAAACCCCTCCCCAGAGGCGCCAGCCTGAGCACCCTTACCGGAAGCCAAATAGGGTGAGGACAAATTTTGGTCTGAATGATCTAAAAGAGCGGAAATATCAATGTCAGAAACACTACTGTCAGATTGTTCAGAATCAAAAACTTGCCCAGTTCCAGAAGATGGAGCCAACATTTATGATTAGGTGATATTAAAACAAAAAATACCTGTCAGCATAAAATATCATAAAATAAATTTTTGGTGCTCTCTGCTCTGTGTTCAATGTCAAGGTGACAGCATTTAGTCTGGAGGCAGTAGCCAATGGGAGGAAAGGTCAGCCAATGGTGTCACTTAAATTGAAGATTAAGGTGGGACCACCACAAGTGAGCCCCTGAACACCCAAATGTCCAAGAGCATTAGCATTAATTTCTTTATTCAGGTTCAACTTAAAACAATCTTGCCGTCTTGGCATTAATTTCTTTCTATAGGTTAACCCTTAAGCAGTTTTGGCATTTATTTATTGATTTATTTTGGTTGATTCTAAAGCAGTCTGGACATTAATACCCGATTCACATTGCAAGCAGTATCGCCCGCGGTACACCCCATTTGGTGAAACATCCCTGTCCTTTGATCACTGCTTGTGGTCCATTTGAGACCTTACAAGTCAATGGCGAACCGTCCATTACCTTGCAAGTCCTGCGGTTGTTTCCAAAAGTTTCAAATTTCCGCCTCTGATTTTAGTACCGTGAGCATGCGAATGCATGTATGAATTACTTAATAACAGGTGTGGTCCACGGTGTACATAATTCTAATTCTAATTCTAATAGCACTTTTATAGCGCTTAATCTCTGTCAAAAGACAGACTCTAAGGCGCATCACACAAAAACATTGTTCAATATTCAAAAACCAGAGACATTGCAGGGGTCAGCACCGCGGAGAAAGCAGAAAGGAAATTGGAAATTTAGGGTGGGTATGCTTTTCCAAAGAGGTATGACTTCAACTTTGACCTGAAAGAGGCAAGTGAGTTTGCAGAGCGGACCTCATCAGGAAGGTCATTCCAAATCATAGGTGCGTCATACGCAAAACTGAGTCCAAAATGTTTTCGAGACTTGAAAATTGAACCAAAGTGGGGAACCTCAAGAAATATGCCATCAGATTGACTTCGACGAGTGTTATATGCACTATGTCTGGGAATGAGGAAGGGTTCAAAGTATTTGGGGTTACCACTGTGTAGGAACTTATATACCAACATGGCAGTCTTAAAGATAGAACGGTACTTAATTGGCAACCAATGTAGTGCTTTTCTAACTGGAGTGATGTGTGAGTACTTGGTGGTGTTGGCAACAATTCTGGCCAGGCTATTCTGAACACATTGAAGTTTGCGCAGATCTAGAGCTGAGAGACCTCTGAACAGAGAGTTACAGTAATCTAGTTGACTTCCGACCAGAGCATTGGCAGCCATAAGAGTAGCTTCATGTGTCAGATGTCCTCGGAGTCGCTTAAGATCCCGGACATGAGCAAAACAAGCCTTGCAGACCTTCCTAACGTGGCAAGAGAATGAGAAATCAGAATCAAACCAGACACCAAGGTTCCTAACTGCATCTGTTGGTGATATGAGATTACCAAGTATGTTGACCGGGAAGGACTGATTAAGTTTTTCGCGCTGAGACTTTGAGCCAAACACAATGAATTCGGTCTTATCTGGATTTAGCTTGAGCTTATTTGTAGAGAGCCATCTCTTTACGTCTTCAAGGCAGTGTGACAGCTTATCAAGGGCCGAGGCAACATTTTTATGTGTGAGGTGTACATACAATTGCGTGTCATCAGCGTAGAACTGGAAACTAATACCAGGATGATTCTGTATGACTTTACTCAGTGGAGTAGTATAGAGTGAAAAAAGGATTGGCCCCAGGACAGAGCCTTGAGGCACACCATACAATAACTTTTTGGCATCAGATAAAATTGACCCAATCTTAATGCACTGAACACGGTCTGAGAGATAAGACTTAAACCAATCGAGGACAACCCCGTTCACACCAAACCAGGAGCTAAGAGAATTAAGTAGCGTATCATGATCAATAGTATCAAACGCTGCTGATTGATCCAAGAGAACGACAGCAGTAGCCTCACCTTTAGCAAAAGCCAAATGAACATCATTCTTAATTGAAAGCAATGCAGATTCAGTTGAGTGACCTAGTTTGTAGGCAGATTGCCTGACATTCTCCAGTCCGTTCAAACTAACATGGTCATTCAACTGAGAAGCAACAACACGTTCAACCAGTTTGGATATGAAGCCCAACCCAGAAACAGGTCTGTAGTTTTTTAAGTCATTGGGTGGTAGTGATGACTTTTTAATCAATGGGGTTACAATAGCCTTCTTGAATTCATCAGGTACAACACCTTCTGACAATGAGCAGTTAACAAGCCTGGTGATAGAGGGCAGTAAAATATCAATACATTCCTTAACAAGAAATGTAGGCCATGGGTCTAACAAACAAGATTTAGTGGGTGACTTCATGATAATTTTTCTAATTTCCTCTTGAGAAACTTGTTTAAAGCAGCTGAAATTGGGTACATCAGGTGGAGGAGGCAGAGTGAATGAGTCACTAGAGGAAAATGAGTTTCTGATTTTATCTATTTTGTCACTGAAGAAAGTGACAAACCGGTCAGCAAGACCTTTCTTAGATTCATGAGAAGGGAGTACTGCTTCTGGACTAGAGTGCAGTGCGGAACGCAAGACCTGCCATAGCTTCTTGGAGTCATTGGTATTTTCTTTGACCAGGTTTCTGAAGTAATTTGCCTTATCTTTGTTGACCAGTGAATTGCAGCGACCAATCTGTCTTCGAAGTCTAGCTCGATTATAGGCAGATTTATCTTTACGCCAGATTCGTTCCAGCTGTCGCCTGATGGTTTTTGCCAGCCTGTAGGTGTCAGATAGCCAGCCAGTAGCTTGCTTAGTAAAAGTGCGAGTAACCAATGGTGCATGCTTGTTGAGCAATTTGCTCAAATCATCTAAGTATTGTTCACACAAACCACTGACTGTATCACCAGGGCATTTTACGAATGCGCTATTTCCCAAATCCTTACGGAAACTGTCCATGTCAATTTTATGATACCTCCTGAAAGTGACAACTTTTGCCTTATGTGAAGGAGGATTAACTGAGTCAAGCTGAGCAAGGACAAGAGCATGATCAGAAATAAATTCAGCAACTCGTACATTAGAGATGACACTGGCATCAGTAGGAGTAAGAACAAGGTCTAGGATATGACCATGTAGATGGGTAGCTGTTTGAACATTTTGTGTTATATTGCATGATTCTAAACAGTTCTGGAATTTGATACTATCATTTGAAGAAGTATCCACATGAATATTGAAATCCCCACAAATTAGGAAAGAGGGAGAAACAGAGGATAAATATTCTAAAAGATTGAGAAATTGGTCCAGGAAACTTTCAGAGCATGAGCCAGGTGGACGATAAACACAAGTCAACACAAGCTGTTGAGCCGCCGACCCAATTGCAATGCTAACATTTTCAAAGGAACTGAAAGTAGGTGTGTCCACAGATCTAAACTGTACATAAGGTTGTGATTCGGTTGTCTTTTGGTGTAATACAGTGACATAAGATGAGTTAAGGTATCCGACAGTTACCGAAGGTGAGTTGAGGTTGTTTCATGGTGACCATCGTTTTTAGCACTGTTATTCTATTGTTATTGATGGTTAAAAAACCATGTCCAATCAGTGGCCGTCCACCTGTAGTGTGAACAACTCGGATGAAATGGGGCGACCTGGATGCCACCGAGAAAAACTTCCCACCGCGGGACATACTGCCTGTAACGTGAATACTGTAAAATTTCTTTCTTTAGGTTGATCCTTAAGCAGTCTTGGCATTAATTTATTTATTCTGGTTGACCCCAAAGCAGTCTTAATTAATTTATTCAGATTGAACCTAAAACAGAAAATTAACAGTTGCTTGCATGCTGATGCTTGGTGGTTTATATTACAGAATATTTACCACACAGTAGCACTGTTTTCCTCCATCTCTTCTAGATAACATGGTGATAGTTAGGAAAAAGTGATGTTGACAATTAAAATACAAGCAAACTTCTGCCACATTTAATTTCTATTTCTGTATTTAAAAAACCAAAGAATTTTATTTACTTTTTAATGGCCTTATCTACTTAGTATACCACTTGACCCACAGGACTTTCAAAATTCACTTACTACAGAAAGCGTATTAGATTGATTGGACATCTTCAAGAGACGAAAGCTTAATAACACAATAGCCCATAGAATGGTCATCACTTAAAATAAATGTCTACCATCATTCAACTATTTAATTTTCCATTTCTTAAATTCCCACCATCAAAGACTTTGTTTACAAAGGATAATGTTGGACTACCGTTTCGTTTTATCCTACAAAACTAAAACTGGAACAAACTGACATTTAATAGATTAGTAATATTTGTAGATTTATATAATATATACACACTTAATCATAACTTCAACCTATTATATTAAAATATAGGGTTAAATCTGTCTTAATAAACCTATATTTATTCATCATAAATTATTAAAGGCTTATGTATACTTCTGACTAGTTTAAGGTAACCCTACTGTTTTTGTAGACAGTTTCAAAAGTTACCATAATTTATCTATTTATAAAATACACGTATGGATGTCAAGGCATTAAGCGCCTGCTTTGTTGTGTAAGTAGAGGGCTCTATAATTTGAGCATGGCCCCCATATACCTGTTTGATACAGAGATTTCTATCAGGTGATTTCTTACCCCTTTGGAGTCATCTTCTAAAAATAAATCCCCTTATGTGAACTCCAGACTTAAATTTTAAAACAGTTATTGTGTAAAAACAACAAATAATAGAAATACAAGTGAACACACATGTTTAATATACACCTCAATATTTGTTTAAATATCTGGTCAGAATTTACTTCAATGTTTTCTATTCAGAGAAAAGAGAATTATTCACAAATTGAGTTTGAGTAATGGCGACACCTGAATTTTGTAATACACAAATGGTGACAGGGTTTGTAAGAGTGTGGACGGTTTGAAGAGGTTTAAAGACAAGGTGATAATAAAGTCCCCATCACTCTGACCACAGACTTGGTTGACAGGTGAAGTGATCAAAGCACTGATACCACCCGTGAGTGGCCTATCTAGCCCTCAGGGAGTTAGCTAGGCTGATGACTTAAAAGTTCAGAAGTTTTCAATTTGTTTCCAGAATGGTATACTATGTGTAGGAATAATCATAACAATTTACATTTCTTGAATCACAAGAACCTTGCCTTTGTTACATAGTCAACATACTTGTTTCACTTAGATCAATAAAGGATATATGTATAATCCCATACACATTTTTATGTTAGTAGTATATTTTTAATTTATAACATATCAAACTAACTGAAGTTTGGTCAAATAACTCCAACATGATTCAAATATATGGAGAGCTCAGATAGAACCTACTACCGCCAGAGCGCCATGGTGTATTTCCACTGGATGGTAGACTTAAAAAAATCTGGTAGAATTTATTCAACCAAAGTGTATGATTAGCTTTCGGCTCAATGGTATAATCACCACAGATATCTGAAACTGTTCAAACTGCTCTGGTGAGACAACCCTAAACATGGCCGTTACTTTGGTAAAGTGGGGTCACATTTATAGACTGTCCTGGTACCATAATGATTTGTTACCATTACAGTGCTAACGTTTCACGAAAATTAGGAATGCTTTCTATGAAAACTGTAATGATTTCCATTTCCATAGACACCTTGCTACCCAATGTCAGATAAAATATAAACTCGCTCAATATACTTCATACAGCTTTATAATATCTGAGATGGGAGAGGTGAGATCATATGACAGTAAGTAAGTAGGAGCTTTTGCTTGTCTTTTAGAGGATTGTCAGTGACAAGCCGCTAGTGAACTCCAAAATCTTGCCAAGTAGAAACTAATACATGTGTATTCATGTGGCCATCTTGATATATTTTTCATAAAATGTGTTTACACAGCAAGTTTTGTGGCAGGAGAAAGGCCTATTCAGGTGTAACACATTGCTCAAAATAGGGAATAATTTAGCACTTGATGAGATGTATGCCACTTCCAGGGTGGTAACTAGGGTCCAACATTCTCACTTGTGAAAAGTGCAACATATGTTCAAATGTTCTTTTAATTAGATGACAAATTAAACATGTTATAAAGTTCACTTTTTACGGATTTTAAAAATAAAGGCTTTTGCTTAAAACTTTTTGAGTTATAATGATGTTTTAGAAGACAGATCTTTTGAGAGCAATGAAAGAGACACTTTATACGTGGAGGAAACCAGGACGGAATAGGTGATCAGAATTTCTACCACAAAACAACCGTTTGTCAGCAGATCAACTGAAAACTTTCTCGTGTACAAGTTATGGTCAAGTTTTCAACTCAGTCTACAAATGTCTCCTTGTGGAATTTTATTCCATCATTGTGGCTATAGAAACGAAATGATAAAATCATCCAGTACAACTTTTATGTTTAAAGTGACATGGGCAGACGGCTTGGTTCACAATCAAACTGTGTAAGGTTGAACTAAAACTGTACAAATGTATGTTATCAAATGAGCTATGAGAAGTGTAGCTTGAAAACATAAATATAAGCAAAAATAAAAAAATATTACATTGAATTTACTGGAAAATATTACGAATTGATCTCAGATTTGTATATATGTGAAGATTATTTATAGATTTCAAATTACATATGGGAAATATTGACAATAGACATTTGTTTGAAATCCTGGTAAATAGTTCTTATTTAATTGTACTTTCAAGGTACACAGAAGAAATAGAACAAATTGCTCCTGAAGAAACAAAAACAACTGCTCATCATGTTCATGGTGCAATTTTAAAAATAATTCTAAAAACTGCTGCAATTTGATTTAAGAGTGACTGGGCTACTTCAGTTATCAACGCAAGTATAAAACATGTTCAAATAGTATAATGTTTTAAACACGTGTGTAAAATTTTTGTAATGATTGACTATGATTTGTCATGCGTCAATATTTGTCCCCGTCAGCCAATGAAAAGGGACAAAAAGCATTTTCAATTATTTTAAATCCAAGTTTTATTCCTCCTTATTTATTTAACACCTGTTTTTAAATAATTAGAGTAATTCTGTTTTCTGGTTTTTTTTTTCAGTTTTCATCCCAAAACCTGTAAAAGAAATTGCTCATTCAAGTGAAAACAAATATTTAAATGATGGAAAGTCAAGTCAAATCACCTGAAAAAGTAAATTAATAGTCAAGTTTAAAATTTGCTAAAACTTGAGTTAGATAAAAAAAACTGAGGTTTTGCTTCTTTGGCTTTATTTCAGATTTAACTTTCAGTTAGTGTTTGTTAAATTTTAGGCTGAAATTTTACCCTTAACTTCAAATTTGTCAGTAACACCTTTAACCTTAAACTAAAAGATTATTTCTTAGTCTGAAATTTACATTGAAATTCGAACCAGTCTGTGTAAGGTTCAACCTCACTTTTTGATTTGTCTTTGTTATCTCAATCTAAGTTTTAAATTTGAGTGATTATTTTTAAGGTTTATGCTTAGGCCGAACTGAATTTAGTCTTGTTTAGGCTTTATAACTTCTAGTGAAAGTTTAGTTTTCTCTTGGCTTAATGCTATAGGCTGCAAATTAGGTCTGTCTTTGTGAGATTAGAGTGTTATGATTGCATGGCTGGTGTTGGATTGGAGCACTTGCATTGTATGTAAAAGCCTAGTACAAAAAACGTAACAAAACGTAAAACGACAAAATAATGTCTCCCCTTTGCAAAAATAAACTATTTTATGACTATTTCAGAATGATTTACCATACTATGGTAATCCAGTGCTGTGTAATCCAACACTAGCTCTGTACACAGAACATTATACTAATGACTGTAACTTATTGGTTGCAAAAGATTGATAAATTCTGATGTCTCATGTATGTGGCAAAATATGGCAATTACTTGTGTTTTATAATGATCCATTCTGTTGTTGAAGTGCTCAAAATATTCACTATTTTTCTTCTTACAGGTTATTTGTGAATAAATGAGCACAAAAAGTTGTAGATAAAAGGGAAATCTGTGAGATATCTGGCCAAAGAATAATTTACAAGGTTTAGGTTCAGCTAATGGGGAATCATTGACACTTCAACAGTGTTGGAAATTCCCAATATACACCAAAATATAACATAATTTTCTTTGCTTAAGACTTTTCCTCAGGATTTGTATGATGACATTTTTATTATACCAAACCTCTCATGTATTTGTAAGGGGCGATATTAATATTTGAACGCTATGTAGATAAAGAATCTCACACAATTTAAGTACTTAACTAAAACCTCAAAATGTCACAAACCATTGTACTTGATGGAGTTACCGTGGAGTACTGGTCATACACTGACTTTCTACCTCTAAGACAGTGGGTTCGAATCTCCAGCCTTTGTGAGAAAGTTGGTAGATGTTTTCCAGTGCTTTTCTCAACATGAAAACTACCTAACCTGACAAGACCTATTCAGTGAAAGCGATGTAAAAGCCAAATCAATTGAAGTTCCTGTCAGATATTTTACAAGGCAAGCAGCTTAATATGGAAACTTATTTTCCAGAGGGTGTTCCCGAGACCAGTAACTATCACCCTGTCTGCCACACAAAATATAAAGGTAAAAAACATGTATCCAAATGGGTGATGGGTTGAGGAGGGGGTACAATACATTAAGTCTTTCACCCCTGTATCAATCTCTCTGTCTCAGGGATTGATTTAAATTAAGGGCTGTCGCACACTGCTTCTCTAATTATGTCTTTCTGAGGTTAAATTGTGTTGACTTCTGATAGAAGATCAAAGAGGCCGCCAGTGAAATCTATCTTCAGCAAAGTGGAGGCTTCTCACTGACATTTCTAACACAATATCAAACTGTCCCATCTTGATATATAGTTAGACATTCAGCCAGTTTTATGGATAGATATCAACATATTTATTCACCCCTTCTGTGCCTCAATTTTGTATGTTTTAATTGCAAACCCTCTTTGAAAAGGATTCTGTTACACCATAATGGGACCAACCACACACAAACCCTAGAATACACGCACAGACTGTGTATCTAACTATTTTCATTTTGAAAAAAAATAATCAATAAGTTGTTTCCATTGGTGACACGATTTTGAGCCAATGAAAGTAGTTGTTTTCACAATGACTGAATTAAAATGATTTGTGTCATTGTGTTGATGAAGAAAAAGTCCTCTGAAGTATAACTGTTTTGACATGATGAAAGATAGAGGCTCTCTCCTTTTTCATTCTCCTTTGTTAAAAAGATTTTCATTTCTTTTCACAGAGTTTAATTAGGTGTGTTTGAAGCCCCATGTCCCCCATTGCATCTCTGACGTGTTGTTACATGAACTCTCATTGGAGATAAGCATAATTTGAAATCTACGCCCAGTTTATGTGTGTGAATTCTGTCACATATTTTGAAAAGGCTTCATTGACAAAACAACATTTGTTCTTCAGAAATATAAGCTTACTTTTTCACAGTAAAGACAATTTTACATGAATAAAGAACCTTGATATGATCTGTACTCACAAATATTGTCCCTGATATGATCTTTCAGCCACAAATAATTGTAAGATGCAAATTTAGATGAAAAGAAAGTGGACAAAAATGTAATTTTGGAAGTATTACCAGGCAGGGTAACAACATTGATGTGCTTTGAGAATATATCCCCACTGTATGTACATTCAAACAATAAAAGTGCATGAAGTATAATTTCTGTATGGGATTTATATATAAAATCTCTATGGTAAATTATATAATTATTAATAAAATGATGTGACAACCTAAACAAACAAACGTGACAATGTAACTAGACCCTTAGTCAGCTTTAGAGTATGTTACATTTGAAGCTCACCTTTTCTAATGATAGATTTTCTTGGCAGGGTGAATTATATTATTGCAAACCCATAACTTATACAATATATACTGTATGAACTACTGCTATAGGAAATGATTACACTACAATTTCATTTTAGAACGGATTTATATTACTTCCATTTATTTTTCATCCCATTTTTTTTCTTTTCAAATATATTTAACGTCAAAATATCGCGGTGAACTGTAAAGCTAGGTAACATCACTTCACAAGTTGTACCTCTGGGATTTATAATTTTCTCTGTGAGTTTCCAAAACCAAATCTTTTTGACGAATACGTGCAGGTCAAATTAAAAAGAAAAACATTTGACACAACAAGACAGGAAAAAACATCTAATCTTGATTGTACAAAAAGGCTGACATTTTTACTTGCTCTGAAATCTATGCATTTTATTGTACAATATGGATCTCATTTATAAGTAGTCAATTCTATTATATTTGTACCTTTTCCACTTTAGTTACCAAGGATATGTTCTATATACATTGTATATCTCCTAACTCTATGCCAACAGAAACACTCTTTTTCGTAGACATTGTTACAAAGGTTACACTCACCCGGCTAAAAGCTCTCTGAAAAACACTTCATAAAATATAGATCCAGGCTTTTTAGCTACCTCTGGAGAGTTGGTGTAAGCAGAGTTTGAAAATGATTCAGCCTGACACAGAGACAGGCCCGGATAGAGGGGCTCAGATGTTTACCTCTGCTAGTAATCCAATTATCGCCCATAACCACCATTAGTACGGGAGGAGAGTGCTGTCTATTAGCAGATCATGCGTGACAACCATTTAGATCTAATTACTTCTTAGAGCTTCATTTGACAGCTGACAAACAGATTCTGTTTTCATTCATCATGGGTACAGCAAAGAGTTTTTTTCAGAGATAAAGTAAAAAAGGCAAAAGGTTGTAACAAATTACCAATATTTGATGTTCCTATAATTGTACTTGTTACTATATGTTGTCTGTTGTTGATATCATGGACTAATATTTTGTGTTGCTAGTTTGAAAGAACAATAATGTTATTCACAGATGAGTTTGATTACTTAACATTATTTTATTATATTATATAATCTGTATAATTTTGATGACACAAAGAGAACACAATATAAATATCTCCCTTAAATTTTGTATTGCATAATAGAAGATTTCAACCAGTACTGATTGAAGAAAATAAATGTTAAAATATGAGGTTTATATTTTTCTGTGGCATGTCAATCATATCAGGGTCACAATTTAAGTTAACAGGAGGTCAATGTAAACTGTAGCACCATACTCATACGGTCAGTTTTTTTGTTGACCACAAACCAGACAGAAACTGTTCGAAATCCTGGCAATTAACCGAACCTGCATACGAAAAATTTTACATTAATATACATACATATGTTGGTGATATATACATGAAAATTATAACATATAAAATATGTATTGTTATACTTTAGAATATTTATTGGAAAATGCAAGTCAGAGGGGAAAATATAAAGTTGTATGTAGGTCTACATATATACAATAGACTGTAGACACTACATATTCTGGGAAGAATAATTTTTAATTGAAAGGATGCTACAGCACCGAAACCCCGAAGCACCGATTGATATACGTGTAGTACTTTACAAGGACTTAGTGCCGATACGAAATTCAAATGTTAAATTCAATGGTTACCTACGTCTTGCCTCCATGGATGTGTTTTACTTTCTGTTATACATTTTAATAGGATTGCCTCAGCTTTGTCTCCTCACTCACACGCCACAAATAATAGTAAGACAAGATGTGACACATCAAGTATAAACTTGCTTGACTGTTCCAAATTTTGTACCATTATTGATCAGTTCCTCATATGAAACTCCTGGAGTATCAAGCACGTATCTGATGATGTTGGTGGTGTTACATGCCGTGTTGAAATTTCTTGCCATTTTAAAATGACATAAGCTGTTTCGAAACAAACCATGGATGTTTCAAAACCTAGACAATTTGTTTATCAATAATAAATCAAGTGTTTCAGTTTCATAAATTATAAACATAAAAATGTATGAGTCAACTTGTACTTTTGAAGTCGGTAAATTTATTTCTATTTTAAATTTAAGAGGTTAAGAGGTAGAGCTTAATAAATACCTTTAAGAATACTGAGGGTGTGTATATATGATAAGTAAGAGGATTGTACCTTTTTTGGAACAGCCAATACACCCGTTCAAAGTTAAAGTTAAGTGATACAGCTTCATGAATTGTAAATTTAATAAACTATAAATTTGTAACTAGATAAAACCTAGATTTGCCTTTAGTTTTAGCATTCCTTGGAATATGTTTTGTTTCTCCTCTTCTTGAGTAACTAAATTGCTTTAATTTTTTAACTTTTATGTTAATATGTTTCAAACTTATCCCTATTGTAAAGTTCACTCATCTGCAAGTAAAGGCGGTCTGAATGAGGAGAGTGTTGGAACAATAGACACAAAACCAGTTAAGTTAAACAAATTATCATCAGCGAATACAAGTGATCGTCATTTTGTAAATGAAGTCAAATGACTTAAGTCAGATTTATTTACTCTAGTTGGATTTGGAAATACCAAGTCAGTCTCAAAGCCAAGTAACAGTTTTAAATGAGCAGATTAATTATTTTGAAAATGCCAATGGTCAAAGCAGTGAAATAGCCAGGAACAGTGCTACTTTTAGGAACGTGCAATAAGATTTTCCATTGAAATGATTATTATTTTGATCATGCGGACACAGGTTTTCCACAAGGTTTCTCAAGGTTTTTAATGTTCATCTACGGCCAGGCACTGTCATCCTACTGACATCCAACATTTTTGTACAGTCTGCATTCGGTTACACATGCTACGCTGACGGAGATGTAAGGTGAGGCAAGGTTCAGAAAGGTTGTGTGTCGGCGATGTACGTTTGTAGTACTCTGGTACCACTGTCACTGGCAGTCATGTCTCAGGTGCACTACTGCCCCAAACTCCTACAAAACCATGACTCACAGTGACCACCATCATTTCTTCTGGTGACTTGAAGAGAGCAACATCATTATAAATATTCAGCCAGCTGACAGATTAAAACTGCAGGGTGCTAAGCTGCAACTGCAGAATGATATACTTGTGCAAAATGTTGCAGTTCGTCTTGCTTTGGCTCATCGGAGGGAATGAAGGTGTTGCAGACAGTGTTGGGTTAGAAGCTGGATCCTGGAGAGGCCACTCTTTGGCCAGTATGAAGTTCTGATGGATCAGCTCAAGTTATTTCAGCCTTCTTCTGTCTATTCGTTGTGGAAAAAATGGCACAAGATACAACTGCCCAGATAAAAGGTTTCAGGAGGTTCCTCAATACTACCCATCAGTACATAAATTAAAAAAAACACTTCGGTCAAAGTTTTGTTTTTGATGCTCCCACACTTTGGAATGATTTGCCTGATGATGTCCGTTCTGCTCCAAATCTTGCCTGTTTCAGGAAAAAGCTAAAATCATATCTCTTTGATAAGGCTTTCCCACCTTAACATGAAAACTTCCCGGCTTCTCCGTGGTGCTGACCTGGCTATATCTAAGGATTAATGATTATTGATTATGTACCCAGTGTTGCACCTTAGAGTCTGCTTTGTCAGAGATTAAGCGCTATAAAAGTTCAGAAGAGAATAGAATAGAATACAGAGCTGGTGGAAAGATTTGGCCCAGTGATTCAGAAATAGAAGACATGATTTCGCCAGCCACTTCCAGCTGGGTTAAAGACAGCCATCATCCTCAGATACCTGACCACAGGGGACCCCATACAAGAGCCTGATGTATTGCTTCAAGGTGGCTTTCAACACCACATCCTTGTTTTTGCCAGAGGTGTGTGAGGCCATCTACCAGGTTTACAGGGATGAGGAGCTCAAATGCCCAAGTACCCACATGAATGGCATGAGAGGGAACAGCACTTTGGCTAGGGGTGGATTCTTTACCATGCTGTGGGAGCCCTAGATAAAAAACATGTGGCCATAAGGTGTCCTAGGCAGTCGGGGTCCAGATATTTCAACTACAAGGGTTTCTACTCAGTGATTATGTTAGCTCTGGTGGACGTTGACTACAGGTTTCTGTGGGCAGATCTGGGGAGTGATGGGTGCTGTTCTGATGCCCTGATCTTTAACAAATGCCAGCTGAGGCAGTATGGATGGGACCATAGGTTTTCCAGATGCAGATTCGATGCCAGGTGATGACAAGGACATGCCATATTTCATTGTGACCAACGATGTCTTTGCCCTGAGGACTTTGCTAATGAACCCTTTCTCTGGCAAAAACCTTAATGACCAACATTGAATCTTCAACAATAGACTGTCCAGAGCCAGGCAGGTGGTGGAGAATGCGTTTTGTATACTGGCCAATCGCTTTAGATGCCCACTGACCACAATGGCCCAGGAGCCACACAATGTCACGTCAGTGGGTTTGGCTTGTGTGACCTTGCACAACATAACCAGGACACCTTACCGGACAGACCATCAGGGACTAGCAGATGAGGAGGACAACAATCACAGGCAGGTGTTTGGAGGCAAGGTCAAGTTGTTTCAGACCTTGGACAATCACAGCGGTGGAACCAGGCCACAATCGCAGCCAAGTGGCAGAGAGAGTAATTGATGCATTACTACAACAATGCTGTTGGGACATTGATAAACCTGAAACATTGACTCTTGTTGTTTGTTACTACATAGACTTCCATTGTTCTAAGTATTAATTGTTACATACTTATAAAACTTAATTTTTTTCTGCTTACATTGTACAGTGGATAATATATCAATAAAGTTTTTTGGGTCAAATAAATCAAAGGTCAAATCCTATTAAAGGTCAACTGTTTGCAACAAACACTGAAAGGTCATCATTCACTTATTTGATCCAAGGTCACACTGGAGGTCATAATAAGGTAATTGCTCTTATGTATTCATTTGAAGTGACATGTTTCAACATGGCAATAGAAGATATCTGAAGAAATGATAAGGTGGAGGTAACACTCTCGCCTCCCACCTCTGAGGCCGGGGTTCGATTCCCGGCACGGCCTCAAGTGGGAAAGCTGGTAGCTGCTTGCCGTTGGTTGGCAGTTTACAGTACAGAACCCTAACGAATTGAATGTACTGGTTTCCTTTGCCCTTCCAACTACCCGTCATGATATGACCTGTACAGTGTTGAAAGCGACGTAAACCCCAAATAAATAAATAAATTTAACAAACCAAAAAAGAACATAAACATAACAAAAAAGCATAGAAAAAAACAAAGTTCATAATTTACAGAAAAACAAATCATAACAATAGTATAACAGAGGTAAAAAATAATTCAACATAATACTGCCAAATAATACAGAGGTAGCACAACTGAGAAGAAACGAACTGGTAGTAGAAAATTTAGAAATAAATTTTGAAGCAACATGAATTAGCCAAAGAGAAAGTTAACCAAATGTAAAATGCTAATGTGGGGAAAAGAAAAACAAAAAGTTACATTTATACATCTAAATCAGCTCAAGAACTAGTCAAAAGTGAAATAGAAGTGGGGGAAAAGCACAAACCCTACCATCCACAATTTAGAAACCTAAAACAGCCAAAGAGTAAGTTAAGTAAATGTAAAACTAAAGTGGGAAAAACCTTACATTCACAATTTGACAACTAAGTTTAACCGAAGTACATGGTGACAAAAGTGATACCCCAAAAATACAACAGTGAAACAAAACATTAAACACATAGTCAAAGGCTTTTTGGGTGGCCACAAGCTGTGGGGAACTTTGGAGTAGGAACATATTTATCAAAAAAGGAAATGTTAAACCTTGAATATAACATTACACATTATCTGAAAGTGACACTGTGAAACTGCAAAAATGTACAAAGTAATTATAAAGGGGGGCTGAGATGGATATGACTGACAAGTGTTAACCATTACAGTAGTTATGATACAAATGTGTAAGCAGTACACCCTGAGTACAAAGTAACAACTCAGAAAAAAGGTATTCCTGAAGGGTGTTTAAGGTAACCCTGAAACACATGAGAAGCCAACATGAGAAGCCAACAACTGCATAGGCAGTTCTGTAAGGCTAACACTACCACACAATGAACAACAGTACTACCGACAGATCACCAAACAAAAGAAACTACAAATAAAATTAAAATTAAAATAAGCCAATAGTTAGAACCATTAGCAAGAACTGCCCAAGTGTGAAAATAGAAAAAGGCACACACCCCCAGGTTGTCATGATGATCCGGATCTGAGACCCAAAAGCAAGAGACGGTGCAAGGGATGTCACTCTGGGAAAAGTGGACACCTGTGAGGCCTGAGACATGGCAACACCTGTCCGAAGGTTGCACAAGATGTACTTTGGCTCTGCCTGTCCAGTAGCACTCTGCCTGATGGCAGCAGACTGATCAAAGTACTGCTTGATCATCTGGTAGTCTGATCCTGGAACAACATCCACAGATGGGTTGATGTCATTCACATTTGCCTCCATCCAAAGGCACCATGACTTCTTCATGTCGGGACTGGAAGCAGCCAAGGTACTGCCAATCTGCTCCCAGGTCTTCTTGGTCTGTTCTTGCCTCACCTTCAGGATGTTCAAAATCTCTTCAGTCTCCCAACTCTTGGTGGCCACAGGGGTGACTTGGTCAACTGACCCCGACCAACACTTCTTCCTCACCATCTTCATTACCACCAAAGCCAAGAGAACTGCTAGAGCATTGAGGTACCAGTAAAGGGGATACTGGGTAAGTAGCAACAGAAGACGCTGAACTTGCAGCAGCAGTGGACACAGCACTTCTAGACACAAATTTCAACTGAAAGTACAAGAATAAAATTCAGTTACATGTTGCCAGATCTGAGGGACATTGAAGGTAATTCATAGGACATCACTGCATCTGTCTGAAAAAAGGTGTTAGGGAAAAAGAATTTTCAACCACATATATATATACAGCAACACAGCAAACACTACATGTACTTTATTCACCAAAAATTACCATTAACAGATTTACATAGTATTACATATTCATTTATATTGACATTTACATTCACACATTTTATCTCTGCTAATGTAGTGGCAAGTGTGATGGTGTATCAATTAGATATTTATAGAACAAATCTGCCAACTAGACATGCGGGCTATGTGCCTCTCCAGGAACTGAAACTTCTCAAGGATGTACCTGTCACGATGCATCAATTCACATGCACCATCCACTGAACGATGACCTGTCAACTAGCCAAATCTTGGCTTTTCCGCCAGACCTGGAGGTCTTCAACTGCAACAACAGAAACAACAGCAAACATATTTAGTACTGCTATACTTTCAGTAACCTTATTCATACATTCTACATCACATGAATTACACACCAGCACACATATTGCAGATTTACAATATATTTAATTTTAAATATTACAGTGAACTGGGTCCACACTTGTAGGGCAAGTTACCATTATTGCTACATCATTCAGCACGTATACTGATCACTTAATTATTTCTGGTGGGAGTATGCAGCATATAATGGCAGTTACATATATATACACACTTGCAAGTAGTGGCCAAAATCCTAGATCTCCTCTGTATTACCATATAACGTAACGTGAAGTTATTGATTTTTTGTATTATTTGGTATTGATGTTTATTGTACTCTGTTAGATTGATCTATTTATAGACTGGGGAAACCCCTCTAGGCTTCAATAATCTCAGTGATTCTATAAATAGATTTGGGGAAACCCTCGAAACTAGTTTCTAGAGCTTCCTCACTGGTTCTGGTGACAGTATTTACTTTTATGTTAGTTCTATACTCTTCTAAACATTTCTACAGCTGTATATAAGTGCTGTACAGCTGACCACAGATAAACATAGTATTTGCTGGCTATAAGGAAAGCTACTTGTGTTTAGAATAGTGATCTCAACGGGTACCCGGATATCCGGGTACCCGAACCCTGAATATTTACCCGAATCCGAAATCACATACCCGAGTACCCGAATCTAAGCTTTACTTCTGTTAATATCGCCCACGTTGGCTGACCTGAGTACAGACGTATCTGGACTTTATTAATTCAGTTTAAAATAAAACTATTCGATTAAAATGTACAAGAATATTGTTTTCTCACCTTTGTACACCGTTTATAGTATTTTATTTGTCTGTAATTTTGGTTGTTTATATATTGTCAAATACCGGAACTCTTTGAAAATCGTCAGTATATTGACACAGTTACTTAATTCCGAGTCCATAAAACGCGGTATATTGGCTATATAGTGACATGCACTCCTTAATATAAATAATATTTTCAGACAGTAGTTCATAATTTAGCATCAATAAAATTAATTTACCTGCCTGAAGAAAAAATAAAGTTTCAATTCCGAAACTACATTCGAGCAACAGTAAATGCTTTACTGATAGGTCATGTGACTCCACTTTTATGGACACTGTTACAACCGTGTTTTGAATGTACACAGAAATCTTTTCTTGGTTGATATTTCTTCTGTGTCGTACTGTTTTGAATGCAAAAAAGGTGGCTGACGAGAAATAAAGCAAATGGTTGTATTTCATTATTTCTGTAAGTTTTAAGTATGTAAATGTGGAGATTTTTGTACTATCACCTATTATCGCCCATCGGCGCGAGTACCCGGGTACCCGCCCGCTGAAATCAGTACCTACCCGGTCCCACCAAAAAGGGTATTTTGAGAACAAAACTTTAGAACTATTATCAAGTGGATATATACTTCTTGTGTTGCGGTGAACTCTTGTTGGAGTTAACTGGATACAGTGTCTGGATAAATTGGTACTTTGGATATTGTCTGCACCTGGATACAGTACGTGGATCTACCAGAGAGTGGATTTGTTTTATTTTGGACATTGTCCATATCTTGGAGCCGACAGCATAGTTGTGCAGACTCTCTGAATATTATGTACAGACATTTTGTATTACCTTACACTTTAAAAATCACAGGATAAGGACATTTTGTGTCATCGGACATTGAATGGATCACAGGATACAGGTATTTGTGTGTTAGTGGACACTAGATGGATCACAGGACAGATTACTGAATACAGTGGATGAACTGAACTAAGTTAATGGATAGGATTGTGGTGAGGTCAGATTGGTTTCATTATTGTATCATTGTATGTACTATCAAGAGCATACCATTTGTCTATAATCATTATTTTTAATTGTTAAATAAATTTGTAAAGTAAACCTTTTTGCCGTTTCCTGTTGCAACTTATAAGCAACTGGTAATTGTTACCACACTTGCTCTGTGACCGTAACATCATGTCCATTTGGAAGTAAACTGCTCTTCTGTCCATGAAGTAGTCATGGACAACTTTACGGTCGAAAGTGGGGGTATGAAGGAACTTAGGTTTGGGGGTGGTGTTTGATTCCAATTTCACATTCTTAGACCATGTGTCACAGGTCATAATGTCCACCAGAGTTCATGCAATAGACCTCTGCAGAATTCGTCCCCTTCTAGATCTTAAAACATCAGTTCTTTTAGCAAATGCTTTGGTGAGCAGCAGATTGGACTATTGCAATTCCCTGTTCTTATCACTCACTGATTTTGAGTTAAGGAGATTGCAGTTAGTCCACAACTCACTCTGCATGGTTGTCACCCATTCCTCTAAATTCTCTCACATTACCCCTCAACTGAAAAAACCCATTGGCTCCCAGTCAAATACAGGGTACAATTTAAAATAGGCCTCTTTACATACAAAATTCTCAACCAGGGTCAACCAGTTTACCTAAGAGAATTAATTCATCCCTACACCTCTTCCATAAATACAAGCAGTTCCTTCATACCCCCACTTTTGACCATAAAGTTTATAAATCAATCAATTTCTAATTCTTTCAGTCACTACACCCCAGTTCTTGTGAACTCCTTCCCCTTCCAAATAAGAAATAGCCCCTCTGTCACATCTTTCAGGAAACACCTCAGAACCCACCTCTCTAATTCCAGTTTCCCAACTTAGTCTCCTTCCCTCTTGGCCACACCCACAACTCCGGATTATTGACCTTGAACACCCCTCTACTCTCCTTATGATAAATGATTTTTGTGAAGCTAGCACACTGAGTTTGCCTTTGTGGGGAAGATAGTGTGCCTGCAAAGCAGTAGATTAGATTAAATTAGATTATAAGTAGTATTTCAGGTATTCTCTTTACAATTTTGCTGCTTCTGAACCTTTGTTGGCATGCCCCTCTACTGGTTTGTTGTTACCCTGTGGCATGCTCCTGCCTGGTTACCCCGCTGATCTGCTGTGACCTTGTGGTCAGCCCTGTACTGAAGTATATTGTGCAGGATAATTCATGCCATTGTTATAACCTTCATCACCTTGGGCTCCTCTTGTGGTCTAGAATAACTCGAATTGGCTTTTCATTATATCAAATCCATTTTTAACCATTTGACAGGTTCAACTCAGTGTGTGGTTATATACTCATTCTGGAATGTACATGTTGCAGCGGAAGTTTTGCTTCAAGAACTGTCTGCTGGCACAAAAGGTTCCACCACTGGGATGTCTGGCTGATTGGTCACAATAAAATTACAAAGCTGGCATTTTTGGAAGATGACTGCATCTGAGTTTGCTCCACTGGTGCCCACGGTCACCCACATGAACTTGTAATCATTGTACGACAGGGATAACATGATAATGCCCCTTTCACACTACAGGCAGTATGTGTCGTGGTAGAAGTTTTACTCGACGGCGGAACTGCCCCCCCCATTTCATCCAAAATTGTTCACACTACAGGTGGATGGCCACTGACTGGACACAATTTCTAACCATCAATAACACTAGAATGAGAGTATTACAAATGATGGTCACCGAGAAGTAACCTCAACTCACCTTTGATAGTCGTCGAACGAACACATGGCGAAACGACCAATACCTTAACTCATCTTATGTTGTCGTATTACACCAAGAGACAACTGAATGACAACCTTATGTACACCGTGGACCACACCTTAGGTTACCGTAGTCAGAAATTCATACACGCATGCACAAAATCACCTGGTGAAATGAAAATTTTAAAGTTTGCGGTGGGTTACATAATAATTACTTCAAAAAGACTTCAATGTACTTGTAAGTAAATGAAATTTCAAATATACTTAAGTACAATTCAAGTAAATGTCCTTCAACTGTCAAAATGTACTTAAGTCCTTTTAGCAAGTTTAAGGGAGTGCATGTGGGCTAAGGAGCTGTTATAGCAAAGATGCTGTTATTAATGTGCGAATGAAGTATGATTTTATATACAAATAATGTGTAATTTTTGAAACCATAATGCAAATTAATGTTGCATTGCCTATGAAATGTTTTTCTGCTTTCAGTTGCAACCTAAAACTTTCAAGATTTGCCCTCAGATCCAATCTTTATAATTTTAATTGGCCTCTGTTTGAAATTTTCAGCCATTACACACCTACATTCTGGAACTTTTCATTTAAGAATCGGTTCCTCAATAACGTATTAAGCATATTGAAACTAACCTCTTCAAATTAGATGTCCTCACCTGGTATTTCCTCCAAACAGTCTTGGAATGTTCCCCCAGAATGTCCCTTAACTATGATTTTGCTCATATTTTTGTTAAGTTAGCATACTGATTTCCCCTTGTTGTAGGAAAGTTATTGCATATACAAACTAGTAGCTTAAGATTAGATTAGACTTATTACTGAGCACGATTTCTATGAATAAATTAATGTATATTTTTTTCTCTATTCACAGAAAACTGTAATCCAGGAAAGCTGTGGTTGACAATATGAGTGAAATGAGTGACTGATTAGTCTGACGAAAACTGGGCTTGTCATCAGAGAAATTTATCAATTGTGGCCTTGCCTCTAATATCAAATCTTCAGGTAACCTGTTACATTTTGACAGGTAGGGGGACTCTATGAAGTACACAGGGGTGGCTTTGGGGTTAAAATCAATTATTCAAACATGATTTGAAACACCCTTGCTTGACTGAATTTCTGTTGACAAAACAACACATATGCTTTTGTGTCACTGATAAAACTGACGTTAATACATTACACACTTCATTTAACAGACGTCAGCGATACGTAGACCATGTCGGTGAAACAAAATCCTCATTCACACATTTATTTTTTCCGGAAATAATCTAAACTCATGCTAACACACAGACACTATTGTTTTCCTACTTTCTTGAGACCAAAGTGAAAAACCTAGAAAGGTTCTTGACTTGTCTTGAAGCGTGAAAAAACAAATTTAGAAACATAAATTGATTGATCTTACTCAACAATATTGTTTATAATATAGCAAACCACTTATTTGTTCTGTTGACCCAACAAACCCAGTGTTTGATCTGATGTATAAATCATTGTGAATTAACTGTTTTACCTAACATTGTAACTAATCTTTAAGAGACGTATTTTGAGATCAAAATTTATTTTGATAAAAAGAAGCATTCTGAATACACATGTTGAATTATACATATAACTGGATGGACGTTTTTTAATGTGAGGCCATAGGTCATACTATAGATGGACAGTTTTTTTTTCAATGTGAGGCCATAGATTACACTAGATACATAGTTTTTTTTTTCAATGTGAGACCATAGGGTCACATCCGAAAGGTAGACTTTTCTAGTTCACACAAAGAAATGAGTAATTTTTCCATTGTGAGACAGACCATAGGCGATATTTGATGGGTATTTTTTCTATGTGAAACGCAGATCTACAGCTAATTTGTCCTGAATTCTTTACAGCGCTTAATCTCTGTGTTGAAGATAGTCTACAAAATGCATTATCAAAGCGTAAACCATAAATGAAAACCACCTGAACAGACAACAGCACCGCGGAGGAGAATGCCAGATAAGAGTAAACATAATCTAGGATGGGTATGCTTTTGCAAATTGATTACATTTTAGCTTCTTTATAAAGAAGAAAACACAGGTGATTGATCTTTCCAAATATCAGCACTTATGGATTGATGGAACAAACTTTGGAACACCAGCTGCTTGACTTCTGCAAATATTTTACACACTCCATCTGGGTTTAAGAAACGCTCCAAAAGAGTTTGGTTAACCACCATTGAGGAACTTATGCCCCAGTAAAAAACTCTTGAACACAGAGCAATGTTCAATAGGCAGCCAATACAGGGTTTTATGTAAGGAGTCATGTGTGAATTTTTGGTAGTATTGGTAACAATTCTAGTGAGACTGTGCTGGATATATTGTAGCTTTCAAAGACCAAATACAGAGAGACTCCTAAACAAGAAATTGCAGTAGTCCATTCGACTATTTACAAAAGCATTTCTAGTCATAATAATAAGAGGTACATCCTGTGTTAGTTATTAAGTTTCTTTAAGTCCGTGGTTTGAACAATACATGCCTTACTGATACTATGAACATGCTTGTAAAATGAGAAATCAGAGTAAAAAAGAAAGCCAAGGTTCCTGCTTGCTTCAGCAGGACAGAGGGAATTACCCAGTATGTTGAAGGAGAAATTTATTAGGATTTTTTATGTTACCCCTCTTACCCACATATGAAAACTTTTGTTTTATCTGGATTTACCTTTGCCTTACTAACATCATATAGACCGCTGATTTCTCTTTCAAAAGTCTGTGCTGCATTCTTGTACCATGCCAAAGTTGCCAAAATGCCAAAATTTTACTTAACGTCCAACATATAATCCCATTCATATAACAAATTGAAATGGATATATAAGAGAGTTTCACAGGATTGCATCGTGAAACTATTGCTTGGGCTTGTTCTTACACGATGGTGATCCTACAGCTTAGTTTTGTATGTGGTATAATTAAAAATACATTATCTTCGTAGAAAAAACAGTAATTGATATAATTTACCTCCCTAACACAGCTACTTTTTCAGTTAAAAAAAACATCCTATGTTTTCATAAACTCCAGAGTTCTATTTAAATACCCTTGCTCCTGGTCCAGAAATAATCATAATGTTCAAAATGTTTTAATTCATTTAAATTGTATTACGCAAATAATGTATTGATGCAAGAAAATCGTATTTATACTTTGCTTTTCTGTTGGAGGTAGTGAATCCAATTTCAAATTATGTTTGCTTCGTATTCACAAAAAAAATATACAATGTGCTTTTCAAAGACTTGAACCTAAAGCAACATTGCATAGTAAATGTCACTTCCTCTTTCAATATTATGTGAGAAGAACATGAAAATAATGTTGGTTGTTGAAACAAGTAACCTTATGAAAAGTATAAACTTTCTGAAAAGTAAGTTTGACATTTCTTCACTTATCTCTCACTTCTGTGGTCTTGGGTTCAAGTCAAACTCCTACTCACATGTGTGAGTCACTGATAGTCCGTCCTTCTATTACATCTATTGAAAAGGGCGCGAAAAGCCAACTTTCACCTCAGTGGTGATAATTTAGAGACTTTTCTTATAGTACTCTTTTAAAACTATTCTTCTTGGAAAAAAGGCTACCCTGTATTGCCTGCGGCTAATCAGGGATATTCATCATGAGTAATTATCTATTAAAGGCGGACCAAGTGTCTAATTGACTGCAGTAATAGAATTTAAACACTGGCTTGAGTGATGCTCCATTTCAGCCTAAATTGGCTGAGGTGATGAGACCCGCATATCACAGGACACACATACACACACACTTTCACACACAGAGAAAGGGGAAGGACCAGTAGTGGCATTTCAGATGTTGTCACTCCTTATGGTTCATGTACATCTGATCAAATTGTCACCTTCACAATCAAAAATTTACTTGTTTTGTCAATTTCAGAGATTAATACCATAATAAAATAATTTATAAATAAATAATAAGAAAAAAATATATGAATAGTTTTAAGAATCACTTTTCTGTTGCTAAACCTCATAATGTGGTGTTTACAATAACGGGAGTGGGTGGATGTATCTCTTGATCTTACTAATGGAAGGGCCATAGTGGCTACTCACCCACTCCTCAATAGCAGCAACCTGAGTAAACTTCTCATTTTGAAAAGCTTCATTTCACCGAGTGGATCAAAAGTCTGTAGTGTGCTTGCTTGACTCTCACTTGACTCTGTGGTTTTAGGTTCAATTCCAGCTTACAGGAACATACAGGCAGGACTGATATTCTGGTGGGCATGATATGACCTTAGCTATCTCAAGGGACACACTAAATTTAATTTCAGCCTTTTTGTCAGTGACATAAGCAATACGCGTAACAAGGGTTTAAGAGCTTTTACTCTTTCTCATAAAATGAGACAGAATGAGAATATACAGGAAAGGGAGGCTTTACAATAGCACCCCTAGCCCCAGGGACCCGTGTGAGTAGCCCCTGAATAAAACATCAAATTGTCGTCTGCTTCCGGCTGATTTATAACCCCACTAAGTGAAACTGACCCAACAAAAGACCACTTGGTTTCTAGGTGTCAAAAATGGCGGGAAAATAAGGAGAGGAAAATCCCAGTGGAGGCACGTCATCAGGAAAGTGTGAGCTGATGTTGTAGTCCCATCTTTTCATATTCAAATGTCCAAATTTGAATGATATTCCAGGACAATATTGTAGTTATGCAAGGAACTTCTTACTTTTTATGGTTTGTTATTATCACTTCCGCCTGTGGCCGAAGGCCATGGTCGGGAAATTATAAAATGCCTTCTGTATGTCTGTGCATGCATGTGTACATGCATCCGTGTGTCCGTCCGTTTGTCACATTTTTACATAAACCTTTATATCTTGGTCATTGGTCAAAAAAAATTTGGACTCATTTAAAAAAAACAACAAACAAACATATGGCTGCTATAGCTGATTTTTTAAAAATCATTGACATGTTCTAAAAGTTTAAATATTGATGCTAGCTTCATAATACTTCCACAAAATGTTTGTTAATATGAATAATATGTCTGAAAAAAATATTGACCTTATTTTGAAAAACAAAATGGCCGCCATAGCCGATTGTTTGAAAAACTCTTTAACATGTTCTAAGTTTAAATATTGATGCTAGCTTCATCAAATTAGGACAAAATGTTAATGGCTAGGAAAGCTTGTCTCAGAGTCATGATGACCTAATTTTGCAAACAAAATGGCCACCATATCGCATGTCTAAGGTCAAATTGGGGTCATAATATTAAAAAAGGCCTTATATGTTCCTTATTATTGGTTTTAAACCGTCATATGTGGAAACAAGTTATTGGAAATCATAGCCTGCGAATCTTTTGTCGAATTTTACCTTTGACCCCTGCTTCAAGGTCAAATGGGGTCATCATACTAAAAATGCTTTTTATCTCCATTATTGTTTCTCTAGAGCTTCGAATTGTGATAATAACCTATATCATATCATGCTCTGTGAAACCTTATGCAAGTGTCGAATTTGACCTTTGACCCCTGCTCAAATGTCAAGTGGGGTCAACATAATAAAAACACCCTATATATCCTTTATTATTGTTTCTAGAGCTTTGAAATTTGAAAATAACCCATAGGAAATAATAGCCTGCGGGTTGTTTGGCAGGTGTGGAATTTGACCCTTGACCCCTGCTTCAAGGCCAAGTGGGGGTCAATGTACAAATTACCGTTATATTACCCTACTTATTTGTTCTAGAGCTTCAGAATGTGAAAACAACGTATACAAATCATGCTGTGTGTATTTTTTGCAAGTGTTGACTATTACATTTGAGCCTTGCTTCAAGGTCATATGAGGTCATCACATTAAACAAAACACACATCTCCTTTATTATTGGTTCTAGACCTTCAAATGTGAAAGCAACTTATGGGAAATCATAGCCTATGAATCTTTTGTATGTGTCAATTTAAGCTTAGGCCTCTGCTTCAAGGTCAAATGGGGTCAACATACTAAAAAGGCCTTATATCTCCCTTACTATTGGTTCAAGAACTTCAAAATGTGAAAACAAGCTGTAGGGAATCATAGCCTGTGAAGTTTTGCAAGTGTGGAATATGCAAATAGATTTTGTTCAGATAGTAAAGGTTTGTAAAATGAAGAGTTGGTTCAGTATACAATACTAAAAAGTACAATTTTTGGAGATTGGAAAAAAATTAATAAAAATATACACTGGGCTCAATCTGGGTGTATATTGAAGGCTCCAGGCTCAGTTGTCTGTACACCCGGATGTCTGCAAAAATTAGTATAATTATAATTAAAAATTCGAAAGACGTCAATATGACTCCATAAAATAGCTATTAATCAACTTCATACAAACACCATAACTATGCCTCAACCTTCAGATTATTTCATGAATGGCAAAAAAACATTCCCCATGTCTCAGAAAATCATATAAGAGTTATTTTTACTCAAAATTTTATTGTATTCACCGGCTGCATCCAGTGGATACTTTGGTTTATCATTTGCTATGCCGCCACTGTCATGTGTAGTGAGATTGTCAATGTTAACACTCTAAGTGGAACACTACTCCTGCTAGAGTCACCAAATTTGCATGATATCTTCATTGGGAGGTTAGCTTCACTCGGACTGAAATCAGCCTAATTCTGAAAAACAACATTGCCACCACAGACATTTCTTTGACAATTATATACCTTTTTCTACTGGCTGGTTCTCATAAGTAGAAGGTTGAATTTCTTCATAGGTAATATGTTTAACAGATATACATGTCCTTTACAACCTTGCAGACAGTTGACCTTGAAGCTCTTCATTCAAGGTCATCCACGAAGTGCCAAAGTACCCCGCGTAGCAAACTTTAAAAGAGCCTGTATCTCCCTTATTATTGGTCCTAGAGGTTTGGCATGTGAAACCAACCTATAGGAAATCATGGGCTGGGAATCTTCTGATGTGGTCAGATTTGACCTTGGGCCCCTCCTTCAAGGTCAAATGAGGATAGCAAAACTTAAAAGTGCTTTTAACCTGCTTATTATTGGTCCTAGACATTTGCCATGTGAAACCAACTTATAGGAAATCATGGGCTGGGAATCTTCTGATGTGGTCAGATTTGATCTTGGGCCCCTCCTTCAAGGTCAAATGAGGATAGCAAAACTTAAAAGTGCTTTTAACCTGCTTATTATTGGTCCTAGACATTTGTGATGTGAAACCAACTTATAGGAAATCATGGGCTGGGAATCTTCTGATGTGGTCAGATTTGATCTTGGGCCCCTCCTTTATGGTCAAACGATGGTTCACTACCTTTGTTGGGTTGTCTTTCTGGTGGATACAAATTTGCATCAGTTCTCTGATGCGCTAGGTCTAGTTTATTTTTGATAACCATAGCAAACATGTCAATAAAACATTCTAAGCTTAGGCATAATAGCACCAAAAGGAGGAGCAAGAGTAACAGATACAGCTATAAACAGATGGAAGGTCTGACAAGAAATACAGCTTCAGATCATATCCATGAAGAAGAATGGGTTCACACAGCAGAATACCTAAATCCCCCAAGAGGGGACTTGTCAATCAATATTCCCAGATACACAGATTTAAACCCAATAGTGTGAAGCCACAGATATTGATCAGGGCAAATGATACAAAAAGTGAGAATAGGTGTAAGAAGACCACTGTGACACCTGAGGAACAGTAACATTCTTGGGGAATGGACGAGTGAGGTGGACAATGACTTGTCAAGAGAAGCTGTGACTGGGGACACAACGAAGATTGAGTAAGGCTGGAAAGATTTGTCTTGAGTTAGGGGTTGATATGGAAATCATGAAGTAGTCGTTGAATTTGCAGAGTATAGCTTTTATTAAACTTGCAGACACCCAATCTGAACAGGCCTTTGCAACTGCCTGGAAGGATGGTTTGGGTGACAGTGTCACAAATAGCAATTCCATTCCATTCTGCTTAAGGACGCAACCACCAAAGGGAGGCAGTAATCCTGGTTTGGAGGATGTTAACACATTATTTAGGTCCATTTTGAAGTGCAGGAAGCGAGAGCCACAACTGTCGGGATTAATACATATGTATTTAGACACGGACACATTCCACCTTTGCTTGATGGCAGAAGCACTGCCTTGCCTTTGAGCCACACTTTAAAGAATTCAAAAATAGATCTTCTAATTTAAGGCCTTTTATTTTAGCACAACTGATAGTTCTATGTCATATGCTGATGATACCTTGCTATCCCAATAAAAGTTAAAGGCATTCGGAAGGCAATTAAAACATACGTAAACCCAATTGGAAGATTCGTAAACCAGATAGCTGACCAGCAGTTTTGGATTGGGAACCAATTGCAATGTTAGGGGTGGGGGTTCTGATTATAATAAATGCAAAGCCAATCTTAAACATACCGTACCATTTGTAAAGTCATCTTATTGTTCTAACAGTGGTCTGAAACATATCTTAACATTGACAAAGCAATCTTTTCCACTTAAAGTCTATCTTTAAAGTTTGTTAACCATATGGGTGAATTGGAAAACTATTTCAAGCTTTTGGAGGTACATCGGAAAACTTTCTAAATTAATTGCAAAGTCACTTGGAAAGCTCTATGGAAATTATTGGAAACCTGTCCTAAAATAGACGAATGAATTGTGAAGGATTTTATTTTGTCAATTGGGATGTAGGTTTATGATTGGATCACCATAATGGAAAAGACATATAAGTCCTCTATACACTGATTTGAACCGCCAAAATTTCAAGTTTTCTAAGTTATGGATGTAGTTGATGGTGTACACGTGTTTTACATCCACTTGTACTATCCTAACAGATAATCACCCCACTCCCATAAAACAAAATGAGGGTGTCTCCCAAATAACCCCGCCCCCTGGCGAATGAATGGAGAAAAGTGGGCGGCAGGACACTTTGAAGTGGGGGTAATACAGCCAAGAATTTGACCAACCTATTTCTTTTCTTCAACATGTATATTCACACATAGTCTTGTTCAAGACTTACTTTACAGCAAAGTTTGTAAGCTTCAGATATATTTGTATATTATAGTCATTGTGCACCCATACAGCATTCTCTGTATCAATAGAAAGGCACGGGTGGTTTAAGATCCTTGGACATTCTGTTATTTTGATGGGCAGTTATTAATGTGTAATTTAAAGAATAATTGAAGCCTTAAACAAGGCTTATCATTTTTAAGCCGGGGGGGGGGGGGGGGGGGGGCTGTTTGTAACATAACCGCTGATAATGTCCCCTTGTAGTCAATGAAGCACCTGTATATAAGGGCCTTGTAATAAATCGTCACCTTTGAACTTTCGGACACCAGGGCTGAATAGACTGACACTCGGAAACAGCAGAAATAATAGATCATTAAGTCTTCACATGCTGCGTAAAAGAGGGTCTGATTTGGAATAAAAAACTCATCCATCTTCACAACCTCGTTTTCACTGTAATTAGTTCAGCTTTATTTCTCTTCAAAATGACTTTATTGTATTTCTGTTCAAGTCACCAGTCTAGGAGTGCTGAAAGGTGTACGGTGCATCACAAAACTTTGACACTTTTGAATTGGAAATCAATTTCTTTGTAGATTTTTTTAAATGAAGGAAAACACCCATCAGTATTTGACATCTCCTTTGAATGTCTTTGTGGTATCTTTAAATACCATGTCTTTTCCTTTGAAGTTTCATTTGATAAAGTTTTAAAAAAGAAGAAAAGATTTCCCTGATACGTAATGTATAATTACAGACATTATGTACATACCGAAACTATCACGTGATCAAGATATCACCAGAAAAAACTATTTGGTCCTGAGATTTCTGAAAGTTCTTTCAGTTGATACCCATTATGGTATTATAAAATGTTGACTGTTATATACCGTGGTATCACAGGTTAAACACAGACTGTTTATAGACTGTATATTAGGTTATCGTACTTTGTACACATATTAAACGATATCTTGCAAAGATATATTTCCTGGCATCTAAAACCACTATCACACTTCCAGTGCTATAATAAAGCTGTATATTTTGAAACATTAATGCTCCTTCAACCCAGCTAAAAGTCTGTGAGCATTGTATATTCGGAATGGTTTTGAAATCAAGTCACAATCATATATTTCTCTTGTTCATGTTTTCCTTGTTTCATCGTGTGCTAGGAACCTTTCCATTCCTACAAAGACGTGGGACAGGGCCCTTTACACATTTTAATGCTTTCTGACAGTCAAAGTTAGATGTTCATGTCCCTGTGTGTCCCATACAAATGTGGTCATACTGGGATAGGCTATCTGTATTTCTGACAAGTTTGTATGGTCTAGATTCGAATCCACGTTCATACTGGTAAGAGACGATAACGTCATTATATGCAATTGATTTGGTGAGCCGTATGTCATAGAGATGTCATTTTATGAGACAAATGATCATATATCATTGATGTTTATATGGTGATACAAATGATCATATAACATTGTTGCCCATTTGAAGAGACTTGTGGTAGTATGCCACTGATGCCCATTTTGTGAGACAAGTGATCCTATGCCAGCAATGCCCATTTTGTGAGACAAGTGATCTATGCCAGCAATGCTCATTTGGTGAGACAAGAGATTATATGCCAGCAATGCTCATTTGGTGAGACAAGAGATTATATGCCAGCAATGAACATTTGGTGAGACAAGAGATTATATGCCAGCAATGCTCATTTGGTGAGACAAGTGATCCTATGCCAGCAATGCCCATTTTGTGAGACAAGTGATCTATGCCAGCAATGCTCATTTGGTGAGACAAGAGATTATATGCCAGCAATGCTCATTTGGTGAGACAAGTGATCTATGCCAGCAATGCTCATTTGGTGAGACAAGTGATCCTATGCCAGCAATGCCCATTTTGTGAGACAAGTGATCCTATGCCAGCAATGCCCATTTTGTGAGACAAGTGATCTATGCCAGCAATGCCCATTTTGTGAGACAAGTGATCCTATGCCAGCAATGAACATTTGGTGAGACAAGAGATTATATGCCAGCAATGTTCATTTGGTGAGACAAGAGATTATATGCCAGCAATGCTCATTTGGTGAGACAAGTGATCTATGCCAGCAATGCTCATTTGGTGAGACAAGTGATCCTATGCCAGCAATGTCCATTTGGTGAGACAAGTGATCTATGCCAGCAATGAACATTTGGTGAGACAATGAGATTATATGCCAGCAATGCTCATTTGGTGAGACAAGTGATCTATGCCAGCAATGCTCATTTGGTGAGACAAGAGATTATATGCCAGCAATGCTCATTTGGTGAGACAAGTGATCTATGCCAGCAATGCTCATTTGGTGAGACAAGTGATCCTATGCCAGCAATGTCCATTTGGTGAGACAAGTGATCTATGCCAGCAATGAACATTTGGTGAGACAAGTGATCTATGCCAGCAATGAACATTTGGTGAGACAAGAGATTATATGCCAGCAATGCTCATTTGGTGAGACAAGTGATCTATGCCAGCAATGCTCATTTGGTGAGACAAGAGATTATATGCCAGCAATGCTCATTTGGTGAGACAAGTGATCTATGCCAGCATTGAACATTTGGTGAGACAAGAGATTATATGCCAGCAATGCTCATTTGGTGAGACAAGTGATCTATGCCAGCAATGCTCATTTGGTGAGACAAGAGATTATATGCCAGCAATGCTCATTTGGTGAGACAAGTGATCTATGCCAGCAATGAACATTTGGTGAGACAAGAGATTATATGCCAGCAATGCTCATTTGGTGAGACAAGTGATCTATGCCAGCAATGCTCATTTGGTGAGACAAGAGATTATATGCCAGCAATGCTCATTTGGTGAGACAAGTGATCTATGCCAGCAATGAACATTTGGTGAGACAAGAGATTATATGTCAGCAATGTCCATTTGGTGAGACAAGTGATCCTATGCCAGCAATGCCCATTTTGTGAGACAAGTGATCCTATGCCAGCAATGCCCATTTGGTGAGACAAGCAACAATATGTCAGTAATGCCTATTTGGTGAGACAAGTGATCCTATGCCAGCAATGCCCATTTTGCGAGACAAGTGATCTATGCCAGCAACGCTCATTTGGTGAGACAAGAGATTATATGCCAGCAATGCTCATTTGGTGAGACAAGTGATCCTATGCCAGCAATGGCCATTTGGTGAGACAAGTGATCTATGCCAGCAATGCTCATTTGGTGAGACAAGTGATCCTATGCCAGCAATACCCATTTTGTGAGACAAGTGATCCTATGCCAGCAATGCCCATTTGGTGAGACAAGCAACAATATGTCAGTAATGCCTATTTGGTGAGACAAGTGATCCTATGCCAGTAATGCCCATTTGGTGAGACAAGTGATCCTATGCCAGTAATGCTCATTTGGTGAGACAAGTGATCTATGCCAGCAATGCTCATTTGATGAGACAAGAGATTATATGCCAGCAATACCCATTTTGTGAGACAAGTGATCCTATGCCAGCAATGCCCATTTGGTGAGACAAGCAACAATATGTCAGTAATGCCTATTTGGTGAGACAAGTGATCCTATGCCAGTAATGCCCATTTGGTGAGACAAGTGATCCTATGCCAGTAATGCTCATTTGGTGAGACAAGTGATCTATGCCAGCAATGCTCATTTGATGAGACAAGAGATTATATGCCAGCAATACCCATTTTGTGAGACAAGTGATCCTATGCTTTGACTTCTTTCCAACCTCTTAGCAATGAAGATATTAAAAAATTAATCTTATCAGCTGCACCAAAATCATGTAGCCTTGATCCAATCCCAACATCATTGCTGAAGGACTGTATTGAAATACTGTTACCCAGTATTAGCAAAGTAATAAACATGTCCACCATACAAGGTGAAATGCCAGAGGGGTTCAAACATGCAGTTGTTACCCCTCTGCCAAAAAAAGACAGATGCAGATCCTACTTTCAAAAATTTTAGGCCAGTATCTAACTTGCCTTTTCTGTCCAAGATGATTGAAAAAGCAGTCTCAATCCAATTACTTGACCACACAAACAGTCATAATCTCTGTGAAAATCTACAATCAGCATACAGATGCCACCACAGCACTGAGACTGCTCTGATCAAAATCATGAACGATGTTCTATTGGAAGCAGATAATCAAAAAGTGATACTTATGGATTTTCTAGATTTATCAGCTGCATTTGACACTGTTGATCATTGTATTTTGCTGCACCGACTTGAGAAAACGTTTCGAATTGAAGGCAAAGCTTTAGACTGGTTTAGAACTTATTTAACTGGAAGAACTCAATCAGTGGTTGTTGGTGACTGTGAATCTCATAAAAAGGTTCTAGAATGCTGTGTGCCTCAGGGATCAGGTCTTGGGTCTGATCTCTACTGCAATTATACATTACTTCTTGGTATTATCATCAGAATGTTTCACATACTTTTCCACATGTATGCTGATGACACACAGCTTTACAAATCAATTGACCCAAGTAATTTTGAAAACCAAAAACAAACTGCAGAACAACTCCATTTGTGTGCATCTGAAATAAGCAACTGGATGTCTAATAACCGGCTCAAGCTAAATGAAGAAAAGACAGAGTTCTTAATTCCTGGCACTGGAAGACAGCGCTCCAAAGTCATTATTGACTCATTAAATGTAGTTGGTATTGACATAAAGCCAAGCACAAGTGTCAGAAACCTTGGGGTAATCATTGACCAAGACCTATCACTTAAGGAACAAGTAAATGCCATATGCAGATCCTGTTATGGTCACCTAAGGTCCATCATTCAAATAAGACCTTACCTGACTAAGTCTGCTGCACACACAATAGTACAGTCACTCATATCTTCCAGATTAGATTATTGTAACTCTCTCCTAGCTGAACGCCCACGATATCTTATCCATAAGTTGCAGAAAGTACAAAATTGGGCTGCCAGGATAGTTTTGAATGTCAAGAAACATGATTCTATATCAGTTCACCTGCATCAGCTCCACTGGTTGCCTGTTAGGTTTCGGATCAAATTTAAAATAAATCTACTAGTATATAAGAGTTTGAATGGACAGGCACCATCATATTTGATATCAACGCTTAACTACCAGCAACATCAACGCACCACAAGATTGGCAAGAAAATCATACATGCTACAAGAGAAAAGATCAAAACTCGTCTCTATGGGTGACCGTGCCTTCAGTGTTGTGGCACCAAAGTATTGGAATGAACTGCCAGATGATATCAGGAACATTCAACTTCCATTGGACATATTCAAAAAGAAACTAAAAACTCATTATTTTAAAACAGCATATTGTAGAGAAAAAGCGCAATGATTGTTTTTTCTTAAATAGAATTGGCCTATATAAATATGTTATGTTATGTTATGCCAGCAATGCCCATTTGGTGAGACAATGAGATCACATGCCAGCAATGCCCATTTGGTGAGACAAGCAACAATATGCCAGCAATGCCCATTTGGTGAGACAAGTGATCCTATGCCAGCAATGCCCATTTGGTGAGACAAGTGATCCTATGCCAGCAATGCCCATTTGGTGAGACAAGTGATCCTATGCCAGCAATGCCCATTTGGTGAGACAATGAGATCACATGCCAGCAATGCCCATTTGGTGAGACAAGCAACAATATGCCAGCAATGCCCATTTGGTGAGACAAGTGATCCTATGCCAGCAATGCCCATTTGGTGAGACAAGTGATCCTATGCCAGCAATGCCCATTTGGTGAGACAATGAGATCACATGCCAGCAATGCCCATTTTGTGAGACAAGCAACAATATGCCAGCAATGCCCATTTGGTGAGACAAGTGATCCTATGCCAGCAATGCTCATTTGGTGAGACAAGAGATTATATGGCAGCAATGCTCATTTGGTGAGACAAGAGATTATATGGCAGCAATGCTCATTTGGTGAGACAAGAGATCTATGCCAGCAATGCCCATTTGGTGAGACAAGTGATCCTATGCCAGCAATGCTCATTTGGTGAGACAAGTGATCTATGCCAGCAATGCTCATTTGGTGAGACAAGAGATTATATGTCAGCAATGCCCATTTGGTGAGATAAGTGATCCTATGCCAGCAATGCCCATTTGGTGAGACAAGTGATCCTATGCCAGCAATGCCCATTTGGTGAGACAAGTGATCCTATGCCAGCAATGCCCATTTGGTGAGACAAGTGATCCTATGCCAGCAATGCCCATTTGGTGAGACAATTGATCCTATGCCAGCAATGCCCATTTGGTGAGACAAGTGATCCTATGCCAGCAATGCCCATTTGGTGAGACAAGTGATCCTATGCCAGCAATGCCCATTTGGTGAGACAATGAGATCACATGCCAGCAATGCCCATTTGGTGAGACAAGCAACAATATGCCAGCAATGCCCATTTGGTGAGACAAGTGATCCTATGCCAGCAATGCTGATTTGGTGAGACAAGAGATTATATGGCAGCAATGCCCATTTGGTGAGACAAGCAACAATATGCCAGCAATGCCTATTTGGTGAGACAAGTGATCTATGCCAGCAATGCTCATTTGGTGAGACAAGAGATTATATGCCAGCAATGCTGATTTGGTGAGACAAGAGATTATATGGCAGCAATGAACATTTGGTGAGATAAGTGATCATATATCACTCTTGCCAATTTGCAGATACATGTGATCACATGCCATTGGTGCCCATTTATTGAGACAAGTGGTCATGTACCACTGAGTCCCATTTTGTGAGAAACAAGTGAACGCTGGTAATAGTAGCGTGAAATATTTGCGGTTGTACTGTACGCCTCCAGTCAGAGTACCATATATAAAAATTGTCCGATGTTTAATTCTCACTTTAGAGTTCAGAGGTGAACGTGTTTATATTTCTATGTATATGATTAATGATCGACTAGTGACAAGTACAGTAGTGAAAATTAATGCCTCGTGAAATATTCCAAGTTTACAGTATGGAGGTTTTATAAAAAGTATGCATTTAACATATAATACATCATTCCGTGTTCTTGTCCAGAAACACATCTCCGATAAACAAAACTTGCCTCCCACTGAAGAGGTAATGGGTTTAAGTTTCAGTCTGGATCTCAAAGCTTTTAATGCAGACCCTCATGCAATTAGTATTCATTGCTTTTGTCCAGTCATGTTTAGACAAGAGTAGTACAATGTGCAAAAAGTCACAACAAAACCCAAAACTAATCTCATAAAAACCAGGAGGCTATCCCCCAAATCCACTGTAGTTGCTTTAGTGCTGAAGTTTTTATGTCCTCCAATTGAGGAGAGGTACTCAGGTAATTTGTACATTTCCTGTGAGGCCAATTGCAGTAAGATTCTGCCATGGACTCCCTGTGTCACTTCTCATTAAGTGAGCATGCGCACATGAACAAAAAAAATGCCCAAAAACTCAGAGTACACTGACTCCACAAAATGTGTTTTCCATTGTAAATGATTGTTGCATGCTGAATTGGCACAAATTGACTTGTGTAATGAAGGATCCAGCCTTCCCTCCAGGCGTAAATTTGACAACTGTTTTTAAATTGAGTGTAAAGGTCAAACACAATGGTCATTTGACCACAGAAAGGACATTACAAAAAGATGGTAATGTTTTCCACACTGTGAATCCTCTGTGATATGCAGAACTCATCTGAGATTCAAACAACGCTTTTGTCGAAAAAGGTAGATCGTTAGTAGATCTATAACTTATAATTAGTGACGATCACCAGTAAACTTAACTTCCAGTAAGAGTACAAAAGGCAATGCATTCTGCTTGGCGATGTAAATCGCAGTAACTGGAACAAAAAAATGTCTAAATGAGCTTCGGGGTAATTTCTTTAAAGCTTATATATTGACAGAAACGTATGTTATTATATATTCCACATAAAATTACAGACTCATTAACTCTTTAAATTTTATTTGGCTATAATACAATTTATTCCTAAAATAAGCTCAGGTCGTCCAGAGACACACCTGGGCACAATGGGTACATCCAGGGAAATTTGGGAGCAAATTCTTTAGTACTTGTGTGGATGTCTGGGACAGCTGGTACCAGAAGTTAAAGGGTGAAAAACGGAAAATGTAAAATTCGGAAGCAAGGCTCCCAGATCACATTTGTGCCAAAAACAATAAAGCCAGACTGCTCCTGGACCGTCATTGGAAGTGGAAATGTCCCATAAGCTTGTTACACTTGAAACGTTGGAATAGTAGTAAATTCGTGACAATGTTTCCCACAGATCTAAATGCACCATGTTGTATCTTATACAATAATATGACACCTAGCTGTCGTATTGGGAAAGTGTGAATGGTGAATAACATAGCGTTTGACACAGTTCTGAGATATATGTTGTTGTTGATGTTTTCTCAGTGAACATGCTCCGTAAAAAAGGATCGTTTTATTTTGAGCACAGAAAGGCTAGTAAAAAGTCTGAGAGTCTCTAAAATAATGGCTTAAGCAAATAAAAATGTGACATTGAGTCATATTTGTCAGTTAATAAACTCATAAACAAATAGAAGCAAATTAAGTCAGTTTGTCTTTTTTTTTATTCTCTGAGAGAAGAAAACATAATAAAAATATGACAAAGTCCTCAGAGAGTGTAAAACCAACGCTAAACGGCAATCCATATGTTAAAAGATGAACATTTGATGTGAAATGAACAAACTACTACTGTTCATGGCTTTACCGGTTTGTTCAAATTTATCAAACAGTTGCCAGGATTTACACTATAAAAGTCATGGTGATAGCATGTAGCTGAGTACTGTCCAGTGAGCCGCAGGTCAGATGGTAATTATAGAAGGTGGAGCAAAGCCAAGGTGAGTGAAGGTAAGTATAAGTTTCAGTTTATGTAACACAAGAAATAACACGTTTGAGGATTTTATTTACATGTTAGTAAAAGCAGAATTGACTAGGAGGACTTGTTCAAAATGAATAAAATGAGATTTCAAAACACCAAACCCAATTTAGAAGAAGGGTGGAATGTTGGCTGAAAATGTGAGGAGGATGATTGATGCTGCTTGTGACGTGCTCTGTAAGTACTCCCAAACTTCAGAGCTATGCCACGAACCGTATGACATGATGTTTTGCAATTGTACATTATGATTGTAGCTCCTGACCTTCTAAAAGCATGAAAACTGAATCCTTGTATAGGCATACCTCTGTAATGCAATATATGTTTTAAGCAATCTCTTACTTGAGTGCCTAGAAACGTCATCAGGAAGTGGTCTTGTAGGCAAAAGTCTTTGTAAGGCCTTAACTGGGCATAGATAAGGGTTATCTATACTGGGGATCTGAACAATATGATGTGACTTATGATTCTGTAATGTCTTAGACCATTTCAATCTTCAATCTACCCCTGGTGGCCAAATGCTACACCCTGCCTAAATAAGTGCTTGTTTTTATCAAAATTGACTTCTGCTATGGGGAGCAATGTTTGACATTCTGAGGAAAGTATAGTAAGCCACTAAGAAAATGGCTGTAAATAAGATTGGATCCTGCAGGATGTCACATGATAAAGAGATCAAATACAAAGTTCTAATATCGAAGATACCCTTGGGGGAGGGATTAAAAGTAGAATTTATGGAAATACTGCGAATATATCTAGTAAGGGATGTTTCATAGCAGATAAATCTAATCTCTATTTTGAAGCAGATGTGGCAATGGATGACATATAATTCTTGATTACTTTGGGATAAATGTTATTGGCGTACAAAAATTCAGCAAATATTAAGAGGTTATGAATTGAAATGACAACAGGCAGGCTGAGGAACATCAAGAAGGATATAAAAGTTCTGAAGTGTCTCGCATGGGCTGAAGCTGTTGAGGGTCTGTATGCTGTAGTAGTCCTGGACAAAGCTGATGCTAGTAAAGAAGCTGACAACACATTGGAATCTGAAATTATATATGCAAGTTAAGGTTAAAATACTCAGGAAGAATCTTATCCCAATAGTAGTTTCTCTGCAAATTCTGTAAAAGAGAATGATTAACAGATTTTTCTGAATAAATCCTTGAAAGGGTGGCAACTGCCGTATATTTTGTTCCCCTTTTATATGTCGAACCTGTATTAAAATGTCATAAGTAGCTGCAATCAACCACAGATTTTTGATACATGCTGCTAGAAATGTGTCTTAGGTTTTGTTGGAAGTCACCACTTGTACACAAGCCTCATTGTCAAAGTATATAATGACCTTCGAGCTAGTCCAATAAAAGACACAGGGATTGCATATACTCTGTTTGTCCATATCCCCCTAGCCCTGTTAAGCATGCATCAAGAAACAAAGTGCCACATTGCCATTAAAGTGTTTCAAGAAAATGAGGAACCACTTGATGTCTCTAAAGAACTTGTCAGTTAGGCGTATTTTCTTTTTAATTGCATTCTGCCTGTACAACTTGAGAACTCTATTCATGAAAATGCGAGATGGGACTATGCTCTTGTGTAAATATATCAGTCTACCCAACAAAGAGCAAAATTTTTCCTGGCTAAAAACTTGATAAAGTGGAGACACTCTTGGTATATTTCCTCCACCTTGGTATGGTCGATACTTAGTGTTGCCTGGTTTATATCAATATGAATACCTAGACAAGTTAGGGCTTTTGTAGGTGGAGTGTGTTTGTCCTGGTTCATCAGTAAGCCTAACCTATCTAACAAGTGTGACAATCTGCAAAATTGATCCGTAGCAATCCCAGCTGGGACAATACCCATGTAGTCGTCAATGCAGGCGTGCAATGCACGTTTCTGGAATGCAGCACTACTGTGTGTCCAGCTAAATGCTATGCTAAGGTCCAGGTAAAAATATCCCTTCCATGAGATGCCCAATTTGACGTCTACTGGATCGACTCTTAAATTGTGAAAAGCTCTGGCTATGTCTATTTTATACAGCACTGGGTCTAGATGTTTGAAAGCCTGAATAAAATTAACAATATCATCTATTGTTGTTAATTTTATGGTAAACCTGTTTCCATCGAAGGCTTCTTTGCTCATTTGGTTGTTTACTGAAGCACCATATGGGTGTGACAAGTTCAGTATTATTCTGCGTTTGTATCCGTCTTTGGGCGACTTAGAAGTGCAGGGCAGGGAAATTCATGAGAATCTACCTGGCTAATTGGACCTAACATAGCTCCTCGTTTTATTTCTGAATTCAAGTATTCTTCAACTTTCTTAACTCACTGCTTTACAACACAAAAAGGCATATACTGGCACACTACAGAGAGTTCAAAATGCCTTGTGTCATGTCACACAATTCCTACACAAACTACACTGGCTCCCAATTCATTACCATATATTGTTCAAATATAATCTTCTTACTTATAAAGCAATACATTTCAGCCAACCTCCATATCTTTCCTCTCTGATTAGGCAGAGTAATCTCACATAGGGCAATCGTCTATCAAGTTCCTAATCTAAACCAAGTAAATGCTCAGGGTTGTGCAGCTTCATAGTGGCTGCTCCCACAGAGTGGAACAAGCTTTCCTCAAGCCATTAGAACCATAGAAAGCATTTCTGGTTTCTGAAAATAGTTGAAAACATATCTTTTCAGATTAGCCAAAACTCCAGCATAGCCTATCTCCTCTATCAGATGCTAGTATGGAAACAGACCTCTTTTTGGAACTGGACTATCCCTTTTTGGACATCAGCGCATTAGAGGATGTTTACATCAATTTTGGTTCAACTTACTTAGATCAGCTACCCTTCTCGTGAGTGCTTGGTTAAATTGGTCTAACCTCTCAAGGTATACTAGTATAAGATCTGACTTATCTGGCTGGTTACTTGCTGTCTCAGCAGCAGGCGTGGAAGGCGCTTGTTTATCAAGAGTGGCAGTACTGACGCTACCCTCAGGCAATGTAGTTACAATGAATTCATTCATATCCATATTTTTCTTAGACTGTATCCTTCTTTAGTGCCGGTGTTTTCTTTGGTTTCATCATATTTCTTATGTTATGGTCCCACATGTAAACACTAATACGCATAAAACTTTAAAACTAAAACTTCTTGGTGTTGCTAGTTTCCTAGCAATTTCAAATTCCCTCCACAATTTAATGAGGTTGAATGCCTTGCATGGCTATTGTCCAGCATGTAGGCAAGGTCAATGAACATAACACCTAATAGTTTAAGGTAGGTAACTGCCTTTGCAGGCCCCTTATTTGGCCGTGTCCTACAAATTTGATATGCACAGTGTTGGGGGTTGACATTTAGGTGTCAACCTTAATCATTCCTGCACCTCACTTTAATCGATTTATCCATATATTTTTGTAAAGTGACTGATTATTCGGTTGGGCACCTCTGATTAATCAGCAGCTTGACCCTTTGGTTGACCAAGGGGATAATGGTCAGATCTGAACTGGCAGTCGACGTGACAAGACTAAAAATATTTTACAAAAATTTATTTTTATTATTATTTAGTTTTTATTGTTGTTTTAGTTTTAATATATAGATAATGGCCAAGTGGCGCTCCATTATGTAAACTTAATGGCCTGAGGCCCTGAAAGGGCCGAAGGGTCATTAAGTTTACATAATGGAAGCACCACGAGGCAATTATCTATTATAAAACCCTGTAAATTAAAACCAATTTATTAATTCAACACCTTGTACCAAATGATCAACCTAGACAATCTTTGCAATATTTCCTTTGGTGTGCATACCATATGGGGCTTTCACTAAATTAGTTCTATAATGGTTGTTTTTTTATCTCAATACACAATCAACATTGTTTCACCATTTGTACCACTGGTTTTCCTTTATGGGAATATATAATTTTGGATAAAGCTTGAAAAGTTTTAATATAATCTGACTGCCACAAAATTTAACCATGGATAATGATAATCAATAAAACATGGATCTGTGACTTACAGAAAGCACTTTCCAGAAAAAACTAGACTACTTATTTAACAATGCTTTGGATAATATGCTGTGGTGAGTGTTTCATGTTACTTTATTAATCTGTGTTTATTTTAAGACAGTAAGCTATTATTTTTGTGTTTCAGACATTGAAAGTACTAGAAGCTGGAGAATTACTTATTTGTTTTATTTTGTGTTGAAGTTTTTAGTTTCTCAAGACTTTTATTTTGTGTGCTTCTTTGTCTCTTAATTTGGAATCAAGGAAAAATGCCTCCTGGAAAGATTGTCTCCTGGAAAAAAAGGCTCTTAGAAAGAATGCCTACTCCACATTTTGCATTTTAGTAATACCTCCTATGAAAATTAATCCACAACATTAAGAACAAAATTCATTTCAACCACAAACAGTATATCATTTTAGAAGAATGTATAACAAACTGTAATAAGGTAAATTAAAATCTTTGTTTTGAACTTAAAAACATTGAAAATTTAAATCAAATTTAAACCCAGCAGTAATGCACTTCAGTACTACATTTTTGCACTACGGTTTTTTTCTCATTTTACTTGAGTTAATTTTGAGACACTAAAAACACTCCTTTTAATATAGTATGCTGGGTTAGATTCTCACAGTGAGTTTGTTTGAAAGTTAGCTACTCCTTCGATTAAGTTCACAGAAGATTATTGTGAAGGCAGATTGTAAAGAAATGCAAAGAATTAAAAAATATTCAACTTTATAAATTAAATTGCTTGTTTTGTATTTGTCAGGAGGTATTTCTTCAAGGTAGCATTTTTCCATGAGGTATTTTTCTATGAACTCTGAATGTCATTCAGAATTTGAAAAGACTTTGTAAATGTACCCACTGAACTAATTAATATGAAAGAAGTTGTGAAAACATTTCAATATTGAATGCATTGTGCTGAGGATGACTGGCAAATACTAAGTACCCTTTTGTTCTTGGCAGACTGGTCATTGAACTAAACCACAATCCACTGTTAGAAAATAATGTAGTGTTAACTCTCCATTATGCAAAAATAATGGAGAGTTGAGACAATGGAAGGGTCGCCCGTCTGGGTTTTATCTTCAAGTAATACAGTCTTGTCTCTGGTTACACACTATATTTAGTAGTTGTAGGTTTGTGTATAATCAATCTATATCTGATTTAAATATTTTGAAGCAGGAAATGTTGGCTACTAGAGCTACTTGAAAGGAGTGGCTAGCAGCCAGTGATAGCATGGCCACCCAGCAAGGGTGCTTATTGGGCAAACTTGCTGGATGGGGGTACCTTGCACCCACCAAGAAGTCAAACATCAGTTCCGACAGCCCAGCTCATAAAAATATTGCCAGGGTAAATACTAAGGCTGCACCGGATCAATTGCAAAGACCAGTAGCCCTATTTAATAGGTTTCCCCCTTGTATGAGGTTGGAGATTTAATGAAACTTGTGTTTACGACACATTGAATGATTTTAAAGGCAAATTTTCTGACCTTGAGGGTGACCTTGGCATCCTGGAACTGAACTCTGAACATACTGTAAACGGTTCAAATCACGACGATTTTGAAAAATTACTGTTGAAGAAAAGAGTAGACCAGAAACTTGTTCAACAGGCTAGGTCGTGTTTGGAATGTATAGCTTGCAAACAACGAATGAACAATGCGTTTGGTGTCATTCCACTGTCACCTTTAATGCTGTATCAAGGTCCAAAAACCAATAACACGGCTACATCTGACATTCTGTCCTTACATAGGGCTGTGAAAGATTCTAATTTTCCAAATTATATGGGCATCCGGATTCCAGTGTCTTCAAAATTAAAAATTAAAAACTGGAAATATTAGTTGGCTGATTACTGGGATAAACAACTTGTAGACTTACTAGAATTTGGCTTCCCTCTCGATTTCGACAGAAGTTTTGAACTACAGTCCACTGAAGAGAACCATGCCCCTGGGCGAGATCATGCATATGATATAGAATGTTATATTCAGGAAGAGCTGAAACATGAGGCCATGTTGGGACCCTTTGCCCAAAAACCACTAACTTTGCACATATCTCCCTTCGTGACCAGGGAGAAGCCTGATTCTGAGGTCAGACGTACTATTGTAGATTTGAGCTGGCCCCAAAATTTTTCTGTTAATGCTGGGGCTATGAAGGACAAATATTTGGGGTCAAGTTTTGTTTTAAATTACCTATCTGTTGATGATATTGTTAAGAAAATTGTGGAGTTAGGTCCTGGCTCTTTGCTATATAAATTGGACATCAGCCGAGCTTTTAGGCAGCTTAAAGTGGATCCAGGTGACTTGTATCTATTAGGCCTTAGGACATCACTCCTATTTTATTGATCAATCGGTCCCATTTGAGTACAGACATGGGTCAGTTTTCTTTGAAAAAGTGACAGATAGCATTAGATATATCATGAGACAACAGGGTTTTCCCCATCTGTACAATTATGTGGATGATGTAATATACTGTGGATTACCATCTAATATTCATCAATCTTTTGAGACCTTGTTAGAGCTTTTGACCCATTTGGGTCTCACCATCAACCCAAAGAAGTTGGTGGCTCCATCTACATCTTTAATTTGCTTAGGTATTCTCATTAACACTGAAACCAGAACCATGGCTGTCCCACCAGACAAGCTTGACAGTATCATTGATATGTGTAGCCAATGGAAAAACAAAAAATTTTGCTCAAAAAGGCAATTGTAGTCATTGTTGGGCTCATTGTTGTATGTCTCAAAATGTGTCAAACCTGCAAGTACATTTCTCAACCATATGCTCATGCTTTTGAGGGAAACTTTTGGAAAAGATACTATCTTTCTGAATAGAGAATTTTTCAAAGATTTAAACTGGTTCCACACCTTTTTGAGGCAGTTCAATGGAGTAGTGTACTATGACATCACACCCGTACAAGGAGAGCTACATTTGGATGCCTCCCTTACTGGCATGGGGGGAGTTTTTGACAACCAGTGTTATGCCTTGCCAATTCCGAAAAATTTTAAAAGTTACTCTATTGTTCACCTTCAAATGGTCAATATTCTGGTGGCATTAAAAATATGGGCTTATCAGTGGAAAGATAAGAAAATCAGGGTCAAATGTGATAATATGGCAGTTGTGGAGGTTCTCACCTCGGGCAAGGCAAAAGATGGCATATTGGGTACATGTGCTCGTAACATATGGATGTTATCTGCTCTGTTTAATATTTCTATTCATATTGAGCATATTTCTGGAAAATCAAATGTGATTGCTGATCTACTTTCTAGGTTTAAATTTGATCAACATTCTTATGAATTGCTTGCAACTTATGTCCCTAATGTGTCATGGGTCCCCACTCACATTGATCTCACATGCTTAAATGATGATACATAGTTTCAGATTTCACTGTTGCCTCAGCCCAGTTGACCACCAGAGCGTATGCCCGGCTCCGGGATTCACTTAGACCTGCAACTCAAAGAACCTACAGCAGGATGTTTGCTGATTTTTTGGCTTTCCTGGTGGTCACTGGGCTGACCCCTTGCCAGGTAAATGTAAAAATAAACAGGCCACATTTGGTAAAGACAAACTCCATATTCACTGAACAAATGCTGCTGGATATCATTGCCGCAACAGAGACACTAGAATTCTCAGAATTTTTTCTCTCAGTATACCTTTTGGCATTCTTTTCATTTTTGAGATTGTCAAATATGGTTCCACATGCAAAAAATGGCTTTGATCCCTCTCGATATTTAGCTCGAGGTGATATTATTTTTTCTGACAATGAGGGTATTGTTTTAGTAAAGTGGTCTAAAACCATGCAATCTCGAGACAAGGTGGTTCGTGTGGTTATTCCAAAACTTCCAGATTCCAAATTGTGCCCAGTCACAGCACTATCTAATATGTTGCACCTGGTCCCTGGTTCAAATAATGACCCATTGTTTGCCATCTTTAAGGCCAACACATGGTCCCCTCTTACAGATAGCATGGTTAGAAAGCATTTGAAGAGGGTTTTGCGGTTTTTACAATTGCATCATCACAATTTCACATTCCATACTTTTAGGAGGTCTGGGGCCTCTTGGGCTTTTGAACATGCGGTTCCCATTGAATTAATAAAACAGCAGGGTACTTGGTTCTCTGTGTTTAGAGGTACATACAGAAAACTAATCCCTCCAGTTCTCCTCTTACCCAAGCGTTCCGACTACATCTACTCCCTTGATGGGTGGTTTGGATGATATTTTGTCCATTATTTAGGAATAACCCACTGCTTGGGATCCGTACTCATAGTAACTTGAGCTCTTATATTAATACATTTATGGTGACCTGCTGGGGCGGGTCATTATTGCATAATATGTGTGGCAGTGCTCTCTCAACATTTTATGAATTTTATTTTATAATACTTTAAGGCTAGGGTCAGCCCTGCCTGCTGCCACACTGTATGGGTACATGATGGATTCAAGTTAGAGTTCCTATATTTCTAGTCAGTGATGTATTATTGTCATTATTAATAATTATATGAACTGCAAAGAAATTTTAGTTTTATAGATGTTAATGTAAAAGATTAATAAAAATATAAAACCCACTGCAGGTTTTCCTTGCTCTTATCACTGCCCTTGGCGTGGGGGGTGACCTTGGTTACCTCCTTTTGACCTTGTTTTCACCTTAAGGTCAGATTTGATGCAACCTTGATTGTAAATTGTTTGGATCTCCTCTGGCACTTATCTCAGTTTTTATTGTGTAAAACTTACCTTAAGGGTATCAGGTTACTTATGTGACCTTTCTTGACCTTGTTTTCACCTTTGGGTCAAATGTGCTTGAACACACATGATCACTCCTACTTGTGCTGTGAGCTGTATCAATCTTATTGCGTAAAAACATGTCTGTGCTTATCATGGTCTTCATCATTTGGGCTTCAGGTATGACTTGTTTTGACCTTGACCTTGCTTCGAGCTCGTCAGTTCATCTGTTCAATTTATTTTACCTTCTAAAACTGTGTAAAATGTTGGGGACACTTTAACAGTATCCAACTTAGATAATATCAGACTTGGGAATAGGTGAACTCAGTCTTGGGAACGAGTGGACTCAAACTTTTGTAAAGTTTTGAATATACACACTTGTAGGACAGCAAAGGCAGTGTTTGACATTGAGACATTAAAGTATATGTACTAGTGTATTCAGTCATTTTGGTAAAACTGTGATCAAAACATCATCCTGTGATCATGTTTAGTTGTGAGCATTGAATAATGTTGTGACCAGGACTTCTTTTCTGCTGATCATCCAATCATTTCGTGCTCACGATTAATTTTGTTTGATAAAATGTGATGACTTGGTAAGCGAGCATGAGATGACCTAGTTTGGACAATTTGTGACTGTAAAAATAATATTGTGGGCATCTCAAATTATTATGTCATAAACACAATGTCACCTGGTGCTATCAACGTGTATTCTTGAGAATGTCAGATCCTTTTGTGGTAATGCTATGCCGTGGTGAGCAGAAGATGATCGGTTGATCACAACACCTTAAGTCATGAGCACAAGGTGATCTGGTATGGTGACAAAAACTTTATAATCATCATTTGTAGGGCATTAAAAATAAGTCAAGCAAATAAGAAAATAATCCATAATCACGAGATTTTCTAGTGCTTACAATACAAAAACCTGTAATCAAGACAATTTTTGGTGCTCGCTACATGATCTGGAAAATAATTCCGGAGCACTAGATAATGTTGTGATCACAAGAAGATTATGGAAGCATGATCAATGATGCAGTACATGCTAAAATAAAACTTTCAATGTCCTTACAACTCTGAATTTAAAAAAAAATATTTTCTTTATCAAACTGGGTATATTCCATGGGATCAGATTATATCGGTTGTGATACATTGGGGCCTTTGGACCTATACTTTTACAATTTAACACTCAAGAATTTATATCAGAGTATAACAATGATGTATAAAGTTTTAATGATATGGGCTGTTCAAAGAGCGAAGCCCAAAAGCTGTACTTGTTAATAAAGTTAAAGCGTTTGGCAAATTCTCACTGAGAACTGGGAGAAGCTGTCTATTGATCAGCAAAGTCAAACTTTACGTTTTACCATTCCCTTCAACAGATCAAGTCATTGTAACATGCATCTTATCAAAAGCTGGGTTGGACCAAAAAGGCCTGTTGGTAGGACTCCCCTTCAATACAGATTTATTACATACTTATATCCAGAAAGGCTCAGGTTTTAGACATCTTGTATTTTCATACACAGATGCGTACCAAGGGTAACGTGGGTGTGACCATTTGTCATATGTGGCAACCGCAAGATCACTGATGCTTCAATTCAATTTGTTTTGAATTCCAATAACACATAATCTATTTGGTTAACATACTTTGAACTGTATAGAGATATTTTATGTGGAATAAAAAATTATCATGAGACTAATTTATTGGAAAGTCAATATATAACTGCAGTGATTTGAACACTTCCCCAGAAGGAGTGGATTGAGAGCCTGTTACCAGCCAGCCTCAGGTATCCCACCTGTCATTTCACACCAAATCACACATGATGGACGGGCCCAGGCTAATAGGAAGGTGTCTTTGACACACAAACTGCCCTGCACTGCCGAACACAGGCTTATTAGCAGAACAAAGAAAGGATGGATGCATCTAGCCTTACTTTAGTCCTTCCAACATTTATTTGGTAGAGCCAAGGGTTAAAGTTGTCATTTACTGTACCGTTTATAAGCTAAGGTTACATCCGGAGGATACCCTCACTGAATGAATCTAGATTCAAAGCCACGATCAAGAGGAGAAAGCAAGAGATGAAATGTCGAACTTGAAACCCACCAGCCATGTGGCACTTCACTAGTATAAATAGTGTGAAAGTGGTTTTATATCTTAGAGAATGACATAGCTTAAGTCTTGATTACTAATCATGGTAAATCTATATATTGAATATACAAGTGAATCACGGTTAAATTTAGTAAAATTAATAAGTCATTTGACTTTGTGGCTTCGCCATTAGCCCACCATGAATTTGCCAACGACAAAACTTGCAAGAATCTTGTAGCATGCCTAACCATTTAATTTTAGAATGTATAGTGTGGTTAGGGACCGAGAAATTCACAAGAATGTAAATATTTACCTCCTCCTGTTTATTTATGCTTCTATGCTTGTTTGTTTGGCTGTTTATTTGTAAAATAGCTCAAAAAGTTATGGACTGATTTTAATGAAATTTTCAGGGAATATTGACAATGGTAAAAGAAACAGGTGATTAGATTTTAATGGTGATCCGGAATCACCAGGGATTTTAAATCGTTGCACTTATTAGCAAAATAGAATGTGTTGGGCCTTAGTGGAGATGTATGCTCTCCAAGTGCTCTTGTTAGACATTTGAGCTACAAATATGTTTCATCTTGTACCCTCAAGTGTAGACATGGGTGTTGAATATAGTAGTCCCAAGTTTGTTAACCATTTTAACACAAAACAATGCTTTGAATTTGTGGACCTTGTTTATATACCATATATACACTTTAATTTATTTCTATTGTGTATGAAGGTTTTGTACACATGTGTAATTTGAAAATACATAAAATATATATTATTTAAAATGACCGTTAAAGTACCTCTTGTTCAAACTACCATCAAATGAAATAAACATAAATTTACTTGGCTCTCACTTCTGTAGTAAAGAGTTCAAGTCCAGATCTTACCAAAGTGTTAAATACACCGAGGAATTCTCCTGATTGAACCCCCCCCCCCCCCCCAAAAAAAAAAAAAAAAAAAAAAAAGTTTGCTGAGAAAAAGTGAGTCTTATCCAGGTTACTCTCATCTCCAGAGATAAGGGCGAGGGCTGTGGAGCAGGGAAGGCAATGGTCTGCAGCAGATTTCCTACAGAAGAGAAGTCTCAATTTCCTGGAGTCAGTGGGCTAATTTGGGGTGAAGGGGATAGATTAGCTTGTTAGGAACAATTAGCCCCAACTAGACATATTCATTGCTCGACTTACAGACCGTGGGTTTCTCTCCAAACTTTGGTTCTGGAGCCTAATCACAGCAATCCATTTCAATTAGAGGGTTATGAAGCTGAGACGAGGGGTGATCTGAAACAGAGTAACTGATTGTGTCATCAGCAAATAGTTGATTATCCCAATGGCAGAATACAAAGTCAATAAAGGTAACACAATTACAATGAATCTTTGAAGCTTTTTTTGCAGAGATGTGGGTTGTATTTCACCCCACTGAAGGAAACACCAACATATCACTGTACGGACACAACATATATTGCAGAATCACAGACAGAGAATTTTAATTTCAAACTATTCTGAAATGACCCAGGACAACCAAGACAAACTTCTCTGGTGAGCCACAACATTGTCTATAATGTTCAGATTGTCTGATCTATTAATCGCAGCATTTATTGTGATTTCATAGCTTAACATGTATGGAAAATATACAGTATTTGGTGACTTTCTTTCATTTTGCATCCATCCTGTTTACCTGTATCCACACACAGTGACATGTGCACATGTATACACAAGTGAGAATACCTGTATGCTGATATTTCACCAAATCGCTGGACATCAAGGCAGCTGATACCCTTGTTAGTGTATTGATAGACTATTTCTGTTCAGATGCCCTTTCAAGGTATAACATAATTTGATTTAATTTAAGCTTCACATGTCATTAACTGATCAGTTTCATTTAAAGATTGGATAGGCTTGGAAGAACATTTATTCTAATTACATTTAAATAACTAACTTACTAAATATGCTGGATTAATTATAACACTACAGCACTGACCTGTTTCTTCATCATTACTTATGATAGTACTTTACTATGTATTACAACCCAGCAGACTTGCACAAAACCATGTTAAAAGGACCATAAAAGTCATTGGCTGTGATTAAACCATCACCTTTATTATTGCCATCTTTATCCACACAACCTGAACCCTCGGTCACAGGGAATTACCACCCCCCCCCCCAATTCCCCTACTTTTATCCCTTCATCTTCCTTGGAACCTCCCACCTCCTAATCCGTATAACCCAGACCCCAAGGCAAGATCCTGACCCAGGGAGACCTTTGTATTAAGGCAAGGATTGAACTTCAAAGTCTAGACAGATCCAGAGAGTTAACAGGAGCAGACGTTCAATTTCATCTAATCCCTGGTTGCAAAATTATTCCCATACAGGAGGTTGTTAACGAGGGGAGAGAAGATGTATCTTTGGGTGTAACAACATTCACTTACTCCCCTTTGAATATTGCATATGATGTACATACATATATTTTACCTTAAAAACGTACTTCAACTTAGGATTTTCATAACAATGTCAAATATTGGGATATCCAGAGTTTTGTCTTTCACATGACTTTCTTCCCATTGTTACAAGTGAGCATAATTTTTTCCATCAATGATCTTTAGCAAAGACCAGAAACCAATTCTGTCTGATCCAGTAACATAGAATGACTCAAAATATCTGTATTTCAAGCCTGTCTGAAGTATAAACTAACGAGTTTAACCAAAAATAAGATAGCTAAATTGATATGCTCTTGCCTCCACCAGGGGACCATGTTTTTGTATGCGTTCATTGCTCATTGCCAAATATGTATTCGGAATTCCAAATAGGGTATAGGCTGACTTGTATAGGCTGATGCTGTGGCAAACATCAGCCCGCAAGAAATGAACTGGTTTAATGATCCAAATGATTATCCGAAAATGATTACTTGACATCAACATTTTGTCTTGGTGTTAACATAGAAATCTGCCACCACTCTGTAATGAAATCTAATATTGTAAGCTAGATTTACACAATCATCTAGGCATTTTCTACACCCGACATGGCATTGCAGCAGTAATTCTTGGAACAGATGACCCAGGTACTTTTGTGGCATTCATTAATTCTGCGACAATGTTGATAAATAACAAGACAATATACAATGACTAAAGACACTATTTTAATATTGTTTAGAAACAATAAAAATTGAGTCAAAAAGGGGATGCTTTTAATTTGAATTATTATTATTATATATGGTTTCACATGGTTTCTTCAGACGGTCTTCCATCATTGTACGCAGCTCTGTTGTTGTCAGATTCCCCACATCTTGCCTTAACACCTCTACAAAGTCTATTTTAGGTCTTCCTCTTCTTCTCATATTTTGGTTAGGCTGCCATAGAACTAGGTTACTAGCCGCTAGTTCAGGATGTCGGTGGCAGTGACCAGTGAGTTTCATTCATCTTGCTGCTATTTTATTACCAAGAAGTTAGACTTCTTCATACACCTCAGCATTAGTCTTGCGTTCCCACCAGTTGACATTAGTGGCTTTCCTGAGCATCTTGGTGTAAGTGCCATTCAACATACATTCTATCTTTGGAGTTGCTGTCCAGCTCACACAGCCATATGGAAAGTATAGATTCAACTTTGATTTCCTTCCTCATTTTCCACATGCATTCATCTTGTTCAGTGCTTGCCAAGCTTGTGCTTTCCTAATTTTTATGTCTTCATTATCAGTGCTGTCAACCCATGATCCCAGGTATTTGAAATCTTCTACCTTTTCTAATTCAATACCATCATTTGTTTTTAGAGCAGTCCCCTTTGTATCTATGTTGTATGTTATGTACTTGGTTTTCTTGGCATTAAGAGCAAGGCCAACTTTTTGGCACTCTCTCTGAACTCTTGACAGTATACTTTGTGCTTGCTCTATTTTGTCCGATAACAGTGCAATGTCATCCGCAAAGTCTAGGTCAGTTAATGTAACTCCGGACTGGCTCTGTGATCTTCTGGGTGATATGGTGAACCCCAATTACTCTTCATATCTGTTGAGTGCCCCTCTTAACGACTAGTGGAGAACAACGATGAATAAGAATGTAACAAGTGTATCTTCTTGCATTGCTCCTGCAGTGATGTCAAATCGCTCAGTTTTACCATCTGGTGTTAGTACTTGGGCTTTGGTGTTTTAATACATAGTTTCTATGGCATGTGCAAGTCTTTTTAAAGTCGAAGAAAGTTATTACTGCTGTTTTTTTATTGTTTTTTACTCCTTCAATAATTCTGCTCATGACAAGTATTTGAGATACTGTAGTTCTTTTTGTTCTGAATCCATTTTGATTTTTCCTAAGTTTTAGGTCTAGATCCTCTCTAATACAGTTTAATATTAGTCTGTTAAATATTTTTGCCATTATACAGGTTAGGCTGATGCGTCTGTAGTTGTTGATCACAGATAGATCACCTGACTTAGGAACTGGAATTATGTTCATGAAATACCATTATGGTGGTTTGTCATGTTACATAAGTACCTTGTTTTCGGGTGCACAATTTGTTGGTGAATATACTGCTATAACTGTACTTTTGGGATTTCCTGTAAATTCAACCACTAGTATTCTTGGATGTACTTCATTTACTTTCAATAATGGGTTCCTTACCTTCGTGCCTAACAATAATCCTACTCCACCTTGTGAAGCTTGTGCATTGTTTCTCCAATCTGATGTCCTTATTAAATGATGATAATAAATAATTTGAATTACTTAATGCCTAAATGTGTGAAATATGAAACTATGACAATTCCAGTACAGTTAGCGTTTTTACTGTAAAATATGTTGTTTTTATACAAATATGAAAATAAAGTGTGAATTCATCTTTAAAGTGGCATTAAATCAATAAACATTTTTATGCATGAAACTTTTTTATGAAATGGGCAACTCAATTCTTGACCATTTCACGAAATGGGCAGGTGAATACTGAATAAATTGCCTATCTCATGAAATGGGCAAGCCCACTTCCTATTTCACACAATGGGGAAAATTTTGGCCTATTTCATGAAATGGACAATTTCATGGATCGGGCGTAACATAAATACTTCACTTCAGGATATAGTTATACATGTATTACGTCAACCCAATTTAGGAGTGATTTTGAGACAGGACACTAAACAAGTTGGGAATAACTAAGAATAACTAGCTTTGGTATTTGTAACTAGCTTTCATATTTTATCTAGGACTGATGTACTTCATAGGATCTTCTGCGACTAATCCAGTTGAAATGGGATGGGAAACGTGGCAAACCACATGTTCAGAGTGAAAATATAAGTTGCAACAGTGAGTAGATTTGACTTACGACCTACTCCCAGCCACTATGACTCATAAAGATAAGTCATTGCAATAAGCCCTCAATGCCGGTTTCCTTTGACTCATCCCAGGAAAGATCTGCACCTTTTTTGACAAAAGAATGAATGACACAGATCGTGGCAGAAAAGTCGTAACACCATTAAGATTACTTTATAGTAGCTAAAAGATTAGCTATAACTGCCTGACGACTCAAAGTATGGGTCCAAAAATGCTCACTTGCAAAGATTTTAACATGATCAATATGTTCAAGGGGCAGCAACGACTTTTACCATATTAACAAGGTCTCCCAGTTTTCACAAGTGGAAAGCTACAACCCCACAATCACCTGTATATTTTGGGTTGAACTCATTGGAGGTGAACTCATAACACACTGAACAGCAGAGCAAAAGTATTACACTTTAATCTACTTTCATAAAATATTACTATACTGAAATGAATAACATTAAAACTTTGATAATTAAAAAAAAAGATCTTCGCCTGCTAAATGCTGTCCGGTATAGTTTCCCTTTTGTGAATCTATTTTGCCTTTTTACTCTTAAATGTCATCGAACTAGTCACAATATCTTCACTTAATTTAGGTCTAAATTTACATTTTTCGAAATTATATAGAAAAACTTGGTTAGGAAAATCCTGTAGAATAACGGCCTCTTGTGTGTTTGGTAAAACTATTTGTACCAATTAAATGCCAGCCCTACCCACCAAAATTTTCAGGAAAGATTCGTTCATCACTTTTCCTCCTGTTGGATTTAGATTTATTTTTTGTTTTTACTGTTGGAGGTAAAATATAGTTAGATATATACTAGTGTTAATGGTGATACAAACTTCCAACGCAGTGATTGTTTTGATGGGTCTTTTAGGATTTATATAAATGACGTCAATTAATTGTCACAATGACACCAATGGCCAAGGTCATATCAAAGGACACAGAGGTCAAATCTGGAAAAGCCTAGAACAGGTGTGTACTGATAAAGGTCATAAAGGTCAATGGTGAGAAAGACCATAAAATGGGCCCACTCTGTGAAACTAGCAATCCAGAAGCAGCCAATAATGGCCAAACTTGCACAGGCAGCACATGAAGCAGTCTTTAATGAGGTCATAGCCCAGGTCAACGCGACTGGTTCCACATTCAATAATGTACAGTAAGAATACCCAATGGGTTATATATATTTATTTGCAATAATTTAACTCACACTCTAATATCATCTACAATGTTCTTGTAAAGCATTCAATAGTGAATTTATAGCAGTCTATTTACATATAATATATGTGCTCCTTAAGGATTAACCATCAGGAGTAACCCCCTCCCGAATAGCAAGTGATTATAATTTAACCCTATAATTTAGAAATTGAAGGATTTGATCTAAAGACAGAATTTACCCAAACACCCATCACAACAGTAGGTGCTGTCTAAAAGCCGAGAGTAAAGCAGATGACGTAGGGGAGTAGTCATGTATATAATGCCAGACAGTGTCTGACACCCACGTCCCCTGAGATTTTATGGCTTCCATAGGAACCCCATGATTACCCATCATTTTGCAGGCCAAGGAGCACAAGCACCCTCTTTAGATGCTTTCTCACCATACTATCTGTTAGCGGTAATACTGAATCATGAGTGTGAGTAGCAAAGAGTGGATCATTATCAGATCCAGGGACAAGTGCAATCATTGCTTTAAGTGCTGTGACTGGACAAAGAGATGAACCAGGGAGAAAAGGAACCCTACTAGTAACAACTCTGTCCCTAAATTGGATGGTCTTGGACCAATTTATCAAGATAATGGCTTCTGTGGATGAGAAGATCACATTCCCTCTAGCTAAATGTCTAGCATGGTCATAGTAAGCTCTACTATGGGGAACAATATTTGACAATCTCATTAATGAGAAGAAAGCCAACAAATAAAAAGTGGTAAAAACATGAGGATGCTCTAGATTATTACAAACCTCCGCAATCTGAGAAAGAATGGAAGTATTTTTTAAGAGCAAGGGCATGTTCAACTTGAGTGCTTTGATAAAGTACTGAATCGTGTGATCTTTAGAGACAGCGGTAGGCAGTCTACATACAGTCATACAGTATGAAGAAAGCTCTAAGAGCAGCCATATAATTACTGATACTGGCCACTTTAGAATTCTGGGAATGGAGATATTCCATGAAAGTTAATATTGCTGAAATATCTAGATGTTGCAGTAACAGCCCAGCTGCCACCAGGAAACCAAGGAATAACATCTCCGAGTACCTGGCCTGAAGGCTTCAAACAAATGTGCAAACGCCCTGGTGGTCAGCGGAGCTGTAACTGGAAGAGGACCTACAACTATATATCATAGTTTAGACATGTCAAATCAATATGTGTGGGTATCCAATGAGGATGAGTTATATGTTGGTTAAGTTTAAGATAAGACTCTTTATCAAATTTAAATCTGGATAACAAATCTGCCACTGTGTTATCTCCACCTGTAAAGTGATGTTATAAAATGAGGACAGTAACCATATATTTCTGGCACATGTAGCCAATACCTTGTCTTTGGTCTTGCCAGAGGAAGAACTTCGACCACTGCCACGTTATCACATTGGATTCGAACCTTGCAATTAGTCCATTGATAAGCCCATATCTTGAGAGCCACCAGAACATTTAACATCGCAAGATGGGCTATTGTATAATTATTGAAATCTTTAGGAAGGGGTAGAGCATAACATTGCCGACTATAAACACCCCCCAAACCTGTTAGACAGGCATCAAGACACAAATCAGCTAATATTGGTCTAACATCATAAATACAACCTCATTAAACTGTTTTAACAATAAGGAAAACCGGTTGAGGTCTTTAAAAATAAAACTCCTTCGATAAGAATATAGTATCATTATTGGTACTATCTCTAAGCAGATTGAGCATACAGTTAAGAAACACCCTGACTGGTTTTACACACTTACATATATACAATAGTGACCCCAGCAAAGACTGAAGTTGTGTTTTTGTAACAGAACCATTTAGTATGCCATTATTTTTTGTAACTTATCTGGGGGTATGGACATGGTTCTTTCCTCAGTATTAATAAGAATACCTAAGCATACAACTGATGTAGATGGTTCAGCTAGTTTCTTAGGATTAACCTTCAAACCTAACTGGTGCAATAGATCAGATAAGAATGCAAATGACTTGTAAATGCTAGATGGTAAGCCACAGTACAATAAATCATCTACATAGTTGTATAAGTAAGGAAAACCATTCTTATTCATCATAAATCGAATGCTATCTGGCACTTTTTTAAAGAAAAATGACCCATGTCTGAACCCAAATGGTACTGATTGATCAATGTAATAATCCCCCATTTTAAGCCCAACAAGTCAATATCTCCAGGATCCACTTTAAGTTGTCGAAAAGCACGACTAATATCTATTTTATAGATAAGGGAACCCTGTCCTAACTGGAGCATTCTGTCAACAATTTGATCAACAGAGGGATAAGTCAAAGCAAACTTGCTATTTAAAGAAGTATCTTTCTGGACCCCAGCATTAACAAAAGCCCCACAGGGCCAACTAAGATCAACAATAGTACAACGCCATTGAGAATCAGGCTTGTCTCTAGTCATAAAAGGACTAACATGTAAATTGATAGGTTTACTCTTAAATGTGCCTAAAATAGCACCATCATCAAGCTCCTCCTGCAAATAATGATTCACATGTTCTTCACAATCGTTAGCTGATTTATGATTATCTTCCACAGAGATTAATTTCAAAGATCTATCAAAATCCAGGGGAAGTCTGAATTCCAGCAAATCCACCAACCGATCATCCCAATAATCCACTAGTAAATGCCTCCAGTTAGCAATATTGAGGTTGGTAGCGACTGGAACCCGGATTCCCATATAATTGGGAAGACATGATTCATGTACCCTTTCATGAAGCAAGAGAGGGTCGTTGAGTACAGAATTATAAGTTGGTGGACCAGTATATGTTTGCAGTGGAGTAAAGGACATAGCCCCAAAGTCTGAACCCAGTTGTGCAGTACATTCAGGCAATGGTTTAAGTATAGATTTATTTACTTTATCAAAAGCTTGGAAATTATCAAAATCACTTTCCTACTGCAACTGCTCAACCCTACCTTGTTCATGGAATTCACTGCAAAAATTGTTACTGGAATTAGCCTTAGATACGCCATCATTACTTTCTATGACAACAGGAGAAAGTTGACTCTGGGTTTTGCTAATATCTTGCACATACCCTGGTTTCAAGGACTCATACCTACCATGACAAGGGAGTAAGTTACTCTGTTGGTTCAAACATCTGTATACACCATCAGCCTGAGACTTCTTACTATTAGTTGACTTGACCTTGAATTTGGCCTTATGACCTGTTTGAAGGACAGACTGATCATCTTTGTGTATACTAACCACTGGTTTTTCAAGTTGAGTCAAGGACATGGTACTTGATAAGGTGATGGATCAACAAGTTTTTGGATATAAGTCGACTTACCTTGTTCACAAGGACTCCATTGTCTAGAAACCTCAGGAACCTGAACTTTTAGGGGGGGGGGGGGGTGGCTTTTAGATGCTGTTCGAATCTTACTAGTAGAGCTATTAGACAAAGGAGGACAGACTTGTTGCTGTTCACTAGGACCTTCCTTAAGGACATCAGCAAAAGAGCCACTAGGATCTACAGATTTGCACCTATTACTCATTTTTCTCCACATGGGGAAGAGCATCATATTGAGAAACAGCAGCATATTTGCTGTGAATAATTCTAGAATTATAACCACAAGAATGACCCACAGAAGAGACACCCATATCCTGGGTAGGGCCTCTGTAACCAGAGATCATACCCAGGCCTACTCGTTTTTTTTACATTTTTCTGTCTACATGAGCAAAGCAAGTACTGCAAATGTGCTTATAATAAACACCTCTAGTTTCATGATGCTTTTGATGATCACAAGCAACATCATTATAGTACACACAGGGTATGCTTTTTGTGACCTTAGCTTGAGTGTGACCTTGAAATTTCTTGCTTTTTTGATAAGTAGCAGAAGGTTGATAACCAGTGGTATGTCTCTAAGCATTTGCATGCCTGACCCTGTCTATTTTTTCAGTTTCTGACCAACTGATTATCTCCCCCTGTGCCATTGAACATAACAAAAAGGCATGGCTAGCCTTAGCTGATTGCCAGGAAAAATCGTTGCCGTCATCTATCAATGCAATCAAATAATCAAGCATAGAAGTTTTTGTTTCCTCACATTTTTCCTCTTTCATAATTCTACAGAACCCAGCCATCCATTGTGTTATGGTCAACTGGTTGTATGCTACACGATCCTTATTATTGCCAGCCAAAACATATTCATGTGGCCACTTGACATGTTGTTTGGATGTATACATCAATATCCCCCCCCCCCCCTTAACGACTTAACATTTGTTTCAGTACCTTTTTTATCTAAACCAGATAGCTGTCGCATGCGCTCTTCGACCTGCTCTTTGATATACCTATCTTGTCTGATAGATTTTAGATCTGGCAAAACATCGAAATTTTTTACAGAACCGTCAAGTTTGAGATTTGAATCAGCAGTTTTAACAGACCGTTTCTTGCCCCTAGGGGCTGCATGTAGCTTACTGACTGAAGCAGAAGCAGACACAGAAGAATTTTCAATGGCATCTAACCTCTTATTTATTGCATCAAGTTGAGATAGAATCGTATCATTAATAAAAGTCTGATCCAACATATCAGACTCCTTTCTAGAATGAGAAACCCTTTCTGATGACCTAGCTTTGAACCGTTTCACTTTTGTCTGTAAATCAGAAAAATCAGAACAGTCAATACTCTTTTGAAAAACCGTAACCCAGTCTGTACTGGAAGTACCAATGTCACTACTTTCCGAACCAGAAAGTACTTGACCTGTACTTGGCTGTGAAGAAAATTCATCCAAAAAAAGTACTGTCATCTTCAGCCTGTATAGGTATCTCAACTTGATTCTGCAAATTATAAGAGTTACCTGCCTGCTTCTGCTTACGTCTCGCTGCCATGCTGTCAATCTTCTGTGAACAGGAGTGAAGTTACACTAAAACATTTATCATAAAAACCACTAACACAAAAATTTTAGGTATTTTTCACGTCCTGCCCATGTGACCACCAGTTAAAATCTGAAGGACCCTCACTGTAAAAACAGGGAGGACCAACTAGTATCCAAAAAAGTAATCAAAAGTAGCCATGTGTCACAAGTAGCCCCCTGGCGAATTGGAGTGAAAATAAAATTCTTTGGTTAGGACTGACACCTAAATGTCAACCTTCCAAATTCAGCCTTGTGGAACAATGTAATATATTCAATGTATCATATGTGTTAAACAAGTTAAAACTATAAATCACACATAGAGCGCAGACCTCCACTGTTGGTGTTTCTGGAAATTTATGTGTGTGTGTGTGGGGGGGGGGGGGTGTTTATTGTATCCAGAAAATGACGCAGATCTTTCTAAAAATGAAATAACTTCTTTTTCATTTGGCCAGGCCGGTAAAAACATTTCGTGAAGATCTTCTCATTACTTATCATGAGTTATCATGAATACAGACAGACAGACAGACAGACAGACAGACAGACATACAGACGATCCCTAAAACATAACAGGCATTTCACTGCTGTTATATATTTCTTCAAGCACTGCTTGTTTCAACCATGTTTATCATATTTTATATTGAACAATCTAGACCATCTCATAGTCAGCAAAAAGAAACTGAAGTGTGGTTATTTATGTATAAATACAATATTTATAACTGAATCCATATAATGTTAACAGGCCCATTGCAGCATTTCATAACTAATTCATGAGATTTATTGGCTGAATTCTGATCACATGACCCTAAATACAGGTGGGGTTAAGCAGGTCAGTGACATGTGACATTTATTGGCCTTCCACTCAAAAAATCCAATATATACTTTATAAAAGCGTCCATCTAACATTTTAAATATATATATGATGAATACAATATGGGTGTAATTTCCAAGGCATAATGAGTAGATTTTATAAAACCCTAATATTTCAGATAAGTCTGTAACCCATGGGCACCACATGTTTTGTTATTCAATTACATCACAGCAACTAGTTTGGGTTGTCATTAAGTCTTATTAATATTAATCAGAGAGCAAATGGCTGGCATCTGCCGTCACTCAGTGGGACATTCCATTCATCAGCATTATCAACTTCTAGTGACATGATTATAGATAGTTCTGCCCTTTTTCCTGGGTTGTTGTGCAGTTTAGAATTGCACTTTTTGGCAAGTAGCCTTTCCAGGACTCACATATGAATATTCTATATTCACAAGGATACTTTACAAGTATAGTGGTTAACAGACTTAGTAAATTGTCATTTAGCCCCCACCTCTATGTTCGTCAGTTACACATGACAAGATATTGTTCAAAGGCTAATGTCCAAATATATGCTTATCTCTGTTAAAAGGAACATTTAACTCAACTTTGAACCATTTACAATGTAAATTTCAAACTACAAAAACACATAAAGGCATTACCCTGTTGATAAACCACATATATATTTATAACTTACGGACGATTATTTGTTTTTTTTACTGCACCAAATAACAATAGAACTCAATCGCCATGGTTAAGCAAACATTGGCTATAACACATTTGTTAAATTATTGACTAATCGGTCTTTGAAGTCTGACTACCAAGTTGACCAGAAAGAAAAAAAAAGATAAAACAAAACTATACACAGTGACATTAAATGTTGATGACACATAGTGACATTATCCCAAGTATATAAAAAGTGCATTGCTCATTTCCCAGACATTCACAGCAACCTCCTTAATGCTACAGAATTCAGTATATAATTATCACCTTTTAAAATGAGTTTATAAACCATTAAGTCAGAATGGAGAAGTATGAATATGGTTTAAGTAATTAAAAACCTTGTTAATAGTGAATATCAAAAATACACAGATGTTTATTTATCTGTATTCATTTACAAAGGTCTTTGTAATATAGTGCTTGAATTTTAAAAATTATTTTAACCAGATATAACGCAACAATTTTTTTAAACTGTACAAATCTGCACTTTTTCATATTTTTCTAGACTTCATAATGTAATACATTTCAGAACCAAAAGACAGACCCAAACTACTAAAATATTCAGGGTTGGGGAGGTAGAAATTAAACTTGTTGAGAAATATAAATACCTAGGGATTATTCTAGATGAATTTCTAAACTATAACACCACTGCTGAGACCTTGTGCAACTCTGCTTCCAGAGCCCTAGGAGCCCTACATAGTAAAACCAGAAATCTTAAAAACTGCACATATCACACATATTCACATCTCTTTTCATCTGGCATATGTCCGATTCTTCACTATAGTTCCAGTATATGGGGATATAAACAAGCCTCCAAGTGTCAAATGTTCAGAACAAAGCCATGCGACACTTCCTTGGACTGAACAAATTTTCTCCAAACCTTATGCTAATAGGTGACATGGCATGGGTACCCTCACATATCTTGATAAAAATTGACATGTTAAAGCTGTGGAATAAAATCTGTAATCTCAATGAGACAAGGCTTCCATTAATTGTCCTAAAATGGGAATTAGGGCTTGGTATTAATAATTGGAGCTATGACATAAATAACATTCTGAATAGTGCCAATATTGATGAAAATATAGAAAATATGACAACCATTAATATTAAAGAGGTTTCAGAAAGATTACTTCTACAAGAGGAACAAAGCTGGCAATCAGAACTGCATAATAAACCAAAGCTTAGAAGTTACATGAAATTTAAACATAATATTAATGTAGAAAATTATGTAACATATTATAAAAGTAAACACACCCGAAGTCTTATTGCACAATTCAGAGCGGGTACCTACCCGCTGCAGATAGAAATAGGTAGATACCGCCATATTCCACTAGAAAATAGGTTATGCACACTATGCTGTCTTAATAAAATTGAGGATGAATTCCATATAGTTTGCATCTGTCCAAAATATTCGGAAGAGCGTACAAAACTTTTTGATTCAATCAAAGTCATTGACACATCCTTTGGTGACAAAAATATTGAATGCAAATTCTTGGACATAATGGACAAGCATCAAAAACTATTGGGTCCCTTCCTTGATATGTCTGTAAAGATCAGATCATCCCAATTATATAATTAAAATCATATTTCCCAACTTCACACAATCCATGTATACACTGAAATTGTTAGATAATATACTGTACAGTCAATCTAACCACTGATGTTAGTAATTAAGTTTGTTCACACCATATATGTGAATCAATGTAATCTTGTCTGTTATAAACATAGTTTTTTGTATGTTGTTTATATTCCTGCAACTAACTGTCATTTCAGTTCTGTTCTTTTTGTAGTAGAATTTAGACACATATGCAACACCTATACATAACTTACAAATTTGTAGTAATGTATAAAATTTAAGGACGAAAGTTTCAATCTAACTGTTAAACTGAAATTGTATCATATCTGTTTTTATCTGTATATACTTCAATATGTATGTTATACTAAAGGTGACTTATAAGCCCACAGGGGTTGGGAGGAAATTACAAGTCTTCTTATGTATTTTTGTAAAACTTTACCTCAAGTCACAAAAATAAAGAATTCTTCTTCTTCTTCTATTGGTTTTGCCTAAATAACATTAATAGAGCAGGAAAAAAGAAACTTGGTATAATAATAGACACTGTGAATATGCAAAATATTGCATCATTGAGCACTCACATAGAGTCTGTTCCAGGCTATAGTTAGTCCCTTTGCCCAGAATGGCATATTATAGAGCAGCATAATAATACTAGATCATGTGGAATTAATGGCTGTTTAGGTTTTATTTTGATACCTCTGTGTCCACGGGGATGGGACTTAATTAAATCATGGCAGTATCACGTTAAGTGGATCTCACCCTGATATGTCAGACTTCAATTTGCCAATTATTGTGCAGATGTTGTCCAATGCATTCCATAACCTTGTCCAGGCTAAGTGCCGGTGGATTGCTTCAGTTAATTCTAACCTCTCCTTGGAGGTTATGTTTTTGGTGTGTTCGTTCGCCTGTTTGTCTGACTTTGTGAATAATTCCAAAATTAATTAATGGATGGATAGAACCTCGTCAGAGAAAGAAGTGATAACATTTTGGGAAAATCCAAATCATATGCTGGATGTGAAAAAATTACGAATATTCAAAGGTCCCACCAAATAATTTTACTACAACAGTGGTAAGGATTTATTCATATAATTTCTATGTGGGTGTAACGTGGCCAAATGAAAGAGTGATTAGTTTTTGGAAAAGATTCAGATCATATGTTGGATATAAAAAAGTCCTGAAGTTGATCAGGACTCCACCAGTGTATGACAAGCAACTATCAAAGTTCTGTTTAAAGACTTTTTCGCTAGGTATTAAGCTCCCATAAGTGTGGTAGGGAGACATGTGTTATTTATATGTCTTAAGAGTATTGGAAATTTTAATTTTGGATGGAGTTTTAAACCAACTATAATATTAATGTAACAATTATACGATTTTTAACAAAAATAATGTTAAAATGATTGGTTTCTTTATGTTAAAAATAAATGAACCAAGAACACTCAGAGAGTGCAAATCTCAGCTAAGGTATATAGTAATAAGTAAATGGGAAAATCCGGATACTTGGCATTTTTTTGTATCCAAATGGTAATCCAGATCAGACTCACAATTTAATGGGATATAAGTTGGACCAAGACCCATACTTTTATTTTTTCATAAAGATCCAACCAGTCGTATCTGTGTAATCCTGCAAACAAACAAACAGACCAACAGATGGTTATACATTTAATACCTCCATGCCGTTGGTAACAATTTACACTTTCGGTATATGCATTTTACAGTTTTAAAATTTCATACTTTTTCATGTATCATAAACTAGTGAAGGCCCCAAGTGCACTTTTCATAACAATTCTCTTTTGAAATATTTAATAGTTTGTATAAACTTTGATATATATTAATGATATGTACAAACATGTGTATCATTTTAAGAGTCTCAGTGTGTAGAATTATACTAAGCAAAACTATTTAACATAACTCGCTACCAACATATATCAAATCTATTTTAATGTATTGCTTTGAAGGCGACCTCTCTCTCTCAAATACAGGGCTAAACTAGCAAAAATAGTCAAGGGACTTCCTAGGTCAGTTCAACTAGGGTTGTGGGTGTGGGGGAAAGACACTAAACAGTGAAGCTTGAGTTGAGGAGGTGAGCCTGAACATCCATCTGAAGGGGTTTTACTGAGAGGTAGGTTCTGATGTAGAGATGAACGACTTCCAAAACTTGGTGCATGTTGATTGTGAAAGACTCTTTAGAGAAATGTTTGTGGGCTTTGTGATCCCTAAGGTTGAAAGAGTGGATTTGAAGGAACTTAAATTTAAGACAAATGCATCTGATATTTCTAAATGTGGTGTAAGGATGGAGCTTTTCACTGAGATATACTGGTACCCCATGTTTTAGAATGTTTATGTGCTTAGTCCAATTTTTAATGAGAGCCTGTGGAATTTTTTTTGATGAAAATATGACGTGGGAAGATTTGGAGGGTCATATGATTACCCTACATAATGAATTTTAAACAGGCTGGAGTCTCCGGAACTCCAAGCCTGTGAGTGAGGCAAAGGTGGAATTAAAGTAGTCAAATCATCTGTAAATATCAACTTTCCCTCTTTAGGACGGGACTGAAACTCAAACCCATGACTTAGGATTTGAAAGACGAGTGTGTTACCCACTACACCACCATATTCCCTTACTGAGCTGCATTATTTGAGTGTTATTAATTTTATAAAGTTTGTCATACAGAGAATTCAGATGAGTAATTTACCTCAAACAAAAGTGATACACAGACAGTTGCCAAGTGAAAATTGCTGGAACCCTTACGAGCTTACAGAAAGTTCATATCCGCCAGAGTGGTCAGTTGATTTACCCTATTTTCAAATTTGTCTTCATACATCCATTAAATATTTGTACAAGTTTGTAAAGTTACTTTTACACAGATAGTTGGTCACTTTATTAAATTATGATTCACATGTTGTGTTATGGCAACACCAACCATTTATCTGAGTTTGCTGATATTCAGCATTGATTTCATCCCCCGTCACTGGTCTGATTTGAAGTGTTTCCTTTTGCTGATCTGGACGGATACAGATATCTACAAAAGCCTAGAACCACCATCCAAATTCCAAATTCCAAGTTTGAAGTAGACTATTTGGAATTCCAAATTCATATTTATAATTCTAAATGCGTATTTTGATTTGGAATTCCAAACACTCTACTTGGAAATCTAAAAACAATTTTAGAATTCTAAATATGAATTTAGAAATTCAACAAATTTCAGCTTAAAATTTTGAATTTCGAATTTGGATGCTGGTTCCAGGCTTTTGATAACTGACAGCTGTTTCTAGTTTTCCCTCCACAGACATATAATATTGGCCATTTATATCTGGTCGAAACAGAAGAGATAGAACTTATCAGGCATCGGTGAACTGCTGCAATATTTAGTGTTAGCAAAACATAGTGCTATCATGAGAAACTATAGCTCTAAGAACTAAAAAAGCTGCTATGATCATTTACAGCCTAAGACAAGGTTATCATCCTCATTTTTATCCATATTTTTCATCTGATTTGCTTGATAAAACTCGTGTGAACACAAAGACATCAGTGATATAAAACCAGGATCCAGAAATCCATAAATCACTCATATCATTTGGGACGAAGATGTAGCCTCCTAATAAGTAAACATAAAACAGAACAGCACAACAAGAGTGGGGTGGTTTTACATTCACCACTAAATAGCCTCTAATGAGACCAGGCGTCCACAAATCCCTCCACACTTCTAATCTGTAGGGTCAAACAGCATACCTGCGGAGGTTTTTGTGTGAACTAAATGTTATCAGATGTAAAAGAACCTTCCAGCTTTCTTCACATATAAATTCCCTGCCCTTTCCCACCAATTGTCAATTTCATTTGGTTGAGCACTTTAGGTTCAAAGAAAATAGATTTGAGAAATGTTGAATTTTTGAAGTATCCATATCAGAACTGACTTTGCAGAGAAGATATGGAAACTATTTTGGGAAAACGCTTGGAGTGGACAGTATAACAGCCATTTTGGGCAGTTTTTAATTCTTAAGTAATACAGAGAAATTGTTATACTTAAAGAAAGAACAGAGAGTTTTGGTTTGTTATTGTATTCAGTAGTTCGGTTTAAAATTATATGGTTGAAGCAGGTAGACAGCTGAACCTGTAAATTCGAGTATTTTATTATGCTTGTTTGCTTGGCACAAATTGGTTAAGATTAATTTACTTATTTCAAGTGAATCAAACTATAAACCACATTCATTAAGTATTAGTCACTAGGAGAATCATTATGGTGCACATACCAGTTCCTCTGTGATTTAGTTGGCAACATCCTCTCATTTGGAGTTCAGAATTCAATTTCAGGTGTATCAAGATGTGGGAAAAATACATTCTAACGTAAATACAAATAAATTTCTCTCTATCTTCAGGTAGAATAACTTGAATAAGTCACAAAAATGTTGATTTATTGTTTTTATTGTCTGGCAATTTTTACAAAGTAAAACAGGACAGATCGGCGTTGAGAGGATTTTTAGAAACGCTATCGTGAAACAATATGGATATATTTATATAATAAATGTAACATGTACCTGGACACCAAATTGGAAGAAGACTAGAACAATGACCCGAGCCAGACAAAAAATATAAAATAAAAAACTAAAATAAAACAAAAACAACACATTTCTCCACTTTTTCCTTCTATGAAAGATGGCTTCACATAACCCTCTGCTTGGAGATTTGACAAAGTGTTTCACTTTGTGAAGTGTCAAAATCTTTTTGCAAGTTTCAAAGGTTGTCCAATTTCAAAAATGAAAGGTCAAATCCAAAGGTTAAAACCACATAAAAATTGTCAAAGTTTATCAAAAATCAAAGTCTTTTCCCATTTATAGAAAATTCACAAAGTTCAAACCCACTTAAAATTTGTAAAAGTTGTTGTAAGGTCCAAGAAATTTCTCAAAGGTTGAAATATTTTTTCAAATTTTCAATTTCTTCTGGTCAAAATGTTTAGAAAGTTTCCAAGTTTTTTTTTGAAGATCCAAATCTTTTAAGTGTATGTTTGGAGTTTTTTATCAAATTTTCAATCAATCACTCACTCATTCACTCATTTAATTTTCTTTTGAATTGGAGCCATGTGTTTCTTGTGGGGTAGACTTGCTTCAAGTCTTTGTATTTTTTATTCCACCAAACCTGACATTCTTGGAATCATTTTGGATCCACCGGATGGGTGGGGGTCCTACTGTCTGATAAAATGCACCAAATTCTGGAAAAAAGTCATTCAGTCCTCATATAAAACCTAAGACAAAAGGTCTTGAGGAACGTCTCGGTGTGGGACAGTGATTTTTGTTGTTGTTTTGTAATTTTTGAACACGTAGCTTATTAATTGTTTTTGATTGATTTGGATGGTTCTGAGAAGTACCTATGAATCAGCAGTTGTCCTGAAAAGAACATTTTACAGCAGTGTTCCTGAAAAGGACCTTTTGAAGGTAGGTACCATAAGTCTACTGCTGCTACTGCTTGGGCTCGGATGAATGCTGGGGGGGGGGGGGGGGGGGGGGGCTGGGCTGGCTGCTGAGGACTCCTTGCTGCTGGGTGGTTGAAGGAGAGTTGGAGTGTTGATGCGCGTTACTTAGTGTAAACAGTTGAGGTGTATCCATCTGCTGGTAGCTCATGACTGACTCTAGATTCCCCAAAATGCTAAAGAGTCCTAAGATGTTGTGTGCACCTTCTTCACCTGTGACAGGGGCTACTGATCATAGTTTGAAGGCCGTGGTTGGGCTGATGGTGATAGGTAGCTATCTTGAAGTCGACATTCTATGTTTGTCGTCGACAACTACATTTGAAGTGTGCTGCCCTCTAGGCTGTTGCTGTGCTCTTGGCACCACTTGGGTCTGTTGAGCTGGTTGTATGACCTGGCTTAATGGCACCTGAGTTTCTGTTACAGTCAAGATGTATTCCCTGCCAAAGGCTGCTGGCTGCTGATAAATCTGTGGCACCTATGTCGAAGTGGTACTAGAGCTCCTAGAAAGTGCAGGTTCCCAGCTGCTGATGTAGACTTGCTCCAACTCTTTCTCATTCCACCAAATCTTACAAGTGGGGAAGTTGCCTAATGAAATACAAATCAGCCCCACATTCTGGTAAAAAAGTCATTCAGTCCTCATATTATACCTTAGACAAAGGGACTTGAAGAAAGACTAGGCTGGTGGTTCCTTTCTTCTCCCCTGCTCTGTATCCCTCTTAAGTTTAACTGCCTCGTTTCTAAAAGTATGAAAAGTCTCTTTCCCCCAAGTTTTCAACTTCAGATGCCAGGTAGTTGTAGAAGTCTGTTTTGGTGGTCTCCTGCCTGAGCCCAGGGAAAGATGTGCGCATAGTCTTCATCTGGGCAAATTGATCTATGACCTACTGGTCAACTGATGAAGGCTGGGACACTAGATTTGTACTGGCAGTGCTGCAGATGGCTGGCTGGTGTGTTGCGTTAGAGCGGATGTGGGTCTCCATACTGTCCTGGACTGGCCAAACTTGGACTGGTAGAGTTTTCCATAGTTAGCCCTTTGGGATTTGAACCAAGTCTTGCACACCTTCACTGACAGCTTGCGGCTGCTTCCAAACCTCTCCCACAGGAAATCCTTCCTGGCCTTGTCCTCAAACTTCTTGTGGGCTTTGTCATAATGCTCCTGATGATCCTTGACAAATCTACAATAGCCTCCTCTTCTAAGTATGTTAAATAAATATTTGTTTTGTCATGTGTCCTTTCCTTCACCTGGATTGGGATTGAGATGTGCCGGCCTTTCCTTCATCCTCTATCTCCATTTCACTTTCACTGCTCTCAGTTCTTGGTCTTTTTTTGGCCACTGCCTCCTCTGTCTGTGGCAGTGGAATTTCCGCCCTCCTGGCTTCGTCCATCTCCCTCTCCTCCCTCTGTTGTTTCTCTCCCTCCTCCTCTGTGTGTTAGCAGCTGTATGTCTCAACACAAACCCTGTTCTTGTGTCTGTGGGACTTCTATCTTCCTCACATTCTTTCTTGTATTTTTAAAACCCATCTTTTAAATCAAATCAAATCAGCATTTGTAAACACAAAAGCCTATCGGCTAGCCAGTCCAAGTTATATCTGTACATTTAATCCTAAGTTTATTTGTAAAAAAAACCCAAAAGCATTGTCTGAGCGTTGCCAGTTGTAATCCGCGCTGACTTGCCTTTCATAAACACGGACTGAATAACAGACAAGCCATGGGTCGGTTAACGAAGCTGGACTGTCCTACACATTTCCCAGCTTGTAAATCGACTTAGCAAATTCTACTGAATGTCCTGAATGATACTATGAATGCCACTAGAATCTGAAACAATCTTTAAATTCACAGACTTTCTTCAAGTCCTTTTGTTTAAGGTATTATATGAGAACTGAATGATTTTTTAACCAGAATTTGGGGCTGACAAAAGTAGATCATCAGACAGTATGTTCCTCACTCATCAGGTGGATTCATAATGATTCCATGTATGTCAGATTTGGTAGAATGAGAAATACAAAGACTTGGAGGAAGTCTACTAAATTCAAGACAAGGAACATGTGAAACTGTGGAAAGTATCTGTGGATTCAGAAAATAGTTGAAAACATATCTTTTCAGATTAGCCTATCCCCCTACAAAGTCTATCTCCTCTATCGGACTCTAATATGGATACTGACCTCCTTTTTTGGATCTGGACTATCCCTTTGTGGACATCAACGCCTTAGAGGATGTTTACATCGATTTTGGCGCTTTATAAATGCGTCTTCTTACTTACTGAGAAAGGTTCCTAAAATTAGGTGTGGATTTATCTCCCTTATACCTGGAACAGAAGAATGATTTGTATTTGATTTTGAACCTCCTTTTGAGAGTATAGAACAGTGGTGTTACATGCATGCATAGACACAAATGATTACTTAGTGAGATCCGACACAATTTTTACACAATGTCAATCTACCATCTAATATATTATCAAAGTTTCTGATTATCACCCCAGATTCCTCTTAAAACGTTTATTACGATATATGAGTAACAGTAAAAAGAAATAAAAGAATAGTTGGAAAAAAAAAACTTGCTACAAATTGTAGTCCTTTATACGATGGCTAGCTAATGGAGATGTCAATGAAATATTGGCCATAACTAGAGTTTCATCTTCTTCACTTTAAGTACCCTCTGTAGGTCTTATTAAATTAAGATTGCCCAAAGCTTTCAAGCCTACTTCATCGTCTGTTTAATTATTTATGACCAAAAAGGCATTATCATGCTAAAAAACTTAACAGTTAAAAATGTTGCCTTGCATAACAAGACGCTAGTGGTGACAAGTGGAGTCTGCTGTCAAAAGTCGCTTAGGGTATTAATAAAAGCTCAGCAGCCCTCATTTCACATTAACGCAATACTAAGCCTTGGAAAAAGGCTCTTCCAACTAAGATCCTTTTCTTAATTTATTATCTCGAATATGATTGTATTCAAATGTACATCAGCCATCTGTTATTCAAGTATTCATTCATTTGCTCATTCACCTATGTACAGATATTTTGTATTTTGATTTGCAAGATTATGAAGCTAAGAATATCTTTAGGAAAATATGTTCCAATGAACCATGACATATGTGGCTTTACTCACACTTTCAAATGTCTATCTTACATTTCAGGAAGAGTTACTTGTAGCATATGTCACTGTGTTTCTATGACCGATTGCATAGCCTATTTCTTTTTCCAATTCTCATGTTTTATTCACCATTTACTGTATGAACAGCCAATATAGATCATGAACTGCTGGTTTCAAATCCATGCTCACTTGGGTATTTCCTTTGTTAGCTTCTTGATCAACTGTGGTATTATAATGTCTCTACAGTTGACTCCATTTTATGCACTACATTTATTTTCCCCTATAACTGCCCTCTGTGAATAAATAAAATACCTTATAAACTAGAACAGTCTTCAGGGGGTGCTAAACGCCCAATATCTCTAATATGCCTTACTATATCATACCTTATCCTCTACAAAAATTCCTTGATCCAGGCGGTGTTCTGGATTATCACTAAAATTTACTCATTTGTTCCTTGTGACATAGACAACTCAACACTGCCTAAAATTTTATTAAAATCCGCCCACAACTTTTCAATTTGATTTGCAAACACCAAGCAAATACCCCAAGCCAAGGAAGTCTACCTAGTGTTAGACCCATATGTGACACAAAATCCTCCCAAGGGAACAAACAGGTTGAAAAGACTAGTGGGTGATCTATGTACACTATAACATATTCCCCTCCCCAATGGACATAAACACTTGCTGGGGACACTGCAAGCTTACACAGAGACAACACAAAAGCATATTCACTCATCATTATCTGTCCACCTTAACCGTCCCTAAATGCGGTCCCTTTGTTCTGCAACAATTGAATTAGATGAACACTTTGTCAAGTAAATGGCGTCAATTTCGACCAATCACAATTGCCCCCCGGCGGTATGGCCTTGTGGGAAATCATGAGGGTAGTTTCATGTGTTGATGAAGAAACTGAGACTACGTTGAGTTTGAAAGATGCTCACTTTTTCAAATAACACCATTATATGGCTCATACCTCAAAGATGACTTGTTCATGCACTACTTGTGATTTTTAAATTTAACTGTCAAACAGACTTGTAATCTCAAATTAGTTGTTTAGAGTCACATAAAATGTGACAGACAAAAAGTTAACGTGATTATTTTTTGATAACAAAAAATGTATCTTTGTACTTGTATATGTGCTTGAAGATTCATAAGTAAAAGTTACGCCAGAATACATTTTCATTGCTTGTTATATTTATAATATGATTTGTGTTACTTTGGATGACACTTTTTAAATGACTATTTAAAAGTATTACACAGTGATTGAATGACAATCAACTGTTACATTTTATGAAACACATGTTATGAATAACTGTGAAATGTCATAAGCCGATTTTAATTATTAACGTCATTTTCTCTCTTTATTTAATTTGTGTTCATTTGTATATCTGTGCACATATGATACATTAAAAATATGTAACATCATAGTAGATGGCCAATTTTTTCCTAAAATATTTAGTAAAAACGTTTAATTACTGAATTTGACAAAGAAAATGGAATATCCCTGAACGTGAGTGTACATTTATCATTTGTAAGTGTTATAATCCCCTAAATTTATAAAATTTATTAATATTGGACCAGTAAATAGATGAATCATATTTCATTCTATCTTAAAGTTGTAGTACTTTTCACATATTTGGTGCATTTACTGACCAATTACTAGATTACATATATTTATCAACAATATCTGTAAATATGTGTACTAACTTATTTCGTATATGTTACTGTAACAAATAAAAACAGATAACTTTGTTGCAACACATTACTTGTATCAAATAAAAGCATCATCATCATTATTATTTTTTCCTCCCAGTAGCAATATCTCCAGTACAAGAGGAGTGGGATTTCTCCCTGTCTCCCTAAGACTCCATGGTTTATCTAGATTAATCATTTAGCTATAATTCCCCCCTTATCTACAAATATGAGACAATAATAAATTGCCTCCCAACATCCTCATTATATTGAGGATAATAAATAATAAGCTTTACTGCAAATTGAAGCAGGAGCTACTTCCCCCCCACCCTTGGAGAACCACCCACCCAGTCACTACCTGTTACATCAATCCCCATCACTGAAGTATCTCTCCCACACCAAGCGACAGGAAGTCTGCAACTCTGCAGAATGAACTGGATTTTGTTTTTGATTTTCAGCACAAGAATAGCAGTGGAATGGTGTACAATTATATATATAGTCATATAGATATAGTCAAATATCTAAATTTGGGTGTATATTGGGTGAAACATTTGTTTCCCATCTATCACATGATCAGGTTGACAGATTGCCTATGTTTTACACATTTAGAGAGAATCCGTCGTGACTAAATCTTTGTGTGAAGGGGATGTAAAATGAATTAATCAATGTCATAATCAATGTAAATATATAATTATATCACGTGACCATGTGAATGATATTCAATTAATTGTTAAAAAGTATTTCGCAGTTAAATAAATGAATATATGTGTTGTTGTCAACTGTGAACATGAACCATGCTTTGTCTTTGATTAGTAGAAGTATACAAATATAGAGCCACATTTACATTAAGTAATATCATCTATTGCAATAATACAATAAATACTTCTCGGTTATTCAAAACTGATTAATTTTGTTCAATATACTGAACATCATTGTTATAAAAGGAAATTACAAAGAAATCATACAATTAACATTTTCAGGTTTCAGTGACACCACAATCAGTCAACAAGTGTTACACCAGTTGCCACACAACTCTGTGTTCATTAGTTCAATTCACTGACCACATTATGGGATACACTAAGAGCTTCCCTTCATCTCACCTTAACCACCACTTTGACTCCATAATGTTCTCATCAAGAATTGACCAGAAACTAAAGTCCTATATTATACGAATACGTAATGACAGAATAGGCAACACTTTAACACTGGAGTTAGACTTAATGCAAGGTCCTTCCTTAGTGCACTATGATTCTCTGAGAACACCCCCCCCCCCCCCCCCCAGAAGGAAAATTATAAAATCCAGACAGTTATAAAATGCACTCATTCATTGTCTCAAAAAACCCGAAATAAAGACTTGTGAGCAAATCTAGACTGGAGTCTAAAGGCCTGTTCACACAGTTCTGTGCAGTCGCAACAACTAGTGTTTGAATTTTGCTTCACAACCTGGTCTTTATGACTCAAACAAGGCTGAAAGGGGTTTCGGTCTGCTAGCACGCGTCACAAAGCCATCAGAGACACAACTAGTGCACCGAAGCTGTCACCCATCCCAGTACTAACATAGCCCACTGATGCTTATATTCTTTGAAGAGACAGGCACTCATCACGCTATGCCACAATTCATGAAAGCCCAGAGACCAAAAAAAAAAAAAATGAAAACAAAAACATGATATCTAGAAAAAAAATGAAAACAAAAACATGATATCTAGAAGTGCAAGCCTTGCTAGAGCTCGCGCTTAAAAAGAAACTTTGTGTGTTGGTAGTGCATGTTTAACAACAAGCAGCCTTGTATAGCTACCCCCCCTTCAGCCATTCTGTCTGTAGATATTAACACAGCTCATGACAGGATGTAACAAATATTTCATTTTTTTTTAAAAATCCACTAAATTATGGAAACACTGTCCATGTTGTATTGAACGCATCTGAGCCAAATACAAATCCAAACTTATGCAACCTTATGGATACTACCCAAACACAAAACCCATCAAGCAGCAAATGAGCCTCAGATGAGTTAAATATTTTCATTTCATATGTAATTCCCGAGTCCAGCACGGTGTGAACTAGGTCTAAGCTGTCTTCCTTCCTTATTTTGGTTTAAGGAAACCAATTACGTATTTCAAGTGAGACATTATATTACTGTCAAAGTATGTATTAGAATGTAACTGACTAGATTGTTTATTTAAATTCAGGTAAACAGCATCAAATTATCATTTATAACGTTTCTCAAGTCACTAAACATCAGACAATTACCACTGAACTGAAAGAGTAGGAAGTGTCCTATCTATATAGTGAAAAACCGATTTCCTCGTATTAAGAAATAAATACAATGGGTTTTGATGTATTCAATACACAATTATCTGATAGATAGCCTTAATATATAGAAGGATTTATAGAGTGCAAAATTGATACAGTTACTGTAATGCATTTAAGTCCAAGAAGGGATAGTCCAGGGGCAGCCATGGGTCAATATCCAAAAAGCACCAGCCAGGGTATGACTAAGGTGCGGGTATGCCAGTCTAAACAAGTGAGTTTTGAGCCGGCTTCTGAAACCATATATCGTCTGCTGGGATCTGATCAGGACCATTCATTTTTTAGTTCTGTAGTATGTCAGTTGTGATCACTCCCCCCCCCCCCCCCCCTCAAATTGTGGATCACTTTGAAAGTATTCCTGTGTCATTATTTACCAATGCTAGAGAGGTTTTGTGAAATCTACTGCAACTTTAAGCACTTTTTTCCAGGACAAGAATTAGAAGAAAATGATTATTCTTGGAGGGTCCTTGAATGATTCAGTGGAATGTCACTTGGCTTTAAAAAGTGTATAGGTCACATCACGAAGGGGCGTTTTAAGGGCAGAGGAAACCAGTACATACAGTTGGTCAAGGTTCTGTACTGAAACTGCTGACCATCAATAAGCAACTACCGTCTATCCCATATAAGTTTTGGGGTGTGAACCACCAACCTCAGAGGTCGGAATCAAGTTTGTTACCACTTTCACCATGACCACTCAGTGGAATGTCATAATCTAAGTCCAATACCAATGTAACTTTAACAATGATGGTCATTTGCTAGCCAGTGTCATATTTAGACCAGCCACTTCTATTTCTCACATATTATTTCGAAGTATATTTATAACATACTTATGCGGGCCAACAAATCTTTTGCCAAACCTAGGTCTCATATGAGGCTTGTAAAAAGAAAAATGTCATTTGATTTAGTTTTATTTCATTCATTATATTTGTACAGCACAGCATTCATTATAAAAAAATAAAATGTTAAGCAAGCAATGTATGATTTAGGAAAAAATAAAACTAATCAAACCAATCAACTGTTTAATACAGTTTTTATACCTTATGTCTCAGTAGATACTCCACTTTTGTGTATGACACTGACAGGAGACAAATATACTAAGGTACTTTGTTTGGAGCTTCAGTGGTGTATGTATCATATACATATGTATAATTCTTCAACGTCTGGAAATAAGTTTGGCCTCCGTCAAATGATATGTCCACATTAACAGTGGGACCTTCACCTTCAATCAAATCTGGTGCAATACACATAAGATGATTCTGGTCAATATACTGGGATGTTTCACTAAGACTTCTACCAAAACGACAGATAATTGTTTGACATATTCCTCTTTCAAAATGTCGACCATAAATATCAACTCTGGTTCCTCCACCTAGAGCACCATCCTTTGGAAATATGGCACCAAAGACTGGGTCATTATGACTAAGGTTTGTACTGCAAGCTTCATTCCTTAATCCTTCAATATACTCGTCATACGCTGGCTGCCATTTGTTTGTTATGGCCTCTTCAGCTTGCTCACTGGTCATACTACTGTGTCTTAGAGAGTTCAGAGCCAAGTTCTTCAAGTCTACCAGATCAACACCCCAGGCCATATATACCTCATACCAGTCTATGGTAAAATGATCATACCCAAAAGTACCTGGGTCATCTGTTCCAAGGATGACTGGAATGCCATGTCGGATATAGTTTATGGCTGGGTGAATGCGTAAATCTGGCATAAAAGCTAAGATTTGATTACTGACTGGACAACATTCTATGGCAATACCACGTTCCTTGACAAGATTCAGTAAATATGGATGCTTGATCATTCCTAAAGCATGACCCATTCTGTTAGATCCCAGAAGGATGGCTTCGTAACTGTTTTGCAGTGTACCAACTGGATCCTCTTGATTAGCAGATGTCATAAGATCATCTGGCCAGTTAGTTTCTGCTGTATGAAGTTTCAGGGCAACTCTACTTCTCTGATCTGCATCATTATACAATTCGAGGAAATTCCTCAGATAGTACAGGTGGGAGTTTCCATTGTCTTCTTCACCAACCTAAAATGATAAAGAAAGTATTTAAATGAACGCATTAGTTTTACCGCAGAAAAGTGAACTGTTAAATTTAAGATTAAAAATTACATTTTGTCGTTAATTTGCACAAAACTAGATTCAAGCAATGTCCTTCAGAGATTTCGCAATCAAAGAAAAAAAAACAAGAACTTTATGACATTTATATTTTGTGCTTTTATCATATCTGAATATAAAATCCATTAACTTATGTTGAAAATCCTGCTAACAGTAATTTCAGGTAGACATAAATGACGAAGTTACTCTTATTTTCTAGTAATATAATATACATCTCAATTGCCATTTTGACACCATAGGCCATTTCAAAACAGTCATGGCCATTTCGAAATGGCCAAATAAATCTGATGGCCATTTCAAAATCTAGGAGGAGGTTTTGAAATGGCTTGGCCTTTTCAAGACGACCTCATTGGTTTCAACCAGCCTCTGTTTTCAAGAATGATTTTAAAATTTTCAATTGCTATGAAGTTTTATCTGCACTAACATCATTACTAGTATACTTTTTAATAATCTTTATAATGCAATTTTGATGCCCATTTTTAAAAACCTGTGCAATTGAAGAAGTGCTAAAACAGTCTTAATGCTACCCAGTTTATTCTTAGCTATAATTAAAGGTATTTGCTATGATTCCTAATTGGGTAAGTCCAATCAAATTAATACTTATAGAGTGATCTACAAATTATCATCAAAGGAATAACTACTGTTAAGAAAACACTGTCAGAATGCAGGGGTGGGGGAGTCATTGTTTTTATTTGCATTGTTTTGGAGGTGTAAATGTTAATTGCATTCACTTATGTATTGACTAGCCATAGAGCCTTTTTTAGTCTTTACAATCAAATCAACAGCCCAGAAAACAATTTTATTTACTCCTTTCAGATATGTTTCAAAATGGCCAGGCCTTTTCAAAACCAACAGAGGTTCTGAAATGGCCATCTATATTATTTGGCCATTTCGAAACAACCAATGGCTGTTTTAAAACAGACAGAATTGTGAAACGGCTAACAACATGCACATTAAGAATTTATTAAGTTCACTCAGTGTTCAGAGGAAAGATCTTTTGTGTGTCGTATGTTCAAGTATCATGCAAATATTATGCAATATTTGAAGCACATATCCATCATTGCTGATCCAATAAGACATTTTATGGGGCGTTATTTATTTTACTGCAAATATGATGTATTATAATGCATTACAATACATTGTAATATATTGTTAAATAATGCATAACTTAAATTTTTAAAGTAATGGTAATATTATCATGTACCCAAAAGGGAAAATTAAAGTAATGCACTAAACTTTAAAATACTTTCTCAACAAAAACTTAATAAAACTGTCACCTTACCATGTCAAAGGCCACCACCTCTTCAGGATACATATTGTGCAAATCCACGGCCCTCTCCATGGATTCTAATACTTCTTCAAAGCTATCCCTTCTGCTTGTGTACATCACTCTCCTCATTCCTATAAATCTTTCCTCTTCAATTAACATCCTGTCCACAATCTCCCTTGTTATGTTCAACTCAAGTTCTGCATCCCCAAGGGCACATTTTCCATATGTTTCTGGACAAGACTCATCCAGTTCATAGATGGTTTCATCTGGACCAAGATTCTTCCGGCTCTCCATATACTGGACACCTTCATTCAAACTCGCCTTAATCATTGCCTCAATGTGAGGTCCTTTGATCTTAATGTTATTGAGTAGGTTGGCCATTCTGCCCCACAATACATTCATCTCTTGCCATCTGAGTCTGCTGTCAGTTGGCCTGCTCTTAGCTTCATCACTCAAAATACCCAGAAATGTCTGGTGTTCCAAGATCTACAAGGATTTGATCATAATCACTGTGTATAACTTGTTTGTACACATTGTAAATTGTATTAATCACATTCGTGGGCACATTTCCACATATTTTAACACTATATTAGATACATTTTGATTTTTCACATAATAACACTGCCATGCTTCCATAATTTGTGTCAACGCAAGACATCTACTATTTGTAATAACTCAAAAAAGAACATCTACCCATTCGAGTCAAACACTACACATGCTGTTAATTGTCTTAAATATGAAAGTAAGGTAAAATAATCACTTTGATATTTTAGGTAATCGATTGTGGTTATATTTATTGCTTAAATGTCATTAAATAACAAATCTATTTAATATTATCTGTATCTCTCCCTCCGTAGCTTTTGTTGGATTTTAAAATAACTTGGTAAAACATGAGAATATACTTACTTCGTCCATTGTGTAATTTGATTCTGCAATGTTTAGCCATGCAGGTTGAGTTTCGGGGGGATTAATAAAGAAGTCCAGTTGCCAAGGATCTGAAGGATGGTCTCCTGGAAGCATGTAAAGGTACTGGAAATCTTCAGAGGCATAAACTAGTTCCAGAATGGCCCTTTTACTTAGCTGATGGTCTGGAAAAAAAAACAAACATTGAAAGGCAAAATTAAAATTATAAGATACAATTGCACAAATATTGAAAGTAGACATAAGTACAGAAGAAAACAAGAGCACTTAGAGAGCGCATAACTCCACCAAGGCAGGTAATGATAAGTATATACAGATTATTTTTATGTATCCAGATAGCGATACAGATCACTCTCAAAATTTAATTGGATCTAAGTTGGATCAAGACCAATTTTTTGATTTAGTTTGAGGAGGATCCAGCCAGAAGTATTTACGTAATCCTGGTAGCATATAAAGAAACAAACAGACAAACAAAGGGTCATGAAAATAATACCTCCTTGGCGGAGGTAATAAAGAGGTAATGTGTTGAAAATAAGTTTTAAAAATTGATCTATATCTGTATGGGCTGTTTTTTTGTAGAGGAGTTCAGTGAGTTGTTTGATTTTTAATAGCTTGATAGTTAAGTCATGCAGTAACAAGAAAATAAAAAGTTACACTTTTCATAAATATTTAATATCTCGATTATTACATCACGTGGAATATTCGCGAGAGCATTATCATAATTCACAGCTTTAGGACAGATGAATCTATGGATCAGTCATTGTATTCTATTTGTTAAATCAAATTCACGTATTTATCTCTTAATAATAAGAATAATGTCAATCACCTACTTTCATGTGTGTGCATGTTGCCACCCTTGGGAAAGTTGAGGAGTACTCTATACACTTCAGAATTCATAATGTTCTCCATCATGTCTTCTATAGGCCTTGCTGGTGGGAAATCTGTATCCTTTGTTTTCTGAAACTCCCCCCATTTCAAATACTGCAGGTAGTGGTTCACAATGCTTTCATTCTACAAATTAACACATACATAGACACCTCATATTATATCCAGTTCCACTGCTAGGTAAGGTGTATTAGACTAATTCCTGAAAATTTTAGAAAAGTATTGCGGCCACATTGGATTATAATTTTTATCTGATTTAGTAAATCAAGGTTTCATCTCATCCATTAGCCTCATGGCAAAGGTTTTAGCAATAAAATAATCAATATGCATGAAGCAAAACCAAAACTAAGACAAATGTAAGTTATTGTGGCATCCATTTTGAAAAACATAAATATCTGAAATTGCCCAAGGGTGAAATTCCCACATCGTACAGGATGTTATTACAGGGGCCCCAGGGGTGCATTATCTGCAGAGAAACAAAACTATTGCTGACCCCCTTTTGCTCACCCTTTGGCCACAACACTATTCCTTTGCCCCTCAGGCAAAGGTGACCCCCAAATTGGTGATAAATCACATAGGAATTATTCCTTATTAGACATTATTCAATAAGCAGTGTTTTACCCTGGTTTTGGTGTTTATTCAAAACACCGGGAGAAACACCAAAAATTTACATAATTGAAAGAGGCAATTTTTGTTCAAGGTTTGCAAGACTTTACTATTGATTAGACAATGCATGTCATTTTACAAATTAATTAGTCATAGGATGGCTTAGTTTTGGAAGTTTTTGTCTGGTAGAGGGACCACTGATTTTCAATTTCTCTCTATTTTTAGGCACATTTATTTTTTTCAGAACAGATCTTAAGCTCTAAGTTCCAGCATAATATTGCCATTTTGAAAGCATTTTGTTATAGATCTATTTTTCTTTTTAGTTTAAGGAAAATAGTTGCAAATTTGCTAAGATGTTGGATAAAATATTGTGTATTCTAAAAGGCAAGTATGTAGCTTAAAGCAAAACGTAACTTTCAATAAAATAGATCTTCTGTTTCTTGAAATAGACTATTCAATCTAATCCAGCAGTGTATGTGTACATTAAACTTGTGACTATTAACATACTCAGAGGCAGATACAGGATTCCGCGAAAGAGGGGGCGTGGGGTGTCGCGGGTATGGATATTTCATACTTGGAATTTAATGTTATCATAGCCACTGTAGCAAATTAAAACTGAAACACAGAAGTGAAGTTATTAATAGTTAGTTGGGGTGAGTGATTCCAGTTGTGTAAACATACACTGGTGGACAAAAAAGGTTTATATAAACAAAGTTACCCACAAAAAATGTAATCCTCAGTTTGTTTGAGGATGAGACCTAACTTAGTACACACAAAAGAGCCTAATCCCCTTTGATACTGGACAGTGACACAGGTATAATAACTGTCACTTTAAACAGGTATATTACCCTAGTAAAGACAGATCTTGGGGTGGGGGATTGGAGGGGGGCGTGGACAGAGACAAAAAGCCCCATGACTAAAGTTTCAAACTCTGAAAGGGGGGGCGTGCGCCCTCCACGCCCCCCCTAGATCTGCCACTGATACTCAATATAGCAGATTCTATGTGATAAACACCTGGGGTTGGTTTAAAAAAAGGAACATAGCCCAGGAGCCAGTGTCAGAAAAGAACTTAGTCTGGATTTAGACTTAAAAATTGTCTTTAATTCAAGCTGAGTCTGTGGTCTTTCACTTAGTGGATTTGACAAAATACCAAACTCTAAAGCTTTGGCCAAGTCTTGGGCTCAAAGTTAAGTCCACCTTTGAGTGAGCTTAACTTTTGTAAGCAAAGACTTAAATATTGCTGCCATAATTTTTTCCATTTCAGAAATTTGAAATGTGTCAAACAAATGATTTATGTCATTAAAAGTATATTTTGAATAAGAATGAAAGGTCACAACACATGAAAGCACTGTGGTTATTTATTTATTTATTTATTCGTATACAATTGCATGTGATTGATACAGTTATTTTTTAATTATTTACACAAAATAACATAGGAATGAAAAGACAGAGAGAAAAAAATGTAAACAAAACATTATACACACAGAAGTAAAACACAACCAGGCTATATTGTACAGGCAAAGGACAGTAATTCACGTGTTTGAGTTGGAGTCAAAATGTTAAACTTATTCTGATCTATAAAACTGAGCATATCAATAATCACATCAGCATACACCAAGGTATCTACATCTACATTTGTACTGAAAAGGTGTTTCATGACATAAGTTAGCTGACTCAATTGTACATTACTTAAATCATATTTACATATTCCATATTTATAACAGATATAATTTAATGAATTAGACATACGAGATTTACTACCCTCGACAATTAACTGCAATGCTAAGTTATTATAAATATTATTTGACTTTGCCAGGCATATAAAGAACTTGATAACTCTTTTGTGTAGTTGACATTCTATTGGTAAATCACTGCAAATGATAGGCAACAATATAGAGTGGGTATTGTAAGGGACACTTAAAAGTCTTCTAATACACTTTCTCCAACATACAAATAACTTTTCGATATACCATATAGTGGCATTGCAAATGTTTTAAATAGTTTGTACTTTATATCATATGATGCATTTCTAAAAGTCGATACTAAATGATTGGTATTTATAACCATTTCATTGATTTTACTTTTGATATCTTGATCAACAAGACTAGGACCAATTACATGACCAACATGCTTATCAGTGGGCTGACATGTTAAAAAGTTGTTGTCAATAACAAAACCCTGGATATCACTTCCAAATATGAGTAACTTGCTTTTTTGAGGATTAAAAACTATGTTATGAGAATGTCCATATTGTTTACATATACTATAGAGTTTGTTTAAAGAGAAAACAGTAGGTGCCAATAAAACAATATCATCAGCATATCCAAAGGCTCCTGAGAATAAATTCCCTATGTAGCACCCAAAGCCACAATGCTTCAACTCTGTGAATAAATGATCAATGTATAGGGTAAATAATAAAGGTGATAAAACTCCACCCTGCTTAACTCCATTGGATGGCTTAAATTTTGTACTAATACAATTACCCCATTTAATAGACAATAACTGATTGTTATATAAATTAAACAATAACCTAGTAGTTAAAAAGCACAAGCCACGATTCAAAAGAGTACAAAAAAGACTTTTATAGTTCACCCTGTCAAAGGCTTGACTTGCATCCAACATTAATACATAAACTGAAGAATTTCTATTTTTATAATAATTTACAACTTCTTCAACAATTGCAGTACATTGAGTGGTTGAATGTCCTTTTTTAAAATCCAAACTGCATATCACATGATTGAAGAACACCACAGTGCTTTCATGTGTTGTGACCTTTCATTCTTATTCAAAATATACTATTAATGACATAAATCATTTGTTTGACACATTTCAAATTTCTGAAATGGAAAAAATTATGGCAGCAATATTTAAGTCTTTGCTTACAAAAGTTAAGCTCACTCAAAGGTGGACTTAACTTTGAGCCCAAGACTTGGCCAAAGCTTTAGAGTTTGGTATTTTGTCAAATCCACTAAGTGAAAGACCACAGACTCAGCTTGAATTAAAGACAATTTTTAAGTCTAAATCCAGACTAAGTTCTTTACTGACACTGGCTCCTGGGCTATGTTCCTTTTTTTAAACCAACCCCAGGTGTTTATCACATAGAATCTGCTATATTGAGTATCAGTGGCAGATCTAGGGGGGGGGGGGGCGTGGATAGATAAGCTTCAAATTTGATAGATAAGCTTGGTCTTTGTGAAGTAAGCCTTTGTGTTATCCATTTAAGTCCCAGAACTAGGTAAGACTAAAACTTTGGATCTGAATTCCTGACTTAGCTGAAAACTTGGCTAAGTCATGTGCCTTTTGTGAAACCGGTCCCAGACTTGGATTTAAATTTAAGACTTTTGTCTTAAACTCAGGCTAAGGGTATTGTCTTAGACTTAGAGGATTTCACAAAGATGCTAATGTAAAGGCAATGAGGATTCAAATCTTTAATTATTAAATACATTATTTATGCAAGATTATGACAATAAGAAGATTAAACAATTTTATTTCCACGTACATAGTTGACCTGCACCACACTCAACTATTTGGTGTGTGAGGCTGGTTAAATCACTAAAATATAAATGTATTAGAATATAGGTTTTTAAATTTAAGTTGCAACTTAAAGAATTGGATTTTGCCAAAGGTCAAAAACTGTGATAGAGTGTATTTTTGTCAATATGTCACATTTGTGCATTAACAGTTTCTAGTTATTAAGTGAAGAAAGAATATTTTATATCATATGCAGAAGTTTGGTGATCTTTGGTTTTGCTTATTCAGCTTTAAGAAATAGCGATTAAAAATTAGTGAATTATTTCAAATGACGTACATAGATATTCATATTTAAGTATGTCAAATTGTTCATTAGAATAACTTTTCAGTTGAACTTTCAGTTTCAGGTCATTTTACATAAAATTAAAAACCAGTCCGATTCCCTTGCATCCCTGACATAATTAAAGCATCACCTTTCCCATTTGTGACACATGACCGATTAGCATACTAATGAACAGGAGTTTTGGTGGAAACTCTGGCAGAAACACCACATTTACATTGACTTTAATGGACTGGGAGATATGCAAATTACATTGGAGTGGGGTAAAACGCCGATTATTGAATAATGTCTAGTGAAAAATCATCCCTGAAAATGTCATAAAATGGTTTTAAACTCAATTTCGGGGTCTGGGGTTTGAATATTAAGGTATAGTGGTCTGGGGTTTAAATTTTAGAGGCCTGGGCTTAGGAAAGGGGGATTTAAAATTTTCATTCATTTGTTCTTTTAGCAAAAGAAATGATACTTTTTTAGCATTCCAATTGTTTAGTTTGCAATGCCATGCCCATTTAAAAATAACACCCCCAATCCACGAAATCATTTCTCAAATATATCAAATATACCTCTTTGCCTATGGCAGTTTTTTGCAGTCTTCCAGTCTTGTATCTGGTCCTGGCTGATTGTATGCTATATTTATCTTGATTCACATTCAACACGTTGCATAGGATGATAGCTCAAATATTATCTTAGCCACAGCTAATCTCACATTGCTTAACCTGAATACTAAAAAAACTCTCAACCCCCCCCCCCCCCCCCCCTCACCAACAACCTCACCCTTCTTCCAGGAATGTTGATATTTCGACATGAATAAGACTTGATCATCCATATCATTAGAGCAACTGCATCCGCATGAAGTCACTGCTTGGTTATGGGGCCTCAGCATTGCTGGTGTAGGGAAGCCCAGTAGGTCCCTCATAGGGAAAGCTCAGAGTTTCGAATGGTTGAGTGTAACAGTATCTGATTAAGCACTGTAAGGGCCTTCTGGGAAAGGTAATGTTTGAATATTTATCCTACTGTTCTTACTGTTAGTTCTAGTGCCAGTGTGATCTAGTCTCTTACTTATCACGCTCTGACCATGCCATACTTTAAAAGGCATTTACTGAATGATCTTCAGCCTTTATTGGTCTTGTTACTTTTGAGAGAATTTGAATGGTCTCTCCCTTATAATATTTCAAATTGCTGTGGATCTCTTGACTGACTTGTGACATTAGGGAGTTAATTGAAAGTATGTCGTGACTGGTAGTTAGCGAGACAGAATTTGGGCCCAGATGGGTTTCTCCTGATCAAGATTCCACCGATTTTTGGGGGTTGACATTTAGGTGTCAACCTTAATCACTCCTGCACCCCATTTTAATCGATTTATTTATATATTTTTGTAAAGTTACTGATTGTTCGATTGGGCAGCCCTGATTGGTCAATAGCTTGACCCTTTGGCTGACCAAGGGGATAATGGTCAGATCTGAACTGGCAGTCGACGTGACAAGACTGAAAACATTTTACAAAATTTATTTTATCATTTATTTAGTTTTTTATTAGTTTTGTATTAGTTTTTAACACGAGTAATACAGTCTTGTCTTTGGTTTCACACTCAGATGGCAACTGGTCAGAAGCACAGAATGGCAGGTAAACCTTATAATTTGCGTAGAAAAGTTGAGATTCCCGTTGAATTACAGGTTTAAGATGATGTGCATTTTTGAATGAATTTTCCTCACAGCCAACCCCGGGTCAGTCCGGTTCAAAGTCTGATACTGATATTGAAAGTGATATTGATAATGATATTGATGCGCTTCTGAATGGCAGTAGTGATTCAGATCACGACTCTGTCGCTTCAAAATACAGACTGGACGTTAGGAAATCTGAAAGGTAACCACATGTTGAACGGATGTCGGATCCGACAAGTTCGGATCAAGCTTTGATTAATGCAAAAATTTTATCTCAGCTTGACGCAATTGGTAAGCGTTTGAATGTCATTGAAAGTAAATCTGTGCACAAATCTCGCTCTAAGGTTAAGAAATCTGTGTGTAAACCTGTAGCTGCGAGTTCAAATCTCAATGTTCCCCATGGGGAGGCACATTTGCAAGAAAAATTGCCAAATTTACAAACTTTGCGGCATGATAGATTTATTCAAGAGCAGGTTGACAATCGCCTCAAAGACTTGTCTGGCCTTAATAAAAAAGGTATTGATTCAAAAATTAAATCCCGGAGGGGAGGGGCGCTTGATGTTTATGTAAATCAAAGACTTAAATGGCCACATGAATTCGTACTAGTCGGAGCTTCCAAAGATAGGTTGAACTATAATCAGTTGAACATAACACAGTGGATGGCCGGATTTTGTCGGATCATGAGGGATGAAGAGAATTCACAAACCAGGGGTCATATGCTTGATTACCTTATTGCTTTATTGGACGATTCCAATGATTTTTCCTGGCAGGCAGCGAAAGCTAGTCATGCAGTACTGTTATGTCGAATGGAGCAAGGTGAAATTGCTAGCTGGGCTGAAACAGAAAAAATCGATCGGATCCGAAGAGCCAATGCACAGAGACATACATCCGGACCCCTGCCTAATAATGGGGGCCAAAAGTTTAGAAAACAGGGCCATACCTATCAGAAAAGTGCCAAATCAATGCCATGCGTATATTTTAATGATAATTCTTGTACATTTACCAAACACCATGAAACAAAAGGGGTGTTTTACAGACATATTTGCAGTCATTGTTTTGCACAGGATGGCAAGGTCAGCACTCATAGTGCCATTGATTGTAAAAAATCTGTAAAAAACGATTAACCCTGGACATGGTTGCCAGGGCTCAGTTACAGCCTGATCATGTCCAGGAAGATGTTCAAAGATTTTCTAAAAATGGCCCCACAGCTGTATATAATACTCCTGTAAATGTTGTAAATAACCAGTATTCTTCTAGGTTTGTATATAATCAATCTGTTTATGATTTGAATATTTTGAAGCAGGAAATCTCAGCTAGTAGATCTACTTAGAGAAAATGGCTAGCAGCCAGTGATAGTTGTAAACCTGTTATACCTGGTAAGTCTTATGCTGAGGTCTTGAAGACTGATTCACAGTTGAAATGCATGCATAGTCGTGCTAAAAATGGGTTGGCCACCCAGCAAGGGTGCCCATTGGGCAAACTTGCTGGCTGGGGGTATCTTGCACCCACCAAAAAAGTAAGTGTCAGTTCGGACAGCCAAGTTCATAAACATACTGCCAGTGTAGTTATTCAGGTTGCACCTGATCAATTAAAAACACCAATACCTGTATCTAATAGATTTTCTCCCTTACATGGAATTGACGTTTGTAATGATATTAATGTCCATGATACACTGAATGATACAGATTGTGAATTGTCTGACCTTGAGGGTGACCTTGGCATTCTGGAGTTGAACACTGAAAATACTGTAAATGACAACAATTATGACGAATTCGACAAATTACTGTTGAAGAAAAAAGTAGATCAAAATCTGGTTCACCTGGCTAGGTCCTGTTCGGAATTTGTAGCTTGTAAACAGCAAATGGACAATGCTTTTGGTGTCATCCCACTGTCACCTCTAATGCTTTATCAAGGTCCAAAAACGAATAACACTGCTGTATCTGACATCCTAGCCCTACATAAAGTTGTGAAAAATTCTAATTGTCCAAATTATATGGGTATCCGAATTCCAGTGTCTTCAAAATTAAACATTAAAAATTGGAAATACTATTTGGCTGATTATTGGGATAAACAACTTGTGGATCTACTGGAATTCAGCTTCCCTCTCGATTTCGACAGAAACTGCAAATTACATTCTACTGAAGAGAACCACGCTTTTGGGCGAGACTATGCATATGATATAGAATGTTATATCCAAGAGGAGCTGAAACATTGGCGTACCATTGTGGCCTAAAAATCTTTCAGTAAATGCTGGGGTCGTAAAGGATAAATATTTGGGTTCAAGTTTTGTTTTAAACTATCCATCTGTTGATGACATTGTCAGGAAAGTTTCCCAGTTAGGCCCTGGCTCTTTGCTTTACAAAGTGGACATTAGTCGAGCTTTTTGGCAGTTGAAGGTTGATCCTGGGGACTTGGACCTCTTGGGCCTTAAACACCAGTCCTATTTTATTGATCAATCGGTCCCATTCGGGTACAGGCATGGGTCAGTTTTTTTTGAAAAAGTGACAGATAGCATTAGGTATATCATGAGACAACAGGGTTTCCCACATCTGTACAATTATGTGGATGATCTAATATACTGTGGATTACCTTCTAATATTCATCAATCTTTTGAGACCTTGCTACAGCTTCTCACCCAGTTGAGTCTTACCATCAACCCAAAGAAGTTGGTGGCACCATCTACTTCCTTAGTTTGTTTGGGAGCCTTTATTAACACTGAAACCAGGACCATGTCTGTCCCTCCAGATAAGCTTGACAGTATCATGGACATGTTTCATCAATGGAAAATTAAAAAATTCTGTTCAAAAAGGCAATTACAATCATTATTGGGCTCCCTATTGTATGTATCAAAATGTGTAAAACCTGCACGTACGTTTCTCAACCGTATGCTCATGCTTTTGAGGGAAAATTTTGAAAAAGAAACCATTTTCCTGAATACAGCATTCTTTAAAGACTTAAACTGGTTTTACACTTTTCTTAGGCAATTTAATGGGGTGGTCTACTATGACATTAAACCTGTGCAGGCTGAATTACACCTAGATGCCTCCCTTACTGGCATGGGGGGTATTTTTGATAACCAGTTTTATGCTCTCCCAATCCCAAAAATTTTTCAAAATTATTCAATTGTCCACCTCGAAATGATCAATATTTTGGTTGCACTTAAAATCTGGGCTTATCAGTGGAAAGATAAGAAAATTCGGATAAAATGTGACAATATGGCTGTTGTGGAGGTCCTTACCTGGGGCAAGACAAAAGATGGTGTATTGGGTACGTGTGCCCGTAGCATATGGATGTTATCTGCCCTGTTTAACATTTCTCTTCATATTGACCATATTTCTGGCAAATCTAATGTCATTGCTGACTTACTCTCTAGGTTTAAATTTGATCAAAAGTCCTATGAATTGCTTGCAACATATGTTCCTAATGTCTTATGGGTACCCACTCATATTGATTTAACATGTCTCAATTATGATATATAGTTTCAGATGCCACCGTTGCCTCAGCCCAGCTGACCACCAGAGCGTATGCCCGGCTCCGGGATTCACTCAGACCTGCTACCCAGAAAACCTATAGCAGGATGTTTGATGATTTTTTGGCATTTCTGGTGGTCACTGGGCTGACCCCCTGCCAGGTAAATGTGGATATTATTTTGGCTTTTCTTGAATATCTGGTAGATAATTCGTTATCTGTTGCCAATATTTGCAATTATCTGGCAGCCCCCAGGACCATGTTCATAATATATAACCTTCCTACTCATCCCTTTCGTGATGAAAAAATCCAAATGTTTGTTAAATCTGTCAGAATAAATAGGCCACTTGTGGTAAAGACAAATTCTATATTTACTGAAAAATGCTATTGGACATCATTGCAGCAACAGAGACACGAGAGTTCTCAGAAATTTTTCTGTCAATATACCTTTTGGCATTCTTTTTATTTTTGAGACTGTCAAATATGGTTCCACATGCAAAGAATGGCTTTGACCCTTCTCGCCATCTAGCTCGTGGTGATATCATTTTTCTGATAATGAGGCCATTGTTTTAGTGAAATGGTCTAAGACCATTCAATCACGAGACAAGGTTCCAAATTATGTCCAGTCTCAGCATTATCCAACATGTTGCATCTGGTCCCTGGTTCAAATAATGATCCATTGTTTGCCATCTTTAAGGCCAACAAATGGTCCCCTCTTACAGATAGCATGGTTAGGAAGCATTTGAAGAGGGTCTTGTTGTTATTGCAATTGCAGCATCACAACTTCACATTTCACACCTTTAGAAGGTCTGGGGCCTCCTGGGCTTTCCAACATGGGGTCCCAATTGAAGTAATTAAGCAGCAGGGCACTTGGTCCTCTGACTGTGTTTGGAGGTACATACAGAAAACTAATTCCTCCACTTCTCCTCTAACCCAAGCCTTCCAACTACATCTACTCCCTTGATGGGTGGTTTGGGTGAGATTCTGTCCGTTATTTGGGAATAACCTACTGCTTGGGGTATATACTGATAGTAACTCCAGTTCTTATATTAATACATTTATGGTAATCTGCTGGGGCGGGTTATTATTGCATAATATGTGTGGCAGTTCTGTCTTAATGTTTTATTAATTCTATTTTATAATACTTTAAGGCTAGGGTCAGCCCTGCCTGCTGCCACACTGTATGGGTACATTATCCATAAATAATTATGGTTGTTATATCTAGTCATTGACATATTATTGCTAACTACTAATCATTATATGAATTGTAACAAAATTTTTAGTTTTATAGATGTTAATGTAAAGATTAATAAAAATATAAAACCCATTCTGGGTTTCTTTCCTGGTTTCATCACTATCCTTGGCGTGTGGGGTGACCTTTGGTCGCCTTCTTTCACCTTGTTTTCACCTTAAGGTCAGATTTGGCAAAACCCAGCTTGTAAATCGATTGGATTTTCTCCACATGTCTCTCAGTTTTTATTGCATAAAACATCCTCGTGGTGCCTCAGGTTTCCTATTTGACCTTCGCCCTGACCTTATTCTCACCTAGGGTTCGAGCTTGTTTGAACACTCTTGGTGACTGGTTGTGGCTGATTCAGTCAGCTGTGTTAATTTTATTGCGTAAGACATCCTTGTGCTATGCACGACTCTCAGTACTCGGGTCTATGATTTGACCTTACTTTGACCTTGTTTTCACCTCACCAGCCCATCTGGTTAAATCCAAGGTCGTAGTTTTGCATTAGAAATGCCTTTTAACTTGCTTTACTTTCCAAATGAATGGACTAAAATTTTTGCCATTAATTGCTCTACTTGTATCCCACATTAGTTCAAGTCAGGATTTAATCTTGACCTGTGTGTGCATGTGGTCATACTTAACTCGGTAGTTGTGGGTTTGAATCCTTTCACAATGGTCTGCTCTTATATTCTTATTATTGCCATTTACTTGGGGTGGGGGAGTGTGACTCAGAATGACCAAACACGATATGTTCATTTGGTTACAAAGCATTGATGACCGTGGTACAGCCCCATTATATTCAAACATTGATGCATTCCTGTCAAATATCTGTAATGGCTACATGTAGGAACGTAAAACTTATTAAGTCTTATTAGAGTTCTGTTGGTGGGAAATGTATGCGAATAAACAAATTTTCGTCGATCTGACCCTAGACCTTGTGCAAGGTCTTTCCTTGGTGCATTATGACTCTCTGAGAGCCTTTTCCCCCAGTGAGGGTGTAAATCTAGACTGTCGTAATTTCTGATACTTTTAAATAATATAAATTGCCAGGGTGTTGCCTAATAATTTTTTTAAAAAGTATTGAAAACGCTAGAAATGAGATATTAAAAAGTTATTTGGATTAAAATTGCATGAAACATTCATAATTTTTGAGTAAAACATGATATTTATACGATTTTAAAGGCATTTTATTGTAGTTTTATTTTTTGTTTTAGGTTAAGGAAATTAGCTGTGTATTTAATAAGATTTGGTAAGACAGTGCATAAAGTATAGTGTACTCCAGTAAGAAGAATTAAAACCAAACTAAATTTGTAACGATTTTATTTTCTTTATTTTCCGGATGGATTGTAATAAAATAAAATGAGCAAATGCACTGCTAAAATCCATTTTCAATAATATAAACTAGTTTTTTTAAATATTTTGCAAAGATATAGAATTGTGGTCCTTACTTCAACATCTCTAAATGTTTTGCCAGGATGAAAATTAAACATATTTTGATATAATGAGGTACCGTTATAAAAGTTAGAAATATGTCATTCATACAATTTTTAAAAACAAGTCTTTGCTATATCTATGATTTTTATTGGAAGAAATTTCATTGTATATGTGCCAAAGCCCCGGGCTTGAACTGTCCTGGTTCAATTTTTTTTGATTTATCAAAGTAACTTACAATGTCGAAGCACCAGAAATTAAGGAAATGATGACTTTAGCTGACATTGCTTTACTTGTATCAAAATCATTCACAGGAAACAGAGTGTTCAACAGTTGTGACTGGTGACTATCCTCCTCTACACTTTCCCAGCTACCTTTAATTTTAAAACTAGCCACAAGAAATAAATCACATTTCAAGAATTTTTGGGAAAGGATAGGCTCCAGTGGAAACAGTAACTGCAATCCACTGTGTGTTTGTAAATAGAAATCACAAGGCTATACTAGCTGAACAAAATATGTCAAAATTCAAAATTTTCTTATAAAATCTAAATAAATTTGTAATAACTAATGCATTGTTTTATTCAGTTCTGTCAATTTTATTTTTAAAGTAAATTATAGATTAAAATCATTTGTCACTATAATTTGTTTTTGGTAAATTGCAAATTCATCCCCAAACTACATATTTATTAATTTGGGTTCAACATTTCTTTCGCCACATTGTCCGAATTCTAATAGTACTTTTACAGTGCTTAATCTCTGTCTAAGGACAGACTCTAAGGTGTACAATGCAGCAGAGATCCATAATCATTAAGCCAGAGACGTAGCAGGTGACCTGTTAGCACCACAGAGAAAGACTGAGACAAGACCAGAAAGCTAGGGTGGGTATGCTTTTGCAAAGACACAGGTTTTTAATTTATTTGTGAACGAAGAGAGAGATTTGGCTAAGTGAATATCATCGGGCAGATCATTCCAAATCTTTGGGGTAGCATATGCAAAGCTGAGGTCAAAATGCTTTGTATATATATATATATAAAATATTTCAATATATATATATTAATGGTGCACACTTTGTACACACAGAACAATGCCTGATTGGCAACAAATGAAGAGTTTTTCTGATAGGAGGCATATGTGAGTACCTGGTGGTATTGGCAACAATTCTAGGAAGCACTGGAATTTTCGATGATCAAGAGCAGAGAGAGTCCTAAACAAGAAATTGCAGTAGTCTAGATGACTCCCAGCCAAAGCATTTGCAGCCAAAAGACCAACATCATGTGTGAGGTACCCTCTGAGTCGCTTAAGGTCACTGATATGAACAAAACCAGCCTTACACATATCCATGGCATGGCAAGAGAAAGAACAATCTGAGTCTAACCAAACACCAACGTTCCTGACAACCTCAACAGGTGAGAGGAGATTACCAAGTTTATTGACTATGAAAAAATTGTCTAGTTTTTGCAGGCAGAGTCTTCGAGCCAAACATAATAAATTCTGTTTTATCTTAGGCTTGTTTGCTACTTTTGACATCATCTAAGCAGTTTTTCAGCCTATTAAAGGCCTAAGTGACATTCATGTGTTTTAGACGAACATATAACTGTGTGTTATCTGCATAAAAATGGAAACTTTATTCCAGAACAATTTTGAATAACTTTGCTGAGGGATGTAGTATATATAAGGAAATAGGATTGCTCCAAGGACCAAGCCTTTGGCCACACCATACAACAGCTTTTTGGCATCACATAAAATAGAGACAACCTTGATGCACTGAGAGTTGTCAAATAGGTAAGACTTGAACCAGTCTGGAACAAAACCACCATCACCAAGCCAAGAACACAGACAGTCAGTTAGCATACTATAATCAACGGTGTCAAACACTGCAGATTGGTCAAGAAGAACAACAGCAGGAGCATCACCTCTGGCAACAGCAAGATGGACTTTGTTCTTACTTGACACAAATGCAATTTGGTTGAGTGACCAAACTTATAGGCTGACTGATTGACATTCTAAAGTAAATTAGAAATAAGATGATCATTTAAGTGAGAAGCCACAACATGTTCCACAAGTTTAGAGATAAAACCGAGGCCAGAGGCAGCATGGTACATTTTGAATTCATCAGGTGGTAGTGAGGCCTTTTCAATTAATGGAGAGACAAAAGCTTTTTAAAAACCAGCTGGGATAACACCGTGAGACAGGAAATAGTTAGTTAAACAAGCTTAGTAATTGAGGGCAGAAGAATATAGAAGCACTCCTTAACTAAAGTTGTCTCAGAGACAAACAGTTCTATGTCCTTGTGTGACACATTGTTATATCATGACAAATATTTTTAAGGGCAGAGGAAACCATTATATATTAGTCGGTCAAAATTCTGCACTGTAAACTGCATCAGTAAGTAGAAACATTGTCACATAAGGTCTGGTCTCAGATTCAAGCTGCCATCTTTAAAAGTGGGAGGCCAGAGCGTTAACTACTACAGTACTGAGAACCACCAACCCCACCCCACACAAGGCTAGAATTTCGTGTCTCTATTATAGTAAACTATTTGTTATAGTAGTATTTTTGAGATAATTATGTTCTTTGTTTCCTATGAATTTGCCTAAAATTAGAATGCAATATTTTAAATTTTCTATTTTATTTAGATTTCTTTTCATTAAAATAATCTTTTCGTGAAAATGGATGTAAAACGACTTTGCATTGGAAGTAATGTTCTCAAAGCATTGAATATCATGAAGTAAAATGAACTTTGCCATTGAATACTGTAAAGAAAACTTCCTCAAAAATTAGGAAAATTTTTGATTTCCATCTCCCCATGACCTTTTTCACATATATAAAAAACTTGTAACATATTACATGTCAAAAGTCAGAGTTTGGGTTTTATGTTCCGTTTAATAGACCTGGACCTGTTTACAAAGATTCCATCCTAAAGTTCAGTACTTTGTCTGAACTGCTTTAGGCACTTGGTGGCCCCTTGTTAGCATATAATCACAGACTCTCACCTAAATTGTGAGTACGACTCTCATAACTGGCAATGCTGGGAGCACTAGTGGTTGATTGGCATGAAAATATTACTTCTTATCTCTGTCATTATCACACAGTCTCACTAATTGAATGCTAAAAGTAATAAACAAAGGATTACCTGTGTTAGATCATTGACTTTTCCTTCATAAAGTCTTTCATCTTCCTTCAGCCACTGTCGTTTCACAGAATATTCATACTCATTTGCTGGATAGTCGGGGTAGCCAAGTACACAAACCAATCCAGCTACACCCAGTAACCAACTCACTGGTACCTCCATCTTTGGCATATGATTGAATGTGAGAAATTTACATCACTTACAGTTATGTACTGACCAAATGTTGATAACCTATCTTTGACCCTCATTTTATCCAGAAATGGTGTATTGCTTATGTGACAAACTGTAAATCCTTCATTTTATAAACTACTTATTTCATTGACACTGTACTATTTTACCTTGCTTGCATTTTAATACAAAACAATACTATTACACAAAGTAAATATTGGAAAGAAATTTAAATGAAAATTGCATTTGATGTTTGAAATTAATGTTCTAAACATGTTTAAGTCACAATATGGAATACCCACTGAGTGGATCGATAACATCTGTTACATTTACATAAGAAATAGATAAGCCAACACATTGTGCATACTTGAAAATCAATATTTATATTTCAACAAATAAGTGAAACAAGTGATACAAACGAAATATAACCATCTCTCTTGGCCTTTGGGAAAATATGACAAATACCAATACCTAAATACTTCAAACATGCACTCAAACCCAACATTTAACCTATAAACCTGCATGTAATTCTGGAGCACTAAATATGACATAAAATACTTTTACAGCATTAAGTAGGTGATACTTTTTATTCTAAAAGATGTCAACTTAAGTCTGTACAAACATTTGAAGAAATCCTCTTCACAGGGTATATACTGGTTGTTGCACGAAGAACTTACAGATGATGTCTGGCAGTAAAATGCTAGAAGTATAAATTTATCATGCTGACTGCTATTCCCAAACACATAGATACCAAGTTCTTTTAGTATTGTGTGCAAGTATTCCAATGGCTATTGTATTTGTTTTAAAATAGAGGGGGTAATACCCTGGTCCCACTGATATGATTTTACCTCCGGACAACCCTGTGCTTTTGATCAGGAGCCAATTCTTGGAAGTCAATTTACTTTTCTTTTCACATACTAAATGCCCTGGGGCAGTATTCATCAAACCTCCTTTATTTTTAAGGTCCCTTTACTAAAAGAATGTGAACATATCTCCTTTGGTAAGATGTCCTGTAAAACACTATTCACTAAACCTCATTTGTGACCTACATACCAAAGGACAGCTTAAATAAAAGTACCTTTGTTAAGGAGTGTAACCAATGCTGTAATCCTATTGGTAAGGTCACCTTAACAACTCTATTCTTTAAGGCTCCTCAAAATCTTAAAATTAAAACAACTCAAACTCCCCTTTGTTACAAAGGTGGTAACACACTGACTTAGAAAAGCAAGGGACAAATAATGAGATTCCTCGCCAAAGGAATGTTGGTGTTAGCATTTCCCTAGTTTTAAGCTCCCATTACGCTTTAAGGCAAAAAAGGCTCCTTTGTGAATATGAGGTTACTGAATACTAAACCAAAGGAAGGGGGATAAATAAAGAAATGATTGATTTGAGCATTCCTTGGAATAAAGGAGATTTAGCGAAGGTGCTCGTTCCATATTCAGGGATTGTTAGGACATAAATTCTGTTGAATTCTGGTGAAACCAGTTCCTCACTTTAAAATCAACTCGAATAGGGTTAAAAAGTGCCAAAAAAATGGAAATTTTTTTAAAAAGTGCCCCAACCATTTGTATTAGTCTGTTAAACACTCCTGACTTTAGACCCCAACCTCAGTTTAATCTGATTTCAATCTGACCAGTAAAAATTACAGATACAGCATGGCAGGTCCATATCCCCGACTCTCCATATATGAGAGGAATAAAAGCTTATAGCCACTTTATTTCATCTTTGGGGTCAACAACTCCCCGACCTATACAATGTTAATATGAATGGCTGTAACAGCAATTCAACCATAATTATGATAGGATCTGTCTAGAGTGCCTCACCACCTCTAGGATGTGACCTATTGGCATTATGATAGGTTGGACTGAATTTCCTGACCATTGGGATTGGGAAGCAAAGTGGCTGGCTTTTCAAAAATATTAAACATGTTGAATATCCTTCCCAACCTGGCCGACATTCCTGACCTCTAGGAAATTCAAAATCGGCAGGGGTCTGGATCAAGTGGGGAATATGGAACCACCACTTAAGGATGGGAGTACATTTAAGATGAATGCGGTAACTTTTTTCAGTTTTCAGACACATTTAAAAACCTTTACCATATGTGTCTCCAGTGGCCTTGTCAAATATTTTGGTCATATGTTGCCTATAAGTTACCCTTAGGCTGTAATAACACATCATTTTAATATAATTATATTTCTGGAGTAAAATATGAAGCCAAGTGATATTTTCTGAAGAAAAAAGATGTCGTAAGAGCTCCCAGAGTGTTTCCCAAGTACTTCACATTAGTTACTTTGACTTATTATTACAGCTTATCTTTATAAAAAGACAGGAGCAGTCAGTAAGATATCTCTTTCCTGTCTTTCTTTCAATTGATACCAATCATGTGTTTTACTGGTATTACCGCCTTTTCAGCAGAACTAGTTGTAGTGGCCTGCCATGTTATAAATTGTGGAGGGCTTGTGATAACTCATGGCCTTAATTTATTTATTTGGGGTTTTACGTCGCTTTCAACACTGTGCAGGTCATATCACGATGGGTAGTTGGAAGGGCAGAGGAAACCAGTACATACAATTTGTTAGGGTTCTGTACTGTAAACTGCCGACCTACGGCAAGCAACTACCAGCTTTCCCACTTGAGGCCGTGCCGGGAATCGAACCCCGGCCTCAGAGGTGGGAGTGTTACCACTCTGCCTCCGTGGCCCCTGTGATAACTCATGGCAGTAAATTTTGTATAAATAGAGCAAAAACAAAAAGCTGTGTGACATTATGAAAATAACTGATAAAAATACTGATGGGGTACAACAAAGCTTGTTTATTATTGTATTAACATGCGACATGTGCGTCAATAGTTGATTAAATTTTCAGGCATAAAAAGGTATAAAAATATATGATGAATGATGATACTTTTTTGAAGAAGAACATATAACATAAAAGCTCAATGGATGTACAAAAACTGTGACAAAACAACAATAAAACAATTTCCCATTTGTTTTGTCCTAGGTCATTGTTTCACTATTGCCAATGGTTCATAAATGTCCTCATTCAAGTTCATCCGTCGGGAATCCTTCCAACTGATACCCAAGTTTACTTTTGTTCACATCCAGTTTGCTTCGAGTGAATTCAGATATTGTCTTTGGCAGTGTAATCCTGTTGGTCAAACAACTTTTCGGCTCTCAGTGGTGTAGTGGTTAACACGCTCACCTCCCACCTCTGAGGTTGACGATTGAAACCCCTGACTTACTGGTCACTTGAGCACTCCATTTTACATGTAGATAGTACTGTGTAGATGTTGATAAATTCCTATTTTTCCAACAATAAACAAAAAATTGAAAATTAGAGACAGTTTGTCTCAGGCTTTTTTCTCCCCCTTGGTGCGCCACCCCCAAGATTCTGTTGTCTGCCCCCCTCCTTTTCACTCACTACACCAATCCCCTTAGTCTAGTCATTTCAAGGTTCAATGTTACACACCATCTGCACGACACCTAGATATCTTTAGTGATAGACTCTACGAAACTTGATTCTAGTATTTTTGAGCCGAGTGTCTAATTTCAGTTCAGGAGTCGATTGACAGTGTCAAATTAAAACTGAAACCTAAATGCCTGCTTTAACGTAGAATGCTCCCATAAGGGTTCAGGTCGATCCAGCATTTGCACCCCAACCCAGTAAAACCTTACATATGGTGTCCAACACCAGAAATCTATGCAGATTCCCCAAAACTCCCCAAAGTAATTTGTTGATATGGAACATCCCCATTAGCAATGTCTGCAATGAACTTATGGATGGCTGACACAAGCTTTTCGAAGATTCCTGTATTTATTCCACTAGGGTACTTTTAATCAAAAGTGCTTGGCAATCCACTTGTCTATCCTGGTGTTTACATTATGAGACTAACAAATTGAGATGGAATGAGGATTGATCCGGGGATGAACTAAGTAACAGTGACATAAAATTTGAATTGGCAATGTATCCTTTTTTATGTTTTATCTGTGATAACTAGTTTTTGTCTCATTATATCATCATTATTTTAGACCTATTGACAGAATGTAAATTGTGTTCACTTGAGAGTCAGTCTTTGTTACATTAAATAGTTATATAATTTGTGATCACCTTGGTGATCATGTGATCTCATGTTTCATGAGAGAATATTTTACTTTAACACCAATGGGTATGCCATGGAACTTTTTAAAACACAACAAAATTTCTATCTGTAAATTTCATATTGTAGTTTTCACTGTTGTTTGATATCAGTTTTTTTATTAACTTTTTCTTGAGAGATCAAAACCTTGTCATCCTTGCTGCAAGGTAACCTATTTTAGGTAACCTATTTGCTACATATGCTCTTTCAATTACTTTTGTTCCATCATTACTGACAAGGTGGCTAAAAGAGTGGAGTCACTCTTTGCGACTTAAGTTGAGACATATTCATGCCTTGATTTCTTTTTGTTTTCACAAATCACCCAATAAAAGGGCCCCTTTCTATTTCCGCATAAAAGCTCTGATATGTTCACTGAACACAGAATTTGTGTGACTTTTGACAATTGTGGACATCCTGGACGCCTTCCTAAATGATCACTGATCATTCTGGAAGATTCATGCCACTTTTGGCCCCATCTGAGAAATCTCTCAAATGACGCATTATTTCCGGCAGTCGTTCTTGGAACCACGTGAGACATGAATGAAATGACAGATCTCTTTGCCATGGAGATCTCGCGTAGAGATCTAATGCCACCAAACACTCTGAATCTTGTGATGCTATGAATGGTATAAGTAAGACGAGAGTTGGGAAATCTAGTTTATTAATTCTAACACGTTAATATAAAATACTAAAATACTGAGTACAGTTAAAATAACGCTAATGAGAATAATTCTTAATCCCCTTAACACACACTATAATAACATACAATATTTAATCTGGGAGTGGGCGGGACGGAAATTGTTTCTGCATGTATATTCTTTAGTACATTGAACCAACAACGTGGAACGCGGGCGTGCTGTGGCTTATATATGCCATTAGAAGGTGAGAGGAGGGACACGATTGGCTGACCTTGTAAGGGAGAATGTAATTGGAGGAGAAGCGAAGGGGAGTCCAATTTGTGTGGGTTAGTCCAAAACGACTGACACGCATACCCCACAAGGGGGGGTTGCTTTAACAGTCGTTCTTGGAACCACGTGAAACATGAATAAAATGACAGATCTCTTTGCCATGGAGATCTCGCGTAGAGATCTCATGCCACCAAACGCTCAAACACTGGGAATCTCGTGATGCTATGAATGGTATAAGTAAGACGAGAGTTGGGAAATCTAGTTTATTAATTCTAACACGTTAATATAAAATACTAAAATACTGAGTACAGTTAAAATAACGCTAATGAGAATAATTCTTAATCCCCAAAAGCCCAACCCGCATTTATGGTAGAGAGTTGTGGATTAGGGTCTTAAAAGCGAGTGGGACTTGGAGAGATTGGGCCGTATTGTCGGAGATGTATGCCCAGATGGCATCCCTCCTCCAATGGCCGTGATGTTGTAAAGTGGTTAACGGGATGTTAGCATCAAAGGCCATTGAGGCAGCAGAGCGTCGAAAAGTGTGAAACCCATAAGCCAATGGAGGCAACTGCATAATACGCAAAATACTGGACAACCGTTTGCGAATCAGTGGCTGGGTAAGAATGAAGGCTGGAGAGACAGAAAAGAGAAATGAGGAGGGTGACGCCCCATTAGCTTAAAACAGTGCCCTAAGGGTACTAACTGGGCACAGATATCTGTCACCGACCTCTGGTAGTTTTACCCAGTGGACCCTTTCAGGTGTCTGCAAGTTCTTGGCCCATTTGAGTTTAATATGTAGGCCCGGGTACTGAAATCTCACATCCTGTCAAGTCAAATGCCTCATGGGGTCAAAAGCTAACGGTGAAGTTGGTGCTATATTGGACATTCTAAAGAAAGCATAGAAGGCAACTAAAAAGACTGCCCTGTAGGCCAACGGATGAGGAAAGAGATCGCATAACTGTGAGATCTCACGTAGCTGGTGAATTGTGAAGACATATTTGGGTGAAGGAGGAGTATGAGTGGTCATACGGATACCTCTTAACATGCGTTGTAACAACGGGTTCGACAATACCTCCACGCGCCATGTATAACGTGAAAAGAAGTATTTTAATGCTGACATATAATTACAGATCACCCTGTATGAGATACATTGGACAGACAAAAACTCAAGAAATAACAGAACAGAAGCTTGTGCATCCAGTATCTTTAAACCTCGGGATATGGCAAAAGCCAAGAAAAGTTTGAATTGTCTAGTATATTGGGCCCTAGTGTGCGGGCGCAGGGCTGAATCTGCTCTGTTTAATGCCTGTATCACCTGGCCTCTCACTCCAACTGGGGCCCCTACAAAACAAAATAAGGTCACTATCAGTCACATGCTCCCAAATATATTCCCCGGATCCTATCGTCTTTTTTCGCGAGAGTGCATCTGCTAACACGTTATCTTTCCCAGGTATATGCATTACTCTCACCTGGATGTTGAACCATGCTGCTGTAAGCTATAACACGTGTAAGCATGCATTAAGAAAAGGGTCCCGGGTTTTCCTTGTTTGGGAGACAGTCACCGCCCCTAAGTTGTCGCAAAATATGCAAACTACCTTATTCTGCCACCTGCGGGCCCATATCTTTAGGGCTACTGTGATATTATACATCTCATATTGCGTAATCAAGTAATTACCAATCAAATCTTGTGGTATAGGTGCTGAATATACTGACTTGCCGGAGGCCCCCCCCCCCAGGCGCACCAAGGTGGCATCTACGTAAGCGTGAACAGAAATCGGGTCACGTCGTAAGGACACTACCCCATTAAAAGTATACAAGAAGGTAACGAACCAGGCAAGGTCACTGAAAAAACTTTCACTGGGACTGATGTAATCTGCGTCCTTCATATCTCGCAACGTTTGAAGCATCCTGTTCATGAATGTTCTGGAGCCCTGCACGCAACAAGATATATACAAGAGCTTCCCCAATAATGACTGGAGTTCTTTCTTAGCCAACTGGTTTTTCAACATCGTCCTAGCACATTCATCATAAATCTCGTTCAACTTCTCGCGAGGTATACTAAATGTGCGTTTATCGACATCAATCAAAATGCCCATGATCGACATGCTCTTAGCGGGGGCCAGAACCTTGTTCTCATTCAGGGGGAGACCTAGCTTTACAATGATATCTTGTAATAACTTAAAAGCCTCCTGTGCCTGGTCCTCGTGTATACACGCGTACATGTCGTCTATATAATTGTAGACAGTAAAGCCATTCTGAGCCATAAGAAACCGAATGAAATCTGTGATGCGCTGGAATATGGCCGTGCCATGGACTGCCCCAAAGGGGAGATTATGGTCCAAGTAAAACATATCCTGCCAGTATATGCCCAAGTGTAAAGAATCAGCTGGGTCGATTCTGATGTTGCGAAACGCTCTAGATATGTCCACTTTAAATAATCTCGTGTATGACCCCTGCTTCTCCAAGTGTGGTATTAACACGTCTAAATTCGGGAGTTTGAGTTGAAAGTGGACATTATCAAAATGGTCTCGACTAGTGGCCTTATTGACCGAGTTATCTCCATACAAGAGATCAAGCATCACCCTACGACCCTTTTCATTGGGACGCATCATAAGAGGGGACCAGGTGAAGTTCTCACGGGGAGGATTGTCAAACGGACCAATCAACGCCCCGTGTTTCAATTCTGTATCAATGTATTCAGAAACTGCTTCAGGAAATTTATTAGCTGAGGCGTGATTTGCCATCGCGTTGCTGCATATGTAATTTGTAGGATCAATATTTAGGGGGAACCCAAACCTAATATAATCCATTAGCTGTTTATCATGGTAATTGTCTATGTTATGTATCAGGAACGCCCAATCAAAGCCTGATGTCAATGGGATCCTAAGACCTTCATAGTTATGGCGTCCTGACCTGGCTATTGCCTCTGCAGCTTTTAAGTAAGTATTTGAGTTATCCATGTCAATAGCAAGGTTTTCGGGTAGGTCCACCAGTTCAGTGTTTTTAGACACAAAACCTAAATTCCTGTCAAATGAAAAATTACATTTATTAAGTTCACTTTTGCCCTCAACGGAAGACCAGCTTTCCTGGTGGGGCCCATGTAACTCCCTAGTGAGATCTGACAATTGGCCCCTACCCCTAAGTGTAGGGTTACAAGAACAGTTCAACTTAATTAGAGGTACACCAATAAAATGTGATACTTTCCTATCTTTCAGATTCATAAAAGGGCTGTTAAGATGAGCCTTTAACACAACATTTATACAGGTATGTAATTTAAATAAACAAGTCTTGTTGTAACCACAAAATGGGGGGAGCCCCCAGCAAACCCAACACCGTTTTTAATGTCACCAATATTTTGTCTTTTGTATAAACAACCAATGTCACAACTTAAACTACTCTGTTCACTATTTGCAACGGGGCGGTGACCCCTATCCTATTCACTCTGTTTCTTTTTATTCATACATTCAATCTCAGGGTGTCCATTGTTACTTTTCAAGGTTTTATAGCAGAACATGCACACATGTCGAAATAGTGCCGCTCCGGAAGTATCCCCGTGATCTTGGGTATGGGGACAAGTTCCCTCATTATACCATCTGCAAACGATGCGCTTAGGTGCTACTGCCGGTTGTGTTTGTGATGTACGTGGTGACATCGTAATGGATCCGTTGAAAACTGCTGTTTGCGAGAATGTCAACCGATTCTCGGCTAAGAATCTTGTGTCAGTCCAAGATGCCGTTTCATCTTCAATTCGGTGCATTGCAACAGCAAAAGTGCCCCGTGCGATCTGCCATGAGAGATTTTCACTAAGCTTCACTGTTTCAGATAATTCTGTTAGCATTGCCCTGGCTACCTGTGGGTTAGCACTGTCTAAAACGTTGTTGAGAAATCCGACCACAAATTGGCCCAATGTAAGGTCGTCGTACGACGTCCTCTTCCTTGTGGCCCCTGTTAAACAGGACTCGTTGGGCCAACGTAAATGTACTGGGGCACATGAGGTTTCTGAAATGTTATACCTTCCGCTTTTCTTACGTGAACTGTTATTACCTTGAGTCATCTTGCTTTTCATGCGCGCCTCCAGGACTGAGACTCTCTCTTCCACCCTCCGCTGGATATATGGATTGGCCCTCAAAAAGTCTATGCTCTGTGTCGCTGTTTCCTCTTGAGACTGTGTAAATAGTGGTTCAGCCTGTCGCGTCACAGTGAGGGGCTGAGTATGTTGCACTACTGGCCCAGTTCCCTGTAGTTGAACGGGATTCCCAAACTGGTCCGTCAGATTATAGTTTATGTCCATGCTTGTAGGTTTATCCTGAACTGTGGCAGCAGCCACAGTTGTATCACTACCCCATGCTATGGAGGTAATCCCTAGTGGTTTGCTCACTGTGGACGTGACTTTGGGTAATGAAACACGCGTGACTGTTGTCTGGTCACGTCCGGGGAATGGAGTCCCACTCTGTAACGGTGCCACCCCCAAATCCATATCTGCCTTCTGTTTTTTCGCTCTCGCGGGAGTTTGCTTCACTATTACAGCTGTATCAGCAAATGTCTGAGTATATGTTGGATTCTCACTCATGTTGCTTCCGGGAAGTGTGGGCGAGAGCAACGTCGTCTCACTCTCATCAGCATGAAAAAGTCCCGATCTTTTCACTTTCTCGCGAGAACGAGATTGTCTCTTACCAACTAAATTATCCGTTGTCTTAACACAGTCTGACGTTAATCCCGTGATCTTCGCCTCCATAGCGGACAGCTTTTCAGAGAACCCTGTCATTGTTTGCATTACCAATTCTAGCATTTTTTCCTGGTTAGCCGTCTCTGTACTTGTTTTACAACGCGGAGTTTTCTTCCCCGTGTTTTCATGGCTAGTGTCCCTCTTTTCGTCCTTTAACTTAGCCCGTTCGCATTTACTATTGATGGGCTTTTCGTGGATATCTCCACACTTCTTACAAGATAGCAAAGTCTTTTCTGTTGAAGCCATATTATGGCGCACAAAATAAAACAACACAAAAGGAAAGCAAAACTAAAATAATAAAATTGTTTCTGCATGTATATTCTCTAGTACATTGAACCAACAACGTGGAACGCGGGCGTGCTGTGGCTTATATATGCCATTAGAAGGTGAGAGGAGGGACATGATTGGCTGACCTTGTAAGGGAGAATGTAATTGGAGGAGAAGCGAAGGTGAGTCCAATTTGCGTGGGTTAGTCCAAAAAGACTGACACGCATACCCCACAAGGGGGGGTTGCTTTAATAGTAAACCGAGAGCTTTGTAACTCATCAGAGGCTTATATGCCGAGGCTGGTGTAAGTAATAGTAGTAAGTAATAGTAAGTAATTTAATATTCTCTGTCATCCCATGCGAAAATAGGGAGGATTGGGCTATTGTCACTTTGTCCTTCTGAATTGCTCCTGGACATGTAGGACCATATCCTGAAAGACAAGGATTAGTCCTGTACATGTCATGTATCTACCACATACTTGACAAAGACATAAGCCACACCGCTAATTACACTTCCAAATGTTGCCGGTCCTTTCACCTATCACGACGTAGCACTCCTGTTGGTCCCGAACCTTCCCAGACTCTCTACATATTAAGTCCATGGGTGTCTCCATGTGGCAGCAGTCCTGCGCAACTTTGACTTCTCGAAGCAACATATTAAGAGAAAGAATATTCTAAGAAACACTCTCAGGCCTGCAGTAGCATAAAACAGATTGAGAAAAATGCTAACAACAATGTATGACCGGTGCATGAAATGGAGGTTAAATGTAAATGTAGCCAAAAGTAATGCCATTCAATTTCACAAAAATAAGAATCAAGGAAACACGTTTCAATTTCACATTTGGTCCAATAAACTCTGAATGACTCAGGTCTGGTCGGACATTAAGTGGTAATAAAACCAAAATGGGTGAACCTTCCATTGTGTCAACTCTCCATTATTTTTGCATAATGGAGAGTTAACACTACATTATTTTCTAACAGTGGAATGTGGTTTTGTTCAGTTGACAGTCTGCCAAGAATAAAAGGGTATTTGCCAAGTCATCCTCAGCACAATGCATTGATTATTGAAATGTTTTCACAACTTGCATTTTACAAAGTCTTTTTTATTCTGCATGGCATTCAAAGTGCATAGAAAAATACCTCATGGAAAACTACTACCTTCAAAAAATACCTCACGACAAATACAAAACAAGCTATTTAAATTATAAAGTTGGATATTTTTTAATCCTCTGAAATTTCTTTACAATCTGACTTTACAATAATATTCTGTGTACTTAATCAAAGGCGCACCTACCTTTCAACAAACTCATTGTTAAAATCTAACACAGCATATGACATTAAAAGGACTATTTTAGTGGCTCAGAATGTACATTGTTGTTGATATACAATCCAAATTATGACACAAGAAAGAAGTAAAAATGAGAAAAAAATGTGGTGCTATATTGCAGTACTGAAATGCATTATTTCTTGGTTTAAATTTGATTTACATTTTCAATTTTTGTAAGTTCAAAACACAGATTTTAATTCACCTTATTACAGGTTGTTATATACTTCTAACATGATACAGTGTTTGTGGTTTAAATCAATATTGTTCTTAAATGCTGTGGATTAATTTTATAGGAGATATATCTGGAATACAAAATGTTGAGAAGGCATTCCTTCTGTGAGGATTTTTTTCCAGGAGACAATCTTTCAAGGAGGCATTTTTCCTTGATTCAAAATTTAGAAACAAAGAAGCACAAGAAAAAAGAAAGCTAAAGAAACCCAAAAACTTCAACACAAAATAAAACAAGTAAGTAATTCCCCAGTTTCTACTACTTTCAATGACTAAACAAAAATAATAACTTACTGTCTTAAAATAAGCACGCATCAATATAGTAACATGAATCACTCACCACAAGAAATTATCCACAGCATGAATATTGTTATATGACCAATCTATTTTTTTTGGAAAATGCTTTCTGTAAGTGACAGATCCATATTTTATCGATTATCATTATTTATGGTTAAACTTTGTGGCAGTCAGATAAAATTCAAACTTTTTAAGCTTTATCCAAAATTATATTTTCCCATAATGGATAACCAGTGATTCACATGGTGAAACAATATTGATTTTTTTTTGACATAAAAAATAGAACTCATTTAGTGAAATCCACATATGGTATGCACACCAAAGGCAACATTGCAAAGATTGTCCAGGTAGATCATTTGGTAAAAGGTGTTAAATTATTAAATTGGTTTCACTTCACAATGTTTTATGATAGATAATTGCCTTGAGGCGCTTCCATTATGTAAACTTAATGGCTCTTTGGCCTGTTGGGCCTCAGAGACTATTAAGTTTACATAATCGAGTGCCACTTGGCTCTTATCCATATAATATTTCTAAATTCAAATATTATAAAGATGTTGGCTACAAAACATTTACTAAGCTTCTGAATGGTATTGTATTACCAGTATTTGATTATGGCTCTAGTGTATGGGGTACCGCTTGTGTAAAAACTCCAGATCTGATTCTTAACAAAGCTGTTGATATTATTTGTGTGTGCACCAGTATAGTTCTAATGCTGTACTGCATGGGGATACTGGTTGGCTGACTGCTGAGTATCGAAGATATCTTGCTAAATTAAGATTGTGGAATAGACTAACTGGGATGCCTAATGACAGAGTAACAAAGAATATTTTTAATTGGGATTATGTAAAGGATGATAATAGTTGCTTCAAACTATTCATCATTACAAAATCTTGCCAGGGATTATTTTTGGCCTCATTTTTGAAAAGCAAGATGGTTGCCACAGGCATTTTTCGACTTTCAGCAAGGAGATTTGTTGGCCCCTCTAGAGCAAAGGGTATTATTATAGGTAGAGATCTCAAATTTGCCGGATATGTTCATCATTACAAAATCTTGACTGGAAATATTTCTGGCCTCATTTTGAAAAACAAGATGGCCGCCACGGGCGTTTCTTTTCAGTCATGAAAAGTACCTATATCTCCCTTCCTTATTATTCGTCCTAGAGGTTTGGCATGTGACGCCATGGGCTGGGAATCTTCTGGTGTGGTCAGGTTTTGCCTCGGGCCCCTCCTTCAAGGTCAAATAGGACAGCCAAACTTAAGAGTGCTTATAACTCTCTTATAACTTATTGGTCCTAGAGGTTTGCAATGTGAATTTAAAAGTGCTTATAACTCGCTTGTTATTGGTCCTAGATGTTTACTATGTCAAACCAACCTATAGGAAATCATAATCTGGTAATCTTCATAAGGTCAAATGAGGATAGTCACATTTAAAAGTGCTTGCATCTAGCTTATTTGTGGCCCCAGACGTTTCTAATGTGTTTAGATTTGACCTTCGGCCCCTTCTTCAAGGTCAAACTAGGACAACCAGACTTAAAAGTGCTTATAATTCACTTATTATTGGTCCTAGACGTTTTCAATGTGAAAGCAAGCTATAGGAAATCATGGGCTAGGAATCTTCTGATGTGGTCAGATTTGACCTTGGGCTTTTCCTTTAAGGTCAAATGAGGATAGCAAAATTTAAAGTGCTTATATTTCGCTTATTATTCTTCCTAGAGTTTTACAACGTGAAACCAACCTATAGGAAGTCATGAGCTAGAAATCTTCTGTTGTCTTCAGATTTGACCTTGAGCCCATCCTTCAAGGTCAAACTGGGACAGCAAAACTTAAAAGTGCTTATAGCTTGCTTATTATTGGTCCTAGAGGTTTTGAATGTGAAACAACCTATAGGATATTATGAGCTAGGAATCGTCTGATGTGTTCAGATTGACACTGGGCCCCTCTTTTCAAACGAGGATACTCAAACTTAAAAGTACTTATATTTCGTTATCATTAGTCCTAGAGGTTTTGAATGTGAAACCAACCTATAGGAAATCTCGGGCTAGGAGTCTTCTGATAAGTTCAGATTTGACCTTGGGCCCCTCCTTCAAGGTCAAATGAGGAAAGCAAAATTTAAAAGTGCTTATATTTCGCTTATTATTCTTCCTAGAGTTTTACAATGTGAAACCAGTCTATAGGAATTCATGAGCTACGAATCTTCTGATAAGTTCAGATTTGACCTTGGGCTCCTCCTTCAAGGTCAAAGGAGGAAAGCAAAATTTAAAAGTGCTTACACTTCACTTGTCATTCGTCCTAGAGGTTTACAATGTGAAACTAACCTATAGGAAATCATGGGCAAGGAATCTTCTGATGTGTTCAGATTTGACCTTGGGCCCCTCCTTCAAGGTCAAACGAGGATAGCCAAAGTTGATAGTGCTTATAACTCTCTTATCTACCATAGTCACAGCTATAGCCTCTGATCCGCAAGCCACATCATCTTCTGCCACAGCCACAGTGTCTAGGCCTTCAGATTATTAGAATGATAAGCAAGACCTAGCTAGATTCAGGCTCACCATTAGACAAGACTGCAACAATGCATGACCTATGAGCTAGGAATAACACAATGTGCACAGTCAGTGACAATCAGTAGTGACAATGTTACAGGCAAACTATGTGATAAGGGATTTCGTGAATTACCTAAAAATTCCAGGAATTTCACGGAATCTCTGATTCCTTTAAACATTTCATGAAATGCCTAAAATTTCAAGGCATTTATGGGTGATGCGTAAAGGTGTAGCACAGTGGTTCATTACTGGAAGGGGAAGGTATATTATAAATAGGGTTTTTTAAAGAGAATGTTGTAAACTATCCTTCTGCCAGCGTACTCCAGTAGGGGTAGATGAATATTTTTCAGCAGAAGTTGGGTATGGGGCAATGGTGGGTCCCCTTGCAATACGGCCATTTGACATGCATTTCTCACATTTGATGGCCAGGTTAAAGCCAGATGGCGGTATTCGAGTAATAGTGGACTTATCATGGCCTCATGGCAGTAGTGTAAATAGTTGTGTCCTCATTGATACCTTTGATAATATGGAATTTAAGCTAAAACATCCTACTATTGATAATGTTATACATAAATTGAGGGTCATGGGTTCGAATACTTCAAGATTGATCTTCAATGTGCATTCCGGAATTTCTGGATAGATCCAGGTGATTATTATACCTTGGATCTCCAATGGCGTGGTATGACGTACGTCAACGTAGCGCTGCCTTTTGGATTCAACAAGCAGCTTAAAGCTGCCAGATGGCCACTGATGCCTTTACATACCTTATGTGGACCCAGAATATTTGGATGATGGCCTACTGAGATGATCTAGTGGGGGTTGCTGATTCTGATAAGGCACAGGCTGCTTTCCTGACCTTATCTAACCTTTTGCAAGCTTTGGGTTTACCTATTAATTTTTAAAAAGTAGAATCTCCTAGTCACAAAATTACATGTCTGGGTATTGAGATTGGGTATTCCTTAAGAAAAAAATAATAAAATTAAGCTATTGTGTCATAACCGGATGTCTAAAACTAAAGCAACAAGAAATCAGCTCCAAAAATTGTTTGATAATCTATTCTACCTGCATAAATGTATTCCACCAGCTAGACTGTTCACAAATCACACTTTATCTGTGTTACATAATGCCTTAATGTCTGGTGCTAGAAAATTTAATGCTGCTTTCTATAAAGACATTGCATGGTTTTGTGAATTTTTGCATGAATTTAATGGAACTGTAAAAATTCACCGTATTTATACTTTTACATATTTTTGTCGATGCATCACTAAAGGGTATGGGGGCAAAATTTGAAAACAGAGTATATGGGGTGGCCATAGATACCCAACTCCAAGATGTATGTACTATAGTTCACTTTGTGGTGGCAAATGTTATGTTGGCAGTAAGAACATGGGCTAAAATATTAAAAAATACTGAATGTGTTATTTGGTGTGAAAATGAGGCTGTGGTTAATATTTTACACATTTTAATATCATACAAAATCTGATATCCATTCCTCATGGCAATGAGGCTGTGGTTAATATTTTACATATTTTAATATCATACAAAATCTGATATCCATTCCTTATGGCATGTGTTCGTTCAGTTTGGCTTACTTGTACCATTTTAGCATCAAATTAGTAGTAAACCAAATTACAGGAAAATCTAATAGTTATGCTGATATTCTTTCAAGGTGGGATTCATACAAAATGTTAGATAATCCTTATGTAAAAATAATTAAAAATGTATTTGGTGTTACCCAAAAGTACAGGATATGTTTCCAAACTTTGACATTTGATGACACCTAGTAAAAAGGAGGGGTTCGCCCCTCATATATTAGCATCAATACTATCTTACCTGTATGTGTTGTAGATAATGACCAGCCACAAGGGCTGACAAGGAAAGCAGTGCAACAAGCTGAGAAGGGTTTTCTTCATCGTACCAGTACCGTGTATGCTAACAGCTTCAGACTCTTTATTACCTTCACTGTGTATGTAGGCGTGCATCGACCTTTGACAGAGATAGCTGCTATCACCTTCCTCGAGTTTTTTGGCCCAGAATTCCTTGTCTGCAGAACTATGTAACTGTATTAGGCCAGTACTTTTCTTTTTCTCTGCCTAGCCGAAGGCTGCTTCTACATGAACTCTATAATGAAGCCAAAAGTTAAAGGTGTAATGTCAATTCAGATGTTGAAGTTGTTGGTGGAAAAATTACAAGTTGTGCCATATTATCTGACATACAAAGCTGTCATGTTATTGTTTTTTTTTTAATTTATTTTTTAGGTTGGCATCCCTAGTGCCCTCAGCTGCCCAAACAATTGACCACCCCAGGTTTCCTTTGTTACGTAATATTGTATTTACAGCAACTGGTATGCAAATCATTCTTAAATGTGCAAAGAACAGGCTCATGATTCATGTAAGATTATTCATGTTCCAAAGCTCCAATCTGCAGAAATATGCCCAGTTGTGGCTGTTAAACGTATGTTGAATTATGTCAAATCTTAACAAACTGATCCCTTATTCTGATCCCTTATTGATGATAAAAAATTCATGTTACATCCTTTAAAGTTCTTAATGTTCCAACTTTAGTTGTTAAACCGATGCATTTAAACCCTAAAGATTATGGGTTTCATTGTTCTAGGCAAGTGGTGCAACCTTGGCACCAGAATTAAAGGTCCCCCTTGAAAATATAAAATTTCACAGCCATTGGAAGTCTGATGCTGTTTGGTCCTATCTGTCAGATACCCCAAGGCTGCATCTGTTGTAGCGTCTGCCTTTCAACGACATATTAAATATTACCCCTACAACTCTTACTATCTTTCTTGGCTTGGTGCATTTCATTTGGCTGTGCTTCTTTATATAGCATAACTTCAGTCACTTCAGTCAAGTTGTATATGAATTATAATAGCCAACCAGATGGTACTATTGGCATAGCTAGTAATGTGAGGTTAGCAACAATGCAACAGGTTAACAGGCATAAGAAATGTTCTTAAATAACTCTTTATGCATTGTGGCTCATTAACAGTGATACAGACTTGTGTACTTGAAACGTAATTAGGAACTATGTAAATAAACAGTTAAAGCTAACCAATGGTAATAACTAAAAAGAAGTAATCTATTAGTAACAGTAACATTGTTTTATTAACAAATTTTAATGTGCGACAATTACTAATAAATAAAGCCAAGTCAGTTAACAAGGTTGTTTATGTTCCCCTTCCATAGGACTGTTGTGTAATGCCTAAAATTTGTCCATCTTTATTACACAACTTGCCTGATGTATTTTAGGCAAATTGTGGAATATGATATTTGTATGTTATGGACACTGTTTTTATCCAGCTATATTTAGAGAAATAAGCAGAATCATAAATCTGTTTATACCATTCTTGATGGAAGGGTTTTACCCTAGGTGACATTTGATGAATATGTGAATAAACTTTTGAGAACAATCCATGCCACAGTTCCCAGATGCAGGTAAAAACCTATTCTGTATCACGAATATGAAGTTTACTTATAATAGAAACATCTTTTTAAAATGATAATACCATGCATAAACAACATAATATAATAACAACATAATATGTTAATTTTTTAAATGATAGTACCCTGCATAAACAACATAATATAATAACAACATAATATGTTTACTTCCTAAAAACTTACTATATGTTGAAATAAAAACTTTTATGTAAATATGATCACACCTGTATTTTGTTTTTGTTCTTCTATCCTCAATCACATGACATTTGTGAACTCCCAATTTCAAATACTACATAAAAATCCACAATGAAAGGTGGTTAAAATCAAACACCACAAATAGACGCCATCTACAATTTTCGGCCCGAATTTTGAGAAAAATTGAAACACAACATCTGTTTTCTATATTTTTATAAGCTTTTTTGAACAAACTTTTGTGGGTATAGTAAGCATTTATCAGTGCAGGAAGGTAAAATAAGATCACTTTTAAGATATGAATATACACCTTTAAGCTGTGAACACCTGTGACGTATTTAAGATGAACACATATGAAGAAATATTTGAAATGAGTAGGGTATATATTTAAGTTTTGGGTGGAATTAATATAGAAAATTATATAGAAATTAGGATCATTTAATTAAAACAGTTTTTCTGATCGAAAAAATCCCTTTGATAGACTGCAGAGTTTCTCCAAAAAAAATATTCTCTTTTATTATTCTTTTTTCCTTTGATTTGAATAAACTGGGCGTAGAGGTTAAAGCAGTGGTATTCATTGTAACAACCCCTTGAAATAAGGAAACTATTAGAGCTTTAACTGAATTAGTTGAACTTTAATGAACATAAAACATGGTTTCTCATTGACACAATTCCTTTAAGTAGGGAAGGTGTTTAGATTTGATCTATATTACATGTTTAGCTTCATATATGAAGAATAAAGGATAGCATAAGAGGCTATAACAGGTAAGCAGACATGGATCTCTTCAGTTACGCATTTAATCTGATTATCAATTTGTCTCAGTTTGCTAAAATGGACTTGTGTCTTGGACTTTTATTTGTCTAAAATTATAAGAACAGTGGTTCCCATACAGTGGTTTTCCCCATGCCGCCATGTTGGGATAGAAGACAAGGTTCGATTAATAACAATTTTATGTGATATTATTGAATATCTGTGGGCACATGAAGAGACCTCTTATCTGCATAAGAGCAACCATTTACTCCCCAAGAAGAGTAACCAATAACCAATAAGCCAGATCACTCTAAACAAAATAACACATCCACTCAGATACCCATGCCATCATCTCATGATGTACCTATTCCACTTCCTGCACAGGCCGATTAAGAACCTGCAGTAACAAAAGAGGTTACAGTTCTTGGAGCATGCAATTTAGGCACTACATGAAATGCCTGGAAATTTTAGGCAAATTGTGAAATACCTGATTACCCAGCTCGCCTGTAACAGCTATAGCAAACAAAAAGTACACCAGTCCCTATTGAGCCCGCGTGGAAATGAAGAACGTGACTCTCGTTGTATGAGAGAAGATAGAAGGTCACGTCCAATACAGGGACATGTTTGAAGTACGAGATCTCGTTAACTAACCAAAGATACCACCAAGACTCGATATAAACGAGATTTATGTTGGAGATACTAATATTTATTAAAATACTATCACGTTAGTTTTACAATGTCAATGTACAAACAGTCATAAGGTAATAAAGAGGAGTCAAGCCCCAAGCCCCAAGCCCAAATAATCTTTTATGGTAGTGAGTTGACCAGTTTTTGAAAGGTGAGGGGGACTTGTAAGGCAAGGGAAGTATTGGAAGTAATGTAGGAACAACCTCTTACATGGTAATCCGGAACCAAGTATTGGTGATATATCCCCCTCCAGATTTCGGGAGTCCAAATGTGGACCAAACCAGGGATAGACTCAAATTTGTGTGAAAATCTCACACTGATGGAGGTTATAGGTACAGAACATATAATGTTGAAAAACATCTTTGAGGAGGACTTAGCCACAGGTACATCCCAAGTGAAGAAATGTGTCCCTCTGTCTGATTTATAGTTTTTACATAAAGCATGTGGACAAATAGAAGTAATGATCATACTGTTAATCCGTTCCCTTTGTACAATAATGACATTGTGTGTAACTTTTTCTTTACTTCCTTTCTTTGTGCTTGTCATTTAAGTGTGCATTTTGGCCCTGTGCAGACATACTTATAGTCACACTTGTGTTTCATTGGTGTATTCAGTGACACTGTCGTTACAATGAGCATGCATAGTTACTATCCGATATGTGATGAAGGCATATGTGAATTTATTTTATTTATTTATTTGGGTTTTAACGTCGCTTTCAACACATTGTATAGGTCATATCACAACGGGTAGTTTTTATGGGCAGAGGAAACCAGTACATACAGTTGATCAAGGTTCTGTACTGTAAACTGCCGACCAACAGCAAGCAACTACTGGTCTTCTCACTTGAGGTCAGGCCGGGAATCGGACTCTGATCTCAGAGGTGGGAGGCGAGTGTTACCACTCTGCCACCGTGGCCCCGAAGGCATAAGTCAAAGCAGGAAATAAACAGTGGAACATGGCAAATAATTGCATTAACAATTTTAAATTCTTTGAAAAACTTCTGCAAACAATTTTTACATACACTGCCGCTTTTATATAAGCAATAAGGAACCAGTTGGAAAGTTTATATACATTGACGCAATTTTACGAAAGGTGATAAAATTGTGTACTGCACCTTTTTCGTCAAAAATTCTAAAATAAGATTTGTAAGATCCGAATTAGGCATGCAGTAAAAACATGCAGTTTTTTGGTCCTATTTTGAAATATTTTTAACTTTAAAAAAAAAAACAAGAATAAACTAGAAGAAAATAATGAAATAAAACATTGCGTGAAAATTTCATCAGATAGTAAATAAGGACCCAAACAGATGAAATGCTTGAGAAAATAACGTTTTGCACACCGAATATCAAAAAAGAGGATAACGTTTTTATTGATACTTCTAATTTGTGGTGACATTATATCCTATATTATGTTTAGTTGTCACACAGAAAACCCTTTTTTGTATCAGTGTTATGAGCAACACAGGGAAGTGAAAAACTTCCAGCTAAGGCAATAACCCTACCAGTTATTGACCAACCCAACATATAATTTTTGTCAGGGTAGACTGAGATATTACACATAAACTGCTGAATTTATTGAAAGTTTGAACTCAGGCTTTGTAAGGTACCAGCTACTTTGTTGTTCATTACTGTTATATCTAATGAAAGTTAAAAAAATCAAAACAAAGCAAACAATGCTAGGGTGGATTGTTAAACAAAATAAATCCCTGTGTGAGCACACATTCCCATCTAATGTACCACAAATACCAACATTTCAACATGGCATTAGCAGGGGATGTGTCTAACCAGGAGTCTTTGCTTCCCTCTCCTAGGTTCTGATGCATTTCCTCAAATAGAATTGTGTGTTTTTTGGAGTGTGTTTTAATGCTACTGCTTAACACAGATATTTCTATCGTAAAAGGTATTAATGAGCATCACAAAGTTGCAGCATCGCAAGAATTAAGGTAGCAGCATAAGACAAGAAGTGTGTTTGAAATGCCAAAAGTGCAGATAAAGCACTTAAATTACCAATTCTGTTTATCTATTTGGCAGTCATGATGGACAAAGGTGAAAGTTGGGTTGTACATCCCTCACAAAAGTGAAAAAGACATATCAGGAACATGAATCACATGAGCCTGCATCTAAAGAACACAGGGTCATATCCTAGTTTGAAATGTCTGTCAGTGTTAATGTATTACTTCCTTGGTAGACTTGCGCCAAGGTTTTGTATTTGTATCCATTGGAAACCTGAACAGTTAAATTTAAATTGGAAACTTACAGGAGTTCATTATACCACAAGCATTTTGGAGTAAGGTGGATAGTCTCTGGAAAAATAGGGCTGGCTGTTCTCCCAAAGTCATACAGTACACATATATTACACAAAAGACAACAGGACTTGGTGAAAATCTATTGGCTTGGAGATTTAGCAGAATTTGAAACCAAAATCTTTACTAGAGCTTGTGTGTAAAGAGGAAACTTTTGTGGAAACATCTATTGACTAATTTACTCTTAAAATATCACTCTGAAGTCCCTTCAGGAAGACTTTGTTATTGGGCGATGATACAATTTCTATATGAAATCTACATACTAAATTGGAACACCATTCCACATATTGCTTACAATTCAGTAGATGATTTGATTAATTGATTTTTCTGCCAATTTAAGGCGTGTACTTACCAGTGGTTATCGTAAATATTTCAGAGCTTTTTAGAATCGTAAATAAGTTTCTATAATACTAGTACGTGTAGTACTCAGATGGATGATAAAGTTCTTGAGGTGCCACAGTTTATTCCAACTGTGCATAAAGCAAGAAAACCATTTGGTTTTTACTTTTGCGCATGATGCTCTGCCACATCTGTTCTATCGTTCAAGAAGAAACTGAAAGCTTATCTCTTCACAAGAGAATACCTACTCCGGGTTCATCCAATTTTCTCTGCAACCTCTGGACTATTTAATCTTTGGATTTCTTGTTTCTTGGTTGTTGCTCGTTAGAGTATGTATTTTGATGGAGATCAAGTGTTATAAAAGTCTACAGATCGAATTTGATATAACACACTAATTCATGACAGTTTTTGTGAGTTTTGCTTTGCAGTACAATATGCCACTACCATGTTTTCCACCTAAGAACTATATTCTATTCTATTCTACTCTGTACTTTTGTGGCGCTTAATCGCTGCCAGGCAGTCTCTAAGGTACAATACCAAAATCCAATTAAAAAAAATCATCATTCCGTAGCTTGTTGCCAAGTCCAGTACCACGAAGTGCTGGTTAGAGTGTATGCTAAGTTGGGAATGCCTTTTTGAAGAGATACAATATTAATCTTTTACTGAAACAGGTGAGATTTGGGGCAGAACGGTCACCATCAGGTAAATCATTCCAAACCATGGGAGCATGAAAAGGAAAGCTGTCGCCAAAGTTTTTCTTGATTTATGTATAGATGGATCTATTTATTTTTGTGTTTCATAGACTTTTATAGTTTTTACAAATCTAAGTCACTTCAACTCACAAACGTGTGTCTACTACTTTTAATAGTTGCGACCAAAGTGTATACAAAAGACACCGAGCAAGTGGGATTTCTTCTTCAATTCGTGTGAAAGTTTCAAAAGTGTGGGGAATTCTTACCAAAGTCTGGGAAAAGGTTTGTTAAAAAAGAAATGTTTAACCTATATGATCACCATGTTCTCAACTATATTGTACCACATACTTTGTATAACTTCAGAATTCGCCAGAAAATGTGTACCCGCTTAGAATCTTTGCCAAAAGCTGATATGACAATGAGGGAGAACTTCTTCGTGTATTGGTCAAAGTCCACACGGAATGCTTTTTTTCCCCCAGATAGCTTACACTATGCCGTGTCAGAAGTAGACCTACTCCAAGTCTTAATAATTGTATCCATCAGTAACCTGAACTTAAATTGGAAACCTACAGGAGTCCATAATACCGCAAGCATTCTTGAGTAAGAGGGGCAGTCTCTGAAAAAATACAAACAAACCACTTCCTGTTATGAGTGAGACAAGTCCTTTCGTCAGGGCTGTCTGTTTCTCCAAAAGTCGTACAGTAGCCATATATTACACAAAGACAAAAGGACTTGGAGAAAGTCTATGTCAGAAGGGTTTGAATTTGTTGATATTTGATGTGATCTTTGTAAAATCACGTGTTTATCCAATTAAATATTCAATACAAACTGACTGCATTACAATATTGCATCTCACATGGATTGTGTGGTTAGTAGTGTGGTCAGCGTCTTGTCCGTCTGAATGGTGAGAGTAAGACTCTGGTCACTTCTGGAGTGGGTATCCCTCAGTACTCGTTAAAACCCCATTCCCTTTATCTATCACACCTGCACCTCCACTGATGTGACGTCCTCAAGGGCCAGCTCATCCCAAGGAAATGAGGCTGTCAATCGTCCTTGTCAGAAAATAAACAGGTGAACTTGTTGACAACACTTGGGTGTGACCCTGATTGCCCTTTTAAATCTCTTGTTTTCTTAAAAAAACACAGCTTAATGGCACAGAAAGATAGAAAACACCCTGTAATACCCAACTTAATTGAATCTTACTTCCACAAAAATAGTCTTCTACAAAACAAAGTAATCTGTGAGAATTTAAAGAGAAAAAAAGAGAAACCTATTCTTTGGTATATTAAAAAGTATAGACAATACTACCAATAATCACTACAGACTACTGAACCAGTACTGATTATACAGTGTATTCTTATGAAACGTTCCCTGTCTTGTGAGTTTATGGTCAAAGTGTGGATGATTCCAAATTGAGGAAGACCTATTTTCAGTGGTGTGCGTGCAACAAGAGGAAATACTGGAAGAAAGTGGAGGAGGAAGGGAGTGACCTTGTGACAATACACACAGTAACTAATTTCATCAGATGTGCTCGTCAGCTTCTGATAAGTACTTGTCATAGCAGAGTGATGTACGACTGTATTCTCTATTTACACTTATCATTTGTGAACTCCCCAATGAGCTTATTTTTGTTTTAGTCCCTCAGCTAATGTGACCAGGGAACAAACATGTGATGCCCAGCCAAATGCACTGTCCTTGTGGTGAAGTCACATTCAAAGCCTGTTATTCATAAAAAGGTGTTGTCTCTAAAGCCAGCATATTTATGCAAATAATCACCTCTACCGGGAGGTTATGTTTCGAGTCCATTCGTTTGTCTGTTTGCTTGTGGTATGTGTTCACGATAACCCCAAAATTGGGCAACTAATCTTTCTGAAATTTTGTTATGTGGATAGGACCAGACAAAAGTAGGAAGTGATTAATTCTTGGAGAAAAAACTGAATCATATTCTGGATCAAAAAAGAAACCAAAAAATCACGGTTTGTTAAAGGTCCCCATCTTCAGTGTAGTTAAGTTGACGTTTTTCTTTCGAGTTGAAATTACCCCAAATGATATTTTACATGATTGTTTTGTGTTGATAGAGTCTGGCCAAAGGAAGCAGTGATTACGTTTTTAGAAAGATCTAGATTATATTCCAAATACAAAATCGGGGTATTTTTCTATGAGTGCTGTCAGATTTAATTGCTGGATTGCAATTTTTGTCTGGTTAAATCACTATTATGTGCACTGCATCTTTTGCCTTAAGTAAAGTTACAAGACTATGCTGTAGTGTCATTCATTTTTTCATGTATTTATTAATAACATCTATGTTTTAATTTAACAAAACTAACAAAACCTGAGCATTCTTTCAGGAACTGAGACACAAGGTTTTGTCTGTTTTAATCGTCTTATTGTTGCAAGTGTGTTTTATTTGTACAAGAGACTGGTTTCCAGTCATCTCAATTTACAGTGGACCAGTTCTTGGAATGGTACAAAATATTCCATGCACCTTTTCAATTACTCGTCCCAGGATTTTTACTCTAGAGGAAAATGCTGTCTTCAATCAGAAAAAGAGATAAAAAAATATATATAAGACAGTTCAAAATGATGGTCAATCCCATGTGCAATGATACAAAGGATTTCCCCTAACTGCATCAGTCTATTTTTGCTTTCTGAATTTCTGTTGATAAATTTAATTACACTTATATTGACGGTTCCTGAGGATGTCGGCTTTCACACAGAAATGAAGTTATGGCTAGGTTCTGATTGTGCTGAAAATTTAGTTGACACTGGTTTCCAATTAAAACCACTAATTAGCAGAAGATAATCAATTTATCCAACTGCTTACGTCCGGCGGGATCAATGCATTCTCAATGGAAGAACACAAAACAGGAAACAATAAGATTGGGGAAGAAGAAATAGGCCTGGAGCCTTTATCTGTGGGTAATGAACTTCCTCCCTCCAGATTTAGGTTGTTAATGAAGGATGATGTGACAGCAATTAGAACAGAGGCTCAGACGAACTCACAGCAATATCAAAGGTGCTCTGTGTGAGTGACTAAGATAGCAGAAAATTCCCTCACCCATATCAACTGTGTTTCTTTTAAAGTTACACTGTGTAAGTTTATTGAACCCACTCCTGCCCTTGATGTATCTATCATGCAAGAGTGCAATTAGATTTTTATCGACATTGTTGTAACAGTTTGAGAAAATCAAGCTTACTGGATGCAAATTTGGCGTTTGAAGAGTTGGATCCCACAGTAAAATTATACTTGAAACTAAATAATCATAATCACATCTGGCACATCTATGAAATGAAATTTAAAAGATTTTCCTCCACAAATTTCACATGTTCATTCCTCGTTCTCATTTTAGCAGTAGTTTCCGGTTTCCAGGGATCACTCGGTAATCGACCATGGAGTAGTATTAAGGCGTTATTTTATTTGTTTAATTATGGTGTCAAAGCTTTTACACTTGATCATAAAATAAAATTACCTGTTTCAGATTAAATGAAGAAATATAACCACTAAAAATAAAAGATTTTCAATGAATGAAATTACATTTTGTCAAAAGAAAATGCAGGTGCTTCTGACAACAATGAAGAACCTTTTCCCTCGACACAGGCTTTTAAAGTAAGATTTCAAACCTCTGGGAATGACAGCTTCTAAATTTCGTCCATGTGGGCAATTTCTTCACATGTATGTCATGGTAGAAAGTAAAGTCTGGTAGAATTTCAAATTTTACCCCAAGAAAGTCCGATTGTAGTTTCTACTAGTAGAAAGTCCAATTTTGGAGATGTGGGTATTGCCCTAGTGTTCAAAATCTGATAGATGCTGCCGCAGAAGTACAGGTGTTAATTGTTCAACTAAATGCAATGTAGGAATTGACTGCTATCAAAAGTTTAAAGCTGTAGTTTTGTATAACACCTGTGTTATTAACATTCATCTCTTACATCAGTAATGTCCATATTACAGATTTCCCTTGAAAATGGTGATGGGATTTGATGTTGATTGTAAAATTCCTGAAGTAAAAGAAAATTTCTGTTTTTGTCATGTTTAATTAAATTAAATATGCATTTTAAATCTTTAATATGCATTTTCAAGCTTATATTGAGTTTCTAAAAAGATTACATTCTGGTACACAGTGCAATATCTAAATCTGAATATCTATGAAGATTGTTAGATTTCGGACCCCAGGGCAATACCCAAATCTCAAAGATTGGACTTTCTGCTGGTAGAAACTCCAATTGGACTTGGACTACCATGACATAGATCTAGCAAATAAACCCTAGCCTCTACGAAATACTGGACGTAAGGGTAGTATACTGTGGTCATGTGATGCTATGATATTTCGTTCGACACTTGATTCCTCTTTTTCTCTGAAAAAAGTGCCATCTGGCTGTGCCAATTCACACTTTTGCTACTAATTCAAATTAAGACACCCAGCACTCTTTGGACATGTCCTCCCCACCTGGATAAGGATATTTTTCCCTTCAAATGACATTTCTCGATCTCAACAAAATTGGGAAGGTTGGCGCCAGTCGGTCCAATATCAAACCTGTTTGATATTTCTGGGAGTCAGAATCATCAGGTTGCCATATCTTGATGATATTATGTCAAATTATAGAGACAAAAAATGCAAAATTACGACCTTGGATTTAGGCAGATGAGCTGGTAAGGTGAAATCAAGGTCAAAGTGAGGTCAAATCATAGACCCGAGTACTGAAAGTTGTGCATGGCACCAACATGTTTTATGCAATAAAATTAACACAGCTCACAGAATCAGCCACAACTAGTCACCAGGAATGTTCAAACAAGCTCGAGCCCTAGGTGAAAATAAGGTCAGGGGAAGGTCAAATAGGAAACCTGAGGCACCAAGAGGATGTTTTATGCAAAAAAACTGAGAGATATGTCAGAGAAAATCCAATCGATTTACAACCTGGGTTTTGCCAAATCTGACCTTAAAGTAAAAACAAGGTCAAAGAAGGCGACCAAAGGTCACCCCACACGCCAAGGGTACTGATGAAACCAGGAAAAGAAACCCAGAATGGGTTTTATATTTTTATTAATCTTTACATTAACATCTATAAAACTAAAAATTCTTTGCAATTCATATAATCATTAGTAGTTAGCAATAATATGTCAATGACTAGATATAACAACAATCATGATTTAACGATAATGTATCCATACAGTGTGGCAGCAGGCAGGGCTGAACCTAGCCTTAAAGTATTATAAAATAGAATTTATAAAATGTTAAGAGAGAACTGCCACACATATTATGCAATAATAACCCGCCCCAGCAGATTACCATAAATGTATTAATATAAGAACTGTAGTTACTATCAGTACAGACCCCAAGCAGTGGATTATTCCCAAATAACGGACAAAATCTCACCCAAACCACCCATCAAGGGAGTAGATGTAGTTGGAAAGCTTGGGTTAGAGGAGAAGTGGAGGAATTACTTTTCTGTCCAAACACAGTCAGAGGACCAAGTACCCTGCTGCTTAATTACTTCAATTGGGACCCTGTGTTCAAAGGCCCAGGAGGCCCCAGACCTCCTAAAGGTGTGAAATGTGAAGTTGTGATGTTGCAATTGCAATAACAACAAAACCCTCTTCAAATGTTTCCTAACCGTGCTATCTGTAAGAGGGGGCCATTTGTTGGCCTTAAAGATGGCAAACAATGGATCATTATTTGAACCAGGGACCAGATGCAACATGTTGGATAATGCTGTGACTGGACATAATTTGGAACCTGGAAGTTTTGGAATAACCACACGAGCAACCTTGTCTCGTGATTGAATGGTCTTAGACCATTTTACTAAAACAATGGCCTCATTATCAGAAAAAATTATATCACAGCGAGCTAGATGGCGAGAAGGGTCAAAGCCATTCTTTGCATGTGGAACCATATTTGACAGTCTCAAAAGTGAAAAGAATGCCAAAAGGTATATTGACAGAAACATTTCTGAGAACTCTAGTGTCTCTGTTGCTGCAATGATATCCAATAGCATTTTTTCAGTAAATATGGAATTTGTCTTGACCACAAGTGGCCTATTTATTCTGACAGATTTAACAAACATTTGGATTTTTTCATCGCGAAAGGGATGAGTGGGAAGGTTATGTATTATGAACATGGTCCAGAGGGCTGCCAGATAATTGCAAATATTGGCAACAGATAACGAATTATCTACCAGATATTCAAGAAAAGCCAAAATAATATCCACATTTACCTGGCAAGGGGTCAGCCCAGTGACCACCAGAAAAGCCAAAAAATCAGCAAACATCCTGCTATAGGTTCTCGGAGTTGCAGGTCTGAGTGAATCCCGGAGCCGGGCATACGCTCTGGTGGTCAGCTGGGCTGAGGCAACGATGCCATCTGAAACTATATATCATAATTGAAACATGTTAAATCAATATGAGTGGGTACCCATAACACATTAGGAACATATGTTGCAAGCAATTCAAATTTAAACCTGGAGAGTAAGTCAGCAATGACATTAGATTTGCCAGAAATATGGTCAATATGAATAGAAATGTTAAACAGGGCAGATAACATCCATATGTTACGGGCACATGTACCCAATACACCATCTTTTGTCTTGCCCGAGGTAAGGACCTCCACAACAGCCATATTGTTGCATTTTATCCTAATTTTCTTATCTTTCCACTGATAAGCCCAAAGTTTAAGTGCAACCAAAATATTGATCATTTCGAGGTGGACAATTGAATAATTTTGAAAAATTTTTGGGATTGGGAGAGCATAACACTGGCAGGGTTGGGGTCGAAGTACTTTGTACTTAAGTACATTTGTACTTAAGTACATTTTCAAAGTACTAAAATGTACTTAAGTACATTTTCAAATTCCAAGTACATGTACTTGAATTGTACTTAAGTACATTTTAATTTTGATGTACTTACAAGTACATTTAAGTCCCTTTTAAGTACTTTTAGTTTAAGTAATTTTTTACTAATTTTGCAAAAGTTTGTGTATTATATAATCATTATAACTGAATTGAGCTTTCTCCATATCTTTACTGATAAACATTCATTTAGATAAAATTTTCATAAAACTTTCACTGATATATCTGATTCATTTTGATAATAGTGTTTCTTTTAAAAAGTTTAGTATAATTGATAATAATAATGAATAAAATTATTTAAGTTTCAATTCAATAAGCCAATCACATCTTAAAAAGAGGGACAATTGTTCCAAGACTGCATATTACTCCCCTTCTTTAATCCTCTTATAACTGTCTACTTTGAACTTGCCTGATCTCAGTTAATAATATCTACCCTGGTATGAGTATTCTTTGTAAATTGCACCTGGCATTTAAGAGCTTTCAATTGGTCCAAGTAAATCATAAGGACCAGATTGACACAGTCTCTGTGATGTAATTGCTCAGGAATGAGTTTTTTTTCAATGCATGAATAGAGATCAGAAGATTGTTGGAGTAGGCAAGACTGTTGATTACAGAAAAAAGATTATTTCTCTCACTGGCCATGGTCTGACCACTATAAGTACTAGGACAGGGGGATTGACAAACCACTCACTATTATGGTAATCACATTGTGTTAGCACAATGGCTGCTGTTTTAAAGCATTTTGAGATTCCAGCTTACACTGAAAGGTTATAGCAAGCAGCACAAAAGTCACTTCAATTTCTGTCAAACATTTGAAGGTGAGGATTAGTTCATTGTTTACTTGTCACTAGTATTGAATAGCAATTTTGGGTGATAACATTGTACTCCACAGAAAGACACCTATTTCTTAAAGGAAAATGTAATACACAGCAGGCTTTCTGCTTTCTCTATAATACTTCAATTTACATAGACTAGTTAACATAAAATTTATTATGTATAGTATTATTGTTATTACAGTATTAGATTAACCAATTTTCCATCATCATAACACTTAATTAATTTCTAACTTAAAGTGACTTATAAGCCCAATAGCAGGCTGGATATTTTTTATATGTTGTATCTGTTGTTTTGTGAAATATCGGTAGTCACTAAAATAGAATAAACAATTATAATAGTAATAAGTGGATAACAACTAATTAGTGTATAATTGTAAATTTTGTATAAATGTTTAAATAAACTTGGTGGTGTGTTTTTTTTAAAATTTATTTTGTCATTCACGGATGAAAAGCACTTGTACTTGTACTTAAGTACTTTGAAAAGTACTTGTACTTGTACTTAAGTACTTTGATGAAAAATGGACTTGTATTTGTACTTGTACTTGAAAATTAACAAAGTACTTGTACTTGTACTTAAGTACATTTTAATGTACTTGACCCCAACCCTGAACACTGGTTATCAAAAATGCCCCCCATACCAGTAAGGGAGGCATCTAGGTGTAATTCAGCCTGAACAGGTTTAATGTCATAGTAGACCACCCCAATAAACTGCCTAAGAAAAGTGTAAAACCAGTTTAAATCTTTAAAGAATGCTGTATTCAGAAAAATGGTATATTTTCAAAATTTTCCCTCAAAAGCATGAGCATACGGTTCAGAAACGTACGTGCAGGTTTTACACACTTTGATACATACAATAGGGAGCCCAACAATGACTGTAATTGCCTTTTTGAGCAGAATTTTTTAGTTTTCAATTGACAACACATGTCCATGATACTGTCAAGCTTATCTGGAGGGACAGACATGGTCCTGGTTTCAGTGTTAATGAGGACTCCCAAACAAACTAAGGAGGTAGATGGTGCCACCAACTTCTTTGGGTTGATGGTAAGACCCAACTGGGTCAGAAGCTGTAGCAAGGTCTCAAAAGATTGATAAATATTAGAAGGTAATCCACAGTATATTAGATCATCCACATAATTGTACAGATGTGGGAAACCCTGTTGTCTCATGATATACCTAATGCTATCTGTCACTTTTTCAAAGAAAACTGATCCATGTCTGTACCCAAATGGGACCGATTGATCGATAAAATAGGACTGGTGCTTAAGGCCCAAGAGGTCCAAGTCCCCAGGATCGACTTTTAGCTGCCTGAAAGCTAGGCTAATGTCCACTTTGTAAAGCAAAGAGCCAGGGCCTAACTCGAGAACTTTCTTGACAATATCATCAACAGATGGATAATTTAAAACAAAACTTGAACCCAAATATTTATCCTTTATGACCCCAGCATTTACTGAAAGATTTTTAGGCCAACTCAGGTCTACAATAGTATGTCTGACCTCAGAATCTGGTTTCTCCCTGGTCATAAAGGGAGATATATGCAAAGGTATTGGTTTTTGGTCAAAAGGTCCCAACATGGCCCCATGTTTCAGTTCCTCTTGAATATAACATTCTATATCATATGCATAGTCTCGCCCAGAGGAGTGGTTCTCTTCAGTAGAATGTAATTCGCACTTTCTGTCGAAATCGAGAGGGAAGCCGAATTCCAGTAAATCCACAAGTTGTTTATCCCAATAATCAGCCAAATAGTATTTCCAATTTTTAATGTTTAATTTTGAAGACACTGGAATTCGGATACCCATATAATCTGGACAATTAGAATTATTCACAGTTTTATGTATGGCTAGGATGTCAGATGCAGCAATGTTGTTAGTTTTTGGACCTTGATAAAGCATTAGAGGTGACAGTGGAATGACACCAAAGGCATTGCCCATTTGCTGTTTACAAGCCATAAATTCCGAACAGGACCTAGCCTGCTGAACGAGATTTTGATCTACTTTTTTCTTCAACAGTAATTTGTCAAAATCATCATAATTTTTGTCCTTTACCGTATTTTTAGTGTTCAACTCCAGGATGCCAAGGTCACCCTCAAGGTCAGACAATTCACAATCAGTATAATTCAGTGTGTCATGGACACTAATATCATTAGAAACGTCAATTGCATGTAAGGGAGAAAATCTATTAAATACAGGTACTGGTGTTTGTAATTGATCAGGTGCAACCTGAGAAACTACACTGGCAGTGTTTTTATGAACTGGGCTGTCCGAACTGATACTTAACTTTTTGGTGGGTGCAAGGTACCCCCAGCCAGCAAGTTTGCCCAATGGGCGCCCATGCTGGGTGGCCACCCCATTTTTAGCACGACTATGCATGCATTTCAACTGTGAATCAGTCTTCAAGACCTCAGCATAAGACTTACCAGGTATGACAGGTTTACAACTATCACTGGCTGCTAGCCATTTTCTCCAAGTAGCTCTAGTAGCTGACATTTCCTGCTTCAAAATATTCAAATCAGAAACAGATTGATTATATACAAACCTACAAGAATATTGGTTATTTACAACATTTGTAGGCGTATTATATACAACTGTGGGGCCATTTTTAGAAAATTTTTGAACATTTTCCTGGACATGATCAGGCTGAGACTGAGCCCTGGCAACCATGTCCAGGGTTAATCGTTTTTACAGATTTGTTACAGTCAGTGGCACTATGACTGCTGACCTTGCCATCCTGTGCAAAACAATGACTGCAGATATGCCTATAGAACACCCCTTTTGTTTCATGGTGTTTAGTGAAAGTACAAGAATTATCATTAAAATATACGCATGGCATTGATTTAGCACTTTTCTGATAAGTCTGACCTTGTTTTTTAAACTTTTGCCCACCATTATTAGGCAGGGGTCCGGATGTATGTCTTTGTGCATTGGCTCTTTGGATCCGATCGATTTTTTTCTGTTTCTGCCCAGCTAGCAATTTCACCTTGCTCCATTCGACATAACAGTACTGCATGACTAGCTTTCGCTGAAATCATTGGAATCGTCCAATAAAGCAATAAGGTAATCGAGCATATGACCCCTAGTTTGTGAATTTTCTTCATCTCTCATGATCCGACAAAATCCGGCCATCCACTGTGTTATGTTCAACTGATTGTAGTTCAATCTATCTTTGGAAGTTCCGGCTAGTACGAATTCATGTGGCCATTTAACTCTTTGATTTACGTAAACATCAACCACCCCTCCCCTCTGGGACTTAATTTTTAAATCAATACCTTTTTTGTTAAGGCCAGACAATTCTTTGAGGCGATTGTCAACTTGCTCTTGAATAAATCTATCATGCCGCATAGTTTGTAAATTTGGCAATTTTTCTTGCAAATGGGCCTCCCCATGGGGGACAGTGAGATATGAACTCGCAGCTACAGGTTTACACACAGATTTCGTAACCTTAGAGCGAGATTTGTGCACAGATTTACTTTCAATGACATTCAAACGCTTACCAATTGCGTCAAGCTGAGATAAAATTTTGCATTAATCAAAGTTTGATCTGAACTTGTCGGATCTGATATCTGTTCAACATGTGGTGCCCTTTCAGATTTCCTAACATCCAGTCTGCATTTTGAAGCGACAGAATCGTGATCTGAATCACTACTGCCATTAAGAAGCGCATCAATATCACTATCAATATCACTTTCAATATCAGTATCAGACTTTGAACCGGACTGACCCGGGGTTGGCTGTGAAGAAAATTCATTCAAAAATGCACCATCATCTTGAACCTGTAATTCAACGGGAATCTCAACTTTTCTACGCAAATTGTAAGGTTTACCTGCCATTCTGTGCTTCTGACGAGTTGCCATCTGAGTGTGTAACCAAAGACAAGACTGTATTACTCGAGTTAAAAACTAATACAAAACTAATAAAAAACTAAATAAATGATAAAATAAATTTTGTAAAATGTTTTTAGTCTTGTCACGTCGACTGCCAGTTCAGATCTGACCATTATCCCCTTGGTCAGCCAAAGGGTCAAGCTATTGACCAATCAGGGCTGCCCAATTGAACAATCAGTAACTTTACAAAAATATGTGAATAAATCGATTAAAGTGGGGTGCAGGAGTGATTAAGGTTGACACCTAAATGTCAACCCCCAACATTTTAATATTCCAGCTATTTTGGGCACATTTTGGCACTCTTCTACCCTGACCCTTCCCAACTTTACAGTTGGGTCATGTGTTCCGATGATCATTGGATATGGAACAAGGCTTTTTTATCCAGCCCCTTTGGCTTGATATGAAGTGATGAGCAATGAAAATTTAAGCTGATCTATGGGACCCAGTATAGCATACTCATGTACATTTACGTAACAAGTCTGGATTCCAAGCAGATGAATTCCAAATTGAATGTATTGCAATACCCTTTTGTCCATCTGCAATTGTTTCTCCCCAAGCCCCAATGTGTAAATCTGATCTGATGGAAAGCCATCTAATAATTATGTAAGCTGGATGATAATCAGTGTCAATAACCTCCTTTCAAGACCGGTGTTATTTAATGCTAAATGACCCACATTCTTATCTGTCATTAATACATCTCCTCAGAAATTGGTTCTACTTTGATCTTTGTAGACTCTTGTTTGGAGTTCCTCAAACTTCTGTTTTGTTACCTTTGCTGTTTTCACTGTAAACTAGTCCCTTCAGCATGGTGATTGGTAAACTTAAGGTATTAAGTTCATTTTTTTGTTGACGACATCCAGCTTTATGAGTATTAGTCTCAGAAGAATGCCTCTCCCGTCTTTGAACAGTTGCCTTAATGATGTAAAAGAGTGGACATCAACCAGTAAACTCAAATTGCATCCCGATAAAACTGAGTTTTTTTCTCTTTTTTTCAAAAAGAGGAAGGGATAGCTTGAATGCATGTTTCCTAATTGCCATCTTGGGTTGTCCTCTCTCTCTGGTTGAGTGAGTGGTTCAGCTTTAATTTTTCCTTATCTAAACATGCATCTAGAGTGTCTGTAAAATTGCTTTTGCAACTTAGGGACTTCAGGTTGGTCAACTTGTGTCCTACTCGTGATGCATCTAATACTTGTGGCCAATGCTCATGTGAGCAGTTGGCTGGATAATAAAAGAGTATCTATAATTATATCAACTAGTAGGTGCATCAATATAACACCTGATCTTAAGAAATTGCATTGGCTGCCTGTTGAATATCACTCAGAGTTTAAAACTGCCACACTTGTTTACAAGTTTCTTCACACTTGTTATTTTGCTCTATATATTTCTTCTCACAGTGGTTCTTAATGTACCTCATTCTATCCCTGGATATTGGTTTTGGTTGACCATTTTGATTATGTTGGGCCTTACAGACCACCTATAGGGGAGATTAAGCATAATAAAAGCCCAATCAAGAGATGAAGTAGATGTCTCTGCTACCGAGCCTTGGTATTGGTGGTGAACAGGGCATCTGTTTTGGTTAATTCTAATCCTCAATTCATTACTCTCACTGATGAATTAACAGTGTGCAATCATTAATACTGTCACATGCAGATTTTTAAGTTTACTGTCAAAACTTGATGTTGATCAATGATATATGACCATTTCTATTTGGACAATGAACATGTATTCTAATTGCTAGTGATAACTGGGAATTTGTGTTAGTACGTAATTATAAAGTGTATAATTGTGCTAACCTTAAACTGAAATACTAAAACACTGTCGGATAGAATAATTAAAACAGATTTGGTTCAAATTATATCAATTACATTCAAGCTCCGAATTCCAAGTGTTGTAAATAATGCCAGGAAAATTAAATAGGTATGAATTTCTGAATTTGGTAGGTAACAATATTCTTAGAAAGGTGGTACCTGGAATAAATGAGGTGGGTATAAACTGGTCAGCAGGCATGTCAACAGCCATTGTCAGTAGCCGTTAAGACTCTAACTGCACCTTTAATTATACTGATCGATCAAAAATATTTCATTCACTGAAAAAAAAACCCTGAAAAAAAAACTACTCCCTGGTCACACTACACAAACAGCAACAATCTCTGACACTGTTGTCACGTGCTTTGTGAAAAGGGTGTGAACTTAAGAGTTATTGAGGAAAAGAAGTTTGATTGAATACCGAGATGATGATGAAATGGTATTTTATTGTGTTACATATTCTGGTCTTGTGTGTCTCTCTGCTGTAATATCCATTTGCCATAGTTAAAACTGTTGTTAATAGGTCTCTAGCTTTTATATTGTGTAATTACTTTATTGTCTTCCTTTTCAGATCATTTTTACCTTTGATAGTGCAGTTAGCGATAATTAATTTTTACTTACTAGATAGCCTTGCGTAAGGCTCAAATATGTGCCATAACTATACAACGTACAGATATTTAATTCATGTTATAAGATATAAGCACATCTAAATAATAATGTAAAAATCCAGAATATGCAAGAAGACATTATATAAACTGAAACTTTATTATTTAAACTGAAAGTTTTCCATAATTATAAAGAAACCTGGGCTTTCAGCTAGGCTATTTACCAGATAGCAATGTCATTTTGAACCACTTTGTCGGACTTAACAGCTAATAAAACCCCAGCATTTCAAAAACTGTCCGCTAAATAAAGCGACAGTTGAGTTTTAAATAATTATTCTCAATAAAGGAAAATGATTAGAGAAGTGTCATTATTTTAAACTCAATTTTAAATTAAAATGACAAAATATAAGCTAGGTGTAATCTTTTTTATCAACTTTATTTTTCACTTGCGTTTTAGTTTTGGGTAAACTAAATTTAACTTAGGAGAGTCACAGAACAATCCTTTTTTTTCTGATAAACTAGTTGGTGAAAATTAGCTGTAGTGACCTGTATTGTGTCAGTTTCGTCCTCAGCAGCCATTTAATACTGCACAATCCACAGATTTTAATATCTGAAAACGATGGGGTTGTAATGATATTAATAAATAAATTGTAGCAATAAAATGCTGTAGCCTAAAGCAAAGGAATCAAGTGCTTGATCTACTTATCACACTTTGTGTGGTTGGACTAAGGTCTGGTTTTATTACATGATTTCAAATCTGTTACACTTTAACACAGTTTAAGTTATAAACGAATACATTGTAATGCACAAACCCTCATGCAAAAGAAAAGATATATAGCCGACATCATGAAAAATGCATCTGGTTTTGAATTCATCAACAGTATGTACACTATAAAACAGACCCCCCACCCCCACCCCCCACCCCAAGTCAGTGAGCACAAGCACTGCGGAGCATGAACTTTATTAATCCATAGTACAAATAAATGTATGTATATATCTAATCAATGTATAAATGCGGTGTAAATCTAATGTGACTAAATCTAAAACTATTTACAGTCTTTTACAATGTAAATGTAAGTATGCAAATGTTAAATATAAATTACATGAGTTAGTATTAGACTTCACAATAATTACATTAACATGAGTCCTAATGACTCAGTCATAACTGTAGTGACTGATGACAATTACATAATTACATAATACCATTACATCAGTGAAATTCTGACATTTGCTTGAACTTAATAGGAAACCGGCCAACGAAACCCCCACCAGGGGTGGATGTGGGTTCAATTCCACCAACCTAGTCCCTATACAGTAGCAAGCCGACCCTTTAGAGAGGAGATGATCCTGCCTAAGCCACATTACAGGGAAAATCCCACTAACATACTACATAATTTATATAAAACCACCCTAAAAAACTAAGACAATTTACCAGCTAAAAGGGGTAAAAAAAGTTCAACCCAATTTATAAAAAGGGGGTGGGGGGGAGCAAAATTAAATTCATGTCCAGTTCCAGTGCTCTCAATTTTAAATCTAAAGAGGAAACCAGCCAAACCCAAGCTTCAATGAACCTTGACCAATAACAGTGCTTGACCCTTGAATGCTAGGTAGCCTCACCATTGACTCATAAGTCATAAAGGTAGCTACAACCCACTAGGCTAATTAAGGTACCTACCAACTTCTAAGGGTGGGGGACGGGCTGGCGTGATGCTCAAACACCACTATTGAATTTCTAACAGGTATTTTTAGATAACAAACAGAAAGTAAAATTAGCTTTGAATTACCCAAGATGATATAGGTTGTGAGTTTTTGTGTAAAAAGAATAACCAGTTAAAAAGTGACATAATTTGAAATTTGATAAAACTTTGAAGTACACTCTTATCAGTGTCTTAATGCCTACCTTTTTATGAATGGTGTAATATTAATTGGGTGAGGCAGTAATTGAAGACTAGTTTCAGATTACTCTCCTTTCCTGAAAATTAGTTTTAGAGAGCATTCTGTTTTAAAATAAACATTGGTTAACTATTTGAAAAAAAGTTTTCCTTCTTTATGAAATCTTCAAAAAAAGACTTTGTTTTGGGGTGAGTGGCCTAAGGTCAAAGTTAGGGTGTATGTCCCATTCAACAGCTTTGGTGGGTGGCAAATAAATTGTTAATTTAAATCACTTTTTTGATAATCGGGCTGGTATTTGGGTACTAGCAAATTCTGACCTTTGGTAGTCCTATTCCCAGTTACGGAGAAATTTAGTATTCATCATTATTGGGTTTATGTCCAAGAATCTGATTGGTCATTCATTTTTCACCTTGAGGCTAGCATTGATACTTTTGCTATTTCATATTTAGAGGTGACCAGGGTACAGTGAATTCCAGAAGAGAATTTTTCTAATTATTTTTATAAGTTTTAGTTTTTATTGTTTTTATATACTTTTGATGATATGGCTGACCCTGCCACTCGTCAATTTAAGATCTGGTAGACAAGAAGAGTTGCGTGTACCTGTTGAGATTCAGACGTCAGATGATGCAAATTTCCTGATAGATCTTCTGGCCAGACAGAAAGCTTCCATATCCAGGCAAATTGATACATCCTTAAGTGAGGCAGAATATGAAGGCTTGATAGAAGATTTAAATCCGAAACAAAGTCCTGTAAAATCTTAATCGTAGGTTGAAAAACAGTCAAAAAGTTCATGTTTCGATCTGAGTGTGTCTGACAATCAAAACATCTCATAGCAGGCTATAAATTTACATATTTTGCAACAATTCCTCATGTAGCGTCTAAATGCCATGAAAGCCAGTTCATGTACTGACTCCCCCAAAAAATAAAAAAGTACACAAAGTCCAAATGTGCCGCCCAGCCCTTGATCACATAGTTAAGCACCTCATATACCAATAATCTGGCATGGTGCAATACCTTCCTTACCACCTATAATGGTGTCGCCTATTATGACCAGAAATTGTTAAAGTTCATTTGGATGGTTCAGTCACATGGTTAGGAGGACACTAAGGTTCTATGGTGTATGGACTACAGATTCCCATCCGCGATCCAATGATCAATATTGTAGTCGCTGCCAAAATATCAGCCAACCATTGGACCAACAAAAGAATACATTTTTTTTGCAACAATTCAGGTGCCATTCAAGTTATTAATGCTAGAAATTAATACTACTTTATTGTAACTTACATACCTGGTAGGACCAATATTGTGGTGGATTTGCTCTCTCGCTGGGCTGCCACTCCTGACTCCCTACAGAATTGACTCAGTTAGCTCCAGATTACACATGAGTTCCCAAACATCTGGACCTTACCCAATTAAATTATGCAGTTTAATCACACTTTCTTGTGTATTCTCTGATCTTCCCGACAAGGCAGTGTAGCTAGCCACCTTGGCTTCTGCTTGAGTCTTGCACAGCTTCAGGCCTTCTACTGTTAGACAGTACCAGAGAATGTTGTCTGATTTCTGGGCCTTCCAGGTGTTGGCTGGGCTGCCCACCTGTCAGGTAACTGTTCACGTTCTACTTTCTTTTATGGGATATTTACATCAGAATCACCAGGCTAAGCCCACCATAGTAAATTACATGATCGCTTTGAGAGCCTTTCACATTATTCATGGCCTTGATACTTCCCATTTTCAGGATCAAAGTCTCAAATTACTGCCCCTTTGAATCCTAGGCTGCGTTTTCTGTATTTGATATTCACACATTGTCGCGTATTGTTCAAGCCTGTGAATTTCCACATATTTTCAAATCTTTATACCTTCAGGCCTCATTTTTTTTTGTCTGAGGCTGTCTAATATCTTGGCCCATTGAATTAGGTCCTTTGATTCCACCAGGCAGCCAGTGCGAGCAGATGAAGCAGAACATCTTCCTCAAAGAATGCAGAACTACTGCCACCATTCCTCTTCCTTGCTTTGGCCAATCTCCACTCTGTCCTGTTAATGCTTTGCATACAATGATTTAAATGTACCAGGCCACTCCCAATGACACACTTTTTCTCATTCCTAGAGTTTCAGGCTTAGTTCCTTTGAATGATTTGGTTGCTAGGAAACACCTTATGGAAATTCCTATAATTTAAATTATCAGCCTCCTTTGACCTTTCCCGCTTTCAGGAGTTCAGGGGCCTATAAGGCTTTCAAGCAGGGTGTCCCTCTGGAAGATATCATGCTTCATGGGGCTTGGAAGTCTGGTGCCATTTACACCTACCTTTCTTCCTGTCCCACCTTTACCTCTCCCGTTTCTCTGGCTTTTCAGGCCACCCTACATCACTGGGCTACTTTGGGTTTGGGCGTCTCATTTTATCCTCAAACACATGAATTTCCAGTGTAAATCAGAAATATTATTGTTTATTTGTATGTAACATGAGTTTCATTGAGCTGTTTGGGTTTGAACCATCTGCTTTTACCTCGGCTTGATTCAAAAGTTACAGGGTGTTGCCCTTATGTCTTCATCAGTTTCACCTTTAACTACCCCAAGGTCACATCAAATTGCTTGAATTGGTCTTTCAGTTACTTTAACCTTCCTTTACTGTTCTTGTTAAAACTTGAAAGTGGTTCAACCTCTTAAACCAGTATGGTCTCTTTTCATAGATAGACAACTTTAATATTATAAGTTGTGCATATGTTAAAAGATTTAGTATCAAAATAGAAGTTTTAAAACCCACTGGATGTTTTAAACCTTGAATTTGGACCATTTGAGGGCTGTGTATAAATATCTCCTTAAATGTGTATGTTCAGCATTTTGATTGCTAACTCTATCATTCCTTCACCCAGTTAACATGAAGATCCTAACTCTGACTCAGACTGTCCTGTATGTGTAATCTGTATTCGCATTGGTCCTATTGAATTTTTTATGTTTTCTGTTTCAATTTTTCTCTCTAACTTTACAATAACTTTGTGAGAGTCGAATTTGAACCAAATCCAAGTGTTTGGATTATGCCAGCACATCAAGAATAGCTCATCTGCCCCATTTCATGCCTGAAGACATGAAAATGTAATTCAGAAGGCAGATTTCAAGGATCCTGTATGAATAATTTGTACGAATGTCCCACTTTTACTATTATACCATGTGTAACTAATGTTCAACAAGTATCTCATATTGATTTTAATTGAGTTATATCTTATTCTTACTAAGTTTGTAATTATATTTATCAGTATGCCCGTGCCACGATTGAGATAAAGAGTCAGGTTGAGGGAAGCGTAACCATTAATTCCAGTTATTTACTACCATTCTTATTCTTGCAATCACTATGTACATAATAACAATAATAAGGGATGACTAACTATCACAAACTACCAAAGTGCGTGTTGGTATCTGAGTCTAAGGTCACCACAAACTGGTGTCTTGAAAAAGGTGGTAATTGCCATAACAACATTACTGATCATGATCATTAGCAAAAGATGTATGCAGCATTACATTACTAAACCTATGAGTCTGTTTTTCAATGTACATGTGAAAAAGGAATATCATTAGCCCGCTGATTTCACCAAATGAGTTTTTCATGTCTTTAACCATTTTCTCTGTAATATTTGTGACAGCTTTATTTATATTTAACTGGGAATAAAATCCCAACAAACGAAGACATCAAATTATCCAGCATGTGCCCCTGTCTATACAGGGCAATATTTAATGTCAGTTCAGTGTAATCCCGGAAACCAGAGTCTGTATTATAAAACTTTCATATTTTTATTTTTATTTTTTTTTGCTTAAATACGCCATTGGTGGTTCTGAAATAGAGAGTGTGTCAGTGTTTTCTGATGATAATTGCATCTGCTGTAAACATTAACAACTGTAACTCATTGACTTGTAATGGGCAAAACACATGGCTCAGAGCTTTGACTTCTTGCTCGGAGATTTTTTTCTTGTTTCTCATCGTTCATATAAAAATAACATTTGGTCAAACACAATTTTTACACATTCAGTGTTACGATAATTTTCAGTGTTATTTTATTACATCAATTTTAAGATTTTTGCTTAAATCTGACGAAATTACATGGTGTGTTTTTTTGTAAATACATGTGTGATTTGCCTATCCTTTACTTTCTTTTTATATATTTTATTTGTGAATAAATTGAGTTACATCCTTGAGAATACTGTACACCTGACTAGTGCATCTTTCAGGCTTTGGTTACATATTAGACTAGACCAATCAGCTTGGCTCACTCAGCACAATAGCTCCAAGGTCAGGTTTTTGATCCATGAGTCTCCAAGGGCTCCAGTTCCATGATGTTCAAGCCTCTCCTTGTATCCAGATGACTACACACCTACCCTCGTAGGAAACATTGCTTTTGGGAAGGAAAATTACTACTCTAGATTGTATCATTCGGAATGTAATGGGTTTGATAGCTATGACATTGATCGGAGTATCTATATCTGACAAAAAACAGCTTCCGGATTTTCGCTGGTATAAATACATTCAGGATTTCTCGATATGTTCCCTGTGAAAAGGTACACACATTTGTTTAAATAGTTGCACTTCTTCTATATTAATATGCAATTACTACATAATGTAATGTTAATGCACAACAACAGGGAGATTTGGGTGCACAGTAACAGTTTTTTTTCGTACTTGGGTCATGTGACACTCTCATTCATCATAAAACCAATGAAAACCAGAGTAATTGGCTTTTTGTAGAATTCTCTTTCTCACAGGCCTGATGGATCTATAACATAATTAATGGGAAGTTTCCCTGGGATCTGACTTTCATCAAGATTCCTTGCTATAAATGGCCGTTTCTTTTAGATTATGATTCTCCTTAGATGTGCAACTAATCAAGTAACCTGGTGCACCCTTCTATATTAATTTTTCTCCAAAGTTTATAACCTGTATTTTGTTTTCACAAAGTATTTGCTAAGTTACAGTGCCTGTAATTGGCTTGTGATTACAATGTAATGTTTTATATGACATCCATCCCAAAGTGGAAGGAAAAGATGATGGTAATGGAAGCTCCTCAATAATGTCCTGATATTTTTAAAGTGAAATCATTACGAGCGTTTCATTGCCAATTGGATGTATCCATCCAGTACTTAGAGTGAAGTGCTTCAGTTTAAATATTAATTAAATGTAAAACAATACAGGAAAGATTGAGTGACCCCAATCTTCAAAAAGAAATTTAATGCTAAAACAAAAAATGTCTTGAAAAAAAGGTGAAATAGAAAAATCAATTTTGTCATCAAATTACTTACTTTGCAAAAGACTTAATTAAAGCAACAGTTTCACGTTCATCATTGTTTATTATGTGCCATGGGTCGTTCACACATCCCCATTGATAATAAGTTACTTTTTATTGTTTCCATAACAACAGTATACATATAAAAAGTAATTTTACAGCTGCATTTGAAACTATACTTTTAGGTAAATGGAAAAATTGAGACAATTCATTAATGGTGTAAAACATTAAATTTTTAGCGCTTATACCACTCATTCATTTTTCGCATGTTTTTTTACATATGTTATGAGAAAATATTTGATGATAGTGCTTGGAATTACATTTCAACCACAGGGGGCCATTTTGCCAGATTTTCTTAAAGTTTGCCTCTTATTTATTATATTTTGAGATCACTTATTTTATGAGCACACCAACCGAGAAAAGAATCTTACAGAAAATCTTACAGACAAGTAAGAGGGTCATAAACTTTGAAGACAGAGGATAAATGAAGATGATATGTTGGATGTGCTTTAAGATGCTTATACACATAGATGTCTGTACTGTAACCATACAAAATAATCCTAGAAATCAGTAATGCTCAGGTTACATCTTTCCCTATGGTCGTTTCAGTATCTATTTGCTTTCCAGTTGGCAGCCTTGTCCTAATGCTTCAAAATACAACCTGTATGTTGAAGAACCAACCATCCCATAAATACATCCTGCACCAATTCACCCCTCCAATCTACAGCTTCGGAGAGTACGTCATAGCTATTTTAAATATTTTTACAAAGAAGTCCAGAATGTAAATCCCTTTCAATGTTGAGTCAAATTGCCCCAAATGCATCCTACAAAAATATGAATCCCCACAAATCACATCGAATGTAAACTCCCAAAATGTGAATCCCAATAAATCACACCGAATGTATCCTACCAAAATGTGAATCCCACAAATCAGAATGTATGCATTCTACCAAAATGTGAATCCTCACAAATCATGTCAAATGCATCCTACCAAAATATGAATGCCAACAAATCACACCGAATGCATCCTACCAAAATATGAAAACTCACAAATCACACCGAATGCATCCTACGAAAATGTGAATCCCCACAAATCACAATGAATGTATCCTACCAAAAGGTGAATCCCAACAAATCTCACCAAATGGATCCTACCAAAATGTGAATCCCAACGACCACACCGAATGCATCCCACCAAAATATGATTCCCCACAAATCACACCAGGGCCCGTATTCACTAACATTCTTATACTTAGAAAAAGAATTTTTCTTAGAATTAGAAAATTTTCTTATCTAAGAATTTTCTTAGAATTAGAAAAAAATTGTATTCACAAAGCAATTCTTAGTTAAGAATTATTTCTAAGAATAAGAATTTTCTTAGTTAAGAATAGTACACAGAAACATGTGCATGCAAATAGTTTTTGATGTCACATGATCAGTCATGTGATATATTTACACCTTTATTGTTTAAAATGGAGTCAGAATTAGGTGCCGGATTCACAAAAGATCTTAATCTTAGCCTTTTCTTAGGCGTAGCCCAGTCTTAAATACAAGATTTTTTATCAGCTAGGAATTTTCATAAATAGGTATTCATAAAGCAGGTTTCAGTTTGAACAAAAGTCATCAACTTAGGGCCAAGACTGATTTTTTTCATGTAACCAAATTTATCGAACATATATCAGAAGGCAGTGTACATATTAACTATAAAATAAGTATATCCCACACAGGTAAAAGTATCACTATTAACTGGTTAACTCATCTCCTGAGTCCTGACGGCTATAAAATGAATGCATTAACCTATCCATTTCCATCACTCTTATATAAATACTTCTTAAATTCATACAATTTCAGAATAAGACATTTCAAATCAGATTTACACTTCAAAAGGAAAACAAAATTACAGTGTTGCAGTAACTATAAGCACTGATGTGCACTGTAAAACTTGTCCACTTACTGTTGACACTTGGATCAGAAAGGGATAAGTTTTGCAGCTGAGAACCTTCTAACCTCTTAAAAACATACAAAAAACTAATAGAGGGGTGTGTAAGTATTTTTAACTTAATTCTAGCCATTTGAAATTTTGAAGTGCGGAAAGTATACATGGCAGCCATATTTAAAACCAGTCAACAAGATAGCATAAATCATTCACTTCAGTCTTTATCTGTAAATATAAAGTTCTTGTAAATAATTAATGCAGATAAGAAAAAAAACAAACACTGGATATGTCTCGTCATAGAAAAAAATGTCTATTTGCATGCAATTGATAAAAAAAATATGAAATATGTCACCTTTTTCTTAACTTAAGTAAGGTCTTGATCATTCTTAGATTTGAGCATCATTCTTAGAAAAAATTCTAAGAAAAATTCAAAGAAAATTCTTATTCTAAGTATAAGAATGTTAGTGAATATGGGCCCAGATGTATCCTACCAAAATGTGAATCCCAACAAATAAATCGCTTGGGTTGTTTAGGCGGCCCAGGTGTCAGTCCTCCTCCGGGGTCAGGGTTTGTTATGTGGGTACCTTTGTCAAAGGTTAGGTTACCAGTCTAACCTGACATCTTACACAACCAAGAATTAATCTTATGTAACTGACCTTGGGGGTCGTGGGACCCCCTTCCCAGTTTCCCCAGTAACCATTTAAAACTAAGTATTTCATTGGCTATGCCCCTTTCACAAGGTTGGTCCTAAAACTTCGCACAAGTTCTGGGGTCACTTTGAATTTTGACTTTGCAAGGATAACATGAAACATTTTGTGAAACTGTTAAAACTTTTATCTTTGATTTATTTTATCACTCAGTGTTTTAATATGATTTTAGTACTGTTTTATAATTTTAATCTGCTGTTCATGCTATAACTGGATGTTGGGAAATGTTGTGTTCATGAACTATTGAACAGAACAGTTGGCGTGAGACTGGAATTGGATGGCACTGAGTGAACTTGATGCTTTGGGATACTGTAGTCGATGTGTCAACCTCAGGCTTTTGATTACTGGCCACAAAGGGACGGTCTACCCTTTATTTATTGTGCACATGCCATTTTGGTCACATTTTGGTCGAGTTTTTGGAAGACTGACTTTGACAGAGTGGAGTACAGAATTGCAAGCCCCTCTGGGGTCTTTTGTGATTAATTTCAGAGAGGAGCATTGACATTATAAATATTAATAAGCAAAATGCCTGACAATAAACAGAAGTGTAAAGCTTGTAAGCAGAGACATCTGCTGACAGGAAAGAACATGAAAGAACAACAACAGGAAAATACTGATGAACGTTTACGAGATGCTAGTGGTGCGACAGGGTCGCAGATGATGTCTGGTGAATTAACTGGCGGACAGCAGGTACAAATGCACATCCTGGAGCAGCTTAGGCGAGTCACAGAGATACTGGACAGCATTGAGGACAGGATGTTGGTGTCAATTCAACACTCTACCCCCAGCGCTGAGTTAAGTACAGACAGTTTTCTTGAAAGTATAAAATCTAGCAAAAATGTACAATAAGTTGGAAAGTATTGAATGATTCATCCTCTGAGGACAGCGACAGCCCAAGTTTAGAAATGTTGAGATCACAAAAATTGCAAGAAAAGGTGGACAAACGTATCAGGGAGTTCCCACTTTCCAGGTAAAGATGTTAAAAAATTAAAGTCTCGAAGAGGAGGTAGCATTGAAATATATGTAAAATACAAAGTCCATATACCTCATGAAGTGAGGTATGCATCACGTACGACCAGCTTTCATTGACCCAATGGGTCCAAGGGTTTTGTAAAAACATTTTAGACCAAAAATCAAGTTCGCGTTGAGATACCATAGTACCCTATCTTAGCGACCTGATGGAGGACGCCACAGATATTTTGTGGAAGGGAGCCAAGGCAGCCCATGCTGTCTTGCTCTGTGAAATGGAGCGTGGATCACTTGGGAGAATGAAGAAAGAATCGATCAGATGCGGAAGGCACATGCCCAAAACATGTCATAAGAAAGCAAACATGGGGGAGGGCAGGTACCAGGAAACCATGGTTCTGCAAAAATTTTCAAACAAATTCTTGCTAATTTCCCAAGGATCACAAAGCAATCGTCATATCCACAAGCACATCTGTGCTTTCTGGATGACGCAGGACAAACAGCTGGGGCATTCTGAGAAAAATTGTAAAATAAAACAAAAAAATAGCACCAGGGATGCCCGTACCCCACAGCCTGGGGAAATATTTTTCAACACCATGAGATATAGAAGTAGTGTAACAGTACAAAGTTCAAGATACTTTCAGAGCAATGTAAGTTATATTAAGGTCCAAATAATGCTTAAGTAGAAAAAATAATATCTAAGGAAAAGAAATGTATATAAAGATGAAGTATTAAAACAAGACAATTCAATAATACAATGACAGCATTTATCAGTAAACCAAAAATGGCCGAATTATGGTTGGGATGTTTTGAATATTACCCATGCATACAGAATTGGCAATGCATTCAATGAATGCCTATGTGTGGTGTTGGAGAAAAGCCTGTGGCTCACTTGATGAAATTCCATCTGTTACAATGGGAACTTGCAAAAGGAAATTCTTAATGAATTCTAATATGACTTTAACAGTGCTTAATCTGCATCAACAGACAGACCCAAAGGTGCAACAAGATTTTAAAGGTCAATACAGCAAGGTCAAAAGTCAATCAGTGTTACACCATGACATGGCACACCTAAAACCCTCAACCAATGTCCCTACCAAGTATAAACTTCCTACACCTTACAGTCTCTGAGATATAACCTGGACAAGATTTTATAGGTCAAAGTCGCCACAGCAAGGTCAAAGGTCAAATCAAGGTCACATGACGTAGCACACCTACACCCCCTAACCAATGTCCCTAACAAGTATCAGCTTCCTACACCTCTTACGGTTTCCAAGATATAGCCCAGACCAGGTATTATAGGTCAAGTTCACTACAGCAAGTACAAAGGTCAAATCAAGGTCACACCATGATGTTGCACACCTACAACTCCTAACCAATGTCCTCACCAAGTATCAGCTTCCTACACCTTACAGTTTCCGAAATATAGCCCAGACAAGATTTTATAGGTCAAGGTCACTACGGCAAGGGTCAAAGGTCAAATCAAGGTCACACTATGACGTTGCACATCTACACCCCCTAACCAATGTCCTCACCAAGTATCAACTTCCTACACCTTACAGTTACTGAGATATAGCCCGGATAAGGTTTTATAGGTCAAGGTCACTACGGCAAGGTCAAAGGTCAAATCAAGGTCAGACTATGATGTTGCACACCTACAACTCCTAACCAATGTTCCTACCAAGTATCAACTTCCTACACCTTACGGTTTCCGAGATATAGCCCGGACAAGGTTTTATAGGTCAAGGTCACTACGGTAAGGTCAAAGGTCAAATCAAGGTCACACCATGACGTTGCACACCTACACCCCCTAACCAATGTCCCTACCAAGTATCAACTTCCTACACCTTACAGTTGCTGAGATATAGCTCGGATAAGGTTTTATAGGTCAAGGTCACCACGGCAAGGTCAAAGATCAAATCAAGGTCAGACCATGATGTTGCACACCTACAACTCCTAACCAATGTTCCTACCAAGTATCAACTTCCTACGCCTTACGGTTTCCAAGATATAGCCCGGACAAGATTTTATAGGTCAAGGTCACTACAGCAAGGTCAAATCAAGGTCAGACAATAACGTTGCACACCTACATCCCCTAACCAATGTCCCTACCAAGTATCAACTTAATACACCTTACGGTTTCTGAGATATAGCCCGGACAAGATTTTAAAGGTCAAGGTCCCTATGGCAAGGTCAAAGGTCAAATCAAGGTCAGACCATGACGTTGCACACCTACAACCCCTAACTAATGTCCCTGCCAAGTATCAATTTCCTACACCTTATGGTTGCCGAGATATAGCCCGGACAAGATTGTCAAACTCAACGTCACTACGGTAAGGTCAAAGGTCAAATCAAGGTCAGACCATGACGTTGCACACCTACACCCCCCAACCAATGTCCCTGCCAAGTATGAACTTCCTACACCTTACGGTTACTGAGATACAACCCGGACAAACTATTTCCCGCCGCCCGACCGACCGTCCACCATCCCGCCCGCCTGCCCATCCGGACACCATGGGTGAAAACAATACCCCGACAGCCCTTAAGGGCTGTGGGGTAAAAAAACGACACACCAGTTGCTCCTCATTAGGATGGGGCAACTGGAGCAGTTGTGATGGTTGCAGTAACTATTCATTGAATAATATTGTCAACAAACAAGATGTTCATAAACAAACTGCATCTGGTATGAGTGTACATGTTCCCACCAACACTTGCTCCAGAGCCCAAATGTTTCATTGCCTTCATACAGTACGAGATTCTTCTACAATTCAAATGTAAAGCCATCAGCTGTGGATGCAGCTCTTGGTAGAAAAGTTAATGTAAGCACAAAAATGAAGCAAGATTAGTGGTAGCACAAAAAATCTGGAAAAATGTGTACAAGGTGGGTTGCAATCCAACTCTCTTCTTGTAGAAACTTTGTGTCAGAATGTTGAAAAGCAAAGCAATGAATTTGGTAACCATGTTTCTGTAAAAGACCGGGATACCACTGGTGTTTCACTGTTACATATATGGGCACTGTGTCTGTGCATTATTTGATCTAGGCTTGTATTAACATTTAATGTAAAGGAGTTGTTGATTATGTGTTGTGTGGCACTGATGTTTATTGATCTATTTATAGACTGGGTGGAATCCCTCTAGGCTAACCCCAGTGATGCCATTAATAGATTTGGGGAAGCACTATAAACTACCTGTAGGTTCTAGAACTTCTTCACTGCCTCTGGTGACAGCTGTTATGTTCTATAAGATTCTAGAAGTATATATAAAGACTGTACATCTGACCACAAATGAACTCGGTATTCGATGGCTATAAGGAAGGCTACTTGTGTCTTAAAACTAGTAACAAGTGGATTTAAATTATTTGTGTTGTTGTGAACCTTTGCTGGAGTGAACTTTCTACAGTGTCTGTACTTTCGATATTACTTATTATATACAGTGTGTAATTATATCAGAGAGTGGATTTATTGCATTTTGGACATTGTCCATATCTTGGAACAGACAGTACAGTTGTGCAAACTCTCTGAATATCTCTATACATACATTTTGTGTGATTGGATATCAAAAGGATAACAGGATAAGGACATTTTGTGTTATCGAACATTGAACAGATCACAGGATACAGATATCTGTGTGTTAGTGGACATTGGACAAATCACAGGACAGACCACAGGACAGATCACAGGACAGATTGCTCGATACAGTGGACAAACTTAACTATCAGTTACAGTGGTCAGGTCAGAAGGTTTCATTATTGTATCATTGTGTGTACTAGTGAGAGCATACCAGTTGACTGTAATCATTATTTTAATTGTTAAATAAATTTGTTAAGTTAAACTTTTTGTCTTTTCCTGTTGCAACGTAAAAGCGGCTGGTAACTGTTACCCTGCTTGCCCTGTGACCGCAACATTCACATGGCGTCGTATGTGCACCCATGCGTCACATTACTGCTGAAACCACTCTTTAAACCAAGGTTATTACAAATGGTGAGAATTCTGGTCAAGAAGGTTTGAACCAATGTGGCTCCAACAATATTCACCAGGGTTTGAATCTGGGTACCCCCAGTAATGGTCATATGGGTTTGAATCATCATATTGATTACAATGGTCAAGAAGGTTTGAATCAGGGTAACTTTTATGAAAGTCAAAAGGGTTTGAACCAGTATACCTCGCTTGGAAATCAGGACAGGGTGAATACCGACCTGTCGCATCAATGTGAACACAGTAGTGCTAAGAAACTGATTTATGACATTAATTACTGTGGTTTAGAAGACTATTATACATGCAACCAAAAGGGGCTAAAGAGGATTAGGATGTAATCAACACCCGTATTCATCATTTGTGGCGTAGTCAGATTGTCTTTAAATTTGGTTTCGTCCCTTTACAAGAGCAAGTTTTGCCCAAGCCTAATTTTCTGGATCTTTGCTGCAGATACATGAGATTGTCAAAAAATCAGGGAAACCCGATTTTTTATGGGCTCGTATTCTTGTACAGTCCTAGTTACATGTGGAGGCATGGGAAAAAGCATTGCATGGTTTTTGTGAGAGACAATTACTTGAACTCATAAAATATGGGTTCCCCCTGGATTTTAACTGTTCTTGTGACCTTGGTCAGTACACAGGTAATCATAGTTCTGCAGTTTATTGTCCCGAGGACATAGAAGCTTATATTGAGGAAGAGTTGAAAGTGGTGCCAGGTTGGGCCCCTTTGGGGCCAAGGGGCCTCAGTAAATGCTGGCATTAACAAGTCTTCTTATCTTAGCAGGGATTTTGCATTTACTTTACCCACAGTAGATGATATAACCTCTGAACTAAAATGTCTGGGCCGTGGCACCTTATTATGCAAGGTAGATGTCAGTAGGGCGTTTCACCATGCCAAGGTTGACACAGGAGACTATGACTTGCTAGGGTTATATTGGAAAGGTTATTACATTGATTCGTGCATTCCATTCAGGACACATCACAGAAGTCAAATTTTTCCAACGTTTTCCCAACGTTTGAGTGATGCCGTCAGATTTATGATGCACCAGAAAGGCTTCACCATGATAGATTATATAGATGATTAGGTTTTGGGTTGGCATTCCGAGCGTCGCGCATGCGCCATACGTCACTTTCCTAGATCTAATGTCTCACTGGGTTTGACAATCAGCCACAAGAAGTTCCTGTGATGCAGGTGATGTGTTTGGGCGTCATGATAGACACCGTGATGGGCAATCTTTCCATTCCACCAGAAAAACTAGAACAAATCAACGTCACGGTTCGTCAATGGCTTTCTAGAAGCGTCGTTTCCAAGCGTCAACTGCTGTCAATACTTGGCTTACTTCTGTATGTACACAAATGCATCAAACCAGCTAGGATATTCATTAACAGAATGCTAGAACTGCTACGGTCTCCTCATGCTACACAAAGAATTACTCTCACTGCTGACTTCAAATGTGACTTACAGTGGTTTGCCACATTTCTGCCTCGGTACAATGCCATTTCCATGTATGATTATAGGGCTATAGACATGACCCTTGAGCTTGATGCATGTCTCACAGGTTTTGGTTGTCGTTGTGGTCAATTTGTGTACCACTTACCAATTGCTCGAAGTTTTCGAAACTGGACCATAGTTCACCTTGAAATGGTCAACATATTGGTGGCCTTGAGGCTCTTTGCAAAGTGGTGGTCCACAAAGAAGGTCTTAATACATTGTGACAACCAGGCAGTGGTGACGGTTATGAAGTCTGGCAAAATGCGTGACACTTTTCTGGCAGCTAGTGCCAGAAACATTTAGTATATCACAGCAGTGCACGATATAGACATTCAGTACAGTCATATCAGTGGGGCAAGCAATCAGTTAGCCGATATATTGTCCAGATGGCAAGGTTCTGTGGAACAAGTTGATTTTTTTGCATTCAAAATTATGTAATCCAGTGTTGTTACCAGTGTCAGTGGATCTGCTGGAGTTGGATCCTTATTTGTAAATTAATGTGCTATTAGGGTTGTCAAAGTCAAAATGTTATTTTTACCTCCGCCAAGGTTTTTGCCTGGGTTTGTCTGTCTGTCTGTTTGTTTGTAAAAAAGATAACTTAGGGACGGATTTTGATAAAATTTTCAGGATATGTCTGAAATGGTAAAAGGAAGAAGTGATTAGATTTTGGGAGTGATTTGGATCACTGTCTGGATCTTCTGGATCCATGAAATATAATTTTAAAGAAAGATAGCTCAAAAACTAGAGCTCAAAGAAGTGGTTAGATTTTGGGAGTGATCCGGATCACCGTCTGGATCTTCTTTAAAGGAAGATAATTCAAAAAGGTATGCACGGATTCCGATGAAATTTTCAGGACATGTCCAAAATGGAACAAGGAAGAAGTGATTAGATTTTGGGTGTGATCCGGATCATTGTCTGGTTCTTCTGGATCCAGGTATTTTTTAAAGGAAGATAACTCAAAAAGTTCTGGATGGATTTGGATGAAATTTTCATTAAATGTCTGAAATGGGACAAGGAACAAAGCGTAAAAAATACAATATCAATGCTAATGGTAGGTTTTCAAAGAACAGGAATTATTTGATGGAGTAGACACAGCATTGGGGGACTGAGCTGCCTTGGCAGAGGTCTGTGCTCTCTGAGTGCTCTTGATTTACATGTTATGGCAGGGGCCTGTTCTCTGTCTTGCCTGATCCTAAAGTTGCTTCACTTTGTATTTCTAGAGAATGATGTTGTGACACCACTGTCAGTCAAGGCCTCTGTCACGACTCACCAAGCCTTTCAACCAAAGACACGTCGAGCCTATGACAGCATGTTCAGATTCTACTACTATCAACAGTGGTGTTATGCTAGTAGATGTCAATGTTAAATTCATTCTGTCATTTTTAGAGTGTTTAGTTGAAAATCAGTGCTCCAGTTCAATGATAGAGAATTATGTGTCAGCCATAAAGGCTAGTTTTTGTATTGTATGAATTGCCTTTTGCTGTGTTCCATCATCCTAAGATTAAATATTTCATTAAGTCACTAAAGCTCAATAGACCTCTGACCTTAAAAAATCACAACCTTATCGACCTTTCAACCCTTAGACGATTGTCAAGGGCTTGCTCGGATTTGCCATATGACCAGGTTTACAGAGCAGTATTTCTAACTGGATTTTTCGCATTTATGAGGCTAACTTGACCCCTCATTCCTTGTCCTCATTTGATTCCTCTCGGCACTTGACTGGACATTTTTCACTAAAAAGTTTGTTAAATTGCTAATTAAATGGTCTAAAACCTTGCAAACAAGAGATAAAGTTCAATGTGTCACTCTACCCAAGCTTAAAGATACTGTTATTTGTCCCTTTACAGCGCTTAAAGCTTTGTTTGACCTCTATCCCATGTCATCTCACACCTCTTTGTTTCAACTACCAACAACCTTGAGTTTGAATCCCCTTACTGACTCCAGGGTTCGTAAAACCCTCAAAGTTTTAAATAAAAGTTTAGGATTTCACCCTTTTTTCACATTTCATGACTTCAGAAGGACAGGGGCGACCTTTGCCTTCAATCCCCATATACCCATACAAGATATTAAAAGACATGGGACATGGTCCTCAGACTGTGTCTGGCAGTATATTCAACCGGATCACTCACCTGGTGAATCTATTGCTTCTGCATTAGCTACTGCCATTGATGATGTTTAATATTGCTTCTATTTCTATTGGGGCTTGAGGGTCAATTATATGCTTCTTCATTTATGTAAATTTTAACTTGATGCTTTTTATTCATTGTAAACCCTCTGGGGACTTTGTCCCTTCAGCAATCTAGGGAGGTTTTCAGGCTGCCCTAGTCAAAAATTCATCAACATTTTCAGTCCTCCTTGGCTTTAGATTGCCTGACCTTCCCTTCTGCTGAGGTTCAAGGTCCCCACTAGGGTTAAAGGTCATAACACTTGTTAAATTTGATTGCAATGCTTTTAGTCATTGAGATGGATGATAAACTCTAATGACAAGCCAATTTAATGCTTGCATTGCTTTATATATATATATATGAATAGATTATTATTATTTATATTTCTATATATACACTTTTATATTTAATGTGATTTGTACATAATTAGTACATAAGTAGTAACTTTTACTTATTTAATAAACTAGTACCCACAGCAGTTGTTTTCTCTGACTTGGGGGGTAGGGACTGACCAAATGCATCCTACCAAAATGTGAATTACCACAAATCACACCAAATGTATCCTACTAAATGTGAATCCCAACAAATCACACCAAATGCATCCTACCAAAATGTAAATCCCCACAAATCACACTGAATGCATGCAACATTAATGTGAATCCTAACTAATCACACTGAATGTGTCTTACCAAAGTGTGAGGTGGACTGAACCACAACCAATTAGCGACAAGCTCATATTTGGTTATAGCTCAGAAAGGTATGACATAGATATAATATCCTATTATAGCCAATGAGAAAACAACAGGACACCTGACAACAGTGGGGTTCTTAAAGATTTTGGGAAAGGGGGGGAGATGGATGATGATAAATACGAAAATACCCCATGCTAACTAGTCTCAGCTGGACCCTGATACAAATGGTCGTGACAATCAAAGTTACATTTATCCCATAACTTTAAAGAAATGATTAAGTTGATGATTGTGAGTAGTGCTAGTTTAAGTGAAGTAATGAAGTTACTCCCGGGATTTATTATGGGATACAGGGCGTCAGGTATCTTCAGACTAAGTCTGAACTCAACAAAATGGATTTTTATGAGTAAAACCCTAAGTAATGGAATAAGTATTACTTTCTGTTGACAATGGATGATATTAAATGTAGTAAAGGGTCTACCGCAGACTAGAGTAAATTCGCTAAATACAAAACGAGTAAATATTGTGGAAACAGTAATTTAACCATTTAATAAACATTATTTAACCATGATTTACCATACAAAAGTAAATGTAATACAATTACTAGCCTTGATAGAAATTGATGACATTGAGCAATGGAAATAATTAATGCAACTAACTTTTTAAATTATTATGCAATTTTTTTATCCCTTGTGCAAAGATTTAAGGCATGAGAGAAACATATGTAGAAATACAAGAATCACGAACAGTATCTGAAATTTGGCCTTTATCCTTGTGTAATTCTGATAGATTTAACAACAGAGTAGTCACCAATCATGCCCCAGTAGCTAAATTGCCAGATTTCATTGATAATTATAATAATTATATTGCTATAAAACTATCATAATTATTCTAGTAGACAGCATTGATGGTAAACTTTACCATCGTTCACATCTCCTTACTGGGCTCAAATATACTTAATTTTGAGCACATCTCATCTCCAAGGCTTGTCAGTGCACTGAGAGAATAAATCGAGGCAGACAGTTTTCTTTGAAATTACCTTAAGTTAACAACATTGTAGATGTTGTTATGAGTGTAACAATAATCTCATGTTTACTCAAGGTAGATTTCAAGGGAGCCGTTAAAAATTGAAAGCATAGACCCAGTCAATACACAGTCCAGTAGAGGTGAATCTGTCTTGGTTAATTGTTTGTGTAATGATTTTCTGGCTCCATTTTCTTTTTTTCGGTAGTCTATTTAAAAATAATTTGATGGAACCGTTCAAAAGAAATGGATAGCACTCATTAACTTCCAGGATATTTGGTATTTTTAGAATGAAAGTCTTTAGGACACTCACAAATGTTGAGCTCGATGTACCTGCATCACTATACTTGTGTTTACAAAGCTATTTGCACTAACAAGCTCTATGAAGTCATCAAGTATTGGCACTTAACTGAATGAGAGGGCAGGTGGGAGTGACACATTACCCAAAACCTCATCACATGGAAAAAATGGAGAAACATGAATTTATTATTTTTGTGGAGATGTTTGAACATTATGGTGAGGATATCTGAACATTAATTTTTATCTTTTTCCGTGAAATAGTTCGCTAGGAAGCTGTTCAACTCATTTACTTTTTTCTGGTTTCCTTAATATTTAAATCTCTTTTCATTAGGGGAGATATGTCACATCCATGGTAAATAAAAATAAACTAACACATATCTCATAAAATGGAGGTATAAGGGTCTTCGGTATAACAACCTTTCTTGACTGTGAAGATGAAGAAATGTAGGTAAAGAATATATGTGACCTCGTTTGGCCATTTTATGTTTTTTGCAAGCTGTATTCAATTTTGTAGTTATCACGTTTTTAATCTCCCTGCAATGATAACACTGATCCTTTTTTAAAAGTATTTAAATTATTGATGATTGACTATCAATTCTAAATTACTAATCCCAAAAGAGTTTGTCTGTTTCTGTCACTCAGTTCCTCAATACCTATATATGTAGTAGATTTACAAAATCTACCCCAATAAGCTCAGTGAATGTTATCAACAATAATAATCCAACTTATCCACAAGGAATATCCAACAGGAAAATTATATCCTTAGATTTATAAATTATTAATTGTAACTCCACAAGAATGAAATTCAGAAAAAGTGTTATATTATGTACATAAAATTGGGAATTTATAAATGTGTGATTATCAAGTGACTGAAGTGATATTAGTTTGTAACTGTGTGAGGTGTGTCAAACTTAACAAAGTTGAGTAATATTAAGCTAGTTAAGGGCTGACAAGCACCTCTTTTGGTGTAAGGAGGACATAATTTCATTAACAATGGGACTTCAAGTTCACCACAAAGTAAGAGTGTTTCTTTTGCAAATTTTAATATGTGTAACAAGTTTTGTTTTAAAAAGTTCAAACTCAGTCAGCAGAGGGTTGAACAAAAACACTTTTTAATTTTAAGATAGCTATAACATCATTAATATTTAAATTATAAAGTAGATGGAGCTTTACTTTGAAGGATTTCAATATCAATGAAAAATTATGGAGCTAAATTGAACAAATGTTTCTAGTTATAAGGGAAAATATGTGAAAACGAATCTGATTCAGATTAAAAGAAGGTAACATGGTATAGATAAAATGTATTTAAACTGTATGGTTTTAACCAAGCTCACAAAAAATATTTACTTGCTTAGTATACCATAATGGTTGTTCAAGACCTGAAGGTCAAAGCCAAGGTCAAACACCTGAAGGACAGGTGAAGTAAATTGGAAAATGGTTTGGGCAGGAAGAATAGTCAATGTGTTTATAAGAACCCCAACAAAATAATCAGATTTTTAACCATATTAAGTAAGTATAGAGTGTTACCCGCTATTCTATTTGTATGTTTTGGTTACTGTGGTGTCACACAGGGGAATTCGAGTTAAAATAAACACACCCAAGGGTCAAGTACAAAATAACCAGTGTGCACAACTCAGTCTAATAGTCATGATCTTGTGGCTCTAGAACTGAAATGATTTAATCTGATTTATTTGGTTTTAATTTGATTTATTTGGGTTTAATGTTGCTTTCAACACATTATGTAGGTTATATCACGGCGGGTAGTTTTAAGGGCAGGAGAAACCAGTACATACTAGTTGGTTAAGATTCTGCATTGTAAACTCCCAGGCATCAGTAAGCAACTGGCAAGAATGTTACCCTCTACACTACCAAGCCACCTAGAATTAAAATCAAGGAGCAATAGTCAAATGTATTGAATGGTACTTTATGTCAATCAAATTAAATTTAACATGTGGACTATGGGCTATTGTAAAATATAAGTAAAATTTTAAACGAGACTTGAGGAATGAGTCTGTTGTTACCTACATACCTTCAAACAAATGTCATTACACAAGAGAAAATCAATTAAAATTCATGTAGTGGTTATGATGATACTACTAGGGCAGCTTAGTTATACAAAACTTTCAGGTAAATAAAATGTTACATTCTTTTGCACGATTTATTTCTCTAAAATCCTTGACAGCCCCAATTTTAAAGAAAGCAAGAGAGCAGATGGACAAGATATTGTAAGCTTAGGTGTCAATGAAGTTTAATGCATGAATCTATTGAAAGAAGGCTTTCACACTTGATAATTTGATGGAACCTTTCAATAGAAATGGATAGCACTCACTAACTTCCAGGATATTTGGTATTTTTAGAATGAAAGTCTTTTGAACACTCATAAATGTTGAGCTCGATGTACCTGCATCACTATACTTGTGTTTACAAAGCTATTTGCACTAACAAGCTCTATGAAGTCATCAAGTATTGGCACTTCACTGAATGAGAGGGCAGGTGGGAGTGACACATTACCCAAAACCTCGGCACATGGAAAAAATGGAGAAACATGAATTTATTATTTTTGTGGAGATGTTTGAACATTATGGTGAGGATATCTGAACATTAATTTTTATCTTTTTCCGTGAAATATTTTACTAGGAAGCTGTTCAACCCATTTACTTTTTTCTGGTTTCCTTAATATTTAAATCTCTTTTCATTAGGGGAGATATGTCACACCCATGGTAAATAAAATAACACATATCTCATAAAATGGAGGTATAAGGGTCTTGGGTATAACAACCTTTCTTGACTGTGAAGATGAGGAAATGTAGGTAAAGAATATATGTGAACCTTGTTTGACCTTAGCCATTTTATGTTTTTTGCAAGCTGTATCCCAAACACAGAAAAAGTCATATCAGGTATTGTCAGACTGTGATTTGATTTCATATAAACAATAGCACATAATGAATAAATAGATTGGGCCAACTCAGCAGCCAACATATCCACAGACAGGTCATCACTCACACCACAGGTTTTGAATGGGTATTGTCGAGGTAGTCCATTTTCTGTATGCCATAAATATTAGGAAACATAATCACCCACTATTATATGAACTTCAGCAATTCAATATACTATATATTTATTTTGCCAAACAAAAGTGTGTCTCCAAAGATGATATGCATAACCATTATGAAAAATTTTGTAGTTATCACATTTTCAATATTCCTGCAATAATAACACTGATCCTTTTTCAAAGCATTTAAATGATGATTGACTATCAATTCTAAATTACTAATCCCAAAAGAGTTTATCTGTTTCTGTCACTCAGTTTCTCAATACCTATATATGTAGTAGATTTACCTAATCTACCCCAATAAGCTCAGTGAATGTTATCAACAATAACAATCCAACTTATCCACAGGGAATATCCAACAGGAAAATTATATCCTTAGATTTATAAATTATTAATTGTAACTCCACAAGAATGAAATTCAGAAAAAGTGTTATATTATGTACTTAAAATTGGGAATTTATAAATGTGTGATTATCAAGTGACTGAAGTGATATTAGTTTGTAACTGTGTGAGCTGTGTCCAACTTAACAAAGTTGAGTAATACTAAGCTAGTTAAGGGCTGACAATCACCTCTTTTGGTGTAAGGAGGACATAATTTCATTAACAATGGGACTTCAAGTTCACCACAAAGTAAGAGTGTTTCTTTTGCAAATTTTAATATGTGTAACAAATTTTGTTTTAAAAAGTTCAAACTCAGTCAGCAGAGGGTTGACCAAAAAACTTTTTAATTTTAAGATAGCTATAACATCATTAATATTTAAATTATAAAGTAGATGAAGCTTAACTTTGAAGGATTTCAATGGCAATGAAAAATTATGGAGCTAAATTGAACAAATGTTTCTAGTTATAAGGGAAAATATATGAAAATAATAGAGAAAAACCCCCTTAGGTAGGGTGTTTATGGGCCTAATACACACGATAAATGTCATCTTAAAGCCTAAGTTTTTGCACATATAGAAAGAACATATTAATACATTCTCAGATGAAATTTCAGATAGATTAGCCACATAGTTGGACAGCTACAGACCTTTAAAAACAAAAAGCTCATAAATTGGGTATCTGTGGGCATTTAGAGACATCAAGGTTATCTTAGAATTAAAATAAAAGACAAAGACGACATATAAAAGTTATATAAAATACAGTTTCACTACAGTGTGAGACTTGAAATTTCCAAATTACAAGACAATATATGTAGAAAACTGGATAAAGGTCCTTGTACATAAGTTCAATATCTGCTTAGCCTTGATTTTCTGTACATGTAAAAAGAACATATAATATATTCCCACATGCTATTTCAGCTCTATGAGCCACATATATTGATTGCTACAGGGCTTTAAAGTGGCAAAAAGCCCATAAATATGGTATCTATGGGTATTTTAGAAACCTATAAATAACCTTAATATTAATACTACAGACCTCAAACTTTTCAAATACAAATATCACACATAGAACTTATATCTAATACAGTTTCAGACTTGTCAAACTTTACATTTCCAAGCTACAGAGCAAAATATGTGAAAAATGTAGAAAAACAGTCACTCAGGTGGGTGTTTATGGTCCTCATAAACCGGTTAAATGTCTATTTACAGACAGATTTGTGACACATCTAAAAAGAACATATTAATTTATGAACAGATGAGGTACATTACTCTTCAGGTAATAGTTTGACAGCTACAAGGCTTAAAAGGGCCAAAAAGTCCATAAATTGTTTTTTGTAGGTATTTCTACAGATCTTAAAGGTCATCTTAAAATTAAAACTGCAGACCTGAAACTTTATGCGGACAGAGATTGCATGTTGAAGTTTTTCTAATACTTTTTCAACTTAGTTAGACTTACCATTTCCAAATTACAGGGCAACATATATGAAAAATACAGGAAAAAACCCTTGATTGGGATGTTTATGGTCCTCATTCACAGGTTAAATGTCTATTAAAGGCCCAGATTTTTGGCACATTTTATGAAGAACACACTACTATACCCCGAGATGATATTTCACCTAGATATAGTTTGAAAGCTACAGGGCTTAAAAGTGGCAAAAAGTCCAAAACATGGGTTTCTGTGCAATTTTGAGACCTTACGGTGACCTAAAAATTAAAACTTCAGGCCTCAAATTTTCCATAGACAAAGATTGCCTATAAAAGCTATACCTAGTACAATGTGAGACTCATTAGTATCACCACCAAATTACAGGGCAAAATATGTTAAAAATGTAGAAAAATACCTAAACGGGGACTATATGGGCCTCAAACACAATTTTTGTCCTCAACAGAAAGTCTTGATTTTGGAGTATGTAAGAAGAATATATTAATGTTTTCTCGGGTACAATTTTAGTCAGATGAGCCTAATAGTTTGTGACCTAAAGGGCTTTAAGTGTCCATATGTCCATTTCAGACGTAAGGTGGCCATAAATTCTTTATTATTGAGTGTTTAAGGTCACCTTAAAATATGGATCTTTCTTCAACCTCTCTTATAAAAAAATGTTGATCTGTTTGTAGTTATTGAGTACACAAAGAAATTTTTAAGGCTACTTTCATCTGGGGATATAATAACAGTCCCCAACACCTACCCAATAATAAGACAAGCTGAGGGCTATTAAGTTTATCATACATTAAAAATACATACATACTAAGATATGTAACATATGATTTAAAAAAACTAATCTAATTAGTAAGTACAGGCTATATTTTGACCCTCATAATCCCTCTATTGTTTGGGGGTGCAAAATATTGCGTGCAAGATAATTACTCCCCTAAAGATAAAAGGAAAAGGAGGGGGTGCAAAATATAGTGGGAGTCATTATCTTGCGTTACACCAGCTTGATGGTCATCAACAGCTACAAAGGAAGTCAGCTGTCCTTTGGGCTGCTGCTGTCCTCTGGGTGCCACTTGGCTCTGCTGAGCTGGTTGGATCACCTGGCTTGCTGGCATCTGAGTCTTTGGAATAGTTAAGATGTATTCCCTTCCAGCTGGTGCTGGTTGATGTGGCTGTTGAAAAGTCTGTGGCACATATGTGGAAGTGGCACTGGAGCTCCTAGGTAAGTTGCTGGGGCTGACAGCTTCTTTCCTCTGCTTCTCTTCAAAGTTTTACAGCCTTGTTTTTGAATGTTTAAAGTCTCCATCTTCTGAAGCCTCAACCTCAGATGCCAGGTAGTTGCAGAAGGCTGTTCTGGTGATTTCCTTTTCCATTGGCCAAAGAAAAGATGACAACATGGTTTTCATCCGTGTAAACTGGTCCATGACCTGCTGGTCTACTGCTAAACGCTGGGAAACTACACTGGGGCTTTCAACTGTCTGATGCATGCTGATCTCCATACTATCTCTGTCAGGAGAATCTCCAGAGATGTTGTGTGCAGCGACAGTGGATACAGTGGCCCTTGCCTTGTGTGTCTTGGGTGAGTATGCCGTAGCAAGTCCCTTGGAATTTTAACCAAGTCTTGCACACTTTGACAGACAGCTTGCCGCTGCAGGCAAACCTATCCCACAGCATTCTTTCCTGGGCTTGTCCTTAAAGTGGTTGTTGGTCTCATGATCCTTGTCAAAGTCCACAATAGCCTCCTCATCTGAGTATGTTTAGTAATGTGGGTGTTCCACCGCACGACTAAGCCTCCCGATTAAGGATTTTTTGGAGTCCGTTTCAAAAATTTGCTTAGTCCCAGGTGTTCTGTATGGATCAGTAGTTGTCGGTTGGGGCTGTGAGAAAAATCAAACATGTTTGATATTTCTCACGACCCAAACTGATTCTTATTTCCCACTGTCAACAAAATGTCCAGTCTCAGGCTTCCTCAGGCCTCCTCAGACCCAAATTTACACAGCCCTATGTTGTCTCAGGCCTCCTGCGACCCTTAGTCCCAGGCGTCCCTAGCTTAGTCCCAGGAAGCCTGTTGTCAGTCTCCGACTCATAACAGATCCACAAAATTTCATGCGTGTGAAAAAGACTCGGTTTCATTAGTCCCAGGAAGGCTCAGACCATCTCAGGTGTCCTGCGACTAAGAAATCTTGGTCTGGGACTAAGCCCCGACTAAGAGAAGCTGATCCAAACCGATCCAAGCCGGCCTCCTCAGGCCACCTGGGACCACACAAATTTAGTCTGCGACAGTCTGAGGATGACCCAGGTGGCGTGGGACTAAGTACCGATTAAGTACCAACTCTTTTCCACGGGCTTGTACACAAAAGAAGCAAGGGGGGATCTGGGACTATATAAGCGACCGCGCTCACGTTTTCAGTGGTTGGATAATGAGATACGTGTGTCACCTTCTGCTAGGGGTTTTCAGTTTTTTATTATATTTTATACTTGAGCATAGGGCAAATTTCACAGTTTGGCGACACATTTTATTTTTTTAACTTTTTTTATATTTACTGGAGTTATGAGGAAAGAGAAGAGAGGAAAAGAGAGGAAAGAAAAATATGGAGGAGAGGCAAGAGGAGAGGGAGAAGGAAGTTGGAGAGTTGGAGGAGAGGACAGAGGAAAGGACAGAGGAGAGGATAGAGGAGGGGACAGAAGAGAGGATAGAGGATACAGAGGAAGGTTTAGAAGTTACTGAGGAAGCTGCAAAGAAGATGAGAGGTGTGAGGAAGAAGCAGAGTGCCACTCAGCAGCCAAGAGAGCCAGGGTCTGTGCTACATTCACTGACAGCCAAGAAAATGCCATTGTAGAGTTTGTGAAGCAGCACCCAGAGCTGTACAACAAGGAGCATGGACGTTTCCATGACAGACAGAGGAAGGAGGCTCTCTGGGCAGAAATCTCTGCAGAACTGAAGCTCCAGTCCTTTGATGTGAGAAGGTGGTTTGAGTCCCAGAGAACTTGTTATGGCAAGCTCTCCAAGCAACAGTCTGGCCAAGCCGCAAGGGAGATGACCAAGAGACAGTCCTGGGTCTACCAGGAGATGGGTTTCCTTAAGACCCACATCAGACGCAAGGGGGGCAACAGAAGTTCTGGGTTCTAGGCCAGTCCCAACACCAGCAGGCATGAAGAATCTCGTGGATCTACTACTGATACAGAACATCTAGAGACCAGTGTCCTGAGGGAGAGTAGGAGTCAACCAATACTTACATCTACACCAGTTTCTACAGATTCCAAGATACTCAAGCACTTTGACCAGATGAGGACACTGATCTCAGGTTTCCTGCAGCTGAAGTCAGACAGGCAGCCCTTCTTTGACTACGTGGCATCAGAGGCTGAAAAGATGACCCAAGAGGAGTTTGAGGACCTCAAAGGCAGGATTTTTAGAGACATTGAAGCAGTAAAGAACACTCATAGATGCCAAGTACTACCCAGGAGATCAGCCACTATTACCAAAGAGTCACAGAGGGTCGGGATACTGCCACCAACCACTCAACAGGCATCTAGTTTCCACCCAGGCAGCAGTTCCAACAGTTACGTCTACTACACACCCATTGGCTTTGGAAACCCTCCATCAGTGGTCACAGTACAGGATGAGGACAGTAGACACAACCTAAGTGGAATACTAAGCCAGCTACCAGAGCTAACAACAACACAGATCATTGAGCAGCCTCAGCAGCAGCAGCAACAGCAGTAGCCAGCCAGTCAGGGTGGGTCGGCGACCCCCCATAGGCCCTTTTCAGGGCCACCCAAATATTCCAAAAACACTTATGAGCTATGTGTTGTTGATATTCAAATTCCCCTCCCAAAACATAACAGTTCAGTACAAATACTTATCACAACAAAAAAAAGAAGCCCCACACCCACACCACCCCAAACATGAAACAAATAATGGTAATACACATAACAATAGAAAGCCAAATAGAAAAAAAGTTGATAAATGAACTCCAAATATGGCCAATAATCTGCCCAATTTTAGCTTAAAATCCATGGGATTGGTTTAAATTTGTAATAAAAAAGGCCTACACTGACACCATCCCTAGAGTTAAAGATATTATGCTACCACCAACCAACAAACAGATAAACCCAATGCCAAACATAAGTGCCCCAACCAAAAAAAGGGACTTATGTTTGGCATTGGGTTTGTCTGTTTGTTGGTTGGAGGACTTATGTTTGCAAATGGTTGGGTTATTTGGAACAAGCACAGCTGATTAATTGTTTTTGGAATATTTGGTAGTCCTGAAAAGGACTGGTTATTAGTCCTGAAAAGGACCGGTTACTGCAGTAGCAGTTATATTCTGCCATCTTGCCAGGCCACTGCTCCACTGCTCATTATTGAAGTAGTCCTTGAGGTAATCCCTCAGTCTTTTGGCTTCTCTGGCAGGGTTTCTGTCGCGACCACCATCAGCAGCACCACCAATCAAGCGACCATCACCAGGCACATCATCATCATCACCAGGCTGTTGACCACCATGTTGACCTTGATACTGGCTTCTCAGTATGTTGTGCAGAACCACACAGGTCAAGACCACATCCCTCACTGTTTCTGGGGGTAGTTCAATAGTGGTCATCATCACTCTACATCTTGAGACCAGGATGCCAAAAGCGTTCTCAACAACTCTTCTGCCCCTTGATATTCTGTAGTTGGCAATCCTTTCCTCTCTGGTTACCATTATTCTGCCATAGGGTTTCATCAGCCAGGTCTTCAGGGCAAATGCATCATCTGCCAGAATGAAGTAGGGGACATCTCGACCACCCTGGGTTATAGGTGCTGGGTCAGGGAAGCCTATGCTGCCATCATCAATCTTTCTCTTCAGGTGACAGGTATTAAATATCTGGGCATCTGATCAAGATCCAGCTGTACCCACATCCACCCATCTGAACTTGTACTGTCCATCAACCAAGGCCAACATTACTATTGAAAAGAATCCCTTATAGTTGTGGTACAGGGCTCCAGAGTTCTTGGGTTTCTTCAGGGTCACATGCTTGCCATCAAGGGCTCCCAGGGCATGTGGAACGTTCCACCTGATCCTGAATTCCATTTCCAGTTCTTTCCACTCATCTGCAGTAGTAGGACATCTGAGGTACTCTCTGGTGAACTCATCCTGGATGGCCCTGCAGACCTGTGGTAGAAACTTGGAAATGGTGGATCTGCCAACCCTGAACTGACAGGATAATGATGTGTATGACTCTCCAGTAGCCAGATATCTGATGATGAGGGCTAACTTTTCCCCACACTGATTGGAGCTCTGTAGTTGGTGGCCTGCCTGGCTAGACATGGTTCCAGGTCTTTTATCATTTCAAAGAATTCTGGGGTCATCCTCATGAAATTGGTGAATCCTGGAATGTCTGTGGCATACAGTTCAGCCATAATGTTGTGGTAGGTCCCCCTCTCCTCTCTCTGTAGTAGCCATGGCCTGACCCACATGTTGTGCCTTTTTCTAGGTCACTGTCTGGCTGGTGGTGGTGGTGGTGGAGGTGCTGCTGCTAGTGGTGCTGGTGGTGGTTGCTGTGGTCGACGTAGAAATAGCAAATACATCATTATATGTAACTGAGGAAAAGCTAAAAAAGCCCTAAATTGTTGCTGAAGCTGTCTTCCATTGATTCTGATTTACAATTCAAATTATGCCACATGAAAGAATTTTTACTTGAGTAAAATGGAAAACAAAAATGTAGTACTAAAATATAGTTTTCAAATGCTTTAGTACTGGATTTACATTTGATTTAAAAATATTTTTAATTCAAAACATGGATTTTAAATATTATCACATTTTATTATATACTTCTGGCATGATTCACTACTTGTGGATGAAATGAATTTTGTTTTTAAATGTTGTGGATTTGTTAGGAGGCATTTATTGAACGCAAATATAAAGCATGCATTCTATGAGACAATCTTTCCAGGAGGCATTTTTCCTTAATTAAAAATTCAGAGAAAAAAAACATAAAATACAAATATTATGAAACCTAATAAACTCCATACACAAAAAAAAACAATAATGCAATTTTACAGTTTGTACTACTTTTAATGTATGAAACATGAAGAATCACTTGCTGTCTTAAATAAGCACATGTCAGTATTGTAACATGAAAAACTCACCACAACAAATTATCTACAGCATGAACATTACTCATATGAACAATCTAAATTTTTCTATAAAGTGTTTTTTCTGTAATTCACAGATCTCTGTTTTATCCATTGACACTATCCATGATTAAAGTTTGTGGTTATTATAGTCACAATTTCAAGCTCTATCCAAAATTAAATTTATTCTCCCAAAAAGGAAAACAGTGACAGACATGGTGAAACGATATTGATTGTGTGTAGAAATTAAAAAGACCATAGAACTAATTTAGCAAAAGCCACATATGATATTCACATCATAGCAAACCTTGCAAAAATTGCATAGGTGGACCATTTAGTAAAAGGTGTCAAATTATTCAGTTAATTAATTGATTTTAATTCAAGGGGTTTCATTTCGAGATATTGTCTTTCTTTTAAAATGTTCTAAAATGGTTTCCAAAATAAAACTTTGGCTACAACTTGGACGAAAGTGTTCCTGGTCTGATTTTTTAAAAAGCACACTCACAAAGTCCAAGTTACATGAATTACAAATTACAATTACAACCCAGTAAATATTTAAAACATTGTAAAATTGTTTAAAAGTTTTTAAAACACTTTAAACCCCTATCTTTTGGGTTACTAAAAATTTCCAAGTAAATGTTTACTCTGTGCTATTTAATGCAGTCTCTAATGCAAACATTTTTGCTGAAAACATTATCAAGAGTTTATAAAGTAACTCAAGAACTACATTTGACTGGAAATGTTTTTAGATATTTATAAAATAGCTGAAGAAATGAAGGTCATGTTGGAAATGATTTTTGCAAACATTCATCATGAAATGTTTGATAAACAGTATTTATAAAACGTTTAAACAACTTTTGTTGCCAATGTTTTGTGAATGGTTGCTCTGAAAACATTTTACAAATATTTAATATCAACTGGTTTTCATACCCATCATTTTAAAATGTTTTTGAAATGTTTTCCATCAAACAAAGAATGTGGGGATCAATAATAGGGAATTTTAGAGGACTTTGTCAAAAATTGCCACACATGCATTGTCTAAAAGTAAGAAATAAACGGGGCACAATTTTTAACCCACTGTCTTTCAATGTTAGACATAAAAAATAATATTTTCATTTGTGAGCAACCTAAAGACATATTGCATTTGATCTCTGACCCAAATAAACTAACCCCTATTAATATTATGTCCTTTGGTGACCTTTTTTGTAACATTTGACAGTTTAATAAATGATATACATAAAATACATAAAATGTTTTGAAAACCTATTATAAAAAGGTTTTCGTACCCACCATTTTTTAACCAAACGCCTAACTTTTCCTTTCAAATGATTGTTTCCTCACAACATCCAGGGTTATGTTAGGAAAGGCCCTCAGCAGTGTCACTTGTTGGAGTCAAACCCACACACCGGTGACAGCCAAACTCTGCAGTTTTGATCTAGGGGCCGTATCCACAAAAGGGATAAACTTAAGTTATTTTTCGCTCATCTTTCTCTAATCCCTTCTCTGAATTCGCCCCCAGATCTAGATCATTTCTGAGGAAGTCTATGCCATGGGTAGACCGCACCTTATGAAAATATGACACTAATTTTATGTTTAGTATTTTAGTTATCAATGAAGACAAACAAACAGGGTGCAAGGGTAATAAACCCAGATTTTTAAATAGAAAAAGAGATCAATTGAAAATATGTTATATGTGATAACATGTGATAATCTAACATCCTCACAGCCCGGTGTTATTACAGTATGTAAAAAATACAGATTGTCTGTAGCTATAGCTACATCAGCTATTACAGTCTCCCAGGGAAAACCCCAAATACATGGGATATAAACTATTCATTAATAAAACAATATGATAAAACACATACACCCAAATAACATTGCCTGGGATAAGAGTAATAACCATAATGTTCAACAAACAAATTACATACCACGCTGATCTGGCCCAGGGCCAAGTTACCATTAATCATAAACTACTAAGTCAACATACACTAACATTGCCAATAAGCCCAACATATTAGCAAATATAGTCCAAAGGGGCTATGATTTTCATATCATGACAATACAACCAAAAGCCCCATAGGGCATTGAAATAGTTACATCACAAAATAACCAAACCACTAACACAATAAAAGCTAGGACAGAGGTCAAATTACAAATCCTGACAAATATGTGAACGTACAGGGTCACCTGACCACAGTCTTCCAAAAGATGCAAGCCCTATAGACCCCATCTTGTGTGAAATTAAGAATGACATGCAACAAATAGTTTTGAGTTATGAAGCAGATACTGTCAAAACATTTCCAACAAATTCTGGATCATTTTGCAGTGAACTGAGCAATAGATAGACCCCACTATGAAAATACTACATGTCTGATGCTCAGGATGGACATAAACAGGGAGTGAGGGTAATGAAACACCTAGATTTATAAATCTAAAAAAATCTGAAAAAAGTATGCATAACATCCTTACAGCCCAGTGTTAATATAGTATGTAAAAATGCAGATTGTCTTTGGCTATAGATACATCAACCATTACAGTGTCTGGACTCATACTAAGATCTAACCCTATTAACGGCTGGTAAATAATTGGGAGGGAGAGCCCACTGCTTTAGAAGTTGGATAGGTGTGTTTTCAGCCGCAAACTGAAACATTTATTCACTGATGTTTGTGTTATGTGTTTTCATGATTTCTTTTCCAACATGAGAAATGAGTCGTGTTTCCTTTTTAAACTTTATAGTAAATCCCTGGTTTGAAGCAGGTTGCTAATTTAGTCACATGAGTTAGTCACAAATATCTTGCAATGGTGGATACTGTTGAAAAATAAGGTTCTAACAGATTGATTCCAACCCCACAGTGCTATTCTCATGCGAGTACTTTCATCTTATCCAAGACTTATAAATAATTGAGGGCATCCTCAGTAAAATGGAGAACAAGGCTTGGCTTTACACTTGCCTAAGAAAAAAAATCAGACCATTTGGATTCAGTGAGAGTTGATCGAGAGGGTTTCTGATACAGCAATGTAATGTTTACTAATCACATAGCCTGGGTTAGGTGAAACCACATGCAAGATCTGTACACAATAATGTGACTCAATGTTAGTTTTATGGATTATAAGTCAAGTTATACAACAATTGGGACAGAAATTAGACCACAATATTATCCATCATTGGACTATGTTAATCTTTTGTCCTTGAATAAATGACAAAATATAATGACATGATGTCCTCATTTACTTTAAGTTTGGATTCTAAGCTATTCTAGTGTCACCATGAACCTCAGTTTCATCATCAGCTGTTTTGCACATTGAAACTAGTTGTTCTTTTGGTCCAGATACAGAATCTTGTCCAGATACACAACACAAATCCATGCCACATCACCACTTCCACTCCATAGAAAAACTTCTAAATAACATGTGCATTCCTTTTTACCAATAATTAAGGACAGCTGTATTCGACCATTTTAGGGTTACGGATTTAAAAGTTTACAGACAACAGAACAGGGCATTTATTTTAGATGTGCACACGTGTATGTCTATATGTGGCACATATATGTTGTATATTCCTTATACCCCTTTCACACTACAGGCAGTATCACCCGTGGTCACCCGCATTTGGGGAAACATCCCTTTCCTTGGATCACTGTCTGACTTCTGTATGCAACCTTTCGAGTCAGTGGCAAACTGTTTGTTACCTTGCATGTCCTACCAAAGTTTTGAAATATTTGAAGTTTCCACCTCTGATTTCAGTACCATGAGCATGCACAGACGATTCCGTGCATATGAATTTCTGACTACGGTGACCGAAGGTGTGGTCCACGATGCACATAAGGTGAGTAAAAGTATTAGTCGTTTTGACGAAGGTGAGTTAAGGTTAATTGAGGTTGCTTCTCGGTGATTAACTCTTGTAGTACTGTATTTCTACTGTTATTGATGGTTAAAAAACTGTGTCCAATCAGAAAACTGTCTGCATGTAGTGTGAACAACTCGGACAAAGTGAGGCATCCTGGGGGTGGGGGTGGGGTTTCCACCACCGAGAAAAAAAAATAACCATGGGATAACCGCCTGGAGTGTGAATGGGGTGTTAGATGCAGTTTTCTGCAAATGACTCATATTGATGTTTTATCTTTCAGTAAGCTTTTGCAGGGCCTGTTTTATTTTCTGTACAAAAATTGATTACATGTACAAGTTTAAAGATCATCAGTAACAAATTTATTTCCATTAAGTTCTGCGTTACCACAAATTTTCATTAATTTAATATCTCACCCTCAATTTATTGTGACATTTATTGGTGTATTTATATAAACATATAAATCATCTAACCAGTCCAATAGACTAGCAAAATTAATGCTATTTTATTCTGACTTATGTCTGACATTAAGTATCGTATGTAATATTCATCCAAGAATATAACCTACCAGTATTAACGTATACGTGTGACATAAATTCATAGAATAGAGCCAATAAGAGCTTAGAAAGAGGCGATTTTAGTATAAATGACCTCCTTGTTCATCACCATAAATTATCTGAAATTGGACTCTTTCACAACACAACATATTTCTATCCAGAATAAAATGCCAACTAAAGCAACAATCAAACGGAAAGAAGGAATAAAGTTCCAATATAATAATGGCCCGGAAATTGGAAAAGGTGACAAAACCTTTTTTCAGTAGGGTGTTGTGCTATTTATATTGTTCGGGGAATCGATGACATTATATCGCCCAGCACACCTTTAGCTGGAGAGGAATGCTGCCTTGGGGAGAAGCTGCCAATGGTTTGTGTGATTGATCACTGGACCCACGGACTGTCATTATTTAACTGGGATGTATCAGCCCTGAAGGCAATCTACCCTGTTTTAGTCACAGACTCAAAACCTATAAAACCCCAGGACACATTTCAAGGCCCAACCACATGCTACAAACTTGTAGCTTTTAGCAATCTATATGTTTTCTGTTCAGCCATGAAACAAGGGCAAATTGTAATCTTTTTTGGCTGATTTTCGTAACAAAACACTGTAAATCAGCTAACAGAATAGATTTCGTGAGGTGGTTTCACATGTGAGTCAGCCACGAGTTAAATTTAAAAGCCATTGAATGCCAATAACAAATTGATTGTAAAACACAGTAATATGATGCCAAGAATCAAAGGTCATTTTACAATTTTAAAGTTTGAAACATACTTAAAATGACTGATTCGTACTGTACTGAATCCGCATATAAGAATTTGTTGCCAGTTACAAATCAACAGTGAGTTCACACCACACTGAACTGGGATGTTAATCCAAAAATTCGATTGGGATCTAAAACTACAAATTTCTTATTTCTAGTTTTCATCGAAATTTTGAAAGGATTATAACTGGCTTATAAAAGTTGGTTTTAGTAAAGTATCTTACCTCACAATAAAAGTATCTGGTCCATCTTCAAAATATTCCTGTTTACATTGTTATCAGCGGTCAAAATGTAAATAGACAGATTTCCCAGGTAAATGCAATGTCAAAACTAGTGATAAACAGAACCACAATCTGCATGACCCAGACATGGACGAATAATGCATTAAAATATGAATAGAAAATGTAAATAAATACAGCTCCAATATAATTTAATCTCTTTGCCAAACATACGAAATCCTGCATGAAGTACCCAAAAAGGCTAAATAGGTGTTGTGGATAAATGATGTAGTTTTGCATTTAAATTTGGCCACGAGTAATTCAAACTGAAGAAACTTCTCAAATCATATCAGTTATGATACATTACTTATTTGGGAGTAGGGTGTGGGTCTTATGACCTTTGGAAAAAAATGTGCAGTGATAATTTCATATTAAATGGACAGCATATACAAGTAATGAAGTGTTCTTACCTTAAACTCTAACCTGGCAATTACAGAAATAAGCCTTTTCAGAGAAATGAGGCAAGGATGTCGCCAAGAATTCTAATTTGTACTTGGCCACTAATGACATGTATGCTGCGATTACCATCATCAGGGCAGGTAATTCGTGTCAACTTTTACTTGAGTGGATTCAGAGCATTTCCACTGAAAGTAGGCCATGGATTAAATGAGACTGCTTGTGACTGAACAGCATACTCATCAGCCACTCAGTCTGTGAGATGCTCACCTTCTGAACCCTCCCTTCACTGCGGGCATATGAGTGGATTTGTTCCGTCTTAAAGATGATTGCCATCTGAAGTTCATTACATCGTGAAGCTTTGTTACACAAAAACCCACCCCAGTTGGAAAATGTGAGAGTGTGCATTTCACTGATTTTTTTAAAAAAAAAAGAAAAAGAAAAACAATGATTGGAATTTTTCATTGAGTAACCAAATATTCAGTCTCTTGATGCAAATGCTATCATTAAAAGTTGATCTTAAATAAATGTATGTCTATGAATGGAAGCTACATACTGAAAAGTATAAATTAATAAATTTGTAAATAAAACTAATTTGGGATATTTTCATTGCAAATCAATAGCATTCGGGTAAGGCTCACTGGCCCCATGTGAATGCGTTTATTGACATTTAAGTACAAATGACCTGAAACAGTATTTTGAGGTTCACATCAAAAAACATTTTACACTTCTTTTGCACTACTTAAATTTTGTGGTCCAATAGAATCGACAAAAAGGCAAATGTAGACGTTTATATGCCAACAAGACTGATACCCCTGTAGTCTATAAATATATTTGTCTTATTTTTTCATAATTTATAACTGAATTAAGATCTGCGAATATTTGTAAATATGCTAATTGATATAACGGTTAATAAAAGGCTATTGGAGTTCTGACCATCTGTACATAAATGAAAAATACACTTAAGTCACAGCTTTGCTTTTGATGATCAAATAGTTTTAATGATTCACTTGATAATGTTCATTCTCCCCCAATCTGGCATATTTCAGGAAAAAGCTAAAATCTTATCTCTTGAAAAAGGTTTCCCACCTTAGCCCATAAACTACCTGGCGTCTCCCTGAATTATTTTCTGGTGTTGTGCATAAGAGGCTGCCTTTGGACAGAGATTAAGCAGTATAAACGTCTAGAACAGAATTGATCTGGGATTTATTTTATTCCAGTGAAAGATGTGAACATGAAAAACACACACATATTGTGGCATGTGAGTTTCACTATGGTCTCATTTAATATTGCTGTTATGGAAGAGCGGGCTGTGGAGAGAGAGTAAGTCAGAGCAGAGCATTGCCTGACAGTTTCCCATTCATCTCATACCTGGAGCCACTTAATACACCCAATTACGTAAAACACAGACTTTCATTTTCTCCAATAATACATCTTATTTCCACCAGTGCCCCCTTTTATAATCACAAGTCTTTGAAAGTACACTCCTTAATCGTGGGGTAAAAATCGGGTGAATGGCTGCTAGGGTTATTACAGAATCTGTGGCATTGATGAACTGACTCTGTGTCAGATGGCCAAGAGATTCAAAGGCAGCAGTATAAAGCAAGTGGAATACTAATGTAGCAAAACATTGAGGAAATACATCACTCATTTGCAGAATTCTCTAGTCGATCTGTTCAATATTTTTATATTTATATGAGAATGACATTAAGGGGGTTTTCGTGTCTATCATAAGTGCATTGAATGTATTATGCTCTTTTTAAAAAGCTTCTCAGTGTAGATTAAACGATGTTTGCCGTTATGTTTGTAGGGTAAGGTTCTGAAAGTATGGTAATGGCAGTTGTTCGACCTATATCGTTTCAGTTGATGGTTGATATCTTTGTAAAGTTTTTGGAGCAATTATACACACATTAAATGTAAATCTTAAGTATGACTACAGTGCTTCAATGATTTCCCTGTTCTTTTTTCCCCACACTAGGGGCATTCTTAAATAAGTTCAAAGCATATGAACTTACAGTAAAACATGAACTGAAAGTATACATTTTGGGGAAAATTTGAATCCCTGTTCAATGTGTAGTGTTCTAGTGTATTTTGGGGGCTATTTTAGTTAATTTATTTTAATTTTTAAAGTGCATAACAATAACTTGATGTGTATTTTGTGTGATAAATAAAACATCAAAAATGGGGGAAGGAAAATTAAATTTTCCAAATTTAAATGTTTAGTTCCAAGCAATTGTGATGCTAGATGGTAAGTTTAAACCAACTCCAACCAAAGTAGGTAAAGATTAAGAATTTTAGTGCTATTGTCCAACCAGCAATACAGACAAACTAAAACACACATTGAGCAGAAACAAGGAAAATCGGGGGAAATCATATGAATTTTTTGTGCAGCATTAAAATTTAAAAAAAAAGAAGCCTGCAGTATGTGATGGGTAAATATCCCCAAATTGCACCAGCTTTCCAACCATCATGATCCTGAATTCTTTGTAACTACACATTTTGCGAATGTACATGATGCCCTCAAAGGCATGGAAGCATGAAATCCCAAATTGTTACCATTTAATTGTAAATTAGTCATGCAGTATGCCAAAACTGATCTGTCTTCAGAGACAGACAATGAAAGGATTCTGAACAAGTTTGCAATTGCAACAGTGTTTCATACTTTCTCAAGTGTGAGCCTATACTTACATTTATATAGAATCTTATTGGATATGTTTATGGAAAGTTGCACTTTAGAATCTGTCAAGTGACAGAGATTAGGCGCTATAAAAGTTCTTATTAGATAAATTTTGAATACATATTTAGAGTAGTCAGGGAGAATGGTTGATAACCACCACTGACATTTTCATATCCCATCACAATGAAACTATCTAGTTTATGGTTCATGTCATTAATGTGGTTATAAAATCCAGACTAGTGACCCTTCTATTGTGTAAACTATCCATTGTTTTTGCATAATGGAGAGTTAACACTTTATTATTTCATAACAGTGAAATGTGGTTTAGTTCAGTGGGCAGTCTGCCAAGAACAAAGGGTGTTTGCCATCCGCAGCACAATGTATTCAATATTGAATTGTTTTCACAACTTTTTTTTGCATTTATTAGTTCAGTAGTTACATTTAGTCTTTTTAATTCTGGAGGTAATTTATGGTGTCTGAAAAAACTCTCTGTTGCGAGAGACATCTAAATGTTTATATTTACTTTAGAAACAAATATATTAATGTTTAAATGCAAAAAAGAAGGATACTTTCAGGCGCCTGACTCCTTTGCTGTTCAAGCTTGTAAGATGATACAATGTGCTTGCAGGCAGTCTGCCAGTTCATTCAGATTGTGCTTGTAGGTTATCTGCGATTTCATTCATATTGTTCTTGTAGGCATTCTGCCAGGAGAGAGTGCTACTTTTTGGTGAAGTTAAATTCCAATTACTGATTTATTATAACTTTATGGTTACTTCATTACTTCCATTCATAATTTCTGCAATGGTGTACCTGGACCCTTGAAAGCCACCTAATAAAAGGTGACCATATACTCCCTACAAAAACTTTGATATAGCTAGCTTCATTACTTATCAGATACTGAGATTCTTAACATCCTAGTTCAACGTTCTTTACTTATATAAGTCCTCCCAAGTTCATATCTTGCGAAGCTGCTATGGGTCGCCCCATTAAAAAACGGGGAAGAAAAACTAGCAAAATAAAACTCACGTTAAAAGTGAAACTAGAAGAATGACGAAAGAAGAGATCACCCTTACCTTTTCAGTTCAACGAAATTTCATTTTATCAATACCAACATTAAAAATAATGTGGAAATACCTTCAAGGAGTGCTAACCTCAAAATAGTTTAATGTATAATTATGTTGACACTAATTCTATCTTTTTGCACCTTATCGAACTACCTTCTACAAACCAATGGCTTTCCCATTATTTTCAGATTTTATTTTATCCATCTTATGTAGCCAAGTTTGCTGTGATTCTAGCTTTGGCTTTCACTCAATGTTGTATTTTAATTAATGTTCGTACTTCATGAAAACCTCAATGTGGGAAATGTTAATAAATTTCCTTATAAAGCAAAGCTAACAAGCAGTGTATGATAATGCACACACCCTCGACAGTTGGTTGTGTTCAGTAACATTCAGGATTTCTAGTCCAGTTCCGGATTGAGATCTTTGATCTGGAGCCGGGCAACTATGAGGAGGGCCAAGGGAGTTGGGAGTGGTGAGGATGCAGTAAACAATGCATACTACTTGGTCAAGGTTCTGCACTGAATACCATTTGTTTGCAGTCAGCAACTACCATTTTCTAACTGCACTGCCATGCCTCCATTGAGAGATTTAAATGTCTCATGTCAAATTTAGATTTTTATATCCCTTCCAATAGCTATGAAATAAATTCTATTCCAGACCAAAGAGGAGGGAGGAAAGGGTTACAGATGTATATATGTACTCCCCTGTGCGAGTTATAATCCTTCAATTATTTCCGTGTCATTAAATAGTGTTATTTAAGTTTAAGGTACGCCAAAACCAAATATCTACAGGAGACTAAAACTCCATTTCATATTACCATAGTAAAATAAGTACCCAGATCACTTGATATGAGCAAATGTTATGACAATAACAATTTTTTCAAAAACAAATTTAGCAATTTATTGCAGCATATTACTTGAAATGGATCTTACAGGGGAATGGCGTGTGGAGGCTTCCTTGTGACCTTGGCGTTAACTCAGCTCAAGTCTAATCAACTTACAAACCCACTTCTCAAGCAGAGTCTTGTAGAACTACACAGATTCATTTGACCCCAGAATTAAATTTCAAGTCTCTGTCCTTTGTCTGCAAATTGCATAGATAACTTCATTTTCTAAATTGCATAGCTGGTTTGTATAATTCCCAGATTTCACATCTGTGTCAACTCTAGGACTCAAATAGGTAGACAGTTTCATAATTAAATGGTAAAACACACACAAAAAGTTTTAAAAAAATACTGAGGGTTTTTTAATTTTTCTCAATATTTCGCTTGTTTTCTTCTTATTTAAGAGCAAGATTTTGTGCTAATTAACACTTAACTTATTACTGCAATGGCAGGTATACATCCAGCTTAAGTGAATGGTGTTATAAGTTTCAGACATAAAATGATACACTAAATTTCTCAAAATCAAATACTTATTTGTGTAATTTACTCAATCAGTGATGACTCTATTAGTCTCTTTATTTAATCAAATTATGTTAATCTTGATCTCTTGTTTCAATGTCTGTCATATTACATTTACCAATCAACATTCCTTTAATATTAAAAGTGAGCCCAGTCGTGTACTAATTTTGTTTTCTTTCAGGGGTTGGGGGCAGATGTTCCAACCCCTCAAGTTTATTAGAACAGATTGGGAAGAAAAGAGATCTATATACACCCCAATGTAGTCCCATTTGGGGTTCTTTAATGCAGGCCCACTTTACAGCACTGGAGTTTTAATGTTCTGAGATCTCTTCATCTGATGGGGAGTTCCATTGTCACGCCACCTCAAGACAAAGCTTAGCTTAGATATTCTCTCAACTCATTTTGGAAGGTAACTCCAGTTACAACAAACTACAACTCTAGATGCTTTCTGCATTGGGAAACTTGTAAAAAGAAGTCACATTGTTATATATATCTGCCACGTGATGTACAATCTGGATTATTTCTTCTTCAGTTTATAAAAATAGTCAACTGAAAATGAATGGGGTGGGGTAGATGGGCTAGTCCATCAATTACCAAAGACATCAGAGTCACTGGGAATGGCCATATTGTTTCTAAGCAGAAAGACCCACCTGAATGAACATAACCACATATCCCTGAGAGACAGTTCACACCTGCACTTCAAAACTTCAGCGCTCGTGATTCAGCAATGGGAATCCACAGAGGTTTCATTACAATATTACAATTAGGTCCTAAAGGGCACCATAACTTTCAGCATAATAAATCCATTAATTTAAGGTCATATTAAGGACACATGACCCCCTTAAGGTGGCCTTAACTAAAATACTAATATCAAGGTCATTTCAGTGTTATATGGCCTATTTAAAGTGGCATCGGAAAGTATTTATGCAGTTAAAAGTTACGTCTATAGTGAATGCTTTCAGGGCAGTTTTTTGGTGACAGTAGGAGGTAAATGGACCAACACAAGCTACCAGACTGAGTTGAGACTTTTATATGAAGACAAGGTCAGACTAGATCAAGGTCATATGAATAGTAAAAGAATTGTAATAAAAAATTGTATAAGTTAAGCATAAAAAATGTAAGTTAAAATAGCCAAGATATTCTAAATAATTAACCTCAGAGTCAAAAACAGACAGACAGATCCAAGATCACATAAGACAATAAAACAAAATACAATAATAAAACAATATAAATGACAAAGATAAAAGCAATGCATGTGGTAAATATGAATGTCAAAATTTCTTCCAAACCAGCAGACCCAAGCTCAAATCTTTTACTCCTTGCGTGACTGAGCAATACAGCCCCTTTCTCTCAGTCTAGTACAACCTCACATGGCGTTCGGACGATGCTGCTGCTGGCCAGGAAAAGAAATTATATAAACTTTAAAATATGATTATATGTGTTTAAACCATATTATAACGTCCATGTAGGTTCACGCTATGATGTAATTACTTAAATTAAAATCATGACCAAGATTTTATTGTGTCTCTAGAGGCAAATCCAGAGCCAAAGAGGTCACCCTTTAAACATCAGCTGGACCGCCAGTCTGGGACAGGAAGGGAGGCATGAACTAAGGTATCAATTCATGGTATTGGTGATCTTGGCATGCCTGTCTTTGTTATACTTCAACCATTTAATGGTTAGAGGTCGACATCTCCTGGATCAGCCCAGGACCATCTGCAAATATACTGAGACAGCAGAGATTTATTAAGTGTAAATATGTGGCTACAGGGTGGGTAAGAGGAAAATTGTTTTGTTTAAAAGAGGTGTTTCCTCTTTGACTTATCTTAAACAAGTAAATATGGCTGTAAAAAAACGGAAAATTATAGGATGTGAGGGGTCAACCAGAAGTCAACCAATCAATTTTTAGGACACATAAAACAAGAATAATCTTCCCATTGTCATTGACTTAGGAACACAGAATAAGCTTGCAAGTTCAAAAACAGTATTTTCCTCTTTATTGACTTAGAGAAAGCATTTGATTGTGCTGACAGAGATTTTATAATATACTAATAATAGTATAAGTAATAATAATAATAATAGTAATAAGTTATAATAATTACTTAATAAATGTGTCCCCAGTAACATCAAGTGTAAAACAAGGTCACCCACGTTTTTTGCACTTTTTTTAATGATTTAGCAATGAAACTTAAAGTAAGAAGAAATGGTATTAATGTGGATGGTGGTATATATGCTGATTACCTTTTGTAGATGATTAGGTTTTATTGAAAGAAATTGAGAAGGATCTATAAATGTACTTAGACATTACACAACAATGGAGTCATAAATGGAAATTAAATAAAAGAATAGAGCAAAATTTAAAAAATATGCATTTCAGAAATCCCACAAAAAGCAATCAGAATTTAAATTTAGTACAGTATAGTAATTCACATAAAATTGAGGATGAAAAGATGTAGCAGACTCGGGATCAAGGGCACTGATATAAGTGATATTGAAAATAAAGACTCTAAAATATGTGAGATATAAAACTTGTTCAATCCTTTATAATTCACATATCTTGGTAATTTTAGGTTACTGTTCGTTAGTATGGTGTCATAAAAATCAATTAAATGTGATCTTGTGCAAAAAACCTATTTCTTATTTTTGGGGTATTCATGGTTTTACACCTTTGCTGCTTTAAATCTGGAAATTGGATGGTTACCTTGAAAAGACAGAAGAAACTTGTGCATGTTGAGACTGTGGAAAAGCGTATAACTATGAGACCAAACAGACTCCCAAAAGTAACATTTTTCTGTGACTATAACAACTCAAAATCAAGCTGGTCAAACACTTTAAATAAAGCATGTAACAAACTAAATATCCAAAATTATTACCAGCAGTTACGTGTCATAAATATAAAAAAATGTAAAAGTTAAACTGTATCAAGTAGAAGAGAAAGAGGGGACAGAAGAAGCTGAACTAGAACCAAAACTCCATTTGTTAAAGACATTGAAATGTAACTTTAAGCCTGAAATATTCAAAATTACATAATAAAAGCTAATCTTCTGCCATATAAAAGGTCACTTTTGGTCTAATTTAGAATTGGAGTTCTACCAGTGTGAATAGAAACTGGCAACTTTCATTTGACAAAAGATCCAATCACTAAAATGTAAAAAACTTAACATAGTAGAACAAAACTGCCTTATTTGTAATAGTAATGTTATTGCAGATAAAGTTATTGTTTTTGTAATTGCATTGCTTACACTGAGCCAAGACAGGTGTTATTTAATAATATTAAATCTGAATCACCTAATTTTGATAATCTTCCTGATGTAGAAAAGCTATTGTCATTGTGATACATTTTGAAAAATCATTGATACATTTTCTACACAAACGTTGGAATATAAGACAGAACATAATCAACAAATGGTGTTATCTTGCAGTAAAATTAAATAATAATGAATCTGTTTAATATAGTTATTTTATTGCAACCAAATTAAGCTGATTTATCAGTCAGCTGACATTACAGGATCACTATTCAGCATCTGTATACGAGTATGTGTTGGCGTTCACGTGAACAACTTATCCTTCAAAAGTATGTTGCCCAGAGACATGTTGTTTCTTTTAAAAAATACCTTATATATCAAAGAGGAATTGTGTTCAAGTCATGCAGATCTGTTCGTATGTTTCACACACCAATTACAAATGAGATGCCCCCACCCAAAGTGTGAAAATGTCAACACTTTATTACAATTTTCTCATTGACTATTGAAAGTATTTGTCTCTTCTCTTGCGTATACATACTAGACCACAGGTAGATTCCCTTGTGTGAGCACCAGGCCTGGACCTTTCTTAATTATTTTAATGAATTTTAAAATAGTTCCAAAGCATTAAAATCATGAAATCGTGTAAAGAATAAAAATTTATATTTTTCCGCAATTGCGGGTTTACTGAGTTCCCACTCCATCTCAACTTATCACCTTCTTCATCTCTGGGTGACCTTTTGGACTGATGTTATTCACTGACATTTGGGTAAGCTATAACATAGTAAAATTGCAGATCTGTAGCTCATTGCATAGCTGAGCGATACATACTTTGAGGTCCTCACTGTTGAGAAAATGACTTGTATCACTTGTAAGTTATTGCATTTACAGTCTTTTTGTTAAAATGTTTTGCTCACCTACTTTTGGATCAACTACAACATAACAAAATTTGCATACCGTTAGCCCATTGCATAGCTGAACAATAGCTTTTTTCAGATTCTTACTGTTACTTGAAAAGTACTGCATTAAGAGCATTTTGTTACAGTCTGTTGTACAACTAACTTTACCATAGCTATAACATGGTGAGTAACTTGGGAGCCTATTCCAATAGCTAAGTGAGTAATAGCTACTTTCACACTTCTCAGTACTTTCCATAACGAGTAAAATCACTAATAACCTGAAAACTGTTTGCATTTATAGCATGTTGTTGAAATACATTGTTCAGCTACTTTTCCATAGCTGCAACATGGGCAGAAGTTTGGCAATCTATCTCCATAGCTAAGTGAGTAATATTTGCTTTCACACTTTTCACCAGTTACATAATGAGTAAATGGATTGTATCTTCAAAAGTGTTGCAACTACGCAATTTCTTTTGAAGGTGTTGTTCATCTACTTTAGCATATTTATCTTTCAAACTTGTTGCTCAATGTTTAAGTGTGTAATGGCTATTTATTGTATATTTTAATATTATATTATATTAGAGTTGAGTAAATTGCATATATCTTGAACAGCCAGGTCCTCAGTAGCTTTTCAGAAAGCACCTTTAAAGATAGCTTCTAAATACCTTTTTCAGGGCACAACTTTTGTGTCCTTTTCTACCTCACGTGTACTCTGAATCTCAAAACACAAAGGTCAGCAATTTACTGTGTTATAGTTCAAAACACAAAGTCGGCTGGCACAGACGCCCGTTCACGGGCACTGATTGCGTGTTTCCTTCGTTATTGTTATTTTTTCTTCATCATCTATAGACATCTGAGTGAAAAACACATTCATTAATTTGGTACTTTGGACGTACACAATTAAAGTCACTTATAAGCACTCTGGAGCTAGACAAGCCTTTACATTATCAATAATGTTTTTTTTTTTGTAAATTTCTATTTGCATGCTTCAACTGCTAAATCACAAGCGATGTTTATTGTAGAATATTTTGCTTCTTACAAAAAATAGCTCAAATAGATGTTGAGGGATGACGGTGAACCAATCCATTGTGCATATTAATCTATTGTCTTAGAGGCTTATCACTAGCCCTCATTTGTTATTGGGCTGAATACTATTTCCCTAAAGGCCAAAGAGCTGCGTACATAAGACTGACACTACTTTGGAAGGAGTTATCTGTGAAAAACACAGCAAAATACCAAAGTCCCATTTTTATAGTTCATACCCTCCTGGCTATAGCGATGTTATCTGAACAGTGTTATTGGTTTGTTATTACATTACTTTAATGAATGGTATTCCCCATCCTTCATTATATTAGTTAATGGAAGTCATCCATACCATCACATAACTTCATTCTTCGGTGATTTTATGTCTAATTGTGAGGTATTCAGGGCCATTGCTGATAATAACCAGGTTCCAACTTGAGTTCAGTCTGCGTATCATACAAATACACGACATTCATTAGTCTGGTTTCTGACACATAGATCCAAAGTTCACCAAAAGAGGAATGCATTTATTCAGGTCTTGGTTCCATTCAAGTAAATAGCTTCTTTCTAACTGTGACATATCTGGAGAGAGTTTTTGCCAGAAACAAGGTTCATCATTTCTTAAAACTGTAAATGTTTTGTTCTATTTTAGTTAAATATACTAAAATGAATTCTGACTGTTCTCTAGTGGTCAGGGGAATGTTTGTTTTAAGAATCTTCCAGGTTTGGGATTTTTGTTGAAGGTCAGACTCCATTAGAATTTGTTGATATGTTTTATAGAAATCCATTGTTTACAAATATGGCATTTTCATCAATATTTCTGTGAATAGGTGTGACAAATTAATATGACCCTTGAAGATTGATAGAACGGCCCATGTGACAAAAATGTTTTTTGGACATTACAAAAGATACTTAATAGTTGACAAGTTTGTAATTCAATCGTTTGAGTCTCACTTCTATGACTGTGGGTTTGGATCTAGTTCATGACACGAGGGTCTCACCTTAGCTATTAACATATATACAAATTTTTAACTATTTCTTTTTCAACTGTTTCTTTTTTAACTGTTTCTTTTTATCTGACCAATGACAATGCAGACATCCAAGGTTCTACTCATACTGTGTTTTAATACCTGGAGGAATTTTCTATGTATCTTTAACAATAAAACTACATATTCATATCAAACACATTTTTTATTTACCCTTTTGTAACATGGTGCATTTGGGACTGTGGGTAACACATTTACTCGGCTCAATGTTCTCTGTATCAAATGAGAGATTAAAATCAAATTGATATCTACTACTTCAGAAATAAAAGCCTTTATCTTTAGTAGTAAATAGTGAGTGTTAAGTGCCCCATACACCCAGACATCAGAATACTCGAGTGTCTCTACAAGGCCAGTCATTACTCTCTACTCACCAACCTATTCCACTGGTGCCAACATCCATCATTCTCTTCTGTGAATGCAGTCACTGTTAACGTGTTGTTTTTTATGTCACACAAAGCAAACAGGGTAGGTTCAAGTGTTTGCCATGTGTTCAAATTGTCGGTAAATGTAATGTTACACAGCAATTCAGCTGCTTTGTCATGTGCCAATCATGGAATGTAATAAAACATTAACTGTAGCTGGTTTGCAGTGAGCTGTGACTCTATTAATTGGATTGCCTTGTTGTGTATTTCAATCATGTAAATGCAAAAAAAAGTAGTTAAATAAATGACATTGTACCTATACTGTGAACAAGTGTTGTTAGTTTACTGCAATAGCAATAAGCAACTATTCGAATGAAACAATTGTTATTTCTAATCTACTACCAATATGGACAAACATTTGGGTAATTATCTAAAAAAATTAATTAGCCAACAAACTTTAAAATATACAATTAGAGAATATCCATTCGTAATTCATTTGTATTTATGTTCCTTATTTTAAAATTTGTGTACATCTTTATTTTTTCTATTGTTATATTTCCAACATGGATGACAAACCAGCAACAAAATAATAAATTTAAAAAAAACATACTAGTCAGTAATAACTTAATAAAAGTGACAGCGTATTTGCTTGAGACATTTTATGTGATTGCCTTTCTCAGAAAAAGGTGCCAAATAACTGTCCAGTCGACTTACTGTGTCAGTTTGATGTTTATAAATGGATGCTTTGATGTTGTTTTTAGTGCTACGAAGGCAATATTTCTGGGATAAAAGTCACTCTTCCTCAGATAGAGGGCCGTCAAGGTCCTAATTTTAAGGGTTTAGAATTACAGTGGTCACAATCCAGTCATTAGGTTATTCTGTGCCCTGAAAACAAAATGACTAAATAACATGACACGAAAACTCTCCTAGATATGCCCAATTTACCAATCTCAGATTGTCAGTTTACATTGCACAGACTTGTGTATATTGCTTGCAACATACAATACAAGGCTATGTATTTGTGGTTTCTGCCAAGTATTCACCACGAAAGTATTTATCTACTATTTCTAAACAAGCATTGTATTAAATTAATTTTCATTCATGATGAAACTTTAAATAACTAATAGACCACCAAAACAGCTGAGTATCTCCATATTGTAACTTCACACAAATACTGGTTTTTTGTTTGAGTCCATCATAATCGAAATGCATGACTGATAATACAGTGAAAAAGGGACTTTTTAAACTCAGGTTTCTCTTGTTCACACAATGTCATCTGCATCTCTCTCAAGATTGAAGCACTTCTTTCTATGGTCCGGCTGTACCTTAGTAAAAAAGATCCATTGATTACTTTCAGAGTGATGTTGAGCACGAATACATTCAGGATTTTTTGTCCTGTTTCTGGAGAATGACCCGCTTTTTCCCAAATAAATATTAATGGCTTCTTCCTTTGGTCAGGCCCTGTCTACATACAAACTCATAAAGATGTGTTTACTGATTTTGTGGTTGCATATGTGAGTGTCCAGACTCTCATTTCTGACTCCCCAACTTAACTTTTGCATTTTTTCAGATATTTTGAGTTTGTTTAGGTGACCTAATTAATTGACCATAAATTGTATTGGTTACAGGGACCTGACCTTCCCTCCAGTGCTTCACCTCTGCCATTTTGCCATTGAACATGCAACAATACAGACCTCTCAAAATTTAATTTTAGTTTCTGATTTTAGTTTTTGTTTTCAGTTTTTGTTTTATTGACATTGAAGATAAAATATATAATGTGAAGCCAAAGAAGAAAGAATGCAGCATTCCCATACAGCTTCAGCTTATTTGTGATGACTTGGACCGTCAACTTATGGGCAAGTTTCTTATTCTGAACATACCAATTTGAATGATTCGGACCATGACATATCAGACATGATTAACCATTCAGATCAAAATATTTTGGATCCGGTTAGTAGAGATGTAGAGGGGTCCACTGGACAAGGACAGGGTCCTGTAGATCAAGGTTATCAGGCTGATAATTCGGTTTCCCAGAATTATATTAATAGGCAAATGTTTTCACAACTCAGTAATCTGGGAGACCGTTTGGCAGTTGTTGAGAGTAGTACTACATGCAAGCCAAATAAGAAAACCAGTGATGTGGAAAAGGTCAACAGTTCAAAAAGGGTTAGGCATTCTAAAGCGGATATCCCATATTCAAATCCAAATCAGCAGCAAAGGGATGCTGGTATGGGGTGTGCAAGTAATGAAATTCCTCCCCCGATAAACTTTGGCAAGAAGCATATATAATGAGATAGGTTCAGGCTAGACTACTGCATCTGACGGACAGGGCAAAGGCAGGTAATGATAAGATAAAATCTCAGCGAGGTGGTTCTGTTGATGTGTTCATTTCAAAACGAATCAAGTGACCTCATGAGTATGTTTTGGTGGGTCAGAATAAAGATCAAATCTCGTACAACCAGTTGTCCCCTATCAAGTGGATGGCTGGTTTTTGCAGGAGCATCAAGGAGGAATCTGATAGCAAGATCAAAGAAATTATGTTAGATTACTGTATTAACTTGTTTGAAGATGCTACAGATTTCTCTTAATCCTTAGCAAAGGCCAGCCATGCGGTCTTTTTTTGCCGTATGGAACAGGGTGAAATTGGCAGTTGGCTAGAGACAGATAAGATTGATAGAATCCGAAGGACCCATGCCCAAAGATATGTTACTGCACATACTCCCCCTGGGCGCTCGGAAAAAGGTCACCATAGTGGTAAAAGTGTTCCCTGTGTGTATTGTAAGAATTTGTGTGTACAGAAGGCCGCTGATGAGACCAAAGTGGTCTAATATAAACATGTATGCTCAGCTTGTTGGTCCAAAGATGGCAAATCTTTTACACACCCCCAGTAGGAATGCAGTAAGCATCAGTAAGCCTTCTGTTGGGTATGCACATCTAACCCGTTTCATCGTCAATTCGGCACTGGATAAGAACCATTTTGAGAATTGTAGGTTGTCCTCCCCACAAAGTATCAGATTCTATTAAATCAGGCCTTAGCAGCTTTTAAAGGTAGTTACCATAGGTCTTATGCACAAGTCGTGGCCACACAATGGATCTGGCCCATAAGGAAAACCACAAATGGTCAGCCTAGAATCAAAAGTACTCAGTACGCTTGTATAAAAGTGGACACTGGTACACAATATTTTGGAAATAAACACAAGTTTGATGGTAGCAAACGTTTGGTCACAACTGAATATTCGCAAAGGAAGTAAAATATTGTTCTAATTCAGATCTGGCTGATAGCAATCGACTGTATGCTGTTAAGATGGGTCCAGTGAACATCATTGGGAATTCGGATCTTGAGGCTTGTCCTAATCATGTAATCAATAGTTTGGATAGTAGAATGGTTGATAGGATGTCGGATGAAATAGTATTGTCTAGTTTGCCTTGGTATTCTCATATATTTGGTTAATCAAACAATGTCCATTCCTCCAGATAAACTTTAACAAATTGTCAAATATGTGCAGATTGGTCGGATAATAGAGTTTGTACAAAAAATTGGTTACAATATTTGTTAGGTTCCTTACTGTATATAAGCAAATGTGTAAGATCAGCTTAGTATTTCATTAACAGAATGCTTCAGCTGCTTAGAGATAATATAGATAACAATGCTATTAAGCTCACTTCGGAATATCTCAAAGATTTAAATTGGTTTTTAGTATTTCTCACTTCATATAATGGGGTTACTTTTACTTTTTGCTCTTACTGAGCAAATTCACCTAATTGCTTGCCTTACAGCCCTGAGTGGAGCCTTTAATTACATGGTATATTTTATTCCAATTCCTAAAGGTTATATGTCATATAACATTTCTCATTTGGAGATGTTAAATGTAGTTGTGGTCCTCAAGGTTTGTGGCCAGTGTTGGGCCAACAAAGGCATTCAGATATATTGTAATAACCAGGCTGTTGTAGATGTCCTTAGATACGGCAGAGCCAGGGATGCTATGCTTGCTACTTGTGCACGTAATGTCTGGCTTTCGATAGCAATTTGTAATATGTCTCTTACTGTAACTCATATAGATGATTGTTGCAATTCTGTTGCCGATCTCTTATCTAGATTTACATATACACAGGAATCTTGATAAATAAGATCTTGATAAATTGCATACCATATTCATCCAGTACGGATCAATACTCAAATTGATTTAACATTGTTGAATCATGATTTGTATGTAGCACTATTTCTTGTATTTTTAGATCCTGGGGTTGCGACAGCCTCCTTGGCCAGCAGAGCTCTTGATAGACTTTGGCAAGACTTTCGACCAGCTACCTTGCTTGCTTATAAGAGACTGTTTGGCCTCATTTTGGCGTTCCTGGTGGCCCTGGACCTGTTGCTGCCCCAGATCACTACATTGGATGTGCTAGCATTCATGGAGTACTACAATCGGGTATATCAGCAGCTAATATTACTAATCATATTACAGCTGTTAAATATTTGTTGATGATTTATAATGGTGATGCCTCTGTCTTCAGAGATCACAGGATTCCTTTATTTATTAAGATTAACAGACCTTTAAATCCTGTGTTTAAAACACTTATAGATGAAGAGTTACTGTTGGTCATGATATTGGCCTGTGATGGGTTTCAACACCCCTTGATCTTTAAGGCTTTATATTTGTTTACTTATTTCTCATTTTTAAGATTGTCAAATATTTTGCCACATACTGCAAGATTATTTGATGCTTCCAGGCATCTCTGTATTGGGGACTTAACAGGATGCTGTGGTAGTTGTGGTTAAATGGTCCAAGACCATGCATAACAGAGCTAAAGTTACTACTATTTCTCTTTCAGCCTTGGGTCAGTCGCAGCTGTGTCCTCAGAAAGCTCTGAAGGCCATGTTGGCTTCAAGGTCTTTGGACCAGGACCTTCCATTATTTCAGGTTCCTTCACTGGCAAGAAGCACCTTAAAGATATTTCTAGGTTATTAGGGTTCCAAAAGCATCTTACCTTTCATGATTTTAGGCGTGGTGGGGTCACTTGGGCCTTCAGACAAGGTGTTCCCCTGCAGGATATACAGGCTCAGGGAACCTGGTCTTCTTCATGTGTTTGGAGGTATATTCACCTGCCTTCTTTTGCAGCCTCCCCTATGGCTGCCTGTTGTCGTGCCAACATTTCTACATGACTACTTTATACTGGGTGCTTGGGGACCTAGCTTTTGCCCTGTCTCCAGTATGTCTGATGCTTTATTGTAGTCTCCTGTCTAATTATATATGTTATCGCATTCACCTTGTCCTGGCTAGGATGGGTATATAGATATACATACATTGTCATTTGCTTTTTCACCTTTTATTTTGTGGTTGTTTGTATTCAGGTTCTCACCTTGACCTTTAAATGCTGCTTAGTTTTCTTTATTACTTGGTCCTGCTTTGATTTACATGACCTTGGGACCTATAGTTTGACCTTGTACTTCCAACTTTTTTGGTTCACTCGGCTATAGCTTTGTTTGGCTTTAGGCTGTTATGGGTTATGGACAAACAAACACTCCCCAAAACATAAGATCTTGGAGAGGTTAAAATGCTTACGACTGGGTTTTAAAGGCAATTACCTGATATATGCATCTAGATGTTCCATTACAATCAGTACATATTATTGAAATATGCCACTTATCCTGTCTTGTTAGATATGTATTTTCTGGATAAGAAGTCTTTTTTAAATGTGTTGCCTGATAATTGTCAGAAACACTTATCAATACTAAACCTCAGTTTGCTTTTTACATCCCTGGAACCACTCCAGGGTACAGGGGAATCCACGCGGTTTTTGTAATATAGGCAATATGACTTTCAAAATTTGTTTCATGTTCTCGAATGCCACCCTAATTGATGCTTAAATTGTTTTATTTATTACACCTACATCCTGTTCCAGATTACTGGGGGTGTTCGACTCTATGACTCTATGGTCAGTTTGAAAAGTTGGGCATCAAGGCCCAAACTCCAGAAAAATGCGAGCAAATTTTGGTTGGTTTCACCTCCCAAACATGTTGAGCACATCCAAGCTTGTCTGGATCTACCTCCAAACCTGAATTTGGGTCAGAATGCTTTTCTCCATGACTAATACAGGAAACTACTAGGACAAGCTATGAACCCCTAACAGTAATGCCGTATCAGGCCACGACAAGCCATAGAGACAATCCAACAGGACTGGACCAGTATCCCGACCCAATCTGACTATACTGATTAATTTTTGGAGTCGGAATCAAGAGTTGGGATAAAACCAACCCTAGATAAAACCCTTCAGGCTGCTGTAAATTATCATTTATCACTGCAAAGTTGCCAGCTACACATCAGAAAGACTTTCTAAAGAAGCTAAAGGTACTTTTCTTTTATTCGATTTTCAAAATGATTTGCAGACAGAAAAGGAAACATCTGAACTCAAGACCAGCACCTGTCCTACAGCCAGCACCCTCACCACAGCTTCAGCCAGCCCCCAGGAGAAGAAGAAAGCCACCAAACGCCTGGGATATGCCCTGGATCCTTTAAAGAGAAGAAAGATGATGCTATAGAACGCTCCTGACCAAATTAATACAGACTGATATACCAAGTTACTAGAATTTTGTCAGGATGCCACCTGCATTTTTATCTCATTGAGAAATGCATACACCACAGCATCAATAAGTCAGTCACTAATTTTAGTAAGCCCTTAGAAGTAGGATTAGAACTGACAATAATACTAAGACACCTGGCAACAGGAAAAACCTACACGTCCTTACACTATTACTGGGACAGCTGGCAACAGGAAAAACCTACACGTCCTTGCACTATTACTGGCTGGTTGGCCAAACCACCATCAGTAAATTCGTCCCCAAGGTCTGCCAGGCCATCACTGATGAATTTCAAGAAGAGTATTTGATCTGCCCTACCAATCCTGAAGACTGGAAAAAGATTGAGGAGAAGTTTAAAACCAGATGGAATGTCCCCCGATCTCTTGGGGCACTAGATGGAAAACTTATCACCATGAAGAAGCCAAAAAAATCTGGGCGTGAATATTACAACTATAAGGACTTTTTTCCCTGGAACTGCTATCCCTGGTCAATGCAGAAGACAGATTCTTCTGGGGAGATGTTGGGTCAAGTGGATCTTCATGAGATGCATGCACAAATTTGTGACTGCTGCAAGTTTAGGAAGACGATCGAGAATAGCACCTTGGGGCTTCAGCCACCTACACCTGAGGGCCAGATTTGCACTATTTCGTGCTGGGTGGCGATGCCTTTGCCTTGTTGTCATGCCTTGTGAAACCCCAACAACAGAAGACAACCCATAAAGGAAGAGAGAATAGCAACTACAGGATCTCCAGAGGCAGGAGGGTGGTGGAGAATGCGAATATTAGTGATTAGTGCAGTGGTACTTCTGGGCACAATGGAGCAAAGGCCAAAGGTTGTCAGACATTGTTTTGATGTGTGTGGTGTTGCACAACATGCTGAGGACACACCAGGGTTGATCAGACAGACCCTAGCAGATAACACAAAATGCACAGGTGGTGTATGTGCCACATGACAACTACAGGAATCCTTTGAGAGAGGTCAAACATGAGTGAGACCTACTGAAATATTACTTCAATCATCTGGGTCCTTTTCAAGACTACCAAAACATTTTCAAACAAAATCCAATCAATTTCCAACAAGTTTCAAAACTATTTCAAACCAAATCACAAGTCCCCTGTTGAAACACTTCAACCCAAGTTATGTAAAAATGTCCCCCATTAAAAGTCAAAATTTATTAACCTTTAAAGAAAAATTTTTTTTTCAAACATTTTTCCTTGCAAATTTGCAAGATATTTTCAAGATCCAGATCATCAAAATCTTAGGGGAACCTCAAAAGTTTCTCAAGGGTCAAAAGTCAAAAGGTCGGATCCAAAGGTCAAAGCACTTTCCCCAAATATCAAAGTTTTTTAACTCAAAGTGTTTTCATTGGTTTTGCCCCTTTTTTTCTTGGCCATATTTTTTTTACATTCTTAATCCAAAAGTTTTTTTTTCTAAGTTCTTAAACCAAATTTATATTTTTTTTCTAAATTCAAAATCTTTTAAGTCAAGTTTGAAAAAATTGAAGTTCACAGTGTCCTGAGATGCATTACTATTAAGTGACACACAGGGTGGGGTTATATATGTTTATTTACATTGTTATTACTATTAATACTAGATGCATTTACATACTAAAACATTGATATGAGGGCATCCGGGGTCAAACCCCTAGCAACACAATAAGGTGACCTTAAATTAATGAAACACTTTATATTGATTAGCCACCTGGTATGTAGGGTTAAGCCCTTTACACCACAATAAAAGGTGACCTTAAACAGCTTATTACTTGTAATGTTCTGTTACACTTTACCCATGAGCCGACACTGAAGGGCTGCACGCAGACCTGGCTAATTCAGTGTAAGGCGAAATTGACATTAAGGTAACCTTAGCATAATGTTAAACCTTTATGAGGTATTTAAGTACTACACGAAGTTTGAACTTATGAGTTTACACTAAGATTTACTTGATAAAGATGTAAGATTAGGACAAAGTATTACAGAATTGGTAATAAGTATACAGTTGTTAAGAAAACTAGTGAATTTACTTTTTAGATAGAGTAGGTATTATCCCCAAACCCCAAGTAGTAACTATTGGAGTAGGTGTTGCTGGAATGCCAGGGCTACCTTGTCAGAAGCATCATGATTTTGAGTAATATAGGACCAGACACAGTCCGACGTTCAGGTGCCATGGCTCTGAATGTCCTGAATGGGAACCTGAGAATTAAAGGCCATAGTGGCACCTGAACGCCGGAAGGAGTGAAAGGTAAGAGAGGTCTGAGAGAGACTAAGGTTTGAAAGTACAGTCTTAAAGTGCTTACGTAACCTAGTGTCAGACAGGGGTACCCAAGTGGCAATGACTTTCACCTGGAACAATGGTTTGTTCCGTCCTGAAGGTGTAATGAGAAGTAAATTTTTTAAAGCTTGGACTGGACAGATAGGGGAGGAGCCTAGGTGAGGGATTTTGAGTAATCTAGCAGCATTTTTAGACTGAATGGTCTTAGACCAGGTAATTAAAATGTGTGCCCCTGGGGAAGCAAAAAAAAACATTAGCCCTGGACAAGTGCTTAATGGGTCAAAGGTCCTTAGGGAGTGTGGAACTAAGTTGGATATTTTGAGGAAGGAGAAAAAGGGCAAAAGGGATGCTGCCTTGAAGACTTGGCCCATGTAGGTCTGGTCAGATTGATGGACTATCTTGGTAAGTAATGGAATGTCTATTACTGCTTTAAGGGAGACCTTGAGAGTGGAGGTCAAAGTAATGGACTTTGTAAAGTATTTTATATGAGGATCTTCAAATGGTGAGATATGTAGGCCCCACATGGCACATTTGGTCTTGACAGCTGACATATGGTTTGCCATGGCTGAACTGGTACATTCATTGAAGGCCAAAAACTCTAAGAATGACAAAAGGTTAAGGACAGAGAGTGTAAGGATATTGATACGGGCAAACACACAGAATGACAGGAAGGTTCGAAACATCCGATTATAAGCTTTAGAAGTGGAGGGAGCCAAAGAGTGTTGAAGCCTCTCCTGTGCCCTGGAAGCCAAGATGGCAGCTGTGGTGGATGTACCTGAAATTAAATGGACCAATTCAGTTGCATTATACTAACAGGGAGGTTAAGCCAGACGGGGTCTGAGACAAAATCGTGAATATTTTGAATGTATGTGGGATCAGGGGACAGTCTGGAAAGGGCATCAGCCACAATGTTACTTTTACCAGGTATGTGAACAGTATGAAGCTCAATGTCAAACTTGGCACATGCCATTAGTATGTTTCTGTGAATGGCAGCGAGGGTCAAATCCCTAGTCTTACTAGAAGCCATTATAGCAACGACTGCCTGGTTATCACAATGAATGAGAATGCTATGTGTAGCCCACCGGGTGGCCCAGGCCCTAATGGCTACCAGAATATTAATCATTTCCAGATGAACAATATCATAGTCAAGAAAGCCAGGGATCAAGGGTATAGAATACACCTCATCGCCACAGATTGCCTCCAGGCCATTGAGACAAGCATCTAGGTGGACTTGCAAGTCAAATTTCTTATGACTGAAAAAAGTGGTGCCATTGAAGGTGGGAAGGAAGGACCTGAACCAGTTTAAGTCCTGCTTAAATGGGGCAGTGAGATATATGAGGTCCTCTCTATCTGAGGCCCTAAGAAGGTCTAGGATTCAGTTCAGGAAAGCCCTAGAGGTCCTGACACATTTTGTTATATATAACAGTTGGCCTTATAAGGATTGAAGGTCCCTCTTGGAACAGGTATTCTTATTAGCCCACAGGTCACATGTACTACTAATTTGTGCGAGTTTGTCCTTGGCAACAGCCAGTGTAAAATTTACTGTGTCAACTTCAACGCCTAGACAGGTGGCACGCGTCGTGGGAGCAATTAACTTCTTGTCACTGATCTGGAAACCAAGGTCGTGGAGTAAGGCAAGAAGGGTATTGAAGCAATCATGTATCTGGCTTTTTACACCATGTCCGATGAGGTCGTATATATAATTGGTAATTTTGTGACCTCTAAAGGTCATAATGAACCTAATAGCATCGCTTAACCTCTGAAAAATTGAGGAACCATGCCTGAACCCGAATGGGAGACAAGTGTCTAGATAATACTGATCAAAACTTTAATCCTAATAAATAATAGTCCTTAGGATCAATTTTAACATGGCGAAATGCCTTGGAGATGTCCACCTTATAAATTAGGGATCCCCTGCCCAATTTCTTAATCACATCAGTGATATTATCTATACTTGGGAGGGTGAGGACAAAGTCTGTGCCTAAATATTGATATTTTTGGACACCAGCATTGACTGAATGGTTGGGAGGATAACTAAGGTCAATTATGACCCTTCTGTTTTTAGATCCTGGTTTATCCCTGGTCATAAACGGTGATATGTGCAAATCTGGGTAAGGTGATTCATTGAAGGGACCTATGACAGCCTTATATCTGACTTCTTCTACCAAATATGCATTGATATCAGGGATATGATGATTAGCTGAAGGATGATTTACTTCAGTATGATTCAAATCAATTCGTTCATCAAAGTCAAGAGGAAATCCATAACGGATAAGAAAGGGCAACTTTTTATCCCAGTAATCGACCAGATAATCCTGCCAGATATCAGGGTTTAACTGAGAGGGTATTTGAACCTGAGCCCCCATGAAATTATACTTTCCTTCTTTAGCAATATCATATCTGGCCTGCAGCAAGCTGCCTTGCAAAGGAATTCGCTTATCTGAAGTAGAAAGAGCCAAGTCACTAAGGGGTATGAACCCAAACTTTTGTTGATTCTGGACATCCCATAATTTGAAAGTATCATTATTTCTTGCATTATTAATTCGAGATTTATTCTGAGGTCGAGAAACCCAGCTTAAATCAAATTTGGTGCTTGCTAAACTACCAGCAGCATCCATGACATTTCCGTTACTACAAGTGACGATTTCATGACAACTGTCCAGAGCTGGACTTACTGTGGAGTGGTTCTGATCATTACTGTACAGGGAACTATCTATGTTTCTCGCGTTACTAGTAATAGATTTACTATACAGTGGACTAGGTAAATCAAATTTTCCTCCCCCTAGACCACTAGCCTTGTTTTTACTTTTGTTTGCAGTGGTGACGGTTTTGTGACGACTCTTGACCACTGGAGTTAATTTTGAATTATTTTTGACCTCTCTGACTAAAGAAATGTCCCTATTTTTTACATTTTTTGTACTAGCCCCGTCCTGAGATGGAGCCCCTACATTGAAGTCGTTTGGTTTACTTTTGTGACCATCAACAGCACTCACTTGCTTTTTGGTACTAGTAATAACGGTTTTATGACGACTCACTGGGACTGGACTAACAACGGTGTCGACTGCACAGTTTTTGATTACATTTGAGTCAACACTTACCTTTGTAACTGTTTTTTATGCGTGTTGCTCATAACTGTCTTTATCTGACACTTGCTGTCAACATCAGCAACATTGGTATCGTTACAACCAACCAATTTGTTGTTTTCCAACAATGAAAATTTGTTTTTTGAAAAAAAAACTACTGAAAGCCATGCTGTCCTCGTGTGAATAGTATTGTTTTCCACTATGTGTACTATGATCTTGAGAATTAATGTTCTGGTTATTGACCCTTGCAATTGGGTCATGGTGTGATTTACACTTGACAGTTTGTGATTTGACACCTACCGGTTTATAAACACCAGAAGCCCAGACAACACGATTGACAGCATGTTTTCCAGGAGGAGAATGACCTACTATTTTGTCACTATGATTTGACAATGCAACATTTTTATTAACACAATTTGTCAACACATGTGCATAAGATTTACCAACAAACCTATAATAGTCGCTCCTCCAGTGAACACTACCTTGATCAGCACTACTGTTCACAATCACTCTAACTCTGTAACTTTTACTTTTTGGCCTCACTCGTTTTTTGGTCTTTTGCAGTCCTTGGAGGGGTGGGGGTGAGATTTTCCATTTTTAAAACAAACTGCACATACATGGAGGTAAGACTGCCCCCCATTCTCATGGTCTTGAGACTGCCCACAAGTCCCCCTTTGGTAAATACGACATGGAAGTGGAGTTTTGGATTTGACATTTTTCTTACTGCCAGAACCTGACCCTTGGGTAGACTAGACTTTTTGGGCATGAGCCCTCCTGATTCTGTCTATTTTATTGGTGTCCCCCATACAACTTTGCCTTCCTCCATTTTAACTAAAAGGACTGCATAACATCCCTTAGCCGCCTGCCAGCCAAAGTCATGGAAGTCTTCCATTAAGTCTGACATATAGTCTAACATCTGATTTTTGACTATGAATAGAATAGAATAGAATAGAAACATTTATATAGCGCAAAATTGATGCAACATCCTCTAATGCGCTTGAAATCAAAAAGGGAAAGTCGAGGGACGTTCGAGGTCATGATCCAAGGTTAGCGCCCGCCAGGGAGATGTACTATGGTGGAGGATATGCTAATCTAAACAAGTAGGTCTTTAGCTTGCTACGGAAACCTGTTATTGTTTGTTGTGATCGTACTGATTGTGGGAGTCTGTTCCATTCTATGGGGGAAGCCACTGCAAAACCTCTCCTACCGATGGCCTTTTTGTGAGAGGCTGAGGAAAGAGAAAGACGATTTCCACGTGTTAGACAACTGGTTTTGATCAAGGATGATAGGTATATGGGTTGAGAGAAATTTATAGCCTTGAAAGTAATTAGATTGTACTTAAACAAGATACGGTAAGTGATAGGAAGCCAGTGTAGTTTTTGAAGGAAAGGAGTGACATGGCTAGTTCTATCAAGTCTAAAAACAATTCTACAAAGGGCATTTTGTATCTTTTGGAGTTTAGCAACATTGTACTTACTGATGCCATAGAGTAGGGAATTGCAGTAGTCAAGTCGACTACTGATCATTGAGTTTGCAAGCAAGGCTGCAGTTTCCACACTGAGGAATTTACGGATACGTCTTAGGTCCTTAAGGTGGTAGTAGCAGGCTCGACACATATTAGTTATGTGGTTGGAAAAGGTGTTTCCAGAGTCAAAAATTACACCCAGGTTCTTGACTGTATCGGTAGGGGAAATAGAATTTCCGAGAAGTTGAGTAGGGAATTTATTTATGAGGGACTCTCTGGCTTGTCTATCACCTATTATAATAAATTCAGTTTTCTCGGGATTGAGTTTCAATTTCACGCCAGCCATCCAGTTTTGGATACATGTGAGACACTCTGTAAGCTCAGCGAAACTGGAATCAAAATGGGATCATTATGCTCTCTGATGATTTGAGAGAATCCCGCCACCCACTGGGACATGGACAGGTTGTCATAACTAGCCCTGGATTTGGTGTTACCCGTGAGAATATAATTGTGGGGCCAGGGGACCTCATGCTTACAATATACAGTGTCAGAACCGCCCCTTTGGGACTTGAACTTGCCTTGTTCGTTTAAAGTCCTGAGTTCCTGTAATCTGGCATCCACCTCCCTCTGTACATCAGCAGATCGCCTGAGCGTGGCGGCAGGCGGCAGAATGACTTCATCTCCTGGCGGTTTGGGGGCAGTATGAGGCGGTAGACCAACAGTTGCTGACGCTCCCTTGCTGACCTCCTGCTGTTCCACCTTTTTCTCCACTTCTTGAATGCGGCCACTGAGATTCTTCAGTTCTGTCAGGATTTGTAGACCCAAATCATGATTAACAGAGTCAGTATTTGATTGATTATCACTTTCCACTGAACTGTCGGAGTCCTCACTTAGCACATTTTGTCTCTGACATTTGGCATTCACTGGTCTTTCATGTTTCTCCATACATTTATTTATTATTCTTCTGAGGCATTTTCACTGGAACACAAAAATTTAATACTTTGATACGTGCTTGTACAGCTGCAGGCAAATATGAAAACTAGAGGTGAATATGGGAGTATACAGCCCTTTATCAGCGCTCCAGAACCAGAGCTACACAAGCATGTCTCAAAATATTGAGGATCCACAGGTCTACTAAGGCAGCGCACTGCTTGGCTCCATCAACTCCTGTGCACTGCTCTTCCGACCTGTAAAACAGGTGAAACTTGGAAGTTTCTTCAGCTGAAGCTTTCAAGTTTCAAAGAATTAAAAATCAAAGAATAAAATCGAATAAAAGTGTGATGTAAATTTGATGTTGCTTGTTCAAAGTTAAAATTTAGAATGAATATGGTGGATTTAGGCGGGAGAGTTACACAACATAGGTCACAGTTGACCAATAACAAACTAGGTCAATTACCACAAGAATAATCTTGACAATAATATATGACAATAAGGACATGCATTTGCCACTGAAGTCGGTGTCCACCTAGTTGGTCTCACCCAAATTTTCCTTTACTCACATATTTATTCATTCATTCATTCACTCACTCATTTTATGTGTTTGAGGGCAAAGTGTTTTGTGTGGGGCGGTGAGATGCTTCTTGTTTTGGGATTTTCTGAACATGTAGCAATTAATTGGTTTTGGAAGATTCCGGTGGTCGAGAAAAGGACCCTTAAATGTTTGAGGACCGATTGGACTGATTGTAGGTGCAGTGGTTCTACTGCTGCTGCTGTTTGGTGTGGCTGACTGCGGAGAAGACTGGGTTGGTAGCTGCTGATGTTCTTGCTGTGTGGTAGTGGTTGGGGAAGAGGCAGCTTGTTGTGTCAGGTGTTGAAAACCGCTGCAGTGTGTCAATCTGTTGGAAGCTCATCACAGATTGAATATTCCCAAAGAAACTTGAGAGTCCTGATATGTTGTGTTGACTTTCTTTGCCTGTGGCAGATGCAACTGATGGTGGGCCGAAGTGTATCATTGGGTACAGTGTGAATGTAAGTGGTCTTGAAGGTCCGGCCTGTCCATTGTCAACCACTAGAAAGGAAGTCGGCTGCCCTCTGGGTTGTTGCTGTTCTTTGGTTGTAACTTTGCTCTGCTGAGTGGGTTGGATGGCCTGGCTTGCTGGCATCTGAGTCTCTGTGATGGTTAAGATAAATTCCCTTGCGGCTTTTGCTGGTTGCTGTAGCTCTTGAAATATCTTTGGCACAATGTTTAAGTTGCACTTGAGCCAAAAGAAAGTGTCTGTTGCTGTGGTTGCTGGGGCTGACAGCTCCTTTCTTCTGCCCTGCTTTGGATGCTGCTTAGATGTTTTACAGCCTCATTTCTGAATGTTTGATATTTTGCTGATCCACTGCGACAAGCCGGGAAACTACAACTAATCCTAACTGACTCTGTAAACAATGCTCCCGACCATCGAAAAATACCCAGTTAGCGATAAGCGGCTCCAGTTGGGCCTAGTTTCAACTACTGTCAATTTTCACCTGATAAATCAGTCACATACAATAAAATGCAATCAAATAAACAATAGGTATACATTCAAGGGCACCTAATTCTCTTATCACATAAAATAAAATAACCTGGTTGTGTTTTTTTTATATTTCAGGTTAAATTAACTTACTCTGACTTAATGATCGCTAAGAGCCAGTGTACCAAATGGAAATACAAGTCAGATGTAACTAAATACTTCGTTTTCAACAAGAAATGAGTGAATAGAATTGCACATAATATGCAACTTGATTACTTAAGTGAATTCCAACAGTTACTGTTTTAAAATATGTGGTTTCCACTTGTAATACAATATTCCATTATTTTTCTATGGATAAAATTATACTGAATGTAGCCGTTTTTCCGAAATAGGTGCTTATATACTTGATTTCTATTTATTTGGCGGGTAGTGTCATGTGATAATTTTTGTTCTTTTATTTTCAGATACTCTCACTCTCAAAGCATCTAGTTTATTAAAGGCATCGCTGGAGATAAAAGGGCAGCAGACAATTTCTTGTTAATTTTCCATGAGTTTCTGACAGTTTTTCTGTTTGTTATTTGTCTCCAAAGGAAATTGTTACTCGCACTTGACGTGTGTGATATTTTCCAAGTGACAGTTGGAGCATTGGCAACATGGAATGAGTTGACAACATGAAAGTTTCTATTAAAAGCGCCATAAGGGAATGTTTATCCTTCCTCCTCAGAGTTTTAGTCACTGATTAAATGAAAAGTGTGTAAAAACTTTGTCAAGTGCTAATTGCTTTCAAAATCTAAAACATGGCGGCTGCAGGAAAGTTTAGAATGCGTCTTCGTTCCATTTAATTCTATTTGTCTCCTATCAGGTGCTTACTTTGCGTAACACTACAGCATCTTACAAAATTATCTACAATAATTTGTCACTTGTGGCAGAGATGTATAGTAATACCAACATCCTTCCTTTAGTGTAATGGAAGCTATCAAATGGTTGAGTGCCACAAAGGCTTCTTAGATGCAGGTCTCAGATGAGAGGATGGGACTTAAGGGCAGAGACAAGAATGATGACTGCTTTGGGCCAACAACTGTCACCCACTGCAAATATCACCAACACTTTAACCAGGATTACTCCGTAGGGAAATGAACTTGTCATTGCACATTTATCAACTCTGGGTTAACAGAAAATGGTGGCTGCCAGTTGGCAACAGAAATGTTTCTATGACTGCCATTCCACTGTTATGAATAATGGCAAGCCTTTTTTACTGCGAATGTTGCTATGGTTGATCCAGTCATAAATTGGTGGCAACAACTAACAAACCACATGACTATTCCTGAGTGAAAAGGTCAATTGCACGATCATGGAAACAAGCCTTTTCAGTCTATGCGGCGTAGCTTGTCGAGTTCAGCACCACCACAACTCATGCATTCAATGTCCTGATGGTGTCAGTTTCTGCCCCTTCAACCCCATCCAACATATTCTGTCTACATTTCACCATCAAATCCTCAATATCAATTCCATCAGCTCTACCACCTTTTCATCCTACTCCTGTTTGTTGATGACATCACCCCAAACCCAGGACCTCCAAGTGTCCAAAGGTCACCTACATCAAAGATGGATTGGATCCTTCCATTGTTCCTACAACAACCTGCACCACCTTTGAAAATTTCCTCATCAAGATATCCTTACACAAAGGATCTTTTTATTTTCTGGATATATACAGACCATCATCCTCCAGTACTCCTACCTTTTTCGAACAGTTTCAGTCACTTTTGGAGGATATTCACCACATCACTAAAAATCTGGTAATCATTGGCGACTTTAATTTTCACCTTGAAACAACTTGCTCAAATTGAAAAACCTTTCACTCACTGATTGTTTCCTTTGATCTAACTCAGAAAGTTAACTCCCCAACTCGCATTCATGGACATACTCTTGCCCTGGTTTTAACGAAATTCAACAACGACAATATCTCTAATGTCCATACCACTGATGCTTTTTCTGACCATTTTTCAATTAGTTTCCCCCTAAATCTCTCAACTTCTAGATCACAAAATAATGCTACTCTTACCTTTTGTAAATACCATAAAATTAATAAAGAGAAAATGAAAACAGATCTCCTTGCTTCTGAACTAATTAATAATCCACCCAAGGAAGCCAATACTTTCTACAAATAATATCACTCTACCTTATCCACCCTTATTGACAAACATGCACCAACTCATTCTAAACACACCAAGGTGAAGTACATTCCAGGATGGGTTAATGAAACTGCAATTGCAGTAAAAGCGACCAACCATTTGTTCGAACGCATTAGGCCCAGAAATAAATCCACCTTTAATAGATCCCAATACATGCAATAAGTCCACCAGTACAATTTTTAACAAGTTGTGTTAAAAAGACCACCTATTGAATGTTAAAATTTCAAAACTGATTTTTAAAAATTTTTTCTTGCAAATTAGCAAGATATTTTAAAGTTGAAAATCTGCCAAATCTCTTAGGGGAAACAAAAAAATTTTATCAAATAATCAAAGGTCACAAGGTCTAATACAAAGGTCAAAATACTTCCCCAAAATGTCAGACCTTGTTTAAAGTCAATTTTTTCTACATTGTTAATATTTGCGGCAGGCAAAAAAGTCATTGCCTTTGTCCCATTCTTTGCCAAAGATTTTTTAAAGTACATTATCATTTTTTTCTAAACTTGTTGAAATTTTTTTTTTCTAAGTTCAAAATATATTAAAATTATTTTTTTTAAATTTGAAGTTTTTTAAACTCTATGTAAACTATATATTTTAAGTATATAACTTATAGTCATGATTATCTTTACCTTTTTCTGAAGATACAAATTATCATCTCCCGACATCCATAAAGACAAATATGCTTTATATGTTCCAATATATTTTTTAAAAATTGAAACAATGGCTGCTTTAAATTATACTGAATGGCACTACATATATACTACTATGTATATAAACTATTGATACCATTCACCATACATCTCCACATAACAAGGACAGCAGAAATCGAAAACAACGCCAACGTTTCAGTTATGGTTATAAAGTGCCAGTATCTCACTCATCTTTGGCATATTTGAGCTTTTTATAGGATAAAGAGGTCAGTCAGTAATATATACAAAATGTTTTGGAATGTTGGATCCTATACTGTAGTTCTAGTTTTCCCTTCCATTTGTTTCCTCGAAGATAAATAGTTACATAACTGAACTACACATTAACCCTATATTTTTAGTAATAGTTTAACTTGGAACTTTAACTTAAAAGTCACGAATTAGCTTTGTCTGTCCTATTCCCCTTTGACCAATTGCATATCTGTCATTCCAAGACGTTATTTATTAACGTTCTATTGTTTCTTTGTCTCTGCTGGTGTCATTGAATCTCAAATTGCCTTTATTGATATCTTGTGAAATGTAATCTCAGTACAATTATCTTTCATTGTAATTTTGCATCGTGTATGACAAAAGTTAACAAAACTGTATGGCACATATATCAGTTCCTCGAGTACCAGTTGAGAGCTGAAAGCAACTGCTAGATGACCTTGGGGGAGGTTAAAGGTCAAAGATAAGACAGCAGTGTACTGCTTACACTTGACTGTAATATTATCAAAGTCTTGGCTGATCACTCACTATTATTCGCAAATCTTTGTGTACTGGCTGACGAAAACTAAATTTATTCCTATAATTTCTAATTTGTAATTGTTAATAAAAGGAATTACACCAGATCAACGACAATGTCATTTAATTTAGTTGCAGTTACAATATACATACTCAAAGGATTGTTTGTGACAGAGACAGTCCTTCGAAGGGTAGATCAAAGAAACTCATTCTTTATAATTTATAATTAATTAATAAACAATTAAATTATATTTAACTAATTTCGAATATTGCCTTCAACTTTAGGTTATCATGACTCTGTATATACTAGTGTTAGGAACATTTTTCTTTATTTGTCCTGTTAAAGTCTTTCAAAGATATAAATATAATGTAAAATAAATGTCCGAGTATTTTTGTCCAGAAATTGCACTATTCTAAAACGTTGAAAAGTATTTTAAAAATTTTAAAAGGAGTTTGTGCTAAAAGGAAATAACTTTTTTTCACAAAAGGGATTGAAAGTGGAATTTCATTGTTGCTCTGCCTAGTTTAGATCATTTCTAACACAATAACATATTTACCTGGTCTAAAAATTACATCACTCCTTGCCATTTGCCTCGGTGGAGATAAAGAAAGGCATGTCAATTACTCTTTTAATTTAACAGTTATGTGAACAGACTATTGTATTGCCTTTTGAGAATGCTTTAAACGAACATCAGCAAAGCAAGCAACACCCATGCCTAAAATATGGATTATTGATTGCTGAGAGATAATCAGCATTGGAGACCATCAAGAGATATAAATGAGATATCGTATAATGAAATAAAGAGAACGAGAATTTGAAAATCTACTTTGCTAAAAACTATCAAGTTATTAGTTACATGCATTAGTTTTAGAGAAAATTAGGGGGAAATTCAGACTCTAGTAGGAAACTAAACACATGGGAAAATACAATTCCAAAACCCAACATAAAGCCAGGCAATTAAAACATCAAAAGGGGGGAAGGCAGGGACGGATCCAGCTTTTAAGTAAGGTGGGGGTTCACATCAAACATACCATAACTAGGGGGGGGGGGGTCAGGGGGAGGCATGCCCCCCGGGAAAATTTTTTTGGGGGGGTAAAAATATAGTGCATTTCCTGTAAATTTAACACCACTCTCAAGAAATAATTTTGTACTTTGGGTTGAACCCCTTTACATTATTTTTCAAGGGGGGGTTCGAACCCCCTGAACCCGCCCTGGATCCGCTAGTGGAAGGGAGGGTTAGATTTAAAATTTCAGGTGTGCACATGAGAAAGTTGACAGCTGCTTGCCATTGGTTCTGGTTTAGAGTACAGATTTTTTACCAACTGTATGCACTGGTTTCCTCTGCCCTTCTAATTACCAGTCACAATATAACCAATACAAAGGTACTATGCATGGTGTAAAACACTAAATAAGTAAGTGCAGCTTTACCACCAAATATAGGCATGGAGGTTAACATCATTAATGGACAACTAATAAATTATGATACTCTTTATCTACAAGGTTCTTATAATTACCGCAAGAAATCGCTGCACAAATAGAAGGGTAATTATAACGACACATCTCAGATACACTTCACTTAAGGCTAATTTGGTAATTTAGAATGAAAAAATGCAGCCAGTATCACCCTATTCTTCATCATGATGTAGCTGTAGCCCTTGAATGTTGAAGGGACTTATTCACATAAAAAGTCATCAATATAGTTCAGGACATGATGACTCACTTCCTTTATTATGTACCATACCCCATCTGACAAATTCCGAAAGATGGTAGAGGTGTAAAAGTCCTGCTGTTAAAGCCCTAGAAGGGTCAATTGGAACATGAAATTTTCCTTATCTGTAATTACAAATTTAAATTAGATTAAAAACTATAAGTGGCTGATTTGATGTCCTCCATTATTTGCTCGCTTTTGCCCATCTGTTCATTTATATTTTCTGAATTTAAGGAAAGTCATTGTTCAATATGGGTAAATATTATTGAACAGTTTGCCATTGACACATTCACACATACAGGGGCCATGTGGTTACAAACTCTATGCACTGAGATTTAAACAAGAGTTTGAATGAGTGTTATTACCACTCCGTCGTGAAACATTTCCCTGATCAATATTGGAACACGAGTGATACATTTAACCAAACAGCCCTTGTTCACATTAGAGGTGAGGCTTTGTGTACTCTGGTGTCCTCACCATGCTTGGCTGTAACACCAGCTCTACTTTTGACATCAGAAAATAATACACCAGACTTAATAACTCTAGTTACAGACATTCATCTCATTATATAGTGACAATCAGATAACTTACTTTGCATAAAATCAGAATTTTAAAATTTTAAAAATATCTGCTATGGAACAGAGATTTAAACTCTTTCTCTCCTTCTTTCTCCTTTTTTTTCTGCGGGGGGGTCACATTACTCACACTTGTACCTGTATAAGTGTCCAGCAGTCCTCTAATATTGAAAAATCTACAGATGAGCCCATTTTGGACCTAATTGTATTTATTTATTAGTTAGGAACAGGTTGAGGACTAATCATTAACACTGTGCTTTTGGGCATGTGCCCTGTGAATCTGATCAAATTTCATCATATTATGGCCATGATATTCTATCAGCCTGTATGCTGGTAAGCAACATTGCAGGACATGCTTGCACTGAATCACACGAAAACTAAAAGTATATTCCATTATGCTACCCAAATACCCTGAACGAATTGGGATACTGATGTCATCATAGGTGGGCTTTATCTTCTTAACCCCAGTCAAAATGAAATTTTGTGATCAGTCAACTGATGTTTTTTAACCTCAAGACTCTTCACGTGGGATTTAACTCTACCGTTGGTGATAGTTAATTGAGATTTTTAAGCTCTGCCAGGTGCCTTCCAATGTCATTTTGTGAGATTTCATTAGTGCTCAATTGTTCCATTGTGGGGTCAACACTATTAGCCCTAACATTTACTGTATCGGGCTCTAAAGATAACAGAATTTTAACAGACTTTGGCTGGTAATTATCAAGTATCTAGAGATCCAGATTTTAGATTACTTTGTAGAATGTTATTCTTCACCCTTTTGTTATTTTACACTTTCCGTTTAATCAACCCAGTTATGGCATCAACCTTAAACTAACTAGTCATGATTTGAGGTTTTATATTAGATTTGAGCTTATCGTGTTTCCGATGTGACATATTCAAGTAATATTGGCACAGAGTATGTGAAACTTTACACTTTACAAATTAAAGTAAAAAAGGAATCTAAACGTTTTATCTGTGAACATTTTGAAAAAGCCATCAGATTTTGCAGCCTCCGTCAAATGCGTCTTACCCAAATACAAATCTTGATTTATTAAATATTATGGTTACTACCAAACATGAAGCACATCAATTTATAAGTTAGCCCCAATGAGTTAAATAATTTACCCTCATGTATAGCTTGTAATGCCAGCAGTGACCTAGGTGCAACAAGGCCACTGCCGCAGCAGTTATCTCCCACCTTAGAATCAGTAATAATGGAGAACTAAAGGAGATATAAGGCCTTTGTAGTAAGATAACCCCACATGACATTGAAAAAGGGGTCAAACTTTCCTAGCCATATATATTTTGTGCATATTTGATGAACCTAGCTGCAATATTTCAAGTTTTAGAGCATCTTAATGATTTTTAAATAATTGGTTATGACGGCCATTTTGTTTTTCAAAATAAGGAAAAAAATTTCTCAAGCAAAACATTTGAAGGCCAGGACTTTTGATGGTCTGTCTTTATATTATAGCACCAATAATAAGAGAGAAATAAGGATGTTTTAATGTGACGACCTCATTTAACCTTGAAGCAGGGGTCAAAGGACAAATTCAACACCTGGAAAAGATTCCCAGGCCATGACTTCCTACAAGTTGTTTTCACATTCTGAACCTCTAGGAGCAATAGTAGGGGAGATATAAGCCCTTTTTAATAGGATAACCCCGTTTGACATTAAACATGTGATGTGGCAGCCATCATTTCCCAGCGACCCCCCAAAGACAGTAAGAAATGATATGGGTTTAAAATATTTTTTATTAATTTTAACACATCTTTGCAACACGTCATACAACTAAAGCATGGCAATGAATTTCATGAACCTTGTCACCTAAGACACAGCGACAGAAATTTTAACCCACTAAGGAATGAAAGTTCTGAAACACCCTGTTAAGAATTATGCAATCATATGCAATATTATAGGAATTTGTAAAAGGAGGAAGCAATAATTCCTAAGGTGACAAAGCAAGCCATTTGCAACACAAATATTTTAAAATCATAAGGTCCTGTTACAGCATTTTATGAAATGAAAGTTGCATGGCTTTGTGTATGTATATATACATATTTTGTAAAATCCTAGGATGTGACAAAGAAATGTGAAAGAAATGTCTGCCGACCCCAAAACCCAGTAATGCTAACCACTATCAAGAAATAAATAAATAAATCCTGATAGGGGACCCAATGGTTGGCCTATACAATAAGAACAGACAAAACTTTCCATGCCATGCATTATACATAGTAACTTTACAGTACCAATCTGAATATTATATCACAATTCATTTAAAGCACGTAGTATAAAATGTAAGTAGTAATATAATAGTAAATGTTGCTTTGTAAAATAACGTACTAAAAATTTAAAATGTCTTATAACCATAGTCATAGAATACCTGGCAATACGAGGCTGCATGTTAAGAAAGCTATAGATAATATATAATTCGTGACACTGAAATAAAGTAGATAATAACCAGCCACAGCTTAAAGTGAAAGCTGGAGAGATGTTGACTGTTCTTGAACGCCAAACAGATGTTGTAGGCACTTCCATAGATGACAGAAGTCAGACTTTCCAGAAGCAATGTATTTGCGACTCCATCCAAACGTTAAACATCTCAAGCTGGGGAAGCCATGCATGTAGCCATCTAATGATATGGCCAACCAAGTGGCTTACATTTGTATAAGAAGCAGTGTCAAGTGGAGAAACCAACCATTGAGCACTGACATCCTGGATAGCTGAAAAGACACTAAGAGCAGTAATTTGTTCACAAAACAATAGGGGTAGGGTTATACCTTGAGACAAGGGGAGGGTAAATAGATGTTTCTCCTCGTGTGTCCAGCATGCAAGTGGTGGCACACAGATGTAAAATAAAGGGGGTCCCACGCTTGACCGCTTGACCAATGGCCAGTGATATGCAAATGAAGAGTAAAACTGGTTGCAAAGTAACAAAACTGGTTGCAAAGTATAAGGTCGCAAGAAATGAACTAGATGGCACCCAAATGCCATCCCGTACATATCCCAGCGACCCCCCAAAGACAGTAAGAAATAATATGGGTTTAAATATTTTTTATTAATTTTAACACATCTTTGCAACACGTCATACAAGTAAAGCATGGCAATGAATTTCATGAACCTTGTCACCTAAGACACAGCGACAGAAATTTTAACCCACTAAGGAATGAAAGTTCTGAAACACCCTGAACTTCCGGGCAGTAAAGTAGTTTACTGCCCGGAAGTAAGAATTATGCAATCATATGCAATATTATAGGAATTTGTAAAAGGAGGAAGCAATAATTCCTAAGGTGACAAAGCAAGCCATTTGCAACACAAATATTTTAAAATCATAAGGTCCTGTTACAGCATTTTATGAAATGAAAGTTGCATGGCTTTGTGTATGTATATATGCATATTTTGTAAAATCCTAGGATGTGACAAAGAAAATTGAAAGAAATGTCTGCCAACCACCCCCCCCCCCCCCCCCCCCGCCATTTTCCTTTTAGAACTAGGTCAAAATTACTGTCAGGCTAGCTTTTCTAGCCATATATGATGAAGCTAGCTGGAATATTTCGAGATTTAGAACAACTTTATGATTTTTAAATAGTTGGCTATGGCGGCCATTTTGTTTTTAAAATGAGGCCAAAATTTTGCAGAGACAAGTTTTTGTAGCCATAACATCTCCTGCACATTTGATCAGGATATCTTTATAAATGAATGAGATGTTAAGGTTTATGTTAAAACCTGACAAACGGACGGATGCACAAACAGACACACGCATGGAAGGCGTTTGCAATCTCTCAACCACAACCTGTGCTTTTCATGGTCTGTCTTTACAATCTGAAGACATAGCACCAATAATAAGGGAGAAATAAGGACGTTTTAATGTGACGACCTCAGTTAACCTTGAACCAGGGGTCAAAGGTCAAATTCAACACCTGGAAAAGATTGCCAGGCCATGACTTCCTACAAGTTGTTTTCACATTCCGAACCTCTAGGAGCAATAGTAGGGGAGATATGAGTCCTTTTTAATAGGATAACCCCGTTTGACATTAAACATGTGATATGGTGGCCATTTTGTTTTTTGAATTTGGCCAAAATTACTATCAGGTTAGCTTGTCTTGCCATATAGCTTTTGTGCAAATTTGATGAAGCTAGCTGGAATATTTCAAGATTTGGAGCACCTTTTAATTTTTAAACAATTAGCTATGGCGGCCATTTTGTTTTTCCAAATGAGGCTAAAATTTTTCAGAGACAGGTTTTATAGCCATAAACATTCCCTGCAAATTTGGTGAAGATATCTTCATAAATGATATTAATGTTTACGCAGAAACGTGATGAACGGATGGACGCACGGACGGAAAGCGTTTTATAATCTCCCGACCATGGCCTTCGGCCGCAGGTGGGAGATAGTAAAAAGTATTCCCCCTCCGTTCTCCTGGAATGTATGGATATCATGTATAATAAAATTCCTCAAGAATATCATCTTGTGTATTTACCTCTATTTAATGTCCTTTGGGGACTGAGTGGAGATGACCACACAGTGGATATAACCATCAATTCAGTTACCAGGCTAAAAAGATGCATTGTGGGTCGTCACTTACTCCCACTATAAAAGTCAGTCTTTTTGTGATAGTGGCAACACATTCGTTTCAAGTTGAACAAGATTATATGTTTTGAATTGCGAGGAATGATTCATACTTTAGTATGTTTGATTTTAATTAATTTAGTTTTAAAGATATTGTATATATTTTTGCTCAGTTCATATTTGTGATGTCAAGATGTTTCATTGTTCAAAATGATGCTTGAAAGATCACACTTGACCAGTAGCAAAGAAGTGTCAACTGAAGCCAGCAGGAAGCTTTCTGATGCCGAGGAGGTAGTTGCACCCCCTGTAACCTTCTCTACTGAAGTTACATTTCTGATAAGATACTATTACAATTGCGTCCATTAGGTAAGGAAATAGATTGCATGGATAAGAGGCTGTAATGTACTAAGATAACATTAGGTAGCTCACACTGCTTCCTGATTCACAGGACAATTCTAACCAAACCACGGTATCTCACAGTATCAGACCACAACCTCGGGTCAGAATGTGGTCACCTCATTTGAATATTTGGGGAGTAATGATTCTCTTCAGGATTAGGTTGAAACGCACTTTGGAAGATCAGGCATTTGAATGCAACGGTTACCAAAGGTAGGGTAAAATTCCAAAGGGGGCGAGGAGATCCTGGGGATACAACTTTCAAAAAATCTGTAGGGTAACTGAGATAGTGTCCAATAAAGACATCAGAATTCGAGCGACACCATCTTATAACATGAGCAGTCCAGTAACATTAAAAACGTTTTAAAATGGTTTAAACATGTAAGCAGTAGATTAGATTAAAACTTTTTTTTTTAAAACCTAATTAAACCCTATCTTATGATTTACTTAATGTTTCCAAGTAAATGTTCACACTGTAATGTTTAAAACGATTTTATAAACATTCTCTTTACAAATATTTTTGCTGAAAACATTTATTAAACGTTTATAAAATAACTCAAGTTTGACTGGGAACGCTTTTTAAACATTTATAAAATAACTAAAGAAATGAAGGTTATGCTGGTAATGTTTTTCAACCGTTCATCATGAAATGTTTGATAAACAGTATACATAAAATGTTTAAACAACATTTGTTCACAGTGTTTGTAAATGTTTGCTCTGAAAATGTTTTATGACACATTTAATAACAACTGGTTTTCATACCCATCATTTTAAAACGTTTTGAAATGTTATCTATCAAATTTTTAGAAAATATTCTATCATAAACGTTTTTCAAACCCATTTTTTAGAATGCATATTAAACATTTACCTTCAAACATTTCCAAACAAGGGTGGTGGTTAGCAATAATAGGGGATTTAAGAGGACTTTGTCATTGTCCCACATGCAATCAAGTAAGAAGAATTGAATGGGGTGGGCACAAGTTCTAAGCCACTATATTACAATTTTAGACATAAAAAAAATATTTTCAGAAGTGAGAAACTCAAAAAGATATTGGATTTGACCTTTGACTCCATTTTTATTGAGACATTATTATTTTCATCTGTAATGTTTTTCTGACATTTGTCACTAAATGTTTAATAAACGGTTTACATAAAACGTTTCAAAAACAGTCTATTATAAATCATTTTTTAACCTTCGCAAAATGTTTTCCCCCAAACGTTTGAAAAACTCAAAAATGTTTACTGGGAGGTTATAGGGCTAAAACCAGTATTAAATAGAGACCCATTCAGTATCTAAAAGAAAATATAGCTAAGTATATGTTTGTAAGAAGTGTGTAAATGGTGTTGAGGCTGTGGACATTTGTAGCCATTGGTCTCCTCACTTTCGTTGAGACAATAAGTCCAGAACTTTGTTGTAAAAACCACATATATATGTAAATTTATGTTTAATGTTTTATATTTCTTCTATCGGGTATTTTTCAAATGTGTGATCACCTGCTCTACATATCTGCAACTGTATCATTGTCACATTTTAATAACCCACATTGTTTAGCATCCAAAAAACTGCAGTGCAAGGACTAAGTTTTATATTTACCTCTTTCTGGGAGGAGGATATAATCAAACCTCCACAAATGTCCCTGAACCCAGTTAGGAAGAATCTAATTTCAGTTGCATTTATTTAGGTTTATTTAGTTTTTACATAGCTATTTCATAAAAGCATGTAATCACTCAAGTTCCTCTGGCAACATCTGGTTAACTTGCCCGAATTGCTCAGAATGAAAATTACTACATTCCAATGAAATGTAAATAAAAAAATATACAAAAACTGTGTTCATGGCGGCTGAGATCTAATTTTTCTCACACGTATCTAAGCCATGAGCAGATTATCAAAACAATTTAGGAATTCATTATGACAAAATATAAACACTGACTTAAAGTAATGATGTGCATCACTTAAGTGTTGCCAGATATATAGAACCATGCTGAAGAAGGAATGGAAGTGTCATGCCAAACTTATAATTAATGTGTAATTTTCGTCCCAGTGGTAAACTGAAGTGAGGGAGTTTTTTAATACGCAACTTGTTTGCAACTTTTTCTCACTACCTTAGGATATTTTGCTCGGATGGAGGATCCTAGAGATGAATTCTTAGACACCAAAATGAAATGATTTTTTTAATAGTTTACTTACATGTTAGTACTGGTAAAAAGTCGAATATTTTCTAATTTGATTTAACTTTTTTTTTTCAATTCTTCCCCTATCATACCTACATTGGGTTAACATGTACTTGAGGAATTGGAAATGAGCACAGTATGTGGCTTAGCTGGAAATGTTCAATGTCTGAACTAAACAACCAAGTCCAACAACTTCCCAGGAATGTATCATGTGACGATAGACAGGATGAGTGAGAGACATTTTTCCAAACAAGTAGATTATAAATAACGCTAAGGTAGGATGCAAATAACTGAAACAGCAATCAAATTGCAACGACTGCTGACTAAAGGTTTTATACCCTAAAGACTTTTATTTTCCAACTTTGCTTTTTAGCATGTTAGATACATATTATTATATGTTGGTAGTAAGCCTAATCTATCCTTGTCTCTCTTTAAATTCCTATTCATTCTGTGTGTCTAGCATATGTCTCCTGCTATTAAAATTGTCTACTTCTGCTTGTTTTATTGCTGAAAATTTGTACATCAATTAACAGAATTCATCAAAGACAGAAACAACCAAAGGTCCTGTACACAGTCAAAATAATTGTTCTCCACTCTCAAATTAATACTACATTGACTTGTGAATGATATGAAAGAGCCTTAGTAAAGACTATTTATCACCTCAGTGTCAAGTTTTATGGGTTTTAAGGTTAAACAAAGTCCCCTAAAGCTCATTATTCAATGTATGTCAAGTTACTCAGTTGATATTGTTGGACAAGATAGTTCTAAACAAAGTATTGTTTTAAATGTTTCTTGCCAAATAAAGCAGAACATGGTCATCCGTGCAGTAAATAGAAATAGTCTAAAATATATTTCTTTAGAAATTTGAAGTAATTATTAAAATGAAACAAATATTAATGTAACTAAATACCACTGATCAAATTAGACAATAGAGTGGCGTGAAATATATGCCAATTTATATCAGAAGATGTACAACATAATCAAATTCCTCTTCTCAGCTTACTCAACGTCTTTCCACTTTGACACAATTCACACTGCAGTTAATTTCAAACATGCATGTGGATGACAAAAATGATTTCAAAATTAAAATTGAAAACAAGTCTATTACTCAGAATACAATTAAAATGGAAAAACATTTCGGATTTTTATCCTCCTACACTCATTTTTCATCTTTGAAGTAGTATAACTTTTTCAGATAGATCCGATAAAAATTTAATAAAACAATCTGTTTCCATTTCCCAAACGATTTATGCAAAAATTCGGATACATTTTCATTTTTCTACATATTCATTCATTAAAGATAAAAGGATGTTTAAATTTTGTTGATGGCATCAAGGATGAGATGAGGGTCAATTCAGAGGTAGGACGATCTAGTAAATGAAGTTTATTTTCAATAAAAATGGTTTTTATGTACTTTTATAGAGCTTGATCTTCCATCATATTACAATCTGTAAGTTGCTAGAGCCACAAAGTGGGAATCAGAATCCAGACATATAGCAGGCCGACAAGAGAGACCCCAGGGAGATTGTAGAGGTATGGATGGTCAGTGTACTGACAAGATATGTCTTAATGTGCTTGAATGATGACAAAGAAATGGCACTTCAGATGTCATCAGGGAGTTCATTTCACATACATGCAGCATCTTTGACAATTTCTATTGGTAAGAGGTATTTTCTCCAGAAAAGAGTAATGTTTTTCTGATTTATTTTGACCTGCAGGAATTTTATGCATTGAAATTTATTTTAAAATGGAGCTATATACCCTTACCTTAATTTTATACATTGATATTTATTTAAAATGGACCTATATATAATCTTTAAACATAAGAGGGAATATCAGTGCCATAACGATTAAATGACACAATGGGATATTTTCCAGAGTGTTCTGGTATTTGGGAAATAGCAGATGTAATTCATGTTATGAAAAGCATAGAGAACATAAAACAAAGTGGTTATTTCATTTACTACTTCCGGCTAAGGCAAACTTGCGATGTGGGTTTCACGTTGTTTGACTAAAAAAGATCTACTGTGGTATTATTTCAGGTTGGTAGCTGCTTTGGTAAATTCAGAAAGTCAAGGAAAAATGGGGCAACATCAAATCGGAAATGACATTCATGACTCAGAGTTTGTCGGGCCTGAATTTGGATGGAATTACATGTACATTTTTTATCAGTGATTGCAACTAAAAAGTAAAAAAATGCCATCTTCTTGTAGTTGTAATTGGATCAGAATCTCAAGCTGTATTCCCCTACTTGTAAGGGTAGCCACCCTGTTTGCAATATTCTACCATTTCTACTTAATGCTTCAATAAATGTGCAGCTCAGAATACAAAAGAGACAAGTGTTTGTATGTAAAATTACTTAAATAATATTTAGAAACTTTCACTTGTAAAATAAACGTAAGATCAGTTATGACCAAAAAACTGCAATATTCAACTTGTTCCCTTAACAGCCACTTCTAATATGACCAAATTACCCTTGAAATATACAGTGTCCCATTTTTAACTAGTCTGATTGCAGGGTTTGAAAAATTGCAATTTGACAGAGGCTGAAACACAGAGGTTTGTTGAGCTTGGGTAAAAGAGGTTAGCTCTGAGTTTTCTGTGTTGTTTTTATTAGAGACATTAAGAAATGCATTCATCTAATAGATATTATGTTTCTGTTAAATGATTAAAATGTCTGGGATTACTTTTATAATTAAGTCTGAGTTCATTTTTAAATTAATTAGAAGAGTTTGTATAGGAGTCACTTTTCTAGTTTCAGCAAAGACTGCAGGTGAACTGGAAGTGCTTGTGAGATGATTGCCAGAGCATGAGAAGAGTTTTTTCTATTGTGTAGACTGACATGGCTGTAGAATGCTGGTGTAACTCCAGAAAGATTGAAACTATGGAATCCATGGCCCTGTAATGGACAAGCCAGACAGTATAGGCCTAGGTTTATTTGGCTTTAATGTCGCTTTCAGCACTATATAGGTCATATCATGACGGGTAGTTTTATGGGCAGAGGAAACCAGTACATACAGTTGGTCAAGGTTCTGTACTGTAAACTGCCAACCATCAGTAAGAAACTATCATCTTCCCCACATAGGGTTCAGGGTTTGAGTTGCCGACCTCAGAGGCGGGAGGTGAGTGTGTTACCACTGTGTCACTGTGGGCCCGCTAGACAGTGTAAGCACTTGCTTAAGTGCATCCCTTTAACTGTATCAAGACCTGAATGAGAGAAATCTGGAGGTAAGTAGGTGATGATGGGAGAGGTTCTAGAGAACGGGAGCTTTGTAGTGGCCAAAACAGGACAAAAAAACGAGAATTTTTGAATGAAGGGAATCGGATTTACTAGAATATGTGCCCCTGCCTTAGCAAATATTATTTGAATGTGTTTATTCGTATCGAAATTCACCACTGATTGGGGCGATGTTAAACATTCTAAAAAGGCAAAGAATGCCAGGACGAAAGCTTCTTATCCAAATTTCTTATTGAAATTTCCTCTTGCAGATATCTAATTCTTTATAAATCTTGACAATAGTAGATTTAGATGAAATAACTCCAGAAATGCTGACAAGGAATGCACTGATAAACCAATTGGACGGTCCATGTATGTAACAAGAAAGCCAAATAAGTTTTTATGTCAGTAGAATAAGCAGAAGGTATTAGAGGTCTAAAGGTCAGGAGAGTTTTTTTTTGGAAGGCTTGTCTACCAAGTAAGCTGAGTGAATGGAGGGACCAGAAATCACAAATGCAAATTAGGATCAAATCGTTCATGTTAGAACCTTTTAGTGTTTTATCATCACTGCTAAGGATGATTAATCATCTTCTGTCGGAATGACCTAAACTGATATTACATTCTTCTATCGTCATACATACATGCTGTCTCTGATCCTGCATTTAAAATTTTTTAAAAAATTTTTTGTCACACTGAGACTCGTGATGAGCGAGGGACCTGCCATTCATTGTAACAGATGACACAGACCACTCCAAACCGCCCTTTTCCAACTCTGTCATTGAGAGGGCACAGGCTCCCGGAACTACAGATTATGGGAAGATCATAACAGCCATAAATAACTTACAGCAATACCTCACCTACAGGGGGGGGACAGCGATTCGCCCATAAAAGCAGCAAAATGCAGTTTCTTGAGAACAAATATGCAGTGTGGTTTTATAAAAGTTATCAGAATGAAAAGAGGTTCCTCAAACTGTAAAATGATAGTAGCATATAATATCTGCCACTGTGTGGCCTAGCGGGTAACACACTTGTCTAGGAACTCAGAGGACGTGGGTTCAATCCCAGGTACAGGCAGATACATACGTAAGGACGTTGATAAATGGTCATCCTTGAGCCTCTATCTTCCAGTTAGGGGAAAGTCAGTTACTTGTGAGTTGGGGCTGTACCTGTACAGTCGGATTGGTTAAATAGCGCTTTGAGTCCTGTAGTATATGGAGATATTGCACTGAGTATAAATACATAATAATAATAATAAAAGCATCATAAAATATATTTTGTGATAAGTACAAATACAACCATATAACTTGTCCTATGGCAATAAGATTATGGCTGTTGGAAAGTGGACAGCATTTCGCCGATTATTTTATACTGTTCCCCAAAAAGTTACAAAGACTTTTAAACACTTTGCAAACAATAAATAAAGCTAAATATCAATTCTTCTCATTGTATTCTAGCACTTAATGAAGTTATAAATAGTATTTATATTCACCATAGACAAAGTTTAGACAACATACAGCTCTTTGCATCAGTCAGATGCAGTTTGTAGGGCATAGTTCTCACTGATATATAAACTTTTTTATTCATCTTTATAATCCTGCATGCTGTCAGTTCTAAAATCTTAGGAAATTATCAAGACATGTTGCACACTTTTCTTTGCTATAAGGCTCCTTCAGAATCAACACAGATGTTAGTTTTAAATGAGGTACAATAGAAATTGGCGAATCGCTGTTCCCCCATGAATCACTGCCCCCCCCCCCCCCCCCCCCCCCTTGTAGTGCAAATGGGTTTTTCTGTCTGAACCACTACTATTTTCAGTGACCACGATGTATGGCCAAGATACTTGCTTGAATGACCCTCAAAATTTTGCTGTGGTCCAGAGTCTTCTCACGAACAAAGAGGTATGTAACACTGACAAACAGTAACATGTGACTGCAAGTCTCATGCAGATTGTTCGGAAGATATCAGAAGTGATGAAGTTCTTGTGGAATTCCATCGTATTGGTTAGCTGCGTCGAGTTTATGAAGCATGGATATTATAGCCAAGTTAGAGGAATCACTATTAGCAGTCTGGTCCACACTTCGTGAATCAGGTAATACGAGGCCGAGTTTAATTGGCATGTTGGGATGTTATATGTCCCATAATATATGGTAAAAAATATTTTTAATGCATACAAAATTGAAATAAATAATTAAAATCAAGATCAAGATTTCCCGATACATGACAGATATTAGTGATGCATTCTCATGGCAATTCAGCACTGATACATACTACTTCACATCCCGTAAAAATGCGGTTAAAATGCAAAGAAATGTTTCACAGATATTAAACACCGCCCCAGAATATCCAGAATGCAGCATTAATTTGAAGGTCATCATAGGCAATACCAGTTCCTATATTATATGTAAATATCAGTGATTATAGGTTGAAAGGATTTGGTGAAAAAATTCATTAAGGACCATGCACAGTGAAGTGAAAAGGTAAGGTATTTCACTTTTTGCTAGTTTTCTTTGCATTTTATTACGTTCTTTGTACATTTTATTAAATCTTAAATTAAATGTCAAAATTGTTAACATAAATAGTACCATTCAAATTATTGACTGCCCTATCAAACGACAAAACAAAATTCTATACTAGTTTCTCAGAAAAAATAGCGGGTGGAGCACCAAGCCCCACCTTATTCAGTGCCCAGTGAAAATTGTTCTTGTTCATCAATACCTTCAATTGGGTAATGGTGTATTGCCAATTAATATTGGCGCCAAATTCATTTATACTTCATTCAACATTGGAAAGTCAAAGGGGCAAGATGCCATTTTATATGAAAAGTTTTTAGGAACTGTTGGACTTCGTTTTTAGCCCTCAGTGTTGAATTTTTAAATATTGGCGTCCAATAGAGCTACAGAACTTTTGAGCACAGAATCCAGGAGGATTAGTGCTTTGATTATTGCAAGTCTTGCTCTGGGGTGCTGGAGTCACGGAAGAGGGATGAGTTCATTTTCATTTTTATATGTGTCATCTTAACTGTTGTTTTATATATTTTAGTACATTTTAGTTTTTTAGTTGATAGGTTATATTTTAATATGGAACGCTAGTTTCCTGATTTTTCTTCTATTTTATGAGTAATCGGGTTGATTATTTGAACTAATCCACTTGTTGGACCTGCAATATTCAAAGCACAGAGTGCTGTATATATTCATTTCAGAGACAGTGACAATAACTGCTGTATAAATAATAGTGAATGATATAATATCAGTGATTTTATTGATTTATCAGTAACATAAACAGTGGCAATGGCTCCAGCCAAGGAATTTCTTTGCAAAAAATGTGGCAACATTTACAAATGACCAATTAACACTAAATGTAATTTTATTGAAAATAACAGTGAATCTAGTGTTTTACCTGCCAACGATATTGAAACATCCAGTGAAAATGACTCAAGTGCTCTTAACTTGCAAATTCTAGTCGAATTGAAAAGCCTAGGTGGCTGAATGTCCATGATGGAGGAAAAGATGGACAGCAGGGAAGCCAAATATGCCAGTTGGTCAATGCAACAGCCTACAGCAGCACCTACAGGTGGGACTGCTACACCAGCCCTGGCACAGAGTCACCGTATGTCACAGCTTGATCAGGTGGTCATCCCAACACTGGCTACCATCCAAGGAAGTCAACACATACAGACTGAGGTAGACAAGCTACTTAGACAACTGGTTGACTTAAACAAATCAGGTAAGTCTAAGTCTCAGAGGGGAGGGAATGAAATTGTCTGGGTAAAGAGACAAGTTACCTGGCCTCAGAACTTTGTATTGGGGGCAGTAATAAAGGTAGAATGTCCTATGATGCATTAAATTGGCGTCAATGGGTAGTTGGATTCACAACGATTGCAAGGGAAGAAAAACATTTAGAGATTAAAAATTCAATGCTTGAGTATTTAACTGAAATCATGGAGGATGACAACGATTTTGGTTGGCAATCAGCCAAAGCCTCTCATGCTGTGCTGTTGTGCAGAATGGAGGATGGAAAAATTGATTGGAGTGAAACTCAAACAATTGATAGAATCAGAAGGGCGCATGCACAGAGCCAAAATAATGGGGGTCAAAATTCAAAATTTCCCAAGTCAGAGGCTAAACCAATTATGGCATGTCTTTTTTATCAAAGGGGATTATGTCACAACCAAAGGGACCATGAAACAGCGGGAACATTTTACAAACATGTCTGTGCTACCTGCTTCAGTATGGGGAGGGAAAATAGACATATGTCAAAAGATTGTAAAGTGTCCTCCAGGAATTCAAAAAACGAGTGATGCACTGCCAAAGTGCAGTGCCAAGTTGTAATGATACTGTACATAATTGTCATTTCTCTAACAAAATGTATTATGCTAGTAGAACTGTGTATAGTAACAACTTGTGTAATGGTACTAGTAGTAACTGGAAAGCTGACAGCGAGATTCATAGGAAAATCTTATGCACAGGTCGTGGGTTCAAACCTGACTACAGCTAAGGTCAGATCTCAACAAGTCAGCAGCAATACCACAAATACTCTGGCAGTCAAACTTAAGACATGTATGGCTAGTGGTGGTGGACCAGTTCACGCCCGGTGTAGCGCCAGATTTTACACCCCACATAAAATGCATGGGGGTGTAATATATGGCAAGTTCACTTGCCATATTTTACACCCCTTGCCATATTCTTCACCCCCCTGCCATATTTTACACCCCTTGGTGGATTTCTTTACAGTTACTATATTATGAAATAAGTGAAGATCAACAGCTATGAATATCCACAAATTAAGCATTAAAACTCAAAGACAATAATTCCTTTACTTACAAATTGTTATATGTCTAAGTATAACAAACTGAATGAAATAAAATATATTTAGTGTCAGTACAGTGGGATAAAATCCTTTCTATTATTATCCTTTGAAGTGACAGGCCAGCCCATTGCTGTTGATTTGTATTCACTAGGCTAGTCCCTGATTGAAAATATCCCTATTGTTGTCTTAAGTCACCACAGCCCTTTTTTTGGAATCTTGCTACTCGACCTGAAACTATGTCCAAGGCTTTAAGCTCCTGTGGCTTCTCACCTGGGGGTTCGTGTTTATGAACTGTTAGTGTTTTCATTTTGTTGACTTTAAAAGAAACTTACAGTAATAGGTAATGCATAGGTTATTGTTCTATGATAAGTTAGTGATTAGTTAATTAGATCTATGCATTGTTTCTTTTGATTGGATTTACATCACATAATGAACAAAATGGGTTCATTGAACAACTTTTCTGTGGCTTCTCATCTAGAAACCATGAACAAGCAAAAATGACATATGCACATAAATTAAATGAATTGTAACATATTATTGATATCCATGAATACTGAAATATATTTTATGATAACTGAACATGCTGGATGTTATTGCATATCAGAGTACATGTATTTTATTAACAATGGTATTTTACAGTTTTCTATGTAATAATAATAATATAATAATAAAGTTCTTCAAGAATGATTTTTACTCTGAATATAATATAAACCATACAAGCATATATAAATGAATAAATTTATGTTACATTACCAGGGAGAAATATCTCCTGTAAATACCTTAAAAAGAGTTTTTCAACAATACCAATGAATTCTGTGAGCTTAGCTAGTCACTTGACCACAAGTGAAACAAATAAGTTCAAAAGAATGCTAGAACAAAAGGCAAATCTAAGACTAATCCATTTGCCCAGTCACATAAATAGCCAAACAAATCAACTTAAAGAGTCTTGTAACAATAGACATATCATAATCTAATCCAGTTTCTATCACACCCCAGAAGTAAAACAAATCAAGTTCTAAGCAGTGGTTAGACAATGGACAATTACAAACTCAATTGCAATCTAACCAATAAAAGGTTTGCCCTTAATCTCCAATTGATTTGCTTTGTATAGCCCAGTAGGGGGTGTAACTTTTGATGGGGGTGTAAAATATGGCAGCAATATTTTACACCCCCTAAATCCCCTATTGTTAGGGGTGTAAAATATGATTGCCATATAATGCACCCCCTAAAAGATCAAAGAGAGGGTGTAAAATATGGCAGGGGTGTAAAATATGGCGTTACACCGGGTACCAATTCACGCCCACCCTTAATTTTCTTGAAGATTTATCATTTTTCATAGCGAAGATGTTTACCACATCATAGATAATCATCAAATTGATCATATATTTGTAATTTATTGTTTAACTGTGATTGTTTTGGATAAATTTAGGGATGGGCGTGAATGGGTACACGGGCGTGAATTGGTCCACCACCACTAAAAGTATGAAACAATATACCTTCCTAACTCAAAAGGATCGGGTCCATCATAATCCTAGTACAGGGAAGCAAAAAACCTTCAGGAATTATCACACTAGCACCACTCATAATTCTGAATTCCAGCTTCCACTTCAAAACAGATTTGAATCCATTTATCTGTCAGATCTGATATATCCAGCTGAGGAAACTAGTGGCAAGTTTGGCATAAACAGTGAACGCAAAATACTTGTGATGTCACCAGTACACAAAGTAGGTACTGAGTGCAGAAAGGTCCCTAGTGACAAGCTGCGTTATTGGCAGTCAGTTGATAACAGTGTAAAAATATCACAAAACGACAATCCTAATAAGGAACAGGGCAAATGTAAAAAAACTCACAAAATTTGCTCAAAAATAATTTGGCCACAGGATAAATACAAATTGACATTGCAAGTAAAAAAAGAAAAACAAAGACAGACTCCAACTGGCAAACTCGGATCCAACATATAAAAAGTGGGCTGAACAGAACCCGGATAACTTTGGCTACATCCCATTGGGATCCCTTCTGTTACCAAAAATGAATGCTAAAAAATTTAGAGGTACAGATCCAGTCAAGTTGTACGACATAACAAGAAATGAAGACACGTTTAACTTCATGTCTAGTCAGATACAAGTCAAATCACAGTTAAATCCAGATATTTGGAAAAATTTTTTGGACGGATATTGGGATAAACAATTGTTATATTTAATTAGATACAGATTCCCACTATATTTTGATAGAAATTCAAAATTGGACAAGAACATTAAAAATCATAAGTCAGCTACAATGTTTCCACAAGATGTTGACCAATATTTGAAGGAAGAGATTGAGTTTGGGGCTATTGCTGGACCTTTTAGTGATCCACCTTTCACCAACTTTCACACTTCCCCTTTCATGACTAGAGAGACTCCAGGAGGTGAGTTATTATGGATCTCAGTTTTCCACATGGCTTGGCAGTGAATTCAAAAATTAGTAAATATTCATATCTTGGAACAGATTTTATACTGACACTCCCTTCCATTAATCACATTAGAAATAAAGTTAAGAAGTTTGGCAGGGTTCTCTCTTATATAAAATTGATATGTCAAGCCTTCAGACATGTGAAAATTGACCCCAGGAACTATTTCTTGCTAGGTTTAAGACATGAAAACTACTTCTTTGATACCTGTTTGCCTTTCAGACACAGACACGGAATTTTTAGTAGACTAAGCAAAGCTGTGAGGTTTATAATGAAAAATAAGGGCTATGACGTCATAAATTATATTGATGACGTCATAGGTTTTGGCACTGTAACCACAGCAACTCCATCTTATGACACATTATTTGAACTATTGCAGAAATTAGGTTTTGACATTAGCATAAAAAATTAGTCAAGCCATGTACAAAGGCCATTTGCTTAGGGGTTGAAATAGACACTGAAAAATTCACAATGTCAGTTCCATAAGAAAAATTAAAGAATATACAAAATATATGTCAATTTTGGCAAAACAAAACTAAATGCAGTAAAAAGGAACTCCAATCTCTTTTAGGTTCACTCTTGTATATATCGAAATGTGTGGAATTTCAAATTTTCTTAAACAGAACGTTGGATACCCTCAGAGCGCATTTTGGCAGAGATGAGATTAATTTAGACCAAGAGTTTCACAGAGACCTAAATTGGTTCAAAATTTTTTTGCCAGAATTCAATGGCACAGCTTTCTTCAGTCATTCACCTGTCTAAATGACCATCGAATTAGATGCCTGCCTGGTTGGCCTGGGCCCCGTTTGTATGAGCCAGGTATATACCATAAAAATTCCAAAAAACTATAAAAATTACTCAATAGTTCAGTTAGAGATGTTGAATATTTTGGTAGTCCTGAGAGTGTGGACAAAACAGTGGGCAACCAAGAAAATGTTATTAAAATGTGACAACCAGGTAGTTGTAACTTTATTAAACACAGGAAAAAGTCAAGATTTCACACTAGCAGCTATGGCCAGAAATATTAATATGATTCTAGCTGTAGAGGATATTGAATTGCAAGTTATCCACATTTTAGGCTCGGATAATAAGATAGCCGACTTACCATCAAGATGGGGTATAACCAGTAACCCTAACCAAAAATTGCAAGCTCTTATCAAAAATCCACTCTGGTTGACCATATCTGGTGACATCCTTAATTTAGATTGGTCTGTATAAATTCAGGGCTGCCACAAATAGTCAAGTGCGTGGCACATAAAGCAGCCAACAGAGCAAGTCAAGCCTTCAGACCAGCTACACAGGCCTCATACGTCAGAAAATTTTGACTTTTTGTAGCATATTGTTGTTTCATAAAAATGCAATTGAAAGATATCACACCAGTGGTGGCTCTCTATTTTTTGGAATTTTTGACAGAAAACGCAGTTTCACATACCTCCATTGCCAACTATGTATCTGCAGTTAAAGATAATCTGTTCTTACATGGACTGTCCATTTCAGCATTCCTGGATCCAAGAATTTCTTATTTTCAACAGTCATTGACCTTTAACAAGCCTTATTCACCCACATTGAAAAAGATCATAGATATTCCATTACTTCATTCAATCACAGCAGTATGTGATACCATGTGGATGGGGCAAATTTTCAAGGCTTTATATTTAACCGCATTTTTTTCATTTTTGAGAATTTCCATTCTTGTACCACACTCTATTCAAGCTTTTTCACCATTGGAACAAATCACAAGAGGTGACGTTTTCTTTGCCCCCCCTGGAATCCATATTTTGGTTAAATGGACCAAGACAATACAAAATAGAGATTCTATTAGACTTTTGAAAATTCCAAGCTTGGGAGTTTCACCTGTGTGTCCTGTACGGGCAATAAAAAATCTCATGGCCTTAACCCCAGGGACTGAAAACTCATCATTATTCCAAATAAAAAATGAGAGAGCTCAATGGGTAACACTTACTGACACTAAGGTTAGGCGAAAATTTTTCAACTATCCTCCAGAGATTGGGAATGCCACAGGCTGACATGTCTCTCCACACCTTCAGGCGTTCAGGTGCTACACTAGCTTTCAATTCAAATGTTGCTATACAAAGCATACAGAGTCATGGCACCTGGACGTCTGAATGTGTGTGGAGATACATTGTACAGGATCACAATGCCTCTCAAGAAGTGGCTAACTCAGTCAAAAGGCTATTATCGACTCCTCCAACATTCTAGTTGGGGTTTGGTGGAGGTTGGGCATCTACCTCAAATATATATTATTCTCAGTTATTTTTAACTTAAAGTCATGTTTAAAGGTCACCTAGATATTTGGCAAGAAATAGGATTAAGCTCTTTTTAATTTAAGGCCACCCTAACTTTGTATAATATGTGAAACATGGACCATAATTGATTTTTTCTTAACGTGTAACAGTAATTGTAAAAGTTTCATAACCTTAACTTGATTTAAGGGGGCCTTATATATCTAGCTTTCTTCAAATCACTTAGGGTGACATTAAAGATGGCTGTAGTATTGTTCATAAAAGTAGAAAATAATAATTAAAAAATTATTATCCCATTTGTGCTTGTTATTCCGTGTCAAAGGTCAAAGTTGGGGTTTTACGTCCCGTTCAACAGCCAGGGTCATATTGGGACAGGTCCTCAGAATTGTCACTTGTGGGACTCGAACCCACAGAGGTGTTATTCCGTGTCAAACTGTACTGAACTGTAGGGGCACTGCAGCACCACCAAATACTGTTCCAAAAATTGATTTAGCATCAAATAATATTTCATTGTGTTTTTGTCTAATTTTTTTCAGACTTGCTGGATTTCATTCACTGCTTTAATTTGGATGGAGGATTTTCCTGATATTTTGCATATCATATCAATTCAGACACACCTACAGCAATGTGAAAATGATTTTAAATGGATATGGGGGGTCACACATGGTGTTTATTTACAAAATCTTTTGCATTGTTGGATAAAGAAAAATTGTGCTTCAGTCATACATGATACCTTGAGAAGCAATTTTTGTTTCAAATATTAAGATTGCTTGTTTCGTAGTCAGTTTCAAATATTTTCTTTTGTGAATGATTATAATTTTTATACAAATGTGAAGTGTTTTTGTGTATTTTTGTACTACTGTGGTTTATATGTGTAAATCATTAAAATGATTGCTCATAAAACACACTTCTGAAAAATGAACATTGAAATTGTCAGACTATGTTTACTTGATTACATTATAATCAGGGCCATTAAATTAAACAAATTAAAAAGTGTGAATTTTTAATCTAAAAAAGAGTGTATTTTCAACCTAAAAAGTTTGAATTTTGAAGCTTACAAGTGTGGATTCTGAAGCTGAAAAGTGTGGATTCGTGAAAACGAATTCACACTTTTTCAATTGTCTGATACCAAAAGTGTGTTTTAAACAGCGATGAAACTGATAACCAAACACTCATTCATAATTTGACCAATACCTTATGAAATAGTGATTTTCTGAAATAATTTGAGGCATTCTAACTTTCCTATACATTTATATGACTAATTTAAGAAGGTATCACAGACTGATATTGTTTATTATGTATTCTAAACAAAGATTGTTCAAGTAAAAAAAAAATAAAACCTAAAATATGTGTATTGGAGTCAGATCAGCGTGTTTTGTTTTGCCAGGTTTTGTTTAAAATAGACTTTTGTGTTGTGGAGCTGTGTTGTAAATATTTAGGCCCAACATACATTCCACACTGAAAGCACTGATCACCTAGATAGATTCATTTCAATATGTAGTTTTCCAAGAAACCATTCTCTATTGACCTTTGACAGAAAGTTATGATGCAAGAAAAATAAGTGGTATTATGGGAATAAATCCTTACCTTAAACACAGTTTCTCTTCATAAACAGTGGAAATGTCAGTAAAGGTAACCTCTTGAAAGAATAAAACAAAACATAACTTATTCGGTTATGAAATATAAACCAATAGTCAACCTGGGTTAAAACTTGGTGAAAATCACTTCCTTTCCAAAACTACCACTTAACCTTAACATCAGCAGTAGCACATATGGACCCTGTACGGTTGAGATCGTAAATAATTTCACAAGAACCGTTTGCTTTTTATCCAGTTTTTTACTGTAGGTCATGTGCTTCCTGTTCTTTTGAGAAAGAACTGTGTTGAGGAAGAATTTGCACACTTTTGAAGAGATTTGTGCTGCAGGGTGATTTATACTGCTGCAGAGAGTACTCCAGTCAAACGATACGACTTTTTTTTGCTCTTGCTTTCTTCTGCATCTAAGCAATGGGCAAAAATTGGCAGAAAGTCAAAGACAGTAAAGAAACCAATTTCACATATTATCCAGCCCTTAACCTGGTCGATTTTTGTTTTTTTTTTCTGCTGTGGCAACAGTCATCTCATTTCAAATGTTTTCAATCGCTCAATCTAAAACAATTTAACAGAATGCTGCATATGGTATAGAATTGAAAGAATTCGCGAGTTACTCAGATTTATCAACTGTCTGTTTTTGAAAGTCGTATTTCAAATTACAATCAAATATTAAACTTCTGTTTAGTCAAAACATGCAAAGATGTTGTAAAAATTAAAATAAAAAGATTGGGACAACTACCAAAAGTGAACAAACTTTCGCTTTATTCATAAAAAATGACTTCTTTAAACGCAAAAAAAAAGAAAGAATGATTAAAGTCCTCTATAATTCCACTATTATGTGTTTCCACTTGAAAGTTTATGCAAATAGTTTTTAAAACAGAATTGATAAGCTCAGTGGTATGTATGTCCTTATCAAAAATTAGTTCAAATCAAAACTGCTGTTGGAGGCTCACATGGAGGAACACTGATAATTCGGCCATGTATAGAACTTCCTTACTTTTAACTCAGTTTGTTTTTTTTTACTGAAAAATAAGGATATATTCTGATACATTTTAAGATACAGTGATAGATATTTTGCAACACTGTATTCATTTACTTGACAGCAGAATAAATTATCGTCTACTAAATTACATAGAAGATTAATTATATGGCCCCATTGCCATCTTGTATGTTTTTCCTTTACTCTATTTCCATTTGATCTAACCAGTTTTTGCTGTATTGTGGGCGTGTTCATCTAGGGATGACCCAAACAAACCCTTACCAACTCTAGTGTCAGTTAATGGAGTCGGGGATTAGGGAAAAAATCCAGAAGAAAGAGTGCGAAATATCTTGGTCTGTTTCACTTCTCTGACAAGACGTAGTACAGCCCAGCTTGTCTTGATCAATATCCCAAGCTGACTTGGTGTAAGTTTGTTTTCTCCACAATTAGATGAGAAACTATCAGGACAAGCCCTGACTGCCAAGTTGCACCAGGTCATCGCAAGCCACAGTCACAAACTGACAAGACCAGAGCTCTGTCCCAATCCACCCAAACTGGACTCATTAATTTCTGGAGTTGGGATCTTAGCAAGACTAAACAAACCTCTTGTTGCTGCTGTTACTCATCATTTATCACTGCAAAGATGTCCGCTACACATCAGAGGGACTTTCTAAAGAAGCTTAGGGCTCTGTCATTTTTATTAATTGAATATTTTGATTTTCATTCTGATTTGCAGACAAAAAAGGACTCATCTGAACCCAGGACCTGCACCTGCCATACAGCCAGCACCTTCACCACAACCCCTACATCACCCAGGTGAAGAAGGAATAACAAAACGCCTGGCTCATGCCATGGATCCGCAGTAGAAAAGAAAAAGAATGCTATAGGAATCTCTTGGCCAACTTAATACAGACTGATCCTGGTCGCCATTTTTTTTCAGGATGCCCCCTGCAGTTTTAACCTCATTAAAAATGCATAGACCACCGCATCAAGAAGGAAGTCACCAATTTTAGGAACCCCTTAAAAGTTGGATTGAACTGGCAATAGGAGAAACATATAAGTCCTTAAAATATCAATGGCTGGTTGGCAAAACCACCATATGGAAATTCGTCCCTGTTGTCTGCAGGGCCATCCTTGATGAATTCCATACAGAGCAGTTGATCTGCCCCACCACTCCAGAAGGCTGGAAACAGATCGAGGAGAAGTTAAGAACCAGACTGAATGTCTTTCACACTCTTGGGGCACTAGAAGGAAACATATCACCATGAAGAAGTCAAAGAAATCTGGGAGTGAATTTTAAGATTATAAGGCCTTCTTTTCCCTGGTGCTCCTAGACCTGGTCGACACAGACTACAGATTTCTTCTGGATAAATGTTGGGTCAAGTGGATCTTTATTAGATATACAAATATTTAAACGAAGCAAGTTGAAAAAAAAACACATTAAAGATGGCACCTTGGGGCTTCCGCCACCTGAACCTCTGGGTAAGGGAGGGCCAGATTTGCACTATTTTTTGTTGGTGACGACACCTTCCTCTTGATGTCATGGGGTGTTGAATTTTTAAGCAGAAGACAACTCACAAGGGAAGACAGAATAGCAAACTACAGGATCTTTAGAAGCAGGAGGTAGTGGGGAATGTGTTTGGAATCCTAGCAAGGAAATTCGGGGTCTACCTAGGTACAACAGGTAAAATGCCAAACATTCTCAGAAACATTGTTTTGACATTTGTCATTTTTAGGACCCATCTTATGAATCAAATCAAGGCAGCATTTTAAAACACTGTAAACATTACTCCCTCCCTGAAAAAAATCCATAGTTACTTACAAGATTGCCCCATAATACCCCCATTAGATAGTTTGTTAATTAATATGTTCAGTATTGTAATGTAACAGTGTTATTTTATGTTGCAGTGTGACACCTTGGTGTTTATGTACCTAAATTTTAGATCTGTATAAAAACTGTAACACTGTGATTGTATAAATGCAGTGGTTTAAGAAGGTGTTCATTGTCGGATGATAGTATCACCGAAATGGCAAGCTGGGTTTGTTCATTGTTGACAAAAAGTGTTATTTTAAGGGATAATTTAACGCGTGATGGTAGACTTGTACTACCAGGCGTTATGTGGACTTGAAAGAATGCGAGTCAGAGATATCCGCAATCTTATAATCAAGCGGATTATTATCAGACATATCGAGATGTAACTTATTTTACAAACTAGGTCATACACATTAGTAATGATTTGAAATTTATCAAATGAAAAGAATATTAATCACAAACAACACCAACAAACAAGATTTAACCTTGGTTATTTTGATAGTACCTCCTAAAATACACCTTGTCTTATTCAGACAAATTTCATCTTAAATACCTCTATAATATTTACACGATAATCAACCCATTACCTCACTTAAAAAGTCGGTAGTGAGAAGAAATATGCTGAGCTCTTTCAAGTCAGATCAAATTAGCTAAAGAAACTCTGCAATGGTAATTTAGGCATTCCTTCAGTAATGTAAATGTACAGGAGTAGACCAGTTATTTCGTAATCCTGACTTTTGGATTAATATTTAGATTATACCCTAGTCTGAGATTCCTGGTTTGAAGAAACGAGAATATTGTTTGGCATGTGTAAGGAAAATATATGTGTTTTGAAACAAGCTTTATTATTTCTGATGAAATGTAAACCTTTGTAACATATGATGTAAAAGTGAGAATATTTAAACTCCAACAAGACGTTTTTACGCAGCCTTTATTAGTTCATATATTGATGTGGTTACTTATTTTCTCATTTATTGTAAGTGACAAATATAACATCTATAACAATAGCTACAATATAATAACACACAATTATATATGCCCAGCACTATTTGACTTATTTGTCACTATAAATACAATACGTGTTGAACAAGTATTGGAAATGTACATATGTACTACCAAGTCATTTTCATGAGAGATTTGTACAAAACAAATTGATGTGAGTAATAACGTTTTACAGGAGTTTATGGATCTTTTTAAGGACTTTTCTTATTGCACAGAGATATTTGGGGTCCCCTTGCTGATACCATCCACCACTTATGTACATTCCCAGGTTCCCTACTCTGTCCTTTTAAAGACTGTCAGTTGACCTAGCAGACTTATGAACTAGATATGATGGAGAGAGTTAAAGATGGTGACAATCCCGGGGATATTGTCATCCCTATGGCATCAGTCCTCTGTATCCTGGATCCTGATGTCCCTTGTGTCTACTTAAACTACTAACACGTTACATCAACCCCAGAGTCACAAAAACAGCAGACACTAGTTCAATTTACAGAGTAGGAGTGAGCACTGATAAGGTATTGATCAGGATAGGAGTGAGGGTAGACAGGTTGATGATGTCAGATGTAACCAGCACACTGATGTGTCCACAGCTATAAGAATACATGCATAAAATGTCACAGGAATCTCACCAAAATCTGATGAGGTTTTTTTCGTTGTGGACTCATGGTTACTAACAGTATTACCCCATTTCTATAACCATATTACTACGATGGAGACAAATATATCACTTTTATGGAAAATCCTGTCACTTGGAGCTGCTGAATCTGGCACCATTTTACAAGTAATGGCGTTTTGACTTCATCATATTTAATAGGAATTTTTAGCAAACAAACATAATGGTACTATTACAAAAGAATCCATGCCTTAGTTGTTAAAATGTCCTTTTTTACATTTATAATAATAAGACACTTTGATAAAGCCTTCTAAGTATACAGGAATCTTAGGATTACCTTAATATAGGGCTGACACATGTGGGACAGTGTCAATAAAGACTAAAGATATTTAAATTAGGATCATTTTAGTCTCACCCTTTTTAGTGATCATCATGATACAAAATACATCTTTTTACTGTAAAGATCCTTTATTAAACATTAGAGCTAGGTGGACTTATTTATTCACAGCTCCCTTTTAATATCTTACACTGCACACGTAGAACTGCAACAAAGACACTTAAAAATCGAACTTTTAAAGGAGAAAGCATATATGTTTCACTTAGTAAAAACAAAATACAAGTGTGCAAACAAATGTGATTAAAACTTGTATTGGATGTAATGATTTATATATTCAGTTTGACGAATTCACTGAAGCCCATGGGTTGGGGAAGTAAAATGCCAAAAATAGATTAAGGAGCTAGAAGGAACTAGAAAGCATTCTTATAGCACAGACCTGTGCTCAGGTTTTTTTTTCAAAACTTCAGATTTTTTTAGTATCCAGATTATAATTAAGATCTTAAAATGTTATGGTTTCCTCCTTTGGCAATGGCCATACTGACCTGAACAATTTCACGAAGATTCTCTCAATATCCTTGGAATAATATCAACCAGAAAGCCAAAATCATGAAAGTACATTTAAAAAGAACCTTTGAAAATTCAAGATTTTTTTTAGCCAGAATATGATCTAGATCATTCCCTAAATTTAATCACTTTTTTCTTGTGTCAGGCTCTATCCACATAAATCCTTTCATTACTTTTGAATTAATCACAAAGACATACACCAAACAAGCTGACAAACAGCCACACTCAAAACATTACCTTCAATAGAGGCGATTAATCCTGTTGTACACTAGGCTTGTGTAAATATTTTCTATCTCATGTCTGGTCCACTTCCAACGACACAATTTACTCATAACATGAAACATAGGCCTGTTCCACTATGGTGATCAGCATCCCTAATTGGATTACGATCCTGGAAATTTGCTGTTCTGTAGGCAATGGGAAACCCAATCAGAATGTTTGTTAAGCATTAGGGACCAACTCTTGACCATGAGTTTTGATTTAGGAAGCAATTAGAATGTTTGGTGGTGTTCCCTATTATGTAAAATGCTGACACATTATTGTTAAACTGTTCCTGATTCTTATCAGATCCTGTGTTTGGAAATCCGTCGCAAAGCAATCTTAAACTTATTGTACCATTTGTTAATCCGTCTTATTGATCTACCAGTGATGTTACACCTATATTAACATTTACAAAGCAATATTTCCATCTTAAATCAACTACTGTAGCAATTGTCCTCCACGATCGAGTTACGATCCAGGTAATTTGGCTATTGGGAACTTGACTTTCTCCATCTTTTCCTTCTTAAGCAGGATGTTTGTAAACCTATTGTATAGCTAGCACCTGCCTTCCAGATAAATTCAAAGTGCTTGAATTTATTGTAAACTTTGCCCGATGTTTATCAGATCTTGTATTGGAAACCCTATTGCAATCCCTTTGTGTAGGTCGTAAATTCCATCTTCTGGATCATATCTTGATCCTAAATCCATCTATTTGGTCGAAAACCGATTGAGAAGTTTTCATTAGCAAACCTTTTCTCATACATCATAAAGATTTGAATATTTGAAAAGATCCATTTGGATTGTCCCCAGAAATTAATTGTATATGTCACAGGAAGACATCCCGAACAAAACGATTGGGGTTTGCCATGAAAATGATTAGGATAGGGTTAAAAAATGGCTTCATGATTGGTTCATGATGGCTTCGCAATAGGGATGGGATGAAGAGATCACATCAAAGTGGCACAATGATGCATAAAGATTCCCTGATCCAGGCCTCAGCATTCATTTTTGCTAGATTTTGAAGAGGCATGACATTTGAGGTGTTTGGGCACCCCGTATGTCAGTCCTGCCCTAAAGACAGTTATTTGAGGGTGGCCTTTAATTCTTAAGTCCAGTGAAATCACTACCTCTGGTTGTGAGGTCTTTGGCTTCGCCCATGTTCGACCTCTGAGGTCATTTCTCTAGTGAGGTCCCGTGACCTCTGAAGGTAAACCCTACCTGCTGGGACCCAGTTGGCCAACTTGCGAGAATGACACAGGCAGGAGACAGCTGAAGAAGTTTGTGGGGATGAAGGGTATGATCAAAGGAAAATGTCAAGAGATAAGCTGACATTTATTCTGGCAAGCAACTAGCACAACATTCGGGCCCACTGCCACTTTCACACAGCCACTACTTTCACAAAAGCTGAGGACACTCCGGCAGTGCCAATCACAGCAGCACATTACCACACTAAGCTCCTACTACATGGTGAATCATAGCCCCTAAAATCTGCTGGCTAAAAATATTAAAACCATTTTTACAACACTACATGGTTGTTGAACACACCATTATTCATGTCCAAGTTTGTGTGGTAAAAGTGTGGCAGTCAGGTTTTGAGGGGAAGGCGTTGTCTGAAACGATAAAATAATTCACCTTCAGCTCACCATCAACAAATGACTCATCCACAGAAAAGAAATTGGTGCACTCCTAAATCTTTCTACTGAGATGACTGTACATGAATATCTGAGCAGCAGAACTTGATCCAGCAGTAATGATGTCATACCAGATAAATTTATAGTCAGTATCAACTATGCCACGTTATATGATTGACTCAAATTTGAAATTGATGTATTAATTCCAGGCAATGGGGCTGGTTGGACACAATAGGACTTGGTCTCAGTAGTGCCTGATGGGGACATCACACACCTCAGGGATGATGCAGTTTATGGTCGACCATCCCACCAAGTAGGAGATGTGCAGAGAAGTGTAACTTTCTCCTGTACCAGGTGTCTGAGTGTAATTTTCCAACTTAAGACCTGGGCTGATAGGTTCATTGAACCAGGTTCTCTGTCTCTGTAGATCTGAGTTTAAGTGCTGCTCAGTTTCAGTAAAAAGCACTGGAGACATCCTCATAAAGTTTCTAAAGAATGGGGCTGATCTTCCTCATACAATTCAGCAATCAGGTGTGGTAAAAACCTCATTATGATATCTTCAACTCTGACATTTCCCGAAGAAATAATGGCTGTATCTGTAACAGTTCATTTATTTGTCGATCCATGTTAGTCAAAGTCCAAATGGTCAATGAATTTTCACCTCTGTAGTGATACCTATATAGGGATCCAGGTCGGATTAGGAGGTAATCTTTAACAGCAGGTGAAATCACCAAAGTGTCATTAAACAATCTGGATTGCATACCCAATCTTATTCATCATATACCCATTCGGATACATCATATATATGTTCAGGGTGATCATCATTTTCTTCCCTTGTGTGACTTTCATCTAAAAATCCCAGTAATCGATCCACAATTGCAAAGCAAATGTGGAAACTATGGTGCAGAGTACAAACTCTAAAATCCGGTCGGGAAGTTGATCTCAGAGCAATTGCAAACTTATCGTGAATCATTTCCGTGCAAAAAAATTTCCCCACTATGCTCTCAATCACGAAGGAGAAACCCCATTCATGGAAAATTTGAACCAGGGTCTAGGTTTTCAATCGGATCACATTAATGGGACAGAGGTATTAAGGTTCGTAAGCCATTCTGATGAACTGGAAAACTATCACAAACTTTTCAGGGGCCTATCGGAAGACTTCATTAACCAGTTGCATCATCACTTGGAAAATATCAGAAACCTAACATATTTTTTTCTAATTAGTAGGTCAAACTGACATAATGGAACAACCACATAGAAGGACTTAATTTTTGTGAGCCGAAACTTCATGTTTAGAAGCAAAGCAAAGAATTACAAGAAAAAACAGAATATATATTGCGACTTTTGGTGATTTCACAAAACTTAAGACAGTAAGAAAGCTCTTGTAAAAATACGAACAGTTTCTAAAATAACAGCTTTTCAAAATTGGCAAATTGTTTGTCCACAAATAATAACTTTCTACAGATCAAGAACTAAATTATCAATGCGATCTGACTTATACACAACTATTTCACCCCTCGACTTCCATATGATAATGATTTTGTTTAATTAGCGCACTGAGTTCCTCATTGTGGGGAAGATATTGCGCTTGCAAAGCAGTAGATTAGATTAGATTAGATCTAATTTCAGTCAAGTAGTCAGTAGTTTACATAACTGAGGACCTGGGACATTTCATGACATTACGTGGCTGCTTGTAAAAACATAAAACTGTTAAAAAATGCCCTCACCGTTTTAAAACATTTTAACCCACAGTTTCATTTCACTATAAAACACAATTTTTATCATATATATGCACATATTTAATTATATATATGATACATCTGTCATATCTGTCAGAAATGTTTTATCTACTGTATTTTGTTTAACATGCAATATATTTGAAATTTAATAATCATTCTATGGGATGTTTTGGGGACTGCTACTTCAACTTATTTTTGTCTTCATGTAATGTTTTAAGTAACATGATTTATTTGAAATTGCATAAGAATCATGTGGGATGTTTTTTGGCCCACAGTATGTTAGTTCACATTTAATTTATTTGATTTTGCAAAAATAATTATGTGGGATGTTTGTATATAGTGTGAAATGTGAATAGTTATAAAGAGAAGTGTGTCTCTCATTCTAAAGTCACTCTTGATGGAAACAATAATATCTTGAGACAAATTACAATACTTCTAGCATTAGACACAAAGAAACTCACTGTAATGGAACAATCAGCAATTTAAAAAAGCGATATTAATGAAGTATTAAGAACCTTTACAAATCAACCACCTAAATTTCGGCTAGAGACTTGGTCCCAAAATGAAAAGTACAAGTGTTTAAGTTAGCACTAATTAATCACTAATTCAGATTTGAAAATAGCTAGGTTCACCTTTGATAAATGCTGAATGATTCATTTGAGAAATAAGGGACTTTTTCCAAAAGGTGATACCCTTTATTGTAACCAGGTTCTACTTAATGGCAAATAATGTGTGAGTAATCTTATGATCATATTATTACAAGGGGTGATCACTTCTCAATTGATATTTGGCAAAGTGCATTTAACATTTATCAAAGATGCTATAATCTTTTCCTTTAACCCAATGTCCTTTACACACTTGTTCATGGTAGAATCTTTACAAATGCAATTATTTAAATCCATGGCTTCTGTTGGAATGATTATTAATTTTGTGACCTTTGCCCTGTGTTTAACATATTTGTATGCTTGGGCATCAAAGAGAACAATTGGTTTTTAATGTCTGTTATTGTTTGAGTAATATTTGTGAAGGGAATTTTTGGTGTTTATATATTGCCAACTCAATAATATGATTAAAGACCTTAATAGTAATTTATGTAATTAATATTATCAGGTAAGCTCAAAAAGCTTCACCTAAAATGAACATAATTCTTTCAAAGTTGTACTTAAGCCTTTATAAAAAAACTTTGTCCATTTTTTTAGAAAGACAAGTATAAAGTTAATGCTTGAATTAGTGTCTAAAATGGATGTATGACCAAGTTCTCATTAAGACATTTTCCCATGAAAAGATGTTTCCATCAGTAAAATCTGGGGATGGTGAAAGGACACTAATTGTCTGGAGGTCGATTTCACTAGGGTTCTTTTTTTCTGATTTGACTTGAATATATTCTTCTGGGGGGCCGATTTGACTGGGTTGAATAAATATGGTTCTATTTATTTAGGGTTTGCCAATAAAATCAACCAATTGCTTCTCAAATGAACTGACTATAATAACATTTTTTCATTATCTGACAGATTTTGAAAGTGTGCAGTTTTTGGTGCCAGATGTCCTTTGCCAGATGGAATCTTCTAATTTTTGTTCTAAATTGAGAGAATAATGGTCTTTTTGTTTTCATCTGTACATAGTACAAAAAATTCGGTTACTTACATAATCTTTCAAACATTTATACACTCTTACACATAGGTCACACCTTTCTGTGTTAGAGTCATGAGCTACAACTAAATGGACTTGTCTACCTTCATTTGTGCTTCTACCACATTTGATCTGCTTTGTATTTTGGTAGGGTGCATTGGGTCAGATTCTCATTTGGGTAGGATGTTTTCAGTGCAGTTTGACCCAACTAGTAATGCATTTTTCATTTGACACCACTTTTTTGAAATGCTTGAAAATATTTAGCCTTACTAAAAATAGACACACTGGAGGGATGAATGGAGGGATGGGTATACGAGACAGTTCATTCTTCAACATGTATTGCCAAGAAACAAGCATTAAGCAGAAGTCAAATACATACAGATGTGACCATGAGGAAAGGCTTGTCATTAGTTTAGGTTTGATTCCAACTTTATTTTACCAGTTATTATCACTGGCCAGAATAAGCCTTGAAACTGTATGCATGCTGTTTCCCCAGTGGAGGACGAGTCTTCAAAAATATCCAGTCTGAATCTGACCTATGACTACATAACAGTACTACTGAAGTGTGTGGTGAATTAAATAAACTAACCAAGTAATTGCTTTGTTTCGTAAAAGTTAATTTTTGATGGAGCATTTCTTGGAATGTTTAGCAAGCAGTTAACCAAGACCCATACTAGTGTTACATATCTATATAGATACTTATTAAGAAGCTGATTCTGCTTTTGAACTCTACATAAAGTGAGAGTTTTTACTGATAAATATAAAGAGTGTTGCAAATTGCATATCCGTTTTTTGACGTCTATCCCTGTATATGATCATGTCATCAACATAGTTTGATGTCTATTAGAAGTTTGCAGAGACCACTACCTGTCTTCATTTTAATATGTTTAAAGATATGTTTAAAGATGTTTGGATCAAGATATGATAAATCACATCATTCCGTTCCTTAAATATCATGAGAATACAAGTTCCTACATACTTTATCATAATTTTTGATAACATGAATTCTCTATTTTATATCTTGATGACATCAAAAATGCTATCTTTAGAGTGGCACATTCAACATTACACATACATCACCAATATGTGTAGAGTAGTACTACAGTGTGAATTTTTTCGTGTTAATAACAAAGGTAAGTGATAAATCAGGAACCAAAACCCTCACAAGGACCAACAAGGGGCCACCGTGGCAGAGTGGTAACGCTCTCCCCTCCCACCTCTGAGGCCAGGGTTCGATTCCTGGCATGGCCTCAAGTGGGAAAGCTGGTAGTTGCTTGCCGTTGGTCAGCAGTTTACAGTACAGAACCCTAACGAACTGTATGTACTGGTTTCCTCTGCCCTTCCAACTACCCGTCGTGATATGACCTGTACAGTGTTGAAAGCAACGTTAAACCCCAAATAAACACAAGGACCAACAACAGCAGTATGGTGTAGTACCTTTTTAATACAAGTTGACATCGGTCAGGGAGGTTCAGAACAAAAGGGAAATTGATCATTTTAGTATTAAGCATAACGTCCCTTTTATGTATATGTTACGACCCAAGTGTGAAATTGTCCATTTCATGAAATGGACAAGGAAATTGTCCATTTCATGAAATGGACAGCCTCACTGTCCATTTCGTGAAATGGACAAATCCATATATATTTTGCTATCCATTTCATGAAATGGACAAAGTCATGTACGAAAGTTTAACTTTCATTCATGGTCAATCTTTTGGTTTAATTTATCCCTTTATTCCCCTATAATAATGATATGTATATTATATACCTTACATTAAATTAGTTAATAGTTAAAAAGTTATAAATATTTGAAATATATAATACAAGTGTCAATTATGTAAAGCATACTTTTTAATGGGGATTATTATTTAAAATTATTTAAAATGTATTGGTACCTGGTATATTATTTTTTACTGTTTGCTTAAAAGAAATACAATAATAGAATTTTGTCTCCTTTGTGCACTAATCTTCTTTAAAAGGTTTTCCTTTAATGATTAGATCTGAGGAATTGTAGCCCACCCTTTGAAGATTAGATCCAAGGGTTATTAAAAGTAACTGTCAATTTAGAAAGGTTGAAGCTATCCCAAAGGTTACAAAAAGAAGTGGGCTAGTTACAATTAAATCCAACTTACTAGTGGTGAGGCTTTCTTTTAATGAGATCTGAGGATTGTGGACACACATTTGAGGATTAGATCTAAGGGTTAATTCAGTGCCTGTTATAAGTCTTATAATAATGTGGACAAGCTAATAATAACAGTGATATCAACATTTGCAATTACTAATGTAAATAAACTACCAATGTGGCTTAGTGTTAAACGATCTTAATGTTGTAAAATATATATTGCAGTTTAGTCTCACCTAGATTCTATCTCAAATTTTTAATAAATGTAAATGCAAATATTAACAAATACTTAACTAATCTTGTAGCTTAATAATATTAGGTTCATGTTAAATTTTATAAGAAAACGTTAAAGGAATTATAATAACCTGCACCTCACCAGTAGACTTTAGGTTAAGTATAACCACTGATGTATTCTAATACAATGTTTCAATAAAAAACAACAAGTTTTCTTCACTGTGAATGAGAGTAAAACTTTCGTACATTTAGTTGTCCATTTCATGAAATGGTCAGTAGATTTTTTGTCCATTTCTTACATGCTAGTACATGAGACCATCTGGTTTCTTTCTTGCTCGCCGTACATAATGACCAGATATATGAAGGCTTCATATAATATTTTATTACCTAAATTTAATACTGCGAATATGCAAAAAATCGCACATTAATCACCAGAATACTGACAAAATGCTTTATAATTCATAGACATGGTTTAGATAAGACAAAATAAGTTTAAATTCAAAGTAAAACAACAATAACAGCCACATCTAACAGATGTATTTTGAGGGAAATGAATGAAACAAGGCAAAGCATTTTCAGAATTCATCATAAACCACTGATAATAAGTACACCACAGTGAAAGTAAAATATGATAAGGTAATATATATGATAGTCAGTGTATTTTTTTGGAAAATATTCAGATGTTGAAATTGAACTTCATTAAACCACACACTGTCAACAAAACACTGATATTAAAACAGTTGTGTCGTGAAAAATAATCGATTTGGAGGCTTTGGCTGGACTGATGCTGGTAAAATCTTCGTTATGAGTGCGAACAGATTCTAGAGATATTGTGAAATCTTACCATAGAACAATGAGACATCTTGGAGGTGGATATGATTGATTCATGTTTTGATTGATCTGTTTTCTCTACTGGACTCTTTTTACTCTACCTGAAGTTGGCCAATTTCAGATGACGAATCTTACTCCAAGTTAAGTGTCCGTCTGTTACATGCACTCTGCCAGTATGCCTTTTGAAAAGGACTATGTTGTGTAAATATAAGGACATTGAATTCCTGATCTATGTATTTTGCAGCAAGTATTGATCATTCTGTACTGAAGCTTATAAAATATAATGTCGCCATTTAAAATATATATTTTAGATTTTGCCATAAATCTTTTGAATTACTATACACACTGAGGGGTTTATAGCATAGTTATATGGCGCACACACATACAACCACAAACAGTGCTTTAATATTATGGCACAAGCCATGAGTTGGATCAAATGCATAAAGTATGGCATTACAACTTATATAAAAGGTGTCAGAATGAGGAGGATATACAGGCAAGCACAATGTAAACTCCTAAGTTCTGCTAAGACTAATCATCACAGTAACAAAAACAAAATATAGCAGGACTTTGTTTTATTTATTTATTTATTTATTTGGGGTTTTACGTCGCTTTCAACACTGTACAGGTCATATCACGACGGGTAGTTGGAAGGGCAGAGGAAACCAGTACATAGAGTTCGCTAGGGTTGTGTACTGTAAACTGCCGACCAACGGCAAGCAACTACCAGCTTTCCCACTTAAGGCCGTCACGGGGATCGAACCCCCGACCTCAGAGGTGGGAGGCGAGAGTGTTACCACTCTGCCACCGTGGCCCCTTGGACTTTGTTTTAAATCCATGGTATTTTTCGCAATGGAACCAGTAATTTGTACAAACGAAGAACATACTAAAGGTAAACTGTAGAACATTCGAAATTGTATAAAATGTAACCAGTATATTTTAATAATATTTTAATCTAGTCTTAAATCTTCCCTCTATCTCGGATTTTTCTTCTCTATTATGTAATAATCATATATCAATTTAACTTAACCTGGATTTGAATGGCTTGTCACAGTCTGACTTTTTGTGAGGTTAAAGCATAATGTGGGTGTTCCAATGGAGCTGACGCTACAACCGACCCTACAACTCTAGAGTCATTTGTGGAAGTTGCAGAAACGTAGGAAAAAGGCGCAAAAAGCATAGTCAGTTAAAAATTCTTGACAAGACAGTAGACATCCAGGCATGCTATACTCAAGACAAGCCCTAGGGTTGGGAACTTTTTATGCACGGACAGTCTGGAAACTAGTAGAACAAGACCTAAACCCTAACAAACAAGCCGGATCTAAAACGGACAATCTGTAAAGACAGACAAGCCAGGACAATGTTCTGGACCCATCATGACAAGATTTATGGTGTTGGGATCCAGAATCGGGATCCATATCACACAAAATAAACCCCCCATCATATGTGATAAGCCACTCATTTATTAATGCAAAGACAACAGCTACACATCAAGATGAACTTTTTGACAAGTTTTGGATCTTTTTAGTTGTTATTGTAGTTAATTTGTTATTTTTCATCATTATGTCTAGATAAAAAGACAACAGAACCAGCACCTTCCTAGCCAGCACCACAATCACAGCCACAGCCCCCACCACGAAGAAGGAGAAAGCCACAGAACCCATGGGTTATGCCCTGGATACTTCAAAGAGAAGGGATGCTATAGAACACCCTTGGATGAGGTAGTAACAACGGACATATCAGGTTACCAGAATTTCATCAGGATGACATTGAAGAAAGAATTCACAACCGCCTTAAGAAGTCACACACAAGTTTCAGGAAGCCATTAGAAGTTGGATTGAAACTGGCAGTTACACTCAGGCACCTGTCCACAGGAAAAACCTACACTTTACTACAGTACCACTGGAGGGTTGTCAGAACTACCTTTTGCAAATTCGTCAACAAGCTGAGAAGACATCACGGTTTAGCAAATAGGCCATCCACCCCAGCATACGACATACAACCCCCACAGGCTAACCAGGCGGCCAATGGACTCAATAAGAACTACAGAAACCCATTGAGGGAGGTTAAACAGCAACGAGGCCTGCTGAAACATTATTTCAATAACCTAGGGGCACTAGATGGGCAGGAGGAAAGGATTCAAGAAGATTGGGAAGACTACCAGCTGGCATCTATAAGTCCTTTTCAGGACTACCCAATTATTCCAAGAATTTTTATTTTGATGGTGTTGCTCAAATCTTAAACCAATTTCCAACCCATTTTCAACCAAATCCCAACACAATTTAACAAAATCCAAACACATTTTTAACTAATATTTTTTAATTAAAAGAATTAACTCAAGTCCTCAATGTCAAAGATCAAACACCAAACTATTTTATTTAAAATTTTATAATTTCATATTCATTCCGCTTTTCAAACAGAAAGATTTTTTTATTAATAATTTGGAAGAAATGTCTTACTGAAGTAAATCTTTTATTGCCCAGATACTTAAAAATAATATTATTTGCCAAACGTTTATGGAAATATCAGTGAACAGAGTCAGTCTGAATAAAACTTCAGTTATCTGGGAAAAAGTCAGTCAGTTATTTCTGTTTTTGCTCTGTCAGTCCTTAGTTTGTCACTCTGTCAATCACTCTAACTGTCATAATCGTGCTGTCAGTCACTATATGTCTTGGTTTCTGTCAGTCACTCCTGTAGTCAGTCATCGTCAATTGTCATTCAATGTATGTGTGTGTCTTTCTAAGTCATTCTGTCAGTCACTCTGTCAGGTATGTTGATAAAGTTTGTCAGTCAGTCAGTGTTTCAGTCTGTTTGTCAGTCCATCCAGACATTCATTCTACTTTATTTTTTTGTGTGTGTTGGTATTTTTTTTTTTCATTTGTATCAAACATTCATTCAGTATTTCACTCAATTGTGTTATGTGTTTGGGGCGTGTTTGATGTGTGTGAGGTGTATTGTTTGTTTTGGGAGAACAGCATAGCTATTAATTGTTTTTGAAATATTCAGGTGGCCCTGAAAAGGGCCTCTTTTATGTGAGCAGTCCTGATAAGGACTTGTGCAGGCTAATCTGTTGACTTGGGCTGACTCTGTTGGCTGGACTGGCTGAGAGGTCTTGCTTGTTCTTGCTGAGTGGAAGTTGGCACTGGTGACGGTACTGGTTGCAGTTGTGAATTTGAAATTGGTTGTTGTGTGTCAATCTGTTGATACTGCAGTATGGATGGAATACTCCCAAAAAGACTTGATAATCCAGAGGGATTGTGCTGACTTTCTTCAACTTGGATGGAGTCGACTGATAGTGGGTTAAAAATCTTTGTGATGATTTGCCTATCTCAAAACTTAAGCTTATTTGAAAAAAAAAAAAAAACAAAAAAAAAACAGTGATACTAAAATGCAGGCACACCTCCTCTCTCATCCGAGTCAAAGCCCAAATGAATGAAGTACACATGCTGACTCGTCATTTTATAGCCACAGATTTTGAAACAGACAAGCCGAAAGATGCAAAAATTTTTCAGGCTTGTCGGCTACAGTTTCCAGCTAAAGTCACCGACAGTACAGTATGTTTTCCCGCATAGTCTGTTTCCTTTTAAACCATTTGGTTTGTTATTACATACAGTCTGGAAAGCTAACCAAAGTGTAACCCACAAGCCTTTGATTTATCTGTCATGCCTGTTGCTGGGTGGATGTATTTAGGGTCTGTTACAAGAGTCAGAAACAGTCATAGAAATATCAAACATGTTTGATATTTTACCAACTCTTAAATACAACTGACTATTACAGACTATGTAAACATTGGTCTCGACTCCCAAAAAGAACATAGTTACCAACTTGTCAGCTCCAGTGGAACAGCGCTGTTAGGTACCAATTTATTAAGACTGTTTACTCTTTGCCAGCATTTGCAACTGACTGCTAACTTTTAGCCTTCATTTTAGATTCAAATCCACAGTGAATTCAAAGTGACAGCATTATCACCAACCTCACACATATTAGGTTTTTACCAAAAATAAACCCATAAGTGGTGGCTCCATATTCCCCACTTTGGCCTGACTCTTGCCAATTTGGAGGTGAGGACGACTTTTTAAGAATCCCTATGGGTGGGAAATCAAGATTGTAAAGTCTGGGAAGGTCATGAGAATTTTAAATATGTTTAATATTTTTGGAAAAGTCGGTGACTTTGCTTCCCGACACTCAAGATCAAAAATCTTTGCACAACCTATCTTAATGCCATTAAGTCAAATCAAAGAGGTCAAGGGGTACATCAGACAGATCCTACTGCCAGTGTATCGGGAGTTTTTGGTCCTGACTTTGACCCAGAAGATGAAAAGGAGTGGCAATAAGACTGCCATCCGTTTTATTCCCGACAATCATTTGGATACGAACTAACATGTCATAGCATTAATCCACCTAGTCATATTGAAATTGTATTAAACTCCTATAGGTCAAGGTCAAAAGTCCTGGGAACTCCAAATGAGGCTGGTCGTGATAGAAAAATAAGTAATGGACGGAATTGATTGGCAAATTAATCCTAAATTGATCCCAAGGGTTGGGATGTATTTGAATAACCATGTCTTTCTAGCAACTTTTGGAACTTTTCTAACCTGAACCTCGCTGACCTTAAATACGAGGCCTCTGTCCCAACAGTCCCTGAATGTGGAACCAGGCATTTATAGAAAAAGGAATTCTGGCAATTTACCAATACATGTGTTTTACAACTGGTATGCTAATATGCATGTATTAGTCATATATTTATGTAAATAATTATAAAATATGTAATATATTGTTATATTTGAGTATATTAGTTGTTTAGTCTATGCAAATAAAACTATAAAGTAAGATGATGCATACACAACAGTCCGTGAACACTATGTGTTTCTGGAGTCGTAGTTTTAGATTGAAAAAAAAAATCATCTGTAGCTGCAGTCTGTAATATATGTGTATGCATTGTAACAAATACCTTGTATATTTTAATGTTTGTGATAATATATTACCAAATTATTCAATAAAATGTTAGTGTGGAGGGCTTTAAAGGAGTTTGTGGCTTTGAAAATTAAAGCAATAGAGCTCTTCTTGCATCTATGATCATGCAGCCAAAGAACAGGAAGACTCTTTTCATTTGGTTTTCTAATGTTGAGATCAAAGGTTTGAGTGCTTTATAATCTTGTTTATAAAATTCCCACATTGAGAGTATTTTTCCAGAATGTGTATCAGAGTAAGATCTATTACATTCTGCATAATAGTCTATAAATATGCATTGGGCTATTCATACATATGAAAACTCAGCTAAAGGCTGTCATTTTTTTCATCTGAGTACAAATGTCACTGTTTCTATCGATGAGTTGATTTTCATGTGACACAGTTACATACTTGAAATCAATATGTTTAAATGAGTTAAATTTTTATCGTTGAACAGCTTGTGAGTAAATGTGTCGTGGTACACAGGTATGTGAACATTTGCTGTTTGTGTTTATTGCTAAAACTTATACAAATACCACAGATCGGGAAAAAAACACACACAGCAGTCGATCAGCTAAATGGAAAATCATGGCTTATTGTTCAACCCTGGCCTTGTGATTTTGGTAAGGTAAAACCACAGGAAGGCATTGAGTTACATTAACTAAAATATCAGGCCAAGCTGGAGTCAAGTGACATGCAGAAACTGCTGACACAGTGAGATAATGTCTCCTGCTTGCAGTGGTATAAATCTTGATGTTAAACAGCAGACAAGCTATAAAAGGATATTACTTAATATTTAATGTAAATAACCAGAATACTGGAGTACTGCAACAAAAATAAGTTGGCTGATCATGTACAGTTGTGAATAATAAATGGACAACAAATAACACTACCACTGTTCCACTGTGACAACTGTTAGACCAAGTGTTTGACTTTGAGTGTTGCCGTGACTGACACCTTGTCAAAAATATACAAAACATTAACAAGCCACGTGATTTGTTTGTGGGTGGAACAAAATATGTCATAACCCACTGAAACGATCAGCCTAGCATCCTTTTCCCAACTGCTATAATTCATAAAACCACGCCTAACAGCAAGCTCCGACCACTCTTGTGCAGTAATCGGGGGTTTCCTGTGATAAATCTTTTCAACTAAACAAGATCACACTACTCGAAAGAAGTTTAAAAAAAATTAAACATAGCACATCAAAGGCCAATTGGAATAACCTTAGAGGTTGCATCTATCTAAAGATTAATTGTAACTACCTCACCTCCAGAAGTATCCTGTGTACTCAGGGTGGAAATACTCTCTCATAAAGGTCTTTGTATAACATGTTTGATACTCTTAACCACCATCTACAGTTATCACCATTACGCTCTCAATCAACACAACTAAAAAGATAAGTCCACCAATAATACTATACTTAGTACTAGTTTTTTATAAGGGGATCAGGGGATGGTATGGAGACGCGATTGCTCTTGTGGAACAGTGGTATAACATAAGTATGATAAGTCCATCAATAATACTATACTTAGGACTAGCTTTTGTAATCATGGGGATGGTGTGGAGACACACTAGAGCCAGCCGAACAGTGGTATAACAGAAGTCTGATCTATAGAGATGTGACCAGTAACAGCTGTAATGAGTCCTGCATTATATTGAAAACGTGATCCACGTAGATCCTTACTCGCTGACAAATGATGCCACTCCCGTAATTATTAATAACCTTTAATTGAAAACTGCTTATGTACTGACCCAATCAATAATATTGGACCCTACTGTAAGAGACCACCACTGAAGGTGAATGAAATCAAGGTCGTCAAGGTCATCGCTTGAGAGGCAATGAGAGGAAGACAACGCCTCCAACGCATACAGCAAATTGCTGGGTGTTATTAGGGAGGTGGATTTGCTTGACGCCTTCATTCTGCTTAAAGGACTGTCAGTGCTATGTAGCAGGATAGAGATGTCTGCATCTCTGTAGGGATATCGATTTGTCCATGATAGCTCAATGAAAACACATCGCATGAATGCTTCATTAACTTGATTATTTAATCTTCAGACAAAAATTTCACATTGAGTTTTTTATTGTTTGGTGTGACGTGTGTGGGATGACTTTTGCTGCGTTTTTTCATTGGATATTTATTTTCGCAGCTCCAGGATAACAAATCGTAAGTGAGGATATATTATTTTTGCTTCGTATGTATCATATTTTATTCTACTACATTTATTTATATTTGAGTAAAATTATAAACTATTACTTGTTTGTTAGTGGCTCTCCTTAGTTGTCAATTGCATTCAAGAATAAGGTAAAACTTTTTAAAAAATACAATGTCCTGAGTTTTGGATGGCAATGATGAATGCGCTCAAATGTGGTAAATGCTTTCACCGAAAAACATGGTAAATTGATATGATTTGTATTACTGATATGCTGCTGGAAGGTAACATACAACTCAGAGCCGTTGTAACATGCATAAGGTTGACTCCATGCTGTGTGGTAGATGGTTGTCTCCTGGAGAATGTTATACACAAGTCAGATGATGGCTTCACCTGATTCCCACGACTTTGTCATGTGAGCTGGTTATAGATATGGTAACACAAATCCTTAGAGTGGTAGCATTTAATGCTTGATGAGTTTGTCTTTTTAAAAACAAGAAATCTTGGCGTCTTTCATTACTCACAGAAACTATAAGATGTTTGATTGGCCATACGATATTTACAGCCTTAGAGCAGATCTATATATAACTTGATCTGTTCTCTGACCTGTTGCTGCCCTCCTATATATGCATTTATAAAGGATCATGTGACCAGCTTTTGACTTTTAAAAATGATATTTTCAATAGAGGTATAGTAACGTGTTACATGCTATAATATTATGTCATTCAGTAAAGAGTAGGCATTAAAGCCAACTGTCACCTGAATAAATGGAATAATACTTTGTGTTTTAGCTACTTGACTTTGCTTTCCACAGTATGTTTACTGATGTCTCCTTATGGCTAGGGTTCAAAGTATGTTGTTGGCTAGAGAGAAGCTGTCATATTATGCACTCATAGCACAATTGAAAAACAGAGGCATAGAATCTCTGTACCACAGAAAACCCGCCACTTCTGGTTCTATGGGTGGATTTTTACATGGGGTAAATTTCCACAAAACATATACCACGGCCAGAATATAGAAAGGTAATACAAATTGGGTCCTGTACATTTGAACAAACTATTGATGAAAACGTGTCTAATGAAACTAACTAAGAATTTGTTGAAGTTAAATGTAAAATTGAAAACTGAAACTTTATAACTTGCTACAAAGTTTGGAAAAAACAAACAACATCTGCATCAATTGTTGTCATGTTTGTGAAAACATTGACAACAATAATATCTGTTGTGTACTGAATACCGCCATTAGAAAATAACACTACAAAGGCAACAAAACAAAGGGTATATGACTTCCTTGTGGACTTTGAAAGAGATAAAATATGTGTGTGATTTGTTTGGCCAAAGACCAATGTAATTGATTGAACTGTCATGTTGTGAATTCATCCAATCAAATTCAAGCAATAGGTTCCGGTTACTCGTTTATAGCTCTCAATGGTACTGGATCAGTAAACAACCAAAAGTGAATAAAAAACAGAATAAGGAAAAAGACATCTGATACACATGCAAGTTTCTTATGGGCTGTCTCTTACATTAACTGTAATCTCTATAATCTGTGCAACAAACTGTCAATAGTAGCCAGAGTATTTCCAGTGACAGGGATCAATGCTTTGCCTTTATTAAAGCCACCAAGCTGGTGAATTGTTATGTACATTATAATGCAGAATTTGAGAAATATGGGCAATATACATCTGCTTATATATACTTTATGAAGGCTGATAAAATTGCCCTAATGACAAGTGATTGAGTTTAAGTTCTAACGTAAGGTGGATCTCACACAGGAAGGTGAAGATCAGCTAGTCAGATTGGCTGACAAAATTAAAGAGGTTATCCAAGTTATATTAAGCCACAAAAAGTACGAGGTATTTATTTAAGATACTTTTGTAAACATGCAAAGATATAATAAAATATCAGAATCTGCCAAACAGTAATTTTTTAAAGAATGTTTAACATATTTATCACAAAGAGTGAAGGGTGTATTTTATGATAAATTTAAGGTAACATTGGAAAGAAATTTGCAACTGGTCTATAAAAAGGTAAACTTTAGTTATTGCCAACTGGGCCATAATTAAAGTGACATCTTTTTTTCTACTGGTTTTGACCCAATGTGCCCACTGAGACTGTTACACTGGCATATTTTATGGACACGCTGGTATGAGCTTGTTGTGTTTGTGTTGTTATATTTGTGTGGTCGCCCACCACTCCAGAGATTTTTAACTTTGACAACAAACACAATCCATGATTCTTCTGCACATAGAGTGAAAATATAACACTTCGAATTATGCTGAAGCATTAAAATGTGGAGGTTTTCAAAACATAGGAAACAAAAAAAATTAGTGCAAAATACAGGTGATAAGTTTTTTTAAAATGCCATAATAATGTAATGTGTATGATATCATAGAGAGACTCCAGAGACCGCACTCCATTAGACCAAGACATGTAGGGTTCACATGTGTTGCCAGAGTTGGTGTTTTATGTGCTGTTCAACAGTCACAGTCATACTGGAGGCGGTCATCAACACTGCCACTTGTGGGAATTGAACCCACACAGAGGTGACCGCCTGTGATCAGATGCCAAACTTTCTAATGACTCGGCCACCGTGGACCTCCATTTGTGCTACCAATATGTAGGTAATGACAAGATACATATACTCCATATCAACTTACAGAATATGCAAACCAGCACTGGGCACTGATATCTGTGAAAATCAGACAATTCTACTTCTTGACATTTCCTCTAATAATTTATAACATATTTTCAGCGACCCTTCAGCCAGATATATTGAGGCTAAAGAATTACCTTCTTACTGGGCAGTGGTAATACGCTACGAAAACTTGGTGATTGTCAATGAAATATGCAGATTTGTAAATGATCGCACTGGTTGACATGAGATTGGGGACAGCAATAGCTGTGGTGGTTATTTTCCAATATCTTACAGAGGAAAGCCATTAAATGGGGACTCCAGATAATCCCCAACTTACATGCTCTGATTTTACAGCAAGGCAGCTGCCAGTAACTGAAATTTGGCCCTGATTTGTGTCATTCTCCCGCCACATATATAGCTCTAAAAAAGCTAGAGTTTTATTTCCAAAAGGAATTAATCAAAAGATGTCTGTCTTTCATAGTTATTGATTTACCAGGGACGTTTGAATTATAGATGGGGCACATCTCTCAGAAGTAACATTTTTTTCACTTTGTGGATTTTATACCAATGAAAGGATGTTCCTTTTGGCTTGATATGATATCCTAATAAAATCATAACACAAAATGCAACAGTAGATGACTGGGGGGAAGGGGTATTCTTGAAATCTACTGCCTCAAATAAAACAACTGTACAGTGGCAGGTGGTACTCTGTTCTAAAGGAAATTACTTCAGCGGGCTTCAACAATGTTTTCAAATGTGATTTTATTGCTTTAGGGTCTAAGAAGATGATTTACATTAAAACTTCAATTTCACAGAGCACACCGGCCAACACTTTTGCTGAAGAGATTGTTACAAACATCCATCATTTCAAACAGAATGGAATATAAAACTGAATTCGTAAATATTAGAAACAGATCTATGAAGCATCAGAAAATATTAAATATGGGTGTTTTTTAAATTAAATACTATTATGCAATAATTTTGCAAAAACTGTCAATAACTCTTTCAAAGATGAAAAATAAGTAAAACATAGGAGTGTCAGCCGTTCACTGCAACATAAGGGCTGCAGTTTCTCCGTTATATAGGACAGAATGTGTAAAAATACAGCAATGATATTTTACACTGGTGTGGAGACTTTGTTGGCGATATAGCAGCATATTGCAATATTGATTGCAATGTGGAGTGATTTAGGAGACATAGATTGAATGTTGCTCTACGTCAAGACAGAAAGACTTCACTTCACGTAATACACTGTTAAATCAAATAACTCTCTCCTATTTACAATTTCTTTTTGCAGTTTGTCTGAGCAGAGTCTGTACATTTCATTCTGATTCTGGCGGTAATAACAAAATATCACTAGGCTGAGCAGCAAACCAAACTGCTGCAGTTTGGTAGATTATGAAATTAATAAGCAGTTTCTGGGCTCGGCCAGATCTTGATCCATTTTAAAGGTCAAATGTATATGTCTTATATTCCTATGTAGTCACCATAATCAGTGTGTACATTTTGAATAAGTTAAGGTCCTCAGTGGCCTAGTGTCCATCAAGTTTGGCATCTAAACACTGGCAGTCAAATCTGTGTTGGTTTAACTCCCACAAGGGATAATGTCAAAGACTTGTCCTAATATGACCCTGGCTGTTGAAAGGGACATAAAACCCTAAACTTTGATCCCACTTAGAGTAAATCGCCTGTGGTTAGATGTCAAATTTATAAAAATACTGATAATAAGAATATGTTTTTGAAAGGGCATCTGCCAATGTGGCCCAGAGGGTAACACACCCGCCTAGGAACACAGTGGCTCAGATTACCACTTAAATTATGGTCCTCTTTCATCCGATCCTATCCCTGGTGGCAGGTTAAACAACCTTAGGGGTGGTGATAAGAGGTCATCTCTGAGACTCTTTCAGTTAGGGAAAGGTCAGTCATTAGAGAGCTTCCACTGTACTGTCCACTGTCAGGATGGGTCAAATAGCATTTTGAGTTCTGTAGTACAAGGAGATATTGCACCGAGAACATTATAAAATACAGCAGCACAATATGTTAAGCATATTTTGATATGGCTTACAATGTAAAAATACTTAAGACAGGGAGATGGGCTGACATTCTGCAGACAGGCTGTTTGAGCATCTGATGCAGTTATCATTGTTTAATGAGTTTCCCAACAACCACATCTTTGTTATCACACAACCTTTTGTCAGTGACCTAATAACTTCCATTTTGTTACATCATTGATTGGAAGCAGAGATGTTACATTAATGTTGCTATTTAAGAGAAGCATCCCTGTTGCAGACTCTTTCAACTGTTACAGGGGTTAATTGTATGTGCATCTTGTAAAATGGACATCATCATCTGTTGAGGCAATTTGACACTTACCACTTGTTATACCTCACTCAGTGTAATTAAGCAAGGAGTAGATTTACAGTACAGTATTTTCAGGAAGGCACAGTATCATTACGGACTTGCTGGACTTTCCCCTAATGAACTCCTCTGTATAATCCCATTATTGTGGCTGCATGAGGCTTTATTCAATTATGCTGTTTCTCAGAAATCCATGGTTCTCCTATTTCCCAGTGTTGTCTATTTCCTTTCACTTAGTCAAGAGTGTATTTAATGTGACAAAAAACTGTATTTGATGAATAAAGCAACAGTAGAGAATAAAATCTTATACAAGTAATCGTTCCAACGATTTCAGGCTTCCCCAGGGGACCTTGAAAACCTAGAAAATAGAAATTGTCATGGAAAAGTTAAGAAAATTGAAACTGGAAATTGAAACAAGAAGTCATGGAATTTTTATAATACAATACACTGAAAACAAAAGTTAGTTGGTCTAACAAAGAAAAGTTGGTTGATCCTATGATGTCTAATTTAACCAACCAAGTTAGTTAAATCAACCAAGTATGATGGTTGGTCAGACAAAATAAAGTTGGTTAGATTTAACAAACTAAGTTGGTTCCTCAAACAAAGCATGCTAGTTAGTCCAGCTAAAGTGATTGGTTTGGTCTACCAGATGACTTAGTTTATTTAGCCAAGTGAGTTAGTTACTGGAACAAAGTTGGTTGGTTAGTGTGGTTACTTTTCTTGATTAGACAGGCCAGTTTAAGTTACCTAAACTAATTCCATCGGTAAGAGCTATAAGTAGGTTTGTCAAACCAGATGAGCTAGTTACATTTATTAATCAAATTGATAACTGATTTGGCTGCATGGTCAAATAATTTTATTACCTCATCCTTTTTAAAACAATGCTTTATACGACAAGAAACAAGTAACTCATACTCTCAAAATACTTTATTGAAGCATATTTCATCAGAAATAAAATGATGTTTTTAGCTCAATTGGCTTTAATATCATTTTGAACATGCACATTATATAGGTCACACCACAACAGGTAGTTTTAGTAGCAGAGTAAACCATTGCCTATTGGTATGTCCAGAGTTTGTGCTGTAAACTCATGGGCATCAGGAAGCAACTATAAACTTTTCCACTACCTGCTGGGTCCTCAGAGGTGGAAAGTGAGTGTGTTGACTAACACACCACTAAAGCCCTCTTTCATATATGTAATAGAATAGGGCTGCCAAAAATAGTTTTGTGTTTGCTCAAGTAATATACTTTTTGTGATAATGGAAACAAACTTTGACAGAAGGAAGAAAACAGAAATTGATCATTTTATGCCAAATTTTGTGCAACTATACAGTAAAATGCCAATGTTCAAGATATAAATAGCACTTTTCTTTGTACTGTCCTCTTAATAATACATTACTTTATTCATTAACAAGCAATATCAGGTTCTTAAAAGATGACAAAAGTAACTTGAACAGTTTAGTTTTTAACATTAAGTTAAATAGTTGTACCAAGAACTTCATTAATCCAGGATTATTACAAATGGCACAACAAGGAATTTTATTATTCAAAATAGATATTTACAAAATAATAAACATTTAAGCAGATCATAACTTAGTTTTCATTAAATTTGATGTATTTCATTTTACTGTTGCTTTCAACACATTGTAGGGGGGAGCTCAGTGGTGTAATGGCTGGAGTGCTTGCCTTCAACTTCTAAGGTCACTGGTTCAACTCTTTTGACCTGGGCAATTCATGTTGGAAAGTTGATAGTTAATTGCCGATGCCCAGTGGTTTACAGTGCAGAGTCTTGACCAACTAGTATTCTTTGATTCCTCCACTCATAAACTAAATGTCGCAATATGACCCTGGCTGTTGAACATGACGTAAAACAAAAAATAAACTAAATCAACATAATGCATAGCTTATACCATGATAGATGTTAAGAAGACAGAGGAAACCAGTACATATTGGTTGGCCAAGATTCTGTTGTGTACACTGTGCACATTAGTAAGCAACTACCAACTTTCCCACATAGGGTTGGTCCAGGGTTCAAACTGTCAACATCAGAGGTTGATGTCAAGTGTATTGCAGTCTACACAACTGAGCAACCAACAAAGCTTACTAAAAGCCCATTTCATTACAAATAACTTTAGGTCATTTCATAGCCTTTTTAATTGCAATTTATCCTGTTACTTGGAGTTTTTTATGCAAAAGTGTTTTTTAGTCTTTCTAGGTTAGACACAAGAGGTTTAAACTACCTAAATCAACATACTCTCATATTAACATTTGAAGGAACACTGACCAAAAGGTTTATGCATTCATACAGAAAATAAATTATAATACTAATACATTTTAATATTTAAAACTTACAATACCTCAAATAATAAATGATAATTGTACTCCAAGGCCAGTATTCACAAAGAGGTGTTAATTCTGAGACAAAATTGTGTCAACTTTAAATTCACGAACAGTATCTCAGCAAAAAAAAATATGAATGTTAGCAAAGATGAAATAACACTCGAACCTTTTACTAAAATATCTGAGACAACACTGTATTAGTCTAAAGTTTATTGTGGTCTAACTTATTGTGTGATTAACTAAGTAGTTTCAAATTAAATATGTCTCATTTTTGAGACCAAAACTATCGAGAAAATTTGTCTCAGCATTATTTTATGAATGCAGGTCTTGTATCTCATTCAATTTCAGATGAAATTTGACATAAATGTAACCAAAATAAAGACACTTTAGAAATCTGTTAAATCTCAGATAATGAAAAGTGTAACCAAAACACCTTTCACACTGAAAGCAAGTTATACTGTATATTTGACATTTAGTCCACACTGCACAGTGAAGATTTAATGTAGGTATTATATACAAGCTCAAGTCAACCTGCTTCAAATACTATATCTACTCTTTGTTCATCTACCAGGTCCTGCGACTTGTACAAATGAATGTGTAACTCCAAATCTGCTATCTATTCTTTCTTGCCATGTTGCAGAAACATAATTAGTGAATTGTGATCACTGGTATGTCTTGAACAATGTTTCCAGTCTGTAAAACAAAAACATGGTGTTTGTCAGTGAGAGAAAGAAGTTCTCCATTAGATATGTTCACATGAAATTTTTTTTTAAAACATGTGTGTATCCAGTTATAATGTGACATTAGCTACAGTCATGAAATATTCAATGACTGAGACACTCAAAAACAGCTGATAGGGTAATGTAATTAAGGGGTGTGACAGTAGCAAATTGTCTTTTCCAGTGTACCATCAATGTGAAACTGGTCTGATTCAAAGATTTTGAAAAAAAAATCTATAAAGTACTGTACTGTATAAAATACTCTAAAGTATTAGACAAAATTTAATGTTTTGATACCTTCTTCTACATTTTTACTACACCAAAATTATTGAAATATAATACTTTTCTATAATTCTATTACAATTAACATATTTTTATATCAACAGATATGAAAAAAATAGTTCAGCTATCACTTGATGGAGTTTGCAATACACATAAATGAATCAATAAACATGTAAAACAGCATTAAATTTTCATATTAATATTGCAAATAATTAATAAATATCAATACCTAAACTTACTGACTTTTCTCAAAAAAAGTTGATTTATACTCATGGCTTCTTCATCAAGCACAATGAATTGGTTACAATCCCATGACAATGTTTAACTCTACATTTTTGTTTTCACATTTGGTACTTCTTGTTCTGGTATCTATCTCATTGCTTTATATAAAGGAGGCTACATAAATATAAATAAAATGATTTCACTACTTGAGAGCACACAGAACTTCATCTTGTGTGAAATAATAATATTCAAATTTAATAGATTTATTAATTGACTGGTCTTCAAATTGTGACATAAAGGTAAAAAAATAGGAATTGTGAAAATAAAATATTGTAAAAATTAACCTAGAATATAGAATATAACATAGAATAGTTGGGACAACTAATTCTAACAAATGTATGTTAGTTTCGCTAATCAACTCAAAGTCTGTAGCCCCTACAAATCAGATTGGTTAACCAAACCAATGTGTTAATTTCTCTAACAAATACAATTAGTTAAACAAAATAAAAATTATTATTACACTCAATTTTGTATTGTTAACATATTTCAAAAGAAAGTTATAATATATAAAGGATTAATGTTACTGTGGGATTTCCCATGAAATACATCAAATAAAGTGAATATTTAGCAGTATTTATTTTAATGAGCAATAATAGAGGATCCTATCCACCTCAAAATTACAAACCTCTTTATTTTATGTGAATATTGATTGCAATGCACATCATTTTAATCTGTACATGGTGTAGTAATAAATTTGAATTATTTTACCAAATGTATACACTAATATTGTCATATATAAGGAAAATAACTTGCCCCTTGATTCAAATAACTGCGTCATAATCCAAATGTAAACAATGCATGGTGCATTCTCAAACTTACCTGGACCAAACAGGGTTCTTAGTTTTAGAAACTAAGGTATTAGTTAAAATTTGTTTTAACTAACGTATCTTAGTTCTGTCTACCAACTTTTGGTTTTCAGTGATATGAGATGTTTACTAGCATCCCATGGTGAAGGTGCAAAGTAAACTGTGCAAGTGGCAGTTCTTCAACATTTTTGTATTAGTCATAGTTCAATTTCTGTGGGCAGAATTTGAAATTTCGCTTTTATGAAAATAGTTCTGTCATCAGATCAGAAATTATGGTAGTATGTTGTGATAGGAGGCCTCAATACAATTAAATTTATAATTACATGCTAAACCGACCAGTGAGAAAAAACTACATAGTGGTAATTGTGTCTGAAAAACGGGTATTTTGTCTTGAAAATTGATGGAAATGTGGAAATTCATGTGGGCACCCAGTAGTTTATGATGTTTTATAGCCTAAGACACTGCTGCTGCAAATATGGAAACAATACATGATCTACCACAGCTCAGTTTGTTACATTTCCTTTGCTTTAAAATGAATAAAATTGTAAGAGTGTTGAGTGAGGTTTATGATGGACTCTGTTCCTCTCTTCTGCCACTGGCTACATATATCCTACAATCATGTAGGAAAATACTGCGATCTATGCTTTCACTGTGACGTCACACCTTAAAATGTTAAAATTCGGACATTTTTAGTCAGGTTCAGTGATATGCTGCTACACACGAGTGTGTTCTGTTGAAGTGGAGACATTCAGTTATTCCAGAGAGATATTTGAAAACAGCTTACTTCTGTGGTTCAGTTTGCAGACTCTTTTACAACTATCTATTATAGGATCCACTTTAATTCCGCCAAATAAGAAGCTAATGTGAAGTAAGTAAATATAAAGAGAAATTACCGGGTGTGAAAATATCAAGGGATATGTTAACCTTACACACGTTCAATTTACATATCTTGCAATTTGGCATAATTTTAGAATTCACATATTTGTATTTTTGTTCCATTTCTTTAAATGTTACCTGTAAAGTTAATGGTTCTTTGCATAATCTTTGTATTGATTATTGCTGTCTGGTTCAGTATAAATTTACATGCAACTGATAAATAATCCTCACACTACCTGTGTTCCTCAGGTAAAATTACTGTAATTTTCAATCACTGAATGCTGCTCCATATCATGTTTTGCATTGCACTGGCCTCAAGTCTGGGCTGTGTAATGCTAAGCTTCATTTGGCAGGAACTAAAAGCTTAGTAAAATCAACTAAACTCGAATACGCTGTGTGAATAAGTACTGCGAATCATATGAGCAGTATGCCTCTATGGCTAGTTCAGATATTCCCGTGCAAAGTATGGCCTGAGACTTGATATTCAGAACAGCTTTGCTGGAGGCCCAGATTTGAATTTTGGGGAGCAGTAACCTCATAAAAGGATATCGGATAATCACCTGTGACATTTATGTCTGTTATTGTACTACAGACTCGCAGCTCTTAACCCCTGAGCTGTTGGTAACAATGAAAAACTTGATGATCCCTTACACGTACTACTCAGAGGTTCCAATTAGTAGGGTAAATGGAATGCAGAATTACACCATGCTCCCTCCATCAGAGCTGTATAAATATCAACCACAGCTTTTGTGTTTGTTATTCAACAATACGCTAAATGTGTTGTGAACGAGCTTTAATAAATTATTACTGGGTTGAACATTAGAAGCCAGATAATGGTGATGTATTGAGTGAGGTAAGAGCACCAATTCTCACCACAGCTTCGTCAACTAATTTATATTCATCAGCCTTGATTTGCCCATCAGCAGCCTTGCATAGCTTGCAATTGGCATTTGCATATCCTTTTATTGTCGAAATATGCTTAATAGAGGGAAACGGCTTGCATGTTAAGATTGTATACTCTGTTTTCTATGACTAATATGTTGAAATAACAAGATATATGTGTAGGTTTGCATGACTTTAATGGCTCTAATTGAGATTCCCTGTATCGGTGACAGTTTTATGTGGAGTTTCCTGCAACAGAAAGCTGTCTATCTCTCTGCCATAGACTGGCCAACAATCCAGAGTAGACGACTATTTCTTTAACTTCTGCATAAAACATAATGCAAAATGAACATTTAAACTGTAAACTAAAAACAACTAGAACTTGGTTCACAGGCAGTTGTAGCTCTCTTAACAGTGAAGATGCATTCTGATGTCAGTTTAACTTTTGTTCAGTGAACAATCTAACACTTGGATGTTGTAAAGTCCAACTAGCCTGCTGCCGAAGTCAGACTAGAGTAGATTGAAGATTAACCTTCCAAAAGTAAAGTAATAATACCAAGTATTGACTCCAGTGTTTCAAGAAACTGTAAAAAGAGACCTCAAAAGAGATTCCTTTTCCACAAATACGGGCTAATTATTAGTTTTAAGAAACATTTACCTACATGCCAGACTATTATTTCTCATAAAGAACATGGTTAAGTAAACTTTTGCTCTTCCACAGTGATTTGCAACAACAAGGGCCTCCATATTTGCCTGGGTTCTGTGGCAGTTAAAACATGCAGATGTGGATCCTGCTTGAAGCCATCTATTTGGAGCAGTTCCATGTGATTACCTTAGGCATAGTTCACTTCAGTCTGGTATAGTCAGTATTTGATTCCTGCTAAACCATCGGGGCCAAATTAGATTATTTACTGAAAAGCTATGGGCAATTTGCTTTCTAGGTTGCAACTTATTGACAAACTGTCTTGGTCCGAGGTGGCCTTTCTCTCTGTTAAAGCAATCTCACTGTCCTTGTTACTTTTAACCCTTTGTACATACGAGGCTGGGCTTGCCAACAAAGTTTAACCCGGTTCAAATTTTAAATATTTGAAAAAAAAATGTAATACTCTCTAAAGTTGTGCTCTTCACTTAAATGTCTCGGATAAATATTTGTAATCTTCATTGAGTCCAAGACAATTTGTAAATAAAGATATTTTTTGCACTTGTGTGATCATGTATTAAGAAATATCATTATTTGCAAAACATAACCACAAGCATAGAATGGGCCATTGCCAGTAGTCTACTATTGTGCTAAATATATAATACAAATATAAAGTACAGATAATACATATAACTTAAACAGTGTCAACTTGAAAGGACTACTCCACTATCCATAATAACATATTTTAATGCCTGGTTTTAAAAATCCTGATTTTCAACTATTTTATGATCCATTGAGGTTTTCTGTGCTGCAGATAGAACTGGACTGGCCTTCACTTATTTCCAAGGAAGGATCGATCCACAGAAATAACCAATATAACTGCTGCTCTTTTAGTTATGTTTTGTTTTCTGAAAAGCCCCTTTTTAAATATTTATTCAGATCATTTATGAGATTACTTAAATGTGTCGCGGTTGCTTGAACATTCAAGACACAAGTAAATTATTGGTGGGATGTGCCCCATAGAACGGGAATTATTTGTGCATTTCATAACACACCTGTAGTTTTGATAGCAGATATTTTACAGTAAGCTTGACGGGGATAGCATTTGGTCCATTAGTTTCTTACAAAATGACTGTTATGAACTCACTACTGGTAAAATATTCTTATTTCTGTTTATTTAACCATGTTTTATGAAGGAGTGTATGTTGCAAGATCATTTAAAAGCCCATAATTAATATAAACAAAATATTGTTGGGTTTTTGTTATATTGAAGTACAAATTATATACCGGTAATATAATTTTTTAACAAAAATATTCCCCTAGTAGCAATCTTTTTGCAAAGACATTACTCGAAACTCAATTTAGCAAATAAACAGATAAAAGAGAAAGTGGCTATGGAACCAATCATAAAATTAAGCTTTGGATGAAATGAAGTATGAAATTGTGAATTCAAAGATCATTGTTCTTTGATAAAACCCCGCAATATAAGCTACACCATGAGAATAGTACAACTAATACTGAGAACTATAGCAATAGTACAGGAACCATGTTAAAAGTTTAGTCAAATAGGGACAAAATGCCAGGCATATGGCACTGCAATTATACATCCACAATATAGCATTAAAGGAAAATCAGACTGGCATTTGTGACTAATAGAGAAAAATATAATCCAACTTCCAAATTCCATCATTGGAGCAGATGAATCAGATGGGGTTGAGATGAAGCATTGATAACCTGGTTTCCTCGCCACATTTCCAGCTAATTACGTCCTCTTGACAGTTTTTCATCCAATCTTCAAAAGCCTAGAACTTCCAAAGGACTTTGTGGTCATGAAATATTCGGAAATTAAAAGGAACTGGTGCATAATTATCTCCATTCACTCAAAACTTTTTAAATTAAAATCTCTAGCTACCTTAGTATCTTTGTACAAGTTATTTTAATTTCTTTAACTATATTTGGATTTTTAAGTTTCCAGTTTTCGCGAAGATGCTGTTGAAAATTAGGTGTTTTGCTGGTCTTTGGGAAAATTCAAGAGTTAAACCAAGGTCACCTCTGGTGTGACAGCAAAGGCATTCTGAGTAGATGAAACTCCCTCCTCAACCTTTCACTTCACTCCTAACTCCCGTGATAGCTAGAATTATGTGTGAGTAGAAGCTAGTCAGTGATAACTGAAAGAGGCTGGGTAATGAGAGAAGAAACCCTTAACAGTGTACGTGTTTTAAAGTGCCACATCCAGCAGACTTTACACAAGGGAAAACATTTAATCAATAAACCTACCTTCCCATTTGTGTCTCACCTAATGAAATCAAGAAATCTGATAGCCAACCAGTAGACTGGCATTCCATAAAGCGTGATAAAACAAAGGATTAAATGTAAAAAAACAATGGTAGCAATGGACACAAAAAAGAATAGCTTGTTGACGGGCACGACAAGGAAAGTTAATCCCTGTGGTGGCTTGTGACATGGGGATAAAGTGAACCTCTCCAATGCAAGATACAGAAAACTCAGGTGGTTCATCAGATACAGGGTCTTTCTGTGAATAGCACATGTCAACCAATCTCCTAACTAAAAAATGCCTAGAAGGCTGTGTTATCAAATGAATGGCTGTCAGTCCTCTGGAGGTTTTAACAAAAAAGACAAGGAAACTACCAAGACTAATAAAAAGGCAAGACGTGTATTGGTTTAACCTGTGTACTGGTATATTCTAAGCAGTGTCACAGTAAGATTTACACACACACGGCAACGTTTTTGGGTTAATCATAAATGCAGAATTAATAGATTTGGGTGTAATGTCCCTTTCAACACACTGTACAGTTAATATCATGATGGGAAGTGGGTGAAGCAGTGCATATTCCTTGACCAGGATTCTGCACTGACACCCATCAAGAATTATCAACTTTATCAATTCGGGACTGACAAGGAATTAAACACAGGCACAGGAGAGTCAAGAGTCGACCGTCCCTGAATAATGATGCATCAACCCCAAGTACTTCAGAAAGAAAGGTATTTTTAGTACAACTGATTGGTCATCCTGTATTTGCAGGGGTGCTCAGGGATCAAATTATAATTTTAAAAAGAGAACGTAGTGGTGGACTCATCCATGTGTATAGTTTTAGCCATTTATTTATAGAACTGTTATTATTTTTATTTATTACCATTCTAAAAATGTTCACAAGTTTTTCCCATTCCAATAATTTTTCACGGATGGCCAGGGACAGGTCAAAGAAAAACCCAGACGATGTCGGATGTACAGTATAGCCCGTGGTCACCTACAGGGATAACCCTGGAGGGCCAAAATCGGGGTTGCTCTCATTTATCTGGAAAAGTGGAACAGCCTTATTAGTCTTTACAGGGAATAAAGAGGACTGATATAGTAATAACAGTTGCCCTTTCCCCATTAGATCCATCCTATCCTCTGTCTACACAATAAACAATAACTAAATGATTAAGTGCATGTTTAAATACGCAAAAGGTATAAGTAGATGCATAATCTCTGCCAAATAATCATCAACAGAGACTACACACTCGTAGTATGATCATTGTAAACAAGGTCCCTGCCGCAGCGGTTATCTTCCGCCTTAGAATCAGTAATAATGGAGAACTAAAGGAGACATAAGGCCTTTGTAGTAAGATAACCCCACTTGACATTGACGAAGGGGTCAAAGTTAAAAGTCAGCAATTGGAAAATAGTCTCAGCTTTTGACATTGTATAAATCGTTTTCACATTTGGAACCCCTAGTAGCAATGATAAGGGATATAAGGCCTTTTTAATGGAATAATCCCATTTAACATGTGATATGACGGCCATTTTGTTTTTGAAACTAGGCTAAATTACTATCAGTAATCCTAGCCATATAAATTTGGCCATATTTGATTAACCTAGCTGCAATATTTCAAGTTTTAGAGCATCTTAATGATTTTTAAATAATTGGCTATGGCAGCCATTATGTTTTTTCAAAATAAGGCCAAAATTTTTCTCAGGCAAAAAATTTGAAGGCCAGAACTTTTAATGGTCTGTCTTTATATTCTGAAGCCATAGCACCAATAATAAGGAAGAAATAAGGATGTTTTAGTGTGATGACCTCATTCAACCTTGAAGCAGGGGTCAAAGGTCAAATTCAACACCTGGAAACGATTCCCAGGCCATGACTTCCTACAAGTTGTTTTCACATTCCCAACCTCTATGAGCAATATTTGGGGAGATATAAGGCCTTTTTAATAGGATAACCCTGTTTGACATTAAACATGTGATATGGCGGCCATTTTATTTTTTGAACTAGGCCAAAATTACTATCAGGCTAGCTTTTCTAGCCATATAGCTTTTGTGCAAATTTGATGAAGCTAGCTGGAATATTTCAAGATTTAGAGCACTTTATGATTTCCAAAAATTAGCTATGGCGGCCATTTTGTTTTTCCCAATGAGGCTAAAATTTTGTAGACAGGTTTTCACAGCCATAAACATTCCCTGCAAATTTGGTGAAGATATCTTTATAAATGAATGAGATATTAAGGTTTATGCAAAAATGTGATGAATGGATGGACGCACAGACGGACGCACAGACCTTCGGCCGCAGGCGGGATATAATAATGAACTGAGGTATTTTAAATGGCAGAATTTTCTGTGTGTATAACTTTGATATTGAATGCCCTTCTTTCTGCACATGTATACAAAAGCTACCAGTGCAATATTTAATTTGTGTTTTACATCCACAATAAAACACTTTATACATTCCCACAGACTCCTCTGACCAATCTGTGTTCCTCATCTTCTCTATCAGGAAGTCCTTGACAAGCTTGATGATACTACAGGTGCATTAAGTTATGTGGGCAACAATCAGACATCACACAGCCATTAATCACATCAGACTATTGTCCCTTATGTTCAAAGAAAATTCATATTCACCAACAAAGACATAAATGGTGTCACCGTCATCATTTAAAAAATGTCAGGAGGAGGGAGCCCAAGCAGGTAATTGGCAATTTTATATTTGAAAACATATCCATTGGAAATCAACAGTATTGGATTAATTACTCCCAATATTCAGCCATATAAACCTGTAATCACAAACTACATAAGCTAATATAACAAATGGATGGAAACCCTTGTAGTTTAAATGGAGGAAACCACTGCCTGGGGTACACTTAATTACCACATTCTTGCTGACAAAAGTGTCTGGAAGGCCTCTGTCATTTACAGTCATTCATGAGTTGTGGTTGGAGACACAGGACTATCCAAAACATCTGAAACTAGTAGAGAGATAAACACGGAAAATCAATAATGCCTAAATATTCATAGAAATTTGATATCGTAATCAGATTTCAATGGATATTTACATATCATATTGTTGCATACCTTTGCCTGACTGGTGGTGCAAACAAGGAAAAGGAAAGGTAATAATATCATGTTAAGAGAACGAAGTATTTCATAGGTCTCAAGTAATCAGCACATTGCAAATGTTGTGGTAAGACTTGTTGATGGTTTATTGTTTCCCTGATGGTAAAAATCTGCTACAGACCCAAATTTTAATGGATGATAATGTGCAGTGTTTATTGAGGCGACACATTACACAGCCACTAATAACAGAGTAGTGTGAAATTCACAATTTTTTGTTGTGATTATTGGGGAATTCTTTTGTTCTCCGCAAAGCATGGTTAGGAAAAAAACTAGGGCCAAAACTGTGGGCTAATTTTTTGTCGCAAGGGACAATGCTTGGGTTTCACCAGTGATCTGGATATAAGGAAGCACATTGTGTGTGTTTTGCTCACTCTTTGTTGAAGTGACTTGAGCGATGTGTGATCATTTGTACTGCTACATTAGTCAAACATTTGTTATTTTGGTTTCGATTGTCTGTCTGCGCCTGTCTTTTCTGTAAATAAAAAAGAAAATGAAATGAAATCATCTAATAAAACAGTCATTCAGGTCCAATTAGTTCATCTGATTATTAGATACATATTGGATCAGTTCAGTGTCAACAAATGGGCAGTTCACGACTTGGTATGTGCGCCTCGTAATGTGTTTCAGAGTAAAGTTGGATGTTTCACTGAATGTGACTCATGTTCACAGTAGATCACACCTAAACACCATTTTTTTGTATTAGAATAATCTGCTACCTATACATATCCGGTGTTTATCTCTTTATAACACTAATAGACGAAGAGATGTGTGCCTTTTTACGCATTAAAATTCATAGCATATCCAACACAGCTCTCTTCCTCTGACAAATGAAAATACAAAGATTGATTGTCAATTGAAAGTAACACACTAGCGGATCCAGGGGGAGGGGAGGGGTTCAGGGGGCTCGACCCCCCCCCCCCTCCCCCCCTTGAAAAATAATGTAAAGGGGTTCAGCCCAAAGTACAAAATTATTTCTTAAGAATGGTGTTAAATTTACAGGAAATGCACTCTACTTTTACCAAAAATTATTTTTTTTCGCGGGGGGCATGCGCCCCCCCACCCCCTTAGTTATAATATGTCTGATGTGAACCCCCACCTTACTTAATGTGAACCCCCACCTTACTTAAAGGCTGGATCCGCCCCTGTAACACCATCCGGAAAGAAAGCATCACACTATGAATTGCTGGTGTGTTGTTAATGCTGTTTTAATATTTCTATATTTAAAACGTTGTTGCAACTGATTAATTTTTTTCCTGGACCTGTTTTTACCTTGCAGCATTTAATAATCAGTGTATTTGAAAGATTTAAACAGCTAAGAGGCTATTGGAATAAATATGTCTATAACGTCAGATTATTCCTTTCTACAGACAACACTCCCCAACCCTACAGCCTCAGCACCCCATGAGTCAGCCACAGCAACAACAGCCGCAGAAGCAGTTCTCTACACCTAGCACTAGTCATGGCTCTAGAAGCAGTGTATTCATGTCAGATTTCAAGTTACTGGTCTTAAGTCCAGTGAAAGACATTCCAGGAAAGGGCTTTCAAACCTTTCGGGGGCAAGTGTCCACAGAGTAACAAGTTGCAACTCCCTGCATCTGCTTATGGCACCCAGCACCGCAACTTCAGAAACGCCAGCCAGCAAAAGCAGACACTGATGCTCTAACAAAGCAGTACAAAGGTTCTCTTCAGAACAAGCAAACAAGGGATCTTTTTAGAAACCTCCGAAAACTGGAAGTCAGAATCCCTATCCAGAATAGATACATAAGTGATATTGAATTAATATTGTCTAGTGACCCACACCACAAAAATAAAAAACTGACACACACACATGCTAATTGGCTATGAACAGAGTCAGACCTCAGATACCCCGGCCGTTGTTGTGTAAGATTTTATTGAGATAAAATTGAAAAAAAAACTTTTTATATATCAAAATTAAAAATAAAATCTAAAAAAAAAAATACATCAAGATAAACAAAATGGTGAATAGTTTACATGTATGGGGTTCAGGCTAGCCCTGAAAAGACTGATTAAATTGTTTGGTCTTGATAATTAAATATGATCATCCCACCACACCACTGTCCCTTCAGTGGCAAAGTAATCTCTCATGTAATCCACTGTTGTTTGGCTGCTCTAGAGGGATTTCTTCATGGTATCCCTAGATTGTCATGCCTAGTCAACTTGGCTCCAGTCACTTGCTCTTCCTCCTAATGTACTCTGCTCTTGTAGTTGGTTAATCCTGCATTTGATTAATCTCTCCAACTCAGTTGGCATCTGGAGTAGGGTTTCAAAATGTAAGGCTTCAAAGCAAATGGGACGTCTACCCCCCGAAAAAAGTTTATAGTTTAGTCTGCCTTCTTGCAATTAGTTGAGCCTCAGTAAGACCAAACATCCCATCCTCTTGTCTGGCCTTGAATTCACTGTCATTGAATATTTGGCATCTGAACAGGACCATGATGGGCTTATTTTCTACCCCAAAACGTTATAATCTCCATACACTACAGCCATCCATGTAATGGAAACAATTCCTTACAATTTTTACTGCCAGAGTTTCTTGATGTATGTGTGTTTCCTATGTATGCTGCCTATTGCATGAGGAATATCCCATCTGTTCTTGAAACTTTGTTCCAGTTTAAGTTTGTCTTGAAATTTTGGGGGCAAACCAGGACTTCCTTTTGGGATTTGTCACAGATAGCTCTGCATACAATGGGTACAAATTTGGTGATCCCTGACCTTCCAACTTTAGGAAAAAAAGACCAATGAAGTGGAGGTTTGAAATTTAAAAATAAAACAGGTCTGAAGACAGGTATCGTAAGTGGATTTTGATGTTTCATATAGTGTACGTAATGAACCGATTCAACCAGGAAAGTTTCTCTTTTATGATCTTTGATATTCATTTTTTTAGGTTAAAGTTTTAATAAAATGTGAATGACACTGTTACATTGGGGAGTTTGAGTTCTAATTAATGTAAAGTACAGTGATATCAGGATCGGTTGTTAAGATTTGAGGGTAAATAAACTTGATATGTACAATACTTGCCTATTCAGCATCTACTTTATGCGGATGATTTTGGAATAAAGAACACAAACATTTTGGTAATTAAAAACATATGACCTTGTCTTGTAAAAGGTTGAAAGAACAAATTGGTGGTTGTGCAAGGTAAAACCAGTAATTTATTTAAATAGGTCAGTAACTTATGGCCTTGTCTCGTAAAAAGTTGAAAACAACTTTATTTACATTTCGAATAACTGTGGCCCAAGCTTGTTGACACGGCACCATTGTGTACACATTCCTTGTAAGAAGTTTGAAAATGGCGCACAGGTATGTTATTAAAGTGAAGTGTTTGCTAATGTCACTGATATTTTGTTGTTGAAAAATTCATAGCATCATAACCCGACTGTTTTCACACAGAAAGAGCTGACGTCACTGAATTGCATATGGTTTGCGACAAAACTAATTAGTTTCTGAGGCCACTGTTTGCCTGTTATAAAGTTTTCACGCATGACTGTGTCTCCACAGTTACTGTTTCATCAAATATTCAAATGGGTCAAACTCCTGGTCCTTCACATCCAGGTACTGGTCCAGTTGTGAGAAGGGGGACTTTGCTTTTGTGTGTAAAGTAGTTCATTGTTTTAACATTACGGTATCAATTGGTTCTGTTCAGTTAACTTGATATTAGTTCTGACTATTATTTATTATGTGATGTGGTCTTTCTTTAAAACAAACCAGTTCACAGTAAAGGAGACTGAAGAAAATTTCTGCAGGTGATTATAGTTCTATTATGAAGAAATACATAGTTTTCTACCTCCACGACCTACCAAGTGAGTTGTCTTTAGGGTTACTGCCACAGTTAGGGAAACATATATTTTAGGCTATTAGTACCTCAACATGTCAACAATAAAGCCATCTAGAGACAGGAGCTGTATGGCTCAATGGGCTGTGAGTGTATATTGCCTGCTTAGTACTCCACTCTTGTTGTGTCAACCCCTCTAATAGCAGTTAAACTGCACGCCTCACTGGCTCTCATTGCACACTTTCATGACACAAGTATCTAAACTGCTTTGATGTATATTTCCCTATTGATTGCTGGTTGAATGGTATAAACATCAAGGGATAAACGCATCAGCATAGCTCCCTTACAAGCTTGAGTTGTCTACTCACTCGAGCAGGTTTTCAACTGTGACATAAAAGTAGACATAACTAGAACTGTTTTTAATGATCTCTTTTTCAAATTAGATATTGCTTTTAGCGATTCGGATGTTATCTTTTGATTCTGTTCCAATTTTCTACTGCACGTAAACTTTTGAAACTACATTCCACCATAGAGAAAACTGGGATCATAAATACAAAATGAAATCAAAAAGAGATGACATGACCAAGTGCCATCCCAAAGTTCAACAGAAGTACCGGGAACTAAGACACACAGCATTTCTAGTCAACTAAACATATAACATTAACTTTTTTCAATAATTTCTGAATTTATGCTTTACAACATGTAATTGAAAGACCATATTGCAGACATGTCTTCTAATTTTGTTTACAATAGGTAAAGCGTATGTAATTTGCCAGATATTTATTAATATTTCCAATACTTTTGATCAAACAATAACAAAGGTAGTGTGGATTCTATTATAACATGTTTAAATATGTCATCAGCGTGTGTATATTTATATTAGATATTTGTTGTCTGAAATGTTACTGAGAGTCAATTCAGGATATATCACTTCTGTGTATGGACACTTCAATTCCATGTGTGGACCTGTAATGCTTTGTGCAGCTCTCCGTGCTCACTGACCACAAACTGGGTCAGAATACCCTAACCATCAACGTCACAATGACCCAATCTACCTACAGCCATTGATTACCAATAAATATATTACAAGCTCCTCAATACTAATGACTCTGTCTATTTTGCAATATTCAATGATTAGGCCATAATAGGGCAAAACGTATCTCCATTTGCGCCATCATAATGTGGTTAAAAACACATAAACATGATATATGGTGATTTTACGGTCTTTTTATCGCATATTGCCAAATAACGTCAGCAGAGATTATCAGCAAAAGCCAGTTTTCTTTCAGTGACTGGCCGTGTAATGAGCAATCATTCCAGGTCATTTCATATTTCCTTCTTATTACACTTCAATGACGAGGCTTAACTTTTTTCCAAGCATCCTTTTTACAATGAAAAGGTCTGTAAAATCAGAAACTAAAACAGTAACAAAACAGTAAATGCAATGCTTACGCGTGTAATTAGCTCTATTATGACGTACAAATTGTTACATGTGACTTGTCCAATTTGGAGAAAGGTGTGACAAGCTGATACGAGAATAAACTTTTTCATAAAAAACAATGACTATGTATTGTGAAGTGTTAAATCAGTTGATTTATTCGATCGTTCAGAGGCCGATTTCACTAAAGGACTTAAACTAAGTCCCTTTATTGGCTAAGTCAGGGACTTAAATCTAAGACTTTGGTCTTAGCTAGGTCTGGGGCTTAAAATGGATTTCACAACGGTTACTTAGCTAAGTCCAAGCTTATCAAATAACCACAGTGGTTTTTGTGTCATGTGACCTATATCTATTCAAAATATAATATTGATGCCATATATCCTTCATTTGATGTATTTTATCTGATGATAAGGACTGTTTTGAAATGGAAAACCTTATTGCCACATATAAACTTACCATAGACTACTTTAGTGAGGTGTTCTGTGTAATTATACTTTATTTACAGCCATTTCAAATTTTGAAGTGGAGAAAAGCTTATGGCAGCCATATTTAAGTCCTCTTTACAAAATTTAAGCCCACTACCTCCCAGACTTCAAGTTAAATCCACTGACTTAGCAATTTCATGGACTTAGCTGATTTGTGAAATCCACTAAGTCTAAGACCACAGACTTAATCTTCTTTTGACAAAATTTAAGACCAAAGTCTTAAATTTACGTCTAAATCTGGACTTAAGTCCCTTTGTGAAATCGGCCCCTGGGTTTAATGTCACTTTCAAAACATTTATCACAACAGGTAGTTTCAAGGGCAGAGGAAACCGGTACATACTAGTTGGTCAAGATTCTTGACTGTAAACTGACAGGCATCGGTAAGCAACCACCAACTTTCCCAGATGGGTCCAGGGTTTGAACTGCAGACCTCAGAGTTGGGAGGCGAGTGTGTTACCCATTACACAACTAAGGCCCCCATGTGTTAAATGATAAAGACTGGTATTGTCAGTGAATTATGTTTGTAGCAGTAGTAACAAGTTAGACTTACACCAACACTGTACACACAGATTTATAATGCTAATATTGGGCAAGAGGTAGGCTGAATCAGAGTAACATTACATCAGGATATCAACAAAACATTATAAAAGCTATTTACAATACAAGAACTTGACATCACTGACACTATGGTGTTGGTATGCATTGTTATGTTGATTAGATTAAATCAAAATGAATGTTGTATGTATGGTTCCGTCCCAATTGCTATAACTGTAGAGTTGAACCACCAGTAGCATTTGAAGCTTTCTCTCTGCCGTCCCAGATTGTATGTGAGCCTGCTGAGTGAGTGGCACACTTGCGAAGGGAGCAGCACTCCATCAGTCACCAGCTGTCTGCCCAGCATAGATACAGTATTACAAGTCTACAGCTCCAACATGCCTTCATCCCTGCTACACAAATCAAATCTTACCCAGACCTATAGAAAGAACTGACACTAAGTTTTCACTCCAAACTCAGCATCAGACTACCAACCAATGTGGACACTTGTAGCTGCTACATGTCTACAGCACTTGAAAAATAATGGACTCCCCATGCACTCTATTTTCATTACACTCCAAACAAGATCAAGTAACATGTCAATGTATGACAAAATTTTTCAAAGGAACACTTAATTTAATTCTCATCTCACCGTATGAATCAGAAGCTGGATGATTGGTCTGGTAGCATAAACAGCTCACAGCTCTGTTATTTTTTGATAACATAAATACAGAAATACCAAGACTTTAAGATTATTTAAAGATACTTGATTTTACTTTCATTGAGATGTGATTTAAAAGATGCCGTGACACTGATTGAGTATAGGTCTTAGAAATGTGTTGTATGGGATCTATATTATATTTAACTTATTTTAAGAGAGTTTATGACCTCATTATACTCTGGGCTTGTATAAAGAGTAACATACTCTGTATGAGTAGCTATATATAACACAGCACAAAGCAGTGAGTTGATGATTTATGATCTTACGTAATGTGCACACTGGAGGCTTGTTCTGACACCTCCTAGTACCAAGTTAACCTGCCCAAACTAAAGGTCACCTCAACGGTATATCAGCCAGTCACACCAGCTCACACTGGACAAATCTGGATCGGGTGAAAAACTTTTTTCCACCAATAATTCTTTGCCGGGTGACTGTTTCCTCCAAACCAAATGTCCCTTGTCTATACATTCCGCAGTTTTAGTCAAACTAGACTCTTAGAGTTGGTATGAATGCTTGGTACAGCTACTACCATGAACAGCTGCTTTCAATAGCTGTGCTGACATTTGCAATAAATGTCACTATGGAGAGAGAACAATCTCTGCTCACCACGCCAATCTAACTGCTGTCTTAATGTAAACTGTTTTCACTCCAGACACAGGGACACATAGACTGCTATATTTATTGTTGACTGTCAGTGGTTTCATTACAATGTATTATTAAGATCGTGGACTGATTGGGGTTTGTTTGTCAAAACACTGGTGTGGGGAAGTTAAGGGTCATTTCCCATGGGGAATATTGCAAAAGACAGCAGTTGGAGTAACTTAATTTATCATAGCTAACATATCTTTTATAGCAGCACATTTAATTTTTCATGAAGGTGCATCACTAAGATTATTTTATATAGACTTTATTTTAACAAATTCTAATTAATAATGAGTACAGGGAACTAAGAACGTACACCAAGTCTACCAGTTAGCCTCTTTGTATTTATGGACTTTGATGCTGCTTTCACCAGTCTTCACATACATCAACATTCCTCACTCGGAGCCGTTCTGTTTGTTTTTGTCTCAGAATTGTAAAAATGCACACTAATCTTTACTCGTTTGTGTGATTCATAAATCTTTTGTTTGTTTTTATCAGTTTTCTGGTTTGAATTTAGACAGTAAACAAACTTTCTGACTCTACTTGTGATACATGTAAATAACTGTACACACTTGTTAAACGTACACCATATATACGCACTTTGTGGGGGGGGGGTTCAACTCGGATACACTAGTGAGAATGTGTTGACGTCAATGTATTGCTGTTGGAGCCCAACTCAGAAGTCGGTCCATCTTAAGATGGGCTGTAGCTCAAGTAATGATCCTAAGTTGAACAACCTGTCTTAAGATGGGATAGAACATATCAGCCCCACTTGGGATAATTATATTCAAGAATAATTTTATATTTAAAATTTTATATTAACTTGTTACATAGAATGTAAAATGCTTATGTTAAGATGAATTGACAGATATTAGCCCAACTTATCATGTCATACCCCCATGGTTGGTTTTAATCATGAAATTGACTTTAACCAGCTAGTTTTTTAAGTACTGAAATTTAATTAAACAGTCAATGGTTGTGACATATAATTTAAGATTTTTTGCTCATCCCATCTAAAGATATGTTTTCAGAAATTAGCCCAAGCCAAAGTTATAAGTTGTACAGGCAGTTCTCAAATGGAAATGATATTTTTGTTTTACCTATATTCTCTTTTATTTATCTCGGTATGTACTGACAGGATTAGTCTAAATGCATTTATTGTTTCAAGACTCTTTTAAGTTGATTTTTTGACTCTGCGTGTGACTTAGTAACTGGATTACTCTTAGATTAAGCTTCTGTCCTAGTATTTATTTAAACTTGATCTGTTCCATCTTTGGTTGAGTGACTAGCTAACTGGATGAATTAGGTATTGTTAGAATTTTTTAAGGTTTTGGGGTGAGATACTTTACAAGTCCACATGTTTATAAACGTTTGGTTTAATCGAATAAATATTATTCCCCCCATCATCGTAAAGGTTTGATAGGATTGAGCTTCATTACATTCAGATATTACTTTGATGATGATGTGTTTCAATTTTTTATTTAGGGCAATGTTATACTCTTCACCCACTCCAAATGAAACAAATCAACATTAAGCGAATGTTGAAACAATTGGCACAAATCATATTAAGAAATCATGACAAATGAAAGACAAATAATTGTATTGTATTGGGTTTTTATACTCAGCGCAATATCTCCATATAATACAGGGGCCGGATTCACGAAAGGTCTCAAGTCTTAGACAAATTTCAGCTGAGATTTTGCTCAAATCTGAGATTTTTGTCTCAGCTGAGATTCTGCTTAAGTTGAGATTCACGAAAGGAATCTCAGCTGAGACCAAAATCTCAGCCAAGTTTTGAGTCTGGACCAATCAAAACTGACGTAACATTTTGTTGACATTAGTGGAAAGTATATACATTTATATTTTACCACTGTACCATATTTTCTATTTTAGAATATTTTCAATAATGCAAAACGTCCTTTTGTACTGACAATATTTTCAATAATGCAAAACGTCCTTTTGTACTGACATTTTAGAATATTTTCAATAATGCAAAACGTCCTTTTGTACTGACATTCAAAAAACTGATTATAACAGCAAAACAAGCACTCATGTAAATTTGTAATGTTTGCTGTTGTCTTTTTGTACAACCTCTTAACATATATTCATATTTTGTGTTACAAGTTAAATAATATGTCATACTTCACTATTTTCATTTTGTTTTGTGACTTTTTATTACATATAATCTATTTTATGAAAACTTAAGTCACCCCCAGGCAGTCTTAGATTTGAGACCAAATCTGAGAAAATTCTCAGCCTGAGATCTTTTGTGAATCCCAGCTGAGCAAAAGATCTCAAACCTGAGAAAAATCTAAGAAAAATCTTAGATTTGAGACCAAAATCTGAAATTTGAGACTTGAGACCTTTCGTGAATCCGGCCCCTGGACTCAAGAGGCTATTTGACCCATCCGACTGAACCAAGTCTTACTTGAAAGACATAGGCTCAAGGATGGCCATTTATCAAGGTCTTTGAGGTTCTTTTTTACCCAGCCACTGGGGATGTGTACTGTCTGTCGAGATTAGTTTAAATTAGCATACATGTATTCATATAAAATAAAAGAGAATGTACGAAGTAAAACTTCTGTACATGTTGACCAATGATGTTATCTTTTTCATGATAATATGTAATTTGTTTTCATTTGTACATGCTTTTAAATAGTTTACATTATATTCAGCATAAAAATCATTCTTTAATTTTATCATCCTAAGTTGGGCTGGTAAGTTCTATCCCATCTTCAGATAGGCTGCCCAGTTTAGGATCCTAAATGGGTTATAAGACATCTTAAGATGGGTTAATTCTGAAGTTGGGCTAAACTATTGCTGTACCATTAAAATTGCTATATAAATGTGCCTTGTGGGAGCCTTTATTATTAAAGCCACTATATGTTTTGTAAAAGTGCTGTGCACAGATGTTAAACTGTAATTCTTTTAATGCAGTTCACGTCCTCTTATTAAATCATATTTACAAATCACAGGGGAGTGATGAAAACAGGGAAAGTGGCCCTCTGTCCACAAAGCTCTTCGCAAAATAACAAGACGGTAAAAGGTGTTGAGGCTGCTCAGATCTTATCAATGTAATGTCAACTTAATATTTTGTTTCATCAACCTGAATCTCAGACAATACTGATATGCTGTGTCTGTGATTCACAAACAAAAGGGGTTATAAGTGTGTCGTGTCTAAACCTTTACTACCTTCACCAAGGAGGTTGTGTCTTTGGGAGCCTTTGTTTGTCTGTATGTCTGTCTGATCATGATTACTCCACAACTACTAAACAGATCTTTGTGATTTTTTTCCGGTGGGTAAGGTCCGATCAAAAAGTAGTGCTGATTAAATGTTTGGAAATATCCAGATCATGCTCATATTTTTTTTTAAAAACAACTTAACATCAAAAAAAAAAATCCCACTCTCCCATTTTAATTGAATTTTCCATGTTTTTAGTTTGTGTTCACCATTCTTTATATTTCCATGGTCATGCTATCCCATTATGAGGGTTAAAATAAACGAAGTGGATATTAATCTGTATTTAAAGGGCTAATAGTCCCACAGTCTATAGAACTTGATACGGGATAATAACGCTGTGCCTCTATTTGTAAAAGTAACAATACAAAGACATTTACGTCTGTCACATTAAGCTTTAGAGTAAGTAGGTAACACTCTGGTGATTGGCTGTATATGTATGAATGCAGTGAAAGGGCGGTGAAATTACAACATGGGGTGGTAGTCAGCTACCGTGGCGGAGGCCAGCGCTCTATAAAGGCTCCCTTAAAAGGGAAATCTAAGTGACACACCATTATCTTTGAAATATGTGTTTCCTTTTATCAGAGTTATAACTGAAAAGTCATATTCATAAGCTAACATGGGGGGTGTCATATTATGGTAACACACTCCGTCCTCACAAATTCAGTTATGGGTTTTTGACTTTCTGGTACATAAACAGACATGGAAAACATACAAGTTACTTGGTGGTTTACAGTGCACTGACAGGGACTGTCATTAATTTAATGCTTGTTTGTTTCACCCAAATGTTCGTAAAATAACAGTTACTTAACTGAGGCATACAGCAGTCAAATCTGTGACTTCTGCACAATGCCCAATGAAGAATGGTTAATCTTCCACTAGGAAGAGGAGCACGAGGTGACATTACTGTCAACATGGCGTGACTGTGAAGCCATTAAATGTTACAAGACAATCTGACACATGGATAGGTAAAAAGAGACCTTTCCCGTGTTAGATTAGCCAAATCCCAAGTTAGTACACTACTTATCTGCTCTAAGAATATTTGACATTGTCCACCAAATTCTGCTGTTACCACATGCGAGTATTGGGAGTACTTTTGATTCCTTCACGAGGCTCACTATATAATATTTTTGCATCAGTAAGTTCATGGAATTGTAGCTTGTGATAAACATTCTTAAAACCTACTATCTCTATCTTTATTACAAAGTTAAAAATTCGTTTACATTGACTCTGGTGTCCCTAATGAATGCTCAAGCAAATCGCAATTTTTTTATGTCCTCCGATTTTAACAAACACATGAAAAGGAATATAATCATACCACTTGAGTATGCATGACAGGACTTGATCAGATTTGACACAAATGGCCGAGTTTTTCAACTGAAATCTTATGGGTTTCTGCAGAAGAAATCCAAATTGGATTTACTTAAAATAGAGTCAAGTTTGACAATTTCTGATACGCCACAGGGATTGAAAAAGTGTGAGGGACAGAGGGGGTCAGAAGGAGACTGTATTCAGAAGGGATCAGAAGTACTTGAATAGTTGGTGTTACATGTACTGGACCCAATGAGGTGTAAAAACTCTCCAATAACCCCTAACCGTGCACGCTCTCTTCATGGCCTTACCAACAAGATTAAAGTGGTCCAGATAATCCCACAAAGCTAATATTCTAGAGTGTTAAGCCGAGTCAAATCCTGTGGTGTCAACAGTAACATTAAATACATGTCTGAGTGACATTGTGTCAGTGTAGGTATTCAAAGGACAGGAATGGTTAGGAATTAAAACTTTGATAGAAAACTAGATAGTCAGTGGATTACAAACTGGACCAAAAGGAAATACAGTGCTATTGAAGTAAGTTTGTATTCTTATATTAAAACTGAATTTTGATAACTGATTTGAAATTTTAAGATGAATGTGGCAGTAATATATATTACTTTCAACCACACATAAATGAGACTTTTACATGACTTAGGCTGTAATGGCCCTCTGCCATTATGCTTACAGTCAGATCCATATTTCTGGTCAGGGCGATCAGGCTGTGATAATGGAATGTGGTCACAGGGTTCTACTCCCATACCTTTGGTGAAGGTAAGAAATAACTGTGTGTTTGTCGCAACAAGAATCCACAGAAAAAGCAGATGTCAGAAGTCCATACTATAGCAATGGATCATCAATATAACTACATGCATATTTCATTATTTATATTTGCTCTGAATACTGTTTTTCACTTCATATAAGTGGGTTAATTCATTTACAATATCTAGCCTTTGGAAATGAAATGAACAGTTAATTTATCGCTTAGTGTTCACATAAATATATAGTTATGATTATTTAATGGCATGCTTGATTGATTCTGTCAGACTTCAGTCATTTAAACTGTTAGAGTATATGTGTTTAACTGTGTACACACAGACACAGCATGCTTTCTTTATTTATAAGGGTAAGCATTTAGTTAGGACAAACATTATAACATAGCCTTAAATGTACATTTATTCATCCAAACTGTGTCTGTTGTGGTAGAGATATGATCACAAATCACCCACCGGTGACATTTTTTACTGTTATGTGAGAGTATTTAATCTTTTAAAGCTGAGTGAAAGTTTTAGAAAATATTATTTATAATGTTAACACGCCAATAAGCCAAGATATAAGTTCTGATATCAATGATCTTACTACATATGACAGAATGTACTAACCTATTAAGCAGGACTTTGAGTATTTGTGACTGACATAGAGCCAGGGGTTGTTTGCAGTCTTCAGTTAGGGACATGATGTATTTGTGCCATTATTGACAAAGTAAATGTTTTGATTTACCTTTAAAGAATCCAATATGTTTTCTCACCTTTTCTTTTGTTGGACAATAACAATTCTCACCTCATTCTACGGGAATCTCATGACCAACTAAGGTTCCTTTTTGGTGTTTTTCACTGATGTGATGAGACTTAATCAATGTGGTTCACACCACTAAGTAAAGAATACGTGTACATGATGTGCGTTTCATCCCTGCATGACTGTTGGAGGTAATGAAAACAATCTGATGATTGGGAGTAAATTTGCCCAGCTTTTTATCAGTCCCATTTCTTCAGTGCGCATGCGTCTGGGGATGAGCGTGGTGCATCCTAGTACTCCTCTCTGATTTTGAAAACTGACGCTGTGTGTACACACCTTATGTACGTTTCAGTACACACAAAGAAAACGCGAGATGTGTATATAGTCTGACATTATATAAGTATTCGGTGTACAGACAAATATCTGACACAAAATGAGATGCTAGGAAATCAATATATAACTCTCTGTAGTATTTACCCAGGAGAAAAATCTTTACAATTCACAACACATGTGGGGGATATATTCATTGCACAAAATAATTGAAAACTGCACCAACTTATGAAAGTTATGTAAATATTTGGCATACACTGAATGCGTGCGCAAATATGTATATTCATTTGAACACTTTGTTCCTGTCAGGGTTGTATGTTTTTATACCATAAATATTTAAAAGGAAATTAAGTGTGCATATTTTGATTTTAAACCAAAAAAATATTCTACAAATAGTTTCAAGCTAATCTATTGTAGGTAGATGTGAATGTTTTCTTTACAGTTGAGGTAGTTATAATACTATGTGTATAGTGAAATGATAACAAACTTTTTTTTGTGAACACAGTGAAATAAGTGTAGTGTTGGTGGGTGTACTTGTACACAGCTCAGTACAGGAGATTGGTTCACACATACACTCATCTCATTACTGAGGAACATACATCTTGTTAACAGATTTGATAAGATGGTTTGTTGGCTTAAAAGACGAAAGACATCTCTATGTCAAGGTTTGGTTGTATTTGAAGAGCACTTCTCCAAGGACATGTGAATGTGTGCCTAGGACATGAGGTGGGATGTATAAAGTGGTGAGGACATATAGTGAAATCATTAACATTTTAGCAAGAGAAGGATTTTTAAGTAATAATAACACAGCCAAAGGACAGAATGGTGTAAGTGTGGGTTAGTGGTGTGATTTGGATACACTGCAGCATGTTCTCTATGATATTCACACAGTCTGTGTGTCATACTGTGAGTACAGTTTACTTTATATACTTTCATACATAATGTCAGTGTGCTTACACTTTGTAAGTATTACCACAGCCAGCTGTTACCTTCACTGTAAATTCATCTCAACCAATACAGTTCAATAACTAACGCCAGACACATGTTTGTTTGTGTGTTTTACAATCATTTTAAAACGAGTAATACTAAAATGTTACTCAAAGGTCATACCTGTATAAAGATACAAATGTCAATAAAGTTTCTGATAGTTTTTTTTTACACAGAACTGATACTGATTACTGTTGGTTCAAATTTCAGAGGCCACGATGGTGCACTGGTAACACACTTGCCTCCCACCTCTGAGGTTGGTTGTTCAAACTCCGGACCTTATGAAAGTTTGTAGTTGCTTACAAATGGTCGGCTGGGTACAGTACAGAACCGTGACTAACTGTATGTACTGGTTTCCCCTTCCCATAAAACTACCCGTCTTGATATGACCTGTACAGTGTTGAAAGCAACGAGAACCCCCCCCCCCCCCCCAAAAAAAAAAAATAAAATTAATCATTCAAATTTGATGACACTGCCCATACATATGCCTGGAATCTCACTCTCTCCTATTATTGTTTACCTCAAAGGGCAGGCTTTCAATTGAAACACAAATCTATTCAATATCACCACTTGTATGCTTAGAGTTGTTATTTACAATAATTATTAAATGCAACTGGCTGTAACATGTGTGCTAGTGAAAATACCAACCTCTAGATTCATAGCACTGTTTCACCTGTGGTGTGTGGATTAGTTATGTGACCTTGCGTGATATATCAAATTTATTCTTTAACAGAGGAAGTGCATTTTTTCTGGGTTACCCTGAACCCTACAGTTTTGGGTTTTAACTCGAACCTATAAGGTTTACTTATTGAAACTATATTCAGTTCTGTTGCAAAGTTACTTGAACATAAAATGGTTTCCATCAGCTTGTGTGTGAGATGAAAAAGTCTGAGAATTATCTCGACAATATCAGCCTTGTTCATTAGGTGATGATTACCCGGTCTAATCTGCTCTAAACAGGCTTTCATGATAAGTCTGAGATAGATAGCCACCCTTTTGAGCTGCAAATCGGCACGCCTGATGCTGGTCACTTTTGGATGTAACCTTTCACCATATCCTGGTCACAGCATGGAGCAGCTCGGTGCTGGACAAATTTCCTGTGGGGGAAATAAGGTTTAGCAACCTCATTTATTTGCTACACGAAGCTACCAAATTGCTTTGCCAGTGTTTGAAAACTGATAACTTGAAAAATACAGTTGTGTGGCACACTTATCTGATATAATGCCAACTGTTGAGTTTTACTTAGAGATTGTATATCGCCCCCCCCCCCCCCCCCCCCCCCCGGGTATATATCTTAGTTTCTGTAAGATTCTACATTTTTTTGTTATTTTCTATCAAGAAGAAAACCTATTAGTAATGTTCCGTACACTGTCTGTGTATGAACCTGTAGTAGCCTGCCAGTTATGCCCAGGTCACAGAGTGGAGATTACAGAATGGTAGTGATGGCAACTGAATAAGGGTGAAGGTGATAACAAGTTACCAACGTTCATGACATAGAGGTGGGAATTTGGAGTTATAACAATTCCATATTAACTGTGACATTCTGCTAAGGTATTATGAGGAGACCTCCACAAAATTAAGAGAAAATGGTGAAGGTTCTACCAAGTGCTGAAGAGTTTTACACTGATGATACACATTTTATGAATTTGCTACCAAGGTGGGAAATTACTTAAACTACTTACAAAAACTTGTCTGTGATAGCCCCCATACGAGAGATGTGAGATGTTTTGGGAAGAAGGAAGGCCTAAGGAAGGAGACTAAACATCTTGACGACTAATCCAGCAAAGGATTGGGATATCACAGTATGCATTACCTACTGTGGCGGGTTCAACTCCCACAATTGGCAAACTCTGTGGGCCTGTCCCAATAGGACCCTGGCTGTTGAACGGGGGTGTAAAACATAGCAGAGAAACAGCAGAGCAAAAGAAGATTAACCAGTATTAACCAAGATCTGACTAGAAATTTCAAAGAATTCATTAATGGCAACAATATACCTTTAAATATCGCCCTGTCTGACCTGGGCATAAGGTGTGGACACGCATGGAAAAAAGAGATTTTGCTTATTAGCCTGTGTACATATGGATACTTGGTTTAAATACTATAAAATTACATAAAGACAGTGCTGAGCCCATGTCACGTAAAATACACCGTTCATGTATTACAAGTTTATATAAAATGGCTCTTGATGAGACATATGGCTGTTCTCAAGCCTAGGAGTCCTTTTTCTTCTCTTACAGCCATGTTTTTGGCTTTTCATCAGTCAGTTGCAAATTCTCACATTTGAACAAAGTTAACAAGATACAAATTGTACACTTATGGCATGTACCACGACAGATTAAGTCAGCATCAGCACATGTGACTGTTACACTGTTACAATACTGTACAAGATTATAGATTTATCTGATAATTACATGAAGAATGACGTCAATTCAAGTAGCAGTTTTACCGTTTTAAAAGAAGACAAAATCTATGTATATTGCAAGTTCTCTCTCTTCAGCTGTTAGCATTGCACTGTATCCTAGTTTTAGCCACTAATTAACGTCTTGATTGTTGATAGGTTGAAGTGTTATGAAGTAATTTGAGGCTTTCAATGAATACCTCTTTCATATTAGTGAAGTGAAGAAGCTTGCTTATTTTCTTGTAAACAGTGTGCTATTTTTCGTATGGAAAGATCCAATGTAATTTTTAATTATATTAATTGGGAGTGCCGATATTACAGAAAAGAAGGCACTCGCAAGTACTTGTGAAATAAAAATTCCATCACTAACTGGGTAGAAAATCAAGTGTTCTGGGTACTTTAATTACATGCAGCACTCTCTATAAGGCATACTGGCCAATCACTTCTGGGATATATATTGGGCATTTCCAGGATCAAATGTCTCACAAATATTTCCCAACAGAAACCCAGTGGTTCACATCCTTTATTTGAGAGGCCACACAATATGCAATCTCTACAGACAAATGAAATAAAGGGCAATAGGTAAATTAATGAACTACAGAAACTTAGAAAACAAGTAAAAATATTTGTTAAACATGGGATGGTTGGAGACAAATGTTTGGATTTCATGGTTAGTGTAAACACATGACAATTTGTAGGTTAGGACGAATAGGGAGGTAATGGCAATGTGGTTATGACAGGAGTAATTTGTGTTTAAAGGCAGTCAGTCATATGGGTGAGCTATAAACTGTAACTATTGTGACAGATCCCGATACTATTGCTACTAACACTAGGCATGAGAAGACCAATCAAATCAAAGAGGAATGAATTACTTTAGCCGCTTCAGGATAACCGTAATAGTTTGAATGGCCTTCTGGATTCTATAAACGATGATAACCTACTTTGTTGATTTGAAGTTAAAGGGATAGTGATTTCACTGAAAGTAGGATCAGGGGGATGTGTTTTGGGGATCAATACTGAACCACAATGTTCAGAGATTGTACATCCAGTTCTCTCGGTTGATAAAACTTGTGTTTTGGTTTACTGAGCTAGACAGAACTATTCCATTGATACAAATGTTTTTGTATGCCAGGTGAGGAAAAGTCGCCCGCACAGCATGCATTAACATTTGTACTGTGCTGTGCCACGCTTATGTGCAAAGCCCTTAATAAGAAAAGTCGGAATCGACCATGTGAGTAAACTGGCTTGTCTCTCGTGTGGTTCATGTGTACAAAATCTATGTCGTGAATAGATGTGTTTATGTACAAAACAATCTCAAGTTACAAACCCAAATGCAATTAATTATTTCACAAAGGTTAAATTTGTAGTAAACACTGACAAAAACATGTCAATATCTGTTGACATTTTTACATGCGAAATGAATCAAGAAAGTTTACTAACAGTAAATCTAAAAATGAGCTTAGTTAACCCAAATCAGTGAAATAAATAAGTTTGTTATTGTTTGTTAAAGTAAATATGTAATAACTTCTCCTATGTTATGTGCATCCTTTAATGTGTCAGTTTGTGTAATATAGATGTGCTTTCCATTGTGTGAGAACTGAATACACTCAATTATACACACAAACATCGGGGTGCCCCACAATTTAACTTCATATACCAACCTGTTCAAACAAGTGGAACCCTGTAGAGTTTGCTGACTCCATCTATCCTCCATATGTTGGTCTCTGACACAGAAGATAGAGCATTTGATAAATGTATAGTGATGTGTCAGAACTAGATATCAGGATGACAAGAGGGTCATTAATGGGGGGCACACAGAAACAAGCCACTTCTTTCTCCACACTCGATATGTAACCAGGTATTTGTACACCGGGTAAAACCAGCTTCCTTTTATAAGACCAAACTTTAAGGGGTCAAGTAATACTTTCCCTCTCAATATATTTTGTCTTTGTGTCCTAGTGGGATCTGAATTGCACTGTGCCTCAATGAGTTAATTACTATGAAGGGATTCACTGACTGAGTGGTTAAGTGACTGAGTGGTAAGTTGGTTTTATCAAATGTCTCTCACATCTGTGTACGTGGGTTCAAATCCAGCCAATAGCACGTGGAAGGCGCCTTATCTGTGGAAAGAGACGTCAAAAAACCTAAATGTGACCTTGAACACTTGTGACAAAGAGCTCTGGTCTACCCACATACGACCATATTTGTTCTAGGCGATATAAAGCAACAAATTATGTAAGGTATTTAAAGAGGTAAACAATAATTCTGGGGATATTTCAAAATGTGTTTCATGTGAAATAGCCACAAGCTTTTGTCAAAGTTCTGTAATTATTGTCCGTGAGGAGAGTGACTGGTATTCATATAGATTGCACAGTAAGAACAAATCACAATTACATCAGTCTGTCCTTATTACAGAGAAGACATTGTAGCACATGTATTCAAATGGTGGACTTTACACACACATAACTGACATATGTCTGTGTTTTACATCGGTGCACAGAGCTATATTCACATTTGAAAAAAGAGAGTTCTGTGCAAACATTTTATGGAATAAAGTATGTGCAGCTTGAATAAAGAAACTGGACGAGGAACTATAACTAATACTGCAGTCATAGGCAAGTACCATCACTTTATCATGTCTACCTACAGTTGGAAAGTTCATAATTCAATAATGAAAAATTAAACACAAATCTCTGTAACATTTAGTGTCAGACATTTCAATCTGTAAACACTGATATATAAGCACCATACACAAAGTTTATTTTGTTAAAAATAAAAGTGTCATCTTTTGATACTTGTCCTTATCTAAACCAGAGGTCATCTGGGCCGAGTTGAAAGATGACCCATTTTTATGGAACCTGACACCAGTGCAAAGTGTGCAGCCTGTTCCCATTCCACGCAATCCTGGTCCATATATTGGTACAAACAGGTCATGTGCATTCCAAATGGTTTTTGAATTTTTATACATCAAACATGTATCCCACTTGTGGGTGGTTGAACCAGTTTGTCCTGTAAACAGATCAGTTTGTTCTGTACATGTTGTGTAGATGGTAGAGACAGTAGAGCATGGTGTTTCATCCCAGTGTAACCAGATTTTGTAAAACAGAGGCAGGGATGATTTTATACACCAACATGTATAAGTATTACAATAAGAAAAAGGTTATGACGTCATGGACATTGAAGTGGATTTGATCAGGTTTGATCTATTGTTATCAGAGCAGTGAATTAGGACAATGAAATTATATGTCCCTATTCAAGACTACTTGAGAATTTGAGAAAAGTTCTATGATATACGAGAGTAGCTATATTTTCTATTGTTCTGCTGTTCAATTGTCATACAATGGGAAAGCCATAAATACTGGAACAAAATTCCTGAACATCAAGGTGAAACTTAAGGATTTGCTTGTGATAGAGTTGGTCAAATCTGCAGCTGTAAAAAGTTTTTATTTGAAGGTACATGGACTAAACCTCTGGTTAAATTATACTGTTCGGGTGGTAATAATGAACAGAATAACTAACTTATTAATGCTGTGTGTAGATAAGGCCAAGTAACATCCACAATTAGTCTGTTGTATTGGCTTCATTCATACTTACAATTACATTAAACTAAATCATTCACTATGTAGTGATTTGACTGGGGTGTTTGGACGATTTACCTGAACAGTCTCTTGTTTTCATAGAGGATAAGCTCATTGATTGACCTTTCTCCAACACCAATAATAATGGTTTTCACAGATGCCTACAGTTACTTGTGGCTGTCTTAGTGCAGTATATAATTAGTAGCCTGTGGTTAGTGCTAAAAGGCTTCCCTGCCATAATGATAATTGCTGCTTCTCATGAGTTCAATAAGACTTACCTTTCACTTTGTTATCTCGAAAAGTGGCCAGTTTTCACTGGAGTCTGTACCTTTCTATGTGGTTTTATTCCAATTATTCTGCTTTGGCAAATGAAATGCATGACAGTTGGGAAGTACTAAAGTAAGTCAGATAACTTGTTTCAACTTAAATAAAAAGGATGGAATAAGTAGCTTTAAGTTGTGGCCAGTCGTTGTAAGATATTGCAAGTCTCTGTGACCACTGTAGATAATTGGTAAGACGCCTGTGTTCATTTAGATATTAAGTACAATGGCAGTGTTCCTTTCACCAAGTGTTGATATTGAAGTCTCTGAACTGAATTCCTTTGTCCAGAATTTGCTCACTGAGCCTTTAGGGTGGCTGGTCAGTGTTTACTCCCAGTTCCCTGATGGTGTTAGTGATATTTCCAGCACTTTGGAGTTCAGCAGTTCTAAATGAGTAGGTTGTGCTGCTTTCTGTAACATCATTACCAATTGCAGACATAGTTATTGACACCCAGGAGATGAGTGGTATGCATATTGACTTCTGTTAGACTCTGTTGCAAGTATTTATTGTACTATCAGTTACTCCTCCTTTCCACAGAGAATTTTAAATGTCCAACAGCAAGAAAACTGAGTTAAAGTTACGAATCTGTCCAATTCAATTTATATCTTTTTCTAATTTTGCATACCCTTTGTTTTTCTCTAGTCTGACAAATCTGCTGAAGTATATACAAAGCTAGAGATTAATAAATGTAGGACGCCACCCGTACCCTTACATGGATCTTTTTCACAAACTCATCTTACAAATGTGCCTCATTCTTTTAATTCAATGATCACCTGCAAGACCATCGTGAGGTTTACAATGTTTTTTTCACTGGTCATTGGATTTCTGTGAGTTACCCAAGGGAATGGTTTGGTTGTAATTGACTTGTCTCTAATTTCTTTTAGTACGTTAACAACACACACAAAATGTTGAAGAAAAAAACAAGCGTAAAAGCAAGGTAAGTGTTTAACCAATGGTCAAAGTTAGGGTTCTGTGTCCAGTTCATGAGCCACGTTTATATAGAGAAAGACCCACAGTATTTCCACTTGTGGGAGTCAAACCCAGATACAGGTGACACAAATATGTTATAGGTGTCAATGTATAACCTTCCATATCCTGCTATTTTAGATATGTGTTCTTGGAATAGTTTATAACAAAACATTAAATAAATGAATCATTCTTTCAGTTTTATAGTACAAAGTATTATTGTCAGTTGAAGATATGCTGCATATGTTATGTCAACACTGCGTATGTCTACGTTTTGTTTTAATTCATAAAAATTTTTTCAAATATTTCATGGACGAGTTTAGAGTTTTGAACTGTCATGAGATGTATTCATATGGTAGAAAAACTGCCAAACGTTTGGTGGCGGAAGTTTGTGTTGCAGGGAGTCATATTGACTGGTGTTTGACACTGGACATTCAAAGTTTTTTCTGTCTGAAGACTTCTGCATAAGAGACATCACATGACTATTTTAACTAGGACCAAAATATGAAACAACATACTAGTTGATCGTTAATGTGATATAATGAGTCAGAAAAATACAACTATTAATATGACATTCTGATTTTATCTTCCTTCAGCTGTAAATCATCACATCTGGGGGTTTTCTTCAAAACTTTCATTTTATTCCGGGAGTCACGGCACTGTTTCCATTGGAATAGAAATGCTTTCACCATGTTTTATGATGTCTTTATTTAAAAGATAACTTTTTTCTATATGGGGTTTTACCACTGCCTCTTTTCTTGTAATATCTGCTTTAGGTTTCACAGGATGGAAATTATTTTTGATATGTATCTTCTTAGAGTGTGCAGAAGAGATTCCACATGCATGAACTTGACCTTTGACCTTAATCAATTGGTCACCTATGTGACCTATTTTTATCATGAAGTATTTATGATGGCTCGATTAAATTTGAGAGTAAGCACGAAATTTTAATAAACAACACAAATACTCTTGATGACACACATAGAGGGATAAATCAAGGGCTTTTTATGTGACCAAATTTAAGGCAAGATATAAAAATCTAATGTTAAATATCTACATGTTACCTATCTGTGTCTCCAAAGTCATTTCTTCAAAAAGACCATTTTCACAGTCTGATCCTACTCTCTAATGTTTTGCTGTTATATTGTAGTCTGTACTCTCTCTTTAGACAAAACAATCAGGAACATGTCGAGATTTTTGATGCTGACAGTTGTGTTGTTTATTCCACTGTTTATTTGCACTTTTTACTTGCTGAAAACACTCTGGAGCTTTTGGAAGCACAGCTTGATGTGGGAAGTGTGGCTTCAGTTATTTGTAAGTTTACAAACACCTGTGTTTATGTATGCCACATTCTACAACACCAATTCATTTTTAATTTTCAATGTCTACCCTTCGTCTTTTTTAAAGGTGGGTCAATAAATGTCCTTTTAACAGAAGGCTGATTTGACTTCATAAGTGTGTCCTGAATTTTGAAAATGTTCCAGGTGTGATGACTTGCCAACATGTATACAGCAAATCGTTTTGCCATATCGGTGCTAAAGCTTTAAAAGTGTGTTCCATTTTATGACTAGGTATTTTTATCTCCTGCCTGCGGCCGGGAGATTACAAAACGCCTTCCGTACGTGCGTCCATCCGTCCGTTTGTCACATTTTTGCATAAAACTTAATATCTCATTCATTTATGAAGATATCTTCACCAAATTTGCAAGGAATGTTTGTGGCTATGAAAACCTGCCTCTGAAAAATTTTAGCCTCATTTTGAAAAAACAAAATGGCCGCCATAGCTAATTGTTTGAAAATCGTAAAGGTGCTCTAAATCTTGAAATATTCCAGCTAGCTTCATCAAATTTGCACAAAAGCCATATAAAGATATCTTCATAAAATTTGCAGGGAATGTTTATGGCTATGAAAACCTGTCTCTGCAAAATTTTGGCCTCATTTTGAAAAAAATTTGATATATGGCTAGAAAAGCTAGCTTTTTGACCTAGTTCTAAAAGGAAAATGGCTGCCATATCACATGTTTAATGTCAAACGGGGTCATTCTATTAAAAAGGCCTTATATCTCCCCTAATATTGCTCTTAGAGGTTCAGAATGTGAAAACAACTTGTAGGAAGTCATGGCCTGGGAATCTTTTCCAGGTGTTGAATTTATCCTTTGACTCCTGCTTCAATGTTAAATGGGGTCGTCACACTAAAATGTCCTTATTTCACCCGTCTTATTGGTGCTATGGCTTCAGAATATAAAGACAGACCATCAAAAGTCCTAGCCTTCAAATGTTTTGCCTGAGAAAAATTTTGGCCTTATTTTGAAAAACAAAATGGCCGCCATAGCCATTTATTTAAAAATCATTAAGATGCTCTAAAACTTGAAACATTGCAGCTAGGTTCATCAAATATGCACAAAATATATATGGCTAGGAAACTTTGACCCCTTCTTCGATGTCAAGTGGGGTTTATCTTACTACAAAGGCCTTATATAACCTCTAGTTCTCCATTATTACTGATTCTAAGGCGGGAGATAACTGCTGTGGCAGTGGCCTTGTTGTCAGCTGATTTTGTTCCTCAGTCATCTGCTGTATATCCTTCTCTGTAGCAGCCATTGTATAGACCTGAATAGCCTCCTGACTAGCCACCTGAGTAACCTCGCATTTATACAACATCATGTACCTTTGATGTGATCTTTCTTATCCCATCCCATCATGAAACCACCGCAAACCTATTGCAAACCCATCTTTTTAACCCAATCTCAATTTTTGCCATCCCAAACCCTAATCTTTTGGATTGTCATGGCTTCTTTTGACATTGCAAACCTTTTATTGCATTCATGGAGGCAATCTCATCAGTCAATTTGAAATCTTTCAAATGTTGCAGAAAGTTTGCAATAGGTATAGCATGGAAAAGATTGCTTTGCGACCAAGATGGGACCCAAAAGATTGAGTTGCAATCAAAGCATTCGGTTTGTATAGGTTTGTGATCAAGTATATGAACACGAGATCGGATAAGAATTGGGAAAAAAATTGTGATAATTTCAAACAGTAAGGTATAAGATTGGTTTGCGAGCCTGGTGATCAGTGTGATTTTGGATTGCGATGAAAAAATTTAGAATCGCAACTCAGTCACAGGGTGGAATCGCCATTATGGAACAGCCCTTTAAAGGAACTATAACATCTAACTTTTTCCGACAGAAAATATTATGCTGCGATTTTTTAAAGAATTTTTGTTTTATAATTGTACTAAACTGATTTACAATTTTCATCTTCAAGCAGATTTTTTTCTTGTTGAAACCAGAAACGACAAGGAATCCTGGGAAATTCCCAAGACTAACGTTTTACAATTAATACAGTATTTGTCATATCTATTTGTCATATGTGTAAAATGATATAAAATGTATGTAATATCTATTGTTATATGTGTATGGGTTTTTTTGTTGTAAAATAGGATGTAAGGTAGTGAGTAGGTAGAAATGAGTCTGTTGACACTGCAGATTCTCAGAAATACAGTTTTTGATTGAAATAAAATGGCATCTTTCAAATGAGGTGTGCAGGTCCCCATAGTGCAGGTGTTCACTGAATTTATCATTTGTATGGTGACATGTGCATATTTGTTGCACTAAACCATTTTTTCTACATTTACAAATATATCAGGGTCTCAGTTTCTAGGTCGGTTGACGACAGTCTTTCTGCTGATGTGAATTATAACCACTTGGAACCACATTGTTGTCTTGTCAGGCACTTTGGTTAATACAGACATCCAGTGCCACTTGCAGCATTTTAGGGTGTGTTTTAATCCATCCAAATCACATACTCACCCCATATCATATGACTCAGGCCTTAGCACAAAAAACACATGTATGCCACTACTACCACAATTAATCAAATGTTTGTGTCTGTATATTTAGCTGATATTTTAGGCTATTAGTCTATTTGTATTGACATGTGGACATAGCTGTGTTCTCAGAACTTACTGACATATGCGTTCTTGGAGAGACCTCAAGACCTTGTGTTTACAGAATCAGCATCTATCATTTCTTTCTTATTTCTCAGTCTCTATTATTTATTTAGAGTATCAGTGTATCAGTGTCATTTATTTCTCAATTCTGAGCCTCTTAAACAAAAGCAAACTAGAGGCTTCGGAGAGATCTCAGTCATTAGAACCCATTTGGCAAACCATTGTGCTGCAATAAAGTCTCTGTGGTTCCATCTAGGCAGTGGTGTGTAGATATTCACAGCTCGTACTCAAGCTGATGCCTCATTACAGTGCAGCGTTTTCCTATCTCAAGGCTATCGCTGTACATGGGGTAAAATGAGGCCATGTCAGATGTGATATGTACATATGCATGTATGTCATATCTGCAAAGAGCGGCACAGTGTCCTGTTCCAATTAGAAATCAGAGGAATAGAACATGTTGAGCTAAAATCATCTCTAGCAATATTAACTACATATTGATGTATTCACATTACTGGGGTGAACCAAAACATTGGGATGTGATTGGAGCATGAATTAGAATTACTTTTCAAGATCCCTTTTAGTGCGAGCTTTTAAAGAGATTTTAGAGTTTCCTTTATTATTTCTTTCTTTTCAATCAACATAGACCTTTTTGTTTGAAGATATTCTGTGATGTTTATTAAAGGGGTGGAATATTTTGTGAATACCATGTACAGAAGCCTGCGTCATGGCTAGGTGTGGAGAGGAATTGATCAGTGACCAGCTTTCAGTGACTTCAGACTTGCGTGATGAGGCGGTCTGGTAATGAGTAGTTGTCACCTACAGCTAGTCCAAAACCAGTAGATTGCCAGGCTTAATACAGCTCCTTAATCAGGCTTAATGCTAAGCTACCAATTGAACATATGACATGCAGCATTGGTCTGCGTGTTTCCCCAGACTTATTACTTGTTTCTAGCCCTAAAACACAAGCAAGGGGTTTTATTTCATGTCACTTTAACAGTTGTACACAATTTTTGGACTTGTTTATTGAAAAAAATATAATTAACTTGCCAAAGACCGGGTGTTTTTATCTTCAAGGAATAACTTCCCATTTATCCACCCGAGTTTTGTTGTTTTTTATCTTTTTTTTTCTATTTTTTGCCGAGAGTACTGAAATTGGAGTTAATCATATGTACTTAAATATGTTCTTGAAATATTATGTATGTACTCGAATATGTTCTTGAACTATCCATAAGTTTTTGTGAACGTATGAAAAAAACTCTCTTTTTTACATGTAACCAACTGCTTTGTGAAAAGATAAAGTCTCAAGTGTTTCATAAGGCCAAACTTGAAATAATCAGTGTACTCGTTTGATATTAAACCTATATTGTCATTGATAGAGAAAGCACATTCATAGAATGAATATGATGATGTTTAAAATCCACAGTATACAATAATATGATTCACGTTATTTAAGTTTAGTGCTCAGTATGGGGCGTACATCATACAGTTAAGATTTGAGATGGTGGTCAGGAAGCCTTAAAAACAGTTTAGTTTGCTCTAGGGAAGCGGTCTTCTGTTATGAATGAATTACACAGCTCACTTGATCTCACAGGACAAGGATCTGCAACAAATTACTCCCCCTGTGGGTAATCATGGCCAGCCTTTACTGAATTCTACCAAATGTCACACATTGATATGTGAACAGAGAGCTTACTACTGTGTCTGGAGAAAGAACCACTTGTGGATCTGGGTGAAATTATCTGAAAAATTTCCGCCTGTAATTAACAGTAATTAATTTTTCTGATGAGATGTTTCTTGTGACAATATTTTACAAAGATATTTCACTCAGAGTCTTCAAGGCCTTATTTTTGTAGCAAATTATTTTGGAGATATTGATGTTTCTAGACCCCAGGCCACAGCTACTTCTGGGGCTGTTCCATTTCTGCAATATATCGTAAATCCTGCTTCTGGTTGTAGAATGCAGGATTCAAGGTGTAATTTACAATAGTGTAAGAAGTGTTTACGATGTATTCCCGATATACAAGATATTTCCCTGATAGATTCCCAATTGACATTGTCCTTGCCTCAGAAAATCTTCCGCTAGGTTTGCGATAGTTTCTCGATCCATTCGATTGGGTTACAATGGACTGAAACAGATAGGTTTGCGATCGCTATATGATGGAAAAGATTGCTGTACGACTGTTAGATAGGTTTAAGATCACTGTAAGATGACAATACGATGGGTTTATGATGTCATAAATCGCGTAAGAATCGGAAAAGGTTTACGACAATTTCAAACATTTTGAAGTATTTGTAAACTGTTCCCGATGGATTCCCGAGTGCTGTACTTGTAAACCTATCAGGAAGTACTGTATTTTCCACACAAGATCTCTGTACGATGGCTTCAAGAAGACTAAGATGTATAAGATTCAGTTCCCAATTCCCAAATTTTCACAATCGGAGAAATGGAACAAATGGTCATCTGTCTCCACAGATCAGAGATATGGGGTCCTCCTGGAGGGTCCTTGAGTGTGTAGACTTTCACCAAGTCCTTTTGTCTTTTGTGAAATATATGAGTACTGTATGACTTTTGAAGAAACAGTCAGCCCTGACAACTTGTTTTTTCAGAGACTATCCCCCTAACTCCAGAATGCTAGTGGTATAATGAACTCCTGTAAGTTTCCAATTTAAATTTAACTATTCAGGTTACTGATGGATACAAATACAAAGACTTGGAGCAAGTCTATTGAGTGTGGAGCAGGGGCTTAGTTTTGAGTGCCAACTGCCAAGGATCACAAACACACATGTTCCTTTATAAACGTGTGGAGTCTATGTTGGTTTCTATTGGGTTCCTACAACAAAGGGTATAATAAGAATCAAGACAAAAGGGGTCAAATTATGTTCATGCTTTCCTAAACAGTTTTATATATTTGACACCATTAATCACTTTTGTATCCCTGAAGTCTTTTATGACTAGCATCCATCTTACTATCTTACTGTTTACAAGCTTTCGCCAAGCACCTCGGGCATATCCAGACCAGTGATTCTAAATAACCGACAAAGGCCAGCCGTTTTATTTCCATAGTGGAGTATTTTAGAGAAGAAACAGAGGAAGAAGCTTTTATGTATCAATTTCAGATTATTGAGGAGCTAGCGTGGTTAATTGATGTCTAAACCAGGCCAATCATTCCTGGCTTTAGATTTGATCTATTTATCTGTCCTCATTTGTGTTCAGTAAATGGGACTAACAGAGGACAATGGCTGACCGTCGCCTTGCTTGTTCACTGGAGAAAGTCAATCAATGATTGGAGAGCCAACCAACCACTCTCAGCCATCGACCAGCTTCCGTTTTCAGATAGCTGACCCCGGCTAAATCTCTGCTCAGTCACAAACTTCATTAGCAGAAATCTTTCTCTGTGTGAATGGGGACTTAGCTGGCCATATCCAGTGCAAAACAAATACTTCACATTCTGTCAGCTGCATGTCTATCAATGCATTGTGGGAAAATGGGAAGCTCTGGCCTTACAGAAGGTTGTTACCCTTTGCATAAATGTCAGTAATCCTGTTCGGTTTAAGTTCCAAACTTCAGCATGTAATATGTAGATGGTACCGTGCCTACTGGTTTTATACGGGTTTTTTTTCTCTGACATAATTAACAGAGCGCTTCATTTTGTCAGACTGAATAATCACGTATCATGTACGTCAGTGTTAAGGAGAAAAAATATAACTCAGTTATTGGAATTTGTCAGTTCAATACATTATATGTTCTACATTGAAATGCACACAATGAACGCTTTAGTGTGAAACTTAATCTGACAGATAAATGATCTTAGTACTGTAATTAGCATTGGGACTCATTAGACACCAAGATCAGTGGAAGCCAAATGAGACAGCAATGGTTCACACATACAGCAAAATGGACACGTTCTGTCGGTGGTTTGGGGTAGGATTTGCTTTGGAGATTACTCACTGACTGACTGGAGAAAATCTGCTTTACAAAGGATGAAGATTAAGACAAACAGTCTCTCATCATTTGTGACTAGAAACTGAAAAGAAGTTGTTTATTATTAACTGTTCACAGTATTGTTGGGGAAATGTTTTCAAGCCATCAGTGTTGAGCCTTCTTTCCTTAGGAGTTGCGAGAGTAGAATTGTTCAGGTACTTGAATCTTTGAACAGCTGGTGAATAAATAATGAGTCTATGATGACTACAACCATAGTCTGACAAAGTACAGTGCTCTACACACTGTTTGAATGTGCAGTTTGAAAAAGTAAAATCCATACACTGAGTGGCATATAACTGTGAAATAAGAATCAATGGACTTGTTGTTCACACAGACTGTGTTGATAGTACAAATGTCCCTCACACCTGGTTTGGTACCTGGTTTTTTGTGTCTTTGCTGGGGCCGGGTACAGTGAAGTGGTGTCTCGCGGAAATCAGAGGCACAAATGACCACTGAACAAACTTCCAGCATTGCGTGGACAACTAGGTTAGCCGGGGATATTTTTTGAAAAGGATACAAGAAAATATTCCAAATACAAACACTGTTGATGCTGTCATTGAATTGTGTAACTTTAACATGAGTAGAAAACGTGGCATTGCCAACTTTTTTGTGGGATAAGTTTAACTTTATTGAAGGATTAAAGGTGTAGCCACTTCGTGGTCAGAGGTTGTAGCCACCTCATGGTCAGAGGTTGTATGTAACCGCGGGGACAGGTAAGAAATGGACGACATTAATATTTTACACGTCTGAGGCAGAATTTAAGGATGACCAGGCTTTTTGTGGTAAGCAAATACATATATATTCTTATTTCACAAATACATTTGTTTTCCCCTTTGAGAACACTAAAGAACTTCGAGCTAACTATAAACTGCAATATTTTCTGGAAACCTTCAAACTGTATTTAATGGAAGGTATTATAGTATTTTGATGCAACCTTCAAACTGTGTCAAATGAAAGGTGTTTGATGCAAACCTTCGAAGTGTATCAACTGGAAGGTACAAAGTGCACAAAGCTTTATATTTGACCACCAGGTAGAAACTCTGCCGCTTTGTTGATATTGAAATTAGTGCAGAAGGGGGAATACAATATGCAAATACCTGATTGTGTGTTTGATACCGAACAGGATTAGTGGCAAAATGCGACACTTGAACCTGCTGGTCAGAGGTTCATATTTAAATGGAAGGCTTGATGTAACATGAAACATTTCTGTGTAGCAGGGCCAAGGTTAACATTTATTTTCTAATTGTCGAAATACTACATGAATACTTTCTCGTAGTATTGCCTAAACATATCGGTATATCTCGACAACAGTCTCAATTTATGGAGAAACTAAGTTAATTTATTTTAGTCATAATCTACTATTGTAGTATAATATTAGTAGTGACTTATTTGCAGTTCTTTTTTAATATACAGGATAACATAATATTTCGTTAAGTTCTTTTACACTTGAGATTGATCTTAGATTAAAATAACAGAGAGCATAATTTAATGCAGGCCAGACTGTACATGGGTTAAAAGGTAAAACAGTAAAATCTGTATCCGTCAGTACAGAACCTACAGTAGTTTGAGTTTTTAACAGGTTGATATCAGGATAAGACTTGCTCCAGTCTTGGTATTTGTATCCATCAGTAACCAGAGCAGTTAAATTTAAATTTGAAACGTACAGGAGTTCATTTTACCACAGGCATTCTGGAGTATTGGGGATAGTCCCTGAAAAAATCAAGGGCTGGTCAGGGCTGACTGTTTCTCCAAAAGTCATACAGTACCCATATATTACACAAAAGACAAAAGGACTCTGTGAAAGTCTATATCAGGGTGGACCAGTCTCTAAGGCGTGGAAAACTGAATGCAGTGTCAACTAAAACATCTCTTCATATTAAGTAAATTCGCCCACTAGTTTGAATAATGCCCCAATCACACTACAGACAGTATTTCCCACGGTTAGAAGTTTTACAAGGCACTGAACCACGTCCCAGGACGACCCTTTATTCTGATGGCATCTTGTCCCACAGTCATCCTACAGTGGTGACGTGGTTGCTTCCATGGTGTATGACAGTGTAAGGGAGTTTACACAAGGTTTGGCACTGACCTCAATATTGTCCGATGGTAGGCCACGGTCATGCTACACCCATTCACAGTCACGATACATTTGGTTTTGGTATCAGGTGTTACTCAGGCGGAGAGGTAAGATGATAAATAGAGGTGGTGTCTCAGTGGTATACATTAGTAGTACTGTTGTACTACTATTGCAGTTGTGTGTCGGGAGGTACTACAGCTCCCAAACACCTAACATGATCGACCACCATTATTCCTCCTTGCGAGTTCAAAGAACATATATCGTTATGAATATCCAGGCAGCTGACAGATTAAGATTGTTTGGTGGTGTTCTGCAACTTCAGAATGATAGGTTATTCTTTTTTCTACAGGAGCCTTACATGTAAGATACAGTTGACCAATTATTAGTTACAAAACCATCTCACTAAACAGCCCAATAATTTCCCCACTAATGCTTCTTTATAACTTTGTTGTTTGAAATCTATTCTGTAACTTTTGGTTCGCCATCTGTTTGTTAATTGCTACATGCCATTTATTAACGCTCGACGATAGGAGAGGGTTATTGTAATCAGTTTGTTTCTGTCAGTCTGTCTGTCTGTCTGTCTGTCTGTCTGTGCACCGTTTCGCCCTTATAACTCAAAAACTATAACACCAATCGAGCTCAAATTTGGTGGCCAGGTATTTTATTGGGTACAGACGGATTCTTTCAAATTTGGTGTAATTTGTGTGAAAACTAAAGCCAGGAGAGAGTTTTTCTTATTTTTAATTGGGCTTTTACAGTGAAATCTGCTTCTCTGTCTGTGCACCATTTTGCCCTTCTAACTCAAAAACTATAACTTCAATCAATCTCAAATTTGGTGGGAAGGTATTTCATGGGGTGCAGACGGATTCTTTCAAATTTGGTGTAATTTGTTTGAAAATTAAAGCCAGGAGAGAGTTTTTCTTATTTTAATTGGGAATACACAGTGAAACTGCTTCTCTTCATCACATACGTAAAAATCAATATTTTGCTTTCTGATGATGTCATTACTAAGTGATGTCACAATGTAACTGCCATTGTGAGGTCACAAACCTAGCTTGTGATACTTGATGTCTTTAAGTAAAAATATTTCTTCTCATTGTATGTCTTGAAATTGACATAAACATAATAAAGAGGGAGGTGGTATATTCATCATTTTTATTAATTATTATTTCTGTTTTATTTTCTCTTTTTTCTTTCAATTCCTTGACAGTCCATCACAAAAAATTACCATGCATGATTTTCACCAAGAAGTGACCTTTAAGCAGAATTTTTACCTCCACCAGCAGTTTATATTTTTGTGTGTTAATTGTTTATGTTTGTTTTATTTTTTTTGTGTGTGTGTGTTTAGATTACTCCAAAACTAATGAACAGATCTTTATTTAAAAATGTGTGAGTAGGACCTGACTGAAGGAAGAAGTTACTAAAAGAAAGATCAGGATCTTATTTTAGATACAAAAAATTCATGATTTTTCAGAGGTCCCATTTCAATGTATTTTTAATGACTTTAGCTTTCTACTTGATATTTCTATGAAAATTAATTTACATGTTTGGTTTTATTTTATTGTCTTCCTTACAATATTTTATATCACTTGAGAGACTGGTCAGATGGAGTCGAGCGTTTTGCTCTCTCTGAGTGCATCTTGTTGAATATTGTCATAGTTTTTACCCCACAGCCTCTTAAGGGCTGTCGGGGTATTGTTTTCACCCATGGTGTCCGGATGGGAGGGCGGCGGGAAAAAGTTTGTCCGGGCTATATCTCAGAAACCGTAAGGTGTAGGAACTTGATACTTGGTAGGGACATTGGTTAGGGGGTGTAGGTGTGCAACGTTATAATCTGACCTTGATTTGACCTTGCCGTAGTGACCTTGACCTATAAAATCTTGTCGGGCTATATCTTAGAAACCGTAAGGTGTAGGAAGTTGATACTTGGTAGGGACATTGATTAGGAGATGTAGGTGTACAACGTCATGGTGTGACCTTGATTTGACCTTGTCGTAGTGACCTTGACCTTTAAAATCTTGTTGCACCTTTGGGTCTGTCTTTTGATGCAGATTAAGCACTGTTAAAGTCATATTAGAATTCATTAAGAATTTTACTTTTACTACTTCCCATTGTAACCGATGGAATTTCATCAAGTCAGCCACAGATTTTGCTCAAACACCACACATAAGCATTCATTGAATGTATTACCACTTCTGTATGCATGATAATATTCAAAACATCCAAACCATAATTTCGGCCATGCCAGATGTAGATAAAGTAAAGAGTGCAGTCATGTTTAGTTTACTGATTAATGCTGTCATCTTGTTATTGAATTGATTTGTTTTAATACTTCACCTTTACATGCGCTATCTTTCTCTTAGACATTATTTTGTCCATTTAAACATTGTTTGGACCTTTATATAACGGACAGATAGTGCTCTGAAAGTATCCTGAACTTTGTACTGATACAGTACGTCTATATCTCATGGTGTTAAAAATATTTCTCTAGGCTGTGGGGTACGGGCATCTCTGATGCTATTTTTTTGTTTTTCATCTTCTAGCACGAGTGCTGAGAATACGTAAACAAAAATCAGTGACAAACGCCCTGTGTCTGTACTCTAAGGTACAGGAAGGTAACTGGGTTGGCCAGTGATGGTTTGCAATGCCCAGAAAGTTATCTTGAATTATCGACTTAAAATCTTGATAAATCAAGATACTTATTTTTGGTTATACAGTGGTATGTATAAGATAATAAGAGAAATACATTTTTTTTTCTATTACAATTAAACAAAACTACTTCAGACTTGAATAATCATATTTACGTGCCGTAAAGGCATAATGCATGAATCTTCAGTCATAGTGCATCGTTTAAATTAGCAAATCTTATAATTGGATAATAATTTTTTGATTTATCAACTATCTCGATAAATCGAGATAATTATTTTGATCATACAAAAATGTGCCTTAGTTCGGTTATTCGTCTGTTCTGACAATAAAAAAATAACTTTCTGACTGTTGTATGGTGCAACTGGAAATATGAAGTAATGAGCTGAGAAATAAACATCTGCTATCAATTTCAGATAATTTGGAAAGTTATCTATGTAATCTGTATGAATGTGCAAGTCTTCTTCTACAGAAAGTCTGTTTTCCTCCCATCCGACGCTCTGTGGCTGACACAAAAAAATAAAAAACATGCCGTCAAGCGGTCATACTATTTTTGAAGAAATATCAACTTACTTGGTTTTGGCACACGTATATTCAAGCAAATATCATATTGTTATATAACATTTATCGTATGGTTCCTCATAGTCACTAAATGAAAATCCAGAGTTTGCGGAAATAGTGTCGAACTGTTGATAAAACAACCAGTTTGTTGTCATTTATATTAAGTACTAGCATCCTTATTGTCTTTATTCCACCAGTGTCTTGAATAGGGCAAGGAGTTAATATCAAACATACGTATTACTGCTGGGCCAGCATTATCTATAATAATATAAAGTTTATTTCTTCTTAAATATACATATACATCAAAGCACAAGTAATAACATCGAGTTCATAAATGAGAGAATTTTAAGAAAATGAAAAGGAAATGACAGAAGCAAATAGCTTATTTAAAGTCACTCCCAACTTCCACTAACGATTAAATTAATAAAACACAATGTTTTAATTATAATTTCTGACCTTTCTGTATACTATTATTATATGACAACGTGCACATTCAGTATTCATATTTTTCTAGGAAGTAATTTTTAACTAACTTTTTAAACTGTGATAATGATGCAGAGTTTATTATATCTATTGGTAAACTATTAAATAAACTGACCCCATAAATAGATGGTGTATTTGCTTTTAAATTTGTTCTTCTATATTTTACATAAAATTTTCCACACTGTCTAGTTTTACAACTATTGTTTTTTATTATGAATTCATCTTGTAAGTTCCTGGGTAACATATTATGTTTAGCTTTATAGAGTATAACACTGATACTTAAATTAACAATATCTTTAAATTTCAATAACTTTAATCTTTTAAAGATTGGACTGGTATGCTCATCCCACTTGCACTTATTAACAATTCGGATTACCTTTTTCTGTAACACAACAATTTTGTTTATACAAACGTTTACTGCTTTTCCCCATACTTCACAACAATACATCATATATGGTAAGAATAAGCTATTATATAAAGTTAACAGAGTTGAACTTTTTAAAAGATATTTTACTTTCCTTAAAATACCCATACTCTTCTGCAACTTTTTACATAAATAAGATACATGATTTTTCCAACTCAATTTATCATCTATTATGATGCCTAAAAATTTTGTTTCACTCACCCTTTCTATTCTCTCACCATCAAAATATATGCTACAATTAATCTCATTTTTTTCACAACATGGATTGCAAACCAGGATTGCAGTTCTAAGTAAGATCTTTAATATCTTACAATCTTCTAATGACAGTTAATCTTGTGAATCCTGTTTCTTAAAATGGTACCATATGGCTTTATTTTCTTTGGTCCACAGTCCATGCCCCGAGCTTCCTTCTCCGCTACATTTCAGACAGGTATACTGGTAATTTGTATGCTTGTATTTTCTCTTGTCTTTATCAGTTGTGTTATGGATTTGTTGCTGGTTTTTGTGATATATTTATTTTACGTTTTATCACTGTCATGGTTCATGGAAAAAGTGGAAGTTCGATGGTAAAAATAGATAAAGTGGTTTTATTTTCTTTCTGTAGAGTTTTTACTTCTATTCACGCCCATATTTTAGAGAGAAAAAATGTCGGTTTTTTTTGTAACCCATATTATTTAGCAAGTTATTTGATATCATCGAAAACTGACGAACAGAACATTACATGAATCATTTTAAAACGTTATATTAGGAAATTATATGATGAATAATGCACCTTCATACCTCTCGTGGTGGTGAACATGTACTACAAATATATGTGATGCATGTCTCATGGATTTTTAACATCGCTGTTTAGTTCCGTTTGTAGTAAATTTTAAAATCTCATCATGGGGATTTCATTTATAGTTTTCTTCAAATTATTAATAGATAATTAAATTCCAATAATTGCTGAAGTGAAAACTATGAATTTTGCTCTGAGACAGGGGTTCTGGAAGTTTGTGAGTAGAAAGTGGTGATTTTGTAATGAAGGAAAGGGCTGTGTACATAAGTTACCCTGATAGATCGCTGGAAATTCTAGTGTACTATGCATTAGTTTTGCATTAGAGGAAAATACCGTTTGAAATGAGCCATACATGGAATATCTCTCATGGTCCGTACTTATTAATGGATAAAGCTTGCATTGTATTTTGTCAATATGAAATTGCCACACAGCTTTGCCTCATTAGCTAGTGCAAATACACTTAATCGTCCAATGTGTGGTACTTTCTTAGATTGTAACATAAAGCAATTGATTGTCAATTTGGCAAACAGATTATTGTGTAGAAAACAAAGTCAAAATATGTGTACCTTATAGTTGTTGTGAATGTCATACGTAACTCAACATCTGATTAAAAAAATTAAATATGAAACATGTGGATAAATATATCGCAGGTACATTCATTGATTCACAACATTTCAGAGTGCCAACATTATTTTTTTATATCACAATAGCACATAAAATTGTTTTTTTTTGTTTTTGTTTTTGTACGGTACTTTATTTATGTATTCCAACTAAGACACAACCCTGAACACATCAATATTTCATTTTGTAGTCTTGTTTCTTTCCTCTTTCAAAACTGTGTAAAAGTTTATATATATACGCGTATATATACATATATTAACATATTGGTATCGTGCGGCAGAAACAGACAAGCCAAGAAACAAACAATTATGCAAAAAGAAAGCTTATAATTGTTAAGTTTGTATACTTTTATATCTTATCCCAAAGTAAATGGTACTGAAAATACTTTCAACTGGTCCGTTACATTAATATCACCAGTTTTGAGGACTCTTGAATGTAAAACCCCGACTTTTATTTAAATAAAGTCTTTGTTGAAGGGTTCATTTTCCGCCTAATTTTAGAAACCCGAGATGAATATATGTAATTAGATCGATAAATATGGTGGTTTTATTACAGGTAGGGTCAAAGGGGCGGATCCAGCCTTTAAGTAACGTGGGGGTTCACATTAAATAAGGTGGGGGTTCACATTGAGTAAGGTGGGGGTTCACATCAGACATATTATAACTAAGGGGGTTGGGGGAAAAAAAATTTTTGGTAAAAATATAGTGCATTTACTGTAAATTTATCACCATTCTCAAGAAATAATTTTGTACTTTGGGCTGAACCCCTTTACATTATTTTTCAAGAGGGGTGGGGTGGGGGTTCACCCCCCACCCCCATCCCCGGATCCGCTAGTGTGGTCACTCCGCGTTTCAATGAACGAATCTTATCATGAGTTTTTTTCTAAGGAAAACTGCGCTTCAAGTGTTTTATGATTATGTTCTTCAAATTCGGGACAAACAATTGCTTACCTAGGTCTAGTACCTACCTGTTTTGGATGCAGAGCGATTTCGGATATATGTACGAAATGGATGTTTTGCCGCCTGGCAAAGTGATTCAAAACATTATAAAATATGAAGATTTACATTCATAAAAACACCAAAATATGGTTGGCAAAACAACAACTGCACACATTAACATGAAATGACAAAACTCGGAGAAATACTGGCGGTAGTGCATTGATTATTATCAAATACTGTGAGCGATAATAGAAACTACAGGTTCTTCCTACCCGTAAACGCCTCCTACGTACCACAGGACGCCCGATCGACTTGAGTTTCTTTGTGAAAGGTCAAGGACATGTTTAATGTCATATGTGGGTATCTTATTAAAACGACCTTATATATCCCTTGTCATTGGATCATAGACTGACGTTTGCTGGATAAAAGCAAATATGTGGAAATTAGTGGATTCATAGTAGTGGGTTCAAGTATAACTAGTAGTTCATACTTTTTGCAGATGACACTACTGCCTTGCTACTAGACCGAGTTTTCTGTCCCAAAGGATGCCTTTTTAAAACTGATGGGTGACATTTTGGGACAGAGTTCCTCGCCACACAAAAAACTTCAATATCTGAAAATTACAGTCACTTTAAACTTTAAAATATCCACTTAAATGTATTAACAGTATAAAGCATTTAGATGCAGGAACACAATTTTCTGTTTTTGCAGTAATATAGACACTTTTTCTGCACTTCCTGTTTGTATAAACAATGATGAAATTTTGTAAGTGAAATAAATTTTGGTAAATATACCCATTAACTATGCAAAAAGTTAATTTCTTTTAATGCGGGGCACATCCTTGATACTCAAGGTAGCAGCCTAATACATGTTTAATGTCAGGATGTGTGCCACTTGTTGCCCTTCAGCACGTTTATGTTTTTTGCATACTTATCAAAAAGTTAATTTCTTTTAATGCGGGGCACATCCTTGATACTCAAGGTAGCAGCCTAATACATGTTTAATGTCAGGATGTGTGCCATTTGTTGCCCTTCAGCACGTTTATGTTTTTTGCATACTTATGCCATCTGTCTCTCGCCAATACATCCATCTTTTAAAAATTGGCTGAGAGACAGATTAATCGGTCTACCTTGCTACCAATTATCGCCAGACAGAATTCAAATGGATATACCTTCACCAAAGTAGCATCCCAAGTCTAGCAAATAAGGTAAAGCTATTTCCAAAGTGAATGGAACAAATACACAACAAAAAGCTTTCAAAATATATAACCATAACTGAAATATGAATGTTTTATTTTCTGGTGGAGATAATTGGTAGCCGGCGATAATTGGTAGCAAGGCAGTAATAGTTTTTGTACTGGGTCTAATTTGAAAGAAATATGTCAAGTAATTACTAGTGAATTAGAGAAGTTGAATATGTGGTTTTCATTAAATGAATTATCGTTAAATGTCACAAAAACTAATTATATGATTTTTGGAAAGAAAAATAACAACTCCAATGAAGTTATCAAATTTAATAATCACACCATTGAAAGAGTGTCAATAGCGAAGCTTTTGGGAGTCATAGTCGATGAAAAATTGAACTGGAGTTTTCATGTGTCTCATGTCTGCAAGAAATTAAGTAAAAGTATATCGATTATAAAAAAGTAAAGAATATTCTCGGCAGTGATACCTTAAAAACATTATATAATTTTTTAATATTACCTTACATAAATTGTTGTTTTTGTTAGGTTTGGGGAAATACCAGTAAGTATCTGATCAAAAAAGTTTTAATATTGCAAAAGAGGGTAGTCAGAATTATATGTAAATGTAACTACAAAGCACATATAGCCCCTCTTTTTTAAAAAAAAAAATGTAAGTTATTAAAACTAAAAGACATTGTGGATTTCAATATTCTTCTTGTAATGTTCAAGGCAAAAGATAACTTGCTACCAAAAAATATACAGGATATGTTTCAGATTAATGAGAATTGTTGTTGTACAAGACCGTATGGAAAATTTAATTATAAATATGTGAGAACAATCTTAAAATATAAATGTGTTTCAGTTTATGGGGTTAAATTATGGAAAGTGGTGAATTTTCAAGCATATGTAAATTTAAAGTGATGTTAAAAACTATGTTATTAAATATGTCTTAAAATTTTGATACAAACTATGTCATGAATTAATTAGACTATTAAACTCTAAAGAACAGTAATATTAAATTAAAATTGTAATTGGTGAAAAGTACCTAACTGGAAGTGGGGATTGGCATTTATATAAGCAATATTTGCTTCAGCCACTTCCCTTTCAGAAATAAGCTAAACCAAGATGTAGATACTCATAACTGTTATAAATATATGACGTATATAGTAATCTATTTTTTTTACATACTATGCCAACTGTATTATTATTATGTGTTGCTGGCTTAGAAATAAACTATTATTTATTTATTATTTGTTTTATTATTAATCGTGCTGTCGTTTGCGTAGATGAAAACCGGTTTCTGGGTCATGAAAATGAAAGCATATCCGGTATTTTTTTGTATCCACCGGAAGCATCCGGTGGATACTTTGGTTTAGCGTTCCCTACGCCGCCGCCGCGCGTAGAGAGATTTTTGGCGTCAACGCTCTAAGAGGAAAACAACAGCAGCTTGGTTCACCAAATTTGCAGGATATCTTCATTGGGGGGTAAGCTTCTCTGGGAAGGAAAATAGCCTCAGTCTGAAAAACAAGATGGCCGCCACGGGCATTTCTTTTGAAAATAATCTACATTTTTCTACTGGCTGTTCCTCATAGGTAGAAGGTTGAATCTCTTCATAGGTGATATGTATGACACATATACATATCCTCTACAACCTTGCACACATTTGACCTTGAAGCTCCTAACTCAAGGTCATCCACAGAGTGCCGACGTAACCCACATAGAGGACTCTCCCTTATTATTGGTCCTAGAGGTTTGCAATTGGAAGCCAACCTATAGGAAATCATGTGCTGCGAATCTTCTGATGTGATCAGATTTGACCTTGGACACTTCCTTCAAGGTCAAACAAGGATAGCCAAACTTAAAAGTGCTTATAACTCGCTTATTATCGATCCTAGAGGTTTGGGATGGTAAACCAACATATAGGAAATCATGTGCTGCGAATCTTCTGATGTGGTCAGATTTGACCTTGGACCCCTCCTTCAAGGTCAAATGAGGATAACCAAACTTAAAAGTGCTTAAAACTCGCTTATTATCGATCCTAGAGGTTTGGGATGGTAAACCAACATATAGGAAATCATGGGCTGGGAATCTTCTGGTGTGGTCAGATTTGACCTTGGGCCCCTCCTTCAAGGTCAAATGAGGACAGCCAAACTTAAAAGTGCTTATAACTTGCTTATTATTGGTCCTAGAGGTTTGGGATGGTGAACCAACATATAGGAAATCATGGGCTGGGACTCTTCTGGCGTGGTCGGATTTGACCTTGGGCCCCTCCTTCAAGGTCAAACGAGGACAGCCAAACTTAAAAGTGCTTATAACTCGCTTATTATTGGTCCAAGAGGTTTGGCATGGTAAACCAGCATGTAGGAAATCATGGGCTGGGAATCTTCTGGTGTGGTCGGATTTGACCTTGGGCCCCTCCTTCAAGGTCAAACGAGGACAGCCAAACTTAAAAGTGCTTATAACTCGCTTATTATTGGTCCTAGATGTTTGGGATGGTAAACCAGCATATAGAAAATCATGCGCTGGGAATCTTCTGGTGTGGTCGGATTTGACCTTGGGCCCCGCCTTGCAGGTCAAATGAGGATAGCCAAAGGTAAAAGTGCTTATAACTCGCTTATTATTGGTCCTAGAGGTTTGGGATGGTAAACCAAACTATAGGAAATCATGGGCTGGGAATCTTCTGGTGTTGTCGGATTTGACCTTGGGCCCCTCGTGCAAGGTCAAATGAGGACAGCCAAACTTAAAAGTGCTTATAACTCACTTATTATTGGTCCTAGAGGTTTGGGATGGTAAACCAACATATAGGAAATCATGGGCTGGGAATCTTCTGGTGTGGTCGGATTTGACCTTGGGCCCCTCCTTCAAGGTCAAATGAGGACAGCCAAACTTAAAAGTGCTTATAACTCGCTTATTATTGGTTCTAGAGGTTTGGGATGGTAAACCAACCTATAGGAAATCATGGGCTGGGACTCTTCTGGCGTGGCTGGATTTGACCTTGGGGCCCCTCCTTCGAGGTCAAACGAGGATAGCCAAACTTTAAAGTGCTTATAACTCGCTTATTATTGATCCCAGTGGTTTGGAATGGTAAACCAACATACAGGAAATCATGGGCGGGGAATCTTCTGGCATGGTCGGATTTGACCTTGGGCCCCTCCTTCAAGGTCAAACGAGGACAGCCAAACTTAAAAGTGCTTATAACTCGCTTATTATTGGTCCTAGAGGTTTGGCATGGTAAACCAGCATATAGGAAATCATGGGCTGGGAATCTTCTGGTGTGGTCGGATTTGACCTTGGGCCCCTCCTTCAAGGTCAAACGAGGATAGCCAAAGGTAAAAGTGCCTATAACTTGCTTATTATTGGTCCTAGAGGTTTGGGATAGTAAACCAACATATAGAAAATCATGGGCTGGGAATCTTCTGGTGTGGTCAGATTTGACCTTGGGTCCCTCCTTGAAGGTCAAATGAGAACAGCCAAACTTAAAAGTGCTTATAACTCGCTTATTATTGGTCCTAGATGTTTGGGATGGTAAACCAACATATAGGAAATCATGGGCTGGGAATATTCTGGCGTGGTCGGATTTGACCTTGGGCCCCTCCTTGAAGGTCAAATGAGGACAGCCAAACTTAAAAGTGCTTATAACTTTGTTATTATTGGTTCTACAGGTTTTGGTGCATTGTCTTTATGGTGGATACAATTTGCATCGGTTTTCCGATGCGCTAGGTCTAGTTTTTATTTTAGTATTCGCCTTGGTGGAAATGTAGACGTCCGTACATGAGATAAAACTGTAAATACAGAAAAGAACATTTATAAAATACATCATATATAACCATTTGAAATTTTGAAGGTATTTTATGAAATATTTATTAATAATTCCAATATTTTTCATCTTGTCAAGCAATGTGAACCATGCATTGTGGCTAAATAGAAAGATTTATAAATACCAGTTCCCATCACTTAATAGCAGTTGTCGCTATTTTAGTCCCAAGTGAAACAAAATGCAATATACAAGTATTACGTTAAGAACACTAGTGCTTGTTGGTTATGAATTTGATCAAATGCAAAGTACAATGTTTATAATTTGTGTGTGACTAATTAAGCGTCCCTTGAAAAGGGGACGCTTATTGGTTTCACCCCCGGTTTTCAGTCAGCCGCCGCCGCCGCATTATCGTCTCCCTTGAATATCTCCCTTGTTATTAGGCCTATCCAAATGATATGTGGCAGTGTTCTTCTATAGGCGTGGGGAAATTTTTTGACAGGCATAAATTTGACCTTTGACCTTTATCAAGGTCACATTATCAAAAATTCAAAAAAAAATTTGCTTCCTTTTCACTAGATTTCCTCAGAAAGTACTGGGTGTGGGTCAACCAAATTTGGTATGCACATTCCTGGGGGAAGAATCTAGGCGCCAGTCGATATTGGGATCAGTCGGGCCATAATTGACCGATTGACGGGCGATTGATTATAAGTTCATAAAAATTTTGCTAAGATTAAGCCTTGAACTCGCTTATTATTGGTCGTAGAGGTTTGGGATGGTATACCAACATATAGGAAATCATGTGCTGGGAATCTTCTGGTGTGGTCAGATTTGACCTTGGGCCCCTCGTTCAAGGTCAAGCGAGGATAGGCAAAGTTTAAAGTGCTTATAACTCGCTTATTATTGGTCCTAGAGGTTTGGGATGGTATACCAACATATAGGAAACCATGGGCTGGGAATCTTTTGGTGTGGTCAGATTTGACCTTGGACGTCTCCTTCAAGGTCAAACGAGGATAGCCAAACTGAAAAGTGCTTATAACTCGCTTGTTATTGGTCCTAGAGGTTTGGGATGGTATACCAACATATAGGAAATCATGTCCTGGGAATCTTCTGCTGTGGTCGCATTTGACCTTGGGCCCCCCCTTCAAGGTCAAATGAGCATACCCAAACTTAAAAGTTCTTATAACTCGCTTATTATTGGTCCTAGAGGTTTGGGATGGTATACCAACATATAGGAAATCATGGGCTGGGAATCTTCTGGTGTGGTCGGATTTGACCTTGGGCCCCTCGTTCAAGGTCAAAAGAGCATAGCCAAACTTAAAAGTGCTTATAACTCGCTTATTATTGGTCCTAGAGGTTTGTGATGGTATACCAACATATAGGAAATCATGTGCTGGGAATCTTCTGGTGTGGTCGCATTTGACCTTGGGCCCCCCCTTCAAGGTCAAACGAGGATAGCCAAACTTAAAAGTGCTTATAACTCGCTTATTATTGGTCCTACAGGTTTGGGATGGTATACCGACATATAGGAAATCATGTGCTGGGAATCTTCTGGTGTGGTCAGATTTGACCTCGGGCCTCTCCTTCAAGGTCAAACGAGCATAGCCAAACATAAAAATGTTTATAACTTGCTTATTATTGGTCGTACAGGATTGGGATGGTATACCAACATATAGGAAATCATGGGCTGGGAATCTTTTGGTGTTGTTAGATTTGACCTTGGGTTTCTCCTTCAAGGTCAAACGAGGATAGCCAAACTGAAAAGTGCTTATAACTCGCTTATTATTGGTCCTAGAGGTTTGGGATGGTATACCAACATATAGGAAATCATGTGCTGGGAATCTTCTGGTGTGGTCGCATTTGACCTTGGGCCCCCCCCCCTTCAAGGTCGAACGAGCATAGCCAAACTTAAAAGTGCTTATAACTCGCTTATTATTGGTCCTAGAGATTTGGGATGGTATACCAACATATAGGAAATCATGGGCTGGGAATCTTCTGGTGTGGTCGCATTTGACCTTGGGCCCCTCGTTCAAGGTCAAAAGAGCATAGCCAAACTTAAAAGTGCTTATAACTCGCTTATTATTGGTCCCAGAGGTTTGTGATGGTATACCAACATATAGGAAATCGTGCTTGGAATCTTCTGGTGTGGTCGCATTTGACCTTGGGGCCCCCCTTCAAGGTCAAACGAGCATAGCCAAACTTAAGGTGCTTATAACTCGCTTATTATTGGTCGTAGAGGATTGGGATGGTATACCGACATGTAGGAAATCATGGGCTGGGAATCTTCTGGTGTGGTCGCATTTGACCTTGGGCCCCTCGTTCAAGGTCAAAAGAGCATAGCCAAACTTAAAAGTGCTTATAACTCGCTTATTATTGGTCCCAGAGGTTTGTGATGGTATACCAACATATAGGAAAACGTGCTTGGAATCTTCTGGTGTGGTCGCATTTGACCTTGGGGCCCCCCTTCAAGGTCAAACGAGCATAGCCAAACTTAAAGGTGCTTATAACTCGCTTATTATTGGTCGTAGAGGATTGGGATGGTATACCGACATGTAGGAAATCATGGGCTGGGAATCTTCTGGTGTGGTCGCATTTGACCTTGGGCCCCCCCTTCAAGGTCGAACGAGCATAGCCAAACTTAAAAGTGCTTATAACTCGCTTATTATTGGTCCTAGAGATTTGGGATGGTATACCAACATATAGGAAATCATGGGCTGGGAATCTTCTGGTGTGGTCGCATTTGACCTTGGGCCCCTCGTTCAAGGTCAAAAGAGCATAGCCAAACTTAAAAGTGCTTATAACTCGCTTATTATTGGTCCTAGAGGTTTGTGATGGTATACCAACATATAGGGAATCGTGCTGGGAATCTTCTGGTGTGGTCGCATTTGACCTTGGGGCCCCCCTTCAAGGTCAAACGAGCATAGCCAAACTTAAAAGTGCTTATAACTCGCTTATTATTGGTCGTAGAGGATTGGGATGGTATACCAACATATAGGAAATCATGGGCTGGGAATCTTCTGGTGTGGTCGCATTTGACCTTGGGCCCCCCCTTCAAGGTCGAACGAGCATAGCCAAACTTAAAAGTGCTTATAACTCACTCATTATTGGTCCTAGAGATTTGGGATGGTATACCGACATATACGAAATCATGGGCTGGGAATCTTCTGGTGTGGTCGCATTTGACCTTGGGCCCCTTGTTCAAGGTCAAAGAGCATAGCCAAACTTAAAAGTGCTTATAACTCGCTTATTATTGGTCCTAGAGGTTTGTGATGGTATACCAACATATAGGAAATCGTGCTGGGAATCTTCTGGTGTGGTCGCATTTGACCTTGGGCCCCCCCCCCCCCCCCCCCCCCCTTCAAGGTCAAACGAGCATAGTCAAACTTAAAAGTGCTTATAACTCGCTTATTATTGGCCCTAGAGGTTTGGGATGGTATACCAACATATAGGAAATCATGGGCAGGGAATCTTTTGGTGTGGTTAGATTTGACGTTGGGCCTCTCCCTCAAGGTCAAACGAGGATAGCCAAACTTAAAAGTGCTTATAACTCGCTTATTATTGGTCCTAGAGGTTTGTGATGGTATACCAACATATAGGAAATAATGGGCTGGGAATCTTCTGGTGTGGTCAGATTTGACCTTGGGCCCCTCCTTCAAGGTCACATGAGGATAGCCAAACCTAAAAGTGCTTATACCGCGCTTATTATTGGTCCTAGAGGTTTGTGATGGTATACCAACATATAGGAAATCATGTGCAGGGAATCCTCTGGTGTGGTTAGATTTGACCTTGTGCCCCTTGTTCAAGGTCAAACGAGGATAGGCAAACTTAAAAGTGCTTATAACTCGCTTATTATTAGTCCTAGAGGTTTGGGATGGTATACCAACATATAGGAAATCATGTGCTGGGAATCTTCTGGTGTGGTCGGATTTAATCTTGGGCCTCTCCTTCAAGGTCAAACGAGGATACCCAAACATAAAAATGCTTATAACTCACTTATTATTGGTCCTAGAGCTTTGGGATGGTATACCAATATATAGGAAATCATGGGCTGGGAACCTTCTGGTGTGGTCGGATTTGACCTTGGGCCTCTCCTTCAAGGTCAAACGAGCATAGCCAAACTTAAAAGTGAATAACTCACTTATTATTTGTCCTAAAGGTTTGGGGTGGTAAACCAACATGTACGAAATCATGGGCAGGGAATCTTATGCTGTGGTCGGATTTGACCTTGGGGCCCCCTTCAAGGTCAAGCGAGGGTAGTCAAAGTTAAAAGTGCTTATAACTCACTTATTATTGGTCCTAGAGGTATGGGACGGTAAACCAACATGCAGGAAATCATGGGCTGTTAATATTTTAGTGTGGTCGGATTTGACCTTGGGCCTCTCCTTCAAGGTCAAATGAGGATAGGCAAACTTAGAAGTGCTTATAAAGCACTTATTATTGGTCCTAGAGGTTTGGGATGGTAAACCAAGATGTAGGAAATCATGGATTTGGAATCTTTTCTTGGGTTCGGATTTGACCTTGGGACCCTCCTTCAAGGTCAAATGAGGATAGGCAAACTTAAAAGTGCTTATAACTTGCTTATGAGTCGCTTATTAGTGGTCCTAGAAGTTTTGGATATTAACCAACCTATAGGAGTTCATGGTTTGCAATTTTTTTTTCATTTGTGATTTTGAAATGTTTTGCAGTTGGCCTTCATATCTGTGACAAGTGTATTTACTTTGCAACCTCTTGCTTTTGACTAAAGTTACATATATTTTTTCCTGTAGAGTACAAGAACTCTATATATTACTTTGTTCTCTTTCTTTTATATTTGTAAAAAGGAATTTATAATCTTTCCCCTTCATTAATCCAACAAACAGAAACTTCACTCAGTTTACCATATTTTGAAGTGAATTACCACTGAATTATGTTCTAATGATATATATTAGGATAGTAAGTTGCTACAGTTGTAAATGTCTGATTTACTGCTTTATTCAAAAAGTATACAGATCCATGCCACCTTAATAGTAGATTCAACCTTTTCTTTACACTCACTCATAGCCTTGCTTAAGGCTCAAGTACCCTAGTAATTAAGAGAAAATATACAGAAAACATGGTCATTTTGCATAATGTATTCTTACAATTAACATGTACTGGATTTTACACATGATATGTCTGCTCAGTTTATATCTCAAAACATGCATGAGTGCTTTATGAATACCAAATATCTGTGTACAAGTATGAAAACATATGGTACAAATTTGAGCCTTAAGCAAGGCTAACTCACTCAATGAGAATTTAGAGAAAAAACACTGTTGTATACTTCAAGGATGAAAACAATCATGTAGCCTTGTTCAGGTGCACAGATTGTTTCTGTTGAAATTAACATTTTAATCACCTTTTTAATATCAGATCACTTTGTGGCATTGTCTGATGGAATATTGGTAATCGATGTGGCCAAGATGGGCATCATATTTAACAAGTCCCTATAATAATATACATTGCATCATACTCATTTTATTTCCTGTAATATGTCACAGAACATTGTAGAAATAATATGGTGTGCTACTCACTACTGTACTGACATTATCTACATATGACATAGCTTTCAGATAATTTGTTTTTTTATACACCGGACACATATTTTTGTTAAGGAAAACAATGACCTACAATATTATAATTGTTGCATTTTTCAAGCTGTAGAACTGTTTTTGAAATAAGTAAGGTTAATTGCTGGTGGTTTATATTTACAGTAACCTTGACCAAACATTCTAACCTGTAATGACAAATTTAAAAGTGGTTATAACTCACGTATTATTGGTCCTAAGGTTTGCAATATGAAACCAACCTAAGGGAAACCATAAGCTGGACTTGGGTCCTGCTTCGAGGTATATAGTTATAAATAGAGACTTTGGGAAAGACTAAGATAGTTGGAAAATGCAGATGTTAAAAACACAACAAATGTATCAGTTTATGGGAATAATTTCCTCTTGAACTCTTAGATCCTTTTATAAAGGTAAACAGCAATAAAACCACACACATTGTGAAGAACTATGTATACAAACATGGTGTCGGGTGTTTTACTATTATGGAGGAATACATAGATAGATAGATAGATCTTTATTCAGCATTACATTACAATGAAATAATACAACATTTTAAAATAAATGCTGAAAGTAAATGTCAGAAGTTCAAATGAACTTATAACTAGCCATCCCTAAATTTGGAGAGAACTGACAACATAAAGTTAAGAACATACAATAAATACTAAACAGAAATGCCTGAAGTTCAAATGAACTTATTAGTAAATATTACTTAACTTGGACATAACTGACAACAGAAAGTCAAGAAAGAAATACAGCAGATAAAATAGATTTTGATTTATGACACAAAGAAGCTATTTATCAATGAATATGCTAATTTGAACTGTTTGTCTGTTAATTAAATTTTAACATACTTGACAAAGTACTTAATGGTAAAAATATAGATTAAGATACACACAGATTTAGTACACAGATCCGTAACTTCCATTTGTCATACCATAATTTGTTAGATAGGCAATGGTTTTTTATATTTAGTGAGGAATTCTTCTTTTAATCTCTTTTTGAAGCTTATTATAGATGGCAACAATCTTACATGTGATGGAATTTGATTGTACAGTTTAACCCCTATAATACTAGGACATCTACTTTTTTGGAAAGTTTTGGGGATATTTTGATAAATGTTTCCACAGTTCCTTGTATTATAGTTATGAACATGCTTGACATATCTATATCATTCCATTAGTTTAGGTGGTAGCAAATTCCTATGAGCTTTGAAAATATGAGTACATGTTTTGAATTTTGTTATATCCCGTAACTTTAAACATTTGAATGCATTGTATGTGTTGCTTGTTGAATTTCTGTATCTTAAGGAGCCAATCAGGCACATTTCTGACAGAGGAATCTAGGCGCCAATCGATATTGGGATCAATCGGGCCATAATTGAGCGATTGACCGGCGATTGATTATAAGTTCATAAAAAATTTACTACGATTAAGCCTTGAACTCGCTTATTATTGGTCCTAGAGGTTTGGGATGGTGTACCAACATATAGGAAATCAGGTGCTGGAAATCTTCTGGTGTGGTCAGATTTGACCTGGGGCCCCTCGTGAAAGATCAAAAGAGGATAGGCAAAGTTTAAAGTGCTTATAACTCGCTTATTATTGGTCCTAGAGGTTTGGAATGGTATATCAGCATATAGGAAATCATGTGCTGGGAATCATCTGGTGTGGTCAGATTTGACCTTGGGCCCCTCGTTCAAGGTCAAACGAGTATAGGCAAACATAAAAGTGCTTGTAACTCGCTTATTATTGGTCCTACAGCTTTGGGATGGTAAACCAACATGTAGGAAATCATGTGCTGGGAATCTTCTGGTGTGGTCAGATTTGAACTTGGGCCTCTCCTTCAAGGTCAAATGAGCATAACCAAACTTAAAAGTGCTTATAACTCGCTTATTATTGATCCTAGAGGATTGGGATGGTATACCAACATACAGGAAATCATGTGCTGGGAATTTTCTGGTGTGGTCTGATTTGACCTTGTGCCCCTCGTTCAAGGTCAAACGAGTATAGCCAAACTTAAAAGTGCTTATGACTTGCTTATTTTTGGTCCTACAGGTTTGGGATGGTATACTAACATATAGAAAATCATGGGCTGGGAATCTCTTGGTGTTGTCAGATTTGACCTTGGGCTTCTTCTTCAAGGTCAAACGAGGATAGCCAAACATAAAAGTGCTTATAACTCGCTTCTTATTTGTCCTACAGGTTTGGGATGGTAAACCAACATGTAGGAGATCATGGCCTGGGAATCTTCTGGTGTGATCGGATTTGACGTTGGGCCCCTCGTTCAAGGTCAAACGAGCATAGCCAAACTTAAAAGTGCTTATAACTCGCTTATTATTGGTTCTACAGGGTTGTGATGGTATACCAACATGTAGGAAATCATGGGCTGGGAATCTTTTGGTGTGGTCAGATTTGACCTTGGGTCTCTTCTTCAAGGTCAAAAGAGGATAGCCAAACATAAAAGTGCTTATAACTCACTTATTATTGGTCCTAGAGCTTTGGGATGGTAAACCAACATGTAGGAAATCATGGCCTGGGAATCTTTGGGTGTGGTCGGATTTGACCTTGGGCCCCTTGTTCAAGGTCAAACGAGGATAGACAAACTTAAAAGTGCTTATAACTCGCTTATTATTGGTCCTAGAGGTTTGTGATGGGATACCAACATGTAGGAAATCATGGGCTCGGAATCTTTTGGTGTGGTCAGATTTGACCTTGGGCTTCCTCTTCAAGGTCAAAAGAGGATAGCTAAACATAAAAGTACTTATAACTGATTTATTATTGGTCCTAGAGGTTTGGGATGGTAAACCAACATGTAGGAAATCATGGGCTGGGAATCTTCTGGTGTGGTCTGATTTGACCTTGGGCCCCTCGTTCAATGTCAAACAAGCATAGCCAAACTTAAAAGTGCTTATAACTCGCTTATTATTGGTCCTACAGGATTGGGATGGTATACCAACATGTAGGAAATCATGTGCTGGGAATCTTCTGGTGTGGTCAGATTTGACCTTGTGCCCCTCGTTCAAGGTCAAATGAGTATAGCCAAACATAAAAGTGGTTATGACTTGCTTATTATTGGTCCTAGAGGTTTGTGATGGTATACTAACATATAGAAAATCATGGGCTGGGAATCTTTTGGTGTTGTCAGATTTGACCTTGGGCCTCTTCTTCAAGGTGAAACAAGGATAGCCAAACATAAAAGTGCTTATAAGTGGCTTATTATTGGTCCTAGAGCTTTGGGATGGTAAACCAACCTGTAGGAAATCATGTGCTGGGAATCTTCTGGTGTGGTCAGATTTGACCTTGGGGCCTCTCCTTCAAGGTCAAATGAGCATAACCAAACTTTAAAGTGCTTATAACTCGCTTATGATTGGTCCTAGAGGTTTGGGATGGTAAACCAACATGTAGAAATTAAGGGCTGGTAATCTTTTGCTGTGGTCGAATTTGACCTTGGCCCTCTCCTTCAAGGTCAAACGAGCATAGCCAAACTTAAAAGTGCTTATAACTCACTTATTATTGGTCCTACAGGTTTGGGATGGTAAACCAACATGTAGGAAATCATGTGCTGGGAATCTTCTGGTGTGGTCGGATTTGATCTTAGGCCTCTCCTTCAAGGTCCAACGAGGATAGGCAAACTTTAAAGTGCTTATAACTCATTTATTATTGGTCCTAGAGGTTTGGGATGGTATACCTACATATAGGAAATGATGGCCTTGAAATCTTTTGATGTGGTCAGATTTGACCTTGGGCCTCTCCTTCAAGGTCAAACAAGCACAGCCAAACTTTAAAGTGCTTCTTCTTCAAGGTCAAACGAGCATAGCCAAACTGAAGGTTTGGGATGGTAAACCAACATGTAGGAAATCATGTGCTGGGAATCTTCTGGTGTGGTCGGATTTGATCTTAGGCCTCTCCTTCAAGGTCCAACGAGGATAGGCAAACTTTAAAGTGCTTATAACTCATTTATTATTGGTCCTAGAGGTTTGGGATGGTATACCTACATATAGGAAAGGATGGCCTTGAAATCTTTTGATGTGGTCAGATTTGACCTTGGGCCTCTCCTTCAAGGTCAAACAAGCACAGCCAAACTTTAAAGTGCTTCTTCTTCTTTGCAGCTGAAAACACACAGTCAGCTGATACAGAACCCGTTCATAGGCACTGAGTGTTTTTTTCGTTTTAAGGTCACTCTTGTGATCCTAACATGGTCCTTTTCACGAAAATTTCTCTTCACCAATAACATTTACCTCTTCACATTAGTCCTTTAGCATTTTATATAAAGCTTAAAAGCTGTAGGGACGCTTTGTTTTTGTGTACAAAAACTTTTGTCTAGTTTAACTTTTGAAATTTTCCTCAATTGGATGATCAAGTGAAGGGATCCTTTTAAACTATCCAAAGTAACAACCACGTTTTACTCAATTATTTTGGGTAAAATCTTTAATTGTAAAACTTAACATGGTCCAGTCAATAATAGAAGACAATTACCAGATATCTTTTTTCTTCAGCAATGTTGTTCAAATATCATTTGATAAGACATGGTTTGGTAAATTTCAGTTACCTTTAAAATTCATGTCCCCAAGGTGTCTTTCTCAAAAATTTCATAAAAGAATTTCTTGGGTACTAACTTTTTATACATTTAATTTTTACACTTAAATATTAATTGGCAGTAAAAGTGAAGCTGAGCTCCCACTCATCAATATTAACAAAATGTGTGTAAATATGTGTGTTTCATTATCAATTTTCTGATTAATATGAGTGGTGGGGAAATTTGTATAATATGTATAGGACTAAACTTTTTTCTGAAACAAAGCTTTCTATACACTAGTAAGTAGGGATGCAAGGATTCTTCAGTTACTCGGAAAAGAAATGATTCAGTTTAAAACTCGAGGCAAGAAAAGTGAAACAGGTCTTCAAAAACAACTAAACATAGGCATAAAATCTACTAGAAAATTATAATTTTCTGTTAATATATTCATGTATTTATATATTTTACTAATATGAGGTGTTTTTGTTTGACAAAGACACCTCAAATTTTAAATATATAAAAATGGTTAAAGTTTCCTGTATTTTGCATTATAAACACGTTTTTTATCCAATTTGAATGAATTATCAAAATTCTTTCCTATTGTGTGCCTTTTTCACCATTTTATAAGGTGTAATATGTGAAAATATGATGCAGTTTATTTTGTGGGCGATAATCAAGCGATTAACCGAGTTCGAGTTCTTCCAAAACGAGGAATTGAGGTGCATTTTCAGGCTCGCTTGCAGCCCTACTAGTAAGAAATGTAAAAATTTAAAAATTTATATTGTTATATATTTTTTATTATTTTAAAGCAATGTAATAATATAGCAAAAATGTAAAGTAAAAGGTGTGATTCAGTTACTCCCACTGATCATTTAAGATGTTTAAGTTTTTATGGTATATATTTTGAACAAAAACTGATGCCAAACAAAATGGGCACAACTTTACTTCATTGGCATCACAAATATGTCAATAGTTCTGCTCTGCACACAAAACAATGGGCCAAGACAAGCACACCAAGGTAAATAAGTGTAATAAGTGTAAATAATTCTCAGTATGTTGTTTTATGTAATTAGTTGTGGACTTAGACTCAGGTGTGTATTTTCTGTAAGGAGTACAGATAACATAAATCCTGAACCTCATGGCATTAGTAGCTAGGGTGTTGTCAACTCAAATTGAAATATTATACCAAATTCATATGTGATAGTGTCCATTCTCACTGTATGGCATTGTCATTTACACAAGTAAATGTAGTAATTGAGTAATAAATTACAATTGTAATGTCTCATTTAAAAAAAAAAAAAAATTAATAAAAAAACTTTAAATGTACAAAAACTATTTGGAAATTAGCAATAAATTGAGGTAACACCAGAATCAAAGTATAAAGTAGTTATCTAGTACGTAAATGTATTTAAAGAGTGCCATGTGTGATAATGGGAGTAGCATTAAACACGAACCACACTTTAAGGAAGCTGTAGCTTTTTAATTAATTTTTTTTTTTTTTTTTTTTTTTTTTTTTTTTTTTTTCCCATCCTTTTTTTATTGTCTTCAAAACCATATACATATCAGTACAAAAAAGTCACAAATGAACATGTTTAAAAAACCGTCATCAACAGAATTACATTTATACAAGTGAATTTTTATATTTTCTATAGTTTTATATATCCTCAGAAATATCTTCAAGAATACCCTTCCACTGTGTCCATCTCATATTAAAGGTTTCGCAATTGTTATTTGTCTGGTACAGCAATTTTTGCTCAGTATATTTTGACCTAATTAATTTCTGCAATTGAGAGAAGTATATTTCTTTGTTGTATTTTGCACACATAAAAATATAATATCTAGTTATGATTAAAACAAAATTTAATGGCCAGAAGGAATGCTCCATAAATGCACAGCCTAGAATTTTTTCTGTGTCACCAAGATTTAGGTCAAAACGCATTTCAGTCTTGATCCAGGATTGCATTTGTTTCCATAGATTTTCTACTCTGCAGCAATCCACAAAAAGATGATTAATGGTTTCACAGTCTTGGCCACATAAGCGACATGCCTCATTGTTTGAAATTTTCATTTTGCACAAGTGTTTTTGTGTACCAAGGATTCTCCTTACAATTCTGTATTGGAACCATATAAGGTTATTGTCATATATTGTTTGGAAAATAATTTTATAAATTTGCTTCCAAAAATTCATATTATGGTCAAAATGTAAACTGTGACACCATTTTTGTTCACATTCTGAGGGGGCCTCATCACATTCATTAAGTGTCTGGTACACAGTTCTTCCACATTTTGGGGATTGTATAAAGATTTGCATATGAAAAGGAACATTAGGTCGTTGAAATAGAAAGTCTGTGTCGTTTCTAAACTGCCGAATAAATTTGCCTAAAATTCTTCTGATTGTATAAAAGTTCAAAAAGTTGACATTTGTATTGTATTTATTGTTTACCTCCTGTAGTTCTAAAAAATCACCATTTTCATCCAGAATATCTCCTACATAATATATACCCTTTTTGAACCAATCTGGGAAAAATATTTTTTCAGTGCCAATTGCATTATTATACCAAATGCAAGAATTTAGTATGTCTTGGTTTGTTTTAAATTTTTGTTTGTTACTAAAGTCTTCTGCATATTTGAAAATTGTACTCCAAAATGGATTGAGTTTAGAGTCAAGAGTCCTTGTCCACTTTATTCCTACTCTATATAACTTATTTATATCGCCAACGGTGGCCTGTAAGACACTGAACCAATCCTTGGAATAGTTAGTGGTAAGGAGTTTTAGCCAACTGAGCTTTAAACTCTTCTCAAAATGACATAAATTTATCATTTTCAAGCCACCTTTTAGATTAGTTTTGCAGATATCCTTCCTTGAGACCCTATCCGGTTTACCCGCCCATAGGAATGAGTACAAAATTTTGTCAATATTATTTAAAAATGTATTTGAAATGGGGATAATCATGAACAGGTGTACAAATTTTGATAATATCAAAGTTTTGATAACTGTGATCTTACCAATTGGAGTCAAATTCCTATACTTCCAAGAATTTATAACTTTCTTGGCCTTAGCCAGAGCTTTATCATAATTTATGCGTGGAATATTGTGTAAATCAGTTGAAAAAGTTATACCCAAAATACTAAACTCAGTGTCTATCCATTGCAGTTGTGCTGTACTACGGAGCTTTTCTTTTGAATGTTTTTTGCTGCCTATCCATATAAGATATTATAATTAATATAAGAAGTTGTCACTAGTTGGTGTTGTCCAGAGACACAGCTAGAATTATTCAGTTTTGTTTAACATAAAATTTTGGTGTGACATTTTTTTTATTTCTGTATTTTCAGATGAATTAACACCAGTGATTTTACAAAACACAAGAACATCAACATCCAAATAAACTCAGAAGGAATGCAAAATGACCTGAAATATCTGGCTACTTTCAGTGTCCTATGTGCTCAGAAACCAACTTAGCTTGTACCTTGACCAGTGAGAGCCACTGCAGTCATATATGTTACCAGGGGAATTTAACTTTGATAAGGAGGTATTCCAGAGCATCAAGGATAAATATATTGTATTGCTGAGAAAGAAGCTCAATCAAGAAAACATTGCTTGGATTTTTCAAGCCAATGGCCAGTGTGTAAGCTTGGGATTGTTTCCAGACTAATAAGTCTCTTGATTAAGCAGAGGATATTGTGTATCATTCAGAAGGCTGTACCAGAAGCATGTATTATTTGTCTAGTCCAGTTGTTTGTTCTCTTATGGAATTCTGTGGTCATTGAAGGAATATTGAACTGAGAATTCTTAGTAATATCCATATCTGGACCATTACTTCATTTGGATACCTTTCAATCACTGAATATTTAACACGAGTGAGTCATTGTATATGGATATAGTTTTTGAGGATATAATTTATGAGGATATTTCCTTTACATTGGTGAGTATGGATCAGAATTATCTAAAATACTTGGGTGTTTGCACTTGTATTCCAAAACAAATAGCAGACTTAATTTTTTTCAAACCAGAAGATCATATTTTTAACAGAATCCTTCAAACAAGTGATTCCTGTTAAAATAATTGAATATTACTTTTGTCTCCTTTTTCACTCTGACATGTAATGTTAAAAATTTATTTTTTGCTTTCCAAAACTCTAAGTTGCACAACATAATTGTTTCAAATGGAGGAATCTGGTGGATATTATGGATCAGTGTTTGTAATGTCCCTGCATGGAGTGATTTTCATAGTTAGCGCTCACAGGCTTGACCGCTAATCTCATGGCATTTTCAGGATATCTTCATTGGTGGATACTTTAGTCTCCCTCTGAACTTAGCCTCATTTTGAAAATTAAATTAAAATATCCGCCCCAGGCAGTTCTTTAAAAGGTTATCTACGTTTTTGTACTCTTTTACTGGCTAGTTTACATATGTAGACAGTTACATTTCTTCATAGACAATATATATAAGTTACAATAGGTATATATGTTGAGACAGAACTTCAATCTTAAAGATTTTGAATTTGTTTGACAGAACTTCCAATCCTTGAATTTTAATAGTATGTAGGTTTTTAAGTTCTGTTGCCAGACTTTGCAATCCTGTATTTGTAGTACACTACATTTTGTTCACACTCATTATGACTATAATAATCAAAGTTAAAGTAAACAATTATATTATGATAGAATTGTCCGTTGCACAATCTAATTGGAGTTTCTGAGATCACAACTTCAGTACAGGTGTTGAGGGTGTTGTATGGATTTCCAGATTTTAGGTTAGGTTGAAGAAATATATTATTTTTCACCCTTTTTATCTACCTTCTCACTATTTTCTTACAAGACAAATATTACATGGTGCACTTGGAGAGAGCAAAATGCTAGACTCGATGTGACCACATTTTTGCGAATATTGTAGTTTTTACAGAAAAGCTGAAGGAAAAGCTGAAAGCTGCTTGACTTATCTGAACATAATATTAATAATAGTGCTGTGAGCGATAAACCGGTATGCAGTTTTTCGTTCATTTTGGTATAAATAACTGCGCAAAGAATATTTTCATTATTTTGGAACCGCTTATTGAAAACATGATCATTCTAGGCTATCTAATGGCTAATACTTCATCAAAACAATAAGAAATATAAATATTTTGTGAAATTGTGACGTTTTTAGGCGGGTTACATTTCCATTTCTGGACTCTAACTCAAAAACTCTGTGTCCAATCAAATTTAAACTTGACAGGGAGATAGATCACCATCAGAGCTAGGTTCCTTTCAAAATTGGCATAATTCCGTCTGTTCATTTGTCCGTTTGCAGGGCAAGATATTACAAAAAATTGTCTGGCAGCCCACTGGGCTGCCTACAGTTTGCGTTAGGGAGCCCGGTGGCCAAAGGAGGAGCCCAAAATATTTTATGAACTGTTCTCATCAAGGCTGCAAATAAACATGTCATAATAAGTATGTTAACCATCTGAATCACTGTTTTATTGGCAATAAAAATTTGCAATTACACAAACCATTAACTCTAAACTAAAATTACACCAATGTCATTAAAATTGCTAATTCCAGTTAAACTTGACTAAAACATAAAATCATGTAAAGCACTCTAGGCCCCATGAAAAAAACTCGAATGAATCCACGGCTAAAAAAAATTTTTTTCGAATGAATTCGCAGCTGAAAATAATTATCTTCGAATTAATTCACGGCTGAAAATAAAAAGTGTCAGACGGCAAACAATGGCAGACGTAAACAATGATGAAATTAGAACTATTTCAACCATTGTTTTGTAAAATAAAGCTACAATATATCAAAATATGTACGCATTTATGTATTTTATTTGCTAGTAGCCCTTCGGTCAGCCTATCAATGTACAACGGCAGCCCGGTCGAATTTTCGGTAGACTCGGGCTGCCGGACCACTGGAAATATCGAGCCCTGGTTTGTCTATCCATCAACATTTCCATTTCTGGGCTCTAACTCAAAACACTTTGCCCAATTGAATGCGAACTTGACAGGGAGATAGATAACCATCATTATCATAGCTAAGTTGCTTTCGAAATTGGTGTAATTCCGTTTGTGTGTCTCTCCGTCAACATTTCCATTTCCGGACTCTAACTCGAAAACGCTCTGTCCAATCGAATTCAAACTTGACCGGGAGATAGATCACCATCATAGCTAAGTTGCTTTCGAAATTGGTGTAATTCCATCCATTCGTTTGTCCGTTTATAGCATAGATATAATTATGTAACCTAGATTACAAGTTTTACATTTCTTAGCACGTCTAACATATTTACCTTAACTGGGTGACCTAACATTTTTTTCCTTGTTTCTAAATTTAATTACAGCAGTCGCTAACCTTATTTCTGCCTGCGCAACCCGCCTTTTGGGGCATTTCTGACCCTCTTGTTACTTTATATTGAACAAAAATCATGTTTACGCACTTAATCATATCTCACGAAAGCCATTTCCAGTTTCAAGTTCTGCCTGATGTACACCATGTGAATAATTTTAGTGCACACTAACAAGCATACAAAATACCGGATTTTGTTTGTTTCAAAGCCCCGGTAACTGGTTTTGATTTCTGTAAACATTCCAAGCACTAATTAATAACAATAATATAAACTATTAGGAATTCCGTGGGTTTTTAACTTGGGTTGACAGATTGCCTGTGATGATTGTCCCTGCACTATCATGATGGAGATCTTGTCTTGGTTTAAGTTTGCAGAGAGAAAAAAAAATAAAATACTGTGATTTAATTTTTCCCCCATTTTGTCATATTGACAACGTAAACAAAATTTTCCAAAAAAAAAAAAAAAAAAAAAAATAAGAAAAAAATTTGTGATGGGAGACGAACTCAGGACCTGGGGATTACAGGTCCAACACTCTATATATACAAAGCTACAGTAATACTGTGATAGTGTTATAGACGTTTGAATAGTATGTGTTGATTGTGAGTGTAAAAACTTTATTGTTTAATTTGCGATTTCTCTGCTATTTCTGTGTGGACTTTTACACAAAAAAATTAGCAGGAGCACTGTAATAATAACTTTCTAATGATATAAATAACATATGTATAGGTTACATAGTTTCCAAAATATTGACAACAAAAAAATCATAAAGAAATCCTGGAGTGATATTGATTTATGTGTGTGACAAAGACTTAGATTTCTCCGAATATATCCAACTGAAAATAAACTATCTCCTAACTTAAGTTTAACTCAAATTTCACCAAATGTAGAGGAATCTGTGTCCATTTTTATGACCCTTCATTGGTCAGTTTTTCAGTTCCCTCATATATTCTGTAATATTGAAAGTTAGAGTCATGAAATATATTGGATTGTAAAACCATGGGCTGCAGTTCTCAAGCACTTTTTGAATTTACCCCCTGAACAACCCCACTCCCTCAAGGAAAGAGGGTCATACATTGAATTTTCTTGTATTTTTCTCTGTATCTTGTTAATATTGCCTGAAAAGCTGTATGACTTCATAAAATTATTCTTCAGAAATTTTAAAACTTGTGATATGGCATTTTGACCTGTAAGCTGTTATTGGGTTTTAAGGACATATTTAAGGACAGATTTTCAGTTACTGCTTTGTATAATGTATATCATTGAACCTTTGTCCTGTGACTGCTCATACTTACTTCAAAAAGTTATGAATACTTGCTACTGAAACATTTACATTGAAAATATAGCTTTTAATTCATGAAACTATGTTGTTTCTTGCGTGAAACGGAAGATTGGCCTCCTGGAAAATTGGCCTCCTAGAAAATTGGTCTCCTAGATATTTGTGGGGGTGGAAAATTGGCCTCCTTTGGTTATTTATAGTGGACCAAATATTTACACTAGTTTAATTTTACTTAATAGTGCTCTTCATAGTTCCCATTACTATAGGTTTATTGAATGAGTCTTTAATATAGTTATTGAATATAGGATAACTGCAAGAACAAAGATATAATACCTTTATGTGCCTATAAACTCAGGACTAAAATTATGCATAAAGATCTTTTAATTATTAGATTTCAAAGAAAGCAATGTCTGATTGAAATATACTCAGGACACATTCAAATACCTGTTCAGGATTTCAAGAATAAAGATATAATTCCTTTATATATAACTGCTCAGGGAACTAGTTAAGAACTGAGCTAATTGCATTTCAGAATAGTCTCTTTTGTGTATAAAACCTAGGTTTCATCTGTTTATTATCATTCATTGTATTATTTATTTATTACAGTGACATGCAATTCACAAAAACACGTTTTAAATGAATTATACCAATTGCCCAGCCCCCAATGGGCTTATAAGTCACTTCAAATACACAGTATTTCATTTGTTGGTTGAACATAATACAATTCCATAATTAGTTCAATCAATCAATCAATCAGTTGTCCAGGTGCTTAATCTCCGTATCAACGGATTCTAAGGCACACCATCCAATCCGTAAGGCATAAATCATGAGACATTAGACATGTTCCGAGTCGTTTCCAGGGAGGCGGTCCGGTGTTCGGTAGTAAGAAGCTATGGTGGGAATGATTTCTGAAATAGGTAGGTTTTGAGTCGACTTTTGAAACTGGAGAGATTTGGAGCACTGCGTATATCATATGGAAGATCATTCCATAACTTAGGGGCATCATATGAGAAACTATTGTTAAATTGGACCTTTGATTTATGGATGGAAGGACAGTAAGAGGGAACCAGAAGGAACAAATTTTTGGGATTGGAACGTCTTGTATTCACAGCAGATTTGTACAAGGGGAGATATGGTGCAAAATACTTAGGCTGGCCAGTGGTGAGGTACTTATAGACCAAAACTAGGGTTATGTAACACAAATACTTTTGATTTAAGTCTGAAAACATGGTAGTAACAATAACAATAAAAAACACAATAAATATTAAATTCAGCATAAAAGAGAATAGAAAATTGTATAAATTTGTAAATGTGCTGCTGAATCAATTACTTTTACAATCAAAGATGGAGGAGATTTTCCAGAGCTACAGGAAACATAGAGGAATTTTATGTGGCATTGGACACTGCATAAGACTTGGTTAATTCTATACATTATCTCAACATAATGATTTATATATTCCTGTTTTCAAACTAACTTGGTGTTTGGTCATGTAATGTCATATATTCTTTTTAATTAATGATACACACTTTTTTACATTTTATTACATTAGTACTATTAACCGGTTTTGGGGTTAAGACCATGCAATAAATTGTTTGTAATCAATGAGAACAACAATTTTACTTTTTTCCATTATCATTAAAAAACTAAAGGGAGGCCAATTTTCCACCCCCTCAAATTTCAGGGAGGCCAATTTTCCAGGAGGCCAATTTTCCAGCAGGCCAATTTTCCAGGAGGCCAATTTTCCCGGATTCGTTTCTTGCTTACCTTCCCAGTTACCACCATTCTTTGCAAGTACATGTCATATTCCTATCTTTTGATACCGACACTTTTGTCTTGTTATGAGGGGTATTTTTAAAGTTTATATTTTTTTGGCATGTTGCTGATGACAACATATTGGCGGTAATTGGCCACATGCATAAATGAGTAATGGTATGATATTTGTACCATAAAGAGTACAGAAAGGTTAAAGTAACTATATTTGAAAACTGTAGCAAAAAAGGTTTTGCCAAAACCGGGCTATCAACTGACCATGATGAAATAAAAAACGAGACACCAGAAAATTTTTAATTCTTCTTTATACAAGTCTATATTTTGTTTTGACATGTCATGGTGTTGATGCTACACTTTATGGAACATGTAATGCCATCATTAACAATATTACCTTTTGTTTATACAACTACCCTGCATAAGAATCACAAAATGAGACAATGCCTTGTCCTCTGAGCAGATAATTAACTATAATGAACTAGATCAGAGAGAAAAGGTCAGTCAACAAAAAACAAAATGAAAACAAATATATGAAATCATGTACCCGGTAGTTGCATGGGTGAAGGTAAACAACTGCTAATTACTTCCTATAAATTAGCTCTGAGAAAAATACGTAAGACAAACAGAATATTAAAGAAAATTTGACAAAAAAATTAATGTAGGGTCATTAGACAGTAGGTATCTAGTTAAGAGAAAAATAATGTGTTAAAAAACTAACTTAAAGTCTGAGTTTTGAATTTTGTCAACAGAACTTCAAAATTCTGTCAAGTTGTCTTGATAGAGCCTAAAATTGTTGTATTATTGAAAAAATGGGAAGGTCTCAGCTCCCCTATTAAACTGCACTGTATGCCTGACCATGCACAAATGATTTCAATGTGACTTGTTGTAGACAGGGACATGTTGTTCGTCATTGGATAATGTAGTGTTTGAGGCCACGGATTTTATCATGTTTGTGATGTCATAACATTGTGTTTGTGACATCACAATTTGCTGACCATGAGTGTGTTTACCAGTGAGTTTAAATACTACCAGTAATCCAGTATATGTTAATGGTTGTACAGTATTACATGTATAAATTGAAAGGTGCACTTTTTCCTCGAGACTCATCCAAGGCTTAACACTTTGTATTTAGTGCCATTGAAAACTTAATACTAAGCCTCATTATTCTAAAGAAAAACAAGCAATGAGACAAAAATAACCAAATTTTCATCTTTACTGTATATTTATGATAAAATACTAAAAATAGCATCTCTGTGGTGAAATGCCATATCAAAGCTGAATTTCACAGCAAAGCAATGTGTTTTGGGGATTTTTTTATGTTTCTGATATGACTATCACTGATACTGAATACTAGACTTTACAAAAATTTCTATGATTAAGTTATGCACCACATTTTACCAACCAGGGAATACCATTGGATCACTTGCCTCATTTTTTCAAATGGGAAGTTCTCTCAATAGAATGTCAAGTTCTGTTAGAGTTTACATTCTATCTTTATATGTCACAGGCCACATTAAAATCCAAGTGAATTTTAAATCCACCTCTGGCAAATTCAAAATTGTAGTCTCTCCTAGGCAAAATCAAAATTGTGATTTATTATCTCCCTAGATCAAATTAAAATTTTGATTTTGCCTAGGCCAGATTACAATTTTGATTTCACCTTGGCCGATTTAAAATTCTCCACGATTTTGCAAGTTAATTTAGTGAAACTTTAATGTTAGCAACATTAAAATTTTGTTTTTGTCTCAGCAAGATTAAAACTTCATCTGATAAACATATAATCTTGTGGTGTTGGATTTTAAAACTTGATTTTGTCTTGGTGAAACTAATATCCTAAACTTGATTAAATATGGTAAACAAAACTGGGTAGATTTTAAATTGTTAGCTTCACTGTTCCCAAAACTGGGTAGACTTTAAATTGTTAGCTTCACTGTTCCCAAATTTCTTCAATATACTGCTGAGTAAGTAAGTATAATATAATATAATCTTCAAGAGGATAGACAAGAGAGAAAAAAAGTAAAAAAAACAAACAATTTTTATTCAACTTTTATTCATGAAACTTTATTTTTCAGACATAATATGGCTCATGAAATGGGCAATTAGATTGTCAGTGAAAGAATAAATTGCCAGTTGACTGTTTGAAATGGGCAAAATTCATGCCTATTTCATCAAATAGCCAATTATTTTGGATTGGGGCCACATATATAAATTAAGATAAGTACATGTGAAACACTTGATGAAACCTGTGAATTATAGTTTTAATATCATGAATTAAAACTGTCAAAAAATATTAAACTAGTTACAAATATAAACTGTTACTTAACTTGTGTAATGAAGTAAGTAATTATTTAAAATCTCCAAAGCAAAATCTAAATTTTAATTTGGTCTAGGCAGATTCTAAATGTGCCCAAATAGATTTTAAATTTGCCTAGGCGAAATCAAAATTTCAATTTGGGCTAGGCGGATTTTGAATTTGCCTAGGTGGATTTTAAATTCACCTAGGCAAAATCCAAATTTTAATTTGGTCTAGGTGGATTTAAAATCTAAAATTAAAATTAAAATATAAAATCCTCCTAGGTGAGATCACAGTTTTGATTTTGCCTTGGTGAGAATACAGTTTTGAATTCGCCTGGGCGGATTTAAAATCAACCTGGATTTAATTTGGCTTGTAATATATTGTTACACACTAAGTGTAAAAACGAAGGTATAAATGTTCTTGAGGTGTAATGTCTTAAGGTGTATATCCTGGGGTATGGTAAGCCTATGGTGCCAGATATCATACGCATCAATTAATTCATAGTCTATTTATTTAGTTGTACAAGTAGGTGTAACTTCACTGCAGTTATGATACAATTAATGAAACTTGATAACACAATTGGTGTAAACTTGATGACAACTTGTTGTTGATGAATAAACTTGATCATTGATGAATAAACTTGATGTACACTTGATGTTGATGATTAAATCATTGACCGTTGATGACAACTTGATGTTGATGATTAAATCATTGACCGTTGATGACAACTTGATGGTTTGACTGTAATAAAACACAAACAAAGGAATACTACTTCAAATTTGTACCCTAAGTAAGAAATTAATTCAATTCAACAATATAAGAATTGACTTCAGGAATAGTTCTACAGACTCATCAACACAATATGAAGTTATTATAAGCCAGAAATTTGACTTATTCAAATATATCTTAAAACATCTTAAATTTGATTAAATGCCAGAAAATATCTGTCTATAATGTATAAAATATAAAACTTCTTAAAATAGTATTACTTTACATACTAAATATATTACATAAAACATACATGTAGCAAATCAAAGTCAATGAATTGCCAAGAAATACTTCCAGGATAAAACATAGCTTAATTAACTTAGATTTAAATAGAATTAAACATAAATTTACCAAGCTTTACATTACATAATTATAATATGATTAATATGCAAAAACTTACTTTCTCTGGCACTCTTGAGGCATAATTCCAATACTTATGGTATAAATTAAAATTTCACTGTCAAACTTCTGGTATACAAAACAAAGGATTAACACAAACTGTTGTTTCCAAACTTTTCTTTGTCCAAACCCAAGCCCATAAATCACATCATACCAGGAGCAGTTTGGACCCATTTAGTTAATTAGGCCTGATGAAATTTAATCTGTCCAACTATAGCAGTGGCTCTTGCATGAATGGAGTAAATGTATGTAGCCTTAAAATGGCTCAATTAAAAACACAATTATACATTGAGGTATATGTTAACACACTGTAATTTGCTATATTTAATATTAAGAGTAGGTGTTACATCTATATATCAATAACAAGGTCACTGCTGCAGCGGTTGTCTCCCACTTTAGGACCAGTAATATATGAGAAATAAGGGAGATATTGGGCCTTTGTAGTAACACAAGAAAGGGTCAAAGGTCAAAGTCAGCAATTGGAAAAGATTCCTAGGCCATGACTTCCTATAAGTTGTTTTCACATTCCAAATCCCCTAGTAGCAATGATAGGGAGATACAAGGCCTTTTTAATAGGATAATCCCATTTGACATTAAACGTGATATGGCGGCCATTTGGTTTTCGAAACTAGGCCAAAATTACTATCAGGCTAACTTTCCTAGCCATATATTTTTTGTGCAAATGTGATGAACCTAGCTGCAATATTTCAAGTTTTACAGCATCTTGTAATAATTTTCAAATAATTGGTTCGCTACGCCGCCGCCGCGCGTAGAGAGATTTTCGGCATTAACGCTCTAAGAGGAAAACAACAGCAGCTAGGTTCACCAAATTTGCAGGATATCTTCATTGGGGGGTAAGCTTCTCTGGGAAGGAAAATAGCCTCATTCTGAAAAACAAGATGGCCGCAAAAACAAAATAATCTACATTTTTTTACTGGCTGTTCCTCATAGGTAGAAGGTTGAATCTCTTCATAGGTGATATGTATGACACATATAGATGTCCTCTACAACCTTGCACACATTTGACCTTGAAGCTCCTAACTCAAGGTCATCCACGGAGTGCCGAAGTAACCCACATAGAGGACTTTAAAAGTGCCTATATCTCCCTTATTATTGGTCCGAGAGGTTTGCAAGGTGAAGCCAACCTATAGGAAATCATGTGCTGCGAATCTTCTGATGCGGTCAGATTTGACCTTGGACCCCTCCTTCAAGGTCAAATGAGGATAGCCAAACTTAAAAGTGCTTATAACTCGCTTATTATTGGTCCTAGATGTTTGGGATGGTAAACCAGCATATAGGAAATCATGTGCTGCGAATCTTCTGATGTAGTCAGATTTGACCTTGGACCCCTCCTTCAAGGTCAAACGAGGATAGCCAAACTTAAAACTGCTTATAACTCACTTATTATCGATCCTAGAGGTTTGGGATGGTAAACCAACATATAGGAAATTATGTGCTGCGAATCTTCTGATGTGGTCAGATTTGACCTTGGACCCCTCCTTCAAGGTCAAACGAGGATAGCCAAACTTAAAAGTGCTTATAACTCGCTTATTATCGATCCTAGAGGTTTGGGATGGTAAACCAACATATAGGAAATCATGGGCTGGGAATCTTCTGGTGTGGTCGGATTTGACCTTGGGCCCCTCATTCAAGGTCAAACGAGGATAGCCAAAGGTAAAAGTGCCTATAACTCACTTATTATTGGTCCTAGAGGTTTGGGATGGTAAACCAACATATAGAAAATCATGGGCTGGGAATCTTCTGGTGTGGTCGGATTTGACGTTGGGCCCCTCATTCAAGGTCAAACGAGGACAGCCAAACTTAAAAGTGCTTATAACTCGCTTATTATTGGTCCTAGATCTTTGGGATGGTAAACCAGCATATAGAAAATCATGGGCTGGGAATCTTCTGGTGTGGTCTGATTTGACCTTGGGCCCCTCCTTGAAGGTCAAATGAGGATAGCCAAAGGTGAAAGTGCTTATAACTCGCTTATTATTGGTCCTAGAGGTTTGGGATGGTAAACCAACCTATAGGAAATCATGGGCTGGGAATCTTCTGGTGTGGTCGGATTTGACCTTGGGCCCCTCGTTCAAGGTCAGATGAGGACAGCCAAACTTAAAAGTGCCTATAACTCGCTTATTATTTGTCCTAGAGGTTTGGCATGATAAACCAGCATTTTGGAAATCATGGGCTGGGAATCTTCTGGTGTGGTCGGATTTGACCTTGGGCCCCTCCTTCAAGGTCAAACGAGGATAGCCAAAGGTAAAAGTGCCTATAACTCGCTTATTATTGGTCCTAGAGGTTTGGGATGGTAAACCAACATATAGAAAATCATGGGCTGGGAATCTTCTGGTATGGTCGGATTTGACCTTGGGCCCCTCGTTCAAGGTCAAATGAGGACAGCCAAACTTAAAAGTGCTTATAACTCACTTATTATTGGTCCTAGAGGTTTGGGATGGTAAACCAACATATAGGAAATCATGCGCTGGGAATCTTCTGGTGTGGTCGGATTTGACCTTGGGCCCCTCCTTCAAGGTCAAATGAGGACAGCCAAACTTAAAAGTGCTTATAACTTGCTTATTATTGGACTTAGAGGTTTGGGATGGTAAACCAACCTATAGGAAATCATGGGCTGGGAATCTTCTTGCATGGTCGGATTTGACCTTGGGCCCCTCCTTCGAGGTCAGACGAGGATAGCCAAACTTAAAAGTGCTTATAACTCGCTTATTATTGATCCCAGTGGTTTGGGATGGTAAACCAACATACAGGAAATCATGGGCGGGGAATCTTCTGGCATGGTCGGATTTGACCTTGGGCCCCTCCTTCAAGGTCAAGTGAGGACAGCCAAACTTAAAAGAGCTTATAATTTGCTTATTATTGGACTTAGAGGTTTGGGATGGTAAACCAACATATAGGAAATCATGGGCTGGGAATCTTCTGGCGTGGTCGGATTTGACCTTGGGCCCCTCCTTCAAGGTCAAACGAGGATAGCCAAACTTAAAAGTGCCTATAACTCGCTTATTATTTGTCCTAGAGGTTTGGCATGATAAACCAGCATTTTGGAAATCATGGGCTGGGAATCTTCTGGTGTGTTCGGATTTGACCTTGGGCCCCTCCTTCAAGGTCAAATGAGGATAGCCAAAGGTGAAAGTGCTTATAACTCGCTTATTATTGGTCCTAGAGGTTTGGGATGGTAAACCAACATATAGGAAATCATGGGCTGGGAATCTTCTGGTATGGTCGGATTTGACCTTGGGCCCCTCGTTCAAGGTCAAATGAGGACAGCCAAACTTAAAAATGCTTATAACTCACTTATTATTGGTCCTAGAGGTTTGGGATGGTAAACCAACATATGGGAAATCATGCGCTGGGAATCTTCTGGTGTGGTCGGATTTGACCTTGGTCCCCTCCTTCAAGGTCAAACGAGGATAGCCAAACTTAAAACTGCTTATAACTCACTTATTATCGATCCTAGAGGTTTGGGATGGTAAACCAACATATAGGAAATTATGTGCTGCGAATCTTCTGATGTGGTCAGATTTGACCTTGGACCCCTCCTTCAAGGTCAAACGAGGATAGCCAAACTTAAAAGTGCTTATAACTCGCTTATTATCGATCCTAGAGGTTTGGGATGGTAAACCAACATATAGGAAATCATGGGCTGGGAATCTTCTGGTGTGGTCGGATTTGACCTTGGGCCCCTCATTCAAGGTCAAACGAGGATAGCCAAAGGTAAAAGTGCCTATAACTCACTTATTATTGGTCCTAGAGGTTTGGGATGGTAAACCAACATATAGAAAATCATGGGCTGGGAATCTTCTGGTGTGGTCGGATTTGACGTTGGGCCCCTCATTCAAGGTCAAACGAGGACAGCCAAACTTAAAAGTGCTTATAACTCGCTTATTATTGGTCCTAGATCTTTGGGATGGTAAACCAGCATATAGAAAATCATGGGCTGGGAATCTTCTGGTGTGGTCTGATTTGACCTTGGGCCCCTCCTTGAAGGTCAAATGAGGATAGCCAAAGGTGAAAGTGCTTATAACTCGCTTATTATTAGTCCTAGAGGTTTGGGATGGTAAACCAACCTATAGGAAATCATGGGCTGGGAATCTTCTGGTGTGGTCGGATTTGACCTTGGGCCCCTCGTTCAAGGTCAGATGAGGACAGCCAAACTTAAAAGTGCCTATAACTCGCTTATTATTTGTCCTAGAGGTTTGGCATGATAAACCAGCATTTTGGAAATCATGGGCTGGGAATCTTCTGGTGTGGTCGGATTTGACCTTGGGCCCCTCCTTCAAGGTCAAACGAGGATAGCCAAAGGTAAAAGTGCCTATAACTCGCTTATTATTGGTCCTAGAGGTTTGGGATGGTAAACCAACATATAGAAAATCATGGGCTGGGAATCTTCTGGTATGGTCGGATTTGACCTTGGGCCCCTCGTTCAAGGTCAAATGAGGACAGCCAAACTTAAAAGTGCTTATAACTCACTTATTATTGGTCCTAGAGGTTTGGGATGGTAAACCAACATATAGGAAATCATGCGCTGGGAATCTTCTGGTGTGGTCGGATTTGACCTTGGGCCCCTCCTTCAAGGTCAAATGAGGACAGCCAAACTTAAAAGTGCTTATAACTTGCTTATTATTGGACTTAGAGGTTTGGGATGGTAAACCAACCTATAGGAAATCATGGGCTGGGAATCTTCTTGCATGGTCGGATTTGACCTTGGGCCCCTCCTTCGAGGTCAGACGAGGATAGCCAAACTTAAAAGTGCTTATAACTCGCTTATTATTGATCCCAGTGGTTTGGGATGGTAAACCAACATACAGGAAATCATGGGCGGGGAATCTTCTGGCATGGTCGGATTTGACCTTGGGCCCCTCCTTCAAGGTCAAGTGAGGACAGCCAAACTTAAAAGAGCTTATAACTTGCTTATTATTGGACTTAGAGGTTTGGGATGGTAAACCAACATATAGGAAATCATGGGCTGGGAATCTTCTGGCGTGGTCGGATTTGACCTTGGGCCCCTCCTTCAAGGTCAAACGAGGATAGCCAAACTTAAAAGTGCCTATAACTCGCTTATTATTTGTCCTAGAGGTTTGGCATGATAAACCAGCATTTTGGAAATCATGGGCTGGGAATCTTCTGGTGTGTTCGGATTTGACCTTGGGCCCCTCCTTCAAGGTCAAATGAGGATAGCCAAAGGTGAAAGTGCTTATAACTCGCTTATTATTGGTCCTAGAGGTTTGGGATGGTAAACCAACATATAGGAAATCATGGGCTGGGAATCTTCTGGTATGGTCGGATTTGACCTTGGGCCCCTCGTTCAAGGTCAAATGAGGACAGCCAAACTTAAAAATGCTTATAACTCACTTATTATTGGTCCTAGAGGTTTGGGATGGTAAACCAACATATGGGAAATCATGCGCTGGGAATCTTCTGGTGTGGTCGGATTTGACCTTGGTCCCCTCCTTCAAGGTCAAATGAGGACAGCCAAACTTAAAAGTGCTTATAACTGGCTTATTATTGGTTCTAGAGGTTTGGGATGGTAAACCAACCTATAGGAAATCATGGGCTGGGAATCTTCTGGCGTGGTCGGATTTGACCTTGGGCCCCTCCTTCGAGGTCAGACGCGGATAGCCAAACTTAAAAGTGCTTATAACTCGCTTATTATTGATCCCAGTGGTTTGGGATGGTAAACCAACATACAGGAAATCATGGGCGGGGAATCTTCTGGCATGGTCGGATTTGACCTTGGGCCCCTCCTTCAAGGTCAAGTGAGGACAGCCAAACTTAAAAGTGCTTATAACTCGCTTATTATTGGTCCTAGAGGTTTGGGATGATAAACCAGCATATAGGAAATCATGGGCTGGGAATCTTCTGGTGTGGTCGGATTTGACCTTGGGCCCCTCCTTCAAGATCAAACGAGGATAGCCAAAGGTAAAAGTGCCTATAACTCGCTTATTATTGGTCCTAGAGGTTTGGGATTGTAAACCAACATATAGAAAATCATGGGCTGGGAATCTTCTGGTGTGGTCGGATTTGACCTTGGGCCCCTCCTTGAAGGTCAAATGAGGATAGCCAAAGGTGAAAGTGCTTATAACTCGCTTATTATTGGTCCTAGAGGTTTGGGATGGTAAACCAACATATAGGAAATCATGGGCTGGGAATCTTCTGGTATGGTCGGATTTGACCTTGGGCCCCTCGTTCAAGGTCAAATGAGGACAGCCAAACTTAAAAGAGCTTATAACTCACTTATTATTGGTCCTAGAGGTTTGGGATGGTAAACCAACATATAGGAAATCATGCGCTGGGAATCTTCTGGTGTGGTCGAATTTGACCTTGGGCCCCTCCTTCAAGGTCAAATGAGGACAGCCAAACTTAAAAGTGCTTATAACTGGCTTATTATTGGTTCTAGAGGTTTGGGATGGTAAACCAACCTATAGGAAATCATGGGCTGGGAATCTTCTGGCGTGGTCGGATTTGACCTTGGGCCCCTCCTTCGAGGTCAGACGAGGATAGCCAAACTTAAAAGTGCTTATAACTCGCTTATTATTGATCCCAGTGGTTTGGGATGGTAAACCAACATACAGGAAATCATGGGCTGGGAATCTTCTGGCGTGGTCGGATTTGACCTTGGGCCCCTCCTTGAAGGTCAAATGAGAACAGCCAAACTTAAAAGTGCTTATAACTTGCTTATTATTGGACTTAGAGGTTTGGGATGGTAAACCAACATATAGGAAATCATGGGCGGGGAATCTTCTGGCGTGGTCGGATTTTACCTTGGGCCCCTCCTTCAAGGTCAAACGAGGACAGCCAAACTTAAAAGTGCTTATAATTTGCTTATTATTGGTCCTAGAGATTTGGCATGATACCAGCATATAGGAAATCATGGGCTGGGAATCTTCTGGTGTGGTCGGATTTGACCTTGGGCCCCTCCTTCAAGGTCAAACGAGGATAGCCAAAGGTAAAAGTGCCTATAACTCGCTTATTTTCGGTCCTAGAGGTTTGGGATGGTAAACCAACATATAGGAAATCATGGGCTGGGAATCTTCTGGCGTGGTCGGATTTGACCTTGGGCCCCTCCTTGAAGGTCAAATTAGAACAGCCAAACTTAAAAGTGCTTATAACTTGCTTATTATTGGTCCTAGAGGTTTTGGTGCATTGTCTTTACGGTGGATACAATTTGCATCGGTTTTCCAATGCGCTAGGTCTAGTTGGATATTGAGGCCATTTCATTTTTAAAATGAGGCCAAAATTGTTCACAGACATAACATTTGCAGACCAGAACTTCCCATGGGCTGTTTTATATTCTAAGGCCCTAACACCAATAATAAGGGAGATATAAGGATGTTTTAGTATGACGACCCCATTTAACATTGAAACAGGGGTCAAAGGTCAAATTTAACACCTGGGAAATATTACCAGGCCTTGACTTCCCAAATATTGTTTTCACATCTCAAACCCCTAGGAGCAATGGTAAGACCCTAGTTACACATGCCCGGATGTACCGCCGGATCGCTGCCGATTCCTTATTTGGAAAATGTTGAGTGATTTACGGATCATCTTTTCTGCCCTCCATAAAATCCGTAATGTCATTGTGGCTTCCACCACGGATGCCATGTGTCCGTGGGGACGCCACGGAAAAGTCAAACTGCTTGATTTTTCTGTAAAGGCTTTGCGGATCTTATCTGCAATTGATATCCATAGCTCTTCCGTATCTCATCCGTAGCTCTTCCATGACTGTCCTTATTGTCCGTATACCCATCCTGGATGTCCTTGTGGCATCCCTTACATCCTTGACACTTCCGTGGCAAAAAAATATCCATAAAAACATTTGTGCAAATTTGATGCAGCTAGCTTCAATATTTCAAGATTTAGAGCATCTTTTTCATCTTCATACAATTGGCCATGGCAGCCATTTTGTTTTTCAAAATGAGACCAAAATTTTGCACAGACGTGTTTTCATGGCTTCCCTGCAAATTTGGTCAAGTATCTTTATAAATTAATGAGATATTAAGGTTTATGTAAAAACATGGCGGACGGACAGATGCACGCACGTACAGAAGGCATTTTATCATCTCCCGACCACGCCATTTGGATTTGTTATAAAAACTACCTGGGTAATATATCTACCTGGTGTAAAAACCAACATTTAAAGTAATATTACTATTTTGTTCAGATTTTATACATGTGGTTGGTCCAGGAGGCAATTTTAAGGTATTATTTTGTTGAACTAGTTTACTGTGGGAATGAAGGCTGTAAATAATGGACATAAGACCATTTATAACTACACCTGGTGCACCGGAGAACCAATGCAAATTGTATCCACCAGAAAGACAACTCACCAGAGCCAATCAACCATCGCTTAACCTTGATGGAGAGGCCAAAGGTCAAATCTGACCACATCAAAAGATTTCTAGCGTATCTTGTTTTTCAAAATGAGGCCAAAAATATTCCCAGGCAAGATTTTATGGTATGAATAATATATTCTACAAATTTGAGAAGTCTAACAATAATATTTTTTTCATTCGAGTTTTAACGCTGAAATCTCCCTACACACTCCTAGTAGCCAACTATTGGCAACTAAGTATAGTCTTGAAGACTTTATTGCAGTTGTACACTGATGAATATGGGTGATATTTACCTTACGTATTAAGCAGTGGACATATATTTCTGTAAATACAAGGCTTGTTGATTCACTTTAAGGACCACAGCCAGGTTCTAAAAAAGCTTTTGATGAATAAGAAGTAGCATAGCTAACATAGCTATGGAGGCTGGCAGCAGGAGGTTGTCCTCATTTATCTTCATTTTTTTTCTAAAAACACGTTTTTACTCCATATAGATGGGCTCAAACTGGATTATAAATTAAATGACTCTTGAAGAGTTATTCCATTACCAGAACTTTACAAATTTAATGAGAATATTTCATTGAAAAATCAGATTGCATAAGGCATCTTTCAAAAGTGACACTTAGTCATTGTTAATGTTAAATTTTGCTGCTGCTTCTAAATTTAGTTTATATCTACAATGACTGCCATGATGAAGATGGCTTTCACTGTTTCCGATATTTTGACCACATTTTATATTTGGCTCACATTATATCAAAAGCCTGTTTAATAGGATTGAAGTGGGAAAGGGGAGGTGGCTACCATCTTGAAAACACCCAGAGTGTTACATTTGGTGTGAACTTTCACAAGAACAAGAAATCTATGGTTTAGTTATTTTTACCTTTTAGATCTGACCCACTTTGTTTTGGTATTGTGTATTTATAGTTCAGTATTGATCAATAATGTTGAAAATGTTTTAATATTGATATTTAAAGTGTCATATCCAAGGAATTAATGTGCCACTAAACTTCTCCATAAGAATAAGCAATTTATTACTTTGAGTATTCAAATCAGTAAGTTATAGCAGGGTTGATTGTGTCTACCACATTTGTCTAGTGGATACATTGGATTACGGCTCGTTGCACCATCAACCCCACTTCAGTGTACAGAAGGATTTGCTCATTACCATTCTCTCGAGAAAAGTTTTATACCTATGCTGTTGCAGTTTACACAATATGTTCTTTTTCACAAAAGCTTTTCTGGGAACAATTTTGTCCCCACAAGATGGCAGCTGGTTCTCAGCTGTAGAAGATTGAATCTTTTCAAAATATGTATGAAAATATTTTGAGACCATTTGAGCCATGTTGTTACATATTTATAGAACAAGTTTACCAATAGGTCCTCTGTATAGTGTATATGATACATACTTTATTTTTCTGTGTTTTATGAACTTAGTGAATATTTTCCGTCAGGTCAGTCAAAAAATGGCAACGTATTCTGCGTATTTTCTACCTACCTCTGGATATGCTGTGGGGAAAATAAACTTTATCTTCAAAAATTTGGTGGATATCTTGAATCTCTTCCAATTTAGAAAATCATTTGAAATTGGAACTGATAAAATGTAAGTTAATATCAAGTAAATGACATGAATCTACAGCTTGTGATTTTTTTTAAATGATTTTTTGAGATAAAAATAAATAGAATTAGTTTACTGACACCTTAGCTGGTGGTTTTAACAGGAGAGCACTCGATAAACTGAATGAAAAAAAGTGTTGTGCACAAATTTGCAATTCAATCAGACTGATTAGGGACAGTCAGCAAAATGCCATCATCAGTGAAAAATATTATTGCCTCAACTTGCGAGATCAATGATCGTATTTAGTCTTTCTCTTTCCTGATAAATCTGTCTCTGGTTTGTCAGACAACCTAGACTTCACAGTCAATAGTAATTCTCTGTCAGTGAGATTAGCTTATTGAGTTCTTATCAATAGCTGTAAGACCCGAGGGACACTGGTCCCCTTTTTGCAGTCAATTTTTTCAACACTATCCCACCTATAGTGATAAGTAATGGTTCATATGAGGCAATTAGTAATGTTTTTTGAGAGAACAGGCAGGAAAATACCTGTTTTGTAACATTTATAAATTAGTATACTTCTATTCATTAAGCGTCCCTTGCGGGACGCTTGTTTGTGTATGGGAGAGCTTCCGGCTCCGGCGGCTCCGCCGGCTCCGCATTTTGTTTTCCTTATAACTCTGTAACCGTTAGGCGGATTCTTTTCAAATTTGGCAGGTTTAGGCAGTAGCCTTGGGGAATTTTTTTGAATATGCTGCAGTGACATTTCAACCAATCAGAGAGGTCACATGACCAAAAATGTCTTTTTTCGATGGGGAAGCTTGTCCGGATGATAACTTGAAAGGAATTTTATCAATTCACCTGAAACTTGGCAAATACATTCATTCTATTAAAATCTGGAAATCATTAGATTTTGGCATTGATTGGTCAAGAAATGGCCGAGTAATTAATGATTAATTAATCATTACGAATTTTCCAAATAAGGAAAACACAAAAATGCTTATATCTCGAAAACCGTGCTAGATAGAGCGATTTTGACGAAATTTTTGACCCGCAGGGTATCTCTGCGGAGTAGTTTTCCCAATTTTCAAAAAATTTTTGTCTCGCCCAAAATGGCGGCCATTTTGAATTTTCGAAATTTTCGCAAAAATTGCAAAACACAAAAATGCTTATATCTCAAAAACCGTGCTAGATAGAGCAATTTCGACGAAATTTTTGACCCACAGGGTATCTCTGCAGAGTAGTTATCCCAATTTTGAAAAAATTTTTGTCTCGCCAAAAATGGCGGCCATTTTGAATTTTCGAATTGTTCGCAAAAATTACAAAACATAAAAATGCTTATATCTCGAAAACCCTGCTAGATAGAGCGATTTCGACGAAATTTTTGACCCACAGGGTATATCTGCAGAGTAGCCATGCCAATTTTCAAAAAAATTTTGTCTCGCCAAAAATGGCGGCCATTTTGAATTTTCGAATTTTTCGCAAAAATTGCAAAACATAAAAATGCTTATATCTCAAAAACCCTGCTAGATAGAGCGATTTCGACGAAATTTTTGACCCGCAGGGTATCTCTGCAGAGTAGCCATGCCAATTTTCAAACAAAAAATTTCTCGCAAAAAATGGCGGCCATTTTGAATTTTCGAATTTTTCGCAAAATTGCAAAACACAAAAATGCTTATATCTCAAAAACCGTGCTAGATAGAGCGATTTCGACGAAATTTTTGACCCACTGGGTATCTCTGCAGAGTAGCCATGCCAATTTTCAAAAAAATTTTATCTTGCCAAAAATGGCGGCCATTTTGAATTTTCGAATTTTTGCTCAAAAATTGCAAAACACAAAAATGCTAATATTTCGAAAACCGTGCTACATAGAGCGATTTCGACGAAATTTTTTATCTTCAGGGTATCTCTGCAGAGCAGCTATCCCAAAGAGCTTTCACATGGTGAAGTTTCAGACCCATAGCTAATTACTCACCTACTCAAAATGAGTAAATGCGAATTATCTCTAAAAGTATTGCAGATAGCCAATTTTTCTCAAATAACTCATTCATCTACTTTTGGGAGAGCTTTCACTTGGTGAAGTTTCAGACCCATAGCTAATTACTCACCTACTCAAAATGAGTAAATGCGAATTATCTCTAAAAGTATTGCAGATAGCCAATTTTTCTCAAATAACTCATTCACCTACTTTTGGGAGAGCTTTCACTCGGTGAAGTTTCAGACCCATAGCTAATTACTCACCTACTCAAAATGAGTAAATGCGAATTATCTCTAAAAGTATTGTAGATAGCCAATTTTTCTCAAATAACTCATTCACCTACTTTTGGGAGAGCTTTCACTTGGTGAAGTTTCAGACCCATAGCTAATTACTCACCTACTGAAAATGAGTAAATGTGAATTATCTCTAAAAGTATTGCAGATAGCCAATTTTTCTCAAATAACTCATTCACCTACTTTTGGGAGAGATTTCACTTGGTGAAGTTTCAGACCCATAGCTAATTACTCACCTACTCAAAATGAGTAAATGCGAATTATCTCTAAAAGTATTGCAGATAGCCAATTTTTCTCAAATAACTCATTCACCTACTTTTGGGAGAGCTTTCACTTGGTGAAGTTTCAGACCCATAGCTAATTACTCACCTACTGAAAATGAGTAAATGTGAATTATCTCTAAAAGTATTGCAGATAGCCAATTTTTCTCAAATAACTCATTCACCTACTTTTGGCAGAGCTTTCACTTGGTGAAGTTTCAGACCCATAGCTAATTACTCACCTACTGAAAATGAGTAAATGGGAATTATCTCTAAAAGTATTGCAGATAGCCAATTTTTCTCAAATAACTCATTCACCTACTTTTGGGAGAGCTTTCACATGGTGAAGTTTCAGACCCATAGCTAATTACTCACCTACTCAAAATGAGTAAATGCGAATTATCTCTAAAAGTATTGCAGATAGCCAATTTTTCTCAAATAACTCATTCATCTACTTTTGGGAGAGCTTTCACTTGGTGAAGTTTCAGACCCATAGCTAATTACTCACCTACTCAAAATGAGTAAATGCGAATTATCTCTAAAAGTATTGCAGATAGCCAATTTTTCTCAAATAACTCATTCACCTACTTTTGGGAGAGCTTTCACTCGGTGAAGTTTCAGACCCATAGCTAATTACTCACCTACTCAAAATGAGTAAATGCGAATTATCTCTAAAAGTATTGCAGGTAGCCAATTTTTCTCAAATAACTCATTCACCTACTTTTGGGAGAGCTTTCACTCAGTGAAGTTTCAGACCCATAGCTAATTACTCACCTACTCAAAATGAGTAAATGCGAATTATCTCTAAAAGTATTGCAGATAGCCAATTTTTCTCAAATAACTCATTCAACTACTTTTGGCAGAGCTTTCACTTGGTGAAGTTTCAGACCCATAGCTAATTACTCACCTACTGAAAATGAGTAAATGCGAATTATCTCTAAAAGTATTGCAGATAGCCAATTTTTCTCAAATAACTCATTCACCTACTTTTGGGAGAGCTTTCACTTGGTGAAGTTTCAGACCCATAGATAATTATTCATCTACTCAAAATGAGTAAATGTGAATTATCTCTTAATAGTATTGTAGATAGCCAATTTTTCTCAAATAACTCATTCACCTACTTTTGGAAGACCTTTCACACACGAAAATGAAAAATTGTGAATATCTCGGAAAAGCTATTTATTCTGCTTTAATGCTCGGCGGGAGATACACACCACGGCAGTGGTCTTGACAAAAATTTTTGTCTCCCCAAAATGGTGGCCATTTTGAATTTTCAAAGTTTTTGGAAAACACAAAAATGCTTATATCTCGAAAACCGTGCTATATGGAGTGAACTCAACAAAATTTTGGACCTGCTGGGTATCTCTGCAGAATAGCCATGCCAATTTTCAAAATATTTTTGTCTCGCCAAATACAGCGGACATTTTTAATTTTTTTATTTTTTGCAAAACACAAAAATGCTTATATCTTGAAAACCGTGCTAGATAGAGCAGACTGCGCTGACTTTGGTTGCCACAACAGTATAAGGCTAGAAACAAAGCATTTTCTTAATACTTTAGCACTCACCTTTATATCCTTTTCGGGACGCTTTGTTTTTGCTATGCAAAAACATTATCTTTTTTTTTTGCGAGCGATCCTCTAGTTATATTTCCATGTGGGTATAATAGATTTGCTGACAATATTTAATTACTGGGTGTAATTTGTAACGAACCCTAAAAATTGATCAGTTATATCATCTGCATGGATATAGTATGGTGCTGGACTGACACATTTTACCATCCGCTGGGCCCATGTAAAAGAGTCTGTTGTCAGTGTTGTGTAAGGAAAGCACTTCCACTGTCTACACTGAAGGCTCATTGCAATGCCTTACGTGGCAGAATCAATTTCTCTACAACTTTGCTCCATATAGGTATGACTGTATTTGAATACAGGTTATACTGCCAGAAATAAATATACTAATTATACTTAAAGTATTGTGATGGTACACCTTCTTTGATATATGTTTGATGATGTTTTATTATGATTTATCATGTACTTGGGCTTCTGCTTTTTATAATTAGTAATATTAAACACATTTATTCTCTGCTTTTCAGTGATTACAAAGAAGTTTTCTCATCAAAGAACAATTGTCTCGGGTTTCTTTCATTGCCATCACTCAACCTGAAATATCCTGGATTCAATGTTATTGGCTTTCAATAGGAGATATAAAACCTTTGAATGCATCAAATTGAGAAGAGCTTTGGTGGGTCTTTGGATATTTTCCAAATGAATAAATGGATTTTGCTGCAGAGCAGAGGATATCCAAGGTGTTAATATTTTCTGGTTAGTACAAAAGCTGACAAAGAACTAACAGGATATGAAGTTGCAGGTGATTGTTGTCTTCTAAAAGGGCGGATACATCTGTCACTCTGAATCACACTAAAAGATGGTTGAGCTCAAAAGTTACTAAACTTTGGGAAGAAAGCAAAACACTCAGTGGAATAAAAAGTCACAAAATCAATCTTTGAAGGAGTAATCTTTGTCACAAACAGCTATATCTGTTGCTTTGCAGTCGATACCTCACAATCAGTGAAACAGAGGCGATGTCTGACACAGAGTTATACATTTAACTGGTTATGTACATGACATTGATGATGGTACATATAACAAAAAGACTTTTTAATATATCTGACTCCTTGCTGAGCATGCTATGGATACCAAGTTTACCTCTATGTTGTCATGGACTGGCTTGTATTTTGGGTGAGTAGTTTGTGTGCTCAGCATGCCCACTAGCCTGAGCCCGCAGTTGACAGGCCAGTCATCCACTCCCCTGGACCTGCTCAGTGTGCTCAATGTCACACTGCCTACAGATGCAAGTGTGCTGGCAGACAATGTCACAGATCCAGCCAGACCACTCATCATCAAGCCGATGTGGAAAGTTGTTCTCATCCTCATCCTCTGTTGCACCATCACAGTGGGTACCATACTGGGCAACGCTCTTGTAGTGCTTGCAGTTGCTATCGTGCGCAAACTACAGACCCCGTCAAACCTGCTCATTGTATCTCTAGCAGTATCTGACTTTCTTGTTGGGCTGCTTGTCTTGCCTTTCGCAGTAATGATGGAAATCACTGATGGCTACTGGATTTTAGGAGACCGGCTGTGTGATGCCTGGACTTCTCTTGACGTGCTTCTCTGCACAGCATCCATCCTTAATTTGTGTGCCATATCCATTGACAGATACCTGGTCATCACCAGGCCCTTCAAGTATGCAATGAAAAGGACTCCCAAGCGCATGTTCCTGATGGCTGCCAGTGTATGGATAGTGTCGGCGCTTATCAGTATTCCTCCACTGCTGGGCTGGAAGACTGAGAGGAAGGATGGAGAGTGTGGCTACAGCCAAAACATTGGATATCAGGTGTATGCAACTCTGGGTGCCTTCTACCTCCCCACAATCATTATGGTTGTGGTCTACTGCCGAATTTATAGGTTGTCCCACAAACTGGTAAAGGCTGAAGCCAAGTCAAAGCCTGCAGGAGAGACAAGTAATGAAGGTTTTTCTGGGCCCACTACCCCACTCCGCAAGGAAAGTGATGAGCCAATACCACATCCTCCACACAATGGGTCTGCCAAAAAGAGTGATGCCAGTCATAGCAGTGCAGACATATTGCCAAAAATCACTGTCACCCAAGACAATCACAGAACCACTAAGTGTCCTATATTTAAACGGGCCAAGCTGAAAGGCAAGGAAAATAAAGCCACAAAGACTCTTGGTGTCATCATGGGTGCTTTTGTAGCTTGTTGGTTGCCGTTTTTTATACTTGCATTGATTAAGCCATTTTGCAATGACCCTTCAACGTGCATCCCACCCTTATTAAACTCTTTGTTTCTCTGGTTAGGTTATGCAAACAGCTTTGGTAATCCTATCATCTATGCCAGGTTTAACAGGGACTTCAGAACTCCTTTCAAGGAGATCATTCTGTGCCGATGTCGGGGTATCAATAATCGCCTGCGTCACGATGCCTATCATGAACAGTATGGCACAGGTGTGGTGAGGAGCAATTCCTTGCGGCCGCCACAAGGCTCCGTGGTCAAGTACAACAGCCAGGGCCAGACTGTTGTCAACCTGGGAAACGGACGTCTCTCCACAGCAAGCAACAATGGTTCCACTCTGTGATAAATTATATTGGCCAGATTTTCTGTAGAGTTTGTAAATATTGTATGTTGCAGTTTGTTAGATTCTTGCCATGGAATCGTGGGTTTACCAATAATAGTGCTACCAGTGTTATATGTATATAGATGTAAAATACCCTGTACATAAGAGTGTTAAGACAGTGATTGTTTTGTTGAGTTTTGCTTTTGTTTTAGTTATTGAATGATGAGCTATTGTGATAAATGTTAATGGTAAAATGTACATCCAGTGACCTAATCTCTGATTATTTATTGAAAATGTTCTTGCTTGTATTTCACCCGTATAGTGTAATATATTGTTGCATTTGGGTATTTAATTCAAAACCTGTTGCAGTTGTGTTGATAATTTTCAATTTTCCTAAAATCAGTTTTCATAATCATCTGAGTATAATTAAAGATGAAGCACAACCATACTTTACTTTTTAGTGTCCCACTATACTTATCTGATCCCAGGATACAAAAAAATGTTGTGCTTTAGTGTTGTCCCAATTAAATAGATCCACTTACTGACAAGTTACTGGAGGTGGACTTAATGACAATAAAATTATCTCAAGAAGTTCACCAAAAGAGCTTAACATGTGCAAAAATATTTTAGAAAAGCTTATAATATCCTCATATTTCGTGTACATTTGTAGTACAGTATAACCTCCATTATCCGACCCTCTATTATCCGAATTTTCAATTATCCGACCCACACCCAACTTTATTTAAGCCTGTTATTTTACCCTTCCTATTATCCGACCTTTCTATTATCCGACTTAATTTTTACTCTCCCAAGAAGGTCGGATAATAGAGGTTGTACTGTATTTAAATTTTTCAATCGTGTCATATGTTAAGAGTTGTTATGATGGTTATAAAATTTTAAGTATTTCAATAGCTTATGTCTGAAGCTTGAGTGCTTGTTCATTATTTGGCTTGCACTCGAGTACTTCCTCTTTTTATTATCTTCCCAATTCACAGTAACTGCATCAAAACTAATGTCAAACAAGGTTTGCAATCAAAAATAATTTTTAAAAAAAAATTGGTTAAAAGAATGAAAATGTATCGATGGGTCGATATAAGAAATATGAAGGTTGGCAGGCTGTCAATGTAAAACCAATCCATTTCCGGTATTCCAAAAAAGAGGCATTTTAGGACATCCCTAATAGAATAGGCACACTAACAGGAAGTTACAAAAGACTTAAAACCTACAGAAATATTGGCTTAAAGTGGGCAATGTCTTTAGATTTTGTTTCCAGTAATTAAAGTTTTGAATTATATGCATTTGTAATCAAGGTGCTGGTTTTAAAGTGTCATCACAGTCTTTTCAGTGATACAGAGATACTGGGACCACTAACCTATAAAATGTGATGAAAATATAATGGGGACTTTCTTGCCAAAATATTTTCCCATAGTCCAGTGACATACAACCGAAGTAGTGATTCAGTGAAAAATGTAGTTTTGAGTACTTGATGAAATCTTCTAGTTGAATTGGTATATAGTAATTGGTCACAGGCTAAAATCTATACTAATAAATATTAATTAAATCTGAATGTATTACCTGCAACATGAATATCATATCATCCTTTTCTGCTATAAAAATAACCCAGTATCAACTTTGTACATGTTAATCTGGTATTCTAACTATAACACCACAGACCGAAAGTGTCTGTGGTTTCAGGTTCCATTACTAATATGTTTTACTACATATGTAAATCACTAACTCCTCATGTGTTTTGAAAAGACTGAAATGAAAAAAAAATGTAAAAAATGTACTCGTCATACATGTGGTAAGCTGGAGTGGAATTATTGTGAATATTTTCCATGGCAAAGAAATGTAGAAATTTATCTGTAAAAATTAACTGCATGGGAAACCCTGCGTTGCTTTTTGTTAAAGTTGTTGGTTGATTGTTTTTCTATTTAAGGGTTTGTTACACATGTTTCTAAAAACTGTGAATCTTTCTGAGATGCCTTGGTGAAACTGGTGTGTAGTAATATATATGATCATCCACAGAGAAGTTTGTTTACTGTTAGTGAGCCATAGGATTTTGTTTGCATGTAATAACATTATAATCTTATTCAATTCTTCAGAAAAACCAGTGTGTTGTTTTAATGCATGTGGTTGCTTCAAAAGATTTGAAGTAACTGAAGAAAGTAAAAGCAAAAAGGGCGAAACAAAGCTTTGGTATATTATGTAATTTTGACTATGTTTTAGCCGTTGTTATCACTAGTATTAAGGAATCATGAGAAAGTGTTTTTCAGTTTCAGCCCTGCAGTGACATTTAAATCATTAAGTGAAAACTGGAAATTCATATTATCGTAGCTTATTAGGGGTATGAAGCCACATAAAAGGAATTGTCAGCATCATATTTGCACTAAGTGATGGAAACCATCTGTGTGAAATGCATCACTTTAGCACAGGTTTTAGGGGTTGACCCAGGTTTATCCAGCGCTTTTAAACAATATGCAGGACTTGAGAGATGTGAATACATGGCTTTGATACTTTAATGAAGTAGGGGAGGTTTGGAGGGATGTGAAAAGCTCAGTGAAAGGATTCAATTCACACCCATTACATGTGTTCTTTGTGAGGTGGAGCACAGTAAGGGAGACATCCTCAGAAACACCTCAAATTGGGTTTTCTTTGTCGCACTGTTATGAGAGAACAAATCAATATCCTGGATTTATAGACTGTGTGCGCTATGCTTCAGGTGGCATTGTGTTCTGGAGAAAATTTATTCTTTTCACCTTTTATGCGTAAAGTCTGGCCAGAAAGCCAGCTTTGTATTCACTGCCCTCAATAAATATAAAACCATTGAACTGGTGCCAGAGATTATCATTAAACTAATAATACATTTGACCATTTTCACACCAACCCTCAGTCAAATCGTGTATTTGAAGAGAGTGACACAGTAATGTCCAAATTGCATGCTCATTCACAGATTTCGCACACCCATGCATTGCTGTTTCATGCTTTGTAAGTACACTGTAAAATATCTGTAGATAACCAGGGTGAAATTTTAAGCTGGATTTTGTCAGTATACTAAAGAGTGGCCCCTGTGTGACATGCCATGACTAGGTGTAGTTTAACAAAGAAAATCATTTGTTTATCACAGTTACATATGTGATAGTTCCATATCATCTAATTTTTTTTTTTTCAAGTGTAGCAGGTTTATAGCTTTTGACATTGCCAGATTATTGTTCATTTTCACATAAAAAAAATAAACAACATATACAAAAAGAACAAATATCTCTTTCATAAGCTCATTTTTTTTCATTAAGCCCAGTAGTTACAAACAAAGTGTGACATTCAATATCTAAAATTTTAAAAATAATTTTAGGGAGCTATCTTGCATATGTATGACTTAAAATTATATTTAAAACTAAAGATTTAGAGGGATATGAAGCTTATTTTAAGCAAACAGGGTATTGGTGTTCTGGGAATCATTATCCTATCTGTGAAAATGTTTATTTTTGGGCAGCTTTTTGTGAATCCCGTTATTTTTAATTTAACAAAATATCACTGAAAGAGTAACAGTTCTTGGCATTTGGAGATCATTTTCAATCCTGTAGGTCACTCAAGAGTGGTGATACTCTCATGCAATTTGTGTACATACTTAAATGTGGACAGTTTTTAAGTCTGCTTACATGGCATCACTCTGGTGTCCACGTGCGTATGAACAACTTCTCCAAAAATACAAGGCCCCGAAACATGCTGTTTTTTTAAAAAGGTACTTTATCTTTAGAGAATGAAAAATTGTTCAAGACAGACAGATCTGTTCTTTCGCCTGTGCCCCAGAACCATTACAAGTGAGGTACCCCCACGCAAATTCTGAAAATTTCAACACTTTATTACAATTTTTTCATTGACAATTGCAGGGATTTCTAGCTTATGTTGCATATATGTAATAGGCCACAAGTAGATTCCGTTGTGTGAGTATCAGGCCTGGATGATACTTAATTAATTTTTTATTAATTTTTTAAATAACTTTTAATGCATTAAAATTCATAGAATCCTACAATAAATCACTAATAACTGGAATAGTTTTGCATTTTGAGCATTTTGCTTAAATATGTGATTCAGCTTTTTTACATATCTACAACATGGTGAGTAACTTGGTTGTCTATCCCAATAGTTAAGTGAATAATAGCTACTTTCTGACTTTCAGTACCTTCCATAATGAGTAAAATCGCTTGTAACTTGAAAACTATTGCATTTGGAGAATTCTGTATAAATATACAGCTACTTTTTGGTCAGCTATAACATAGTAATATTGCAGACCTGAAGCTCGTTGTACAGCTGAATAAAAGCTACTTTGAGGTTATCGCTGTTGAGTAAATTGTTTGTAACTTGAAAACTATTTAAAGAATTTTGTTCAAATATGTTATTCACCTACTTTTAGATCAGCTATAACATTGTGAAATTGCAGACCTGTAGCTCATGGCATAGCTGAGCAGAAGCTGCTTTCAGGTTTTCACTGTTGAGTAAATCGGTTGGAACTAGAAAACTATTGTATTTACAGAATTTTGTTTAAATGTGTTATTCACCTACTTTTAGTTCAGCTATACCATAGTAAAATTGCAGACCTGTAGCTCATAGCATAGTTGAGCCAAAGCGACTTTGAGATTTTCTCACTGTTGAGTAAATCAGTTGTAACTCAAAAACCATTGCATTTACAGTATTTTGTTTAAATATGTTTTCTACCTACATAACAGTCGACTTAGTACTTTGCTTCTGAATACCATTTGCATGGCACAACTTTTGTGTCCTTTTCATTTCTACTCTGAAACTCAAAACACACAGTCAGCTGATACAGAGCCCGTTCACGGGCAATGATTATTTTTTTAAGTTATTCAGAAAAAATATTTGGAATATTTTCACAACTGCAAATATTTTAGAAATGGCAAGAGATAGAGCAATTTGAAGCTCCTTTCGACCCTGTAAGGAACCGAAAGTTCATTTAAACATGACTTTAATTATGGGAGTGTTTTGCCAGGTTATGGTGCAGGGAATTAGTGGCTGTTGAAAATCATCATCCAAAATTTTCTTTTTGGGGCTTATTATTATTCCATTCCATGTGAGCACACAGTTTAAGGTGTTACCTGAAAACAATGGCTGACAGTTTTAGGAGGGTACTCGATTCTTGTTTTATCATGTTGTTCCAAAAAGAACATCCATTTCTCAGTATTTTAAAGAAAATACTTTAGGACACAATAATGCCTTTTTAAGACAGAGAGGTATAGATTAGTGGGTACATTGTTTATCAATATTGGTGATATTTATTGTTTTTGGACAGGGTTGCCAATATCAATATCACCATTTTAAGTAAAACTGTAAACTTACACTGTAAATATGTTAAATAAATCCTGAATCTGAAGAAAGTGCACAATTTTTTCTTGGTTTTCAATGTGTTTTTGATGAAAATTGTCATGTTTTGTTTTAGTAAAGTACATTGTCTGTTAGCCATTTGGGAAATGATAAAACAAAAATGTTTTTCGGTATCTCAGATTGGGACTGTTAAGTAGATGTCATATCCCCGATATCGGCCGATATTGAAATATTTATACATTCAATATCAATATGCACACAGCCAATTTGTTTACCCACTAGTATACATCATTGTGAAATATTTTTATCCCAGAGGAGAATAACTAGAGCTTTATCCTTATGTGCAGGCATTTACAATACTAACCTAAACACGGGTACTTCTGTAAATATAGTCAAAACTGTGTAAACATAAACCTGTTTATTTAAGTTGTTTGTAAGTCTCTACTTATAATCCAGGACACTCTGTATTTGACCAACATGCCAGGAAAGCATGACCAAGTGATAGGTGTTTTTACTCTTGTTCACCTTACTATAAAAACTAGAATGTTTGCTGATTTTTGAGTACTCAAGTACCATCTTTTCCGAAGTATTTTCCGAAAAAATGTAACCTATAAATAAGATATATATATACCTGGTATATGTCACAGGCCATATTAAAATCCAGGTGGATCTTAAATCTGCCTAGGCAAAATCAAAATTGTACATCTTGCCTAGGCGGATTTAATTAAGGTTTCCATTTCATCTAGGGAAATTTAAAATCTTCCCATGCAGACTTCAAGTCCACCTAGTTCAATTTAAAATTTTGATAACGCCAGGGAATTCTCTGAAATTGCCCATTTGCTGAAATGTGTAAGAATGTTGCCCATTTCATGAAATAGGTAACTGAATGGTCCATTTCCTGAAACAGGCACAGTGTCTATCATTTGGTCAGTGAATGTTTTGGTAAGTATAGACCTATTTTACTTATTCCGAGTGGTGGATAATAAATATAAAGTAATCCCTGCAAAGAATTGTTTATTATATTGTATTTTTCAAGCAATCTGCAAAGCATATAGTCTGATAACACTGAAGTAGGAAATGGCATAAGATATTGTGTAACTATTTATAAATCTTTCAATTTAATAAAAGTTAAAAGGAATACTGAGTGAGCATTAAATTTTTTCTGACTTTTCAAAACAGAGGTTTTTTTATGACGTGTCGGTGACGTAAAATACTAATTTTCAACAGCAGTTAAATTCATTTGTTTTGAAGTCTATATTATTCATTCCTACTGTAGGTTTGTAAAATGTACTGAACTATCACAGTACTTTCAGGTGGTGTTAAACTAATCCACTTGTAAATAAGTTTCTTTCGAATGTTTTGTTTATAAATCATTAACAGGTTATGGTGTACTAAGTGTAAATATTATTCAATATTTCATCCCTTGAAAGCAATATTGGAGAAAGTTAAAGCATCTGAAGGTTTGCATATCAATTCATCACAAAACATATTAGAGTAGCTTTAGAACTGTCTTGTTTTAATACTTTATCTTTACATACATTGTCTCTCTGGTAAATGTTATTTTAGGTAATGATGAGTATTAAGTATATGGTTAACTTTTGCCGTAAAACATAGTGTATCTGGTGCCAGGATAAGTGTTATATTGTAGCTGAAATTTCAGTAGTCACTTTCCATCTGGTCACAGGTAATTCACAGTGTGCTCAAGCAGAATTCAGATGAAACTATTCCTACTGTGTTTCAGTATAGATTTATTCACACCTAGATATGCTGACAGTGGTCCATTCTGAGTGATAGAAATGTCTAGGAGATAAACAATATGAGAAGGAAATTTCAGGAATCCCCAGATCCTCTATGTGGTGTTTTGAATTCACCTCATTGCTGGGAAGCAACACAGATCATGCAGAGCACACCATACACAGATAATAATACACATTGAGTTATCCAAGTCAGACATGCACTGGGCTCCTCTCATAGTGTGGACAGGATGTAGGTACACCAGTTTTTCTGCACAAGTGAGAAACCTGATGGAAGAACAGTCACCTAGTTATGAAAGTAATTTTATTTTCTCTGATTATTTCAATCTTTTTCAAATAGATTAATCTGATTTGAGAAACACATTGAAATCTGTTGTGATCTCATTATGTAATCATACAGAGCACTGCTGACATAAAACTGTATTCTTGGAATGGTGTGTTGTAGATACACTTGTTATTTTCTGGTGGTGAATTGCTTATCGAGTTTAGCTTGTGAATAGAGCTGTAGAAGTGCTGTGCTCATGTTATACTTAAGTGTTCCTGTTGGTTTGAATGACTCTCTAAAACTATTAGAATGAGAGTTGTAACTGAACCTGTTGACCCATTTCAATGTGCAGACCATGTCATAATTGGATAACATTAACTGAAAATTGTTCAAGAATTCTGATAATGTTTTTGGCTATTGGATGAAAGGCGTACTTTTAAGTAACTGTGGTACAACTGAGATGCAACTCATTCTTCACAGTGATTTACACACAGGTTTTCCTTTACAAGACAACCTGCTCATATCTGTGGTGGCAAAACATTTTGAAGAAACTTGCAATTGGAACTCAACTCATGCCACCATATACTTTTGTTCTTATGCCTTTCACAATTCAAGGAATTTGAGACTTTTTCTCTAGGGGTTGGCATACTTGTTACAACCCTAGTGCTGTGGTTAGAAATAGGAAACATTGATGGTAAATTCTCGATACTCTGCAGTGGTCTTTGGTATGTGTCTCTGTAAGAGTTTCTCATATTGAAAATTAACCTGTCTGCTGTGTGGCTTTTATATTTATTCCTTTTTTGAATGTTTCTGGACAATTTGCTTTGATTGATGTACATGGTTTATCATATTGGTTGCACTTGACCAGTTTAATCTGTCATCATATTTTCGAATAAACTCCTAGTTTGGGCTTAATATTTGTATTTTGACACAAAAAAAGAATAAAAAAAATTCAAAATATATCACTAAATATATTGGAAGTTGATAAAGAACAATGCTCAGATGCAAAAAAATTCTCAAGTTACAGCACTGTTAAATTACAGATTACTAGCTTAATGGATGAAGAGGAAGCTATTTCTTTCTTTTGACAATTTGCGAGACATTAGATTAAAAGATTTGAAGTGTTCCAAGATGTGATCATCAAAGTAGATTTTAAAATACAACTGCAGTTTCACAACCTTGACCTTCAGACACTAGCTCAGAAATATAGGTATGTTTCTCAGATTACATTGGCAATGGTACTGGTAGTAATCCACTATTATTCAACACGTCAACTGTAATAGACCTGTGACCATCAAAGATGTGATCCCATGAGAAAAGTTGTAAAAGTTCTCTTGGTGAATCAGTGAATTACAAACTCACATTACTCTTTCCCTCCTGTTATAAGTCAGATGAATCATGACCTGAGATATCACTGGAACCAAATTGTAAATGCTTGACCATCCAAAATTGTGAGACTTGTTTTTTCCCTTGTACTCATAGCATCCTCTTTGAGTATCAAAACAAGTTTTCTTCCCTGAAGACTTTAAAAATTGTTTGTTACAGTATTATGTAAAATGTATGCAACTTATCCCTTTGTTCCAAAACTATAAATTTTTCTGGTCTATATGGACTGCAGTGTTTTTAACTAAATGTCACAGTCTTCAGTGACTGTATTCTGTGAGAGTAGAACACTATCCAATGGTTTCAACTGTTCTGTTCATTAAATAAAGATTGTACATTTGTAAGCATAGATAACTGTTATAATGTATATATTCTTGAGAAATAAAGATCTCGTAACATTAGTTAACATGAGTTTATTGCATCAAGAAACAATGTTGTTTCATGTCTTTGACATCGACATACCTGATAATGTTAAATGTGAGACCAATTCTTACCAGAGCCGATACTTAACCCCAGATCTTCCGGCAACATAGATCTCCCAGGAATGACTTATGAACACCAAATTATGGCATTCTTCAAACTTTTACTTTAAATATATTTACCTGTACTATGAAACTGATTTCAGATACTGACTGAAACCACAATAATTTGCATTCTGTATCACATAGCTCAGAGATTTGTTGGAAAAGTAAATTTTTTACCTTTTTCCTGCTGTCTGGCATCACACTTCATTTCTGCTTATTTAGTAGAAGAGTATTTATGTATATCAGCCAAATTTGGTATTGAGACTTACTGGGCTATTGGCTTGTATGGGATTGCTTCTAAGCCTCATGAAAACATTTTGGTGTTTGCATGGCAATTTTACTAAAACTTAAGGACTTGTGTGCATGATAACTAAAATGCTTACATGGTTTTCATTCAGATTCAGAACTCCTATGTATTTAGTCCAGGAGAGGATCCCATTTTAAGGTGACCTTAAGCCCCAGATATTAAGGAACATTTTGCCACCTAAACATCAGAAAGGGGTGTTGCCCACCTTAAGCCCTGTAGCTCTGAAACTGTGATTCATCCAGCTGTAATTAAGCGTCCCACAAGGGACACTTTTTTTGTACTCCGGGGAAATGGGGGGAGAGAGAGTGTCAGCTGGCTCCCTCATTTTCTATTACTTCTAGCCTGACAACCACTAGGCAAATTCTCTTTTAAATTTGACATACATATGCAGTAGCCCTGGGAAAATTTTCTGAAGATGGTGTCATGACATTTCAACCAGTCAGAGAAGTCCCATAAACAAAAACAGGTTTTTAAAAGGGGTGTGCCTGTCTGGATGATAATTTAAAAAGAAATTTGACAAGTAGGTCTGTTTTATAGATGTCTGGAAATCATTAATTTTTGGAAGTGATCCGATATATTGGTTGATCTATTAAGTTTGCCAATTTTTAGCAGTATTTCAAACACCCTGCAATGCTAGGTGTTTATGTTGTGGATGTGACAAACCTCAAACAGAACCCAGTGTGGGAAATTCTCGCTGGACTGATGCTGGCAAATATATGGTCATGTCAAGAAAATTCATCTCCACCCAGACCAGGAGTTGGGCAAAGGGCTTAAAGCAAGCCCCAACCTGCCAGTCCATGAGCTTCTTGGTCCACATATGTGGAAACTACGTCTTTATGCACACCGTGCATGGTCGAATTATGGTTTGGAAGTTTTGAATATTCCCCATACCTACAGAAGGGACAATACATTCAATGAATGCTTATGTGTGGTGTTGGGGGTCAAAACCTGTGACTCACTTGATAAATAAAATCCTTAATGAATTCTGATTGCTTTCTTGGCAATTTCTGCAACAAGTGTTGCCATGGCAACACTGCCTATTTCTTGGTCTTTTAATTTGGTGGGCATTTAACATTATTCCAAACTTTCAGAATATGTTGTGATTTGGTTTAATTCAACATTTGGCAACAGCTGTTGTTTTTCACTTTTAATTTGGTGGGTTCTTTTAAAATCCATACAAAGATTTTTAAGAACAATTTCCGGAATTTTTCTTGCAAGAGGAACTAGAAGAGTAGTGATGATGCATTTTTGCAAGTTTTTGGTAACAATTGTTGCCATGGCAACATTTTCTCTGTATCATTTTTGGACTTGTGATTTTAAGGGTATTTGGCAACACTTTCTGAAGTTTCTTGGGGTTAAAAATCTTTTTGTGGGTTCTTTGCATTCCAAACCCCTGTATGGATTGGAGCTGATTACTCAACAATACCTGACAACAAATGTTGCCATGGCAACACTATTTTTGTTTCTTGGGCCTGTATAAACATTTTTGTGGGTTCTATGCATTCCATGCCCCTGCATGGGTTGGAGCTGACTAGTTTCTCGGCAATAATGGCAACAAGTGTTGCCATGGCAATTCTTTTTTGTGATTGTTGGACCTATTAATTTATTTTTGGGTTCTTTGGATTCCGAACCCCTGCATATAAATCATTTGATGGGTTCTTTGATAGCTGATTAGTTTTTCAGCAGTACCTGGCAACTGTTGCCATGGCAACACTTTACAGATTGGTATATAGGTTATGGATATAAGTCCTGAAGACCTGAAGGGTTAAGTGACCTTACACTGCACAAAATTAGACAGTGATCTCGCTTGTTTACTGTCTCACAAAATGGTGGTCAAATATAAGTAGTTCCTTCTTTCCTCTGTGAACAGAGGAGACAGACTAGACAGGACCCATATTGCACAATACATTAATTTATATGGGCACATGACTCTCAGTTTAACAGTAGGTTACCCAAATGATACTTTATGGAATTTCCTGCTGAGTGCTGACAAGTTGTAAAAACTTGGTGAGTGATAACTTCATGTGTTTGCCTCTCTGTCTGCCTGTATGCATTTGTCATATCCTGTACATTTGATCCAGGTTATATTTTTCAACAAGTTGGGGCCTCACCATGGCTCGGTCCTCAAGGATGGTCTGGATCTGCAAAAATACTGCCAGGCAGCCACCTCTTTATGTCTGTCCAGCATAAATTTTGTCCTTTTGAATTTCATGCGCTTCGGTCTTTAACCAAAACTGGTGACACAGTATAATTATTCTGAATTCTTGTCTCTTTATAAGTTGTGGAATGGGACAGGTACAGATTTTACATGATCATGCCCGCAAATGTCCAACACCTCCAATATTACTTAGGAGTGCAATGATAAAGATCCTTTAAAAATTCCTGGATTCTGACAGTGATCAAGATCACCACGAAAATCTAATTGTTCCTTATGCCATTGTTGATATTTCTGGAAAATTTCATCAAAATCCGTCTGTAACACACTACTAGTTACATAACCTCCTTGACAGAGGCGGGGGCCACGGTGGCAGAGTGGTAACACTCTCGCCTCCCACCTCTGCGGTCGGGGTTCGATCCCCGTCATGGCCGTAAGTGGGAAAGCTGGTAGTTGCTTGCCGTTGGTCGGCAGTTTACAGTACAGAACCCTAGTGAACTATATGAACTGGTTTCCTCTGCCCTTCCAACTACCCGTCGTGATATGACCTGTACAGTGTTGAAAGCGACATAAAACCCCAAATAAACAAATCCTTGACAGAGGACAAACAACAGAGGACAAACAACAATCAACACAAAAACTAAAACTTGGAAATCGTTGAGGTTGTTCTGAAATGCTTATTTTTATCCCACAACCCTTAAGGGCTGTCCGGGTTTTGTTTTCACACATGGTGTCCAGATGGGTGGGTGGCAGGAAAAAATTTGGCCGGGCTGTATCTCAGAACTGTGTGGTGTAAGAAGTCGATACTTGATAGGGACATTGGTTGGGGGGTGTAGGTGTGCAACGTCATAGTGTGGGGAACCTTGATTTGACCTTTGACTTTGCCGTAGTGACCTTGAGTTTGAAAATCTTGTCCTGGCTATATCTCCGAAAGCATAAGTTGATGGAATTTGATACTTGGTAGGAACATTAGTTAGAGGGTATAAATGTGCAACAGCATGGATTGACCTTGATTTTACCTTTAACTTTGCTGTAGTGACCTTGACCTATAATATCTTGTCCAGGCTATATCTCGGAAACTGTAAGGTGTAGGAAGTTGATACTTGGTAGGGACATTGGTTGGGGGGTGTAGATGTGCAAAGTCATGGTGTGACTCTCAGTTCAGTCATATCTAAATTCAATGTGACCCATCACTTATATGCAGATGACGCACAAATTTACTTTGAACTTGACTCTTCGATCTAGTATCACTGAACTGACAAATTGCCTCGAGGCGGTCCAGGCTTGGATGGGAAATAATAAACTTAAATTAAATCCCAACAAGACGGAATTCATAGTGATTGGTGATTATCAAATTAGAAGCTCCCTGAAGTCATCTTTCCCAGTGAGTTTGCTTGGCAACAGCATGGAACCAGCTGAATTGGTCAAAAACCTTGGTGTCATCCTGGATGCAGAAAATTCAATGCAAAGACATATGGCTAATCTCTGTTGCATAAGTTACTACCATCTCCAGGAACTACGAAGGGTCCGCAGGTACTTAAATCATGAAACAGCTGTAAAGGTGGCAAATGCCTTGGTTAGCAGTCGCCTGGATTACTGTAACTCACTGCTTTACAACACAAAAAAGGCATATACTATCAGACCACAGAGAGTTCAAAATGCCTTATGTCGTATGGTATGCAAGCTAAATAAATATTGTCATGCCACACCCTTCCTGCACAAACTACACTGGCTCCCCATTCATTACCGTATATTGTTCAAATACAATCTCCTTACTTATAAAGCAATAGCCAACGTCCATATCTTTCCTCTCTAATTAGGCAGAGTGATCTCACACGGGGCAATCGCCTATCAATTTCCTCATTGAAACCAAATAAATGCTCAGGGCTGCGCAGCTTCATAGTAGGGGCTCCCACAGAGTGGATCAAGCTTGCTCAAGCTATTAGAACCATAGAAAGCATTTCTGGTTTCAGAAAACAGTTGAAAACATAGCTTTTCAGATTAGCTTATCCTCCACCATAGCCTATCTCCCCTATCGGACGCTAATATGGTAATGGACCTTGTTTTGGAATTGGACTATCCCTTTTGGCACATCAGCGCCTTAGAGGATGTTTACATCAATTCGGCGCTTTATAAGTGTTTCTTACTTACTTATTAACCTTGATTTGACCTTTGACCTTGCTGTAGTGACCTTGACCTAGTGTTGAAGATGGTAAACCAGAAACCTATTTGCCCACTGAAAGACACTGATCCGGTTATGTTTCGTTTTCTTTTAATCATAACCAGTTTCCTCACACATTCATTATTTTAACATAATTTTACCAAAGTATTCAACAGGAACAAATATTTCACAGTATTTTATAATATTCTATTTATATATCAGACGTTTTGTCTTCAAAAAGCACATTGCGGTTCATATTTATATGAGAGTTACAGCTGACGTCCTCATTTGGAAACTTATCTCTTGGCCTCTACTAACTCAAACACTTCCAGTTTGTCGCTTAATTTTCACTTTCGGTAACCAGTTCTAAAATTCACATTTAACACATCACTACCTTGATCTTTAAAATCTTGTCTGGGCTATATCTCGGAAACCGTAAGGTGTAGGAAGTTAATACTTTGTAGGGACATTGGTTGGGAGTTGTAGGTGTGCAATGTCATGGTGTGACCTTGATTTGACCTTGCTGTAGTGACCTTGACCTATAAAATCATGTCTGGGCTATATCTCAGAAACCGTAAGGTGTAAAACGTGGTAATTGGTAGGGACATTGGTTTGGGGTTGTCGGTGTGACCTTGATTTGGCCTTTGACCTTGCCGTAGTGACCTTGACCTATAAAATCTTGTCTGGGCTATATCTCGGAAACTGTATGGTGTAGGAAGTTGATACTTGGTAGGGACATTGGTTTGGAGTTGTAGGTGTGCATCGTCATGGTGTAACCTTGATTTGACCTTTGACCTTGCTGTAGTGACCTTGACCTATAAAATCTTGTCTGGGCTATATCTCGGAAAGCGTAAGGTATAGAATGTGGTAATTGGTAGGGACATTGGTTGGGCGTTGTACGTGTGCAACATCATGGTGTGACCTTGATTTGACCTTTTATCCTTGCTGTAGTGACCTTGACCTATAAATTCTTGTCCAGGCTATATCTCAGAAACCGTAAGGTGTAAAACGTGGTAATTGGTAGGGACATTGGTTTGGGGTTGTCGGTGTGCAACGGCATGGTGCGACCTTGATTTGACCTTTGACCTTGCCGTAGTGACCTTGACCTATAAAATCTTGTCTGGGCTATATCTCGGAAACCGTATGGTGTAGGAAGTTGATACTTGGTAGGGACATTGGTTTGGAGTTGTAGGTGTGCATCGTCATGGTGTAACCTTGATTTGACCTTGCTGTAGTGACCTTGACCTATAAAATCTTGTCTGGGCTATATCTCTGAAAGTGTAAGGTATAGAATGTGGTAATTGGTAGGGACATTGGTTGGGCGTTGTAGGTGTGCAACGTCATGGTGTGACCTTGATTTGACCATTGACCTTGCTGTAGTGAAATTGACCTATAAAATCTTGTCAGGGCTATATCTCAGAAACCGTAAGGTGCAAAACGTGGTAATTGGTAGGGACACTGGTTTGGGGTTGTCAGTGTGCAACGGCATGGTGTGATCTTGATTTGACCTTTGACTTTGTTGTAGTGACCTTGACCTATAAAATCTTGTCAGGGCTATATCTCAGAAACCGTAAGGTGTAAAACGTGGTAATTGGTAGGGACACTGGTTTGGGGTTGTCGGTGTGCAACGGCATGGTGTGACCTTGATTTGACCTTTGACCTTGTCGTAGTGACCTTGACCTATAAAATCTTGCCCGGGCTATATCTTGGAAACCGTAAGGTGTAGGAAGTTGATACTTGGTAGGGACATTGGTTTGGGGTTGTAGGTGGGCAGCGTTATGGTGTGACCTTGATTTGACCTTTGACCTTGCTGTAGTGACCTTGACCTATAAAATCTTGTCAGGGCTATATCTGGGAAACCTTAAGGTGTAGGAAGTTAATACTTCATAGGGACATTGGTTTGGGTTTGTAGGTGTACAAAGTCATGGTATGACCTTGATTTGACCTTTAACCTTGTTGTAGTGATCTTTGCTTATAAAATCTTATCCGGGTTATATCTCTGAAACCGTAAGCTGTAGGAAGTTGTTACGTGGTAGGGACATTAGTTGGGGAGTAGCCGTGCTAGGTCATGGTGTGACCTTGATTCAGCATACATAATTAAGCCAAAATAATTTTCAGACCACAGGACTCACAACTTGCCAAAGTTACTGGTCCGTCAGAAAGTTTATCAGTTCGATATGTAAACATTTCTGAGAATGAATAATTGCTAGACTATTATGAAAAATAAATTAAACATGGCAGCAATTATCACACACTGTAAGTGATGATATTAAAATATAAAGCGCCATCTATAACAACATATATTCAGTGACACCATCAGAGGACAATATAGAAACTTTCATGGAAGATTATTTGTATGAATGCTAGGCTGCAAATCTGATGTTTGTAAATGCTATACACATGTTTAACCAATGGAATGCCAGAAAGGAAGTTAATATGATCCTTAGATGTATGTAACAGTGATTGTAAAGCACCTCTAAAGCAGGAGTCCATTGGGACAACATGACCTCCAAAAATGGAGCCCCAGTAATTTTTTTGGAGTCCTATGTTGCAGTTTGCATGTTGAGTACAATGTACCGTATTATTCTATTTTTACTATATTATTGTATCACTGTATTGTTTATTGCATTGTCTGTAAAATTAGGATTTTTATGTCTTTCTAACTGGATCTTGGTTGTAGCACCTTTTGGTGTCTTTTGATGCAGATTAAGCATTGTTAGTCATATTAGAATTCATGATATTCTAACATTCAAATCATAATTCGACCATAAAAAACATATATAAAAATGGGAGAGGTCTTAAATCCACACACAAATGTGTGATCTCACTTTGATATGGTTAAACTATATCAAAAACATCCAAAGCATAATTCAACTGTGCACGGTGTGCATATATCACCATCTTACAGCTTCCAGGACAAACAGACTCGCAGGGTCTTAATCTTTTTGACCCAAATTCATTTCCTAGGTCCGGATACAGAATCATGGAGGGTCGGTGAAATATCAAACATATTTTGTCAATCTACTGCAACAAGCCTAGAAACTACAACAGATCCTGACTGACTCTTAAACATTGCTCCCGACCCTCGAAAAATACCTAATTATCAACAAGTCGGCTCCAGTGGAACACCCCTATCATAGCCAATCCTCTTGGCTTGTCATTGGAAGTCCCACAATACCTTCACTCAGTTCTACCTGAAGGATGTTGCCTGGGCTGATTCTGGAATTTATCACTTGGATCTAAGTGGCAGCACAGCAAATTCATAATTGACTGCCTGCACTATTTATTTATTTATTTATTTATTTATTTATTTATTTATTTATTTATTCACTCGTACATCAGATAGTACACAGGTTACAATTTATACGATCTAGTTTTTCTTCTTCCTGTTGTATCTTCTTTAGATATTAGAGGAAAACTTTTTCTGGAAAGCCAGCACAATATTACCAGTATTTTCCTTCTCTAGGTTTTCCTTATTTGTTGACACAAACTCTCCACCTTTTTTTTCTGACTAATTCATCCTTAGAGTTCTATCTTGGCCCTCCAGTAACCTATTCCCCATCCTATCAGTAGTTATTCTGGAAATAGTCTGTTAGGTAAAATACATTGATGCAATAAAATAGAAATTTAAGAAGTAAATTAAATTTTTATACATTAATATCTTACCTAACAAACAAGTCTATCTTACTAGAGTTTACAAGGGTCAAGATTTTCAAAAAAGAGGAAGTGATGTCACTGGCCACATGGCAAGTGACGGATACACTAGCCCCTAGCAATTGGGGGTGACCCAAGGGCTGGTTCCCCTGGAGGAGACTCGGTACGAATGGCATTAGTCTGTTAGGTAAGATATTAACTTATAAAAATTTACTTATAGTCTGGGCTGTTAGGGACCTGATCACGCAGAATTGTATACAACCATGAAATTTAGTACAGATGTACATTAGCATATAGTGATTCCATTTTTTGAGGGTGCCAAAGCCAACGGTCATTTGTAATGGCATACCGGTCAGTTCAATATGGGCAGTGGTCAGTTCTGAACTTGGAACAGAGAAGGCATTGTGAAATTAGTCTACAGGTATGATATTGGGTACAGATGTACATTAGGATATTATGAATCCTTTGTTGAGGGTGCTGAAGCCAACGGTCATTTGGCATACCAGTCAGTCCATTGTTGACAGTGGACAGCACTGAATAAAGCACCAAGTAAAGATTGTGCAAATTGATCTACAGGCATAAAACTTGGCACAGATGTAGATAAGGATATAGCGATTTCATTTTGTGAGGGTACTAATGCCAATCTTTATTTGTAAAGGCATACTGGTCAGTATGGCAAGTGGTCAGTATTGGACATGGAATAGAGAAAGGATTGTGCAAATTGTCCTACAGGCATGAAATTTGGCAAATATGTAGATTAAGATACAGTCCTTCCAGATTTTGAGGGCTTTGAACCAATTGTCATTTGTAATGGCATACCGGTCAGTCCATTGTGAACACTGGACTATACTGAACATGGTGACAAAGAGAAGGGATTGTGCAATTTTTGAAATTAAGGAAAAAGGTCCTTAACTAGGGTCTAAACAAAAGGTCAACCAATCAGTTCAAACTTACTAAATGGAGGCCCCACTGTTAACAAGTCAAGGTGTTACTTAAGGTAGTTGAATACTTACCCCCAGGGTGAGGAGACTGACAGACATGATGTCAAAACAGCACTATTGATAATCTCCAGTTGGCCAGAAGGAATGCAATTTGAAGCAATGTGGCCACCACATTTGCATGAACATGACCACAACAGGTTGAGGTCAGGTTTCATGCTTACAGACTTACTTTCTCCCATGATTCTGAATGCGGTTAAAAAAATTTGAGAGGGAACTTTTTCCAAAAGACAAAAAATGAATCAACAAATGACAGAAAGACAAAAGATAATCAATCTTCCAAAGAAATCTCAGAAAACCAATGTTCCACAATCTCAAGCTTCCTCATACAACCAAAATAAAAAAAAACAGAATTCCAAAATAAAAGGTGAAGAATAACAAGGAACTAGGGACATGGTGCTACACAGTAGCAATATCCACAGTACTGACAAGAATATATATTTTTTTAAATTTTATATGGTCACTGATGTTTGCTCCCATCAACATGGAGCACTATTGTGGATCTGGTCAGTATTTAACTTACAGAAAGTTAAATAACAATACAAGTTTGGCAATTGACTATACTCATTTCTGGTTACTATAGTAATTAATAAAGCAACTTTACATATTATAGCTATATAGTTGCTTACATGATTGCCATCATAATAAATAAATATGGACTGGTTGGTGTAAAATTCCTATATATTATTAAGGTAACATCTACCTTAGCTTATATTTGATAGTGAAGCTATAACAACCAAAATATTGTTTTAAAAATAAGCAACCACCAGACAGCAGGAAATCCCAGACTTTAGTGAGTGGGGTACGTGGAAGGAAGAAAACTGGCTACCACACTAGACATGTCAAGAAGATGCCAGCATAGCTTCTTCCATTGTTGCGTGATGTGGTTGTGAGATATCATGCACAAGCCAATGTAAATGTAGTAGAGCAGGCACCACTGCACAGTTTAGCGCAAATATGAAGAAGATGCATAAATAATGAAGATGTTTTTTAGAGTAGACTATATAGATATCTTGTCACATCACATATCAAGACTTCAACATTTCATATGATTGTTAAACTAAAAGGTCTAGGATTAAGATTATTTTAGATCTATCATGATAAAATGTTCTGACTAACTGGTCACTGATATCTTAATAAGCTGGATTGAGTAAAATCAGAATTATAAACCAGAAATAAGTTTCACATGTTACTTTGTACGATTTTTACCATTAAACTTTTCATCATCTGCAGCACTGACCACTGGCCATATTTGACTGACCGGTATGCCATCAGTTACCCAGTATTCCTGATATTAGTTCTTTCTTTAAGTGCAGCAACCCTGTGCTGCGCAGGTGAAATTCATATTTGTCAAAGTCATGAAGGGGGGGGTGCCATGGTCAGCCTGGTCCTGCCTATCCCAATTCAAAGCTGACAATATCAATTCTTACGGGTATAAAAAGAACTCCCAATTCCCGGGATAAGGAAGAGGGGTCAGGTCAGCTTTGTGGTGGACGCTCTAAATCTTACTCCTGAGTGGAGCGCACCAAAACTATACAGGAGGAAACTGTGCATCAGAGATACAGCGGTCAAAGGTCAAGATCATGATAAACTATGCTATAAGGTTTGCGGTTTTATTTTACAGGTTAGTATGCTATGAACAAGATTAAAAATTCTAGGAATACAAAAACTATGAAAATATGTATTTTCACAGCACCAAGCCCAATCAAAGGTGAGGAGGTATGAAGGATGCAAAAACAGTAGAAACCTGTGAGGGAGCCTGCAAATATGACCAAACCGCAGAACTGCGCCACAATCCGTGTGCCATAATATGCTCTAATTGTATGCCATTATGAAAGGCTAGGGTGGCACCCGAACGACAGAACGCATGAAATCCGTGGCCTGCCAATGGAATGCCAAAAGTTTGCAATACTTGTCTGAGAGCATCTCTAATTTTGGTACCAATTACTGGAAGGTGAGGATATTTTTAGCAGCAAATAATGGGGTGTTGGATGGTAGTCTTCTGGAGTTGATGAGGTTTTTGATGGCCTTGACAGGGCAAAGAACAGGATTATCTAGCTGGGGAATTTGAATGAACTGATGTTCAGTTCGATTTTACATAGTTTTTGTCCATTTGAGGAGCACATGGGGCCCCAGGAGATGCAAATATGATGTCTTGATGCAATAAATGACGTGTGGAGTCAAATGCCTTCAGTGAATGAGGGGCTATGTTCGACATTCTCAGAAACCCGAAATATGCCAAGAGGAAAGCTGCCCTAAAAAGAGGGGGATCATACAGGGAAGAGCAAGCCTCTGAAATCCTGGCTAATGTGGGAAGATCAAACACACCCTTATGAGAAGGGGCAAAAGAGGAATTGATGGTTATACTTCTAATATAATCCCTTACCAAATGGTGGCTAAAAGGTTCCATTTCCCATCCAAAACGCTTAGCTTGTTTGGTAAGTGATGAAATATAATTTTTTATAACTGATGGTGACAAAGAGTTATCGTGTAAATACTCCATGAACGCCAGGAGACAGTGTACAGACACATTCATAGGAAGTCTCATATAAATTAGAAATCCCGTGTAAGTCTTAATATGAGACTGATGGGCTGCAACTGTTGAAGGCCTGTAGGCTGAGGTGGTTCTGTGAAGGGCCATGTTGACCAAATTAACTGATGGGTTGCTCATGCCTGAAATCACAAATGTAGGTTGAGGTCAAAATATGACAGGTCAATATTATCACGTATATAGTTTTGTTGGATTTCTTCCCATAACTGCAAGTTCACCGGACTATCAGAATATTCTGGACAATGTGTCTGCTATAACATTCTTACTTCTGATATGTGTTTAACTTTGAGGGCAATGTCCCATCGAGCCACCAGTAACCATATATTTCTGATGCACAGAGCCAAGAAAGGGTCTTTAGTTCTACTGGTCTCAACCACACTAACCACTGCCTGGTTATCATAATATACAGTAATGTGCGAGTGCTGCTAAAATTGTGTCCATGCCCTCAATGCCACAACTATGTTTATCATTTCAAGATGCACTATTAAAATACGGAAGTCTGGAATTTGAGGGGCCTGGGTGGCATAAAACCTATCTCGCCACACTGCTCCCAGGCCAGTCAGACATGCATCAAGGTACAAAGATTGAGTGTCATCTATCTGGGGTTTGTCCATAAATGTAATTCCGTTAAATGTTGGGAGGCATTTCAAGAACCATTCAATATCCTTATAGAATTGTTCATCCAATACTTCTTTATTTTATTTATTTGGGGTTTTACGTCGCTTTCAACACTGTACAGGTCACATCACGACAGGTAGTTAGAAGGGCAGAGGAAACCAGTACATAGAGTTCGCTAGGGTTGTGTACTGTAAACTGCCGACCAACGGCAAGCAACTACCAGCTTTCCCACTTAAGGCCGCCACGGGGATCGAACCCTGGCCTCAGAGGTGGGAGGCGAGTGTTCATCCAATACAATGTTAGTTCTATTGTGATTGTCCATAAATAAAGCCACGATTCTATTAACAAATATGCGTGCCGGCTTTGTGCAGCACGGCCTGACAGGGGCCTGCTGATTCAGTTTCATGCTACCTTAAACCTAACCACACATATAATGTCATTATGCTTTGTTATGCTTAGCAACCAATCAGCGTACTGGTTAACCCTAGGTAGTTAGGGTTCACAAAGCATAATCATTTTGAATTAAGATTTTGAACGAACAACAAGTAAATGAAAACTGGAGTGATATTATATTTTAAAGATTTTAGTGTTTTACTGTGAGGATTATGCCTTCTACAAAGAAAAAATCGCCTTCTGAAGCTAAGAAGAAATCGTTGGCATCTACTTCTACGAAAGCCAAAAGTTCTGTTAAGAAAAGCACTAAGAAAAATAAGAATGTTGACGCTAATGACGGTTCTTATTTACAAGGTCAGGAGGTGATACCACAGTCTTCAGCACATAAAGGCGTGAGTACAGTATCTACATCTTCTGATAACACAGTTCATGAAGGGGCATCAGCGTCAGTGAATCAAGCCATTTGATCTATGTTACATAAGATTGACGCTTCCAACCAAGCTCTCACTAGAAGAATGGATGACTTGGAGCGTCACAACACTATTAGTTCGACACCGGCCACTTCACCTACATCACAGCACCATGGGGCTTCACATATTGCAGGCATACGTCAGGACACCGTCAACAGACCGCTTACTCAGGCAAGTGCAGGCACCAGTCAGGCCATCTTAGGCACCTGTCCCAGTGTTATGAACAGTGGCCCAGTGGCTGTCAACGCGTCGGCTCAAGGCAGGTCAGGTGGTGCCAAAGAGATGAATCAGATAGCTAAGGATGCAATGGCTCCCAAGTTAGAGGTTATGAGATCCATCCCATCTATCTCAACAGCAGTTTCGCAGATTCTGGCACATATGACGACCAAGCTGACCAGGATGCCATGCCAGGTTAGAGTCATAACTACAGGAAGAAGTCAGGCAGATATAATGTAACAGATACATCAGTGGTTGCCCCTCAGTTCAGGTGGCCCAATGAGGGCTTGATATCCAACTCCCACCTTAAAAAGCCCACCTATGATGATCTTAACATGGCCCAATGGGTTTTGGGGCAGTTGAACAATGCATTACTGATTGAAGACAATGTAACTCTACGGAATGTCCTTACCCAGATAGCTATGGCCATGAGAGATGCAGTGTCTCTGCCATGGCCGGCAGTGAGGTCAGCCTGGGCAGTATCAATGACGGACATTGAGGAAGGTCGGTTAAATTGGACAGACTCCATGCAATGGTCACTGAATAGAATCAGCAATTCACAGCTCGCAGTTCTCAATTCGCACAGTGTAACTTCTGGTGGTCAAAAAGTCAAGATTTGTAAGTTCTTCAACGAAGGCAGTTGTACCAATGAAGGTCACCATGGGGTTTATAAGCATTTTTGTGTATTTTGCCATAGACAGGAACGTTCGTTGATGCATCCTGAGTTCAGATGCACTTCTCGTTGTTCAAACCATATCCAGGAAGAGAGGCCCTCAGCAGTCAAATAGGAGCCAGGTCAAGCCACTGACCATCCCGAGGACACATATAGACCTACAAAAACAGACTATTCATTAGGAAACAGTTATGATATATATGATAAATATGATAATATTGTGGAAGTTAACAAAGTAAAATTAAAATATTGTGATGAAGACTATTCGAACAATGACTTGATGCAGAATAATTTTTGTATATATCATGATAAATGTTGTTATAATGGTGGTGGTATTGAACTGAATAACAATTCTGTTTATAAGACAATAATTCGTGATGAAGTACTATATGCTAATGATAATAGTGTAAATGATAAGATGCAAGGGGCCAGTAGGCCTGTTAGAAATCACTCACATGAATATACACAGTGGCATGATCGTCAAAACATGTCAAAAATGTATAGTAAAGATGGCATACATTCATACAATTTATACATAGATTGGAGGGGTGAGCACAGTAGTGATATAGATGAATACGGCAGATATGGGCATGGTGACAAAATTTCTATGCACATATTGAATAGTAAAACATATCATGAGGGAAATTGGGCTGATGTAGCGTATTTGTTGGGGAATAATGATCAGATAACAGGTTATTATTTGTTATCAGCAGACCAGTTTGGGCATGGATATACTATAACTTGCTGTGCTCGTCCCCCTGAAGGTTATTTGGAAGTATTGAGAACTGTAGATTGTGTAATCTTAGAAATAATGAATGTAAATAACCAAATGGACATAGGTTCAAAGGTGAACCAGAATCTGAAGTTAGTTTATGACAATTACTGTAAAGACAAACGATCTTGGCAATACTATCAATGCGATTACATCACTTATATTACAAAAATTATTGATGTAATGGTTGAAGAAGATGGGCGAAAAGTCCCTGATCATGACATAAGTTATGAGAACAATGGGTGTCAACAAACAGTTAAGAGTTATAACAAGAAGGTAAACATGAGTGAGAATGAATGCAAGGGCTTATCTGATGATAACCCCAAGAAATCGGGTGTCAGACCATCTCAGGCTAGGGACTTCAATTATCCAGATAAAAAGGTCGGATATCTGACCCAAGTACCAACTGACTTCCAGTTCATAGGTCCTGATAGGGAACCGGTGGAAATTGGCTCGATTGATACTTTGTTGAATATTGCTAACATTATCAGAGATACGGGTCAGCCAAATTACAAATTTGCAAGAATTCCTATCAAATCTGGTTTACAAGTACAAGCTTGGGAGGAATATCTGAGGGATTATTCGGATAAAAGAGCTTTGCAATATATTAAATTCGGTTTTCCCTTGTCATTAATTAACCCTAATGAACTGAACAATACAAAGATTACCAACCATTTCTCGGCCTGTCAATATCCTCAGCAAGTACAGGAATATATTGACAAAGAGTTGAACTTAGGAGCGATTTTTGGTCCTGTTGACAACATCCCTCATGAAGAATTTCATTGTTCTCCTTTGTTAACCAGACCTAAGGATATAGACAAAAGGCGTGTAATATTAAATCTATCACACCCTTATGGCAATTCTGTGAACAGTGATGTAGATGCAGACAACTTTGATGGCTCGCCTTTTATTTTGAAATTCCCTACGGTAGACGATATTGCACAGGACATAGTAGAGTGTAAAGAAGATGCGTTCCTTTTCAAAGTAGACGTGGCTCATGCTTTCAGAAACTTGAGGGTTGACCCTGCTGATAGTCTTAAATTCGGTATTAATTTGCGTGGCGCTTACTACGTGGACGTAGGAATTGCGTTCGGCTTGACGCACGGTTCGTCTTCTTTTCAGATCTTATCCGACGCAATTGCTTATATTATGAGAAAGGAAGGCATCCAACTAAGATGCTACATTGACGACTATGTGGCAGTGGTTCCTAAATCTAAGGCGCATACTGCTTTTCAAAGATTGTGTGATCTGCTAAACGAACTTGGCTTGCCCATGAATGGCGATAAATTAACTCCACCCACCAAGTGTTTGACATGCTTGGGTATTGAATTCAATATTGAGAGCAATACTATGAGTATTTCAAAGGACAAATCAGAGGCCATTTACACAGAATGTGTGGAAGTTAGCACTAAAACTTCATTATCAAAGCATAAATACCAATCTCTTCTAGGAAAATTACTCTACATTCAGAAATGCGTGAAGCCCGCTAGAGTGTTCATAAACAGGCTTTTGGCAGTATTCAGAAATAGCTCTCACCTTAGAACTATTCACTTGTCAGATGAATTTCATAAAGATATTCAATGGTTTTTGACATTCTTGCCAAGCAATAATGGCATATTTTACATACATAAACAGAGAATGGACGAGGGGCAATCCCTCTATTTGGATGCCAGCCTTACTGGCATGGGTGCAGTATGGAGAAATAGAGTGTACACTACACCCATTCATAACTGTGGGGACCTCAATCTCAAGATAGTACATCTAGAAATGCTGAATATCATTATTGCTTTGAAAGTATGGGGTGTCAAATGGCGCCATTCAGCCATAGATATATATTGTGACAACCTTGGGGTGGTCCAAGTGGTGGAGACCGGCAAAACAAAGGATTCCTTTTTGGCTTTATGTATTAGGAATATCTGGCTTCTCACGGCTTCTTTGGACATCCAGCTGAATATTAGTCATGTACCAGGTGTACATAGCATTATAGCTGACACATTATCGAGAATCTATTCAGATAGACCAGTTAACCTTGACCTTGTTAGTATTTTACAAAGTAACTATATTTGGGAGCATATACCTAGTCATTATTTTGACCTCAATTTACGACTGTAATTTCAGATCTGGACCTTCCATCATCTCATCTACTGAGGACTGCTCTTACCAGAACAAGAACAGCTTACAGACTTTCCACCAAGAGTGCTCACCTTACTCATGTCAGGACTTATCTGGCATTTACCATTTTTATGGAACTTCCAGTGGAACTGAATATTCATTCAATCTTAGCATTTCTAGAATATTTATACAATAACTCTGTTTCACACAAGGTTATTTTGAATTATGTCTCATCTATTAAGAAAGCGGCAATCAAATATCAGTGGCATCCAGAGGTTCTTTCACACAGGCTAGTTTCAGAATATCTCAGGAGCATCTCTATTAACACCACTTTTGCCCCTACACCTAGGGGCATTTTTGATCTCACAACTCTGGCTTTAATTTCGCAAGCATGTGATATCCTGTCTGATCCACCACTATTTCGGGCAATTTTCTTGTTAGCATTCTTTGCCTTCCTTAGAATGTCTAACATTGCGCCTCATTCAAGATTCAAATTTGATAAACAAAGACATTTCTTAAGGCAAGACATCATTTTTGCTGAACCTGGGGCTCACATTTTAATAAAATGGACCAAAACTTTACAGGATAGTTCGGCTCACCATTTTGTCCAGATCCCAGCTCTTCAGAATAATACACTTTGCCCAGTGCTGGCTTTAAGGAAGCTCCTAGATTCCAGAACTTTTCCATCATCTTCACCCCTGTTCGTTCATGCTCTTCCTCCCTTTCATCCAGTCATAGATACCACAATTAGGGATGCCCTTAGGAAGGTTTTACAACAGATTGGTGTACCATTGGTTGGTCATGGCTTTCATGCTTTTCGGCGATCTGGAGCTACTCTGGCTTTTGACAATAATGTCCAGTTACAGTACATCATGGCCCATGGCCTCTGGAGAAGCTCGGCAGTTTGGACTTACCTCCAGAACGCCTCTTTGGCACCCTCTATCATTCCTTCCACTTTCGCTTCCATCATCCCTCCTCGACTTTAGTTGGGTTTGGGCTTTAAATTTACAAAATAATTTGAAAATTTTAAAGGTTTTTAACCCCTCTTTTATGCTTATATATCTTTTACTAACCTGTAAATAAAAGGTCACAAACTGATTTCACCTATCTTCATTCCCATTTGACCTTTGACCTTATTTTACTTTGACCTCTAGATCTAGGAAACTGAACACATTTCTGAATGTACAAAAGTTTTCCGCAAAAAGACTGGTATTTTCGTTTTGAAAGGGTTTTAACAGACGCAGCATGGACACATATTCTTGTAAAATTTCTGCCAATTTGTCCTCTTGAATACGTAGTGTATTATTGTCAATATTAATCTCTATCCCCAGGCAGGTTAAACACCTGGTGGGGGCGACTTTGGCCGCATTAATTGGAAGGCGCAGTTCGTGCAATACTTGACATAAAGTTTCAAACGCAAAGTGGGCTTTGTCCTTGGGGATTACTGCTATGTAGTCATCAATGTAGCAGTATATCTGGAAGCCTTTCTGCTTCATTATGTAGGCAATAGCATCCGAACAAATCTGGAAACTCGCTGATCCATGGACCCAGCTGAACGCGATCCCTGGATCAAGATAATATGAGCTCTTCCACTTAAACCCAAACTTAAGTCCATCAGCTGGGTCTACCCTTAGATTGCGAAAAGCTCTTGCCACATCGACTTTAAATATCATGGGAAAACCCACAGTGGTTTTAACAGAGTGAACGATATTGTCAATGGTAGGAAAACGCAATATAAAGTCCGAGTTATCAAATCTGTTCCTATCAACATGGTCATTAAGGAATTTGCCTTTGGGATAAGAAAGATCCAGTATTATCCTACGTTTGTCACCCTCTTTGGGTCTAGACATTAATGGAGAGCAGTGATATTGGGCATGGTCGACTTGCTGGACTGGGCCTAACAAAGCCCCATGACTAGTTTCAGTATCTATGTACTTCTGCACTTGATCAGGGTACTGGACAGCTGAATGGAGGTTTTTAACGTCTGTATTATGCACGGTTCGTTATAGAAAGTGGAAACCCAAATTTCAAATACTGGATTACTCGCTGATCCAGATAACCTTGCAAGTACTTCTCACAAGCAGGTATGTTTAATTCCGAGTGTATTTGGTGTCTTGCTTTCATGTACTTGGGCAAACCTGTGCTTAAGATCCCATCAGCTGTTTGCAAATATTGCTCAATGGTAGCAAACTCGATTGAGGGCCCATCAGGCCCTACAAATTCAAAGTTTGTATTCTGTAGGGCTAAATAGCCCGTGGTCTTGTTCTTATCATTAAAATCAGCTGTGTTATTATTATTGCCAGTCTTAACAGCCCTAGCTGTTCCTGAGGGGACACTAATCCCCCAATCAGAGGATACCGGTGTAGCTTAAACATCCCCAAAGGCAATACCTGTACAATCATCATTCCCAATGTCAGTATCCTCAATTAATTGATCTATGATTTTCTTGATGTATTCTGTATACGAGCAACCATATGATTGCTTATAACGCTTATCAATCAAATAGTTTTCACCAGTGTCCACATATTCAATGACGGGGTAAAGCTCGACCAGCCAAAATAAGGAGGACCTTATTTGCAACTGGCCCCTGTCAAGCTCTGGCACTGCCTGTATACAAACAGAGTCCCTTCCATCAATAACATTGATCATGTAATGTGATAGAATAACAAGGTGTATATATGTTTGTACAGTCACAGGCCTCCTCTGCTGATGTTTGCTGACCTACAGTTTCATATCCTGATGAATGTGGTGTTTATAAGGAAGTGTGTCAAATTGTGAAATGGTGAAATAGGTGAGTTGCAGTTTTAACAAAAACAGGATTCTTTCCAAGAAATGTTTATTATGAGTAATTAATGTAAGAGTAAGTTTTAGGATGTTAATCTCTTAGAAAATATGTATGTTGTAATGGTAAAGTTCCTGATCACTCCTCTATATAAGCTGGACATATCACAGTTACAGATTAGCATTGTTGGGACAGGAGTTCTATACCCCAGATGATATTGTATTGCCGACTGGAAGCTTTGAAAGATTGTTAAACAGTCAAAAGACTTTTAACTAAAGAACCAGTGTGGTTAAAAGGACACTATCCAGCAGATTAACTGGGAGTGAAGTCCACCAGAGCAAAGAAGTCAAGCACAGCAATAAAGGGGAAGACTCGTGGAAGACCTCAGGGGCAAGAAGTCCTGCATAGTGCCAAGTGAGGAAATTCTTATGTCAGTGACAGTCGAACACATTGTTTTCGAAACTACATCAACCAGAGGCAGTCACAACTGATTCAAGACCAGGTGACTACAAACTTTCATGTGATCAGGTTATAACTTCTATTTTGAACATTGATCCAGACATATGGACAATAATCTGTGAGTGATCAGCAAGAAACTATTTAAGTAATCTTGTAATAATATTTAAAGTTTTTAATTCATTAACATGTGTATAAGTTTGAGTTATTATTGTTTAAATGTGTATTCTGATTTGGTTGGGTTAACACTGATTTGTACATATTGTAAATAAAGTAATTTAATTAAAACAAATTCTTTCCTTCCTGTTGTGCGATTTTCTCTGGCTAACACACTAGTTAGTTGGGATCTGACTGTGACATGTAAAAATTATTCTGCCAAGGAGTTGGCCCTGTAATATATGCAGTGGGCAATGCCCAGTCACCTAAGAAATGGTACCAACTCATGATTTGAATGTGCAATACTTGCAAATGTTCATTTGTGTCCTTCTGGTGTTGCTCAAGACACTTGACACATATACCTGAGCTGCAGTGCTGGCAAGCAGTTCTAATGCGACCCCTTCTATGAATCGACCCTGAATGGTCCAATAACATTAGGTTTCTATCAAAACTATAACCCCCATATGTTCCAGTGAATGTGTTTGTTTACTTATGATAATTAAGCTCTTCACTGCCACCAGGACTGCAACCCTAGTTATCAACATAATGAGAAAGCAATGAATTCAATGAATGACTTTGAACAGTACTCCTATTTACAACTAGTGTCTCAGAACCATCCCAAACATCTTCCCTACTATCACAAAGTTCATCAGCTAGACTAGGGTCATTTGCTACATGAGAATACAACGAATCAGCACAAGAGTGGCCATCCCCTTGCCACCACTTAATGTAACAGTTATTGTCCGTGTCATACTTATGTTCTAACACACCAACATCTACCACAAAATTTGATTTATTTTTTAAGCGATTACAATGTTCATTATTTAATGTCTTTCCAGGTGATGGGTAAGTCACTAACTCTATCTTGTGTTCGTGTATGGGCTATGGGAGTTGAGCTAACTGACGAGTTCCTTTCCAACCTGTCAATTCTATGAGATAAGGTGTCATTAGATGTTTAAAGGTCTTGTAAAAGTGTCAGTATTTGCTGGTTGGCTTGACTGTCATGTGATTGTGGAACAGATGTTCGAACATTACCTTGTAAGGTGACATGGCCACCGCCAACAGTTGGTGATTCACCCAAATAGGGTCCATCATTAATGTTCAAATGTTGTTTTTTCTTGGATATCTTGGCTACATCCACCTTAGCCCTAGCTGACACAGTTGTCTTCTTTTTCAAAGCAGTTGGAGGTGGTTTTTTTACGTGTAGAAGGCATTGTAACACTAAAACCAATAATAACGTCCAATACACTTTGTAAAATTTCACTAAAATTTTCTTTGTTTACCCTTGAATAACTAGAATCAATATGGTAGTGGTGAAAACAAACCCGTTTTTAGAGGGAAATTAGTGCCTGCTTATTGGCCGTCGCCAAGTCAACCCATAATCAACTCCCACATAGAGGCACACAAGAATATTCTTTGCTAGTTCCTGGTTCAACTGACATAGCAGACCCCTAACAGACCGTGCAACGCACACCAATGATCATTGGCTCTGGTGTTCTAATGAAATAGAAATACAATATTCTGTTACACATCTCTGTCAATTTTCATGCCTGTTCTTAAATCTGCCTAATTCCTTTTCTATTAAGCTTATTGCATGTACCAAAGTGACCTGTGGTCATATTTGACTGAACAGCCACTGCCATTACCAATGACCATCAACTTAGGTGTCCTAAAGAAATGGAATCACAGTACCCTAAAATACATCTGTGTCAAATTTCATGTCTGTAGACCAATCCCCTGTCTGTTAAGTTTATTTCATATTCAATACTGACCAGCTGTCGTATTTAGGTGACCAGTATGCCTTATAAATGACCATGGGCTTTGGCGCCCTCATAAAATGGATTCACTGTGTCCTAATATACATATGTGCAAAATTTTATGCCTGTAGACCAATTTGCACAATCCCCTGTCTCTTAAGTTTATGCCATAATCAATACTGACCAGTTGCCATATTGAACTGACTGGTGTGCCATTACAAATGACCAATGGCTTTGGCACCCTCACAAAATGGATTCACTATGGCCTAATCTATATCTGTGCAAAATTTCATGCCTATAGAACAATTTGCACAATCCCTTGTCTCTTATGTTTATTCCATGATCATTACTGACCAGTTGACATAGTGAACTGACCGGTATGCCATTACAAATGACCATGGGCTTTGACGCCCTCACAAAGTGGATTCACTATGACCTAATATACATCTGTGCCAAATTTCATGCCTGTAGAACAATTTGCACAATCCCCTGTCTCTTAAGTTTATGCCATAATCAATACTGACCAGTTGCCATTTTGAAATGACCAGTATGCTATTAGAAATGACCAATGGCTTTGGCACCCTCACCAAATGGTTTCACTACATTCTAATCTGCATCTGTACCAAATTTCATGCTTGTGGACCAATCTGCGCAATTCACCCCTTTTTGAGCCCTAACCGCCCGGACTATTATTAAATATTTCTATTTTGTGGATGAAACGCAAAGTAAGCTACACACTATTGATATTCAAGGTCTACATTATCGACTGACAAAGGCTCAAGTCTGGTGTGTAAGCTAGCTAGTATGGCTGAACTGAATCCTTCCCCATACTCACACTGAGTGCTTAGTACAGTTCATTAATTGTCATGCAAAAAGAAGAAAGAGTAATTTCCCATTCATGTCATGTAAATCACTCTTCATTTTTCACAGGCCCTTCCGTAAAGTTGATCGTTCTTTAATGATGTTGTCTTTGACATGATATTTCACTGTTCTGATTTATGAGCAAACTAATCTTGTTACAGCTCACACCAATTTCCCCAGGGTCAAAAACATGCTACTGAATACACAAAAAATAAGAGTTTTCTTGTTATAATATTTTAGTGTTTAAATGACTGAAAATGAAGTTTGTTTTTAAAATATGGTTAGAATTAAACAATTATCCATACACTTAAAGGCATGTCATTCAACAAATAAGAAATCAGTGAGATACTGTGCATCAATATCTTTATAAGTAAAAACAAGCAATCAAGCCATAGCTAAACCCATGACATATCTGGTTTTGACAGAGTGGCTGTGTGTTCAAACAACCAACCAATGTGTACTAGTAAGTGCAGAGGCAGTAAAAGATAAAAAAAGATTAGACATTACTCGGGGGCAAAATACAGAGGTTGAATACATTAACATGCATCTCCTGACCAACAACTCGTACCCACAACTCGTACACATATACTACTAGCTGGTTGTTTGGGGCCCTGTAAATATTCATATTTTCATCAACTGTAACTGATTTTACACCCCTTCACTCCTTTGTGACATTGCAATCACTTTATGACCTTTACTATCTTTCAACTTTGACCTCATCTTTCGGGTAATTGTTTTGGCCTTTGAGTCGAGTCTTTGAATTGTGACCTTGGGGCTGATGGATGTTATCTCCCAATTCTACCTTGGGGTTAAAGTTGATGACCTGTGTAGGTTAACCCCAACTTTTGACCTTTAGTGTGCATTAACTTTTTCCTTCATGGGTAATTGTGTTGACCTTTCACTCGGGTCTTGGAATTATGACCTTAGTCCTGATGATTCTGACCTTTTAAACCTGCAGGTATTTATGCATGTGACCTGCCAATTTCACCTTGGGGTCAAGGTTATTTAGCGTTTGGGTTCAGTTGGATTTGGGGTTAAAATTATAAATGTACAGTTTCATAATGTCACCTTCCATCAAAGTTAATGTTGTAAATCATTTTAGTATGTACTCATTTAGTTTATGTTTGTCATAATATAATGTTCGTACAACAATTTTAGTAGATTTATTTAATCCTGTATAATAAATTATATAATCCCATTGCTTGTTTTGTTTGGGGGATGGGAACGTATAGCAAAAATTAATTCTACTTGAGAAATATGTGGTACCCCAACTCCGTGGGGTTTTCTTACAGTATGTTATAAATAGAAATGTTGTTTGAGAATCGAATATTTGTGTAAGAACGTCCATTTAGATGAACATCAAATAATTCAAATTCTCATAATTGTACAACTCATTAATATTCATGTACGCGCGTGGGAGAATTTTGTGGGGTTTCTCGAGTTTTTGGTCACGAGATGCTTGTATAGCCAATATTTTTTCATGGATGATTGACGCCACAATTGGTTTTCCGACTTTCAAAACTGTACAGATGGATCATACAATACATACTCGTGACTGGATTCATAACTACACAAATGGGGATGGTTCTTGGGTTCAGTCACAACAATGGAACAGGGATAATAGACAATTAAATTATTTGCAGTTTTTTACTATTTTTATTGAAAAAAATCAACAGTTAGGTTTTATGACTCCACGTGTACTTTTGTGTACCTCTTCTCCGCCTGTAGGTTTTATCTGTCATTGCCTCTTTGTCAAACCTTTCTCTCATTTATTTTGAAAATATTTGGACAAGATCATTGAGAACACCCACAAAGTGGACCTGTTTAGGTAGTAATAACTGGATTGGACACAATTGGTTCGGAGCAAAATGCTCACTCACAGAAGTTTTTAAATATGTTTAATATTTTCAAATGATGATGATGACGAGGAAGAGGAGGAGCAGGAGAATTAATCCAGATAGCATTCTGACAGTTAGCCAACATTAGCCCCGATGAGAGCAAATGTACCAGTCCAATGTAAACAGCCACCAATTCCCCAACACCAATTTTTTGGCAGACAGTACATTGGTCATCATGTGAATCACTGAATCATGTGACCGTTGTGTATAGAATTCTGATTGTCTGTCTGAGAATGCCAAATCCTTGCCTAAGGATATTGCCAAAATATCACAACCCAGTTTTGGATTCACGATTAAGACCCAAAAAATCTTTTTATATAAGTATTGCCACGGCAACAACCACTGCCAGATACTCCCCCTCCAAAAAAAAAATCCTAATCAGTTTTAGATCAACTTGGGTTAAACATATCCTGAAAATTTGGTTAAAATCCACAAATGGGTTTAGGCTTCGGAACACCCACATAATTTAAAAGCCAAAAAATATTTAAAGTATTGCCATGGCAACAGTTGATACTAGATACTATGGCTGCAAAAAAATATTTAGATAGATAGACTGTTCTCGAAACATTTGCTAGAAAACATTTTTAAAACGTTTTAAAAATGTAGTTATGAAAACCAGTTGCAATTAAATGTTTGTAAAACATTTTCAGAGCAATCATTTGCAAAAAAAAATGGCAACAATTGCTGTTTAAATGTTTTATGTATGCTATTTATTACACATTTCATTATGAATGTTTTGAAAAGCATTTCTAGCATAACCTTCATTTCTTTAGTTTTTTATAAATGTTTAAAAACGTTTCCAGTTAAACCTCATTTTCTTTTGTATGGGAGCATTAGGCAAGAGGTGCTTTTCTATGCTCTAAGTGTTTTTGCTTTTTTCACAAGGATATAAACAACCTTTGATTATTAAAACTGGAGCACACTGTGGATAACATTTCACTTACTATGTGGATACTATCTACCACTCAAAATTTTATGGAGTTTTTGATAATTTTGACAATTAAAATAAACAAAACTGTGTTATTTTAGAAAAAGAAAAGTATCAGAAATATAAAGCCTTGAACACACCAATTAGTGTATTGTGTACAGAACAATCATAACCAGGAAACAGAGGGTCATTAATTAATTAATACTAATTGTTCCTACCATTGTGAACTGGTTAAATTAATTGGTACCTTGGAGTTGCCAAAAATCAGTCCTGTGTTTATCAAAGCTTCAGAAATACCAGAGTTTAAAACCCTTAGAGAATATGAACTGTGTCAGGCAGTTTGTCAAAAAGTGACAAAGGATAGCTTATTAGGGGTGCAGAGAATAGGAATGTTATGGTGCATTTACCTAGAAAGCACTGAGGTCAGGGTCACTGTTCTTGCAAATTATAAGCAATACCCCCTTTTGGGGTTGCAGTTCAGTCGCATTAGACTAATCCACGTTAAATAAAGTCACCCTCTTGGATCTAGCCAATCAGAGTCCTCCTTCTGTCATTAGCCAATCACAAGCCTCTTACTATTCCCTCGTGGTGGCTGAGTCAGCTTCTCTCTCAGTTATAATTTGAAGTCTGAAAGATCAACACATATTTTACAAAGAAGTTGTTTTTAATTTATGAACTTGTTTGGACATTGGGATATTCTGTTATATTGTATAATGGCGACCAACGTCGCGGCTGATGCACTACCGAAATCTGGAATGACATTTTGTAAGTAATGCTCTTTGGAGCATGAAAAGCCAGTTGGAAATAAGTGTGAGCGCAGCAAGCAGGTTGCAAAAGAAACTGAGAAACGAGATTCAAGCCGCGAGAGTCTCCCTGTTAAGAAAACGCCGAAAGGAAAAGTTGGAGAGTCGCAGGATAAAATGTTAGACTTGGTTTTGAACACGATGACAAACGTGACTGAGAAGTTGTCTGCCATGGATGATAGAATTACTGGCCTGGCTTCACGTATTGATGCTACTCCTGCTAAAGCATCAACCAGGAAATCTCGTCCGCGAGAACAGTCTAAACATAGAGGAGTTATAGACGCAGAGGAAGCTTTGTTTGCTTCACCAACGGGAGCCCGACTTATTCAAGAAGGGGGAACTTCATATGCTCATGTATTTCCTGATACCGCCGTGGCAGTGAAAACTATATCAACACCTGCTAGACCAAAGAAGCAGAAGCATGCATTGGATTTGGGCCTTACACCTCTCAATTATCAACCGGCTGTGACAACACAAGTTACTTCCACAATCACTGCTCCGACTCAGGGGAACTTTGCTACTGGGACTTGTACTCAAACTAGTGTTACAACCGAGATGGCACCTCAAGAGAGCAGTACACAGCAGAATGTAAACGCGAGTTTAGTTACAGAGGAAGTCGCTGTCCAGGACCATAACCAGAACGTTGTTTACGGTCACGTTGACCAGTTTGGGAACTTGGTACGTGTGCAAGGCCCTATAGACAGTACAGAGTCACGCGATGTATTTGTGCCTGCAACGGAAAGAAATGTGGTGAGTAATCCAGTGAACCCACCAACGTTAGACACACTACGTTCCAACCCACTCATCCAACAATTGGTGGAAGAGCGCATGGCAGCATTGGAAGCGAAGATGAAACTAGAGATCCAAGGAGGTATGCAGAGACGACATAAGAATCGCAGATACAATGTGGCTGATACCCTGCATGTTACCTCGCATCTATGTTGGCCGAATGAAGCGTGTGTCATAGGGACGGCTAGAAAGCGAGTCACGTTTGACGAGCTTTCATTAGGACAGTTTGTAATTGGATTTGTTAATAATGTGATGGACACGCAACATATCCCCACTATGAAACACATGCTTACAGAGCTTGTGGAGACGGTAAAGCTTGCTGAGAATATATCATGGCCTATTGCAAGGGGGGCATTCGCCGCATCAATGCTTAAAATTGAAGATGAAAGCATTGCTTGGAGTGATACACGCACACTAGCCAATCAACGGCTCACTTACTCTCAGTCTGCAGTTTTTGCTGGATCGACCACCATGTCGCCACGTGTTCCCCCTACTGCGGGAAATGGAACTATCAAGAAAATCGCTTGTAAGTGGTACAATGAGGGCACTTGTCCTCATTCAGCCGACCACTTAGATACTTCAGGAACTACTTTATTTAAACATGTATGCCTTTATTGCTTCAAGACGTTAAAGCGGAGTAACGCGCATGTAGAAGGCGATTGTCTCAACAGGAAGAAAGTGATCGAGTAGGCCAGGGGAGACTGTGACTGTATTCTAAATCAGACAGTAATGAACAATAATTGTCAACAATGTAAAACATTTGCTCTGTCTAAAATTGGTGTTGGGTTTGACAATAAGGGGTTCTCCCCATGTATTTCTGCGGCTAGGTTTCCGCCACATGTATCTGCTAACTTATGTCGTTTGTTTTATTTACATAGTCTTGGTCCTTACAATAATATGAGGGACCGTTTTGTACAAAGTTTTGTGGGTACACCATGTTTTCGCTTTGATGCTCAAACTTGTTTTAATACGGATTGTTGCACACAGTTTAATGTTCTAATGCTGAAATCTCGTTGGGTGTTCATAACGAGATTTTAACCGACGAGATTGATAGTTCAGTAGATTCTCATGATGGTAAAGGCAATGACATAGATGCATTAATAGAGTGTAATAAACCAGTGAATTTCAATTATACATTGGGTTTTGTTACGCCTCCATCTAAGAATTTTATTGCGCCTCATAGCACACCTATTGACATGAATGACTGTCAGGCTTACCTGGAATTAGTGTCTGATGTATTGTCATCTGGTCTTCCCAATTATCATTCCGTCCATGTTCCATTACAATCAGTCTTCAACTGGGAGTACCTACAACAACACATAAGTTCATATCATGATAGTAAGTTGATTGACTACCTTATGTTTGGGTTCCCACTGGGTATTGGAGACCGGACCCAGATTGAAACTAATGCAACACAAAACCATCAGTCTGCCTTGGCATACGAAAGCGAAATTGATGCTTTCTTCCAGAAAGAACTGGAACACAAAGCATTATTTGGCCCATTTGATGAAAAGCCTCATGCAGCTTTCACTTGGTCCCCCCTCATGTCTCGTCCGAAGGGTACAGGTAGGAGAGTAATTTTGGACCTGTCATACGGAGAGAACTCTGTTAATAATCATACTATGAGAGATGTGTATGATGGAGCCCCTTTTAAACTATCTTTGCCATCTTTAGATGATCTTCTCCCTACTTTACAGTCATTGGGTGAGAATGCTCGAATCTTTAAAGTGGACATCTCACGAGCTTTCAGGAATGTACCCGTGGATCCGGGGGATGCTATACATTTAGGTATGAAATGGCGTGATAAGTTCTATGTTGACAAATTTTTAGCCTTTGGGGCAGTCCATGAAACGGCCATTTTTCACCGCATCACTGATTTTATAAGATTTATCTTAGCACAACAGGGCTTTGTGGTGTTCAACTACATAGACGATATATACGCATGTTGTCATTTTGACAGAGCAAGGGGTGCGTTTGAAGCTTTAAATGAGGTTATACGTGAAGTAGGTTTGCCAATTAATCCACAAAAAGTTTTTGCTCCAACCATTGAGCTCTCGATTATGGGAATCGTTATAAATGTGAAGAAAGGCACGTTTAGTATTGAAGAAGGTAAACTGAGTGAGATCCATGATCTATGTGAACAAGCGTTCCTGCGAGATTATATGGTGAAGCGGGACTTCCAATCCTTGCTAGGAAAACTGTTGTATATTGCGAGATGCGTGAAGGCTTCTAGGGTATTTCTCAATAGAATCTTGATGGCTTTTAAAGCTCAGTCAGCGCAAGACAGAATAAAGTTAGACCAAGGTACATATGAGAGCCTAGCATGGTTCCTAAACTTTATGAAACAGTTTAATGGTGTAGTGCGCTTTAATAAACCAGCCGTTCAACATCACGTGTACGTTGATGCAAGTCTCACGGGCTTAGGGGGAGTATGGGGATCTCGGGTATACTCTACTCGCGTACCAACAGACGTGATAGGTGAGAGAGCGATTACACAGTACGAGATGTACAACATCTTGTTAGCAGTACGTTTGTGGGCCACTGATTTCACTGATAGAGTAATTTGTGTGCATTGTGATAATGAGAGTGCAGTCACAGTCTGTAACACAGGCAAGATGCGTGATCCATTTTTAGACTTGTGTTTACGTCATTTAACAATGGTATGTGCCTCTTTTAACATTGATTTGAGAGTTCAACACATTAGGGGAAAAGTCAATACTGTGGCAGACGCTTCATCACGGGGAAAATTTGATCAATTGGGTAAAGTCTCGTGGGAGGTTATTAATGCGAGTTTGTATCCTGTGTTTTAGATATTCCGACTGGTATGAACACACTTTTGCAACAAGCACTGGGAACAGTTAATCAAGGCTTGAGACCTCACACGAGAGCACAATATTTGAGACAGTTTAAGACTTTCTTGGCTTTTATACAATATCACAAATGCACGAGCATTGATTCACAATCTACAGTGTTATGTTTTCTCCAGTTTTTAGTGGGTAATAGTTTGTCTTTCAGAGTCATTAATAACTATGTATCAGCATTGAAGTATTTCTTCATGAGATATAGATGGAGTGATTCTGTGTTTGAGAGTTCACTCATCACGAGATTATTAAGAGGGATACAATATTCTAGTGTACATAAACCACGACCCAGAGGTCTATTCTCACTGTCCCAGATTATGGAGATATCACAGTTGTGCCATTCCTATGAAAGTACCCTGACGTATAGAACAGCTTATCTCGTGGCTTTTTATGGCTTGTTTCGCATTTCAAATCTCGCACCAACTACTTCGCGTGGCTTTGATGCTAATAGGCATTTGTTACGCTCAGATGTGAAATTTGCGTACCCGGGTGTGCATGTACGTGTTAAATGGGCTAAAAACATACAAGCCCCAGAAAAGCAGCATTGGGTGAGGTTGCCAATGGTTCAGAATTCTGATATGTGTCCAGTCCGGGCTATTTCTGCACTATTACAAAAGTTTCGTCTAAAAGACTCTAACCCTTTGCTTATACTGGATGATTATCAGTTGCTACTGCAATCTCATTTAAGATCACGTTTGGCCATCTTTCTTCGGGCTATGAGATTGCCGTTGGAAGGTCATGGGTTTCACACTTTTCGTAAGTCGGCAGCTACTATAGCTTATGATGCGAATGCCTCACTTACAGCCATAAAGGTTCATGGGTTGTGGCATAGTGATGCGATATGGTCTTATATCTCGGATAATACTTCTCAGGCCCTTCAAGTCCCCCTTACATTTCAACGTCTTATCAACAATCTACAATAAATGTTTTCTGGGGTTTGGGCTATTCTCATTTGTGTTCACAACCTTGTTTTGTTACTTCTTGTTTATTATGTAAAAGTACATGGTTGTTATTGTCAGTCTCGTTAAAAAGTTTTACGAGATCTTGGTGATTGTGATACTCATATGCAAATCTCGTATGGGAAGTCTCGCGAGATATTATTACTTATATATGCTTAACAAATGTAGTGACTAATAAATGGTAGTGCCCAAATCTCATATCTTTGAATACGTGTAATAATGCGACTGTATAAGCAATACCCCCTTTTGGGGTTGCAGTTCAGTCGCATTAGACTAATCCACGTTAAATAAAGTCACCCTCTTGGATCTAGCCAATCAGAGTCCTCCTTCTGTCGTTAGCCAATCACAAGCCTCTTACTATTCCCTCGTGGTGGCTGAGTCAGCTTCTCTCTCAGTTATAATTTGAAGTCTGAAAGATCAACACGTATTTTACAAACCCACCCTAACCCATCCCTTATTTATAGGTTTTAGTCTATTTTTAGTGTTTTATGGGGCTATTCTCATTTGTGTTCACAACCTTGTTTTGTTACTTCTTGTTTATTATGTAAAAGTACATGGTTGTTATTGTCAGTCTCGTTAGAAAGTTTCACGAGATCTTGGTGATTGTGATACTCATATGCAAATCTCGTATGGGAAGTCTCGCGAGATATTATTACTTATATATGCTTAACAAATGTAGTGACTAATAAATGGTAGTGCCCAAATCTCATATCTTTGAATACGTGTAATAATGCGACTGAATGTGGAAATCAGAGACAAATGTGTCAATGTGTTCACCAATAACCCACTGAGAGCCAAGCTGAGGGAAGGATAGACAGATCAGAGTGTGATGAAAATAACAATTAAGGACATGCCTTTCTCAAAAGGGAACAAAGGCATTGAACAATATCTGATTACCCAGGGTTTAAAACTTAGGGGAAAAATTGAATATGCTAAAGCCAGGAATGAGAACAATGAACTCACTGGCTGGCTAAATGGGGACAGGATGATCTTCGTTGACAAATTTGAACAACCACTGCCATGAAGAACCTGGATTGGTGATACTAGTGTTTGAATATTTCCGGGATCAACCTACCAACAACCGCATGTACTGCACTAATTGCCATCAAGATGGTCACTACAAAAAGCAATGTAAAAGTGATCCATGCTGTGTTGTTTGCAAGGCTAAAAATCACACCCCTGATGAAAAATCCTGTTCTGGGACAGCCAGCCACTGAAGAATGTCGCTGCATTTGCAGGAAAAAAATGACGCATTAAGCAATTTTTTTCCATGTGAACTAAAATTGTATGGCATGCTGCACAAATCAGCAGAACATGCATACCAGTACAAAAAAGCCATCCAAACAGGGAATGATAAGGTGGCAGAATGAATTCTAGATGCCAAGTCTGCTCTTCAGGCCAAAATTAAAGCTGGTATGTTACCCTATAACCCTAATTGGATAGACCAAAAGGAAAAATGATGGAAGAAATTCTATCAGCCAAAGCAAATTGCTGCCCAGAGTTCTGCAATGCTTTCACACAATCAGAAGCTGTCATTGCAGAAGCTGTCCCAGGTGATCTCTACTGGTCCACTCGGCTGACAAAGGAGCAATGCCTTATTGTTAAAAAAAGTGCATGGCCAGGGAGAAATCAAATGGGTAAGATGTCGACTGCCCTGAAAGAACGAATAATATAAAAAACAGTAATGAGTCATTTTTCTGTAGTAACATACAACTGTCGTGGACTAAATGACACTAGTAAAGGGCAAAAATTATTTGCATGGTTGGAGTGTGAAAACTTTGATATCATATTTCTGCAAGAAACTTTCTGTACGGAAAAATTTGAGACAATCTTTAAATGTGGTTGGAAAGGTCATGTAGTAGTAGCTCCTACAAATTCAAGTCATAGTAGAGGAGTAGCAATTCTTTTTAAATGTGGTTTTGAAGGTGAAATTGTCAGCAAATTTACAAGTGATGATGGGAGAGTTGTTATTGTTAACACAAATTTCAGAAATAATTTTTTGAGTTTTGTCTCAGTGTATGCTCCTAACAATGAATCCAAAAGGGTTTTGTTTTTGGAAAAGTTGCAGCAGATGATTTTCAAGCATGTTATTAATCCTGACAACATAATCATGGGTGGTGATTTCAACTGTTGTCTAAATTTATCTGATAGGTTTCCTGTATCAGCACGGTCTGATAAGAGTGTTAAGTCATTTGCTAACCTAATGCAGAATTGTAAACTTATAGCTAGCTGGCTTCAAAGTAATCCAGGAAACCCTGGTTAAACATATTTTGATAAAAAATCTAACTCTTATAGCAGATTAGACTACATCCTGCTATCATAAGATATTAAATTTAAAACAAAAAACATTAAGATTACTCAACCGATTAAAAATCCAGGTGTTGTAGATCATTCAGCAGTAAAGTTAGTCTTTGAGGCAAGAAATTTTAAAAAAGGACCTGGTTATTGGAAACGAAATAACTCTATTCTTACTGACACAAAATATTTAATGGAAACTAAGAGAGTCATAGAAAAACTATTGAGGAGTACAAATCACGGATGTCTTGTCAACTTATATGGGAATTGGTAAAGATTAATGTTAAAGATTACACAATTTCTTATTGCAAAAACAAAGTACAAGATAGAACTAGAGCCAATTGTAGTATACAAAAAGATTTAGACATTGGAAATGAAAATAGTTTAAATTTGGAAGTTAAAGAGCATATAAGTAATGAAGAAATAATTAAATTGAATAATCTACAGGTAAAAAGTCAGAATTAGAAAGTAAACAACAACATTATTACAATCTAAAGCAGCAAGGTCAATATGTAAGGGCAAGTATAAAATGGATAAAAGAAGGGAATATCCCATCCAAATATTTTTTAACCCTTGAAAAACAAAGACAGGGAGCTAATGTATTAACAAAATTAACTGATAATAATAATGTTATAGAAGATGATCGAGAAATCTTAAATGAAACATTAAGTTTCTATCAGAACTTGTATAAGGCCAAACATATACCTATCCAACATATAGAAGAATAGGTCTACATAACTGTAGATGAGGTGACCCAGGTTGTACTGACTTTAAAGAAAAACAAGTCTCTGGGTAATGATGGTCTAACATCTGAGTTTTATCAAGCATTTTGGCAAGAACTAAAATCCATTTTTATGAAAATGCTTTGTAAAATTTTTTCAGAAAGGAATATTACCAGATAGTACAAAAAAATCAATAATCACACTCATTTTTAAGAAAGGAGTTAGAACACAATTGAAAAAATACAGGCCAATTAGTTTAACAAACTGTGGCTATAAGATTTTAACCTTTGTGCTTGCAAAACGCCTTCAGAAAGTTATCCCAAATTTGATATCAAATGATCAAACTGCATACATTAAAACCAGGTTAATAGACTGTAGTGCAAGGCTCATTAATGATATAGTACAATATTGTGAAGACTTTAACAAACATGGAGCAATCATCTGTCTCGATTTTAAAAAAAGCTTTCGACAGTTTGGACTGGAATTTTTTATTTAGATGCTGAAAAGCATATAATTTTGGCAAAAATTTTCTAAGATGGTTAAGAATCCTTTATAATGAGCCAACCTTTAGTGTTAAAAACAATGGTTGGATTTCTAAAGAAGGTCACATGAATAGTGGTATAAGACAGGGATGTGCAGTGTCAACACTGCTGTTCATCTTAGCTGTAGAGTTTATGGCATTAGAAATAAAAAACAAAGATACAATTAAAGGGATACAACTCTTTACAAAATCTACATGCATAGTTCAATATGCCGATGATACAACACTTACACTTTTAGACCACCAGTCAATTACTGAAGCCCTTAAAATTGTTAAAACCTTTTCAGGGGTTTCTGGGCTAGAACTGAATATGGTAAAGTGTGAGGGAATATGGCTTGGTCCATTGAAAGGCAATAATCACATATTATTTGAAGGAATAAAATTTAGCAATGGCCCATTACAGTGTCTTGGTATATATATCGGTACAGATAAAGATATGTGTAAAAAGAAAAATTGGGAAAATAAATTACATGAAATAAATAATATACTGTCAATTTGGAGCAGTAGAAATCTTAAGTTATTTAGAAAAGTTGTCATAATAAATAACTTGATTATTCCAAAACTTATTTACAACATGACTGTTTTACCTTTCCCCCCGTATGTTATACAAGGACTAGAAGACTTATTCTATAAATTTCTCTGGGGTAAAACACACAAAATTGTTAAAAGTGTCGTCATTGCAAAATGTGAAAATGGGGGCCTTAACCTGACAGACATGAATGTCAAACATTGTGCTTTAAAATCATCATGGTTTCCAAAGTTTCTTGATCAACATAGTATCACTGAAGTTTTGAATATGTACTTATCCTCAGTTGGGTTAATAATAAATTTAATTCTCAAAATGAACTTCCGCAAAATAGAATCATTTAATGCTATCAATAAGATTCCAATCTTCTATCAACAAATCTTCTTGTCCTACAATATGTGTAAAACTCTGCAATGAATGATGCATTGGTCGGTTTTGGAGGAAGAGTCTGCCACACTCTCATCCCTCTTGTGTTTCTTGGATGCCATTGTCATTCAGGATATTTTACATTTTACTGTAAAACAATAAGAAGTTAAATATCGTATTATATTCAGTAATGTTGATGAGCAAAAATCTCCTGTACTGTATATTGTACTTCAAGATCATTGAAATAAAAAAATTTATCGAAATATTAACAGGGTCCACAAGGATTAAGTTCTAAATTTTTCAAATTTGATGATAAAAGAAACATGATAAAGTGTTCCAAGATAGATTATAGGATTGCTTATACTCAAAAACATAGGTAAAGACATCAAAACCATGTCTCTATCTGTCATAGAAGGAAAGTTATAAGCAAAAACCTGATTTTTTGAGTTTTGAAAATGGCCTCTAATGGATAGTTGATCCCAAAATATACCCGTGGGCATCATATATTATTGTTTCATAAGGTCCCAGGGACTAAAAAATATTGGCCACATACTGTTATAGGGGGGGTGCACGGTGGGCCTCTCTGGCCCATGGACTATTTTGGTTCCAGATCTGATTATCTATATTTACTATCCAAAGCAATTCTTAACACATAGCTACTAAAGTATGTATATGGAGGAGACAGGTTTGGTTGGATGTGGCTTTGACCAACTAGGTACTGGTCTAGGCACTGGTGGATTCTGATACCCTTGTGTTGAGCCATCAGTTGGACTTCCTTCCATTGTAAATTTCATTGGAGCAATAGACAGGCTAAAAGACAGAGCTTTGCATTGGTAGGATTGACCCGGAATGTGAAAATGTAGGTATTTCCTGGACTGTGGGTTTATCGGGATATGAAACTAAGCATCATTAATATCTATGGATCTTGTCTATTTGCCTGTCTGCATGGAAGTCCTTATTCTTTCTGGTGTTTCCATTTGAATTTCTCTGATATTCACTTATAATTGTCTGACCTTTTCATTGGTGGTCGGATCCGGAAGGGTAGGATGTAGCCTTTTTTAGGATTTTTATGACCTTGGGGAGTGGCGCCATGAGGGGTCCACATTTCCAAAAAATTGGTGCAGTATGGCCACTACAAGCAGATTTTGGTAAACAAATGGCACATTTGTGACAGCTTGGACAAACTGTCTGCATGAGTAGTGCAATGACTTCCCTGACTTTTCTTTCCATGGTGACTTGCACCAAAAGCTTTCCAGGCTGGCTGCCCGGATCGGCTGCTATTGTGAGATGAGTTTTCAGACCTCACATAAGGGTGGTACAGACCCTTCTTGTGAGATGAGGAGCCAGAGTATCCCTTGTTTTTGTACTGGGCTATGTCACCTGCAGCCTTTTTCACTGCACTGTCCGGAAAGCGTGGCCATGTTTAGAGGTGCAGTTCTGACAGCAGCTAGTTTTTCTGGCTTTATACCGGATCTGAGGTGAGCCCGATTGGTGTCTCTTCATGCCAGATAAAATACTCCAATAACTCCATGGAAAGAAAAACAAAGTCTGACAAATGTTGCATTGTCCTGCCCATTGCTATAAGAGATGCTTTGGTTCAGGAGATAAAGTTCATCAGTGGCTGTCTGGCTTCTGGCAGAGGTCTATCTATGTTGTACCAGAAACTTTCTTACCTTGGCATCTGTTATAAATTGATCTTACTGCAAACCTCAGGCTTCTGAACTTCTAGGATAACCTTCTACCAAAGTTATGTTAAGCTTATCCAGTTTCTTACACAGCCATTCATCAGTGGGTCAGTTTACTGATATCTTGCCATTCGGTTGCCATTCCTACAGATGTTGCATTGTCCTGCCCATTGCTACAGTGACACTTTGGTTAAAGTTCATGAGATACTGCAGTTCATCAGTGGCTGTCTGGCTTCTGGCAGAGGTCTATCGACAGTTTTGTTGAACCAGAAAGAAACTGCACTGGGCCTTTGTGACCTTGGTATCTTTTAAGAATTGATTTTGCTGGAAACTTCCAGCCCCAGAACTTAAGAAGGATAGCCTTCTACCAAAGTTAAGCTTATCCAGTTTCTTACACAACCATTTAGGGGCCACGGTGGCAGAGTGCTAACACTCTCACCTCCCACCTCTGAGGCCGGGGTTCGATTCCTGGCACGGCCTCAAGTGGGAAAACTGGTAATTGCTTCTGTTGGTCGGCAGTTTATAGTACAGAACCCTAACGAACACAACCATTTATCAGTGGGTCAGTTTACTGATTAGTTGCCAGTCAGTTTCTCTTTTGGTCCAGACTCTCACTGTCTCTCGATATTTCTGTTCTTCTGAGAGAGTTTGGTCAGTAATTCAATATTGGCCATATTATAAGTTCCTGTTCCATCTTCCAAGGGTCTTGGCCACCAGCATAGCTTCCAACGTTGAAAATTAACCTTTTGGACCCTTTCTGGTCCAGTGCTCTTTACCTCCTTGTCGATGGCAGAGGACTTGGATGGAGTTGATTTCTCTGATTTTTATTTTCACTACACAGCTTACTCGTGTGACTTGACATGCACTGACACAGGTGCAGATCTATAGGCCTTTACCCCTGTGAGGACCATGTTCGCTGATTCCACCTTGGAATAACAGAATTGAATTGTATTTTTGATCCAAGACGAGATAGTGGAGCACTGGATATCCTTTGGGTGGCCCAGCTTATAAGAGATAAAAAGTAGATGTCTACCTGTTCTGGTCTCTTTCGTTCTATCCAGATAGCATTTGAGGGCCCTGACAGGGCAAAGGAGAATATCCATGTTGTGAGAGTCTTGGTCGCATTTCAAGGCTGGAATAATGACCGGGGAGACAATGTTGGGGCCCTCCTTGGCTAATTGGTTCTTGGCTATGAAGGAGGGTGAGGGAGTGAGTTGAACCTGCTCCCAGTTGCCCAGGCTTAGAGTTCCGTCGTAGGTCAAGGCGTGGATTTCACTGTGCCTCTTTCCTGAAGCTAGGGCTAAGAGGAAAACTGTCTTCCATGTGAGCAGTTTAAGGGTACATTCCTCCTGCAGTTCAAAAGGAGAATGTGTAAGTTTGTGAAGTACAAATGAAAGATTCCACTTTGGGAGTAACCTGGATTTTTTTGGTTCATCTCTGTAGAAGCTGGCGATCAGCCTGGCTATATCGGTATTGGAGCTGATGTGAAGGTTAGAGTCCCCAAGGGTGTCTGCAATAACGGTCCTGTATCCATCAATGGTAGAAGGACATCTGGTCGTGAAAGAGATACCAGAAAATGTTGCAGATGTCCCCTATAGAGGGACTCCCAAAGTCCACCTTTTGTTCCATGCACCATCTTTGAAAAACAGACCATTTTGAGGAGTAGATGGTTCTTGTTGAGAGTCTTTGAGGAGCAGCAATTCTCTCTGCCACCTCTGCAGTGAACCCTCGTTGTTGCAACAATGTGCTCCCAGATACCAAATGTGGAGGTTGAGGGAGGCCGGGTTGGACTGGAAAAGGTTGTTCATTGATTGTTTGAGTAGGGTTTGAATTTGAGGAAGCCGTCACGGCATGTCCAGTGACATTTCCACTAGGTCCCAAAACCACGGTTTTGATGGCCAGCCTGGGGCGATCAGAAGTAGCCTGCACATTTGTGACTGGAGTTTTTGTACAACCTTGGGCAGTAGGGCGGTTGGGGGAAAAGCGTAAGCAACCAGGTTCTCCCATGGGATGTTCAGGGCATCTACGGCCCAGGCCTGGGGATCCGGGATCGGAGAGACATATAAGGAAAGTTTTGTGTTCAGTCTGGTTGCAAAAAGGTCCACTTGGGGACTCTCCCATATCTTGGAAATTTGATTGAAGACTTGTGGAGACAGGGACCATTCTGTGCTTTGGATCTGATTCCTCCTTGAGAGGCCATCCGCTATCACATTGAGGGACCCAGGTACATGTCTTGCTTTGAGTATGACAGTGTTGAGGTTGCACCATATCAGAATTCTCCACATTAGAGCGCAGAGTTCTGCGGATCTTGTACCACCCTGTTTGTTTATGTAAGACACCACGGAGGTGTTGTCTGAGGCAATGAGTATGTGATTGTTCTTGCAAGTGGGTTTGAAGAACTGTAGGGCCAGGAAAACTGCCTTCATTTCTAAAAGGTTGATATGTAGATGTCTTTCTGTGTGAGACAAGACCCCTCCAGTTGAATCGTGATCTAAGTGTGTGCCCCAACCTGCGTTTGAGGCGTCTGTAAAGATCAGTTTTTCGTGTTCCCTTGGGTGGAGAAACTCTCCTTGTAGCACGTTTTTGGGGTCTAACCACCATTCCCCGTGTCATATCATCTTCTGATTCCAGGGGATTGGAGTATCCAGAGGCATCGGAAATTTCCAGTGAGTCTTGAGATGCCATTGAAAAGGTCTCATATGCATTCTGCCCAGTTTGACTGTCTTCTCCATTGATGCAAGTAATCCAATGGTGGACATAAGAGTCCTTGTACTGATAACAGACTTCAGTGAGAGGCGACGGAACATATCCTGAAGGGAGCTGTGGCTAGCCCGAAAGGAAGGCTGGTGAACTGGTAAGAGACGCCTTTGTGGTAGAACCGGAGGTACTTCTGCAACTGAGGGTGAATGGGTATGTGGAGGTAGGCGTCTGTGAGGTCGATAGAGGTGACCCATTCGTTCTTTCTGAGAGAAGCTTGTATGGACTCTGGGGTCTCCATCATGAACTTTGATATGGCCAGAAATTTGTTGAGACAACTTAGGTCTATTACTGGCCTCCAGCGGTTGCCTGGTTTTGGGACCAGGAATAAACGACTGTAGAAAACTGTCTAGTTTTTGAATGATGTCGATTGCACCTTTGTGAAGTAAGTCTTGAATAGCAGTCGACAAGGCACTTTGTTTGTTGAAGTCTGCGAAGCCGCTGGTTATGCAAGGTATCCTGGACAATTTTGGGTGCTCCCTGAAGGGTAGTTTGTATCCTTCCACAATAAGGTTTAGAATTGAACGGTGTGCGCCTAAAGTCTTCCACACTGGCAGGAAAGATTTTAGCCTGCTTCCCACTGTTAGGTTTGTTCTCTTTTGAACTTGATCTTGGATAAATACAATATGAGACTGTACACAAGGAGTCTTTACCCCCTCCTGTGGGGTGTGGAAACAAGGAGTCTTTTCCCCCTCCTGTGCGGTTTGAATACACGAAGTCCTTACCCCCTCCGGTGGGGTGTGAAAACAAGGAGTCCTTTTCCTCTCCCGGAGGGTTGTTGCACTCAGAGTCTTTATCCCCTCTGGAGGGACACACTGGGGAGGATAATCCAAGAGAACGTCTGAAGTTACTGTAGGTTTTTGTGCAGGAGCCTGTGAGGGTAACATTGTTTGAGAAGTGTCATTGAGGAGGCTGTTGTTGTTGCTTGCCAGTGTGAGAGTTACCCCCACGGCCGCGACCCCTGCGGCCACCTCGGCGTCCTCTTCACCCACCTTGGTGAGGATGGGGAAAGAAAGGTTGTTGAACCATATACTGGGGTACAGGCATTGGTTGATAGAACAGGCCTTGCGGTTGTTGACGCTGTCCACCTCTGCCTCTCTTGTGTTTCTTGTATGGGTGGAAGCGGTCTTTCTTGGAGACTGGTTTTACCCCCAGCCCGATGAGGTGCTGTTCGTATTCTTGCACTAGGGTTCTATCAAACAAGTCACCTCCTGAGATGGTTGCTGAGCGTAGATTGCGCAGTCTGAATGCATCTAAGTTTGGATGGGCGTGGTGGAGGTAAGCATCCCTTCTTAGCAAGACAAGGTTTGTGAGAGAAGAGATGAAGTTTGCAACCAGATCCGCGTAGGCTTTTGACATGCTCCTGCTGATGTCAAGCATTAATTGCATCTGGGCGGCTTCTTGCTGTGATTTGGTAGAGTTGAAGCAAGATTTGTTCCCGAGTAGATGCATCTTGGGTGGTCCTAAGTTGGTCAAACAACTTTTCTTGTTGATCTCTGGATACTCTGAGATTGTTCAGACATGACTCACTGGCCATGCCAAAGGTAGAAAGAAAATTAGCAATACTAATGTTTTCACGAGCCATGTATTCCAATTTTTCCAGTTTTCCAGTATTCCAGTTCTTTCTGTTGTACTGTGGCTGGAGGACCACTGGGCTTGGCGATATTTGAAAAGGCCTGGGGCACAACCTGTGGAGTCTGCGAGTACTTCTCATCCACGACATTATACCAACTACCTTTATGGGGGGATTGCAGGAAATTTTCCCATATCCAGTGTGGAGGAAGTGCTGGGTTTCACTGCTTCATCCTGGGCTGTTTGGAGGCGAGAGAGGTCAGACACCATGGGGAGTTTAATGGATGGTGGTCTGTCTGCTTTTTCTTAAAGAAGAAGAAGGGGGTCACGTCCCAGGGCCGAACCCGGTTTGTAATGTTCCTCTGCAGCCGGGTCTGGGATGGAGAGAAACTCTCTAACCTTTTGTACAAGTTCTCGGAAAGGAAGGTTAGGGGGAGCTGCTTGTTCACCCGTATCTATGGGTTCTTCCGACCATGGGGTGGTGAAGGAAGAAGCCGATGAATCTGCACCATATTCCTCCTGTTCGAGCACTTGCAAGGGAGACTGAAGTTTTGCAGTGGTAGATGTTATGTTGGTAGGAGCTACCGTAGGTTGTGCAGAGGGTGGAATGATAGTCATTTGAGTAGGAGCAGAAGGAGGCACTTGTATGTGAGAGGCCACTGCCTGAAGAGACTGAGGGGCAATGGCTGAGGAACCTTTTACATTGGCTAATCCCTTCTTAATAGCCGGTGCAGGTTGAGGTGGAGTCACATCCATGGGTTCCTCTGATTATTAGCAGCTGGGACCGCAGACAAAGGTGTAATAGAAACAATGTGCAGTTGTGCAGTAGAAGCTTGAGGAGCAGGATTGGTTTGTGTAGGAGCCAAACGGCTAAACATATTCTCCATGGATTGCTGTAGAAAGGCTTGGAGACCTGTCTGGAGTTGAGTGGAGATATCCCTCATTTGTTCTTCATTTTTTCTCTGTAACTTGTACATTAACTCAAAGTTTTGTTGTTCCAGGTGACTTTTAAGTAACTGTGTCCTGGGTGTTTGATGGATATCAATAGATGGAGCAGTCCTTTGAGTTTGTGGCATTGAAAAGGTGGGGAAACAAGGAGTCTTTTCCCCCCGTCTGCTTGGTGTTTGTCCGGTTGAGATAGTGTCCTGGGTTAATACCAGATCCGGCGCCCTGAAAAGGGCTGAAGAAGAATCCGAAGATTGTTGTACCGGTCCGGTGTTTGCCGGGAAACTCATCACCGGTAAAGAAGCAGATGATGTTTGGGTATTGAGAGGACTGATGCCAGTGACCGATCTGTTCCGGTTCCAAATGCAGCAGTGTGTCGTCTACTTGGCCGAGTTCTTCACCGGTAAATACCAGTTCTTCATCAGTTTCCGGTTCTAAATTGTCATCATGAGAGCCGGTATGATGGCTATAAGAAGATCTCTTGGCAAAGCTTTCACGTAAGTGTGTCCACTGTTGTTCAGAAAGCGTAGAGCAAGCTGCACACTGATTAACTTTAGCTCCCTGAGCACAGGGATCTTGCCCTTTACATTTGGCCCTACAGCCAAAACAGGCAAGGTGAGAGTCAAATTGGGGCATAAAATGGTCACATTTGCCTCGTTTTGGTAAGGTGGAGTCTTCACCATGATACCAAAAGAATCTAAGAGTAATAAGATATCAAATATCCAAAATATAACTGTCTACCCACAGTTAAGATATGGTAACTGAACTAAAAAAAGTAGAGTTACAGGAAAGCCAGCTGTACAAGATGGCTTCCAACAAAAAGTGAGGAAGAGCTATAGCTAGCATCTGATAGGTTCCCTAGATCACATGACTAGACAGGTACTCTTTACCCGCACCGGTACTATACCGGCAATATACTGGTAATATACCGGCAGACATGTGACAATTAACTCTTATATTCACGGGTAAAGTTTTCAACTTTTACTCCGGTTGGAAGCTTCCCGTGGTAAACCACCGGTAAAGTATATTGTTACAATAGGTAGGTACATTGTAGCGTAATAAAATGAAGTGCGACACCAGAAAGCAGAAGCCTCAGCAGATGGACATAATTAAGTGTCCCTTGAAGAGGATGCTTATTTGTTTATGGGTCGAGTTGCTGAACCACCACCACCACATTATCATCACCTTAATTAATGAGCACTTTCCAGCAGTCTTTGTCGCTCAAATACCTTAGGCATTGAAAAATTTTTACACATGCTTATATCTGACCTTTGACCATTATCAAGGTCACATGGTAAAAATTTTGTTGTTTGCTTTTGGGTTTTTTTTTTTTTTAATTTTTTTTTTTTTTTAGGTACAGCCACTCATCATCGCCACTCGGCCAAAACTACCACGGGTGGACACAATTTTGTCTTTTGCTTTGTACTGAACATGATTTAATGTACTCAGTTTGGGTGTTTGGTTCAATTTTTAAAATTTTCATGAAATAATTTCGATCTCAAAGGGAATAATTTGAAAATATATATATATATATATATTCAAAATTCTGGTTGCAACGTTTTGAAAATAAACTCCAATAAAAATCGGACATTATTATGAACCCAACACAATTGTGACCACCCATATTTACTCAAGAGGGTGTGAGAGTGTTGACATGTATGACAATACTAAATATCGAGCTGATTAGATTTTGGGAGTGATTTGGCTAAAATTAATGGACTGACAATATTAGATAACAGGAAATCATATGGAGAAAGTCTAAAAACCTCTAAAAAGGTTTACCCCTCACCCCCGTCTGTCAAAATGGAGTGATCAAATCCCAAATTTTGTGTTTTTGATTTTTACTCCACAGCCCTTAAGGGTTGTCCGGGTATTGTTTTCACCCATAGTGTCTGTACGGGTGAGCATTTGGGCGGGTGGACGGGCAGGCGGCGGGAAAAAGTTTAAAGCTGTATCTCAGAAACCGTAAGATGTAGGAAGTTCATACTTGGTAGGGACATTGGTTGAGGGGCGTAGGTGTGCAACATCATGGTCTGACCTTGATTTGACCTTGCTGCAGTGACCTTGAGTTTGAAAATTTTGTCCGGGGTCTATCTCGGCAACTGTAAGGTTTAGGAAATTGATACTTGGCAGGGACATTAGTTAAGAATTGTAGGTGTGCAACACCATGGCGTGACCTTGATCTGACTTTTGACCTTATCGTAGTGACCTTGACCTTTACAATCTTGACCGGCTATATCTCGGAAACCGTAAGGTGTAGGAAGTTGATACTTGGTAGGGACATTGGCTAGGGGGTGGTGTGTAACGTCATGGTCTGACCTTGATTTGTCCTTTGACCTTGCCGTAGTGACTTTGACTTATAAAATCTTGTCCGGGCTATATCTCAGAAACCGTAAGGTGTAGGAAGTTGATATTTGGTAGGGACATTGGTTAGGGGATGTAGGTGTGCAACGTCATGGTCTGAACTTGATTTGACCTTTGACCTTGCCGTAGTGACCTTGACCTATAAAATCTTGTCCAGGCTATATCTTGGAAATCACAAGGTGTAGGAAGTTGATACTTGGTAGGGACATTGGTTGGGGGTTGTAGGTGTGCAACATGATGGTGTGACCTTGATTTGACCTTGCTGTAGTAACTTCGACCTATAAAATCTTGTCTGGGCTATATTGTGGGAACTGCAAGGTGTAGGAAGTTGATATTTGGTACGGATATTTGTTGAGGATTGTAGGTGTGCAACATAATGGTGTGACCTTGATTTGAACTTTGACCTTGATGTAGTGACCTTGGCCTATAAAATCTTGTCTGGGCTATATCTCAGAGACTCTAAGGTGTAGGAAGTTGATACTTGGTAGGGACATTGGTTGATTGTTGCAGGTGTGCATCGTCATGGTGTAGTCTTGATTTGACCCATGACCTAGTCATAGTGACCATGAGTTTGAAAATCTTGTCTGCTCTATTTATTGAATTCGGAAAGGTGCAGAAGGTAGACACTTGGTAGGGACATTGGTTAGGGGGTATAGGTGTGCATCATGGTGTGATCTTTAACTTTGGCTCTGCCAAAGTGTGTTCACCTGCAAGTTTTGAGAGATATTTCTCTTATGACAAAAGATATATAGATTGCTGCAACTGATTAGTATATGTGTTTTTGTATAATTGTGCTATTTCAATTGACAGCTATACTGACAGCAATTTACAGCTTTGTAATTTTTAGTTTACCGATTAATGCTGGAGCTTTATATAACGGACATTGCTCTGAGAGTATCCAGATCTTTGTACTGTTTCACTACTTCTATAATTCATGGTGTTGAAATTATTTCCCCAGGCTGTGGGGTACGGGCATCTCTGATGCCATTTTTATCCTCTGTTATTTCTTTTACAGCATTTGAATGTATTCACGGCAATAGAAAACCATTTGGCGGGAGTTACAAAACTGGACGGAGTACTCCCAGCCCTCGACCACCCACCCCCACCCCGCCTATTGGTCAAACTTCTGTCATATGTTTTTAGCTTTTATCTATTTATTATTTTATTTACAGGTTTCGGATGTACTTGGAGGTAATACGAAACCATATGCAGGAAGTTTAGAAAATTGGTCAGATTTATTGATCAAACTGGGGGTCATAAAATTAGTTTCTTTTAGAGGTTTTGAATGTATAAGAACATATTAGGATTCCGTATACAGGGAATGTAAAACCAGTCAGATTTTCATTTCTCAATGCCCCTCTTCCCCATGTGTCAAACTGACATCGCAGATTTTGTGCTTTTTATTTTATATCTCCTTATGGGGAGAGCTTTCAGAATAGGAAACCATGCATTGGGAGTTGAGAAGCCAATTAGCTTTTCACCCTGGTCTCCCCTTATGGATTGAACTGGGGTCATAAAATTGCAGATTTTATGTTTTGGTCTTTATCTATTTATTACTGCTTTTAGAGGCTTTGAATGCATCGGGAGGTATTCCTAGAAGAGGTGTAACAATGTATTAATTTTCCAAGGTAAGCTGGTTGACCATGTTTTAGAATTTTGCATATGATTTTTATTATTTATTATTATTTACAGATTTTTAAAGCACTTAATTTTGATGTGTATCAAATTCTAAGGTGCCATAAAACATAAGGAGTAGAGAAAGTATCACAAGAAAATAGTCAACACCAGAAAGCGTTTGCGCAACCAGAGGAGAGGATGCTAAGGAGGATACGCTTCAAGATACAGATGAGCCTTAAGTTCGCACCTGCAAAATGCCAGCGTGGGGGCAAAACATACAGTAAGTGGAAGGATGTTCCAAAGTCTGGGTCCATTGTTTACAGACTGATATGGTTGGTTTTGAAATTGTATTGTAAATTGTATAGATACTTTACAAAAGTTTTATCTAATACAATTTGCGGCTGGTCAGAATTGCCATTTCTAACTTACAAGGCAAGCTAGACCAAGGATGTATCTGTAGTCTGATGCAAGATATATCCACCAGAAAATGCCCCAAAATATAGGGTCTTTACCACAATCACTCTCCTTATGGATTTCGAGATAAACAACATTTCCATTTAAAATGCACAATGGCTAACAAAAATTTAAAACATTTCATAGACATTAAAGATGTAGCCATTACTACCAACAGTCAAGATAAAAACGTTTTTGATTTCCTCTGAACTTCAGGTTGGCTTGCAAACTTTCCTCCAAATTCAAAATTTCCAAATAAATAGTCCTTACTACCCAGATGGTCTAAAATTTGCTCAAACATTTGTCTCTAAAAGTTTTTAAGATAATATAGATATAAGCCATTTACTCATGACAGTACCACTGAAAAGTAGTTATGACTCATTCAGCTATTGTGATTCTCAAGTATACACTGAACAACCAGTCTGAACCCTCACTATAATGGAGTGTATTATACTGGGTTTAAGAACATGTTGAAAGGAAAAAGTGTAACTACACTTCCTGTAAGACAAAAACAATTTATTCACTATGCTACCTGCTGAAAAGTGGAAAAGTAACTATTAGCATTGGGTTAATCACTGAGTGATAATTTTTCTGATACTTAATCATGTACACAGATGATTTGGTTCACTTCATTATCCATAGGGATCCATTTGATCCCTTTCCCACAAATAGTTTGGTGGCCATATAAATGCATATTAACACCTTTTCACTGAAACACCTTGGTTTTGGTATGTTTATTGGGTATCACACTTCATTCTATATTTTGTAAGAAACTCACATTTAACAAAGAGACAAAAAAACAGATATAGATATATAATAACATTCCACAAATAAAGTTTAGCTATAGCTGTAAATCTATAACAATACAATGTTAATCAAACTTAAAATATAGCTGTAAACCTAGATTTCCACTACACTTATCATATCAAGATTTAGCTGTAATAGTATAATAACACTGTGCACTATTCAGTTTTCCACAACAAATATACGTGGATGTCTCCAACACTATCATGATTTCAGATAAAAAAGCAAATTTCCAGTATTAGTGTTCCACTCCTTTATGATAAATTTGATAAACATGTATATCAAGTTATTCTGTATGTTCATTTAGCAGTATGTTGTTTATGCGTATTAAAGTTATTTGCAAACTTTACTATAAATAACTGAACTTCTTGAAAGTGTCTCAAAATTGTCGGAGTTCAGTCAGCTGTGCGGAGACAAAGTCACAAAAATGGAAGCAGTTGATAAAAATGGCTGCCATGTCAACAGTGTTTATTGGCTTATGCCCAAAAAACTATATTGTAGAAATAAAGTCTGAGGGGGAGTACTTTATGACCTCTATAAAAGGACGGAACTTCCGGCATAATGGACGAGCGCTCCGAGGTCATAAAGTACGAACCTGAGGACTTTATTTCTATATTAAAGACCGGTTTCTTTTATTAATCCATAAATATTATTGTAAATATGTTGTTATACACACCTATTTGTTGCACTATATTTTGTGTGTATCGTTTGATTCTCTATTATCGGCGATCGTCCATTAACTGCCTCAGATAAATGTATGCAAAAATATGCGCACTGCATTGTTTTGTGTAATCGCACTTCCGGTCTTTATAATAGGCATTAGGTCACTTTAGAGTACATATTTAACCAAATTAAGTGAAAAGCAGTCAAAGGGTTCAGTCTGTGGCAATAAAATTTAAAAACCCTAGCATTCAAACAAAAATGGTTGCCAACAGTTTTAATCAGATACCCGTTCCCACCAAATCTGGTTAAAACTGATCAAGGCCTTCAAAGTTATGGGTCAGGTAAAAGCTTTGTGATGGACAAACAGATGGACACACTGATGGATGAACAGAATTAATGTCTCTGTTTTTGCTAAAGAGGAAGTAGAAGATAACAACATTATCAATGTTTTGAACTAAATTCTTTTTCACCATAAATATATCATGTATTTTTCACAATATGGCCACGCCATTTACTTTTATTCACCAGTAGAGCAGGCAATATTTTGAAACAGGAGTTTTAGTGAAAAGTGCTGAGCAGTGTATTGACAGTGTGCTGTACCAGACATTCACTTCAATCAGATGTTTGAACCCGGCCAGTATTTCAGAAATAACACACAAGAAACAGGATTTATGGCCTTCAGATCTCTCAACTGATTAGCTAACAAGTGGATACAAATAAACTTGTACTTATATACATATTTTAATTGCATAAATACCCCCAATTGTATATTTCAACCAATGAAAGTACATCATTTTCATTTTAATGCTATCATTACACATGCTTCCTACTATGGCAGTAACATATGTCAAGACAATAAAATCAGCCCATGAAATACTGTTATTACAAACATCTGCATGTATTATTTAATTGAAATGATTTACCTTGCTATAAACATTTCTCAAACATTACATTTTAACTGAATCTTACACCCTGAGAATCAAGTATTTTCTCAGAATATATATGTTGTATACAACATATTGTTAGACATACCATTAACCTCCAACAAGGAGGTATATGTTATTGCCAGAGTACATCTGTTTGTTGGTCTGTCAGTTTGCAAAATAACTCCAAGAGTTAATTTAAAAGGGATTTGCTATTACTACACCCATAAGCCGTAGTGGAGGTATTTGGGTGTTGGAACAGGTCTGCTCTCTCTGGTTGCTTTAGTTTCTAGTGTTAGAAGTTGTCAGAAGTTTTACTGAACATTGACCTCTTTAAGGAATAATGATGTGTAATAGCAACATCAGAAATCACAAGCTAAGATTACAGAGTTTAAACGGAACAACAAACAAGCACAACAATGTACTCTTACAATTTCAAAAAACACAAAATTGTGAAAAAAACATACTGCAGTAAAATTCTTAAAGAAAAAATGGGAATGCATCAGTGGTCCTTGAGAAGGTGTTAAAGATATATGATATCTTAGATATAAAATGTTTAACCCTGTGCAGTCTTGATGGGACATGGTCTGTGGCTATCATTTATCAACAATATACACTACAAGTGACCAAATACGTCAGCGAAATTTCTCTGCAAATATATTCATAAAAATGTTTTGTAACTGGATACAAATATATTGGACACTTGATGTATATAGTCAGTGATAAAAGTACCACCATGTGTGACTACATAGAGTACAAGTGTGAAAAAAACATCAGAAGCTAAAATTTACAAAAAAGTACAGTACATAGTTAAAACGGTCATAGCGCTTTTTTTGTGAAAGTATGCATTATTTAGTTCATAAGTTTTGCTATGTACTCACAATACACAATAAAATAGTCATATTTCATTGTAAAATTATAAAATTAAAATGTCCCTGAATGCAATTGTATTTCAAGAAAAACAGATCTTAATTAGTTACAAATAAGTAACTAAATAAATATTTGCTAAGAATACGTTAAAGTATAACCGATTAGTTATAAATATATACATATAAACTTACATCTGCCAATATAGCAGGAGACAAATATTTTAACAACCTCTACCAAGCCATAATCTTTAAAATCTCAAAACCGCTGGGACCAAAAATAAAGGAGATGCAATTAATTTTTTCATATGTAGACCATGTTTGACCTTGAAGCAGGGATATAAGGTCATATCTGACCCAACAGTTTCACAGCCTGTAGTTTCCTCAAAATTATTTTGACATTCCTAACCCCTATGACAGACAACAATAGATATGAGGCTTTGGGTATGCATCCCTATAGGACTTGAAACAGCAGTCAAATTTCAGATGAAGAAAGGGGCTCAACATCAAGATATGGTTATAAATATAATGTTACTGTTTTCTCAACCTCCATTGCTTATTTTAATGGTGTCTATCATGCATTTCAAACCTACACGCTACATAGGAAAAAATGGTTTTCCTAATGTAAAAACGAAGCATCCCACAGCAAATAAATTGTGTTATGATAAAAAAAGCAACAGTTTAACATAAAGGCTTGTAAACTACATGAATGGTGTTGTTAGAATTGATAATATAACTACAAGTTATCTTAAAAGGGACAAAACATGTCGCCAGGGTGTATATTATCATCAGAAATCAACAACTTGTTCATCTAAAAGTAGATAACAATCATATGCATTTATATTTTCCATTTATAATATAAAATCCAATTCAATACAGAAATACAAAGACTAGAATGTTTACTCAAGGAAACCAGACCTATCTATCTATCATGTAACTTGAGACAGCATACCATGAGAGGCAATTGATGCATTTCACTTCTTTTCACCACCCCACACTCCCACCCCCACTTACCAGACAAGAACTGAACAAGAGTGCAGTTACTGGCCTTCTGCCAACCACAGAGTCCAATCTTTGGACAGCACTGTGTGTTGTATCTGTAAAGTCTTCTATTCTCACCCACTTTGCAAACCGCTTGCAAATATGTCCACTTGTGTAGCGAGATGTGTTGTGACGTGAAAGGTAAAGGTATACAAATATTGGGAAAATATTGTCTAACTGCACAGTTTGAAGATTTCGTTTGATTTCGAAGGGAGAAGATGTATTTTATGTTTGAAGTGTACATATATAAAATAAGATGAGAGAACCGATTTATGTTGTAAATGTAAAACCATTTATTTATATTTTGTATATTAAAGTGTGTTATATGGATATTTTACATAAGCAAACTGTAAGTATTTTTACAAACAAATAGAAATAATTAGCGATAAACATGTAGAAAGTAAATTAACTCACGAATTTCACTGTTGTAAATGCTTCTAATAATAACCCTCAAGTTTGGCGCAGTCCCTGTTACTGTAAAATTGTTGTCTGCACATCCCCCACCCCACCCCCCACCCCACCCTACCCCCCGCATATTTTTATTGACCAATATTTCGTAGATCTTTTACTGAGTAAACATTATTCGTAAACGAGTGCACATAAACTGCAGATTTGTAATATTTTCATTCTCAAGCAAAACAGACCCTTCCCAGTGATGTTCACCCCAAAAAATTATATATATTTCCAGAAATATAAAATATTTTAGAAATTCTTGCAATGCTTCAAAACAGATGACGGAAAAATTAAATCATAGTCTAGGAACTGGAAACCCCAATAGCGCCTTCAAGTGGTTGAATGTAGAACTACAGACTTTCATTGAATATCTGCCACAAATCAATCTGTAGTAAAATATCATCCATTCATTTTTCTGTCTATCCATGTTAGAGGCTGATATAAGAAGAATTTAACAGGTTATAACCAACAGGTTCTGAAATTGGAGGGGCACTGTATACGGAATATATTTGCAATTATTAAGGTCATCTTTGTGAGAAATGCAAATGAATAGCGATAAACATGTAGAAAACAAATTAACTCATGAATGTCATTTTCATACATGCTTCCAATACAACCCTGAAGTGTTGCACAGTCGTACTGTTAGTGGAAAATCGTTGTCTGCGCATTCCCCCATATTTTTATTGGCCAATGTCTAGTACTACCGTGACGTCACTTCATTCATTAATTTCTTTGCGGTTTACTTGTTTAACAAATGAGTAAGGATGCGACTACGTATTTTAAACACAAATATCTTTGAGCTATGTGCTTGGTTCATAAAAATACTTTGTAAATTAATTGCCATGCTTCGATGAATGAATGAAGTCATGTGGATGTGCAGACAACGACTTTACATTAACAGTGACTGCGCGATAAACCATCAGACGGATAAATATGTACTTTATTTGGGGATGCGCAGACAACTATTTTACATTTAAACTGACTGCGCACACATGTTCACTTCTAGCAACCAGCAGACGAAACCGTTAAAAATTACTCACTCGAGTAGGCAAAGACAATGCAAAATACAGTAGTTTCTAGGAACATACGGGACCTTACACAAAAATCAAATTGGCAGAGTGTATACTACACACCTTAATGTACAGATATGTGTATAATTATTATGCAGAATTTTGATATTTAAGGACTTAAACAGCCAATTTAAAATCACAGCCACAACCCAGTACATAACTTGAATCAAAGATTCGACTAATAATATATGTACAGTGCTTGAAGTTTATGGTGAAAGCTGTTAAGGTAGGCTCATAAAACATATTCCTTATTTTACCTGGCCAGTGAAAATGCAGCATTGTTGACTATCTTTTGTCAAAATACAACATACACAAGTTTTGTATAAAAAGTAAAACTTTAGAACTCCATTTTGATCTTGACAAGGGAGTGGGGAGAGGGGGGACAAATTTAATGTTTTGTTTTTAATCTCAGCTCTTAGTTTCCTATCACCTTCCAACACATTTAAAAGTTCTTATTATAATAAAGATATTACGAGATAAGTGAAGATTTTACCCATTTATGGACGTAGACTTGACCAGGTTTTTGGAAAGTTGCCAAAAACCCATACTACTCGGTCTGAACAGTCCTGAGGAATGATTCAACAAAGTTTTATAGAATTTCAGGCAATAGTTCTGTAGATACAATGTGCAATACAACAAAAAAGTGCAAGGCCCAGACAAGAAAATTGATGGGTTTTTGGAATCCCAGGCCATAGTTTCCCATTACGTCTCAATACATTGAGAAGCTTTAGATCCAAAAATAAAAGAGGTATTTGACATTTTACACATCTGTTTTGCCTATACACAGCGTACCCACGACACCTGATTTGACTGATGTTACCGTAACCTTAAAACGAGGATGTCACTTTTGTAGCTATAAACCCAAGCAAACTACTGAACTTGTGAAAGGTCCTTTGTGTGAGTAGATATACACAATATATGCCCAAAAGGATCAATTACAGCATGTACTTTTTACTTAATGAAAATTAATTGTCCCTCAATCGATCAATTATGGTACAACTGATCTTAAATTCAACTGGCACTTTCATTTTGATGCGAGACATGGGCTAGACAACTTTTGTTGATTTGAATGTTGTACTTTTGTGAAAATCTGATGAAAAGGAAGTAGACAAAAATACTTTGATCATGTAAACCTTGATAAGGGTCAAATGTCAAATTCAAACCTATCAAAACATTTCACAGGCCTTACAGATGACATATACCAGAAAATCATTTTGATAGGCCTTATTCTAATTCAACTTACAAAATACTGCTGTGGTGGCGTAGACAGTCTAAAAACAGGGGGCAAAACCAATAGTGATTCACTTTTCAAGGGACACTTAAAACATGCCAAAACAGGGCTGCAAAGGGTCTTGTGGAGATTATTTGCACTATCTAGATGTCCTTCAATGAAGAGATTCAAGTTTGAGTTTTTGCAGGTCATAGAAGGGATACTATATACATTAACAAAAACATGATCTGAGTCACAGCTTATAAAAAGGAAGTAAAAAAAGTTATAACAAAAAATGGCCAACAATTTACCTCCTTAAGATCACACTTGACCTCATAAAATGAAGGTCAAGGTCACCAAGGTTTCTTACCTATTTATACCAAGATACATAACTGAAAGCCCCAAGACATATACATTTTTAGTTATCATGCAGAGGCAGCTGCATAATGAACTCAAAATCAATACATAACACACTTTGATCCAGGGGGGGGGATATAAATAGATTTCCTTGTTTCTCAAGTACAAATACGTAAAAGACAATATGTGTATATTTTTAGGATGTTTGGAATGGGTGAACAGATATAATAATGGTACAGAACCTTATGACTCAAAAAAGACTAAGAAAGCCATATAGTGCAATATTGTGAAAATTACACAAATCACATGTATACTGCATATAACGTAGGCTGATTTATATCAATAGATTGACAAAATGTTTCAAGTATCAGAAATTACAGTTAGGAGAGATTCAGTACTATTAATGGTGCTTTGTGAAGACAAACACACACTGTTTGTATGGTTAATACTGAATAACAAAGGTGATATAAAGCTACCTCAACTCACTAGAACTCACGCCATACACAACGCACATGGAAATGTATTTAACTCTGGAAAACTAGTGTGGATTCAGAACACTAACCAACTAATACATTTAACATTCCCTTTATAATAAAACCCATGGACAGATTTACAAACAACAAACAACTAGCTTTGTAATCTAACAACAAACAGTTGGTGACATGACTGAAACATGATCATGTCTTCAATGATAATGATCACACTGACAATCACATATTTCCTGCAGACAAAAATTACTGTCAAAACTTTTAAAAGTTTGCAAAAATTGATAAATAGTAACTGTTTTTACAATGTCTGTTACTTTTTTTTTCTTTTTTGAAAATTTAATGATACAATCACCATAGAAAGGCTACTCTTATAAATATATTACCAAAGCTAAGAAAAAGATGACACTACTTGTTGACAACAGCTGTGGACATTTAACAAGTGTGAGGACTAGCACCTAACAAGCCTGAACAATCTACAATTTGGTGGGCTGACAACAGATTTTGTGCTTTTCTGTGGGCTGTTCCATCACTTGTGTCGGTTCTTTTCACTGTGGCAAACCAGTACAGGACACGGGGCGTGGTGTAGAACATAGTCACTCACACTGCCTAGGATGGTCTTACGCAGCTTGCCCAGTCCACGTGACCCCATCACAACTGCAGTGGCACGTCTATTCCGCGCCAAAGTTGTCAAGAACTCCCCTGGCTTCTCAAACTCCATCACATACTCATGCGCTATCTGAAAAAAACACAAATCCAGCTACTCAAACATCACCAAAAACTCAGAGGTTGTCCACAGACTCATGTACAATAACACACTGAAACACTGTTGGAGATTCTCTAAATTATTTGACAAATTTATTGGATATCTGCGGGGCAGACTGATGTAACATCAACATAAGTCACTCTACAGTAGAACCTCGATTACTGGCCTTCTATCATCGGAATCTCCAGATTAACCGATCTGAAACTTTGTCTCCCTACATACATGTATAATGCATGGTCTAGCTTGAGTGACAATACTGGATTTTACACATTTTCGGAAACCATTAATTCTTGTACTTTATAACATGTACACGCGACAGAAATGCTTAACTTCTTTTATCTTTAACACCATTATTCAACTGGGGAGGGATCAATTCATTTACACGACCCCACTACACAATTTCTCTGATAATGTGCCTATCACTGAATAAGTGTTCAACTGGGTTTTGGAATTTATAATCTCCCAGAGTAGGTCGATTCACAGACTGACATGTATTAAAAGGAAATTAACAATGAATTACCAATCAAACATACCCAATCATTAAGATATGTTCGATCAGGGTTTTGTGGTTATTAATCTTCCAAAGTTTTTCAATGGACAAAATACATGAATCTGTTTGTCTAAAAATGAAACATCAATAATGTGTGTAGCAACTGAACACACCCACCTCAATTCCATGTAATATTTTAAACAAATTTTAAAATGACAATATCCATAGAAATGAAGCAAATAAGTCACAATTACATAGTCAGTTATATTGTATTACACAAAGATATTAAACTGTTTCATCAATGACCATCCCATATACATATTGCGTACCCAAAAAGATCATTCTTCAATTATCACCCACTTGATAACCTCATAGCCATCGGATTTCGGGCAATTTTGGATATCTGCACCCCTCAATTATCCAATCCGATTCTATGTCCCCAAATAAGCTTGGACAATCGTGGTTCTACTGTACTTATGCACACATGTAGAAAACTAAAACAAATCTGACATCATATGCCATTCATATTTTTTTAGCTGTTTCTACAAAAAATATAGAAGTTTCACAATAAAAAAAAGCTCAAACGTGTTCATCATGTCACAGAAATTTACATCACTTCAGCATTTATAAAATCAATTTAATAAAACGTTTTCAATGACATTTAACTCTCAATCAAAATGCCTCAAACGTGAATGCCAACAAAGGCTAGGACTCTACTTCAACACAAAATAAATCAAACAAAACTTAACAATATAAACGTATTTTATAAAATTCATGAGAAATACTAATTTATCTGAATCACTCCCCAAATCAATTTCTATTTATTAAAATTAAATAGAATTATAGCAATAAAGTGAACAATTTGATGATGTCTGAAAACTTGAAAAATAACTACACAAATTTTTCAAAATAAGTTTTAGATAAAAAAAAATTATGTTTATAAACCTCAAATATATCAAACTATTGCAAGGCGTACCTTTTTCTCATTTAAAATTGCAGTATATTTTTGTTCCAGATGAGCTGCCTTTTCTCTGCCAGCTTTCTCTTGGGACTCAAAGGCTAAAATCACAAGTTACAAACTGACAGAGTTTAAAGGACAAAATATTATGGTGACATTAATCTTCACAAAAATAATTTTACTGTGGGTAATTTTATTGTGGGTAGAAAAACAAATTCCTAAATGTTCACCTATCATTTTAAAATTTTTATCTGGTTACAAAAGTGTCAAATGAAGACAATATTACTATATAAACAAACTGGAATGCAAAGGGCATTTCCTTTTTATTTTAGTTGAAAATATAGAGTTTAGTGTTGGTGACTGTAAATAGGCCACATTTGTTAGCTTCTGGTTACATGTGGAGGGTTATGTAACAAGAACTAATTAGAATTGTGTCACAAGCTTCAGTAATAGAGGAGAATGCAGGAAACTCAAAAACATACACTTTACACTGAGTCTGACATGAACAACCAGTTGGCTGGCAGTATTTTTATAAAAACAAGCATTCTGATGCATGCATTTATCTCCCGCCATATAAATTAGATGTACTAAAGATAACATATTTTAACATGGTGCTCTAAATGTAATACTTTTCAAGTTATAATTGATTTAGTGCATGATTTCATGAATTTTAATGCATTAAAAATTATTTAAAAAATTCATTAAAAAAATTTAGCATGTGAAAGTTCTCCAAAATGTAGGTGAATGAGTTATTTGAGAAATATTGGCTATCTGCAATACTTTTACAGATAATTAGCATTTACTCATTTTGAGTAGGTGAATAATTAGCTACAGGTCTGAAACTTCACCAAGTGAAAGCTCTTCCAAAAGTAGGTGAATGAGTTATTTGAGAAAAATTGGCTATGTGCAATACTTTTTAGAGATAATTAGCATTTACTCATTTTGAGTAGGTGAGTAATTATCTACGGGTCTGAAACTTCACCATGTGAAAGCTCTTCCAAAAGTAGATGAATGAGTTATTTGATAAAAATTGGGTATCCGCAATAGTTTTAGAGATAATTAGCATTTATTCATTTTGAGAAGGTGAGTAATTAGCTACAGGTCTGAAGTCTGAAACTTCACTGAGTGAAAGCTCTTCCAAAAGTAGGTGAATGAGTTATTTGAGAAAAATTGGCTATGTGCAATACTTTTTAGAGATAATTAGCATTTACTCATTTTGAGTAGGTGAATAATTAGCTACAGGTCTGAAACTTCACCAAGTGAAAGCTCTTCCAAAAGTAGGTGAATGAGTTATTTGAGAAAAATTGGCTATGTGCAATACTTTTTAGAGATAATTAGCATTTACTCATTTTGAGTAGGTGAGTAATTATCTACGGGTCTGAAACTTCACCATGTGAAAGCTCTTCCAAAAGTAGATGAATGAGTTATTTGATAAAAATTGGGTATCCGCAATAGTTTTAGAGATAATTAGCATTTATTCATTTTGAGAAGGTGAGTAATTAGCTACAGGTCTGAAGTCTGAAACTTCACTGAGTGAAAGCTCTCCCAAAAGTAGGTGAATGAGTTATTTGAGAAAAATTGGCTGTCTGCTATACTTTTAGAGGTAATTCGCATTTACTCATTTTGAGTAGGTGAGTAATTAGCTATGGGCCTGAAACTTCACCATGTGAAATCTCTCCCAAAAGTAGATGAATGAGTTATTTGAGAGAAATTGGCTATCTGAATACTTCTAGAGATAATTAGCATTTACTCATTTTGAGTAGGTGAATAATTACCTACGGGTCTGGAACTTCACCATGTGAAAGCTCTCCCAAAAGTAGATGAATAAGTTATTTGAGAAAAATTGGCTATCTGCAATACTTTTAAGAGATAATTCGCATTTACTCATTTTGAGTAGGTGAGTAATTAGCTATGGGTCTGAAACTTCATCATGCGAAAGCTCTTGCAAAAGTAGGTGAATCATTTATTTGATAAAAATTGGCTATCTGCAATACTTTTATCAGATAATTCGCATTTACTCATTTTGAGTAGGTGAGTAAATATCTACGGGTCTGAAACTTCACCATGTGAAAGCTCTCCCAAAAGTAGATGAATGAGTTATTTGAGAGAAATAGGCTATCTGCAATACTTTTAGAGATAATTCGCATTTACTCATTTTGAGTAGGTGAGTAATTACCTACGGGTCTGGAACTTCACCATGTGAAAGCTCTCCCAAAAGTAGATGAACAAGTTATTTGATAAAAAATTGGGTATCTGCAATACTTTTAGAGGTAATTAGCATTTACTCATTTTGAGTAGGTGAATAATTAGCTACGGGTCTGAAACTTCACCAAGTGAAAGCTCTCCCAAAAGTAGATGAATGAGTTATTTGAGAAAAATTGGCTATCTGCAATACTTTTAGAGATAATTCGCATTTACTCATTTTGAGTAGGTGAGTAATTACCAACGGGTCTGAAACTTCACCATGTGAAAGCTCTCCCAAAAGTAGATGAATCAGTTATTTGATAAAAATTGGGTATCCGCAATACTTTTACAGATAATTAGCATTTACTCATTTTGAGTAGGTGAATAATTAGCTACAGGTTTGAAACTTCACCAAGTGAAAGCTCTTCCAAAAGTAGGTGAATGAGTTATTTGAGAAAAATTGGCTATGCGCAATACTTTTTAGAGATAATTAGCATTTACTCATTTTGAGTAGGTGAGTAATTATCTACGGGTCTGAAACTTCACCATGTGAAAGCTCTTCCAAAAGTAGATGAATGAGTTATTTGATAAAAATTGGGTATCCGCAATAGTTTTAGAGATAATTAGCATTTATTCATTTTGAGTAGGTGAGTAATTAGCTACGGGTCTGAAACTTCACTGAGTGAAAGCTCTCCCAAAAGTAGGTGAATGAGTTATTTGAGAAAAATTGGCTGTCTGCTATACTTTTAGAGGTAATTCGCATTTACTCATTTTGAGTAGGTGAGTAATTAGCTATATGGGCCTGAAACTTCACCATGTGAAAGCTCTCCCAAAAGTAGATGAATGAGTTATTTGAGAGAAATTGGCTATCTGCAATACTTCTAGAGATAATTAGCATTTACTCATTTGGAGTAGGTGAATAATTACCTACGGGTCTGGAACTTCACCAAGTGAAAGCTCTCCCAAAAGTAGATGAATAAGTTATTTGAGAAAAACTGGCTATCTGCAATACCTTTAGAGATAATTCGCATTTACTCATTTTGAGTAAGTGAGTAATTAGCTATGGGTCTGAAACTTCACCATGTGAAAGCTCTTGCAAAAGTAGGTGAATCATTTATTTGATAAAAATTGGCTATCTGCAATACTTTTATGAGATAATTCGCATTTACTCATTTTGAGTAGGTGAGTAAATATCCACGGGTCTGAAACTTCACCATGTGAAAGCTCTCCCAAAAGTAGATGAATGAGTTATTTGAGAGAGATTGGCTATCTGCAATACTTCTAGAGATAATTCGCATTTACTCATTTTGAGTAGGTGAGTAATTACCTACGGGTCTGGAACTTCACCATGTGAAAGCTCTCCCAAAAGTAGATGAATAAGTTATTTGATAAAAACTGGGTATCTGCAATACTTTTAGAGGTAATTAGAATTTACTCATTTTGAGTAGGTGAATAATTAGCTACAGGTCTGAAACTTCACCAAGTGAAAGCTCTCCCAAAAGTAGATGAATGAGTTATTTGAGAAAAATTGGGTATCTGCAATACTTTTAGAGATAATTCGCATTTACTCATTTTGAGTAGGTGAGTAATTAGCTATGGGTCTGAAACTTCACCATGTGCAAGCTCTTCCAAAAGTAGATGAATGAATTATTTGAGAAAAAATGGCTATCTGTAATACTTTTAAGAGATAATTCGCCATCTAGCACAGTTTTCGAGATATTAGCATTTTTTGTGTTTTGCAATTTTGCGTAAAATTTGTAAATTCAACATGACCGCCATTTTTGGTGAGTCAAAATTTTTTTGAAAATTGGCATGGCTACTCTGCAGAGATACCCTGCGGGTCAAAAATTTTGTCGAAAACGCTCTATCTAGCACGGTTTTCGAGATATAAGCATTTTTATGTTTTGCAATTTTTGCGAAAAATTCTAAAATTCAAAATGGCCGCCATTTTTGGCGAGAGAAAAATTTTTCAAAATTGGGATAGCTACTCTGCAGAGACACCCTGTGGGTCAAAAATTTTGTCGAAATCGCTCTATCTAGCACGGTTTTCGAGTTATAAGCATTTTTGTGTTTTCCTTATTTGGAAAATTCATAATGATTAATTAATCATTAATTACTCGGCCATTTCTTAACCAATCAATGCCAAAATCTATTGATTTTCAGATTTTAATAGAATGAATGTATTTGCCAAGTTTCAGGTGAATTGATAAAATCCCTTTCAAGTTATCTTCCGGACAAGCTTCCCCATCAAAAAAAGACATTTTTGGTCATGTGACCTCTATGATTGGTTGAAATGTCACCGCAGCATATTCAAAAAAATTCCCCAAGGCTACTGCATAAACCTGCCAAATTTGAAAAGAATCTGCGTAACGGTTACAGAGTTATAGGGAAAACAAAATGCGGAGCCTGAACGTCTCCCATACACAAACAAGCGTCCCTTGCGGGATGCTTAAAAAAGGAAAAAGCATCACCATGATAACAGTTCGCATTGCAGCAAAAATATCCTGAAAATTTTGGTTATAATATGTGTATGGGTTAAATTGCAATACAAATTGCAAGCATTGACAGGCAGGAACCCCAGACTGCAGGTACAAATAAATGGGCAACAAAATTGACATTTGGTTAATCTAAGGAATAAACTACAAATGTAACTGGTATACAGAACCTACAAAATGCCGTCGGATTAAGAACTTTCATGTAGCTGAAGACGGAGTAAAACTTGCAGATTTTATATGTTCACAATGAGAGGATTTCTTTTAACGACAGGAAGGCAATATGTACCTTTAGCTGGAAGCCTATTATGAAGTAACAGTTTGTCTATCACTGATACAAGATAAACAATGGCAACAGCTAACAACCTAACCAGCTCTTCATCCTCTTGGGTTAAATAAATCCTGCATCTTTGGTGAAAACTCATGCAAGGGTATAAGCTGTGGAACACCCACAAAATTTAACACCCAATAATCTTAAAAACATTGCCATGGTAACAAATGTTGTCAAGATACTTCCCAAACCTAATCAGCTCTAGATCCTCCCAGGTTAAACATATCCTGGAAATTTGGTGAAAATCCATGTAAGTCTTTAAACATCCACAAGGTTAAAGACTTAATAATCTTTAAAGTGTTACCATTGAAACAGCCATTGAAAGATACTCCTCAAAACTTTATCTGGTCTAGATCCACCTTGGGTAAAACATATTCTGAAAATCTGGGGAAAATCCATGCATGGGTTTAGACTGTGCAACACCCAAAACTTTATGCCCACTGCCACTGCCTGGACACTGCATGGGATGACTTTAACCCCAGCCTTCATGGTGGGGTTAAAACAAAAGTGTTGCCATAGTTACAGTTGTTGGGAGACAATTATGTAAAAGTACATATAATAATCATTTGCAGTAATCCATATATCTTTGTTATAAGAGAAACATGTCTCAAATATGGCAGGTGAACACACTTTGGCACAGCCAAAGTTAAAGGTCCATGATGCATACCTACACCTCTTAACCAATGTCCCTACCACGTGTCCACTTCTACACCTTACAAAATCCAAGAAATAGCCCGGACAAGATTATAAAACTCATGGTCACTACGACAAGGTCAAAGGTCAAGTCAAGATCACAACATGATGTTGGACACCCACAACCCCTAAGCAATGTCATCATCAACTATCAACTTCCTACACTTCACAGTTTCAGAGATATTGCCGGCCAAAATTTTAAAGGTTAAGGTCTTGCAAAAGATCAAAGGTCAAATCAAGGTCACATCATGATGTTGCACACCTACAACCCCCAACCAATGTTCCTACCAAGTTTCAACTTCCTACACCTTACAGTTTCTGAGATATAGCCCGGCCAAAACTTTATAGGTCAAGGAAAATACTGCAAGGTAAAAGGTCAAATCAAGGTCACACTATGACTTTGCACATTGCACTATGACGTGAAACACGTTACATCTTACGGTTTCCAAGATATAGTCCAGACAAGATTTTCAAACTCAAGGTCATTACAGAAAGGTTAAAGGTCAAATCAAGGTCAGACCATGACATTGCACACCTACACCCCCTAACCAATGTCCATGCCAAGTATCAACTTCTTACACCTTACGATTTCTGAGATACAGCCCAGACAAACTTTTTCCCGCCGCCCATCCGTCCATCCGGACACTATGGGTGAAAACAATACCCTGACAGTCCTTAAGGGCTTTTGGGTAAAACCAATCAACTCGGAAATTTCTTTAACTATCATGACTTTAGGATAACCTTACACTAAAGATCTACATATGTACATGTTTAATTCCAATGAAAACTCTCAATTACTGCTTCAAATATCACCCAAACATCATCAAAATATGTCCTAACCTTAAACTGAGTTTAAGTTTGCAACTGTGAAGGTTTTTAGGTCATCATAAATTCAAAGTTGTTAGTTAAGTTCGGCTGTATACAACAAAATGAGCCTGCCTAACTAGACTATATGGGCCTGCATCACCATAGAAAATATGCAGGAGTGTTTTGGTTCATCTACATGTGCAATGTTGGGATATATTCATGTGCTACCCATCTACAGGTATACATGTGGGTAAAGTAGTTTGCAAAAAAAAATCACTTGTTTTTTACCTCAATCTTGTTTGACTTTGGCGGGAAATCTTTTGATTTGGCTGATCTATTTAAGCTACAACATGACAGTTATACCATTGGAAGGTAATTTAACGTAATATTGTTATATCTCTCATTATGAATTTGAATATAATACACTATTTAATGTCAAATTATTAACTTAATACAATAAAATAAAGTTATAAAATACTGTGAATATTTTTTGTAGTTTTGTAGTTTCTTGTTTTGCACCTCAAAACACGACAACACAGTTTCAAAAGAAAGACTGAAAGTTTCTAACTAGCTTTTAATTATACGTCTTTACACATGTTTATGTACAAATATTTATAAGATGTTCTTACAACACTATGTTTCTCAAGTCAGAGACCCATTCTCTGCTCACATTTCTCAAGTCAGAAATCCATTCTGTAATGTTCTCTCTGTACGGTGGAATGCTCTGCCTTATACAGGCAACTTACCGACACAACAATGCCACCCAAACTTTAGAAAACTGTTGCTTTGAACATAAATATGGCACACACACATACCATGCGGCTACGGCTGCTCTACAGTTACGGGCGATCTATGATTGCGGCCAATCTACGGTTACAGCCTATCTACGGTTATAGCTAATCTACGGTTACGGTCAATCTACCGTTATGGCCAATCTACGGTTACGGTCAATCTACAGTTACGGTCAATCTGCGGTTGCGGCCAATCTACGGTTATGGCCAATCTACGGTTGCGGCCACTCTATTTTGTTACTACGGCCTCTCTGCCCATTACAGTTACAGCTCTGCTATATTTAGACTATATGCAACTTTAGTTCAATAGTTTATCTTCAGTAAAATATCATGTTATAGTCTATAATTACATTATTCTAAACAATTCACCATGATATTTTGAAGAAGTTTATACATTTGAAAACATCAAGCTTTCACTTGTACTTGCCCAAAGTTGTTCTGATTTTACCTACACTGAAAACTTTTGAACTCTGGTTGATGCCTTCAATGCAGTAAGAAGTTACACAAAAAAATAGGCCAAGGCCTGCTGCTTACTGGCGACCCGCATGTTATGGTTGTGCCACCCAAATACTTTTTTCATGCTATAAATGTGCAGCAATTAATATATGTTTTATACAATTTCGACGAAATCGCTCTGTCACACGGTTAAGGAGATACAAGCAATTTTGTGTTTTGTCATTTTTGGCAAAAATTCGAAAATTCAAAATGGCTGCCATTTTTGGGGAGGGGACAATTTTTTGAAAATTGCCCATAGTATATTTCTTAGATACCCTGTGGGTCGAAAATTACGACGAAATCGCTCTATCTCGCACAGTTAAGGAGATACAAGCAATTTTGTGTTTTCCCATTTTTGGCAAAAATTCGAAAATTCAAAATGGCCGCCATTTTTGGGGAGGGAAAATTTTTTGAAAATTGACATTAGTACATTCCTTAGATACCCTGTGGGTCGAAAATTTCGACGAAATCGCTCTATCTCGCACTGTTAAGGAGATACAAGCAATTTTGTGTTTTGCCATTTTTGGCAAAAATTCAAAATGGCCGCCATTTTTGGGGAGGGGAAATTTTTTTGAAAATTGCCAATAATACATTCCTTCGATACCCTGTGGGTCAAAAATTTTGACGAAATCGCTCTATCTCGCACGGTTAAGGAGATACAAGCAATTTTGTGTTTTGCCATTTTTGGCAAAAATCCGAAAATTCAAAATGGCCGCCATTTTTGGGGAGGGGAAAATTTTTTGAAAATTGACACTAGTACATTCCTTAGATACCCTGTGGTTCAAAAATTTCGACGAAATCGCTCTATCTCACACGGTTAAGGAGATACAAGCAATTTTGTATTTTGCCATTTTTGGCAAAAATTCGAAAATTCAAAATGGCCGCCATTTTTGGGGAGGGGAAAATTTTTCTGAAAATTGCCAAGAGACATTCTTTAGATACCCTGTGGATCGAAAACTTCGTCGAAATCGCTGTATCTCGCACGGTTAAGGAGATACAAGCAATTTTGTGTTTTTCCATTTTCGGCAAAAATTCGAAAATTCAAAAGGGCCGCCATTTTTGGGGAGGGGAAAATTTTTTGAAAATTGGCAATAGACATTCTTTAGATACCCTGTGGGTCGAAAATTTCGTTGAAATCGCTCTATCTCGCACGGTTAAGGAGATACACGCGGGTTTTTTTTTCAGCGTTAAGAAAAATCGTGACATTTAGTAAATCATTAATAAGTCGGCCATTTTGTATTGGATCACTTCGAAAAATTATTGATTTCCAGACATGTATATAACGAACGTACTTGCAAAATTTCATGTGAATAGGTGAAGCGCTTTTTAAGTTATCATCCAGACAAGCACACCCTTTTGAAAAACATGTTTTTGGTCATGTGACTTCTCTGATTGATTGAAAAACATGCAATGAGGAAAAATGATAGTCCTCTACCCAAGGAAGCTCCATACCAAATTTCAAAGAAATCGGTGCAGTAGTTTCTGAGGAGAAGAGGCTGGAAAAAAATTGTTGACGACGCCGACAACAACCACAACAACAACAACAACGAAGACAACGCCAGGCCATGCCATTAGCTTACGGCCGTTGGCCAGTAAGCTAACCGTTGGCCAGTAAGCTAAAAATTTACCTAAATATTTTGTGATTTCTCATTTATTTGTGGACGTAATTTAATGCCAATAAAATGAAGACACAGTTTTTAAAATATCGCACAATAATGGGGACACCCTTAAACCTGGTGGGATATGGGCGAAAAACTGCATTACTGTAAGTTAATTCCACAATTTTGAAGGGAGATTATTGTAGTTTGTTAGACATTTTTTGAATATTTGGTTGGCACATTATTCACCAAGGTATTTCAAGATGTGTACACTAAAGATGGGTTTCTAAAAATAATATTGTTGCCACTTTTTTGGCAGAAATCCTGAGATTTTACATACACCGCACTAATGTTTTCTATTTTAAGACATATAAATACAACAAAACACATTGTGACTTACTGTCTCTGCTAGGAAGAGAAGGAAACTCAGCACAGTGGCCCAGAATCACCAGATTTCCAGGTCTGTGCATGTGATTCAGGTACCCTGCGACAAAATAGGAACAACTCTCTCAGCACAGGACGATTAAAACAGGTAATACTCTGAAAAACCTTTGCTATCGTATTCCCCTTATTTGTTGACTCACAAAAATAGTTTGATAAAAATCAGCTCAGGCAATAAAAAGCATGGACAACTGATAATAAATGAGAGAAACAGAAGTGACAAATTAATTTTTTATAATTATAAAATTTCTTTATAATACTTATAGGAATGAACTAAACAGATACTAAGTATTAGTTTTAGTTAGAATTCATTACATGAATAATTTATGAGAAATACCAATGATGCCTTTTACTTACAATGAAATGCTTCTTCAGCAAATTGACTCGCATCTATCGCAATGACAATGATATCAGACTGTCCAGCCATTATTCTGTAAACAAATGAAAAGACATGTTGATACAAAAGCATTAAAACAAGAACAGTTACAAGAAGATCTAATCTGATTATTCACTAGATCTGCCACACAGGAACTACTATAAGTTCACATCCGATATCAAACTTGTATAAACAATGATAAGTGAGACATACTTTAATATCTAGTCACGTTGGATACTTCCAACATTCTGGATGACATTGAATAAAGAGAATAAAGATCAAACATCAGCACGCGTATAGAGGACACATACATCTGTTGAACATTTCACCCATAAAGAGATTCAACCTTTCACAGCTGAGAACCAGCCACGGTTTGCCAGTTGATAGCTGTGGTGTTTGCAATAGCCAAAAATCCCCTTATGTACACAGCCATAGTGTAAATAACCACTACACAATTTTTCATTTGGATAAAATTAGCATATTTCATAGAAACTCAGGAATGCTGTCAATGACAATCATATTTTAATTTGTTTCTAAAATTCACAGAGTATTTCCCTTCAGAACAAGCATTCTGACGCATACATTTATCTCCCACTGTATAAATTAGATGTACTAAAGATAGTGGAATATAAATTTTCTTGTGAGATGGAGGCACATGTAGAAGTGACAAGTTTAATGTTTGATTGCAATACTTTTAAAGACAAAAGGCATTTACTCACTTTATTAGCTATTATTCTGCCATCCAAAGAGCTACAGTTCTGCAACTTAAGGACGTATTTAGAAGAAATTGCCTATCTGTAACACTTTTAGAGATAAAAGATATTTACTTATTTTAGTGGCTATTACTCTGCCATCCAAAAAGCTACAGTTCTGCTACTTCACTATGTGGTAGATCACACAAAAGTAGGTGAATGACTTATTTAGAAGAAATTGCCTACCTGTAATACTTTTAGAGATAAAAGACATTTACTCATTTTAGTAGCTATTACTCAGCTGTCCAAAGAGCTACAGTTCTGCAACTTCACTATGTGGTAGATCACCCAAAAGTAGGTGAATGACTTATTTAGAAGAAATAGCCTACCTGCAATACTTTTAGAGATAAAAGACATTTACTCATTTTAGTAGCTATTACTCAGCTATCCAAAGAGCTACAGTTCTGCAACTTCACTATGTGGTAGATCACCCAAAAGTACGTGAATGACTTATTTAGAAGAAATTGCCTACCTGTAATACTTTTAGAGATAAAAGACATTTACTCATTTTAGTAGCTATTACTCAGCTATCCAAAGAGCTACAGTTCTGCAACTTCACTATGTGGTAGATCACACAAAAGTAGGTGAATGACTTATTTAGAAGAAATTGCCTATGTGTAATATTTTTAGAGATAAAAGACAATTACTCATGTTGGTAGCTATTACTCACCAATCCAAAGAGCTACAGTTCTGCAACTTCACCATGTGGTAGATCACCCAAAAGTAGGTGAATGACTTATTTAGAAGAAATTGCCTAACTATAATACTTTTAGAGATAAAAGACATTTACCCATTTTAGTAGCTATTACTCAGCTATCCAAAGAGCTACAGTTCTGCAACTTCACTATGTGGTAGATCACCCAAAAGTAGGTGAATGACTTATTTAGAAGAAATTGCCTACCTGTAATACTTTTAGAGATAAAAGACATTTACTCATTTTAGTAGCTATTACTCAGCCATCCAAAGAGCTACAGTTCTGCAACTTCACTATGTGGTAGATCACCCAAAAGTACGTGAATGACTTATTTAGAAGAAATTGCCTACCTGTAATACTTTTAAAGATAAAAGACATTTACTCATTTTAGTAGCTATTACTTAGCTATCCAAAGAGCTACAGTTCTGCAACTTCACTATGTGGTAGATCACACAAAAGTAGGTGAATGACTTATTTAGAAGAAATTGCCTATGTGTAATATTTTTAGAGATAAAAGGCAATTACTCATTTTGGTAGCTATTACTCACCAATCCAAAGAGCTACAGTTCTGCAACTTCACTATGTGGTAGATCACCCAAAAGTAGGTGAATGACTTATTTAGAAGAAATTGCCTACCTATAATACTTTTAGAGATTAAAGACATTTACTCATTTTAGTAGCTCTTGCTCAGCTATCTACTCACTTAGCTATTGACCTACATCTGCAAAAGCAACAAAAATATAAAGGACACAGGAAAGTAAGCTTTTCAAAAACTAGATGAATAACAAATGAAAAGATTTGCCTGACTTTGGTACTTGTGAAGGTATTTGACATTTATTTCCATCATAATTTTGCTACAAATAAGAAAATAGCTATTGCTCACTTATGACATGCAATGGAACCCCAAACGATATGCCATCTTATAGTTAAGGAAAAAGTAGCTGAACAAATTATTTGAGGAAAATCCTGTAACTGCAGTAGTTTTTGAGTTACAATGGATTTACTCAACAGTCACAATTTCAATGTAGTTATTACTCAGCTGTCCAGTGTGCAACATGTTTGCAACTTTACTATCTGATAGCTCATCAAAAACTAGATGAATAACATATTTGAAAATATTTCCCTAACTTGAATACTTTTGAAGATATTTGAAATGTACTTATGTTGTTATTTTGCTACAAATAAGAAAATAGCTATTACTCACTTATGGCATGCAACAGAACCCCAAACTATATGCCATCTTATAGTTAAGGAAAAAGTAGCTGAATAATATATTTTAGGAAAATACTCTAACTGCAATAGTTTTGGAGTTACAATGGATTTACTCAACAGTCACAATTTCAAAGTAGCTATTACTCAGCTATCCAATGTGCAACAGGTCTGAAACTTTACTATGTGATAGCTTATCAAAAAGTAGATGAATAACATATTTGAAAAGAATTCCCTAATTTTAATACTTTTGAAGATATTTGAAATTTACTCATGTCGTTATTTTGCTTCAGATAAGGAAATAGCTATTACTCACTTATGGCATGCAATAGAATCCCAAACTGTATGCCATCTTATAGTTAAGGACAAAGTAGCTGCATAACATATTTTAGGAAAATACTCTAACTGCAATAGTTTTGGAGTTACGATGGATTTACTCAACAGTCACAATTTCAAAGTAGCTATCACTCAGCTATCCAATGTGCAACAGGTCTGAAACTTTACTATGTGATAGCTTACCAAACACTAGATGAATAACATTTGAAAAGAATTCCCTAATTTTAATACTTGTGAAGATATTTGAAATTTACTCATGTCGTTATTTTGCTTCAAATAAGGAAATAGCTATTACTCACTTTTGGCATGCAATAGAATCCCAAACTGTATGCCATCTTATTGTTAAGGACAAAGTAGCTGAACAACATATTTTAGGAAAATACTCTAACTGCACTAGTTTTGGAGTTACAATGGATTTACTCAACAGTCACAATTTCAAAGTAGCTATTACTCAGCTATCCAATGTGCAACAGATCTGAAACTGTACTATGTGATAGCTTATCAAAAAGTAGATGAATAACATATTTGAAAAGAATTCCCTAACTTTAATACTTTTGAAGATATTCGACATTTACTTATTTCATTATTTTGCTACAAATAAGAAAATAGCTATTAATCACTTATGACATGCAATAGAACCCCAAACTATATGCCATCTTATAGTTAAGGACAAAGTAGCTGAACAACATATTTTAGGAAAATACTCTAACTGCACTAGTTTTGGAGTTACAATGGATTTACTCAACTGTAGAATTTCAAAGTAGCTATTACTCAGCTATCCAATATGCAACAGATCTGAAACTTTACTATGTGATAGCTTATCAAAAAGTAGATGAACAACATATTTGAAAAGAATTCCCTAACTTTAATAGTTTTGAAGATATTCGACATTTACTTATGTCATTATTTTGCTATAAATAAGAAAATAGCTATTACTCACTTATGGCATGCAATGGGACCCCAAACGATGTACCATCTTATAGCTAAGGACAAAGTAGCTGAACAACATATTTGAAGAAAAAGTTGTAACTGCAATAGTTTTTGAGTTATGAGCCCTTTACTCCAAGTAGCTAAGATTGCTATTACTCACTTTTCTTTAGGCCTAAGTCCATAAAACCAAAAAATTTTCGAGGGCGTGAAAATTCATTGAGACAATTAATTTACAAATCTGTAGCTGTAGTAGTTTTGGAGAAATCTGCATGACTAACTAACGCACGCACGCACACACAGGCATCATTTCATAATCTCCATCCCGGGCTTTAGCCCGGCGGGAGATAAAAAGGGAATTTTACTTCACCATGCATTAAATATCTTTATTTTCTCAAATGCAAAAACAATATCTGCCATTAAAGCCATTTAATAAGGGTACATTTTACATAAAAAAGTCACTGTGGTTAGTTACTCATTTTACTGGCATGGAAATACTACCATCATGTACTGTTATGCATGTTCGTGAAAAAGGGTCAACTCTCTTATTTAGCAGATGCGGGCAATCATATACTGTTTTATACCAAAATATCCAGCGTAACACATACAGGTTCGGACAATTGGGGATGCAGACACAGAAATTTAATGACAATTTTTCAGGGTAGCACAGGTGTGGACACAGGTGATACCTAAACCATAGCAAATTCACAGAATTCTGTGACATAAATTCACCTGACACGCGTTCTAATATGACACAGCCATGTCAGTTAAACTGATTGGCCAAAAGCCACGGAAACACAGCCAAGTGTTATGTAGCTGGACGATTTTTTCAGTGATTATGTTGCTGTACAATATCTCAATTTTAAAATATTTTATGCAAGTTTACAGTTTATTTATGAGTTTCCCCATTGTTATTTAGTAGTGTGACTTTCTCTATGATGGTTGCTGCTCCAGTAATTTCTTATTCTTTGAAAAAAAATACGAAATTTAGTTTCAACTTTTGCTACCATGTATGTCGACTAGCATTCGACAGCAATGTGTATTACAGGGGATCATGTACCAAGGGTCGACGGTAATAATATATATTTCTTCTCTCCCTTCAGTGTACTGTTATACGTTTTCTTTGGTGTATCAGTATTAAACTGATTTTTTAAGTATTTTATATGAAAGTTATACTATATTTTTAAAAAAAATCACCATTTCACCTATTTTTACTGGTTTCTGTATATATTGCCGTATTTACCGCATATACCGGCATATTGTTTACTCATGGTTATTTTTATTTGGGAATTCCCATGAATTTTCCCATTCGACTTTCATCAATTCCTAATGAAATATGCCAAAAAATACCGCAAATAAAGTGCATAAGGTAGTGAGTTATTATTTTACTTCATTGGCGTTTCTGACATGATATGACGTCATATGGCTACAGTCCGGTGGAATAATGTTCCTTCAGTAGCGAAAGGGTTAAATATTAGTTACTATACACAAATTATTACTGTACAAATTATCAGGAACAATTTGAGGGTTGTCTTATTGAAACTGGCCAAAATTAAGCACTTGAGAGCACTATAACCCTGGCTTTGATGTCACAGCATTACATTTAATTGGGCGATTTTTTCCATAGAGCAAGTGATGTAAATTCGCCAATGGATGTAAATTCGCCAGTTTTTGGTTTTTGTCAATTTTACAGCACAAATATGGAAAACATGTCATAAATTGGTTAAATATATATAGAAAGAAAAAGGAGACGAATGTCAGAGTGTACCACGAGACGACAATCTGAGGCTACGGCCAACTATAAATGTCTATTTTTCTTAGACATTGGCCATGATGCCTTGCGGCCATCCGAGAACAGCAATCAGTCCCACATGGTAAGCTTGTAGCTTATAAAAGCTACATTTAAGTAATTAAAATTTTCAAATCTATTGCACTAGAAGATTTTATCATCCAACTTTATATATTTTCACTGTTTTTTAGTATATTTTTGAATAATGCACTCTTACAAGTGACTTCAAAAAGTGTAAATTATGCAATTGTTAACAAATACCGCCAATAATTTTAAACTTCTCTAGAACAAACTTTTGAAAAGTTACACCTGTTATGTTTGCTATTATGCTTGAAAAAGTTGTTTTTCTTTCAAAAAACCAGCAAATTTAGATCCATTTTCATGAATAATAGATAGTTTTTGTATGAAATAATAATAACAGCTCCCTCAGTGAACCTATGTCCAGGTATTTTTTTTCCAGTTTTGGACAATGCAGGACTGTGCCATATTTATAAAAGAAAAAAATTGTGACTTGATGTAGCAGAAGCAAAAGTGAAAAAAAATGGCGAATTAAATTACATCAAATGTGAGATTCTTGTCTTTCATAGTGACATTCAACCAGTAAATGCCCATGCAGAGGTTAATTTATTGAATTTAAATTGTATTTTAACAGACCACTTTATATGTATTCTTCTACCACCACATTGTCAAATGATATACACCATAATCAATAACTGAGGTGGATGTTGTTACATTTGTTTTCAAGCTCTATATTTTAATAATTTAACTCTATTATCAACCGTTTATACCACAAACCGGAAATACCAGTAAACGCTCATTTTGCAGATGAATAGAAGCATTTGTCCTTGACCTCTAACAAAAAATATGAGGCGGGCGTTCACTGGTGTTATGCTTTTCAAGCATAATACCTACCAGACTGTGAAAAATTTAAGCTAAATAATTATTTTACATCTTTTCTAGCCAAAAATTATTACAGTAGCGTAGGAAGGGGGGGGGGGGGGCAGCGATGGCGGCATAATTGGGCTTTATGAATCATATTCGGGGGCCTTTTGAAAGTGGGAAGGCCATCATATCCTTTGAACCCCCACTTTTTGACATTGTAAACCCATGATATTTGATAAATTTTGGAATTTTTTTCAAGAAATTCACATTCTATCATGGTTAAATATATTTTGAGATTAACTTTTCAAACTATTTTAACCAGATGAAGCAAACACAACTTAAATTTAAGAAAAATATAACCGTAAGCATATAATATTAAGAAACATAACCATGTAATTCAAAGTACAATGAGATACTGATGTGGTAGCCACTGTATGTTTTAAATATGTTGCTAAATTTATGAGTGATGTCACAACCTTTGACTGTTGCTAGGGACTTTATGATGTAATTGTAGTATATAGTAGGTAACTGAGCCATATGGTCTTGAAAGTGTGATAGTGTCCCAAATGTAGTATATAATTTTTTATAAAAAACTTGAGTTTTGATAGAAAGGCCTGTCAGACAGCACTATACTTCAACTAGAGTGATTTTAGATTGTATCCTGAGCAGTTTCCTATCTACATTTTCTTTTGTTAAGAGGGATACATTAAATGAAAGTTGTTAATGGTATTTTAATTACATGAAAGAGTTTTTGAATTGATATGATTCATAAAGCCCAATTATGCCGCCATCGCTGCCACATAGATTTATTTCTTCATGAAATAACTTACAAAATATTTTACTTAGAACTTTTAAATTTGGCATGTGGGTAATATAAGTAACATTGAAAGATCAAAAATATAGGTCATCAAAATATAAATGCATTTATATACAGCTTTAGTCTTGCTTCTTTCTAAAGCTTTGGGCAAAAACCATATTGCTTGTTATTCAGTTCTACATCCATAGTGCATCCATTTTTTGCAACGGGATAATGGTCATTGATGCGGTGAGTTTGGGTATGTTGTGCCTGGTTGTTTTAATGGGATGCCAAATCCAGTCATTCTGTAGCCCAATCACATTCATTGCATTTCATTGTCCAAGCCACCGAATATCTTTTAACCCAATAACCCATTGACAATATTAATGCTCGACTTAAAACCCAGGTTGACAACTTATTTTTATAGCACTTTATTCTCATAAATATATAGTAAGTTTGTAATACAACAAAGGTTAAAGTATAGGGTTTTATGTTCCATTCAATAGCCAGAGTCATACAGGGATAGGCCCTTGGCATCGCCACATGTGGGACTCGAATTTGTTACCCCAGAAATGGCTGCCTATTAGGTGCTGAATACAACTATAACAAACTTTCATACAGTTTAGGTTTGTCTATTCGCAGATTAGTGTGGATCCAGAATGAATATGAGTTTAGGGACCCTATGGCGTAATGAAGGTCTTCTTTGAGCGATTTTCTAGTTTGTGAATGCCCCTACCCTCCAACTACTTCCCGAATTTTGTTTATGTTAACTTGCATGTTGAAATTTGATCATTTTGTGTTTACTCATGAAAGTGTTTTAAGCAAAATTAACCATTGAACAATTTTGTATTTTCTCAATGATACAGTAACTTCTGTTAGTGTAAAATTAAGTTTGTTGTATATTCATAGAAGATTCATTTAAGATTGAAGACAAATTCTTCAAATTATTTTGCAGTTTATGCCCACTTTACCTTTGCTCCACAAAAATGATACTAAAAGTTTGAAAGAATATCCTTAGGACTCCAAAGCCCCAACAAAATGACAAAAACATTTACATTTTCACTTAATATCCCCTTGACTCCTTGAGAATCGTATCACACCTACCGGTGTCCTAAATTAACAGAACTGCTAAATTTAACTTTGCCCCCAACCCCTCCACTTTTCATATGCTTCCTACGCTACACTATTATTAACGTAGAAGTAAATTTTCAAAAGTTTGTCCCAGAGAAGTTTAAAATGTTAGTTCGTTTGTTTAAAATTGCACGATTTACACTCTTAAAATTTTTGTTGGCTTGTTTAAAACTGCATAATTTACACTCTTTAAAGTCACTTGTAAAAATGTTATGGAAAAATATACTTAATACTGTGAAAATATAAAAAAAGTTGGATTATAAAATCTTGAAGTGCAATAGATATGTATCTTATCTATTTATATTTACACAGTGGCTATTATGCCGACGATCGTCGGTAAAATAGAGCATGGCTTATTTTACCGACGGTCAGCACAATAAGGTTCAGGCTATTTTACTAACTACATATATTATTTAAAATAGTGTTGATCAATTTTTCATTATCAAAATTATGTTTTGCATTATCCTTTTTTACAGTGAATATAATGTATTTTAGAAATAAGTTTTATTTTCTTCTTATAGGGTAATGGTTCCTTGATCGGTGTAAATCAAATGACAGGCTAGTCATATTTTCTTTGATTTTGTGAAAATATTAAAGGAGAAATGGGAAAGTATCAGCCATCACACTATATCATACACAAAAGAAAAACTGAAATATTCAGTCAAACCCTAAATACACTGCAGATAGCAGCTCACCTGGTAAATCAAAGAACATCATTTTCATATCTACCTTTTCATTGTCTCAACAATTACGCTGTACACGTGTGTTCTGGAATATGTTCTATACTGCTTCCCTGCATAAGTTGGCCGCGGGTCGTAAGTTGGCCGCCACTCATTTAAAAGTATCAAACAGACGTACGTGTGTCTGCACAGGTTTTAAAAGTGGTAGTTATAATAAATCTTATTATAATAGACCATTCAAGAATGATACAGGCCTTTAGATTGTTTTATGGACATCTCGGCCCACTTCAAAGTCGGCCCACTACAAACTCGGCCCACGGCAAACTCGGCCCACTGCATGCAAGAGGCCAAATAAAGGTAAATTGTAAACATTTATAGGTAAGTTAATATCTCATATTATTTCCAAGAACAAGATTGTGCATAATTTCACAATCAAAATGATACCAAACATGTACATGTTTGTTCCCAAACTTATGAAATGTAGAAGTTAACTAATAAAATCTGGAAAATTCTGACTCTATCATTTCACATGTGACTCTTAAACTCTATCACTTTATATGTGACTCTTAAAATTGGGCTTTAATACAAACGTAAAATATAGTGCCCCATATAGCAAATATGTAATATAATATGTAAATAAATAAAAAGGCATTGTGATATTGAACAATATGTTTGAAACGGGCCGACTTTGACACGGGCCGACTTTGAAACAGGCTGACTTTGAAGTGGGCCGAGCCGTCCAGATTCCTTTAGGTTTATAGAAATTTCAAAATGTGATGATGGCGGCCAACTTACGACCCGCGGCCAACTTATGCAGGGAAGCAGTATACTGTTCACTCAATGCAGGAGTTACAGTTACATATAGGCCTTACTCAGGCTTACTGTGCCTGTAAACATCAAATCCATTACTGATACGGTCAGCAGGCCTGGGACGAATACTTTGAAAAGTATTCGACAAAGTATAATTTAACAAAATTATGATATGTCTTTACTATTTGTGCTGTAAAATTAACAAAAACCGAAAGGTGGTGAATTTACATCACAAGCTTGCTCTAGGCTGGCGATTACTAGTGGAAAGCCACTATAGTTCACCACTGTACAGTATATGCAATGTGCGATAGCGTAGGAATGATTAAAAGGAACGAGGGGACAAGTGAAGATAGAGGCGCCGCTCGGAAAACCGACGGAAGATCTCCCCCCTCGACCCATGTTTTAGTGGCGTTTCGACTGAATGCGCCTCTTTCTTCACTTGATCCGGAACGAGCGTGGGACAGTGATATTTGGTCTAATTTTAGGCGATTTTCCGTACTTCAAAATAGAAATTCCGAATTTTACTGCAGTAGAAACAACCGTGGAAACAGATGCCCATAAGGACGCGCGGTGCGGACAACTGCCATACAAAAACACGTTTTCTGTATTTTTAATACAAAAACAAATTAAACCCTGCCCATAAAATTTATCTGAAAGTACATATTTGAAATTCTACCAATTGGTTACTAAAGGCCAATAAAGGAAGAACCAGGAAGTAGCGAAGAAATCGATATATCGCTCAGATCTATTAGGGAAATACTAAACGCTATGAGCATTGCAAGTCCCCGAAAAATTTTCACGTTTTTAATCTAGAGCAAGTGATGCAAATTCGCCACTTTTTGGTTTTTGTCAATTTTACAGCACAAATATGGAAAACATGTCATAATTATGTTGCATATACATAGAAAAAATACTTATCTATTGCCCTACAACATTTCATAGTCCAACATTTTATATTTTCACAGTATTAAGTATATTTTTGAATAATACTTTTTTACAAATGACTTTAGAGAGTGTAAATTATGCAATTTATAACAAATACCAACCAACATTTTAAACTTCTCTGGGACAAACATTTGAAAATTTAAATCCATGCTAATAATAATTTTTGGCTAGAAAATATGTAAAATAATTATTTAGCTTAAATTTTTCACAGTATGGTAGGTATTATGCTTGAAAAACAGTTTTTTCAAACAACAGCAAATTTAGATCCATTTTCATAAATAATAGATATTTTTGTATGAAGTAATAACAGCCCTCTGAGTGAACCTATGTCCAAGTGAGATAATTTTTTTACATCACTCACTCTAATGTATCTAATCTAAAAAGGATATTTGTAACCATGCATGGTACGGTTATAAAATCTAACCCTCCACCTGAGACTAGTAACTTTTCTCACGGTCCAAAATATTTCTAAAGTTACAGGTCTAGGTGTCCTGTAACTTACAAAAGTACCTTTAAAGTCAATATTGGGGTTTTACGTCCCATTCAACAGCCTGGGTCATATATTGGGACAGGTCATCAGCATTGTTACTTGTGGGACTCGAACCCACAGAGGTGACAGCCTATGATTAGATGCCAAACTTGCTAACCACTAGGCCACGATATGGAAATGGCATTGGACACCATGGGATATAGAGGAGGTGAAAATTGTAACGATAGCCTTTCAGAACTGTGTAAATTACAGTATGTAAAGGTGTAGGAGAAATAACACATATAAGAAAATGAACAGTCCCCTCAGACAATAGAGAAGGGGGTTGTGATTAAGTATAGACATTTGATTAATTCCTGTTGTATAAATAGCTTTCATTATATACAGATCCTTCAATTATTTGGTATTTACCATTTTTTTGGATGCTGTGATAGAGATGTGCATAATTTTGATGTACCTATTAGTAAGGATATTTTAATTATATAAAGCTTGAGTATCATGACATAAGCACGGCTAGAATTCCAATGTCTAATGAAATAGAAATTTAATATAATTTGGACTAAATCTCACGTACTTGGGATAATTTGGTCTTATTCACAACTGGATTTGTTCAATATCAGGGTAAATAAGATAACTCTAAAGCATATTTTGTTTCATTGATTATGTACTGTGTAATTACTATAACACTGAAGGAATTAACAGTAATACAATTATTGTAGAGGTTGCCAAATATTTGTTCCGTAAGTAACTACAAGGATAACAACCAGTTTTTATAGTTGTACTATTTTTTATTTGCTTTTGTAACCCCATGTACCTGAAGTAATATTCTTGCCATCACAGAAAATAACCTTAAATCATTTATTCTTTAGCACTTTCTACTTAGACAATTTTGAAACTCAGTATTGATTCAACCTACATTGAAATATGGCCTGGCAACTTTTGCCAAAGCCCTGTAACATTCTAGAATCGCAGGTCTCGTGGACCTGGAAAGTTTTCCCGACTAACTACATACACTGTTTATAGTGCTTATAATCTCCATCATTTGGCAGACTCTAAGGCACAACCATGAATTAGCATATTAAATAAAAGTTGGTCCATTAATTGAAGCCAGTTCATACCAGAGAAGACACAGGAAGGTGTGATGTTTGAGACAGATAGGATTTTATATACAGGTAAGTTTTGAGCTTTTTCCTGAAAGAGGTAATAGATGTATATTGTGTAACTTCGGAAATTTCAAATCTTGAGAGCACTGAAGGCAAAACTAAGACTGAAATATGACTGAATAGCTTCACAAGTGTTACAAATATGTTTGGAGGAGAAATCTGCATGAAACAAAACAACCAGATTTATAATAGTATCGGCAGGGTGGAGAAGCTTTCCAAGGAAAAAAAACAGGGAAGTGAAAAGGCAGTTTTTGAGAGTCAGCATTTGAACCAAAACAACAAAATTTGTCGGGATTAGTTTTAAGTTATTGAAAGACATTCATTTTTGGGCATCTTTAAGGCAAGCATTCAGTTTAGCCAGAGCAGAATAAGGGTTGTTACGAGATAAAAAATTTAATGAAATTTAATGTCAGGATTAGAGTCAATGAGCTTGCCTAACAGAGTTGCATAAGGTGAGAACCATAATGGACCCAGCACTGATCCCTTTGGGGATCAATAGATGAGCCAACATAATTCAGATGGTGTTGAAGCTGTCTTAGTGGCGTGACAATGATCATTCAAGCAGGAACCCATTTGTAGACAGTACCATTGAGACCAAACCAGTATCTGAGACTGCCAAGGAGGATATGATCGATGATCAATGGCATACAAGCAAATAACAAGCCAAGTAACACCACTCATGTGCGTTCATCCTGTGCAAGAAAAAGTTGTATCCACCAGAAAAACGACTCACCAAAGCCAATCAACCATCGCTTAACCTTGAAGGGGGAGCCCAAGGTCAAATCTGACCGCATCAAAAGAATCCCAGCCCAGGATATCCTATAAGTAGGTTTCACAATGCAAACCCCTAGGACCAATAATGATCGAGTTATAAGTACTTTTAAGTTTTGCTATCCTCGTTTGACCTTGAAGGAGGGGTCCAACATCAAATCTAGCAACATCAAAAGATTCCCAGCCAATGATTAACCATAGGTTGGCTTCACATACCAAACCTCTAGGACCAAGAATAAGCGAGTTATAAGCATTTTTAATTTTGACTATTCTCGTTTGATATTGAAGGAGGGGCTCAAGGTCAAATCTGACCACATCAGAACATTACCAACCCATGATTTCCTGTAAGTTGGTTTCACATTGCAAGCTTCTAGGACCAATAATAAGGAAGTTATAAGCACTTTTAAGTTTTGCTATCCTCGTGTGACCTTGAATAATGGGTCCAAGGTCAAATCCAACATCAAAAGATTCCCAGCCAATGATTTTTTATAAGTTGGTTTCACATTGCAAACCTGTAGGACCAATAATTAGCGAGTTATAAGCACTTTTAGGTTTGGTTATCCTCGTTTGGCCTTGAAGGAGGGGCCCAAGGTCAAATCTGACCACATCAAGAGATTCCCAGGCCATGATTTCCTGTAAGTTGGTTTCACATTGCAAGCCTCTAGGACCAATAATTAGCGAGTTATAAGCACTTTTAAGTTTGGCTATCCTCGTTTGACCTTGAAGGAGGGGCCCAAGATCAAATCTGACCACATCAAAAGATTCCCAGCCCATGATTTCCTATAGATTGGTTTCACATTGCAAACCTCTAGGACCAATAATAAGTGAGCTGTAAGCACTTTAAGGTTTGGCTATCCTCATTTGACCTTGAAGAAGGGGCCAAAGGTCAAATCTGACCACATCAAAAGATTGCCAGCCCATGATTTCCTGCAAGTTGGTTGCACATTGCAAACCTCTAGGACCAATAATAATCGAGTTATGAGCACTTTTATGTTTGGCTATCCTCGTTTGACCTTGAAGGAGGGGTCCAAGGTCAAATCTGACCACATCAAAAGATTCCTAGTCCATGATTTCCTATAGATTGGTTACATATCCCAAACCCCTAGGACCAATAATAAGTGAGTTATAAGCACTTTTAGGTTTGGCTATCCTCGTTTGACCTTGAAGGAGGGGCCCAAAGTCAAATCCGACCACACCAGAAGATTCCCAGCCCATGATTTCCTATAGGTTGATTACACATTTTGTTACCTCTAGGTCCAATAATAAGCAAGTTATAAGCACTTTTAAGTTTTGCTATCCTCGTTTGACCTTGAAGGAGGGGCCCAAAGTCAAATCTGGCTACATCAAAAGATTCCCAGCCCATGATTTCTTATAGGTTGGCTTCACATACCAAGCCTCTAGGACCAATAATAAGGGAGATATAAGCACTTTTCATAACAAAGAAACGCCTGTGGTGTCCATCCTGCTTTTCAAAATGAGGCCAAAAATATTCTTAGTCAGGATTTTGTAATAATTAACATATCCTGCGAATTTGAGATCTCTACCTATAATACCCTTTGCTCTAGAGGGCCAACAAAACTCCCTGCTGAAAGTAAAAAAAATGGCTGTGGCGGCCATATTGTTTTTCAAAATGAGGCCAAAAACATTCCCAGGCAAGATTTTATGGTTATGAATATATTCTGCAAATTTGAGAAGGCTAGCTCTAATATTTTTTTCATTATAGCAGTAACGGTGAAATCCTTCTACACACTGCAGCGGCGGCGTAACAAAGTGAAATCCTTAGTATCCACCAGATGCTATCTGGTGGATACAATGATAGTTAAACGTTTCTAAATATTATTTTTCAAGGCTGCCACAAATCATAGATGTATCTGTATATATATATATTCACGAACACTAAAAATGACTCATTAATAGTTTACTCAGTATTAATGCAATAAAATTGTCAGTGTACTTGTTTACGCTTGTATTTTTAACATTTGAGATCATTTTGTTCAGTGGAGTTGAACAAAACGCTGACTGGCAACCAATAAAAAGACAAGCTTCATCTTGGTGAGCCTGAAGTTAATATCTCACTACTTTTTCTATGACCTTTGACATGAAGTTTCAATTGGGAAAAGGTCTGTCGTTTTTGACCATATGTCTGCCATGGATAGGTTTAAAGGAGCAGAAGGACACGGACCTGTTTATGAAATATTTTGGACAGTTATCAAAGTCTCCCTAATGACCTAAACTACATTGCCATTAATAAAAAAGCCTTTAAAACTCTTGGGGTGTGGTTTTGTGGTGATTGTCATATCAGCAATAATCTAAACTATAAATTTAGAATAGAGAAAGTGGAAAAACTATTATTCATATGGAAAGCAAGATGTCTCTCACTGAAAGGAAAAATAACTATACTGAAAACCTTAGTAGTCCCTCAGTTTGTTCACTTGTTTAGTACCATATTCACTCCAGCGAGTGTCCTAAAAACAATTGATACAATGTTTTTTAATTTTTTATGGAATAATAAACCCCTCAAAATTAAGAAAAGTGTAATCACAAATAGCTTCACAGGAGGAGGGTTGAAGATGCCAGATATCAGTAGCATTCACTGTGTTCAAAAATGTTTATGGATAAAATATTTGACTGATGCCTGTGAAAAAAATGGAAAGTATTAAGTTATCAACTTCTAGGCTTAAAACCAGAAATGCTAGATTTTAAACCACCTCAAGCATCTTTAAAAGTTGCAAAAACAAACTTTTATCAGCAAGTTTTAGACTGTTGGTCCCTTATAAAAATCAGGGAGCCTACAAGTGTTAACGAAGTCCTTAATGAATATATACTGTACAATCGATATGTAAAAATTGACAATAAGTGTCTTGATTCTTCAATATTGCTACAAAAGGAAGGGCATCAAAAGATTAAATTGTTTGATATAGTGGATTCAGAAGGGAAGATACTATCTTTTGAGAGATTAGTTAAAAAAATTCCCCTGAGGTTATCTCTTTTGGAATATTTTGGATTAACAAAAGCAATACCAAATCATTGGTTAAGATCCATAAACCCTAAAAATATACAGGAACAAAGCAAATTAAAAAAGTGACCAGATTACAATTACCATAAACAAAAGAATTAAGCCCTTGTCCATAATCCAAAGTCAAGACTTATACTGGGAATTAATGACTGGAAAGGTTGAACCCCCATCATCACTTAACATTTGGCATGACTTATTCCCCTTTCTTGAATCTAGTAATTGGGATGAAATTTTTGAAAGAATCTCTTTGATAACAAAGGAACCAGCCTTACAAACTTTTCAATACAAGGTAATCAAAAGAAACATTAATTGTAGATACAACCTTTATAAATGGAAAATAACTGACTCTCCTTTGTGTACTTATTGCTCAACAATAGAACATCACCCTTTTTCATGTGGGCCAACATTGAAATTCTGGCATGAAGTAACAAAATGGACTAGGAAAAATTTGGAAGTTACACTCAATTTTACAATCTGTGAAATATTGTTTGGCATACCTTTTCATGGAGACATAAATTTGTTCATTATTAATAGTCTAATAATGCATGGTAAAAAAATATTTAAATAACAGGAAATATAACAGTAAACCAATTATATTTAGTGATTTCTTGAATGAATTTAGAATGAAGATGAAAGCTCTTTGTAACCTCTACAAGCAGGAGGGTGTAAAAAATATGGTAGTAGAAATGGTACTAAAGTTAAATGAATTAATTTAATTATCTAGCCACTTTGTACTTCTTATTATCTAATTGGAAAGTAATATAACTATGCAGTGTCTTGTCAATTCACAATTTGGTAAGATAAAGATCAGTAGCTTTTTATGTTTTCTGTTTTGTCCTGTGTCAATGCTTGTGACGTCATACTGTAACATTGCATATTGTTTGTACCATTTTGTAAAACACTGTACACTGTCTGTACTATTTTGTAATATTGTATGTAGTCTGTACTTTTATGTATCCCAAAAAAAAAACAATAAAAAAAATTTTTTTGGACACTTAACAGTTTCAAGTGATATATTCAATATTAAAGTAGTAGTGGTGAGGATATCCCAGTACTCTGTGACAAGGAATGTAGGCATTGCGTAAAGGGAGCATGGCTAGTTGGGGTAATTTGTGATGATTTTTAGCCTTTGCAACATGAGATAACGCAGACACAGCAGGCTAAGAAAGATTAAGACTAATCTGTTGTGGAAAATGAGACTGTGAAGGAGAAAACATTTTTAAAAATGTTATTAGTGAAAAATCAGTCAGAAGCTGAGGAGATTTGATTGAAATGATCATTTGGAAGTGTTATCTGTAGAGCAAAGCACTTTGAGTTTATCATATTTTTGCAGGTTGTGATGATTTCTGTAAATATTTGTGTAAATATGTATACAGAGAGATTTTTTCGTTACCTCTCTCTCATGAAACGTTTACACCTTGGCTTCCCAAACTGATAGTATATGTCCATCATTGAAGCCCCATGGAAATAACTTTGAATTCATTTTGAGAAAATGGCCGCCATGTGCATTTCCTTCAAAATAACCAACCTTTCTATATTGACAAACTTTGGTTAATTCTCAGCATCACAATATCTTTGATGGTGGTATTCTTTGTGTGTTCAACAATGGCATTGAGGCTTCAAGGTCATTAACAGAGTTTTCAACTTACCCCACTCAGCCAATTTCGGTCAAATTTAAAAGTGCGTATTATGGATTTAGAAGTCCAACACCATATGTTAGGATTATTTGTATGTGATTGGATTTTCTCTTGACCCACTCCTTCATGGTTAAATGAGTGTAGCCAACCTTAAAGGGGTGGATTACTGGTTCATTATTGGTGCTACAAGTTTGGTGTGTGCAACAAACCCACAGGAAATCACATACTAGGTCAATTAAGAGTAAGGAAAATTAAAAATCTGTATTATTTATCCCAGCATTTTGGGATGTGTAAGCAACCTTTATGAAATTATATGCGTGTGTTCCTTCTGGTCAGATTCGATCTTAGGTCCCTCCGTCAAGGTTCAAAAGTGTTGCTAAACCCAAAAGTGCTTATGACTCAGTTATAATTGATCCTAGTGGTAATTAGATAAATAACCAGCATATAAAATCATATGCTAGGAATCCTTTAATGTGGTTAAATTGGACCTTGATTAGAGTAAACAAAAGACTCTTCGTAAACTCACTTCTTAGAGGTTTGGGCGTGTTACCAATCTATATGAATTCATATGATAGGATTTTTTATGTAGTGAGATTTAACCATGAATATCTCCTTCAGTTTCCATAAAGGGTAGCCAAACTTACAAAAGTCAAAACTAACATATGCTAGGATTCTTTTTGTGTGGTCAGATTCAAGGTAAAACGAGTCTTATCAAAGGAAAAAGTGCTTTTTCTTCGTCTATTATTGGTCCTAGTGGTTTGGGATGAGTAACCATTCTTTGGGATATCATATACTGGGATTCTTTTTATGTGGTGATCTTGATTTTGGACAAGAATTTTATCGATTCATTACGTTCAGCATTTTGATTAATGGACAGTTATTGTTAATATTATTGGCAGAAAACTATCCAAGAGATACAGCAAAGTTTCATATTGAAAACATTTAAAAATGTAGATTTTGTTACCAAATTTTAAGTATCTTTGTTACAGATGTGAAGTTCTGATGTGATTGTATGAAAATTTATTCAACAAAGAAATAGCAAAGATTTTCATATGGCATTTCTTCTCCAAAGTGTGACATCTCGTGGTTAAATTGTAAAATGACAATATGTAATAAGAAAATCAGAACAATTTCAACACCTTAACATACTCTACTTTTACATGTTTTGTTAAAGTATACATATATCAATTATATATACCGTGTGAATATTGAAATACCTCTCAAGGGCCTTAAGTCAATCTACTTGTCTGTATAAGACTATTATGTGTCCTCAAATATCTCAAAGATCGGGAGGCGTTGCAAGTCAACAATGTGTTATCAAAGATTATAGTTGTCTATCTCCAATCCCCCCTGGCAATCTCAATAGAAAGTGCAAATAATGACTGTTTTATTCAGTGGAAAAAACTGACTTTGATTTATGCTGAGTAAACAAATTTTCACTAAAATTTAAAAATTCAAAACAGTGTCATCCTCTCTACAGTGAGCAGAAGAAAGATTCTATATCTCAGAAATTTGGAGATGGGGGAGGGGACTGATTTGATTGACATCTTATTACCTGCATGTCCATACCTAGGATTGAACCCAATCCCTTTTTTTTTGTTTCTAATATGGTCAAATTGCTAAAATATATTAAATATATCAATAAGAATGTGTTTTCAGACACCATGTTTAAATGAAACTGTGGAATTTGCTTTACCTTCCCAGACACATTACATAACACTGCAGCACTAGTTATACCATTGGAAGGCGGCATCTACTTAAGCATACTTAAATGTCTTCATTTAGAGCTACTACGCAGTTTCTAAATAGACTTATCAATATTAAATATGTGAAGTACAAATATTAACCTGTATGTGAATATAAATAAGAAATTATCTTAAAACTTGCTCTGTTTAGTCACACGTCATATAATTCAAAGCAGTAGAACTGAAATGTTTTGAAACAATAGCACTCAGACATTTTTATGTTTAGATGAACTTGATGAAGTGCTTGTTATCAACAACATATAAGACAAATATCCACATTTCAATTATTTCATTAGATATAAACATATTACACTGTTATCTACAACACAGGACAGTTACAATTTGGATATTATATATATTTTCTAACTAACAACAATATAATACAGGTTGGTATGGTTTGACAATATATAATACCAGCCAGCTTCAGTTCAGTAACTTATCTCATTCTATGATGTATTTTTCGCTTGAAGTCATCCCTTTAATGATAAATACTTATTACACTTACATATTTTACATGTAAATATATATAAATCACTATTTTCTAATGTAACCTTATGCATATGTACGAGTGTTGCTAACATAATAAATATGTTTCAATATTCAGTACTCTGGTGTGATTTTAGAACTACACAAACTACAGGCAGTTCCTGGGTTGGTATTCGCAAAACGGATCAAGCTCAAATCGAGCCAAACACAGCTCAAGTTTACAACTGTTTATAATTAAACTTTAGCTGATATTTGGCTCAACTTGATCTTGATTCCTTTTGTAAATATGGCCCAAGATTTGATCTTGGAACATAACGAAACTTTAAAAGCGGCTTTACTCAATTACGTTCTGTGAATAATACTCACACAGAAAGTCAAATAAGAGGAATATTATTAAGTCTGATATCGACATAGTTAATGTATTCAGACATAACAGGCATGATTTAAACTCACAACTTACTTTCAGCATACAGTATCTGTTAGTATCAGATTTGATTTGGAACTTCTTGATTTTGTATGTGAACTTTCATGGCACTTTTTATAAGGTCACTAGTTCTACGTTTCACGGTTTGGGATTGTAATAGAAGTTATTTCTGAATATATTTTGGTCGAAAAAATCTCTTTCCCCAATAAATTGTTTAAATGAAGTTTGTTTTGACATCCAGAAGTGAGAAGATTTAAATGAGTGATGGGGAGTTAGCAGAATGGCGAGCTCTACACTTTTACACAGTCTCCTGCTTCTGTCTCATCTCTACCTCTGTACAACTGCAATACAAGGTAAGTTACACGTCCAGTGTGATCCAGCCACCCGCCTAACGAGATGCACAATAAAATATTAAAATAGCTCAGCTGTTCAATGCTAATCTTTTCTCTTTAATAATAAATATGCGGCAGCGAAATTCAATTCAAATCTATAATAAAGTTAAACGATATAGGTAAAATAAAAGTTCAGTAAGCGTCGCCATTAATTCTTAATGTAATTATTGATAAGCAAGCAAACAGGGCTAACAATAACTACTGCTACATCCTTAGTCAGCACTCATTTTCTAAGTCAAACACTGTGGCCATAGCTTTGCCTTTGATGCTCCTAAGATCTGTAAGGACCTTCCCGAGAATGTATGCAGTGCAACATTCTATTGCCTCCTTCAAGAAAAACTCCCATCTAACATGCTTACAAAAACCTTTCCGTCATAGCCTTCCTGTCACCCCTGTGTCTTCTTGTTATGGCCTGGATGTGTTACTGGGTTTACGATCATTCACCTCGTTTATGTTCAGCTGTGCTTTAGAATCAGTCAACTGATGGAGATAAAGTGTTATACAAGTCCACATTAATGAGACTGGATTTCATTATTCTAGTATTTTATTTTCAGCCATGAATTACTTATAAACTTGGAACTTGTAAACGGGCTAGCGCTGTTCACGTTAATGTTAGCTTTAGGTCAGTGAAGTCCCATATTATTTTATATTTTATTATATAAAGCACAGATAATTTAAATTACAATGACCAATAACAAAGAGTTTTGTGTCTTGTGTACATTTTGTGGTGTTAGCTGAAGTGTAACGTGATTTTTTAACATGGGCTGAAAATGAACTCAGACAAAAGATCAGTACGGAGCCCAGGAAGGGACATAGAACTGTTTTCATATCATTTTTTATCTCGTCACCACAGGATAGTAAGTCATTACCACAAGTTAGTAAGTCATTACCACAAGATACTAAGTCATTCCCTGAAGTTAGAAAATCATAACCACAAGATACTAAGTTGTTCCCACAAGTTAGCAAGTCATTCCCATAAGATAGCAAATAGTTCCCACAAGTTAGAAAGTCGTTACCACATTCTATCAAAAACGTTTTTAAACCCCTATTTTCATAATAAACCTTCACCTTCAAACATGTCCAAACAAAGATGGCAGTGAGCAATAATAGGGGATTTTAGAGGACTTTGTCAAAAATTGCCCCACATGCAATCTGTAAAAGTAAGAATTGAATGGGGGCACAATTTCTAAGACACTATTTTACAATTGTAGACATAAAACTAAGATTTTCATTAGTGAGCAACCTTAAAAAGATATTGAATTTGACCTCTGACCCTATTATTATTCAGACATTATTATGTTCATTTGTAATGTTTTTCTAACATTTGTCAATAAATGTTTAATAAACGGTATACATAAAAGGTTCTAAAAACATTCTATTATAAATGGTTTTGTACCCATCATTTTTTAACCTTTGCCAAATGTTTCCTTTCAAACTTTCAAAACCCCCAAATGTTTACTGAGATACTAAGTCGTTCCCACAAGTTAGCAAGTCATTACCACAAGATAGAAAGTCGTTCCCACAAGTTTGCTAGTTGTTCCCACAAGATAGCAAGTCATTCCCACAAGATACTAAGTCGTTCCCACAAGTTAGAAAGTTGTTACCACAAGATACTAACTCGTTCTCACAAGTTAACAAGTCATTACCATAAGATACTAAGTCGTTCCCACAAGTTAGCAAGTCATTCCCACAAGACAGCAAGTCGTTCACAATAAATATTGTTAACCCCTGTTTGCATATTATTGGTCCCTGGGATTGAGTTAATAAGTGGTGGGAACGAGTCATTAGGTAGTGGGAACAAGTTACTAAGTGGTGGGAATGAAGTAGTAAGTGTCAGGAACGAGTTAGTAAGTGGTGGGAACGAGTTATTAGAGGCTTGATAAATGGTGGGTATGAATTAAAACAAGGATTTACTATGTTGTGGTGACCACTTAGTATCCTGTTCCCACAAGTTAGTATCTCATTGTCACGACTTAGCATCTCATTCCTACGACTAAGTATCTCATTACCACTACTTAATATCTCATTACCACGACTTTCTAACTTGTGGGAACGACTTTCTATCCTGTGGTAACGACTTTCTAATTTGTGGGAACGACTTAGTATCTGTGAGAACGACTTTCTATTTTGTGGGAAGGACTTTCTATCTTGTGGCAACAACTCACTATCTTGTGGAATGACTAACTTGTGCGAATGACTTGCTAACTTGTTGGAATGACTTGCTAACTTGTGGGAACGACTTGCTAACTTGTGGGAATGACTCGCTATCTTGTAGTAACAACTTTTTAAAGCAGTTTCTGAGGATGAAGTACGGAAAGTAATTACCAAGTCACCTACCAAATCTTGCCTCCTCGATCCATGGCCTACTTTCCTAGTTAAAGAATGTTTGGATATTCTCCCCCCCTCAGTTACTAAACTTGTCAACTGTTCTCTAACTGAAGGTGCTGTCCCGGGTGGTTTAAAAAAGGCTATTGTCTCTCCTCTGATTAAAAAGTCTTCACTACCACCGGATGAATTAAAAAACTACCGACCTGTCTCTGGCTTGAGTTTCATCTCCAAACTTGTTGAGCGTGTAGTTGCTTCGCAGTTAAATGACCATGTTGCCTGTAACGGACTTGAAAATGTCAGTCAATCAGCCTATAAGCAAGGTCACTCGACCGAAACTGCACTACTGTCTATTAAAAATGAAGTCCACCTTGCTCTTGCTAGAGGTGAAGCTACTGCTGTTGTTCTCTTTGACCAATCAGCAGCATTTGACACCATTGATCATGGTACGCTTATTGAGTGTTTGAGTTCCTGGTTTGGTGTTGGAGGTGTGGTTCTGAACTGGTTCAAGTCGTACCTCTGTGACCGCTATCAGTGCATCAAGATTGGTTCTGTTTTATCCGATGCTAAAAGGCTATTGTACGGTGTGCCCCAGGGCTCTGTCCTGGGGCCGATCTTGTTCTCATTATACACTACCCCCCTCAGTAAAGTTATTCAAAATCATCCTGGCATATGTTTCCACTTTTATGCAGACGACACACAGTTATATGTTCATCTCACACATAACCATGCCACTCAGGCCTTTGATAGACTGAAAAACTGCTTGGATGATGTCAGAAAGTGGCTTTCTGCAAATAAGCTTAAACTAAATCCAGACAAGACAGAATTTATTCTGTTTGGCTCAAGAAATGTCCGCACAAAACTCAGGAAATTTTTCCCAGTTAATATACTTGGCAACCTCCTTTCACCTGTTGATGCAATTAAGAACTTAGGTGTCTGGTTTGACTCTGATTTTTCCTTCTCTTGCCATGTCAGGAATACCTGTAAGGCTAGTTTTGTTCATATCAGGGATTTAAAGCGACTCAGAGGATATCTTACACGTGAAGCTGCTCTTTTAGCTGCAAATGCCTTGGTGGGAAGTCGTCTTGACTACTGCAATTCCTTGTTCAGAGGTCTCTCTGCTCTAGACATTCGGAGGCTCCAATGTGTTCAGAACAGTCTTGCAAGAATTGTGGCTAATACCACCAAATACTCACATATCACTCCTGTAAGAAAGAGTCTTCATTGGCTGCCTGTCTTGCATTGCTCTGTCTTCAAGACAGCCCTGTTGGTGTACAAGTTTCTACATAGTGGCCATCCAAAATACTTTGAACCTTTCCTTAAACCCAGGCATAGTGTGTATAGAACACGCAGAAGTCAATCTGATGGTGTGCTGCTTGAGGTCCCACATTGTGCTTCAATATATAAGTCTAAAAAGCATTTTGGCCTTAGCTTTGCATACGATGCCCCAAGAATTTGGAATGATCTTCCTGATGATGTATGCTCAGCTAAATCTCTCTCCTCATTCAGAAAAAAGTTGAAAACTTACCTCTTTGAAAAAGCTTACCCACCCTAGATCACCCCTAGTTTTTCATTTTGTCTCTCCGTGGTGTCGACCCCTGCAATGTCCCTGATTTAACGATTACGATCTCTGATTTTGGCTTTCTGCGTCTTAGAGTCTATCATTAGATAGAGATTAAGCGCTATAAAAGTACTATTAGAATTAGAATTAGAATTAGAACTTACTAACTTGTGGGAATGACTTAGCATCTTGTGGTAATAACTTTATATATCGTGGTAATGACTTTCTATTTTGTGGGAAGGACTTTCTATCTTGTGGCAACAACTCACTATCTTGTGGAATGACTTGCTGACTTGTGCGAATGACTTGCTAACTTGTTGGAATGACTTGCTAACTTGTGGGAACGACTTGATAACTTGTGGGAATGACTCGCTATCTTGTGGTAACAATTTACTAACTTGTGGGAATGACTTAGCATCTTGTGGTAACAACTTTATATCTCGTGGTAACGACTTCCTATCTTGTGCGAATGACTTACTATCTTGTGGTAACGAGATAAAAATGCCAGGAAAACAGTTTTATGTCCCTTCCTGGGCTCCATAGATCAGTCCTTGTAGAGAAAATCAAATCAGATAAATATGTGGGCGTTGTGACCCCAGGCGTCACCAAACCACCAAGTAGGTGATCTGAGTCACTGTTCAACACAAAATTGCTACCTTTAATCCTTTGATGTCATGGTGTCTAAGATGTATTCATGGCTGATTTGATTTATTTGGCTTTCATGCCACTTCCAATACATTATTACACTACATTATAGGAAACTATGCAGTGCATTATAGATGGTCAAGATGTATTATGCACTGTAAACTGCTGGACACCAGGTAGATTCTAAGCCACTACCAACTTTCCTACATATAGGCTCTTCTCCTGGGTTAAAACCACTGGCCTCAAATGTAATCACCCCCCAGATGCATGTAATTTTGAAGCAAGTTATTTTCGTGTACCTTTTACAATCTACTAGATGAGTTTAGTGTTAAACAGGATATTTGTGTACACAGACCGCAGCCAGTAATGTAACACCAAATTGCACAGACAGTGCAACCAAATGAGTAAATGAGACATAGGGTTTGTAATAAAATAATAGTTGTGTACAATAAGCTTATTTGTATTATTCCTTTCAATGTTAACAGATTTAGCGAGAGCATAGAAAGATAAACTTTAACCTATGCATCCAGACAGAACTCCGTAGTTCTATATCCCCTCCAATTTACCCCTAGCTTAAATTTGAACCAATGGTAAAGCAATGATATTGTACGCTAATTTCACCCTCTAGATACAGTCAAGCAGTATTTTATTAGACTGTATAGACCTGCGTGACACCAAAATAAAAATGTTACAGAAATGTAAACAATTTTAAAGAGTTACATACTACAAATTTGAAACTGATATTTGATTATTTATAAGAATGTGGGCTGTGTTAGAATTTCAGTGAAACAAATTGTAATATTAAAAAAAAAACGTTTTATAAATATTCTCTATACAAACGCTTTGCTGAAAACATTTATTAAACGTTTATATAACTTCAGTAACTAGATTTGACTGGAAACGTTTTTTAAACGTTTATAAAATAGCTGAAGAAATGAAGGTTACGCTGGAAATGTTTTTCAAACATTCATCATGAAATGTTTGAAAAACATTGGAGATTAAAGATTTAAACAACATTCTTTGACAATGTTTTGTAGGTGTTTTCTCTGAAAATGTTTTTAAACGTTTAAAAGCAACTGGTTTTCATACCCATCATTTTAAAACGTTTTTTTTTAAATGTTTTGTATTAAATGTTTGGAAACATTCCGTCACAAACGTTTTTTAAACATGCATTTAATAATAATAATAATAATAATAATAAATCAGTTTATTCAGTAAATATGTGGTTACAGTAAATTAAATAATGCTGAAATAGAATGAAGTTAATAACTTATATACAGATATTCCCTTACCTTGAGAAAGAACCTCGGAAATACAATTCAGTTGACAACATGATGTGAAAAAACAACAGAGAAAAACAATTCAATTACCAACAGCTTGTACACTTGTGGATAAAGCATACCCTTCAGCTGTACTTCCAGAATGTTTATTTAATGTTCACCCTCAAACATTTCCAAACAAAGATGGCGGTGAGCAATAACAGAGGATTTTAGAGCACTTTGTCAAAAATTGCCCCACATGCAATCCCCAAAAAGTAAGGATTGAGTGGGGGCACAATTTTTAATCCACTATCCTACAACTTTAGACATAAAAATAATATTTTCATTAGTGAACAACTTCAAAACATATTGAATTTGACCTCTGACCCCATTATTGTTACGTTCATTTGTAAAGTTTTTCGTAACTTTTGTCATTAATAACAAATGGTATACATAGAACCTTTTGAAAACATTCTATTATAAATGGATTTCCTACCCATCATTTTTAACCTTTGACAAATGTTTACTTTCAAATGTTTTCAAAACTCAAAAATGTTTCCTGTTTGCAAAAAATGTTTCCAATCCGCAATGCTATTTTGGTTTAGTTCGTCTGTTTGATATATTTTCTTGTGATCTAGTCTGTATTTTGCTTTTTCTAGTCTTTTTATGTGATTTATTCAAATAATGTTTGGTTTATGTCTTTTTTCCGATATGTATCTAGTCATATATTCTCTTATTATTGGACTTCTGAACTTCAGATGTTGACAATCTCCAGTCAGTGTTTTTTCTGTTTGCAGATACAGAGGAATGTCCTAACTCCGCTCTCATTGGTGGAGATCCCACAAAGGAACTGCCTCAGCTGGACCTGCCCTCCCTTCACATCCTCACAGGCAAACCCTTCCCTTGTGATGGTAATGTCACTGGCTTTCATATGTATGGCACAAAGACGGGAGATACAGTCTACGCAGACATCTGGTACAGAAATGAGGGGAGTACAACACAGTGAGTTTTGTGCAGAAAGGATGAAAGTATCACCAAACATTCAGAGTTATAGTTGAAAAAGTCACGTATACAACAAGTATTTTGTATATTTTATGTCTACATTGTTATATACATCTGATACTTTTTTAGCTTAACTGCAAGCAAGATTTTGCCTCTTTGTTGCAGGAAAAGTTGTGTTCTTATTTCAGTTCTATATGGCATGTGTAAAAATATATCATGATAATAGGGGAATTAAATATAATAAGTGTGTATTTGTTAACAAACACGATGACAGAGAGTCTGATGACAAAGTGGTATATGTTTGTGACTTAATGCAGTTCAGTACAAAATAATTGACTAAATTTGATTATTTAACATTTCCACTATTACAGGTACCGTCTTCTGACCAAGAATGCCATAAAGATCACCCATCTTGGTTCCTACACCTATGAACTGGCTCATCCTATTGAGGTCAAGCAAGGCTATTTTCCTGGATTTCACTTTTATAGCCAGAATATCATTCCCCCTATTCCAGAGTCCACTGTGGAGGAGGATGTCTTCGAGACTTCTTTCAATGGTTTCTATGACATTTCTCTCCCGCCTGGTGCTATTGTCAACATCTATAATACCAAGATGGCCACCTACAGCTTTGCTGCAATGTTCACCACAAAAGCAGAGAGTCCCACAGACATTCCACCACAAAGCCCGTCTGGTCAGTCTTACATGTGTTAAGTCATGTATACTTTTATGTTACATATAAGAACTGTTTATCTTAGTGTTGGGCACCAGGTAATTAGATTTTAAGTGATATCTAGATTTCAAGTGAGAAATGATGGAACTAAATATTTCTTAATTTTGTTTCAAGTGCAAGAAAAACTTAAGTGAAAACCTCCCCTTACTTAGAGTTAAGGTCACCTTATCTAAATATTGTTGTGGAATACGCCCCACGTGTATATCTGTAGTACATGGACACAGTTATAGCTAATGTGAAAGTTAATACCAGTGTGCCACTTCTAGGAATGGAAGTGCCTGAATGAGATAAAATGGACTTTTTTCTGTAAAGGCAAATTCCCATCACGATCTGTAGTCATTCCTAAGTTTTCAGGAGCATTCTGGAGTATTAGTGGTAAATCAGCTATTTCCCCCCCAAAAATCGTGTAATATGTGAGATGCAGAAGCATTTCTCAAATTTGGAGATTGTTACCAGAGTCCAGTGACATTTGGAAGTCATTCTTCAGTCTTTCTTTGATGTTCAGTGATGTTTTCAATAAAGTGTTCAGCACAGCCAAAGGTCACCTTCTATGGAACAGTGTTCTTTAACTCTTTAACGGACAAGTGTTAAACTCTTATTTACATATTAATCTGGAACTTATTTCTGACTTTTCTTTGGTATATTGAGTAAATACGACATTAAGTTCTGCCATTTCCCTTGTAGACCAGGAAATGTGAATAGTTTTCAAAGAGCTTTGATGTGTGGGGATTATATAGGCAATGTTTTAAAAGATTTTTGTGGTTGTATCTATTCAGTATAACCACCTCATTCACTTGTACATAATTCTTTATGAATTTCTGATCATATTTTCTTTTTTTCTAGTTTGAAGATGTTTTCTTGTGTTTTTCTCATTTTCCAACCTTGTGCATTTGATCAAATGTTTATCCCTTCTGTTGGAAAGATTCTATTTGTTCCCACTTTTTAATATATTGAATCTGATTCCTGGCATTATCTACTTTGTCATTTCTAATATTGGTAATCTTTTCAAGAAATCTCTTTCCTTTGTTTACGCTGTTTGGCTTTTGAAACTGAATAAGAGTATTTAACTTTTCTTAATTGCCATTTCCTGACATCTTATTTGCAAAATACTACTTTTTGTGTCATCAGCATCTATACTGGGGGCACTAAGGGAATGCTTTCTCATCCGTTACTGACATCATCAGTCATTGTTACACTTCATTTCCCGACAGTATCTCAAAAATGGCGTATTAGATAATTATATTGTGTTTAAATTTCTCTACATTTCTGAACAGTATACCAAATTTGGGTTGACATATTCAGATATTTAGATTAAAGTTTGCATGTTTGTGTAACTGTCCCAAGAGTACATTAAAATAAGGTGACCTTAAACTTCCAGTTATTACAAAATTATTTCTACTTTTAAATTTTTTTGTAAACTGTCAAACAATGGCAAGCAACAAGCAGCTTTACAACATGAGGTCTGGCTGGGATTCAAACTCTGATCTTAGAGGTGGGAGGCGAGTGTGTTACCACTGTCCCACTGTGCCCTCCAGTAACTCCGCTAGTGGCATTGACTAGATAGCAGCCCACAAGTCTCATAGACTGGCTATTTTCAGTGACGTCAATTGTATTTTTGATAAAATTATACATATTTTGGTAGTCAAGAATTACAACTCCAAGGATTTGTCCATTTCCCTTGAAATTAGATCCAGGGTTTTATCCTAGTAGCTGGGTATTGTCTGTCATTCCTTAAAAGTAGGTCACCAAAATGATACATAAGAGAGTTTACTGCTGAGTGATGACTTCCAGTAAAAACTTGGTAAGTGAAAGCTTCATATAAGTACACTTATCTGTGTTTGTCTGTCTCTCTGTCTGTCAAAGAGCATATCTCAAAAGCTATACAATAATGTCTTGTGTTAGTCAGAGTTAATGCCTGATACATATACTTTCACTGTAGTGCATATATTTCGACCCTCTTGGGTTAAAGTTGGTCACATCAGAAGTTGAGGTAGGTTGGTGTCTGATCCCTAAGGTGCAAATTTTGGCGCCAGCAAGCTCCATCATAATTTGGTTGCCTTGATAATATATTGGAGAAACAGGTAGACCATTTAAAATATTATTTATTAACATATTGCAAGTGTGAAGAATATCAAAAACATAATCAAACCAGTTTCTAAACATTTTTACCTAGAATAACACTTTCATAGTGACATGAGATTCAGAGTGATTGGCACTAAAAGTGACCCAAAATGCCAAGATAGGAACAGGACCAAAGAATTGGATTTTATTTGGGAAGTGCCAACCATTAACCCATTGGCATCAATCAATTTGTGTAATAAATTTTCTCTTCTTGTAGAGCTGGTGCCCCTATACCCTTATATCTCAAAAACTGTTCACTGGATCTGGGTAAAATTTTTCAGCAAGGTGGTGTCTAACCATGGCTTGATCTTCCTCAAAGGTGATCTTCATTTCCAAAAATGCCATTAGCCAGTCTGACTGTTTATGTTAGCTTAGCATAATGTGTGTGCTTTCAAATTTCACCATTTCAATCTAACTAAAGCTTCTGAGACAGTGCAATTCTACTGAATACTTGTCTATTACTTTTCCATTAAAGCTATTTTAGTTTCATCTATCAAAAGCTTATTACCATCTGAAGGGCGATGTCATACTATTCAGCCACTAACTGTTACTACCTTAGAAGATACTTTGAATGAATCTTCAGTGACATCATAGCCAGTGTGACATCTATAGCCAGTAAATTTCTTTGTATGGCAATAATGAGCAATGCCTTGTCAAGCATGTAACAGATGTTTCTGTTGATAGCTTGCCTGCAAAAAAATTATAATGGATCAAAATGCAGGAAATCAGAACCCATATGTGCAAGTGCAGGAGTGATCCTAACCAGCATTTTTAGTAGTTGTTCTAGACTCATTCCTTATTGCAGGACATCTGCCAGTCATTTGGGAAGAAGAGAGTAGGAAAGTTTGAGCCATCTTGGAACATTCCCATGATCTGTCACCAATTTGCTTACAGTGCTGTGTCAGATTCAGGACTGTCATTAGGGACATTTACAACATTTTCATGCTTTGGCCAGGAACACGTCCAGTTTCACCAGTCATGGAAACATATCATTCAAAAATGTGTAACAACACACAAAATTCACAAAAACTCCATATTAAGGAGTGTTCCCAGACTATTATTGATAGTGAAACAGACCTCAAATGTTTATGCCGAAAATGTTTTGTTGATTGATCCATATCAAGTTCTGTATCTTTTCCAACAGATTCCTTCTACACAGTGTACACTAAAGACAATGGAAACAGCCAGGACAGATACAACCACATGTATTTCACCACCGATGCACAGCAAATTACTTTTGAAGTAAAGGTGTGTAGTTTTTTATGTACTGGTAAAATATAACACAGACAAGAACATATAACACAGAAAATCTTATTGCTGTCCAATAATCTTATTTTCAAACATAGCCAAATATGTGAGGAGATGCTATTCAAATACATAGGAATTTCAAATATCTTTCAAATATGTTACCTCTATTGTCGAATGATATGCCCTATTTTACAGAAAAACTGTGAAGGATTTAATCTATTGATTCACTTTATGTTTTTGCATTATGCATAAAAATATTGTACTGTACAAACTTCACAGACATGCTGTTTTACATATATATCTGTATATATATGTCGTGACAGAACTTAAAATTCGAAGTTCTGTTGACAGGATTTTAAATTCTGTCGACAGGATTTTAAATTGTGTTGACAGAATTTAAAATTCTGTCAAAATATCTTGACAGAACTTAAAATTCTAAGTTCTGTCGACAGAACTTAAAATCCTGATTCTCTATATTTTGTTTAACTTCTTTTACAGTGAGTGAGTATTTTACATTTTAAAGGGGGCTTAGTACTTGTGCTTAAGTAAAAGTAATGAATAAGACAAATATTAAATAGACCCTTTACTGGCATTCACTTTCATTCATAATAGTACATCAATATACTAACTTTTTAAAACATGTATTTTAAAATTTCCCCCTGAGTAGTCGATCTCTGAGTAGTGCTAAACACATTATTTATCTAGTTACAGTTATATAAACATGATTTTAAGTTCTGTCGACAGGATTTTAAATTCTGTCAACAGAATTTAAAATCCTTCCAAACCAATGAAATCCAAGGATTTTATGTTCTGTCGACACAACTTAGAATTTTAAGTTCTGTCAACAGAATTTAAAATTCTGTCAAATTTGAAGTTCTGTCACAACATATATATATATATATATATATATATAACTGAAAAGTACTGGGGAAAACATTCATTGTGATATTGATAGATCACAGATGTTGACAATTGTTATAGTAATAACAATCTTTCAATTTGAAATAGGTGTGATGATGTTTTACTCTGATTTGTTCAAAGTTAGACATGTAGTTTTTAATTATCAAATACATTTTGATAGATCTTTTATTGTTTCCTTCAACTTAGAATTGTCATGCTGTGTCTAAACTCTAAAGTTCTTTTGGTAGGTCTGTGTTTCATTTAATATTTGAGAATTAATGACCAAAATGAAATTATACAAAGATTACATGCATATACTAATCCTAAGAAAATCTAACTGAGTATTTTAATTACAGTTTTCTCCTCTGTTTCCAATATAATTCTGCAGCTGAATTTCTGCCAATTTAAATTTTATAGCTTTGTTTCATTTCAATGAATAATGCTTTCTACACAGGCTTGTAATGATGCCTTTGTGGGATTGGCTGATATTCCATGGCAACACAGAGTGACCTATGAACTCTGCCTGGGTTGCCATGGCAACACTCAGAGCTACATCAGAGAATTTGTCAATGGCACAATGATGACACGTGTTACTGCACAGACAGTGGACCTCCTGAACTGTGATGTGAGCGTGAGCTTCTGGCTCACTTGGATAAACGGGACTATCAGTATTGGGCAGGGGGTGGTAGTGGGCAGTGAACAGTTTGCCACCTGGACAGATCCACAGCCAAAAGTAGTGGGGGCAGTATCAATGACCACAGGGTATGGATCCGTTGGCCAGTGGATATTCCCTAGAGATTCAGGTAGATATGCTGAATTTGAATGAGACTAAAATTAAACCCTTGTGTAATGAGTGAGGATTGCCAATAAGTGAACAAAGTAATTAATCTGTAAACACAATGTGCTATAATTAGAAATCTCTGGAGAAAGTGTTTTGTGTCCCAAAGTAAATTAAAACCTAATGTTATTTAAATGAATGCATTAAAATTCAAAGTAAAAGTATAATTATACAGACACACTGCCTGTGCTCTGCTTTCCAATATTTCACTTTCATAAATAATCAGCTTATTGGTAGAGAGTTGATTCACTGACTTTTAAGATTCTCACCTAATAAAATCAGATTATACTGTGAGAAATGGACATGACAATAAATAAGTGAAATATTTAGTTCATATTATATAGATTTGGGAAAATAGCATCAAGTTAATTTAATAAAAATTAATATATTGTTCTTTTTGGGGGATGGTTAATGGTTGAATCACTTTTTGATAGCTCTACACTTTCTGGCTAGATCTACAGAAATTAGAAATTTAAGAACTAATTGCACTTTTTGTCAGAAAGTCTTCTTTAATTTTTTATATTTTTCAGGCCGCACACTAACTCTCTATACACCAAAAGTGAGGAGTTATGAATTCTTGGAACTGACTATTCCTCCAACCACACACAGAATTAACTTCAGGGTACAGGCCTGTCAGGATGTCCTCATTATCTTGGACACAGTGGTAAGTGCATGTGTACCTTATTTCACAGAATAAAACAAATCAAATATAATTTCTGTATAATACCATAGGTCATTCCAACATTAAATGGGAATAACAAACTAAGCTTTTCAAGCAGATATACTGACACAACTAAATTATTTTATTTGTTGTCCCATCAGAACCCTGACAAAAGGACAGAGATTATTATTGGCAAAGATAACCAGATGACACACATCAGGAATGATATGTACAATTCGGGAGGTGTTGATGTAGCTTCAGCAGAGACTGTGGATATTGTGAGCTGTGATGAACTCAGACCCTTCTGGATCTCATGGGAAGAAGGCCTCATCAAAGTAGGGCAAGGTACAGACCAAGTGACGTCATTGTGCACAAACTACAGCACCTACATGTACAAAAGTATTGACAAAGAATTAGCTAGCTAGAGAGATAAAAATGATGTATTAATATAGCAACATATGTAAGTTCATTGTAGGTTGTCATTCTAATGTAACTGAGGAGAATCTGATGTAAGTATTATGATGCTGTTTTTACTCAGGGCTGAAGTACCATGAGCAGCTTGTGGTGGAGTGGGATGACAGCACTAGCTATGAACCGATAGTGCGTGTGTCTGTGTCCACTTCCCATGCTTCAGAGGGATTGTGGGAATTCAGACATGTAGAAGGTTGGAACTTTGTGATGACAAACTACAATCATACTTAAATAACACTCTGTTCAGACTATATCCTCTTCTATAGCTCCCTGTCTTTATAATTTTATTTTACCTATAATTTATTATGTGTGTTTGCTCATAGGTGCAATGTTCAATTAAAATCGCAGACATCCTTACATTCAATGAACATATTATTGTTTTAGCTTACTGTGGTTAATTGGCTGTTTTACAGATACGCGGTGGCTAGTAAACACTCCAATAGCTTACCCAGGCCACACAGTCCATCTAGATGCCAGTGACACCCAGTGGTTTGTGTTCCGGGTGAAAGCCTGTGCTCATGCAAGGGTAGATCTCTACTCACAGATGGAAAGCCCCACAGAACTAGGTGAAAAATTGCAAAAAGAAAAATTATTACCATAACTTGAATGATGTTTTAATACTTGTATTTAAGCCACTTGCCACATTACCATAAGGTTGAACATAAGTTGTTTGAGTTCTACAAAATTTCAAAGTAAGAAAGCCTTTGTAAAATATTTGATTGCTGTAACATATGTAGTTTTGATTTATGCTGCCACCCAAAGACAGGCGCTAAAACAGGATCCTCCTTTGGTAGTCATATAATTTACTAAAGTGAACAAGTGATACGTACCGAAAGAAAATATTTTTAGACTAAGTGACTCCACTATGTGTTGCATCATACTGTACAATGACAGTGCAGTATTTTTATTGCATGGCAACACTTAATTCTTGCTAAATATCTACATTTCAGCATACAGCATCTTACTGGGGAAGGAAGACAACAAGCGTACTCGTATAGAGGAGGGTTCAGGTGCTTCTAATGAAGTGGACTCTGTGGAGATTCTGTCCTGTACAGCATACAGAGACTTCTGGATGCAGTGGGATCTGCAGCTTTACAACAATTTGAGTGTGGGCAGAGGTATGAGAGTGGGTCAGCTCACCATCCTCACTCACCCCATACAAGACGTGCGGCCAGTCAGCAGCGTGGTACTAGAAAATAATGCTGCAAGCCCACAGGAGGTGCACTGGGATGTGCCCCAACACTTGGGTAATACTCTTAAGAGCTCATCAGTTCAAATTTTGCCTGATCTGTGGAAAGTTGGTTGTTCCCCTCTAATGCCCAATAGTTTATAGTCCGGAATCTAAACCAACTAGCAGTATGCAATGCTTTCCTCCACCTCCACAAATACCTGTCATGATGTGACTTGTGCATATATATTGACATTTCAATTTAAAGTCAATAAAATCAATATACTGAAGAGATTGACTCCTCATATATACTCGCAAGCAGTACCTAAAAACTTCACTGAAGACCGTAATAAAAAGTAAACAGTTGGCTAGCTCTGTTATTTCTGTTTTTGTGTCACCAGCAGTTGTGCTGGGGGCACATACGGATTGTTTTGTCTACCATCTTGACCGGCCTCACATTTGTTTTCAAACAGTATCTCAAGAAATGTGTGATAGATTAAATTCAAATTAGGATATCAGCTGAGATGTTGATATATCGCATTTTAAGGTCATCTCAGCAATAACACAATTGACTTTAAGCTTTTTTCATTTCTGGTCAGTGTCTCAAAAATGGCTTGATGCATTCAATTCAAATTTGGTATGTGGATGTAACTGATTCTAAAGGTGTGCCCTATTTTGAGGTGACTTCAAACCCCCAAGTATAGCAGAATTACCAGTGTATTGACTTTAAGTTTTTCTATGTTTCCACAGAGTATGCCAAAAATGGCTTGACAGATTTAGTTTAAATTTGTTTTTTGTTTGGATGACTATTGATGTGGTGATTGAGAATTATTATTTAAATTAAACATGTACATATATCTATATCTGAAGAAGTTCATTTTGTTAGGCTACCATACACTCATGATAGATAAATAAACTTACGAGTTTCAGGCTACATTATTCGAAAAATTATGTTCACCCTGGTGGGGGAGGGGTGGATGTATTATTTTTTCTTTTAATTCTGCTATTCAGTATCTGGTGTCATATAAAGGAAGAATATTTTATAATTTACATGTCTCAGCCAAATTTGGTATGGAGGCTTATTGTGTTTATAGCTTGTTGTATTGGAATGCTTTTCAGCAATATTCCAAACCGCTACACAGATTTTAACCAAACTTTCGGGATATGTTACTCTAAGAGGAACTGGAGCTGTTTAAGTTCAGTTCAACATCTGGTAGCACTTTTTTGTGTTTCTTTTTTTCTTGTAATTTCACCATGGCAACACTTTATCAGCTTGTAATTTTGTGGCTATTTTACTTTCAATACCTCTGAAATTTCAAGGACATGTTTATCCCAAGAGGAACTGAAGTGGACTAAGTTTTGGGATAACATTGGCAAGAAGTGGCACAAATTTTCCTGTTTCTTTATTTACTTTTAATTTGTGGTTGCTATAAAGTCAAAACCACTGATTATAAAGCTGATTTTAGCTAAAATTTTAGTAGCTTTTGTGTGTGGTCTTACCTTTTAATCTTGCTTACTTTTACCTTTGTTTTCCATATTCTGAAGCACAACATACTGCCAGTCAGCTGACTGCTGATATCAGTACCGCATAATGAGTGAGAAATCAAATTTCACCATTTCAAATCTATAATCAAAGCTGGTGACACACAACAATTCTATTGAATTCTTGTTTGTTAATTGTTTGCTTTGTGACCTGTGTGTTAGCCATGTACATGTCTTAATGTATGAAATTAATAAACCAAATTTGGCAAGCATTTTCCTCGCATGAAAATTTAGGTACCAAATGAATTTCAGATTAGTTGGGCCATGATTAACTAATCAAGGCCTATTGATATTCATTTAGTGAAAAAAATATTGTTAAATTGACCCTTTTGGGCACTTGTGTTTATCTACTCATTGCCCCGGTTCATTAGGTTACTGAAGTATGGAAATTGGATTTATAGCTGCTAAAGTTTTCATTTCTATTGCTATTTTTATTTTCATAAATTATGCAGACTTAAGCTGGGTGTGTTCGGTTGGTACATGCATTGTTGACATGTTCTTTTGATAAATGTCATCATAGAATTTGTGAATTGGAACGTTAACAATTGCAAACCCAATCAAACACTCCTTCAATGATTAGTGCATTATTTAAGAAGTTGTGTAGTTGGGTTGTCTAAAAGAATTAATTCCTCCCAAATTAATACAATGAACAAAGATCAAAGAAGTTAAGCTTTCTGTGGCTAGTATTATCACTTGTGCTAGATGGTGCATTATGTCAGGGAGACAAGCCTTCAGAACAGTTTTTTACCCCACAGCCCTTAAGGGCTGTCAGGGTATTGTTTTCACCCATGGTGTCCAGATGGGCGGGTGGGTTTGCGGGCGGCGGGAAAAAGTTTCTCCGGGCTATATCTCGGAAACCGTAAGGTGTAGGAAGTTGATACTTGGTAGGGACATTGGTTAGCATGTGTAGGTGTGCAACATCACGGTGTGACCTTGGTTTGACCTTTGACCTTGTCGTAGTGACCTTGACCTTTAAAATCTTGTTGCACCTTTGGGTCTGTCTTTTGATGCAGATTAACCACTGTTAAAGTCATATTAGAATTCATTAAGAATTTTACTTTTACAAATTCCCATTGTAACAGATGGAATTTCATCAAGTGAGCCACAGATTTTGCTCCAACACCACACGTAAGCATTCACTGAATGTATTACCACTTCTGTATGTATGGTAATATTCAAAACATCTAAACCATATTTCGACCATGCCAGATGTAGATAAAGAGTACATGCATTATCTTTCTCTTAGACATTATTTTCTCTATTTAAACATTGTTTGGACCTTTATATAACTGACAATGCTCTGAAAGTATTCTGAACTTTGTACTGATACAGTATTTCTATATCTCATGGTGTTAAAAATATTTCCCTAGGCTGTGGGGTACGGGCATCTCTGATGCTATTTTCTGGAGTTTCGAATTATAGAGAGCCAGATAAATTAAGTTTTTTTTTACATTATATATTTTATTTGCTGTGGGATACCTCATTTTTGCATAATCCAAAAAAATATATTTTTCTAGTTTTATATATAAACCATGAAAAATGCCAATTTTAATGGAATATATTCAATAAAAATCTGCTCTTGTGGTGCCAGCTTTCATGAAACCTTCACATGAGTTGATATATGTTGATAATGGTCCTGATTTATCTTACTGTTGATGTTTATAAGACTGTTAAGACATGTGGTTAAACTGGGATGATTCTAAATACTATGGGAATGGAATTTTTGTTGCAATGATGAAATGTATTTTATATCACTGTCAGTTAGATCAATTTTATTTGTACAGGACATGGAAGTATTATGTACACAGCAGTACAGAAGAATATTAACACTTGGCTTACCCTGACTGAAAACACTAAAAGCATATCATTTTCTGCAAAAGTGTGTGGAGGAGCAGCTTACATTGCCCTTTCTCAGTTTGTGGGCAATTATGAGTCTTCTGGGTACCTGATTGAGCTGGTGGAAGCTACCTCCAAGTACTCTCACATATTTCAAATGGGACATGAAGGAATTCTAGCATCCACTGCAAGCATTAGCACAACACAACTGTGTGGTAATGACGGGATGTTTTGGATCAGCTGGGAAAACAGCAGGATAGAGGTTGGTGTGGGACTGACTGTGGGGATGAAGCCTGTAATGACTGCCACTATGCCAGAAGTAATGCAGATCAATGGTGTTGGGTTTGGGTTACAACATACTGCAAGCCAGCCAGGTAGATGGATGTTCCTTGAAAATCCAGGTATGAATTAATTAAGATAAAAAAGTGTTTGATTTATTGATTTATTGTAGTTCCACTATATAAGTGCATATAATTGTTAGTAGTCGTCTAGACTACTGCAACTCTCTATTTGAGGCTAAACTCTCTGTTTAGGGGTTTGTCATGTTTCAATCAGCACAAATTGCAAAGTATTCAGAATACCCTTCCTCGTATTGTTACAAATCATAGAAAGTATGCTCATGTTACACCCATTCTGAAGCAACTCCACTGGCTGCCCATTAAGTATAGATGTATGTTCAAAACTGCAACACTAGTTTATAAATTTTTACATTGTGGTTCTCCTTCCTATTTTCAACCATTCTTGTCACTCAGCAGTTGTTTCTATAGTACCAGGCGTAGTCACCCACATCATCAATACCTTACTGTTCCTTCTTTCCACTCATCAGTCTTCAAGTCAGTCAAACATTTTGATCACAGCTTTGCCTTTGATGCTCCTAAGGTCTGGAATGAAGTCCCTCATGATGTGCGCAGTGAAGTATCAGTTGCCTCCTTCAGAAAGAAGCTTAAAACTTGCCTGTTTGCAAAAGCATATCCCCCATAGCCTCTCTTGTCACCCTGTGTTTCCTTGGTATGACCTGGCTATGTCCTCGGATTAATGTTAACTGCCTTTCTTTATGTTCAGTTGTGCCTTAGAGTCCATCAGCGATGGAGATTAAGCGCTATAAAAGTGCACATCAGATTATATAGATTAGATAAAATGGCGAAACAGTCCAACACCTCAGCCAACACGAGGAGTGTGAAATAGAGCAAAGCTGAGCCTTTTGTAGTAAGGTTTAGGATTTGCAGAATAATAATGGCAATATAGGTCAATAATGTTAACATCAACTTCAAACTGAATCCTGATAAGACTGAGTTTATCATCTTTGGTTCGAAGAGACAAAGGGATAAGTTGAAAGCATGTTTTCCAATTGATATCCTGGGCAACTCACTCTGCCCTGCAGATTCAGTAAAAAATCTGGGTGTGTGGCTTGATTCAGATTTCTCTTTGTCCAAGCATGTTCAGAATGTCTGCAAAAGTTGTTTTGTTAAACTCCGTGACTTCAGACATGTCAGGCGGTTTCTTACTCATGATGTTTCTGTGCTTGTAGCCAACGCTCTTGTTAGTAGTCGGTTGGATTACTGCAACTCACTTTTCAGGAGCCTGTCCAAGTTCAATCTACGCAAATTACAGTGCATCCAAAATAGTGCAGCTAGAATTGTATCAAACACCAGTCGATACACCAGCATAACTCCTGTGCTAAAGAAACTGCATTGGCTTCCTGTTGAACAGCACATTGTGTTCAAGACAGTCACACTTGTTTATAAGTATCTTCACACAGGTTTTCCCAGGTATTTTTCACCACATCTTTCTTCCTACAGCAGTTCTTATAGTACCAGGCGCAGTGAAAGTGGTGGTAATTTCCTAGTTATTCCAAAGTTCTGCCCCTCTGTTCATAAATCTGTCAAACAGTTTGGTAATAGTTTTGCGTTTGATGCTCCTACTGTGTGGAATACTCTCCCTGATGTGATTCGTGCCTCTCCATCCCTGGCCTCCTTCAGAAAACAGCTTAAAACCTACCTGTACACCAAAGCATATCCACCCTAGCCTGAATCATCCTCCTGGCGTTCTCCGTGGTGTTCGACCCCCTGTTATGTCCCTGGACACAGAATTTTGTTGACTGCTTTTTGTTTTGTTGCGCCTTAGAGTCCTCTTGTTTGGGGAGATTAAGCGCTATAAAAGTCCAATTAGAATTAGAATTAGAATTCATGGAAACTGTAGATTAGGATTTGGATCTGAAATATAATTCAGAGTAATTCTTTTGGCAGGAACCCACTGCTTGAGTATGAACTTTTCTCATTTCTCTTTAATAAGTCTTCTGTTAATACCAGTGAAAACATTATCTCTTTTCTTCCTTGACAGTGTCAAACAAATGAGTAGTTGCTAATTGCTATTTCACAGACGTTTTTCCTTTGCCTAGGTGCTTTCTATCAGATAAATACATATCAAGCCATGAAATACAACAACTGGATTGCAACTGGACATGACTTTGTTGTGTTTGAAGTGAAGGGATGTGAAGGGGCAGTGTTGACTTTATCAGAAGTGGCAGGTGTTACCAATAGTTACAGCTACACACTTGTGTTTGGAGAAACTGGCAACAGCCAAACAACAGTAGAGGTATATTCAAATACCAATCTTTTTAAATATTACGATTTTGAAATATTAACATCTAGCTTAATATGTATTTATTTGTGGATTTTTTTGGTTTCTAGATCTTTCTAGAAAGTAGTGTTCACCACCAAGTATTTGAAACACCATCACTGCTTCACTGCGACAAGTATATCCAGTTGTGGGTTACCTGGAGAGGCAGTTTACTTGCCTTTGGAACAGGGAACAACCCTTTACAAAATAAACTTGGAGAAGCATCTTTGTCAATAGAGAACCAACTACATATAGCTGTGATGACATTTGCTCAGAAAATGGACTCACCCCAGATAAACTGGTTAATACCTAGGAGTACTGGTGTGTGTTTTAAACACATTTACTTGTTATGTATTTTCAACAACCAACCAGCATTTTATGTACCTCTTTGTAACTGTTGCTTTTGTGATAAATTCATGGTTAGGTAATATGCTGATAGTCACAAACTAGCTTGTACTTGGAATTTAACAAAAATGGTAAAAAAGAAAGTATAAAGATGTTTAGCTTGCACAAAAATATTAACAAAGTCAACACATTCAGATAACATTCTGATTTATTGTTTGACTTTGAATAATTCTCTTTGATAATGAGTTTACACAGTGATTTGTACACCTTCTGCTTCCAGGTCACCAGCTGATGTTTCAGACTAAAGATACTGTAGACAGAGACCAGGTTTATATCTCTGTACATGGAGAAACTTCCAAAGTGTTTCAGATCCAGGCCTGTTCAAACGCTCACATATTCTTAGTAGCTTCAATGCGCTACTCGTCAAACTATGACTATGAAATACATATTCAAAACAATAATAAGCAAACAGCCATCTTGGATGCCAGTACAAAAGCAGTGAAAGCAGTTGAGGACACTGTGGATATATTAAGCTGTACAGAACCCAGGTATTTTTGGGTATCATGGGGAAAGAAAATCTCTTTTGGAAGTGGACATAATTCTGGAGAAAATACCTTGGTGTCATTTATACCAGATGAAGCAACATTTACGAATGAACTCAGTCTGAGCACTTCAGAATCTAATATTGGTACCTGGATAGCACAGAGCTACAAGGGTCAGTAATAAACTTTCTTAATATGTGTTGTAACTTATACATGTTAAACACCACCCAATTCAACATAATGTATTACTGATATGTTTTGCTGAGAATAATCCAACTACTGCTTTGCTATATGAGCAGTTCCTTTGCCTGAATTAAAATGTGATACGTAACTAATGAATCATTTTGCCAATATAAAATTCTTATCTTTCACCTTAATGTGACTTGTAAATGGAAAACCACATTTCAACTTGTTGTTTGGTTTAAGTATTTATTTCACTTTCACAGGTAACTTTTAGCATATTTAACATATTTGAAGAGTAATTTGGTATTTTACAAGCTACCCTCTGACCTTGTCGGTGACCTGTACATCATATCACTGTTATTTGTCAGTGACCTGTAAATCATGTCACTGAATTTTAGATGACCTGTAAATCATGTCACTGTCATTTTTAGGTGACCTGTAAATCATGTCACTGTTATTTTTAGATGACCTGTAATGCATGTCCCTTGTGACTTGCAGGTGATATACAATGCATGTCACTGTGATTTGCAGTTGATGTATAATGCATGTTACTGTGATTGAAAGGTGGCCTATTATTCGTGTTACTGTGATTTGCAGGTGACCTGTTGTTTATGTCCCAGTGACTTGTAGGAGACTTGTAATTAATATCACTTTTACATGTAAATAACCTGTAATTCTAGTCACTCTGACTAACAGGTGACCTGTAATTCTTGTCAATGGCTAACAGGTGACCTGTAATTCTAGTCACTCTTACTAGCAGGTAACCTGTAATTCATGTCACTATGACTTGTAGGTAATCTGTAATTCTTATCACTCTGACTAGCATGTGACCTGTAATTCATGTCACTGTGACTTGTAGGTAAACTGTAATTCTTGTCACTCTGACTGGCAAGTGACTTTTAATTCATATTACTGTGACTTGTAGATGACCTGTAATTTTTGTCACTCTGTTTAGCAGGTGACCTGTAATTCATGTCACACTGACTTGTAGGTGACCTGTAATTCTTGTCACACTGACTTGTAGGTGACCTGTGATTCATGTCACACTGACCTGTAGATGACCTGTAATTCTTGTCACTCTGTTTAGCAGGTGACCTGTAATTCATGTCACAGTGACTTGTAGGTGACCTGTAATTCTTGTCACACTGACTTGTAGGTGACCTGTAATTCATGTCATACTGACCTGTAGGTGACCTGTAATTCATGTCACACTGACCTGTAGATGACCTGTAATTCTTGTCACTCTGTTTAGCAGGTGACCTGTAATTCATGTCACTCTGACTTGTAGGTGACCTGTACCAGCTGCGGATGCTACCTGCACATGGCTATGGCCGGGTGTCAGTGCTGTCTCAGAGGAGTGTGTTTGAGTTCTCGCTGTTGAGTTGTTCCACTTCACACGTTGGTTTGTTCACTGGTTCTGCACTAGAAGATCTCGCCTTCACAGTCAGCCTACGAGTAGACACCAGTATGGTACATCTCACAGACAGCAGTGGTCAGGAAATACTCACCTCTCACCTACCAGAAATACTCAGCTGCTGGGACAACAAGCACTACTGGATCTCCTACGCTGATGGAAAACTTGCATTTGGGCAGGGAATTTACAGTGATAGCATTGTCTTTGAGCACCTATACAGCGGCATAAGGGTCAGCAGAACAAATTATCTCTCTTAAACTTTTACATTGATGTCAAGAAATAATTGGTTATAGTAATTGCATGTGTCTATTTCATAGCTTTCTTGCTTTTCTTAATAATTGTTTTGTGATATGAATTAGGAATGTCCAGAATTGAAGTTATTTTGTTGTTGTATAATCCTTTGTAAGCATGACTTGCAAACAATGTCTTTTGTCAGAGCTCTCTTTCATATGGAGCTTTGAATATTCAAATGAATAGACTTGTAAACGGCAGCATAAAATGGAAAATATATGTTATTATGAAATCCTGAATTCTAGCTTAAATTTTGTCAATTAAATTTTCAGAACTAATGTCAATCCACTGTTGGAGTGTTGAATGTGATTTGTGCTTTCAGATGATTAACACAGTATCATTTTACTCTGATCTGGAGCAGGGGTCATCTCAGTACAGTCTGTGGGACTTCTCCAGATATCCAGGTATGGCCTAGCATAGTAAATTGTTAAACTATATTTTGTGACAACAGAAACTAAATAGTTATTATGTAGTTTTATACATCTATAAGATAGTTTTATTCCATCACTTATTAACTCCCTTATAAGATCCTGTTGTTACACCAACATGTGACAGTTGGTTTTTAAGGAACAATGTATATATCATAAAAAAGTTTTAGTGCATCAGCATAGTTATACTTAAGTGTTTATATGATATAATGCTGTGCACTGTTCAGCTGACAAAGTGAAGCTGAAGACAGACAGCTCTGTGGAGTGGGATGGAGGTGATTACTGGCTCTCTACCTCAGAGGAAGACGGGTTGGTGTTTAGTGTACAAGCATGTCCACCAGCACACCTCATCCTCAGTGACGTGTTTGGAGTGCTATCCCACAATGCACTAGATATATACATAGGAGATCAAACCATGAAAATCACAAATCTCACCTCAGGAGAAGTAAGTAACACACTCAAAGTATACATTAGAAATAATAGTATAAGCTAATTCTTGTCTTTTCATGTCTTTTTTTTCTATTTATAATCAAAATATTTACAAACTAATTCCACCAGAGTGATAGTTCTTTTTAAAATAGCTCCCAGTGATGCTTTCTTCAGGACCAGGAACCTTCTGAATAATATTCAAACTCTATCCATGAAGCCGAGAGATTTGGTCATAAACAAGTGGCTACATTATGTAAAAAAATTTGATCTGGAAAAAAACAGTTGTGTATCCTTATTTTTGTTTTAAATGGTAAAAAGTTTAACTGAATGAAGAAATATGATGTTGGCTTACTAAACAGGAGCTAGCCCATGAGGACACAAATTCAGCCTTGCTGTTTTGTGACAAGTACAGAGCCATGTGGCTGAGTTGGAAAGATGACCTCATTGAAGTGGGACTTGGTCAGGTATTAGAACAAATAAGTACATATGAACAAGGGACTAATCTGTTCAAAATGTAATAAATAATATCATATATATACCACAGAAAAAAAACACTGTTAAAATAACTAAAACATTTTTAGCTGATACTGTATAATTTAAAGAAACATACAATTTTTGTTCTCTGGAAGTATAAATTAACAAGACTTAACCATACTTCTTTACCAATAACAACACAACATAATTTCACATTTTATAACTACTTATTAGTTAAACGAATGAAATTAAAAGGGACAATAATTAAGAGTTAGTAATAAGAATGCCACTTAGGAAATATAGATTCATATACACACTTCCTGTAAAAAGAATAAAAAATATAGACTAATTTACATACTAACCTATTAGAACATGATATCTTATTAATATTGAAGTCACATCCTCATAGAACCACTTCACCAGTCCATCCACCCACGAAACTGGTTCTAAGAACCAGGGCTGAGGTTCACCCAAAAAGTACTTCAAGGACGCTTAATTACCTGTATACAAGCATAACCTTTAAGGATACTTCAGTTCAAAGTACAAATTGAGTTCCAATACAATTACCACAAAAGATTGAATTATATAAGGCAGACAATTAATCATCTCAGCTGAAGTAGTTTTTAACTTTTAGAAATTAAAGTTGACATTTCTCTGTTATTTTATCCTGATATTATTGGACTCTTTTACAAGTACAGTTTCATTGAAGACAATTTTTTTATTTTGTTCAGGTGTTAAGAGAAAGTAGATATATGTTCTGGAGAAAACCCACAAGTGGTCTGAAGATAAGTGGTATTTCTGTGGCAACAGAAAGTGACAATGCAATGTGGCAGTTTGGTTCTTATTCAGGTAAACAAGAGAGGCGTATGCATTTTTCCACATGTTCATAGTGATTATGATTTTGTTTCAATATTTTATGTTATTATATGCAGATAAAGGTTCTGCACAACAACAGTTGCATTCAATAGTATTTAATTTCATCTAAAATGAGCTACCGGTATTTCTTTTTATGTTCTGTGCAGTTGATCAGCCTTGTTTTTTCTCAGGAAACAGCATTAACATTTTTACACCAAATGCTGGAACATATCGAAGTGCTTGGTTGGCTCCCCATAGTCTTAGCTCCTACTTGCTGTTTGATGTGATGGCTTGTGAAAATGCTTACCTGGGTCTGTACTATGGTGATGAGGTCAACTCTCAGCCAGACATGGAGTTACTTTATGGTACTGAAGGCAATTCAAAGGTCCGTCTGACTCAGGGGGAGGACCGTGTTGTGTTGGGAGAAGCTGACTTGGATGGTAAGAGCCCAGAGTTAAATTTACCTGAAACAGAAATTTTTGATTTAAAATATATTGATTCATTGTTTTGTAAATCTGTTAATAAGCTGAAACTGATACATGTAATGCATGATATTACAGATGTACTAAGTTGCAACCAGTTCACTGAATTCTGGGCAACTTTCATGCATAGAGTGAGAACAGGAAACAACCTTCCATATGGAGACAGCATCCTTGATGTAATACAGGACCACATGCCACCAGTCAGATTTGTATCAATCCTAACAGAAACAGAGAGTGGTGGTCAATGGCAATTTCCCAATGAAAAAAGCAAGTTCAAATTATTGTTCTACACTGAGTGTACATGCACATGGAATGTTTCTCCAATAACCCACTATGGGTTTAACCACAATTCACATAATATTATGTGCACCTGATCAGTGAGAGAGTCATGAGACAAGTATTTTGCTTATCTTTCTTAAAACATAAACAATAAAATCTATGTGAGAGAAGTTTACAATAGATTCATGTATATTAATAAGATAACAGTGTAGCTGCTGTAAGTCATTGCACTCACTTTATCTTCCATTTAGTGTGATACAAATAATTTTTGCAATAACCACATTACTTGGTTATTAACGGATAAAAAGTGTGTAACTTCAGTAAATGACATTAATATCCAGAAACAGGTACCCTTGTTTTAGATGTTAAGACACAGAAGTATTTTATATACATTTTGTGTGACTGTATTTTTGATGATAACCTCCCAACAATAATAAGAAACTGAGTTTTGTTTCCAGTAAAGTACACCAGAGCACACACTGCAGGGACTTATAACTACAAGGGCATGTGGGTGGATCTGGTGGGTCAGACACAGGCTGCAGTTTCAGTGAAAGCCTGCAAAAGTGCCACCATCTTACTGGCTGACTCAGCCTCCCATAGCCACAGGGACATTGCCTATGAGATTGTTATTGAGCTACAGGGCTCTGATCTCACCATCATACGGTAAATACAGTACAACCTCTATTGTCTGAACATCTGTTGTGTAAATATTCCATTTGATTAATCTATGATGACTCTTCCAAAAGTACAGGTTTGTAAGATTTTGGTATTAAACTAGCTAGCTTGTTTCTATTCATGCCTAAACTTAAACGCAAAGCCTTTTTCCCATTAAGTTCAGATAGCCAAAGTTAACTGACAATTAATAAATCGTGTTTTAGTAATTGTGCATTACATGCATCAAAAGGCATCTAAGATAGAGACAAATGTCTATGGTCTGTGGCTTCAATAAAATCTAGTTGATGAATGTTATTGTTAATAGTTATACTACTGTTATATTAGTCATGTTGTCATGTTGATACACAAGCCGTATACTGCAAAATATTCAAACAAATATCCATATGGCATGTAGAAAAGGAGGTGAGATGAAGAATGAAATCATCACTCCAGGCTTGCTTCACTGTGATAAGTACAGGACTATGTGGCTGTATTGGGCTGAAGGCCTCATTGAGCTTGCTATTGGAAGCCCTAGTGAAGTCTGGCTGAGCTGGCAGGACCCAGATCCCACACTAGTATATGCAATGGGCTTCGACACATCTGATGACATGGCAGGGGACTGGGAAATCATCAAACTCACAGGTAACTTCTTGACCTTGGTTTGTGATAAGCCTATTAATTTGCAAAGTATTATAATACAATCTTTTTACCTTGATGTTTATTTTGCAGTCTACAGTTTTTACAGACTTGTATTTCTTTGTTCAATATAATTTGACATTTTTGATTGATGCCTTATTATAGAACTCCTGTATGGATATTAAAGGTTTGTGTTGTTGTGATTATTCAGGTGACATATACACAGTGTTTACACCAGCTGTGTTTTCATACACTTACTTCTGGCACAAGCCTGAGCATAAGAACTTCCAGTTCCGGGTGCAGGCCTGTAATGATGCTCACATTGCTCTCTCACAAGAAGCAGGAATCAGCAACCTCTACACATATGAAGTGGTTCTCGGTGGATGGAGTAATACTAGGTGAAGCGATATATGAATGTATGCTATGAAATCTGTAAAATACATTCAAGTAAAATTTCACACAAATGGATAACTGATTTATAGTCAAATTGGTTCTTTAAGCAGTTGTTACATTATAACATATTGTGATAAATTTCATTGCAATGGCAACTAATTAGACACCAAGTAAATATTTAAAAATAAAGTTGTAGCTGTAATTTTGATCAAACATACCAACCATAAGGTCTTCATTTGATGGCTTATCTGCAGTATAATGCAGGTGATGCTTATTACCTGATTGCTGTGTTTGTAGGAGCTCCATCAGGAATGCAAGTGCCGGGCATGACATGGTGATAGTAGACACTCCAGGTCTGCTGGATTGTGATGAGTTCAGGCAGTTCTGGATCTCCTGGGAGAATGGTGGGGTGGAGGTGGGAAGTGGGGAGCTGTACCACCACCAGTTCATCTCCTGGCTTAACATCCCCAACATGCATGAGATCAAAGCTCTCAGTGTGTCCACCTGGAACACTGCAAAGGGAGAGTGGGAGATCCCCCATCAGCAAGGTAACAGTACAAACATCTCTGTTGGTTGTGTCCATACCAGAGCACAGGGTGACTTTACCTTCAGATAGGCAATAATATTTTAAGGACACAAGTGCAGTAGAATCTATTATCTGACATTCTATTATTCAGATATTGAATTTTATAAACCCAAGTCCACTCCCTTAAATTTGCTATCTTTTTCTCACTGTTTTACACTAAAATATCTCTTTAAGTCCATGGACCCTCTCATATCAGTAAACAAAATCTTACTCTATTAGCTTATTTATATAAAAGAAATGAAATTGTAGTATTGTAGCAATAAGGTGTATCAAAGCAAAGTTAAGCTTTACTTGCCCTTCCAAAATTTCCAATAAGAGTTTAATAACAAAAGGCAAACATTTTTAAATCAGAGGATATTGGTTCCTACAGCTGATTATGATTCAAATAATATCATATGTATATAGATAAAAGAGAAAAAAAATGGCATATGTATCATAAAAAAATGTGTAACAATCGAGCATAGCAAAATTGTTCTCATAACTGTAGAAGATTTCATATAATTAATTCCCACAGATACAGAGATGATACAGATATATTTAGCCTGTTCATTCTGCCATAAGTTCTGAATGATAAGTGTTTAATATGTGTTATCAGGCAAAGAAGTGCAGATATCCACCCACTCAGAGTACTTGTACAACCAGACCTGGTGCAGTGTTCTGGGCAAGAAGAGGTTCAGTTTCTCTGTGAAGGCCTGCAGTGATGTACACGTGGCCCTAGCTAACATCCCGGGAGAGGGAACCTTCATGACTTATGAGATCGTACTGGGAGGCTGGGGTAATACAAAGTCTGTCATCAGGGATGCCCCACAGGTACTAGATCACAAACAGAGGGAGTCTGCTTCTCAAAATATACATTACACAGTTACTGTAATGATTCATTTTATTTTTCCATCATTGATATAACGATTCTTTTTAAATAGAAGAGAAATCTGGGCTTTGTCAGAAGCCTCTGTAAAAAATTTCACGAGGTCACTGATGTGAGTTCTGTTGTATTAGTGATTCAGACAGAATCTAAATAAATATTTTATGTACCTAGAATATACTGTGACACAAGGTTGAATATTTTAGAGGATACATTTTATTTGAAATATATGTATTTTTATTTTAGTCACAATATACAAATATTTTACAGGACTCAGAGTTTAAAGCTGAGGCTCAAACTGACATACTGAGCTGTGATGAATTCCGCTCTTTTTGGGTCAGTTGGGAAGATGGGCATATAAAGGTAATTAATTCTCATGTATTATAACTTTACAACATCTGTGAACCAACAGTCATTTCTTTTGTATATATAGTATGGTATTCACATAAACTTTCAACACTTTTGTCACAAAATACAGTTAGAATATAGTGATATATAACTGTTATATTAACAGTCATATTGCCTTTCAATTTGACCACAGAATGTTATAATTATGCAAGTTGGACTTGACCTGTGGATGATTTGTGTGCATTTAGGCAGGAAGCAGCTTGGCTGGAACAGACAGTTTGCTGCTGGCGTGGCTAGATGACACACCTCACCTGGTGCACAGTGTTGGACTGGCAACTGGCTTTGAACACACTGGAGAGTGGATACTTGGCACTACAGAAGGAGCAAGTGCAGGTCAGTGACTTTGTAATCCATCCATGTGACCCACAACAAACTGTCTGAGAGGTTTTACTTAATGTTCTTGAAAGCTTTTAACAAGTGTTATGTTTAAGCAGCTATTTTCATCTTGGAAACTGTCATTATTATTGTGATCAGTTTTTACCCCACAGCCCTTAATGGCTGTTGGGGTATTGTTTTCACCCATGGTGTCCGGATGGTCGGTTGTGCAGCGTCATAGTCTGACCTTGATTTGACCTTTGACCTTGCTGTAGTGACCTTGACCTATAAAATGTTGTCCGGGCTATATCTCGGAAACTGTAAGGCTTGGGAAGTTGATATTTGGTAGTGACATTGGTTAGGGGGTGTAGGTGTGCAACGTCATGGTGTGACCTTGATTTGATCTTTGACCTTGCCGTAGTGACCTTGACCTATAAAATGTTGTCCGGGCTATATCTCAGAAACCGTACGGTGTAGGAAGTTGATACGTGGTACGGATATTGGTTAGGGGGTGTAGGTGTGCAACGTCATGGTGTGACCTTGATTTGACCTGTGACCTTGCCGTAGTGGCCTTGACCTATAAAATCTTGTCCAGGCTATATCTCAGAAACCGTAAGGTGTAGGAAGTTGATACTTGGTAGGGATATTGATTAGGGGGTGTAGGTGTGCAACGTCATGGTCTGACCTTGATTTGACCTTTAACCTTGCTGTAGTGACCTTGACCTATAAAATATTGTCCGGGCTTTATCTCGGGAACTGTTAGGTGCAGGAAGTTGATATTTGGTAGAGACATTGGCTAGGGGGTGTAGGTGTGCAGCATCATAGTGTGACCTTGATTTGACCTTTGACCTTGCCATAGTGACCTTGACCTATAAAATCGTCAGGGCTGTATCTCGGAAACCGTAAGGTGTAGGAAGTTGATACTTGGTAGGGACATTGGTTATTGGCTATAGGTGTGTATTATCATGGTGTGACCTTAATTTGACCTTTTACCTTGCCATAGTGACCTTGACCTTTAAAATCTTGTTGCACCTTTGGGTCTGTCTTTTGATGCAGATTAAGCAAAAGTCATATTAGAATTTATTAAGAATTTTACTTTCATAACTTCCCATTGTAAGAGATAGAATTTCATCAAGTGAGCCGCAGATTTTACCCCAACACCACACATAAGCATTCATTAAATGTATTACCACTTCTGTATGCATGGTAATATTCAAATCATCTAAACCATAATTCGGAAATGCAGATGTATATAAAGAGTGTTGAATTTTAGTTTGCTGATTAATGCTGTCATCTTGTCATTGAATTATCTTGTTTTAATACTTCATCTTTATACGCATTATCTTTCTTTTAAACATTATTTCTCCATTTAAACATTGTTTGGACCTTTATATAACTGACAGTGCTCTGAAAGTATCCTGAAGTTTGTACTGGTACAGTACTTCTATATCTCATGGTGTTGAAAATATTTCCCAAGGCTGTGGGGTACGGGCATCTCTGATGCTATTTTTTATTCTAGGCATGCACTTATCTGCCTCTGGTTCTGTACAGGGGTACTTTGTCATCCTCAGCTATAACAGAATCATTACCATAAGGCAAAAACTAGTCTAGCCACAGGTACAACTTTGCCCATGACTATTAGCTTGTTTGTATAATTCCCCATGACCACAAATCACAGATTGAAACACTTCCCACCATAATGCTTACAAACCTCAAAGTACACAACTGGCCAGCTGTGGAAAATAGTTGTTTACCCAATTGAATGCCATACACCAGTGGTCATAACATTATTTACACACACAAAACATATCTGTCAGAATCTGAGTCTCTCCAATGGAATTATATGCTTCCACCTCTTGATCTGTGATGTCAAAGCAGCATTACATGTGAAGTCATATTAGTGGACAATTAATTAAGACATCACATGAACTCAGTAATGTTGCTGATCAGCTGAGGTTTCCTTTAACTCCATTGATTAAACAAACAATACTATATAAGTTTTCTGATTTTATCCATATGAAGTCATTCAAAGCACAGTTACTGATGAGTAAACATGCATTTGAATGTTGTAAACAATAATTTGCCAAGTAAACCAGTTTTTATTTGTAGAAATTTTAAAATTGCTCCTTTATTTCAGAGGATGTTCCTGGCTTTGAGAAGTTTGTGGATCAAGACTGTGCAGGAAATGACTTTGTGGGTCCTAACACCAGAACCAGTCCAACAGAGTGTGGGCTGCTGTGTGATCAGACTGCAGGCTGCATAGCCTTTGTATTTGACAGCAGGTCCAGCGAACTCAACTGTCACCTCAAAAACCTGTGTGACAACCTCTCCAGTCTTCCAAATGTGCATACGTACATACTCATAGCAGGTACACAAAACAATTCCATTCATATTTATAGCAGATACACTGAACAATTTCAGACCTACTAATAGCAGCTACACAGAACAATTCCATTCACTACTCATAGCAGATACATAGAACAGTTTCATACTCATTAGCAGGTTCACAGAACAATTTCATACATACTCATTAGCAGGTTTACAGAACAATTTCATACATACTCATTAGCAGGTTCACAGAACAATTTCATACATACTCATTAGCAGGGTCACAGAACAATTTTGTACGTACTCATAGCAAAGACTTGGAATAATTCCCAGAAGGTTCACAGAAAAGTTCAATATGTAGCATGTACACAAAGAACAAATAATAATACATACCAAAAGTAGGTACATGAGTGTGACACCACGTGTCACAGGTCATAAAGTCCACTAGAGTACATGCGAGAAACCTCTACAGAATTCGTCCCCTTCTAGACCTGAATACATCAATGCTGTTAGCAAATGCTTTGGTGAGCAGCAGGTTGGACTATTGCAATTCACTCTTGTTATCGCTCACTGATTTTGAGTTAAGGAGATTGCAGCTAGTTCAAAACTCACTCTGCAGGGTTGTCACCCATTCCTCTAAGTCCTCTCACATGACCCCTCAACTAAAAAAACTCCATTGGCTACCGGTCAGATACAATATAAAATTGGTCTTATTACATATAAAATTCTCAAACAGGGTCAACCAGTTTACCTAAGAGGCCCCTACACCTCTTCCAGAAATACCAGGCGAAGTACCCCCAAACTCAAGTTCCTTCAAACCCCCACTTTCAATCGCAGAGTTCACAAATCAATTAAACACTTTTCTAATTCCTTCAGTCACAATGCCCCTATCCTTTGGAACTCTTTCCCCTTTCATGTAAGAAATAGTCCCTCTGTTGCATCTTTTAGGAAGCACCTCAAAACCCACCTCTTCAGCTCTAGCTTCCCAACTTAGTTTTTCTTCCTGCCTGGTCACACCCACAATCCTGAATTACTGACCTTGAACGCCCCTCAACTCTCCCTATGATAATGATTTTGTTTAATTAGTGCACTGAGTCCCTCTTTGTGGGGAAGATATTGTGGATGCAAAGCAGTAGATTACATTAGATTAGATTACATTAGATGAACAACGTATAATCACAGCTTCGTACTAGGTAAACACAAGTATATAAATGCATACTTACATGTTGCTTCAATACTTGCAAATGTACTCATTCAATCTTTAGGAAAATAATCATTTTTAAGTTTTTTTCAAGTTTTTTAACATTTAATCCTGTTTTAATGATGAAAATTCTTTAATTGTAAAATTTATTCATATTCAAAAAAAAAAGTTTAATCCCAACAGTGATTTGCAATTATGTGTGAATTGAACAAGGATGAAGCAACATGTGTTGGAATGTTTTTTAGAGAGTGTGTCTGGATACAGTCGATATGTTAACCAGGATTGTGGTGGTAATGACTTTGTTGGACCCAATACAGCTGCGTCTCCACGGGAATGTGGCTCTCTGTGTGACCAGACACTCATGTGTGTGGGTTTTGTCTTTGAGGGAACAAAGACAGAAACTAATTGTCACTTGAAGAATGTGTGTGAAAATCTGACAGAGCTGAAAGATGTACACACATACAAAAGACTGGAAGGTTTGTCGTTAATGATTCTTCTTAGTTTATTGTCACACTTCCTTTTATCATACACGTCTTATTATCGTGCACCAGTTTAATCATTGTTTTCCATGACTTAATGAACCATTTTTTGTCAAAATCAGGGATCTTGATATGTCAAACATACATCCTGACTGATCTTGATATGTCAAACTGACATACTGACTCATTAAATGTGGTTGGTATTAATATAAAGCCAAGCACAAATGTCAGAAACCTTGGGGTAATCATTGACCAAGACCTATCACTTAAGGAACAAGTAAATGCCATATGCAGATCCTGTTATGGTCACCTAAGGTCCATCATTCAAATAAGACCTTACCTAACTAAGTCTGCTGCACACACAATAGTACAGTCACTCATATCTTCCAGATTAGACTATTGTAACTGTCTCCCAGCTGAACTCCCACAATATCTTATCCATAAGTTGCAGAAAGTACAAAATTGGGCTGCCAGGATAGTTTTGAATGTCAAGAAACATGATTCTATATCGGTTCACCTGCATCAGCTCCACTGGTTGCCTGTTAGGTTTCGGATCAAATTTAAAATAAATCTTTTAGTATATAAGAGTTTGAATCTACAGGCACCATCATATTTGACATCAATGCTTAACTACCAGCAACATCAACGCACCACAAGATTGGCAAGAAAATCATACATGCTACAAGAAAAAAGATCAAAACTCATCTCTATGGGTGACCGTGCCTTCAGTGTTGTGGCACCAAAGTATTGGAATGAACTGCCAGATGATATCAGGAACATTGAACTTCCATTGGACATCTTCAAAAAGAAACTAAAAACTCATTATTTTAAAGCAGCATATTGTGGAGAATAAGCGCAATGATTGTTTTTTCTTAAATAGAATTGCGCTATATAAATATGTCATGTTATGTTGTTATGTTATCCTGTTAATTTTTTTCTAATTTCTGCCAAGAAATCTGGTGTAAATGGGTATCTGAATATAATGGACCACAGTGTCTTAATATTAAGGCCATATAGATCTCATATCCCCTAAATCAAGTTCTTTCACTGCTGATTTGTTATATTTTGCAATTATCCAGAACTATATTATACCTACACCTTTAATATTGGCTTTTAAGTTGGACTTTAGTGCTACCATAAATTTATTTATTTATTAGAAAAACTTCTCCAGGTGCATGGTAATAGGAAGCTCTCTCTCCAGTCGGAGCAGATTTGATAAACTTTTAAGATGCTAAAAATAATTGGAACAGTTTCTTTTTTGTTCAAACTTTTCAAGTTCTTCAGAGATTCATGGATATGATGTGATATTTTGGCAAACGGAACCATGTGAGGTCAATTCTTTGCTGAATACTGCATTTTGTTTTAGGTGCACAGTAACTGGAGGTTCGAGGATATATTCTGTGTCTGTACTCTATAATGTAGTTCAGTTTACTCTTTGTTTCAGAGTACAGGAAGACAGTATGCCTATATCTATAGAAATATTGGAGTGATAGTGATACAGGACTGTATTATACAGTTGTTTAGGGAATATTAAACAGTTTCTGGTCTTCAGTGTTTCTCTATATGCATTGCATAAACGATATTTTGACAGACTGTTCTTAAGGTATGAGTATTGTGCTTTTGTTATATTTGTTATGTTTGTGTTTCTTGCTCTATGTTAATGATAATTGTGTGTTTGGCAGCTGGTGAGGTAGAGGGCTATCAGCGGTATATTGACCAGGACTGTGGTGGAAATGATTATGTGGGGCCCAACACAGTGACTTTTGCATCGGAATGTGGAGAGATGTGCGATACCACACCAGAATGTGTGGGCTTTGTCATAGATAACAGGAAAACTGTGGACAATTGTCATCTTAAGAACTACTGCAAGGCACTCACAGACTTGATTGATGTGTACACCTATAAGAGAACTGCAGGTATGGATCTTCAGAAAACAAACCCTTAGAAAGTAGTTTTCACTTTGATATCAGCAACAATGGCTAAGTATTGAATTCTGACTTAGCTCAACAAAGCTAAAACAATCTAGAAAAGGTCAAGAAATATAATAATTGCAAATGTTTTAGTTTGTAATTTGACATAAAACACCTGTTACAACAGTGTAAGCCAAATGCTATCTAAATGAAATCAGCACTTCTTTGGAAATTTTATTAATAATAAGCACTGTAGGTTGCTAGATATACTGCAGGGAAGATATTCAAATAGCAAACAGATAATTAATGTATGTTACTGTTTCCATGGTAAAAATAAACTTTAGAACTGTGTTGTGTTTCTGTGCAGATGATGTGCCAGGCTATGTGAGGTATCCGGATAGTGACTGCCGTGGGAACGACTTTGTTGGCGTGAGGAATGTGACTTTTCCCAGTGAGTGTGGGGCACTGTGTGAACAGACTGAAGGCTGCATTGGATTTGTCTACGATGCAAGGAATTCCATCAACAACTGCTTCCTAAAGAATATCTGTGATGACCTGATTGAAATGACTCAAGTACACACCTACAAAAAACTCACAGAGACAGGTATGTGGACCTGTAGTACTGACAAGAACTTGCAATTTTAAAAGGGAGTTTTACCCTTATATTGCAAATATACACAGTTGGAAATAAGTAATTGATGCTGTTTTGCATATTATTTTAATGGATAATGTTGGCAGCAGAGTTAATAGTGTCAATGGATATTGTACAATGGTTGTTCTTAACATGCAATAGTGGCCTCATCTGCACATATATGTTCATTTGGAAGTCACAAATAACAGAAAAAATGTTTCTCAAAGCAAACCATTTCATTAAATGATAGACACTGTACCTTTTTCTCTTACTATTTACAGAGCTGGACAACATGTACTTGGTATATTTGCCAGCTGAGGAAAAGAGGACAATGAACCACACCTGGTTCACTGTGGACAGAACCTCAATTGTGTTTGAAGTGAAGGCCTGTGCTGATGCTAGCCTGGTCATGGCTTCTGTCCCATTTGTTGTGTCTAGTCAGGTCTATGAAATTGTTATAGGAAGGAAGAATAACACTGGCTGTAACATCAAGACTAACTTTGGAGGTGAACCAGCAAAGTCAGTTGATTCACCTAATATCTTGCACTGTGATGAGTATCGGTGGTTTTGGGCAAGTTGGACTGGAGGTCATATTAAACTAGGCCGTGGTACAGTGATAGACTCTGACCTTGTTATTGACTACATTCATGATAACCCGTATGCTGTCTCGGCAGTGTCAATAGCTAATGGATATGGATATTCTGGAATGTGGAGGTTTTTGAAGGATACAGGTTTGTTGTGCAATACTTCTACTTAATTACTAACTGTCTTTTCTTAAGCTGGTTTGTGTAACCAATTGTATATTGAAAGATATGTATGCATTTATATTTTGGTAAAAACCAAAGATTATCTGAAAAATGCTTAACATTTACAAACTTTGGTGCAAATATTTATTGACAAGCTAACTGTCATATTGCAAAAACATATGAATATAATACATCAAATATTTTTCATCTCTTCTGTTGATCATAAATTTTATTTTACAGCAATAACTACATTTGCTCGCACAAGGATGGAGAGGAACTATCAGTACCTGTGGGTGACAGAATACCACCATAGCTTCCTCACAGTGGGTGTGCAGGCTTGCTATGATGCCCACCTGGCATTGTCTGAGACACTTGGTAACACTGATAACAGCTATGAGATTGTGATCGGAGGCTGGGGTAACACTAAGAGTGCAATCAGAAAGGAAATCACTGGGGAGAGCAAGGCAGAGGCCAGTACTCCACAAATACTCTCTTGTGATGAGATGAGGTACTTCTGGGTAAGTGCACTGTTGGCTTATATCATTTATCAAGTAGAAATACCTATATGTCATTTAAGGCTATGGCAAAAGAAACATAAAACATGAACAAGAAGCTAGCAATTTAAATTCTAAAATTCTAAATTGGACTTTTATAGTGCTTAATCTTGCCTTTATTATGTGGACCCTGTGGCATAACAGCACAAAAACTGACAACCAATTTCAGTATCCAGGGATGGAAAAAGAGTCGAGCACAACAGAGAATGTCAGACAGATATATGAGACAATTTCAATGTTTTTTGTCCATATTTTGACGGTATTTACCCATGCTGCATAGAAAGTAACATAACTTATCTTGGATATTATGAAATCAAATATTGTTGTAAAATAGTAAAACAACTGTTTTTCTACATTTTTATTTTGCAACAAGTACTACCATACTCATGTTTGAGTTTACACTCACGCTTCCAAGATTTATTGTGCATTTGCACAACACTACTGGAACCTTTCTACTACAGCAAATTACAGCGATTCTTGTTTTTCAGTAGGGGTTGCAAGTATTGAAGTAACATTCACATAAAAAGTCTCATTAATGTTGATTTTAAAGACTATTCAGCTTCATTACTAAAGCTCACTATAATATGCCTATTTGCAGGTATCATGGTCAACTGAAAATAAGCTGGTAGAGTTTGGACAGGGTGTGACCCCTGGAAGTGACCGTCTGGTCCACTGGTATGATGACACACCTCATGTTGTACGTGCTATAGGCATTTCCACAGATGCTGCTGAGGGAAACTGGGAACTGCGCAGCTATGGGGGTACAACTTTAGCTCATTTCTGTGCCTGAATTGATTATTTGAAGAGAGTCAGTACCTAGTATTACAGCCATAGACTTAAAAGAACTAATATATATTGATCAAATATATATCACCTTCATGTCATTCATTAGTACATTGTTTCCAATTCAGGAACCTAGGTGAGTAAATGATCGAATTGCAAGTTTTCTGCAATTGTTAGTGTATGAATTTTGCACCTTGCCTTAACAATTTAGTTGAAGTTAATTCTTTCAGGTTTTGAAAACATTCAGTCATGAAGCAAATCTTTTTACAGAAAGCCAGATGTTGGTGAGCACTCCCATTCAGGAAAACTATGGAAACATCCGCGTGGACATCTCTTACAGCCCATTCTTTGGCTTTAAGGTCAGATCCTGTGAGAGTGCACTTGTCAGGATTAATGGAGCCTCTGGAAACACTGCAGTAGAGGTTGTCTTTGGTATGCAAGCCAACTGCACACATAAACTTATTGGGTTTTTTTTCACTGTTTACCAAAGTAACATATTTATCTCCAGCTTATTCACAATAGCCACTTCTGCAATAAGTTTCTCACAACATCCTAAATCTAGTTCTTCACAACATTCAAATCTTTTTTTCTATAGTGTTCTAATCTCAATAACTCAGGTGCAACACTTTGATGAAACTGCAGATTTTCCCAGTAGAATTGACATCATTTTGCATGAATAGTAAAATGGTTCACTTAGGTTAATTAGTTCACATCTTTGAGCTCCAAAGATAAAGCGCTTTATAAATGCTGCTTAATAATAATAATAATAAATAATAATCTATGTAGGAGTACTGTTCATAAGTTTTGCATCATGATGTTACTTCAAGATTTAGTTATTTAAGAGTTTGCAGTTTAAAAGAAATTTACATGAAAGTCTATAGTAATTCCAGTATTTGTATTTGCCAGCTGGGATGTTTAAGTTAATTAAATGTTAAACTTCTACATTTCAGGTGAACAGTCTAACAGTAAGACACGCCTTATATTCTACAATGAAGAGGACCTTGGTGTGATAGAGGAGCAAACTTGGGACACAGAAGGAATTCTCACATGTGATACCTACAGACCCTTGTGGTAATTAGCTAACTCATCTCAAAACAAAACTTCATTAATATTATTGGCCACTCAGTGGGGAAAAATGTATATATTACTGGCCACAAGATACCTGTCCATTGAGCCAGTTTCAAATAGCATCATTTTTCGTTGTGTTAAATTATGGAGCAGTCAATACTATTTCTCTGCTTTTAGAGAATTTAGCAGTTTTTTGTCTCATATTTTGAAATTTTGTAATCAGATCTTTCATTGATGTAAAAAGTTTGCCAATACATTGATCTTTCATCGATGAAATAAGTTTGAAAACACATACATGTGAAATGTATTACATCAATGAAAGATCTGATTATAACATTTCAAAATACGAGACAGAAGCTGCTATATTCTCTGAAAACAGGTGTATGTTGTTGATGTTATACTTTGTTGTAAAAAATTTTGATTTTTTTTAAAGTCTTAATGTTCTATCTTAACTAATCTACCCAAATCTAATCAGAATTAAATTTACCCATCTTCACCCAAAATAAGCAATCAGCATTAAACTTCTAATTGGGGTGAATGCAAACTCCATAAAGTAACTAATTAAGTTTTTATTACAGAGCAAGAATTTTATTAAGTTAAACCTATTCTTACATTTTGTCTGTGAAAATATGTGGTTAAATAAAATTCCTATAAAATGTGTGGTTACACCTACAGGGTTTCATGGATAGACAGTATTATCAAGTTGGGCCAGGGATCTCCCCTGGCGAATGTTTTGCTGGAAAAGGCTGACCCAGTCAGTAGAGTTTACTCTGCTATAGAGTTAGGGACTAGGCTGGACAATACACCCACAAAGTGGCTGTTCGACCTGGACACAGGTAATGAATTCAAATGCATAAGCAAACTTAATACAACTGTGTGTAGATCACTTTGAAATCATTTTTAAACTAAAATTGTATATATTATATAATACCAGTGCATTAATAATTATTAACAGTCATTTTTAATTTGTGAAAATGCTTAATTTTTCACCTGAAAACAGTCAGTGTTTTACAGAGTTATTACAGTAACTAACTGTGAATAATTTACAAGTGGGAGTAAATTTTAATTTTTAAAGACTTTTTAACTACTTTATTAATTCATTTGACATACAGTCTATACTCTATAATTACTTACAAAACTTGCAATATTCATGTGTGTGACTCAGGTCCCACCTCCAGCATCCAGACTGAAGGTGCCAACCTAATGCAGACAGCCTGGGTGTCAGTCTCTGACAGGAATGAGCTTCAGTTCCAGGTCAAAGCATGCTCCAATGTGCGTGTTCTACTCTCCACCTTCATTCAGCTCCGACACACAAGCAGCTACGAGTTCTTCATAGGCCATGACAACAACCAGAAGACTAGTCTATGGAGGCAAGGTGAACTGGTGAGTAACATGCAAAACATTCAGCCATATCAATCAGTGGACGGAAGGCCAACTGGTGAGTAATATACAAAACATTCAGCCATATCAGTCTGTGGATGGAAGGCCAACTGGTGAGTAACATACAAAACAACTAATCATATCAGTCTATGGAAGCAAGGTCAACTGGTAAGTGACACCAATAACAACCAAAATCAGTTTATGGAAACAAGGCTAACTGATGAGTGACACAAACGACAACCAAAATCAGTTTATGGAAACAAAGGCTAGCCAACTAGTGAGTGACACCAATAACAATCAAAATCAGTTTATGGAAACAGTTTTAACTGGGGAATGACACAAACAACAACCAATCAAATTAGTCTGTTCTGGCAAGACCAGCTGGTCAGAGGCATGTAAAGTGTAACCCTCCTACCAAAGGCCTAAGAATAATTCACCAAGGAGTGATAATTTCCCTACAAAATTACTAAGGAACATTCCTTTTAGTTTTTATTTAAATCAAAATTTTGTTAGCTCTTCATTGGGGCATGCCACAAACAGATACTTTGATCATATTATTTCCATTACTTTTTATACTTTAATTTTACCCCAAAAGAAGTGACAACAATGCATACATTTGTCAGTAGGGGGAAAGGGAGCTCACAGACACTGTAAAATCAATACTTTATGATGATTTGTATCTGTGATATCACTGGTCATTGTATAAATATGTACCCAGGTTTTAAAACTTACAAGATCAGGTAAAAGCAAGAGAATATTTCTCATTTTCTGAACATCACCCATTTTTACCATCAGATTAGGTTTTTGCATTTATGATAAGTTTAGTTTTTCACCTATTTGTTTTGAGTCAGTATTTTTGTTACCTGTGTTGAATCATACCTTGTTATATTTCAGTTTCCGATAAATACATTTATTGGTCTGAGACACGTATTTTGGTATGGAGAAACAATCTTGCTCAAACAGATCCATTGGGGTAGATTGTCTCAGGGTGAGACAACCTGCCCCAATGTTGGGACGAGCTAACCAAAGGCATTTACAATTTTTAAATTTCTTTATGTTTAGCTTGCCTGTTTAAAAGTTTATCTAAGAAAGACTTTATACAAACAGTCACATATAGTATAAGTTTAACTATGCATATTAACTGATATTGGAATTGTAACATAATCCATGTTGAAAAAATTTCCTGGGATATTTACTTGGAGACAGGGAGTTCACATTGTAGAAGTCTTCACAAATTCACATCTACTGCTTTATCCACACATAAATCACTCATCAAAGTATGACACCACAGTACTGACTGACATCAAAAATTTAAAAATAAAGTCCCAGTAGCTAAGGGCACCTTAGTGAAGTGATTAACTCACTTGACTTTGGTCTATCATGTTGCAGGTTCAATCCCCACCAGTCCCTTGTATTGAAAAGTTGGTAGTTTCTTGCTGACAGATGGTTGTCAATGCATTATTGCTTTACCAACTAAGCCTGGTGAGCACTGATTTCTCTACTATCCAAACTATCACACTGTCACTGCTGAAAGCTACAAGGCATCATGTTGATCATCAACCTTCTGTCTGATAGGGTAAGAGTATAAGATAAGTAGAAACAGATCATGATGTAAACTACAAAACATTTGGTAGATAAATTAAACTGGCTGAAAATTGTGGTTATTCTTTAAGAGACAGTGAAAGTGGATTAGAAAGTCTGATGACAGATTTTTTTCAGCTACATCAGTTGTCTTGATGAAAAATTTCAATCAGGCTATTTTAAAGACTGAGGACATATGCCCATTTGTGAAAGCTAGGATCTAAAAAATCTACAGAAAAGCTGGAAATATACACAATCATCCCAGTTAAAATATTGTAAAACAGTTGAAGACAAGTGAGGAAAGGAAAACGATTGCAGGAAATCAAACGTTACAAGTAATCCAAGCCAGCCAAACAAAGCCATAACCCAAGGTATCAAAAGCTTTATTTCTGACGTCCAGTGATAAGGACATGGATGGGTTTGAAGTTTTAAATAATAAGATGCTTGAACTTATTACAATACTTAGGGTCACATTTTGATGACAATGATTAATGCTATAACACTGAAGATGAACACTCAAGATGAACTAAAACTGTTTACCTCATGATGGTGACATTTTCTGTGGGTGATTTAGTTTTGGTGAAATGTCAAGGAAAAGCTAATCAGAAGCTATATAGTATGTTGAAAAAAATTACAAATTGACTTCTATGCAGTTTGTACCTGTAAGACTGCTAGCTCCAACGTACACAACAATATGCCCCAGCATGGGATAGGTTTTCTCAGATAAAAGTTTGAACTTAAAAAAAGTACTCATAAATTAAATGTAATCTATATTGTCAGATCATTTACTGTATGATCAAATACAGCTGATGTGGTTTAAAATTAGAGTTTAACTTCAGCTTAACTGTCTTTAATTTTGTATTATGCCAGAAACTAAAAAACAATTGAAACAACAGGGCCTGGCTCCCTCTTTCCCAGTGGAAAATATGTACTGCATACAAATTAATGGAAGAAACAGTATCTGACAAGAGTATACTTTAGGCAAATAGGTCAATGAATATCATGTTACTTTGTATGTCATTATGAAATTATTGAGAAAAGGGTATAAACCATTGAAAGATTCAAGTTTACCATAAATAATTTTAAGTTTACCATTATTTCCTGTATTTTAAAAGTTGTCAGAAATACAAAGCAGTGGAATCCTGAGTTGTGATGTGAGTCGTCACTTCTATGTTCACTGGAACCGAGAGTTGGTGGAAGTAGGAAGTACATCGGGAGCCATCCTCTCATACAGAGACTCCAGTCCTCTGCAGATCAATGCCCTCTCCATAGATACAGAGAACCAGAGGGGAACCTTCACATTCACCCACATCACAGGTACACATCACAGAAACACTCCCAGTCTTTGTAATGTCTACATAGACTCACTAGGTTTCTTTATATCAAGATGTCAGAGTACCATTAGATGATGTTTACCCAAATAACTATTTTGAAATAATGTGAAACTCAGGACTGGGTTTATTGCTGTAGTTCTTCAATTTTAAGTTTGATATTTGAGTGTAATAATTAGGTTAACCAGACGTGTCAGGCAAATAATGATCTGAAATTATCTGTTGGATGTTCTTGGTAATAGACTGGTTTTTGTCTTTGTAGGTGGCAGCTACCTTTACACCACTCCCCCTTTGCAGTCTGCTGACAAGTTCAAGCTGAATCTGCACAAACAAGTTCTCAGTTTCCAAGTGAGGGCAGATGAGAGTCAGCTGCTGTCACTCTCTGCTGGCAAGGATGTCACACATGAAGTGCACATTGGCATCAACTCCAATCAGGACACACAGCTCAAGGAGCTTAGCAGCGGTGCTGAGGCCAGCCAGAGGACGCCCTCTGTGCTGAGCGGGGAGGAATTCAGGCAAGTCTCACATGTTGCATGAGGACATTGTCATAATGGGAATCTCACATTTGTATGTAACAAGGTAATGCAAGTTTAAAGTGAAACCTAGTCCTTGTAAATTCAGTTAAATGTGAACCTCACCCCTTTGTACTGAGTTAAACGTGGGGCCTAATCCCTGTGTATTGAGTTTATATGTGAAACCTAATCTCTGTATATTGAGTTAAAAGTGAGCCTCACTTCCTCTATACTGAGTTGAAAGTTATCCTCACTCCCTGTGTATTAAGTTAAATGTGAAGCCTAGTCTATGTGTATTGAGTTAAAAGTGAGCCTCACTTCCTCTATACTGAGTTGAAAGTTATCCTCACTCCCTGTGTATTAAGTTAAATGTGAAGCCTAGTCTATGTGTATTGAGTTAATAATGAATATCACTCGATTTGATCCTCACATGAGAATCACTTCCTCAGCACTAAGTTAATTGTGAACCACACTTTCTGTGCACAGGGTTAAAGGTGAACCTCACTCCCCATTGGATGGTCTTAGTCCTTGTCAATGAAGCAAAACATATATGACACTCTGGAAATCTTTTTCATCGATATGTAACTGTTGTCCTTGCATAGTTGGCTTTTAATTCACACATCTTGTTTCAACAATGTCTTCATTTTACTGCAGTCTCTCAACAGGTGTTCCTGTTTTCTGTGAATTTTGATAATCAAATGAGTTTACAATAAATGACTAGTAAATTTGCAATTGGAAATTTATTTGTAAAATTTATTTAAGCTTTCCATAATTGGAATTTTTCTCAAAAGCAATCAGGTTTACCTTTTCATTTCTGATGATTACACTATGAGATCTTGATATGTATGTCACTGCTGTCTGCTTTTTCTTCACTCTTTTTACAACTGAATTCTCTGCAGAAGTGACTCTGCAGGTGTTAATGAATTTGGCTTGCTTGTTCTGTTGCTTCTGTGAGTGTGTCACAGTGAGTGGTAAATTCAGAATGGTAAATTTGGGTTTTCAAGTAATAGTCTAGTTTTTCTTACTTATGTGAGTGTAAGGTTTCACTGAAGTGACTCAAAGATATGTTAAAATTTGGTATGATTTTAACATAATCTAAAGTGAAGATTATTATGCTGCAAGTTGGCTTTTTTCATTTACATGTATTTCATTGTAATTGAAATGCTTGAGATTTGATTATGATACTATTCCAGGCAATATGTTTTACTGTTAAGGTTGTAGCAACAATTTCTGTGTTGTATTCCAGGGAGTTCTGGCTGCAGTGGAATGAGACCAGCCTGTGGTTTGGAAAAGGCAAACCAACCAGCAGAGAACTGGTCAGTCTGAGCTGGTCAGAACACAAGAGCATCTCTGTGATCTCAGTCTCCAGTGCAGACAACCACCAGGGAACATACATATTCAGTCAGCTTGCAGGTAAACCATTTTCACGGAGTTAATGGTTACATACAGATTCAGTCAGCTTACAGCTGAACCATTTTCACTGAGTTAATGGTTACATACATATTCAACCAGTATTCGGACAATTTTCTGTCATTGAGTAATCAGGGGATGTACATATACAACCAATTTGTAGGTAAATCACTTTGATTGAGTTGTCAGGAGATATTGATATGCAACCAATGTGCAGGTATATCAATTTCATTGAATTGTCATGATATTTACTTCTTCAACTAATTTGAATTTAAATTGCATTCACTGAGTTTTCAGGGAATCTACATACTGAATCACTTTATAGGTAAATCACTTTCATTGAGTTGTCAGGGAATGTATATGTTACAGTAAATGTATGAAATCAGTAAATACGCATATTTACTGAAAATTTCATTAAATATGCGTTTTTATTACGCTACAATAGCTTACCATGTGGGACTTAATGCTGATCTCGGGTTGCCACACCCGGGGCCAACGTCTTAGAAAAAAAGATCGTTCTTGTTAGCCACCGGATATACTGGTAGTTGTCGTCACGTGATAACTTCTGACCAATCGTCCTACTTTCTCGTTGGCCACGATTGACTGGTAGCAGTTTGTAAATATACAGACATTTTCATTTATTTCTCAGACTTTACTTATTGTTGGAGGCTAATATTTGCATATTTCTTGTAATATATATCATAGATCATTCTGTAAAATTTTAATTTTCACAGGATAAGTATTTTGATTTCTGTCGCGTGTTTTGAGTTTTCCTCGGTTCAGGCAAGTACATTGTACGTCTTTTATTGCGTATAAAATGTCGTCTCATCAAGCAAATAAAGACAAACCGAGAGCGCAGAAATGCCGCCATTTCTGCTTTAGTTTTGATACACATAATTTCTGCCCTACCTGTAGGGAGGCTGGCAAGGGAGATGACCCCTGTGTCACCTTTGAAACCCCTTGTGAAATTTGCACGTCTTTCACAGATGAGCAACTACAGAAAATCCAAAACCGGAAACGGTATTTGAAAAAGCAGAAAGCGACAACTAGTTCCAAAGATGAACTAGATCTTTTGGGTGAAGGCGACGGGGACTCCTTCACTGGGTCCAATGCAGACCTCGAGTGTGCTGCTGATAGCCTTTTTACCTCACCCCCCCGTCCACAACCTCTTGCCTTCAGTTCCCTGTCCTTGAAAACGCCAGCCAAGACTATTCCACCCACCCCTGGTACGGCTTTGCAAAATAAAATCCAGAAAAACCTAGAGAAATTACTCGGTGATTCCTTAAATATACATTTACAGCAGCAAATGGGTACCTTCCAGGCATCCATGTTGGAAGCTTTTCAGTCACTCCGAGAGGAGTTGGCTGCAAAACAAAAAGTCGAGGTAGATCCCTCTCTTCTTGCTTCCAAACCTGGTTCGTCCAGTAACACTGCTGCCCCTCTGGATTTGCCCCCTCCGAGATCGGGTACTAATATCCCAAGTGAGGCTATGGATGTGGACTTCGGTCCAGCACTCCCTCCTCGTCTTGTACCCACTCAAGCTTCCTCGGATCAGTACGTTGCCCCCTCTGAAGATCATCCCGAAGAGGTCTCGTACACTCACAAAAAGCAAAGCCATAGGCAGCCAGTTGACCCGAGCTCTGCCTCGGACCAACTAAATGAGGATTCCGATGAACCTCGGATCCCTTCTTCTAGATCCAAAAAACACTCTGACAAGAGCAAACATAAATCAAGATCTAGATACGTGTCATTTACCTCAGAGGAGGAACACTCCCCTGAAACCAGACACAGCTAGGTCTTCTAAGCCCTCTAGGGCTCAGCTCTCAGGAGTAGCTTCTGATCAAGACCTCCCACAACATGATCCAGACCCCCCTTATTATAGGGAAGTAGCTTTGTCTGACATGCCCTCACAATACTCTGAAGAAGTGGACACCTTCAGGCGTATTTTGTCTCTCCCTGACCCCAGGGAATCTATGCCCAGGTCGTCCACCTCAGTGTTGGGTCTGGATGATGAAAAAGGCCGTCAAGAGCTCAGACCTAGAGGTCCCTCCTCTATTCTTCCACTTAGCTCAGTTATCAAGGACGCCTTTGATAAATTCCAACATGACTTTAAGGCTGCCAACTTATCTGAGGGAAAATATGTCAGGCCTCCTCCCTCAACTTCAAAGTGGTACAAGGTGGGACAACCAACTTTTCAGGACAAAATTCAGGAGTTGAATACGGACTTTGCTAAGATCTGTATTACTCCTAGACCTTCTGGGCCCCCAGTAGCCAGAGTTCCCCTGCCAGTTCTCAAGGAGCTAGAACTTCAGGCTAGACAAAACATCTCTACCCTCAACTTCACCGCTGCATTTGCCAAAACCTCCTCTTCTTGCAATGCTTCATTGGAGAAATGCCAACATAGCATCAAGTCTACGGTCAAGAAGATAAAGTCTCAGATTCAGAAAGGTGCCAATCCTGAGAAAGCGGCAAAGCGCGGATATGAGGAAGTAGCTGACTACTTAGATTTTTGGAACAAGACAGTACTTGTTCAACACAGGGCCCTCACTTGTCTCAGCAAATCTCTAGCCCATATTTTGCAGAGGGAATTATACTCTATGGCTAATACTGGCTTGCTCAGGCGCGAAGCCGAAATGACTCTATTACATCCACAATTAGGAGAAACGAGACGTCAAGAACTCAGGAACTCGTCCTTTTGGGGCCCTTCCTTGTTCGAGTCTCAATTAGTGAAGGAAGGTGAGGACTTCCTTCTCAAAAAAGGCACCTCAAAAGATTCTCAGGGTTTTGCACCCTACCAGAATAAGCCCTTTCGTGGTCCCCACAAGAAAAGAGGCTCCTACAGGAAACGCCCCTATGGGGGCAATACCTCTCAAAGCAGTAACCAGTCCTTTCCCTTGGGAAGAGGAAAATCCAACTTCAGAGGCTTCAGGGGTCGTTTTCGACCCCACAATAGAGGAAGGGGGCGTGGAAACCCCCCTCCCCAATGACTCCTCCAAAGCCTCACTCAGTCCACCAGTAGGAGGTCGCCTCCGTTCTTTCAGGAGAGACTGGCTCACAAACAAATGTTCTCAAAACGTGTTAAACATTATCACCAATGGCTACGTTCTGCCATTCCGTTCAAAGCCAAACTTGATCAGATTTCCTCTGATTCTGTCAGAGTACAAGGCCCAACAAAAAGACCAAGCCTTGGCTACTTGTATCCAGTCTCTCCTGTCAAAGAACGCTATCGAAAGGGTAGACAATGTAAAATCTCTCGGGTTTTACAGTCGCCTGTTCCTAGTACCCAAGCCTCACCAAAGGTGGAGGCCAGTCATAGACTTAAGCAGGCTCAATACTTTTCTACACGTAGAAAAGTTCAAAATGGAAACTCCAGAGTCCATCAGGACCTCCCTGATTCCAGGGGAGTGGGTAGCGTCGATAGACCTGTCGGACGCCTACCTGCATATCCCCATCCACCCAAGCTCAAGGAAATACCTAAGGTTTTGCTACAAGGCTCAGGTGTTCCAGTTCACCTCCCTCCCGTTCGGACTAGCCACAGCCCCCCAGGTCTTTACCATGATCGTAAAGGAGGTGAAACTAATGGCCCTCTCAAGAGGACTCAGAATTCACCAATACCTGGACGACTGGCTGATCAGGTCCCAGTCTCAGGAGGAAGCCCAAGTGAACACTCAGGCAGTAGTAGAACTGACTCAGTCCTTGGGGTGGATAATAAATCAGAAAAAATCAGAACTGAAACCTACACAGGTGTTCTCGTTCGTGGGCTACGAATACCACCTAGATTCAGCCCTTGTAAAACCCACTCAAGAGAGATGGCTCAAACTTCAGGATTTGATCCTACGACTCAAGTCAAAACGTGTTTTGACTGCAAGATGTTTGATGTCTCTAATTGGGTTGCTAGCCTCAACGGAGAAAATGGTCCCGGAGGGATGCCTTCACATGAGGCCCTTTCAGTTTCACCTCAAGGAGCACTGGAGATATCCTCAGTCGCTGGACAACCTCCTTCCCTGGACAGAAGCCATTGCAGCCCACCTAGATTGGTGGCAAAATCCCTCCAATGTGATGAAAGGTGCAGACCTTCATCCCAAAGACCACAGTATCCAACTCTTTACCGTCGCCTCAAACGAAGGTTGGGGCGCTCACTTAGACCAAAATTCTACAAAGGGTCTGTGGTCAGATCGGGAAAAAAGGCTTCACATAAATGTCCTAGAATTGAAGGCGGTCTCCCTGGCCCTTCGAGACTTCAAGGACCAGTGCCAGAATCAAACAGTGTTGGTTGCGACGGACAACTCAACAGTGGTAGCCTACATCAACAAACAAGGAGGAACACACTCGGCAGAGATGTGTGCTCTCCTGTGGAAGATCATGACCTGGTGCCATCACTATCACATAACATTGAAAGCCAGGCACATTCCAGGGTGCCTGAATGTGATGGCCGACCTGCTATCCAGGTCCAACCAAGTGCAGTCAACCGAATGGTCTCTGCACCCACAGGTCTTCAAACAGATCTGCCAGAAGTGGTTCACACCTCATGTAGACTTATTTGCCACTCACCTGAACCACAAACTCCCTCTATACGTGTCTCCTATCCCAGACCCAAGGGCCTGGGACATAGATGCTCTGAACATAAACTGGACCAACCTCACAGCATATGCGTACCCTCCTACGGCTCTCCTTCACAAGGTGATCCAAAAGATCAGGCAATGCCAGTGCCTGATCATCGTAATAGCCCCAGGCTGGCCAGGGATGCCCTGGTTTTGGGACCTAGTGCAGCTCTCAACAGAGATCCCACTGCAACTCCCAGTGTCAACAACCCTACTCAAACAGTCCCACAAGCTGGTGTTCCACAACAACCCCCAGCACCTGAACCTCCACGCCTGGTGTCTAGGAGCGGACAACTCCAAGAACAAGGCTTCTCTGTGGAGGTGGCAGAGAGAATTGCTGCCCCTCAGCGGTCATCAACAAGGACCATCTACAAGTCAAAGTGGGCCCTATTTGAAAAATGGTGCAGAGAAAATTCGGTGGATTTCTCCACTCCATCTGTGAAACAAATCTCAGATTTCTTCATGTACCTGTACCAAGACCTAAACAGGCGCCCCTCGACCATTGATGGTTACAGGACTGCAATCGTTGACACTTTGGGCCCAACGGCCCAACATATTGCACACAATGCAGACCTTCATAGGTTACTCTCCAGTTTTCACAGGGATCGTCCTAAAAGTTCCAGAAACTTACCCAAGTGGAACCTTTCTGTTGTCCTTAACGAGCTCACCAAAGCACCTTTTGAGCCCATGAAAGACACAGACCTCAAACATCTCACTTTAAAAACTGCTTTCTTGCTAGCCTTGGCCTCCGGCAAGCGCCGCAGCGAAATCCATGCCTGGGTCGCTAACAAAGTATCTAATCTAGGCCAATGGGAAAAGGTTGCCTTGTTCCCTTCTTCTGACTTCATAGCCAAAAACCAACTAGCAAGAGAAGGTTCTCAAAGTGTGTCTCCGGTGACTATCCCTGCTCTGACTACCATTGTAGATAGACAATTTAAAGAAGACAGGACCCTGTGTCCCGTGCGGGCCCTGAGGTTTTATTTGGACCGAACTAAAGACCTCAGAGGGTCTCGTTCTCTCCTTTTCATCTCCTTTAAGAAAGGACATACCTCAGACATCAGACCCGCTACACTCTCTTCATGGTTGAAACAAACCATTTTACTTTGTTACAAACAAGCAGATCAACAAGCCTTGGACCTGGTCCAAGTCAAAGCGCATGACATCCGGGCCTTCGCGGCCTCTAAGGCCTTTTACGGTGGGGTATCGGTGGACCAAATCATGCAAGCCTGTCACTGGAAAGCTCACAACACATTTACAAATTTTTACCTAAAGGACCTTACTTGGTCGGACACCGACAACAATTTGTACCTGGGACCCGTAGTGGCTGCACAACAAGTCCTAGATCCTTCCCCTCAGACCAGTTGTCCTCGGAAAGAAAAAAGGGGGGGGGGCACATCCGCTACAACCAAGTCTTCAGGAGTCTTTCCCAGGATCTAGGTATTCCTTTACCTTCAAGATGTTACGGGTAAGGTCATTTTATCCTTTAATTATCAAGTAATTTCTATTAAGGACTTATTTAGTTGTCATTAATCTCATTTTCAGGTTGTAAAATTTTATGAGATGCCCAACCACTGGGTTGGTCAGTCATACGTGAAGGGCCCTTTTGGACCCTCAGACCTCGGAGTGAGCACTGCTGCACTTCCGTCCTACAATAAAACATCTAGACAGTTTTAGCACTGTCTCTCATTTTCTTAGGTTTTTGGCTCGTTACAGGCCCGGCCTTCGGGATCGGGGCACTGTAAATGGGACTCAGACTGGTATTTCTGGCACTATTCTATACGTTTAATTCAAAATCTTAGAAAAAAAAAATGACATACCTTCCAGTCTCAGCTGTAATCCCGCCACCGGGCGGTTGAATTCAGCATTAAGTCCCACATGGTAAGCTATTGTAGCGTAATAAAATTGGAAATTTTAATTACTTAAATGTAGCTTTTATAAGCTACAAGCTTACCATGTGGGACTTAGAAGAGTCCCACCCTGCCTCCCCGCTGTTTACAGCTGAGGGGTAGGTTTTAAAAATTTCAACGAGAAAGTAGGACGATTGGTCAGAAGTTATCACGTGACGACAACTACCAGTATATCCGGTGGCTAACAAGAACGATCTTTTTTTCTAAGACGTTGGCCCCGGGTGTGGCAACCGGAGATCAGCATTAAGTCCCACATGGTAAGCTTGTAGCTTATAAAAGCTACATTTAAGTAATTAAAATTTCCAAATTTACTGTTTTGGTCAATAAATACGTTTATTCCCTAAAATTTTCAGTAAATATGCGTATACATATTATTACATATATATTACACTAGTACATATTCAAGCAGTTTCGAGGTGAACCACTTTAAGTGAATTACATAGGGGACAAACAAATTCAATCAGTTGCAGGTAAAAACTTTTACTGAGTTGTCAGATGAACATATCCATCCAGTTTGAGGTAATTCACTTTCATTAAGTTACCCAGGTATGTAGGTATTCAACAAATTTGATGGTGTTTCATTGAGTTATTCTAGTTGTGAAGTCCATGTTAATATAATAATTGGAGTTAAGTCACAAGGTAACAAATATGCAGTTTACTTTTCCTACTGAAGGAGTCAAAAGTCCAAGCATGGATTTCACTACGCCTTTTACCAGAAGCTAAAGCCAATAAGAAAACTGTCTTAAAAGTCAAAATCTTAAGATCAGCTTTACCCAAAGGTTCAAATTCAGCCCGAGTGAGGGCAAGCAGGACCAAAGACAAATCCCAATTAGGAATAGACCTATTTGCTGAAGGTCTGTCCCTAAGAAAACTAGCAATCAAACGATTCAAATCCAAACTTTGAGAAACCATTTGACCTGCAGAGCCTAGACCATCTGCTACTGAAGTCCTGTAACCAGCAATAGGTCTGGGTTTCAGGTTCTTATCAGTGAAAAGATGATTAAAAAATCAGCTATTTGAGGAATAGTTGGTTTTGAGATATCCACCTGATTCTCCTGGGCCCACTTTTGAAATATGGCCCACCTTGAATCATACACCCATCTTGAGGATTCTCTCTGAGGTGCCTTAATTCTATCTGCCACCTCAACAGAGAATCCTCCTTGACCTTCTTGAAGGAGTCCAGATACCACGCATGGAGGTTCAGATACTCCAGATTCTTGTGAAATCTGAGACTGAAGGGTTGCTTCAGGAGATTGTGCACTTGAGGAAGCCTCAGTGGAATCTTGGCTGACAAATCCACCAGATCCCAAAACCAAGGCATCCCCGGCCACCCTGGTGCTATCACAATGACCCTGCACCTGTAGGTGATCATTTTCTGAACTAACTGGGGCAGGATGGCCACTGGACAAAAAGCATAAGCGTCCAGAGCCTCCCAAGAGATGTTCAATGCATCTATCTGCCAGGCCTTGTCGTCTGGGACAGGAGATACGTAGGTTGGAAGTTTGGCATTCAAGCTAGTGGCAAACAGATCCACCATTGGCTTGTGCCAAACTTGGCAAATTTCTTGAAAGATCTGAGGATGCAAAGACCACTCTGTCTGAATGGCCTTGTCCCTCCTGGACAGGGAATCTGCTATTACTTTGAGATTCCCTGGGATATGTCTGGCTCTTATATGGATCTCCCTGGCATTGGACCATGCCAAAATTCTCCACATCAAAGCACACATTTCGAAGGAGTGAGTGCCTCCTTCCTTGTTGATATACGAGACCACAATTGAGTTGTCTGAAGAAACCAACACTATTTTTTGCCTTAATTGTCCTTGAAAATGTTTCAGGGCTAGAAAAACAGCTTTCAGTTCCAAAATATTGATATGCAAGCTTCTTTCTGATAGCTGCCAGACTCCACTTACAGTACAATTGTTCAAGTGGGCCCCCCAACCCTTCTCTGATGCATCTGTGAACATCAGCATATTGTGTTCTTTCTGATGCAGATTCAAACCCTTGAGTAAGTTCTGAGGATCCATCCACCAAGCCAGATGGTCCTTTATCAACTGAGAAACTGGGACTACCTTGTCCAAGGACTGGGGAAACTGCCACTTGGTCTTCAGAAACCACTGAAACAGTCTCATATGGATTCGACCCAAAGGAACTGTTTTCTCCATGGAAGCCATGACCCCAATTAGTGACATGAGCTTTCTTGGAGTAGTATTGTGACCTTGCAAAATGGAAACTGTGAGAATTTTGAGCTTGTCTAATTTCTTTTGATTTGGGTAGACCAAACCTTCTCGAAGATTGAACTGATAACCCAGAAACTCGAGATCCTGAGTTGGATCGAGTTCTGATTTTTTCAAATTGACAATCTAACCCAATTTTTCGACCAGAGTGATCAATTTTTGAACATCTCAAGCACAAGAATCCGGATCCTTAAATGGCCCTCACCAGCTAATCATCCAAATACTGATGGATTCGAACCCCTTGTGAAAGAGCTATGAACTTGACCTCCTTCACTACTCGAGTGAACTCCAATGGAGCAATCGCAATCCCGAAGGGTAGGGCTTTGAACTGATAAGCCTGACCCTGTACATGAAAGCGTAGATACTTTTGAAACTTTTGGTGTATGGGTAAATGGAAATAAGCGTTGGTGAGATCTATGGAAGCCACCCACTCGCCTATCTGAAGAGAAGCCCAAATGACTTCTGCAGTTTCCATTTTGAAGGTGGGAACATGCAAAAAAGTATTTACCACACTGAGATCTATTACTGGTCGCCATTTGTTTTCTGGTTTTGGAACCAGAAACAAACGACTGTAGAATCCGAGAGAGTTCTTGTTTTGAACCGGAACCACCACCCTTTTTTTAACCATTTGCTGAACCGCCTCTAGCAAAGCTTTTTGTTTTACTGGAGCCAAATAACTGCTTTTGATTGACGGAAACCGGGTCAGAGGTGGTTTCTCTTTGAATGGAAGGCAATAACCTTGCCTTAAAACAAGAACTACTCTCGGATGCACCCTGAAACTTTCCCATACTTTCCAATAAGCTTGTAAACGGGAACCAGGAAATTTTGGGCTTACCTCCATGCAGTCACTTCCTCCTGCCCCTACCCCCTCGGGCAGAGCCTCTGTTGGAGTTGTAGGAACCATATTGTCTCTTGTTTTGATCATTCTGCTTGTTTTGAGGTTGAAAATTCTGAAAAGCGGCATTCTGGTACCTGTTTTGTGACTGTTCCTTCTTGGAATTTGCAAAAGTACGAGAACCATAAGAATCACCCCAGTGTTTCTTGAAGGCTGGCTCCCGATTAATCTGATTCCATTGGATGAAGTTCTGCTCAACCTCTGACAACACTTTAGAATTAAATAATTCTTTTTTGGTCAAAGAAGCATTCCTGAGTCTAGCAATATCCTTATCTGTAACATCCCTATGACACAACTTGAGTAAATTGTCCCTTCTATTCAGTAACATATTAGAAGCCAACGACATAGATGTATCCAAAACATCATCAAGGGCCTTATCCAAGAACCCCATAGTAGTAGACTGCAGATGAAGACAGTTTTGAATAAAATTCATACTTTGCTGTATATCCTCTTGGTCCACTGATTCCTTCATCTTTGCCACCTCCGAAGACATCTCATTTGTAGATTTTTCAATTGCAGACTTGACCCAAAACACATGATTCAAAATTTGGATTGTCTCCCTAGAAACCGACTCCCAAGCCAAGTACTGTTTCATTGGAGTGACCACTGAGGTAGGAGCTTGATAGGGAGGAGTAGCAATATTCTTAAAGGCATCCTGAATCCTAGGAGCAGCCAGAGAAAACGACTGAGGAGACACCTGATAAAATCTCATCTGAGGCTTTGGGAAAGATAAAAACTGTCCCTTTGACAAAGGAGGGTGATGGGGATCATTGTCATCAACACTATTGCTCCCTAATGCAGAAAACTCCTTATATTTCCAGAGTTCAACCAAAGGCTGGGCCGGAGGCAAAGCCATAGACTGCTGAGCAGACTTCTTAACCTGATCCCTTCCAGAGAAAACAGAGGGAGGAACGAAACACTCTACATCCTTGACTTCCAGATCTAACCATTTTTAATGGTTTCTAAAGTATCAGAATAAGCAGGAGAATCCTCCTCTCTAGGGCAAATTTCACCCTGCTCCAGATCCGGATCCGGATCTTCAGAAAATTGAGAAAAAGTCCTCTTTCTAGAACCCAAACCGGTTTCCTCTTGAATGTGAGAAGCCGAGGCTTGCTGTTCAAATTCTGTCCTTGTAATAGTAGCCGACCTTCTATCCAAACGGCCGGGAATAACAGAAGAAACGCCAGAAGCCGGAGCTTTAGTACTCTCCACCGATTGCTTAGCAACATGTAAACTGTCCCTGCCAGAGTTAAGACTGCTGACAGTTTCAGCTACACTTTTTGCAAAGAAGCAATAAAGATAGCACAAGACAGAGATACTTGGAGAGAACTGATTGCTGGACAGGCAGATTAATCTGCGAGATACTGCTACTACTACTACTACTACTACTACTACAGTTTCAGCTCCTTTTTGCTCTAAATTCTGCAATCTTTGTGAAAAAGGAGCAAATTCAGTAAAAAACCTGTCCAATTTATCTTCCAAAGATTTATTCTTTTGAGAGGAAAGAACTTGAGATGATACAGAAACTGCAGATTCGTCCTCATCCAATAACGAATCATCTATGCAAGCATCTTTATTGCTGTCCACCAAACCAGAAGAATTTTGATCCTTCTTGCTTTTATATCTATTCCTATTTCTTATTTTCTTCCTCTGATCTTCAGAAAATGAAGCACTAATCAAACAATCTGAAAAATTAGCACAGGGATCGTCACCCTTAAAATCATCTCTGCATTTAGGACAGTAATGATGTTCATCCCATTCCGCCATAAAATGGCCACATAAAGCACTTTTCCTCTGTCCTTTTTTCACTTTATCCTGAGAAGACATTGTCAAAACATATGCCTTACCTCAGAACAAACAAAAATCCACAGAAATTCCAATACTACTTCCAAAAAAAACGAAATTCCAATACACATCCACACTCATGGATGGCCAACAAAAACAATGAATGGCGCCTATTGGCGTGGTCACATGTTTTTGTTGGCCAGTGAGTTGGATGGCACCAACAAATAGCTATGGTCAGGAAATGGTAAGTGTATTTTGTGCAATAAAAATAATAATTGGAGTTAAGTCACAAGGTAACAAATGTGCAGTTTACTTTAAGTTTTCGTAATTTCTATGTTGTAATATTCAATAATATGTCTGTGTTATTTCAGCTAAAGAGGTGCAGGTTGCAACACCAGTAGAGTATGGCTATACTAGATTGTGGACATTTGAGTATGGTACAGAGACTGCTGTGTTCTCAGTCCATGCCTGCAAGAATGCCTTCATTCTGCTGTCTGACACACTGGCTGACTACCAAGCCAACAACATACAGATAGAGGTGCTCATTGGTGGGGGAGATAACACTATGTCCTCTATCAGAAACACCACCACCAAGTAAGTGTGTGAATACAAAACCATCAGAAACATCAATAAAGTGTGCAAATACAAACTATCAGAAACACCACCACATAGGTGTTTGAATGCAAAACCATCACATACACCATGTGTGAACACAAACCCATGAAAAACATTGATAAAGTGTGTAAATACAAATGCATAAGATAACCAATAAAGTTTGTGAATACAAAACCATCAGATACAAAAATAAAGTGTGTGAATACAAACCATCAGATACGCCACCAATAAAGTGTGTACATACAAAGCCATCAGAAACACCACCAAGTAAGTGTGTGATTACAAAACCACCACAAACACCACTAAGTGTGTGAATATAAAACTATCACAAACATCTTTAAAGTGTGTTAACTCAAGAATAATAAAAAAAATTGTCATAATCAAGGACATGCTCACTTTTGTCACAAATACAAAACTACATTCATAAATAAATGTTTTGCACAATGTACAACTGTAAAGTATAAGTTTTAATATATTACCCATCTCAGGACAGATCTGGTGACATCAGACATTCCAGACATGTTGAATTGCAATGAACAGAGGAATTTCTGGATAAGCTGGAAAGAGGGACATATCCAAGTTGGTGCAGGCGTCCAGGTGATTTGTTTACTGTTTTATCAATTTGTTTCTACAGATTTATAGTTTCAACACATATCTGTGCATATGCAGAGAATTTAAATGTTCAAACAACAGTACAATACCTGACATAAAACTCATTTTTCTGTAAGTTGGTTCTATATTGGGTTAAACTGACTGTAATACGGAGAACCAGAATATTAATAAGTCTATTATTCAGTGTTCTAATTACTGTTAGGGAAGAACAACCCCATAATAATTATCTTTTATAACATCTAAAATACTCATTACATTACAGTGTGAGTTAACTTGTCAAGGGACACTCAAGTAATCTTGGAAATATCCATTGAGACAATTCGGGCAATCCATGTGCTGTAGTTATGCCCCTAAAATGTTTGAAGAGTGATGGCAGTATTAGGTTATTTCATAAACAAAATGAAAAGGCCACTGTCTGTTTAACACTTGTTTTCAATAGTGGCTTACTTCATGGTTTTATTCCTAATGAAATGTTACTGGGCACTCTAATACCTATACCAAAAAACACAAATCACTGAATGAATCAAGTAACTGCAGGGGAATTACTCTTTGTACCATCCTAGGAAAATTTTATGATTTTTTCTTGTTTAGAATGAACGAGGCACTCAAGTCATCTAACCTTCAATTTGGCTTTTATAATACACATTCTTCAAGTATATGTAAACTTGTGTTTAAGGAAATAAGTCAGTATTATATACATAAGGGTATGTGCACTGTATAATGATTGATGCCACTCAGGCATTTGAGGGAGTAGAATATATTAAACTATTTTCTCTGTTATTGAAAATAGGAATCACTGTGTCTAATTGTACCCAGATTTTTAGTTTCCTGTTAAACTCAACTAAAGCTCAGGATTAAATGGATTAACAGTATGTCTCAGTCTTTCTCAGTTCAAAATAGTATAAATCAAGGGGGTGTTGTCTCCTTTTTTATTTGTGGTTTACCTGGATGTTTTGTTGCAAAGGCTTCTGAAGTTGGCTTTTTGCTGTTCTATTGGGGATAAGTTTATGGTAGAATTCGTTATGCTGATGATGTTATTATTCTGGCTCCTTCAGGGACCTCACTTAAACTCATGTTAAAGACTGTTACTGAGTTTAGAAGTGAATTTTCTGTTAAATTCAGGGGGTAGAATGTGTGCAATATAATGGTGTGACCTTGATTTGACCTTTAACCTTGCTGTAGTGACCTTGACATGTAAAATATTGTCTGCGCAATATCTCAGAAACCGTAAGGTGTGGGAAGTTGTTACTTGGTAGGGACGTTGGTTGGGAGTTGTAGGTGTGCAATGTCATGGTGTGACCTTGATTTGACCTTTGACCTAGCTGTAGTGACCTTGACCTATAACATCTAGTCTGGGCTAAATGTCAGCAACCGAAAGGTGTAGGAAGTTGATACTTGGTAGGAACATTGGTTGGGTGTTGTAGGGGTACAATGTCATAGTATGATCTTGATTTGACCTTTGACCTTGTCTTAGTGACCATAAGTTTTAAAGTCTTGTTCGGGCTATTTCTTGGATTTTGTAAGGTGTAGAAAGTTGACACTTGGTAGGAACATTGGTTAGGGGATGTAGGTGTGCATCATGGTGTGACCTTTAATTTTGACTCTGCCAAAGTGTGTTCACCTGCCATATTTGAGATATGTTTCTCTTATGACAAAGATATATATATATATGCTGCAACTGATTATTATATGTACTTTTACATAATTGTGCTATTTCCATTCTCCAGGTATTCTCCAGTTGATAAATTTTACAACTTTATAATTTTTAGTTTACTGATTAATGCTGTTATCTTGCTGTTGAGTTGTCTTGTTTTAATACTTTATCTTTACATTCATTTTTTCCCAACAGCCCTTAAGGGCTGTTGGGGTATTGATTTTACCCATGGTGTCCAGATAGGCAGGTGGGTGAGCAGCGGGAAAAAGTTTGTCCGGGCTGTATCTCAGAAACCGTAAGGTGTAGGAAGTTGATACTTGGTAGGGACATTGGTTAGGAGGTGTAGGTGTGCAACGTCATGGTCTGACCTTGATTTGATCTTTGACCTTGCCGTAGTGACCTTTAGTTTGAAAATCTTGTCCGGGCTATATCTCGGAAATCATAAGGTGTAGGAAAATGATACTTGGTAGGGACATTGGTTGCGGGTGTAGGTGTGCAACGTCATGGTCTAACCTTGATTTGACCTTGACCTATAAAATCTTGTCCTGGCTATATCTCAGAAACTGTAAGGTGTAAGAAGTTGATACTTGGTGGAGACATTGGTTAGGGGGTGTAGGCGTGAAATGTTATGGTCTGACCTTGATTTGACCTTTGACCTTGCTGTAGTGACCTTGACCTATAAAATCTTGTCCGGGCTATATCTCGGAAACCGTAAGATGTAGGAAGTTGATATTTGGTAGGGACATTGGTTAGGAGGTGTAGGTATGCAACGTCATAGTCTGACCTTGATTTGACCTTTGACCTTGTCATAGTGACCTTGACCTATAAAATCTTGTCCAGGCTATATTTTGGAAACTGTAAGAAGTTGATACTTGGTAGGGACATTGGTTAGGTGGTGTAGGTGTGCAACGTCATGGTCTGACCTTGATTTAACCTTTGACCTTTCCGAAGTGACCTTGACCTATAAAATCTTGTCCTGACTATACCTCGGAAACTGTAAGGTGTAGGAAATTTATGCTTGGTAGGGACATTGGTTAGGGGTTGTACATGTGCAGCATCATGGTGGTACCTTGATTTGACCTTTGACCTTGTCATAGTGACCTTGACCTTTAAAATCTGGTTGCATCTTTGGGTCTGTCTTTTGATGCAGATTAAGCACTAGTCATATTAGAATTCATTAAGAATTTTACTTTTACAACTTCCCATTGTAACAGATGTAACAGTCTGTGAGCCACAGACTTTGCTCCAACACCACACATAAGCATTCATTGAATGTATTGCCACTTCTGTATGTATGGTAATATTCAAAACATCCAAACCATAATTCGGCCATACCAGATGTAGATAAAGTGTGTCGTAATGTTTAATTTACTGATTAATGCTGTCATCTTGTTATTGAATTGTGTTGTTTTAATATTTCATCTTTATATGCAGTATCTTTCTTTTAGACATTATTTTCACTAGTTAAACATTGTTTGGACCTTTATATAACTGACAGTGCTCTGAAAGTTTCTGATCTTTGTACTGATACACTACTTCTATATCTCATGGTGTTAAAGTATTTCCCTAGGCTGTGGGGTACAGGCATCTCTGATGCTATTTTTTTCTCTTAGACATTATTTTGTTTACTTAAACATTATTTGGATCTTTATATAACTAACACTGTTCTGAAAGTATCAAGATCCATGTACTGTTTCACTACTTTTATATCTCATGCATATGGTGTTCTATTTCCCCAGGCTTTGGGGTACTGGCATCTCTGATGCTATTTCTTCCTTATTTTATATAGCTGTATGTTCACATTGTGTACCCGTATATTAAAATTGAAATAAATAAACTTAAATTTCTGACTATGCGATAAACTGTGCCTAATCGTTACTATGTAGTTATATGATTGGAAGATTCAAATAACCAAACAAATAACACTCTACAGCATATCTGGTTTTATTCCAGCATTTTTCTGAAAGAGTCAAAATAGGGCTTGCTATATATATCAATGGTTAGTGATGGCCTGATTTGCAATTATTATCAGGCTTTTGTTGGAAATTACTCACATAAAACACAGTTTAAACATAACACTTCACCTAAATGAATATAATTGAAATCATACGTTTAAAAAACCTACACAAAAAGTAATAAAATATTGCTACTTGCCTGTGTGAAGTGTACACTTGTATTATCTCAACAGTCATTATATATGAATGGGTAATAAATGTATCAAATATGTAGGAAATGCAACAATTAAGGCTCATTTCTTACTCTCCTGCATATCTGAACATATCATTATATGACATTATATTTAATGTCTACACATTATGATTAAGAGTAACCCTGATTAAAGTTTGCAAATTTGCTGATGTTTATAGCTCTGAGTAAAATAAGGAATCGTGTAAAACTTCAGTCTATGCAAAGACACGCCTATTTTTAAAGATGGAAAGAGTACTTCTTCTGGCATCTTTTTTCATATGTTCAATGTCATATGCAGATGAGTGACTACTTTATATAATTGTGTTTATGCTTCAGGTGGGACTGAGGGGCTTCTTACAGTACACGATGCCACAACAACTACCAGTGAACAGCCTGAGTGTGAGCACAGACCAGGTGGATGGTATCTGGAGATTCAACAACATCCAGGGTACTTACAAAAACAGGATGGTATTTTGTAATAGTTTGTTATGGGATAAATGTATCGGCTGCCATTGCCCAACAATTCCTGACTTTTCCTTATACTGTTAAGTATGTAGCTTATTTACGCTACAAAATTATATTTTTTTAATTCCTTGTCATGTATTTGTATGAAAAAAATCTGCAAAACTCTGAATTCATGATTTATGCTGATTAGCGACGTCAGAATACTAAATCTCATGAAAATAAGAAACTTACACAACATTAACAGTTTGTGTTGACTTCAAACACTGGTTGTATTGATTTGTCGTGTCTTGTGATAAAATTGAAAAATAAGTCCAACACTCTAGTAATTTTCCTATTATATGATATTACTAGAGTGCAACGTTACTGTTTCATAAGTTGACAAGGCATAACATTAGTGATATGAAACCATTACTTTTAAACCTACATTGACTTACATATTATTTTCATGCCTGATTCACATATATTTTCAGATGAAGTCTATTTGCTGAGAACAAAAACAGACTTTGCCTATGCACGGTTTTTACTCTCTGTTCCCAGAAGGCAGTTTGTTGAGTTCAAAGTCCAGATTTGTTCTGATGCTTTTGTTGGTGAGGATATAACTGATTAGAACACAATTATGTTACATCATATAAAGAGAACCAGCATTTTAAATGTTTAATGCATATTTTCATTCCTTTCACATGTATTAATCTTTAAAGTTTTTATTTGTTGTGTAAATTTTAGATGTTTGATTCATTTTTGCACTGCCTTGTATTATTGTTATACACATCAAGAAATTACTTATGAAATTTAAGAAATAAAGTTAAACTATACATCGCTGTGTATCAGTTCCCTGTCTTGTCTGTAGTATTAATATTATTTAAAAACATTTTACTGAGGAATTCTGTGCACCTCTTTAATTGTTGTTCTATATTTTAGGTCTTTTCTCTGATGGTTTGTCTAACTTAGCCTATGAAATCATTCTTGGTTATCAAACAAACACACAGATCATCATCTTTGATACATCAGATCAGAGCAAGTCAGCATCCAGGACATACACAAACATTGTCAGGTAGCTCTATATGAAATACATGGTTGGGCTGGTATTTTACAGATTACATTGAATTTCTGACAGTCTTAGTAATGTACAAAAGTAAGAAATGTGAAATGTGCCACGGTATCAAATTTGCCATGGAGGGGGCCAACCTTTAAAATCAAGATAAAGTAATTAAAGTTATGTCAACTTTAAACCAGGTGAGATTAGAGGCCTAATAAAGTCAGAAAAAAAATATATGTTAGGAATTTTCCACAGGTCAAGGGATTAGAAGGGGCTTTCATCACTAGAGAACTTCAAAATCTGTGGCAAATTCCACATGTCGTATCCTGCACTGACCATCAGAAATGGATATTGCTGTTCCTCCTGGTTCTGGTGTTATGACAATTTGGGGAAATCTCCTAGATATGAAGTATTTGTCATAATGACAAGGATGATTGATCTTGTCAGTATTAGTTGTGAGAGTGTTGTTTTTACAACACAAGATAGTGTTTTATACCCTGATCAATGGGAGTGGAACCTTTGTGTTTCTTACAGCTGTGTAGAGGAGCGTGCATTCTGGGTGTCATGGGATGAATCCACTATAGCTGTGGGCAAGGGGTCCTTCCCTGACTCCCGTATGGTGGACTACAGTCCCGAGGGGTTCAAGTCAGTGACAGGGGTGTCTGTGGCAAGTTCAGGAGAATACAGCACTGTACCTGCCTACTGGGAGCTCACCAAAACTGCAGGTTAACCCACCTTGTGATTATAACTAGAAGCATTGTAAACAAGATACTCATGGGTAGATTAACTCAATGATAAGTTGATGACCTATCTAATTAAAACCATGGTAACATTGCAGGTTTGTGAAAAGCAGTTTGAGAAATTCAAGGAGTCTGCAGTATAGAATACAGTCACGAGAAATTTGGACTTTGTGGATTTCTTTTCCTCAAGACTCCATATAACTGGATTTGTGTGTTACAGGAGAACGTGTGGAGTACAGTACAGCAGGGGAGTTGGCTTTTAACCAGTTTGAGGTTACAGTGCAGCAGACTCTGCACATGGTGTTTGGAGTGAAGACCACTGGTCAGGCTCATATCCGCCTCTGTGAGGTGCCAGGTCTGTAAATACATCTTGGTTTTTGCTGCAAGATATAAAACTATGTTTGTCTCATAAACATTGTCAGACAGAAGGTTTTTGAGTAAATTTGGCAAGATTGCTGTAGATTATTCCAAATTGTACATATAAAAATTTAAAAAAAGTGGATTTTCTAAAGTTCTGGTGGCTGTCTTAAATTTTATCAAAAAACATGAAATTCACATTTTTCTCATAAACAATGCAAGATAGAGAATTTTGCAATGAATTTGGGATTTGTAGAGCCAATTACAAAGTACATCTGTGGATCCCTAATGTATAACAAATTAATCTAAATGAAAAATAATTATTATAAATATTTAACGTTTTAAACTTAGGCAGCCATCATGAATGTTCTTGGAAAAGATAAAATCATGTTTATCTTGTAAATACTGCAACACAGAGTTATTCTAGCACAGTTTTGTTCTGTAGGGATACACATTATTTCTGCCTTCAATTTCTGCTGTCTGTTGACAAGTGTCCTCTCAGTTAAATGAAGACTATTTGAGTGCTAACAGTCAAATTTAGCATGATGGCACCTTGGATTTACCAATTATTTTTTTACAAGTAGAAACTATATATTTTCTTCTATCAATCCGATCCTGCTATTTTACCATTATTCCAGTTGATGTGACAAACTCTTCCAAATGGAAGAAAAGGAAAGGAATGATATTTCAATATTCTCAGCCAAACTTTGGAAAGAGTTTCATTTACCAGTAACACTCTTTCATAGCAATCACAGGGTGGAAATGACACATGACTTTATGTTTTCTTTTTTGTTCCATCTTATTAATTTCAAATGTTTCAGCTACTATTAAGGTAATAGGTATAGGAAGTTGAAACTTGGTAGGAACAATGGTTAGAGGGGTGTAGGTATGCATCGTCATGGTGTGACCTTGATTTGACCTTTGACCGTAGTGACCTTTAGTTTGAAAATCTTGTCCGGGCTATATATCAGAAACTGTAAGGTGTAGGAAGTTGATACTTAGTAAGGACATTGGTTGGGGGATGTAGGTGTGCAGCATCATAGTAAAACCTTGATTTGACCTTTAACCTTTCTGTAGTGAATTTGGCCTTTAAAATCTTGTCCGGGCTATATCTCAGAAACTGTAAAGTGTAGGAAATTGATATTTGTTAGGGACATTGGTCGGAGGGTGTAGGTGAGCAATGATTTTGATTTAAACTTGTTGTAGTAACCTTGACCTTAAAATCTTGAATGGGTCGTATATCAGAAACTGTAAGGTGAAAGAAGTTGATTCTTGTATGGGTCATTGGTTAGGTAGTGGAGGTATGCGCACTCAGTCATGGTGTGATCTTTTACCTTAACTCTGCCAAACTGTGTTCACCAGACATAATTGAGACAAATTTTTCTTATGACAAAGATATATGGATTGCTGTAACTGATTATTGTAATTATATGTACTTTTACTTAATTGTGCTATTTCTGTTGGTACCTATACTTCAATTAATACAGTTTACAGCTTCATATTTTTCAAAAATTTTCCTTCTTACACAATATTTTCTCTGCTAACATTATTTGGACCTTCACATAACTGACATTGTTTGAAAGTCTCCTGGCATTTGTACTGTTTCACTTTTTCTATGTCTCATGGTATTAAAAACTATTTCTCCAGGCTGTGGGGTTTGGGCATCTCTCACACTATTTTTGATAATGAATGACACTGTAGTAAAACAATGAGTACTTGCTCTGATGTTTAAGGTTTGACTGAGACACTGTTCTATGAAGTGGTGATTTCTAATGAGGGAGTGAAGATCTATCAGGAAGATGCAGAGGTTGCCCAATATACAGTACCTGGTCTTCTCAGCAGTGACCACTGGAGGCAAGTCCGATTTGTCTATTCTGACACATCTCTTCTAAATACTGATACACTTTACAGTTACTTTATGTTTGTTTTTATTCATATGACGTAAATCTTAAACTATACACATGTGTCATATTGTACTATTTAGTTCTTATTACTTGTAAAATGATAATGTGTCAAAGCTTTAACCAGGTTTCTGATGTTAGGCAGTATCAATATGTTACAACATAAAGTTATACAATGTATATCATACTAATATAAAGCAAGTGCAAAGTAAAAGTGCCTTAACGTTACAATAACAGAGCAAAAAAGACAGAAAAACAGTAGTTTATGTTCTATGTGAAAATAATTGCTTTGCATTATGAAAAAAATTGTAGTGTTGTGATAATATTGTTGCTACTTTTGTCTGGTTTTATTTTTTATTTTAAGTATGCTATAAGCACTGTTATCTAGATATTGTATTTGTTGCCAGTATGTTGTAGTTACTGTAATGTTGTTATTGTGGCTACTTCTCTCTGTATGTTAAAGTTGTAGCAACTGATATGAAGATATATTTCTAGTCACTTCTTTGTGGATATTTTAGTTACTTTTGGCTGAATTGGGAGAGTAACTTGGTAGAAGTTGGGTCAGGAGTAGTGGTGGGGAACACCAGGCTGGTATGGTACGACTTTACAAAGAACTACCTCATAGTACAGGCTCTCTCCTTCAGCACAAACCAGGGACACACTGGACAATGGCTCTTTGAACATCTGGATGGTCAGTATGTCAAAGTGACCTAGTGGTTAGACACTGGCTAATACCACCTATGGCTCTATTTTTCAATTTAAATTGTTTCCACTGTACAGTCCAATTCAAAAACATGAACATGACCTATAATTTTCAAACTTCTTAGCTAATTTTCACCAACTTTGGTGAAATGATTTATCCCTAAAAGATCTACAGCTGTTGACATTTGTCGGAATGTAAACTATTGCCATGGAAACCATTTTTATTTGAATTTGCATGTTTAGATATTTCATTGTGCAGAATGAACAAAGATATTAATGAAATTTGATGAATGTGTATCCTACAGAAATTCACCTTTCTTTAATGTTTAGGCATGATCCGATTAAAACTGTTGCCATGCCATGCCACCTTGAAAAGGTACAAGAAATGGGCCAGCAACAGTTTTGGTCAGGATCCAGTAAGAGCAATGTTATTTGTTGACCATTGCCTTGGGCACCAGTTCTCTTCTGTTCAATTAGACATTATAGTTTGAATGTGGACAATATGACAAAACTCATAGTAAATAATATACCTAGTTGATAATAAAAGTTAATAATAACCATAAAACCAGAATGTTTACACAAGAAGTCAAAGACCTGAGAAGAAATCAAATGGGATGAGCTAAACCCCTGCATGAAGATCTTTGTTGTGTAGAACTGTGTTGAGTAGATACTCCTCAGAAGTGATTTTCTATTACAATTGAAAGGCATGTTATTGCTTATAAATGTATTGCAATTGAAAGGCATGTTATTGCTTATAAATGTATTGCAGGCAACCTTGTGTCAGTAAACACTCCTGGAGCCTTCACCTACAAACCCTTCTGGTTCACTCTGCCAAAAGAGCAGAAAGACTTTACTTTTGAAATAAAATCCTGCTCCCAAGCACACTTTGGGATGAGTAAGACTCCTGTCACTGTAAACAATGGTTTTTATGAAGTGGTATTTGGAGCTGATCAATCTGATAACTTGGTCAGAATTCGAGAAAAAAAAGACAATTGGAAGGTAAACTTCTTTTCTTGTGCTGCTGAATTAACTTCCTTTTACATAAATACTTGCTAAAGTTTATGGAGATAATGATTATAAAGCAACATTAGTGAGGGTTTCTTTGTGATTTAAGTTGTTCACAGATGATAGTCCAATGTCTTTTCTGTAAGCCAATACAATATGACATAAGAGACTGCAGAGAAAAATGCTTTCCTCAGTCACATTTTCTTTATATTATGGTTATTTTATGAATGCAACAGTGTTGTTCCAATTTTGCAGAAAGTAGCATAATGTTGAACATTAACCTAAACAGACATTTAGTTTGCTATGTTTTGCTTGATTATGTGCAATGATTAAATTGTTCATATGCTGGTAAATATTTTTGCCTTTTTCATGCCAGACGTGTGTTCAGATGGTATAATTTTATCCTAAGCCCACACAATGTAACCCCTGTTTTCACAGAAGATGTTGCTGAATGGCTGAGCTTATTAATATGTCATTTCACGTGTGTTCATCTCCTGTATCTTAATCCTGTGTTTACACCTTCTAACTGGTATTTTCAGTATTTGGTGAGTGAGACAGTGGCTGGCCTGATGAAGTGCAGTGTCAGTCAGCAGCAGTGGGTTAGCTGGGCTGATGGCATCATACGCAGTGGTAACGACATCCCCTTCAGAGACGAGTTCATCAAGTATGATGGGCCCATGTCATTCACACCTTGGATCTATGCATTTGATTCTCAGAATGGATTTGAAACATTCTTCGATGTGAGGGTAGATGCCTGTAAGTTTATACTTCCATACTTTAAAGATATCCTGAGATTCAAAATTGTTGCATCCAGAGATTCAAAATTGTTGCATCCAGTCATTGTATGACCACTTTGCAGTTCTGATTGTAGTTTTACAGTCATGTTCATTAGGAAGAAATATGCATATTTTGTGTGATTATCTGAAGCTGATCATAAACAGTTACAAATTGTTTAGAAATGATTTAAAGACCTACTTTTCCCAAAATAACATTGCTGTAAAGCACCAAAAAATGTACCAACTAGGTTGCACCAGCTGAATATATTTTAAAACATTTTCTGCAAATGTTACATGAATTATTATTTTATCCCAAACCAGAAGCAAATAATATTCCACTGTTTTCACATTTTATTTACAATTTTAACCAAAGTTGATGAGAGTTGCCTTTGTTCTTGTCCATATGTTAAGGCTTGCACTGTTGTTTCCTTACTATATAGTGGAAGGACAGAGAATCCAAACAGAAGGATTGAGGAATTACAAAAGTTTCTGGCTTGGAGTGAAAGGGGAACATCACCTGGTGTTTCAGGTCCAGGCCTGCTCTAGTGCACTGCTAGTGCTGGCTGAAACTCCCTACTTCACAACGCTCAATTCTTATGAGTTTGAGATTGGTTCCAATGGTAAGCCACTTGGATATTTGGGTTTGATTATTGCATGCTAGTGCTTGCTTAAGCCTAAACAGAAATAAGCGATTCTATTTGTCATCAGTGGGCAATATTTTTGGTTGTGATATTTTCTTCATTTGTTTCATCAAAGGATGAAAATGTATAAAGTCTCCTACATTATTTTCTAAGGTAGCCATGATTTTTTTATATTGGCATACCATTCATATTTGTCGATAAATGTTATTTTCCTTATTCACAAAGGTAACCAGGAGACAGTGTTAAAGAACCAGAGGGATGGGAGTACGTTGGCAACGGCTTCCACCCCAAACATACTGAGTTGTGATGAGAAGAGAACTTTCTGGGTTCACTTTGCACCTGGTGCAGGGTTTTCTATGGGATATGGAGCAAAGGTAAACATGGTCGTGTATCATCACTGTATGCCAACAACTGTCAACTGACTTCAGGCTTAAATCTCTGTCTACAGTTCAGAAAGTATTTCATCCCATGACAAATTCTATGTATCATGTGGCGTGTACTCCAACAACTTAACATTACAAGTGTTTTTACAGCATCTGATTCACTTCTAACAGTGTGTGCATACACAACCTTTTTGAAATGTAAAGATTTATCATTCAAGTAAATGCTGGAGTTATTTTTATGATATACAATGTTTGCAGGTTAAACAATACTTCATGTCAAAATTATAATTCCAAGTAAGTTTTTGAAATATAATTTTGATATTTTTCTATATTTTTGTAGGTTGGCAGAGATCAGTTCATTGAGAAAACAGACGTAGCTGATCATATCACAAATGCAGTGTGTTTTGAAACTATGAATGACATCAAAGGATTCTGGGAATATCTACCATATAGAGGTTTCAGTATTTCTATTGTTTTATTTCCTTGCATAGCTTTAGAAATGTAGTTCTTATATGAAGACAATGTAAAAGTACCCAAGTACAGTATGGTCCCTTCATGTTTATATGAGTATTTGTATGGAAATTACTGAGTATACTTTGCAAAATCAACCTGTTTGTATGCACTAAAACTACTGTAAAAATAAATTTGTTTAAAAATTAAAAGAAATACTAGGTCAGTGCCTAATAATCCTTGTTAATTTTAGATTCACATGTTTATAAATTATGTCAGTTACAGCTTTAGTTCTTTGAACACAAAAGTAGTACTGACAATGTTAAAAATATAACATGACTGAATTTGAGAATAGTGTTACATTTAATGTGACAGAGAATGTGTTTGAGCTGTACACACATGAAGCAGAACCCCAGTACAGACACTACTACCTCAGAATGGAGGAAGCTACTGCCATCTTGTTCAGGTTCAAGGTCAGGGCTTGCAGAGATGCTCACTTCCTGCTGCTCAAACCATTTGAACTTAAGGGTATGTGTTTTCTCTGCATGTATGTTTCAATAATGATATGAAATGCAGTGGTACAATCTGATGATATACTTGGACTTTGATATACTTTTTGTTATCCTCCGCCAGCCATTTTGACCCATATAGGGGGATATACGGAGCAGGATGTGGTTTTTTGTATATGTTGTATTGAATGTGGATAACCATTGAAAGTATACATTCAATGGGTCAAGCTATTGAATGTGTACATCCAATGGGCAATCATTAAACGTATATGTTGTATTGAATGTGGATAACCATTGAAAGTATATATTCAATGGGTCAAGCTATTGAATGTGTACATCCAGTGGGCCAAGGCATGGAATGTATAAATAATTAAATATGAAATGCTGATACAGATTGCAAAGATTTACTTTATAACCTTTACTGCCTTATATTTTGTAAATCACTTATTATTACACAATAAGCTTATGTGGCATTATTCTGCTATTGTCTAGAAGATTTACTAATTTCTGAACGTCAATCCTTTCTGATCAAAGCCATTGTGAAAGCTGTGTAATAGTTTAATCTACAAGCATTAAAACATTTTGCCTCTCAAAGAATGAAAGAGAAACAGTTCAAGCCTGAGTAGTAATTTTATGGTCTCTACTTTTCTGATTCTAAAATGTGACAGCACTTAATCTAATTGTGTGCAGAATTTGGGAAATTAATTATCATTAGCCCCACAATAGCACCACTATAATGTTAGAGAAGTTTTATTAGGATAATATAATTAGAAAACAGAATAAGATAAACATTTTTTTAGGAAACAACAGTGTTTGTTATTAGACATAATTGTGTGACCGCATAGAGATAATAAACTTATTGAAAAAGTTTATTTTAAGTTAATATCAACAGATGTGATGTTAAGAAGATGATAAAAATAAGTTCCATTTTATGCAGTATCAATTTCTTATTTCCATTTGTTAAGTTCATATACACATTCAATGCCTTTGACTGTTGAATGTACACATTCCAAAGTTAAACCATTGAATGTACATATTCAATGGCTGCTTGCTATTGAATGTGTACATTCAGTGACCAGGCCATTGAATGTACACATTCAGTGAATAACCCATTGAATGTATACATTCAATGTTTATCTACATTCAATACAACATATACAATGGTGCCTCCATACCAAGGATAACAAGTGTCAATAACTTCTGGTTTTTCAATAATATCTCGGAAACTATCTAAGCTACAATGTGTATTAGATATAATTAGACAGTCTTTTTACAGTGCATCTGCTTGTTTTTGTTGCATAAAAATCCCTGTAGAAATGATTGAGATATCACAAGTTAAAGATTGAAGTTTTTGTATTCACTGGTGCTCCTGTATATATGAGAGCTTTTGTAGCATTCTCTCTTTAAATATGGATGTATTTAACTGATAAATCATACAAAATGGCTGACTATATACCTGGATAATAAAAGTAAAACATCCCTCATTAGACATGTACAGAAAAATATGCCACTCATGAAGATTAACAATATAATCATTTATGATATATATTCACAGTAATTATGATATAACAAGAAACAATATTATTATATTTAATGTGAAAAATTTTCCAACTTAGATCAGAAAGTATTTCAGAATATAACACAAAGTCCCATTTAAAATGAAGATTACTGCTTCTGGATTAATTGTGAATATTTAATCACCATTTTATGTATATATGAATAGAAAAACATGAGGTTGTGAAATGGTATAAATCTTGTTTTAATACTGAGCTGTCTTTTTACAGAGAATAAGGACACTCGGCAGCTTCCACCTGGCTTTGAAATTGTACTGGGTACTTCAGACAACACCAAGTCATTTATTAAAGATGATCTGCAGGGAAATGTGGTGTCTGAAAGTGACACACCTGGCATTCTCAGGTAAAGGATGTGGATTCTTATTATTTGTGTCATTTGTCACATGCAAAGGATTTTATTGGGAAAACTACATGGCATTTATATACCTGCAGATTGACTTTTCAATGTAACCATTTCTCATAGAAGTGTCCAGTCATATAATCAAATTGAAAGATAACTATAACACAACTTCTTTTATCTGACTATGCTGGGATATTATGATTGTGTCCAGATAACAGAGCAGTTATAAAACAAAAAAGGTATATTATTTCCCTAGCAGCTATGCTGGGGGCACATAGGGATTACTTGTCAGCTGTCATCTGTATCCTCATCACATTTCATTTCCACACATCTCTAAACCACTTCCCTGATTACATTCAGATTTGGTGTTTGGCTGTAACTGATCACACAGATTTGCCCTATGTTAAGGTGATCCTTAAACTCCCAGCATCACCATCATTATATTGACCTAAATGTTTTCAGATAGTGTCTCAAAAATGGCTTGATATTTTTTTGTGTCCAGGTGGTGATCCAGATCACTCTCAAAATTTAATGGGATTTAAGTTGCACCAAGACCATCTTCTCTTTTTGTCATAAATATCTAACCAGTAGTATTTTTGTAACCTGCTAATACACAAACAGACAAACAAATGGTCATGATTTAAACATTTTCATCTTTCCAGCTGTTTGGAGAGGCGCATGTTCTGGGTGCAGTGGGAGGCTGGGCTGATAGAGGTGGGGAGTGGAGACCAGTACTCCACACCCTTCATGTCTTGGCAGGACCCCACACAGGACCTCATAGTGGCAGGCATGGTAGAGACAGCAGCTGGTGTGCTGGGAGCCTGGCAGTTCTACCAAGAGGACTGTATGTACCTCTGTACCCTGGAAATTATAGCCTTTGCACCTTAAAGTTGCCACATTCTTCTTTTAACAAAGCAAATAATTGGGATAATTGACAGTTTTGTCAAGTTCATACATTGACTTAGCTGTTCAACATCTGAGATTAACATTGTGGATTAGCATAAAAAAGACAATTAGATTAGCATAAAAAAGCAAAATGACAATGAGGCAGATTATTCTATGCTAAGGGATAATCTATATACTAAATTGTTTTCCTATGGCAGAAGCTAATTAAGTGCCATTTTATATTATTTTGGGGCGGGTTGCATGTAACCAACCCACCTATTAGATTGATGTGTCTGACGTCTGTCTGTCAACATTTTGGTTTCCTTACTATAACTCAAACATTCTTCCACCGATCAATTTAAGATTTAATAGGGTAGTAGGGCACCACCTAGGCTAGGTTGCTGTCAAAGTTATTTGCGTTTGGAAAAACAAGATGGTCACCATGGCCACCATCTTGCAATTTCATTTCTGGGCTCTAACTCAAACGTGCTTCTGCCAATCAATTTGAAACAAAGCAGGTTGGTAGAACACCACCTAGGTTGCTTTCAAAATTCATGCCCTTTGGAAAAAACAAGTTGGCCGCCATGGCTGCCATCATAAAATTCCGTTTCTGGGCTCTAACTGGAAGACACTTTGATTTCAAACTTCACGGAGTGGTTGTCTGGTTCCCGTCTCCTCCTTTTGTTGAAAAGAAGGGTCCAGTATTGTTCACCATTTTATTCTCCCACTTCCTACCTTCCAGTCAGCTATTTTAGGGGTCAGTATGTTTCTTTACTGGACAACGGAAGAAAGACCAGAGCTCTACACATGCTTGGTGTAACTTTTTACCTTAATTAGATGGGTTTCATGTAACCAACCTGACTTTTAGATGGATGTGTCCGGCTATCCGTCAGTCATCATTTTGGTTTCTGGACTCTAACTCAAACACACTTTGTCCAGTCTATTTGAAACTTAACAGGGTGATAGGACACCACCAGGGCTTGGTTGCTTATGAAATTGGGGTCCCTTCGTTTGCCCATTTTGGGTGTGTGCTTATCCAAAACATTTCAGTTTCTGGACTCTATTTCAAAGACGCTTTGTCTGCTCAACTTGAAACTAGGACACCATCAGGGCTTGGTTGCTTTCAAAATTAGATTCATTGATTCTTTTGCCCATTTTGTGTGTGTGCTCTTCAAATTATTTTGGTTACCGGGCTCTAACTCAAAGCCACGTTATTCGATCAACTTAAAACTTAACAGGGTAGCACCAGGTCTTGTTTGCTTTTGAAATTTGGGTTGGTCCATTTGACCATTTTTGGCGGGCGTTCATCTGAAATATTTTGGTTTCTGGACTCTAACTTGAAGACGCTAGGACACTCCCTGGGCTAGGTTGTTTTCAAAATTGGTGTCTGTCCATCGGGTCATGTGTATGTCAGTCAACATTTTTGTTTCCAAACTCTAACTCCAAGATGCTTCCACTGATTGATTTCAAACCTGACAGAGTTGAAGGACAGCACTATTTTGAATTTTCCAGCACAGCTATCATGTTCCATACATCTGGCACCATATCCCTAGTACTGATTGCGCAACCTGCCTGTACAGTTGCATTTTTATAATAATTAATGAAAATTGGACACCTTTAGCCGTGTTTTTGACAATGAACATTGTCATAATATTGTAATAGTAATGAGTAGTAATGAAATTAATTGTACTTGTGATAATATTGGAATGGTAATCAGCAGTGATGTAATTAACTGTGCTTGTGATAATATTGGAATGGTAATCAGTATTGATGTAATTAATTGTACTTGTAATCAACTCTGTTACAGTTATAAGCCTGCAAGCATACACACCCAATGACTTTAACTTCCATTATGCTTGGTCCAGTGTGGTTGGCAGAAACTACATCTCCTTTGAAGTGAAAACCTGTAGAGACGCCCACTTTGCTCTTTCTGCCATTCCAGGTACTGAGAACTCTTTTACAACAGTTTCACTTTTTGTAATATTTTCAATAGTGAATTATGATAATATTTATAATGACTATCAGATCTAACTAGAAATACTTCCATAGTGGGTGACAACTAACACAAATGTTAATATTATAAACTTATTATTTGTCTGGGAAAAGACAGAGAAAGAAAGACTTCAAGTAGTACAAGCTAAGGCAGCGAAAAAACCTGAAACTGGTGAATAAACATAAAGAAATTTTCATTAATTTTCTTGTAATGCTTGAAGTTTTTACCTCACAGCCCTTAAGGGCTGTCAGCGTATTGTTTTCACCCATGGTGTCCAGATGGGCGGGCAGACATTCAGGCTGGCGGGCGTGCGAATGGCAGGAAAAGGTTTGTCCGGGCTGTATCTTACAAACCTGTAATGTGTAGGAAGTTGATACTTAGTAGGGACATTGATTAGGGGGTGTAGGTGTGCAGCATCATGGTGTGACCTTGATGTGACCTTTGACCTTGTCATAGTGACCTTAAGTTTGAAAATCTTGTCCGGGCTATATCTCGGAAACCATAAGGTGTAGAAAGTTGACACTTGGTAGGGACATTGGTTGGGAGTTGTAAGGTGTGCAATGTCATGGTGTGACCTTGATATGACCTTTGACCTTCTGTTGTGACCTTGACCTATAAAATCTTGTTCGAGCTATGTCTCTGAAACATTAAGTGTAGGAAGTTGATACTTGGTAGGGACATTGGTTTGGGGACACAGGTGTGCAATGTCATGATGTGTCCTTGGTTTGACCTTTGACCTTGTCGTAGTGACCTTGACCTATAAAATCTTGTATTTTCTCTACTTAAACATTATTTGGACCTTTATGTAACTGACACTGCTCTGAAAGTATGCCGACCTTTGTACTGTTTCACTAGTTCTATATCTCATGGTGTTGAAAACCATTTCACCAGGCTGTGGGGTATGGGCATCTCTGATGCTATTTTTTTCTTTATAGTTTAACTTTGACAGTGGAAAACGAATGGTGCTGCCGGGAATCTAATATTCAGAGTTTGCATGGTATATTTTTAGAAACAGTGTTAGTATTTAGGCTGTGACTAAATGCAAAAGTTGCATCTTTAGGTCTGATGATTGGATTGGAAAAGTGTACAAACATTAATTTTGATGAAATTTTGAAGTCAAGTGTGTAATTTGTTCAAGGGATAAGTGTCTTAATGTTTCTTTGAAATTAAGTTATATCAAATATGATAAAACACCTTGTTTTTATATTTTGATGCTTACATTTCCTGTCAATTCAAAGAGTAAAGTTTAACACACTTGTGAAGTTGTTCTCATTTGCAAAGTAATTTTACAGAATACTTTACAAGTGAGCTGACTTGGTGTGGGAACATGTGCAGATACTCAGGTTGTTACTTTTTAACATTAGTTTGGTTTCACTCTAGGAACTTGGGAGACACAGACATACCATGTGGTGATTGGTGGCTGGGATAATAGCCGGTCTGCTATCAAGACTGAAGTTGGAGGAACAAACCAAGCTGAGTCTCACAGGGCAGGTCTAGTGGACTGTAACGAATACAGGGGCTTCTGGGTGAGGACCTATGCATTCGTCTGAGTGTCCATTAGTGGATACTGCAGTTTCAGCTATTTAAACATGGATCTGAATATCTACTTGTGGAGACTGAAGTTATAGCTTTGTAAAGCAGGAACGGGGTGTTCACTGTGAAAACTGCACTTCCAATTCTTTAATCATTTAGCTGAGTGTTTACTTGGGGATACTGCAGTTACATGTTTTCAACTTAGGAAATTACTGTCCATTTGTGGATACTAAAGTTACAGCTGCTTAAACAAGGACCTTGGAGTCTACCTGTGAATAGTTATATAATTTCAAACTATATACTGGTTTTATAAAAGTGGCACCATTTTTCAACACAAAAAAGTATCAAATGCACATATTAGTTATATATGTTAACAGATTGGCTGGCAGGACAAGACCATATCTTTTGGTACAAACAAGAGTCCATTCCACGAGACAGTGCTTTCATGGACTGATGAAGCCTTCCATTCTATCAACAGTGTGGGTGTGTGCACTAAGAATGGAGCTACTGCTGAATGGATCTTCAATACAAATGATCGTAGGTGTCAGTTTGCCTGATTCTTTAGATTGCTGAAAAAAACAGCTGTTGTCATCCTCATTGTAAGACTTCGTTATTAATGAAACAATAATATGCTTTTTGTTTTTTGGGTGAGTTTCTTCCCTTGGTTAAGGACACGACTTTGATGAAAATTGTGCCATGAAGAATGATATGGAGTTGTTTCATGTGGTTACTTGTTTAACAGAACAACAGATTTATAAATTTTAGACATCTCTGCTGTTTGGATTTTATATTTATATTTTATATAAAATAATATCTTGGGATACCACTGACATCAGAATATGTTCTTGACCACTGTTTCTTTGAGCTTGAACTGATGTGTGATCCAGAAAATTTAGTATGAGAAACCTTTGTAACAAATGTGTGTACTTTCAGAGATCAATGCACCGCCTCCAGCAACAACTGTACTGACTACATCTCCACTGCCTCCTACATCTCCTCCAGACCTGTCTGCTAGTGAGTATTTACTTTCCTCACAGTTTATTTACTTTAGTGATATCTGAAACAAGAACATTCAAACTGACTTAAAATCTGAATTTACTCTATTTGTTGATCCTCTGTATGACATGTAAAAAGCAGTACAAAACTGTATTTACCAAAGATATTTGAGAAGGCTTTGTCAGGGTATGCATCCATACAGGAATGGCTGAGAAATCACAAGTTAAAAACTGAGACTTTTACATTAACTGGTGCCCATGAGTTTGTCGGTTTTTTAACATTCTCTCTTTAAATATAGGTTTATTTAACATTTAACTCATAAATCATACAAAATGCTGGATAATAAGGTAAAACATCCCTCATTAGACATATACAGAAAAAGTATACCACTCATGAAGATTAATAATATATATTTTTTCTGTATATGTCATTCGGGAAGTTGTCCTATCATATCTGAATATTAGCTTAGTTTTGAAAGGCAGTGAGGATCAAATATTACATAAGTGAGACTCAGTATCATGCAAAAGTGTTCTATTTTAATCATGTAAACATGCATTACCTACAAGGTAATTGTTTTACTTCTGTCTCACTCATAGCCATTACACTTGCAGAAAACCATGTGCTTTTGTACACTAACAAGTCTAACCCTCCAACCTACAACACAATATTGACTGAGCTGTCCTACTTGCTGTTCACTGTGCGTGCCTGTGAGATGGCTACTCTCACGCTCAGTCCTGTACCAAACAACCTCACCCTCATCTACACCATCGAACTGGGCCAAAACCAAAACACCAAGACCTTCATCCACAAGAAGAGGAATGGCAACAATGAAAAGTAGGCACTTGTCTTACTCTGCTCACACAAAACACACTGATTGTAAAAAATATGACCATAAAATCTATTTTTTTTTACTAAGTTATTTCATTTTATTTCACCATGTATGATTTTGATATTTTACTGATTATGATATAAAAATATGCAAACCAAAAAGGATGTATCAATGTTTGCAAATGATCAGTTAATTTGTCTGAGAAATGTTGTTGTGAACTGGTGCTACAGATTGCTAACAAAAATTGGATTTTAAATAATAAAGGTTAACATTTGTGTTCATTGGCACACATACATCAAATGTACCTTAGTCATAGAGAAACAATGCTTCTTGTGAAATAAGGGTTTGTAGTAAGACTATAAAGTGCTTTGTTGAAATGACACCACTTATATTTTTTACATTCAGAACTGCCGAAGCAGACACTCAGGGCATATTGGACTGCAACAATGACCGCGAGTTCTGGGCAGAGTTTGGTGGGGGAGTAGTGAAAGTGGGGCGGGGGCAGGTGCTTGGACAGGATGTGATCACAGAACTACAGGACCCAGATAGTCCATACAACACACACGCTATATCCCTCAGCACACAGGCAGAAGCTACAGCCCTCTGGAAAGTCTATAAGAGTGCAGGTACTTGTATGTGCAAAAGTCACATGTATTCATCCCACTGGCTTCATATGTGCGAGAATGTTTTTAGAGAGATCACTCTAATTGGTCTTCTACTCCTTTTATCTGATGGATTTTTGGTTGTGTATTGTCCAGATGTGGCTGACGTTTTAGTAATTCAACAAATGTTTAATATTATTTCTCCTAAATGTAGGTTGGATTAAACTGACTGCTGTTGCAATAGGAAAATAGTAGATTACATAGAAATAAGCTGCACTGATTTTGTTTTTCATTGATGTAGAGAGAGAAACCTTATTCAATTATTATTTTGACTCACTTACTAAATTTAAGTGTTATTGCACATATGTTATGTACAATGTTGCAACACTTCATTTACATCATTAAAAAAGACATCTCTCCTGATATTCCCTTTGCCATTATGTCACAAATGAATCCGCCACCACATATGGTAAATAATGAAAAAGAAATCAAGAACTTTTTATGGCAAATTAAAAAGCACTTTTAGAGTCCATCTCACTGTAATGGTGGGCTTGAATTTAGCTGACAACAGTGTTATCATGGGACCTCTTATGATATAACTAAAGTATTGAATGGGTTGTAAAACCACAACTTTAATCTTTTGTTTACAGGCCGTCAGTTCCGGGTAGAGACTCAAAATGTCTCCTCTTACCAGCAGTACTGGTATGCCACAGAGGACACGGACCACACACTCATCAGTGTGAAGGCCTGCCATGATGTGCACATTGCTCTCAGTGAGGGTGTGGGACAACTGGACGACATCTATGAAGTGAGTAGCTCCTCTGTACTGAAAATCAGGAACCCAACAAAAATACCTTTATTGATGATTATGTGCTATATCCCCTACTGTTTTTCTTATGCAGTTCCTAAATGTATGGCCATTGTGTAGGGTGTGTCAGTTCACTGGTTAATCATATAAAAGACCAATAATAAAAGGTGGGCATTTCATTTATTTAAAAGAATATGGAAATGTGGCTCTGGAATATGGCTCTTTATGCTTCAGTAGCAAATGTTTGTTAGGTGGTGCAGGGGTGGAGGAGGACATAAAAGTTTTATTTTCCAAAATATATTGCAGTTGTCAATAATTACATTATTCAAAGGAGTGTAGGGGCTCTAGGGTAGGGGGAAAATCTTCTCTGGGCTGTATATCAGAATCTGTGAGTTATAGGAAGTTCTTACTTGGTGGTGACATTGGTTGGGATGTAGGTGTGCAATATCATGGTGTGACATTAATTTGACCTTTGATCTTGCTGGAGTTACTTTGACCTTTAAGATGTTGTTTGGGCCATATCTTGGAAACTGTAAATTGTAGGAAGTTATACTTGACATAGACACTGGTTAGAGTACAACATGTAGTTATACAATGTCTTTGTGTGAATTTGGGGTGACCTTTGACCTTGGCTCTGTCGGAATGTTTTTTACTGCCACGTTTGAGACATAATTCTCCTATTATAAAGCTCTCTGGATTTCTACAACATATTATTATATGTACCTTAATTTATCTAACTGTGCTAGTAACAGCCATACTTCGATAAATAAATAGATCAGTTAATAAATTTTATAACTTTCAGTTCACAAATTAATGTTGCCATCTTGATTGTTTTGATATTTTGTTTCTACATACATTTTCTCTTGTAGAAATAAAGTCCTCAGTTTTGTGATTTATAACCCTAGATAATAACCCTATAACCCTAGATAATTCACGAGCGAGTCCGTTATTCGCCGGAAATTTGTGAATTATCTAGGGTTATAAATCCCAAAACTGAGGACTTTATTTCTATTATAAAGACTGGTTTCATTTATTAATCCCTATCGCACTATATTTTGTCTGTATCGTTTGGTTCTGTATTATCGGTGATCGTACAGTTATTGCCTCAGATAATTGTATGCAAAAATATGCGCACTGCATTGTTTTGTGTTGTCTGCGCACTTCCGGTCTTTATAATAAGCATTTTTTTCTACTGCACCTTTACATAACTTACGCTATCTGTTCTCAAAGACTCCATATCGTAATACTTTTTCATCTATTCAAATGCTATTACCACAGGCTTGTGGGGTATAGATATTTCTGATACTGTATAATTTCTCTTTCATTGTGTGAGTGTTTCTATATGAAAATTGTAGATCTCTACAGAGGTCCCTTGTACTTTGTTTAAATAATATTTTACATACTTTGGAATTAAAAGTCTATCACCTTCAATAATACTATAAGATAATTTCATTAAACAGCATTGAATATTGAGCTTAACAAGGAGATAATTTAGGAAATTAATGTTTTCAACACAATAGAACATTTGCATTTATAGTAAAAAAAGTTACTTATACCATTCCTATAATCAGAGATTTTTGTATTTTTTTATACCTATCTGGAAAGAATACATCTTCTAAGATTACCAAATAGGGGTTGTTAAAATGCTCTGATTTTCATAAATATATCTTGGTATTTCAAAATTACATAAGATGTGTTGAAAAACTATCCAATATTTTTACACATTTTTTTTTTTTGACATGTCACAGTACAATTTTTCCAAAAAACAGTTTTTTTCGCACTGCTAAATCTTATCAACATATAATGTAAACACATACAGATTATAAAAACAACTCATCATATTGAACTTAACACCAAACCTTTCATCAAACTGCATACTTTTATCCTTTGATATATATATGTATTTATCAAGACTCAGTCTGTCTTTTACTAACAACAAAAAGATATGCAGAGAGGGGTTTTTATGGTTTGATCTGCATTGGAATATATAGTACTTGCCATATATTATCAAATAATTCAACATATAGTAATATTTTTTATCTATGTAGTAAAATCCTAATAAAATTTCCAATACCGTAAACTTGATTTTGAAACCAATTGAATCTTTCAGCCACTCTTCCAGGTGATTCCAAAAGAAAGTAGATTCATTACAGTAAAAAAGTAGTGCTCTAAATTGTCAATGTTTTGACAATAGTGACATGTTGGTGAGTCTATTTTATTCCAAATATACAATTTATAATTACAGTTGAAAACTCTATGCAGGATTTTAAACTGACGAGTAATTATATATGTATCTAGCTAAATTCTTGTGGGGAGAATGTATATTAATTTCCAATCTACTTTTTCTGAAAAAGGGTAATAACCAACCCATTTGTTCTGACTTTTAGGGGTAGCATATTGTTGCTCGGTGAGGTACTGTAGTACAATTTTGCTAGATACTTTCTTAAAATTGGTCAAGCAGAGGTCTGGAACATTTATTTTACTTACTGATTCCTTGTTAGAGATGCTTTCAACCTGAATGCAACTGAACTTATAATTTGATTATATTGTAAATTATTTATCTCTATATTAAATTTATTATCTAAACTATCTTTTCCTTGAAAAGTACCATTCTGATTCAGGATATCGCTTACTCTATGTATGCCATTGTCAAACCATTGTCTGAAACCTGTGGATATATATTTTTTACCTATTGTAAAAAAATTGTTGAAGAAAATTGGTTGTTGTAGAAATTCTTGAAAATTCTTTGGCTTATATCCTATAAACTTAAACCAGACTTTTGCTAGATCTTTATAGAATAACGATTCAGGAGATATATGGAGACTTTCCAAGGAAAGCTTTTGCTCAAGTTGTTCCAGTTCAATACCCATTAAGACCTCTGCTAAAGTTGTCCATTTAGCTTTTCTGTTGGTTTTTAACCTTTTTATCCACATTGTTTTTGCTGCATTGACAATGTCATAAGTTTTGACCATTTTGAGACCCCCGTTTTCTATTGGTTGGATGATACTTTCTTTAGAGATTAAATGTAAGCCATTTTTCCAGATAAAGTCAAATAAAAGTTTATCTAAATCCTTAAAGGTCGAATGGTCTAGTGGTACTACAGAACCTAGCAGTAATCTTCCTTTGACAGTTAACGAACGTGGCTGCCATAGGTTTAGAACTTTTGTTACCTTTGATAATTTACTATCAACTAAAGAAGAAATGGTTTTGCTGGCATTAAGAAAAAAAGTAGTGCCTAGAGTACTGAAAGATTCACTTAGCCACTTTATTCCTAGATTGGTATCCTTTATTAGGCTGCCATCATTATATATTATTATAGCTTCTGTTTTACTTTTATTCAACTTCAGACCAGCATACTGATAGAACTCTTCAAACAAAGCAAGTGCTTTTTCTACTGACTGCATATCTGACATAAATAAGGTCATATTGTCGGCAAACTGGCATAATTTAATTTCTGTTTTTTTTAACTTTTATACCTCTGACATTTTCACAGCTTCTCAGAGTATTTGCTATTACTTCAGCAATAAGCAAAAACAGAAGTGCACTGAGTGGACAACCTTGTCCGATGCCTCTTGTCAACTGAAAGTATTGGGACTGATACCCATTATTAGTTACACAACTCACAATATTATTATACAAAATAGAGATCCACTTTTGAAAATTTTTCCCAAAACCATATTTCGTGACACTTTTTTTCAAAAAACTTAGATTTACAGTATCGAAAGCTTTTTCAAAATCAACTAACAAAATTAGGCCAGGTTTTTTGTTAAATGAACAGAAATCTATTATAATATCACTTATTAATCTTATATTCTCACCGCAGAACCTTCCTTCCATGTACCCTATTTGGTCAGTATCATTTATTTCTGGTAAAGCTTTTTTAATTCTGGTGGCTACTACTTTTGCCAAAATTTTGTAATCTGTATTTAAGATTGAGATAGGGCGCCAAGATTTTAGGTCTGTGAGGTTTTTACCTTTTTTGGAAACCAGAGTTATCACCCCCTGTTTTTGAGAGGCTGAGAGTTTGCCTGATTCAAAAGCGTGCAAATAACTTTGATGTAATAAATCAGATATGTCTTCCCCAAAAAAGTTATAAAATTCACTGGGCAGACCATCAGATCCAGGAGTTTTATTTCCATCTAAGCTTATAACTGGATTTTTTACCTCTTCCATAGTTATCACATTTTCACAAAGTGCCATAATGTCATATGAGATTTGGAGAAAGTTTATAAAGAACTTTGTTGGACGCTCATATTCATCTATCACCTTACAGCGAGATCTCACCATACTTCCCCTAGCTCTTTCGTTATAAATGTTTTCTGTTTCCTTCTTTACTGTGTAATCTAACTAATCTTCAACATTATTGATGTTCAGGCAGGTGGTTATTGTATCTTCAAGTTGTAACAGTTTGTTTTCTAGGTCTTTCAAAGCTTTACGTTCAAGTTTTTGCTTTCTGATCCCAAAAGAGATAGATTCAGTCCTGATACAACACTTAACAAAATCCCAGGTTAATTTTTTATTTTCCAGATTTTCTGAATCTAATTTTGCATTTTTTATTGTTTATTTTATTAGTGATAAGTATTCTGCATCTTGTAGGAAACTGATATTTAGTTTCCAAATACCCTTGCCCCTTCTTTGTTCATTTAAATGCACTACAGTGACTTGTAGCAAACTATGATCAGAACAAATGCTCGGAATTATGGCTGAGGAGTGAATTGCATATTGCAGATGACAAGAAACTAGAAAATAATCAATTCTTGACTGCACAAATCCAGAGCGCGTGTTTTCTCTTCTGGTATACATGATTTTATTTGGATTGTGAATTTTCCATATATCTATTAAATTTAAAAACTGAGTTAACTTTGACATGTAGTCACCAAAGGATGATAACGAAAACCGTGGTGAATGGCGTTCATGATCTTCTAAATTGAGATTGAAGTCACCACCGAAAATTATGTTCTGGCCTTGATATTTTTGAAGGGTATCAAAGAGAAAAACACCAAAAGTGGCCTGGTCTAGTTTTTTATCAGAAGTTGGCGCATAGATATTAACAACAATATAGTGAGTATCACTAATGCTGCAGTCTAGCAGCAGAAACCTTCCATCATTATCCCTTATTATATCCTCAATAGTAATTTGCAAAGAATCTGGCAACAAAATTGCAACTCCACGACTGTTTGTGGTACCATGAGAGAATTCAATGCACCCTTGCCAGTCTCTTTTCAGGCTGATTTAGTTGAAGTTTCAGAGTGACATTCTTGTAACAAATATATACCTTTGCCCTTATCTATCAACCAATCAAATATTCTTCTTCTTTTCAGATTGTTCCCTAAACCCCTTGCGTTGAGACTAAATATACTGAAGCTATGTGTCATTTGTAGCGTTGATTATGTCAAAAAAGCCATTTGATGAGAAGGATACTTTTTTATATATTTGTACAGTTTGTCTTCTCTTAAGAAGCTTATGTGCACGAGATATTGTTTTGGGGAGATTGGCAGGCTGGCATTTAGGTAGCGTAAGTAAGCGACATGTTGAAAATTAACCAAGAAAACAAAAGAAAAATTAAAAATATTGAAACTACAACTTTGCATAATTTGAAAAAACATGTATTTACAAGCATTCTAATATATTATGAGAACGTGAGTGATACACCCCTGTATATTATTATTGAATATACTCTATATAATGGTTTAAAATATGAATACCAGAGCGATACCTCTGTATATGCTCTATTTAATATGTTTAAAAATATGAATAAGAGAGTGATACATCTGTGTATATTATATCAAATATACTCTATTTATATAATAATAATATAATAATAGTAGGATTTATATAGCGCAAAATTGATACAAATCCTCTAATGCGCTTGAGTCCAAGAAGGGAGAGTCCAGGGACAGGCATGGGTCGACATCCAAAAAGCACCCGCCAGGGTATAACTAAGGTGGGGGGTATGCCAGCCTAAACAAGTAGGTCTTTAGCTGGCTTCTGAAACCATCTATTGCTTGCTGAGATCTGACAGTCTGTGGCAGCTTGTTCCATTCAGCTGGTGCAGCTACTGCAAAGCCATGCCTTCCTATGTGCTTATTAGGGCGGGTTGAGGAGATCGATAGCCTGTTGCCGCGAGTGAGACTGCTCAATCTTATTAAAGCTGAAAGATACGGGGGCTGTGAAAGATTACTAACCTTGAATACCAAAAGATTATACTTAAACAGGATGCGATGTTGAATTGGGAGCCAGTGGAGTTTTTTCAAAAAGGGTGTAACATGACTCATTTTGTCAAGTCTGAAGATGATGCGGCAAAGAGCATTCTGGACCCTCTGTAGTTTGACTATGTTGGACTTGCTTACCCCATAGAGTAAAGAGTTACAGTAGTCTAGACGACTACTGACCATAGCATTTGCCAGAAGTATTGCTGTCTCAACTCCAAGGAATTTGCGAATTCGTCGCAAATCACGAAGATGATAGTAACATGCTCTGCAAACCTTGGCAACATGATTGTCAAAGGAGTTGTCTGAGTCGAAAATAACACCCAGATTTTTTACTTCAACCGACGGAGAGATATTGTTTTGGAGGAGTGGAACAGGGAAATTTGGTGCAATTTGGTGAAATATGTTTTGTACATGGGGGAGGTTGACTGATATCAATAATTACTAATATTTTGCATTTTAAGTCCCTCTTCCTTCTTATTTAGGTTAAAAAGTTACCTACAGCTCTTCTATTTTAAAGTGGATATTTAGAAGGGCAAAAATGAGGACCAGCTAATGTTAACATCTAGTTTATCACAAGAGGGCATAATTCATGAATTTTTACAAGTAATTATGATCATCCAAGCCGAAGAATATTATCAAATGTTAATATTAATAGTTGATTCCATGCACAAGTGATCACCAGTTCGTATACGCATGTTATTTAATCCTGACCTCAAAACTTCCAGTATTATTGAGCTAATATCTACTTTCATACGCTATGTGCTCAGATTTGGTTACAGACTAACACATATAAGATGTTCACATGAGTCTTATTAATACAAATGAGGGCACCTATAAACCAATTACTATCCATAACTAGACATACAAAGAAATCTCTTTTAGTGAAATGTTTACGACAAATTTAAACACCAAAATGCACGTAAATCTTATACATAAACAATATTAGATCATTTACTGAACATTCAAAGAAACGCATGTATTGAAAAATAATACACCGAAAAAACAGGTAAATGTTATGCAGGAACAACATTAGGTTATTTACTGGACATTCAAAGAGATGTATATATTTAACAATTTTTCCCAATATATTTAAGGCTAAACTTTACCTTCAAAAAAATACCTTTGAATCAAATGTATAAAACAATTTTAAACACTGAAGAATATCAAGTTCTTAAATGAACCATCAAAGATGCACATATTCACAGAAATAAGCATATTTAAAATGAACACACTCTAATGTGCATAAATTCTATACATCTTGTACTTGTACAAAACTATAGCTCTTTACCAAGCATCTACTAGTAGCCAGTGCGAATCTTCGAGGAGATGAGCAAACGTAGATAGCTGATATAACAAAATAAGAAAAATTTGTATGACTCTTGTCCAGTTTATAACAGGTAAGAAGATGAGCAAAAAAGTTAGTTAATATGAACAAAAAAAAAGAAACATTAGCATGGCTCTTGTCCAGCTTATATCATGTAAGTCCTATAGTAAAGTTCAGAATTACTCTAACTAGATGTGATCTTAAATAACTGGTGAGTCTTGCATGGTCTTTCTGATCTTTGGAGTATATTTCCAAGGACATTTTTTCCCCTCCAGCTGTTAACATCCCAGATGTTTTCACTAGAGAGAGGCCAACCAGAACTCCAGTAAGTATCATTGGCGTTTGCTTCAATAATCTGCTTGTCCTTTGTACAAAGAAGAAATTCTTTTAATGCTGGATTTTGCCCAAACTTAGCAACCAGTCCTGCTTCCATAATAGAGTTGCATCTTTTCTGCCATACTGCTTTATTGAAGCCTTTGACATTCCTTCCGAGTGATTTCTGTACCACAGGATCAGTAGTGCCTAATATTCTGTCGGACAACTCAAGATCACTGAACATTATTGCCTTAGAGCACATTAGAAACTGCTCCATACAGTTGAAGTGTTTTCCCTCTACAGTAAAGGGTGAGTGATGGTGGTTGCTCAAAGGCGAGAACTTTGTGAAGAAAGCTACTTGGTTTGCTTTTTCAGGAGTAAAAACTCTGCTTGGCTGGAGAGCATCTGGTGTTACATATATTGGACACTATATTAGTACATTGTATATTACATATATTAGGCACTATATTAGTGCATTGTTTAATTTAAGCTTTATGTTTATACATTGTCATAAAAGATAATTGTGTTGTTGGTTCTTTTTGTGTGTTGACATTTAAAGTAAGGGAGTTATTGACTTTTGTGTTTTAGTGTTTATTGATCTGTTCACAGACTGGGGGAAATCCCCCCCTCAGTGGTTATGTTAGATTTGGGGAAACCCAATTGCCAGTAGTTTCTAGAACTTCCTCCTTTGGCCTAGATGGCTCAAGCCTTTTTGAGTTGGTTCTGTATAATTCCAGAGAAATCTGTGAATGTATATAAGGAATGTACATCTGACCACAAGTGAACTTTGTATTCGCGGGCTATAAGGAGAGCTATTGTGTTTTGGAATATAATATAACTTGTGTTGCTGTGAACTTTTACTGGAGTGAACTGGATACATCATCTGGACAGATTTATTGTACTGTGGATATTTTGGATATTGTACATTCATATAACAGAGAGTGAATTTACTGCATTTTGGACATTGTCCACATCTTGGAGCAGACAGTACAGTTGTGTTAACTCTCTAAATATCTCCAGACAGACATTCTGTGTGACTAGATATATAAAGAATAGCAGGACAAGAACCTTTTGTGTTGTTGAGTGTGAGACAGGTCACAAGATATAGATATCCGTGTGTGAGTGAACATTGGACAGATCACAGGACAGACCACAGGACATTGGACAGATCACAGAATATACCACAGGACGGATTACAGAACAGATTGCGGGATACGGCGGATAAACTTTTTCTTAATCTCAGTGGTCAGGTCAGCTAGATCTTATTATTGTATTAGTGTGTTTAGTTAAGAGCATACCAGTTGACTGTAATCATTATTGTTGACTATTAAATAAATTTGTTAAGTTTAACTTTTTGCTTTTTCTGTTACAACTTAAAGACAACCGGTAATTGCTACCGCGCTTGCCCGTGACCGTAACAGGAAAATTGGGGGCTCGTCCGGGATACCAACCATTTGATTACAACCATTTGATCAACCGTTCAATTAACATTTTGAAAATCCATTTGATTTAGTAATTGGTTACAGTCAACAGTGCTCAAAATGGCTAGTGCTAAAGAGTTTGTACAGTCACCATCTATGGAAGTTCTAGAAACTTTTAAAAAAGATATGTTAATGCAGATAGCACAAGAGTTACAGTTAGAGGTGAAAAGGTCAACACGTAAACATGAACTTAAAAGGCTTATTGTTGAACAGTTAGTTGATGAAGATGTTTTACCTGATAGTTGTTTAGAAGTGTATAAGCCTCTACCAATGGAACCTTCTGGGCAATATGAGATCAGGCGATTAGAAATTGAAAGAGAGTTAAGACTTAAAGAGCTTGAAACTCAAGCTCAACAGCGAAAAGAAGAGCTTGAAGCTCAACAACGAAAAGAAGAGCTTGAAGCTCAACAACGAAAAGAAGAGCTTGAAGCTCAACAGCGAAAAGAAGAGCTTGAAGCTCAAGCTCAAAAGGAAGAGCGAGCGCTTAAACATGAAAGAGAAATGAGAGCTTTAGAACTCAATGCCCGTAGAATTGCCCATGAAGAGTCCATTGCTACCAAACTTGATTTGGGTAAAAATGTGCGACTGGTACCACCTTTTAATGAGTCCGAGGTTGATAAGTACTTTCAACACTTTGAAAGAGTAGCTCAAAATTTGAAATGGCCTATAGACCAGTGGCCTTTATTGCTGCAAAGTGTTTTGAGGGGAAAGGCCCAGGAGGCATACACGGCTTTGCCAATTTCTGAATGTGTGGACTATAACTCTGTCAAAAATGCTATTTTGAAAGCATATGAGTTGGTACCAGAAGCATATCGTCAAAAATTCAGAAATTATCGTAAACAAGAAAGTCAAACTCATGTTGAATTTGCCCATGAGAAAGAAGTGTACTTTGACAGATGGTGTAATTCTAGGGAAGTAGGTACAGACTTTGAAAAACGTAGGCAAGTTATTTTGATTGAAGAGTTCAAAAGGTGTGTTCGTGATGACATTAAAACCTATCTAGATGAACAGAAAGTTGAAAATTTGGCAAAAGCAGCAGCTTATGCTGATGATTATGCGCTAACTCACAAGTCCACTTTCAACAAGAATAAGTCCTTTGGTCCTGCTAAAAAGTCTTATCCAGAAATAGGAAAGAAATCTGAAAATGTAGCTCCAGAAAAGAGTTCAGATAAGGGTCAAACTTCAAATCAGACTATGAGTAAGGATAGGAAGCCCAGATCCTTTGCTCCTGTTTGCCACTATTGTAAGAAACCTGGGCATGTTATGTCTGACTGTTGGCTCTTAAAGAAGAGAAGAGACAAGGAGGCAACGCCCAACGCCTTTGTGTCTAGCAAGTCTAACTGGCGTTCAAATCCCAATAGAGCAGAGTCTAGTATTGGTTTAGACAAGTCTGAGATTATTAGGGAAGAGTTCAAACCTTTTGTGTCTGAGGGTTTTGTATCCTTGGAAAGTAGTTCCAGTCAGGTCCCCATTAAGATATTAAGAGACACTGGAGCTACTCAGTCCTTACTTTTAGAAGGTGTATTGCCATTGAGTGTAAGCACATCTACTGGTGAAAGTGTCATTGCTCAAGGTATTGAAGGAGGCTGTGTGAACGTTCCCTTGCATAAGGTCAAGTTAGTATCAGACTTAGTTACTGGTTCTGTTGTTGTGGGTACCAGGCCCACTTTACCCATTAAAGGGGTATCTTTGTTGTTGGGAAATGATCTTGCAGGTGGAAAGGTAGTTGCTGATCCTAAGGTTACTTCTAAGCCGATCACTTTGGTTAGCACTGAGAAATTAGAAGAGGTTATTCCTGGTATTTTTCCCTCCTGTGCTGTGACTCGAGCTATGGCCAAAAAGGCCCAAGAAGAACCAAAAGATTGTAAACAATCTACAGATGTCTTAGTTGATTTGTCAGATACATTCTTAAACAACTATGACCATGATGTGCAGAATACTAGTGATACTAATCCCAAGGATAGGGTAGATTCTGAAAAACAAGACCCAATTAACTGCAAAGATGTATCGCTGTCAAAATCAAAATTGATTTCAGAGCAGGAAAATGACCCTGAATTAGCTCCTTTATTCAAGTTGGTCTTGCCACCAGTAGAGCTAGATAAGGTCCCTGTAGGCTATTATGTCAGAAATGGTGTACTTATGCGAAAGTGGAGGCCACCAAATGTCCCTGCATCTGAAGAATGGTCAGTAGTACACCAGATTGTTGTGCCAAAAGTGTACCAAAGTGAGATATTAAAATTGGCTCATGAATCTCCAATGGGTGGCCATTTAGGCATCAACAAAACTTACAACAAGATAACCAAACATTTCTATTGGCCTCAAATTCGGCACTGTGTGGCAGAATTTTGCAAGACTTGTCACATTTGTCAAATGGTAGGAAAGCCAAACCAAAAAATTCCTGTAGCTCCTCTCAAACCCATTCCAGCATTTGAGGAACCATTTAGCAAAGTGATAATTGACTGTGTAGGTCCCTTACCAAAAACTAAATCCAGAAACCAATATCTTTTGACCATTATGTGCGCCTCAACCAGATTTCCCGAAGCCATACCATTGACCAACATAACAGCTCCCAAAATCTCAAAAGCTCTGGTTAATTTCTTTACTCTAGTTGGCTTACCAAAAGAGATCCAGTCAGATCAAGGGTCAAATTTTATGTCAGGACTATTTCAACAGGTTGTATTTCAGTTAGGTGCCAAACAGATCAAATCTAGTGCTTATCACCCAGAATCCCAAGGTGCACTTGAAAGGTTCCATTCCACTTTGAAGAATATGATTAGGACATATTGTTTAGACAATGAAAAAGATTGGGATGAAGGCATCAGCTTATTATTGTTTGCAGTTAGAGAGTCTGTTCAAGAGTCTTTAGGCTTTAGTCCCTTTGAGTTGGTCTTTGGCCATTCAGTCCGTGGTCCTCTCAAGCTGTTGAAGGAAAATTGGTTATCTGAGAACACCGAGAGCCTAAATCTGTTAGACTATGTCTCGAAGTTCAGAGATAAGTTGAAGAAGGCTTGTGAGCTGGCGCAACAAAATTTGAAAAATTCTCAGTCAAAAATGAAGATGCTTTACAATAGGAAGTCGCAAAACCGTACTTTCAAACCAGGTGACAAGGTTTTAGTGTTACTACCTGTCCAGGGAAATACGTTACAGGCCAAATATCACGGGCCATACAAAGTGTTAAAGAGAGTAGGTGACCTGGACTATATCATTGAAACCCCAGACAGAAGAAAGTCAACCCAATTATGTCATGTAAATATGGTAAAACCATACTTTGAAAGGGGTGTGAAAAAGCCTGTTATGGTTACTGACTGTAATATAGAAAGTAACAGTAATCAGGAGCACGAAATATGGGACGACACTCCTGATCTTGATGTTGAATGTAAAATTAGGTTGAGTAATTCTGAGATCCTTGATGATTTGGAAACCAAACTGAGTCATGTACCACCAGATAAGAGGGTTCCACTCATTGAATTGCTCTTAAAGTACAAGTCAGTGTTCCCAAATGCCCCTAGTAGGACAAATATACTCATGCATGATGTCGATGTCAGCGATGCCCGTCCGATCAAACAGCATCCGTATCGGGTAAATCCTATCAAACTCGAAAAATTAAGGCAGGAAGTGCAATATATGCTAGAAAAAGATATAATTGAACCAAGTCAAAGTAGTTGGGCATCTCCTTGTGTTTTGGTCCCGAAACCAGACGGCTTAATCAGATATTGCACTGACTACAGAAAAGTCAATGTTTTGAGTAAAACGGATTCCTTCCCTATCCCAAGGATGGAAGACTGTATTGATCGGATTGGCAATGCCAAATACATCACAAAGTGTGATTTACTGAAAGGATATTGGTGTGTGCCTCTTACTGAGAGGGCCAAAGAAATATCAGCCTTCGTGACCCCTGATAGTCTATATCAGTACAAGGTAATACCATTTGGCATGAAGAACTCCCAAGCCACATTTCAAAGACTAATGAATATATGTTTAAAAGACTTAGAAGGTGTTGAAGTGTATGTGGATGATATTGTCATCTTTAGTGATACTTGGGAAGAACATTTAAAAAGGCTTGAACAAGTCTTGTTTCGGTTCAAAGAGGCAAACCTCACTGTAAATTTGTCAAAGAGTGACTTTGTAAAAGCCAAAGTTATTTACTTAGGGCATGTAGTAGGTCATGGAGTTGTGACACCAATCAAAGCCAAAGTCAAAAGCATCATTGACTACCCCGTTCCTGAAAATAAGAAAAGCTTAATGAGGTTCCTTGGAATGGCAGGATATTATAGAAAATTTTGCAAAAATTTTTCAGAGGTCACTGCTCCACTGACTGAGCTACTGAAAAAGAATGTAAAATATCACTGGTCAGAGACTTGTCAAAAATCATTTGACAAAGTAAAGAACCTTCTCTGTTTAGAGCCCGTACTAACTGCTCCGGACTTCAGTAAGCCTTTCCAGCTGGCTGTAGACGCCAGTGATGTGGGTGCAGGTGCAGTTTTACTGCAGTGTGATAATGAAGATATTGAACATCCCATCTGCTATTTTTCAAAAAAATTTAATGTTCATCAAAAGAACTACTCTACAGTAGAAAAAGAATGTTTAGCGCTCATTTTGGCCATCCAGCATTTTGACATATACATATCTTCATCATCAAAACCCACCATTGTATACACAGATCACAATCCACTAGTCTTCTTGCACAAAATGAAAAACAAAAATAGAAGATTATTGAACTGGAGTTTAATGTTGCAAGAACACAATCTTCAAATAGAACATGTTAAAGGAAAGGATAATATCTGTGCGGACGCCCTGTCCAGAAGCTGTATTTAATGTGTGATTTATATACCTGTAATTAGTAAGTTTATAAAAGTTATACATGGTATCAATTTTACCTTTGTATTTAGATAAATATGTTTTGTAAAAAGTCATTACCTGTGTGTATATACCTGGTGAAAATCTCTTGTAAAATTTTGTAACCCCTTGGTTTCCAAAATTTTTCTTTAAGGGGGGAGGTGTTACATATATTGGACACTATATTAGTACATTGTATATTACATATATTAGGCACTATATTAGTGCATTGTTTAATTTAAGCTTTATGTTTATACATTGTCATAAAAGATAATTGTGTTGTTGGTTCTTTTTGTGTGTTGACATTTAAAGTAAGGGAGTTATTGACTTTTGTGTTTTAGTGTTTATTGATCTGTTCACAGACTGGGGGAAATCCCCCCCTCAGTGGTTATGTTAGATTTGGGGAAACCCAATTGCCAGTAGTTTCTAGAACTTCCTCCTTTGGCCTAGATGGCTCAAGCCTTTTTGAGTTGGTTCTGTATAATTCCAGAGAAATCTGTGAATGTATATAAGGAATGTACATCTGACCACAAGTGAACTTTGTATTCGCGGGCTATAAGGAGAGCTATTGTGTTTTGGAATATAATATAACTTGTGTTGCTGTGAACTTTTACTGGAGTGAACTGGATACATCATCTGGACAGATTTATTGTACTGTGGATATTTTGGATATTGTACATTCATATAACAGAGAGTGAATTTACTGCATTTTGGACATTGTCCACATCTTGGAGCAGACAGTACAGTTGTGTTAACTCTCTAAATATCTCCAGACAGACATTCTGTGTGACTAGATATATAAAGAATAGCAGGACAAGAACCTTTTGTGTTGTTGAGTGTGAGACAGGTCACAAGATATAGATATCCGTGTGTGAGTGAACATTGGACAGATCACAGGACAGACCACAGGACATTGGACAGATCACAGAATATACCACAGGACGGATTACAGAACAGATTGCGGGATACGGCGGATAAACTTTTTCTTAATCTCAGTGGTCAGGTCAGCTAGATCTTATTATTGTATTAGTGTGTTTAGTTAAGAGCATACCAGTTGACTGTAATCATTATTGTTGACTATTAAATAAATTTGTTAAGTTTAACTTTTTGCTTTTTCTGTTACAACTTAAAGACAACCGGTAATTGCTACCGCGCTTGCCCGTGACCGTAACACTGGTAAGTCTGATAGATTGTTTATGGAGTATATTTTACCATTAAGTAAGAGGAAGTTACCACTCAGTTTTGCACTAGCATAACCAGGTATTTGGATCTGTTTGGCTTCATGCAACACTGGAACAAGCACCTTTCTGGCTGCGCGGGTGCTATCAGGTAAGTCTTTGACAACTGTAACATTGCGTTTATCTTTAAGTGCTCCATGTAACTTGAAGATATCGTGGATTGTTTCTGGATAAAGCATCTGTACTATAATGGGGCCAATACAGTGGGCTTGGATGATGTCTCTTGGGTCAATCTTCAGTCCCACCGACTGGAACAGTTGAAGAACCAATTGTTTACAACTTTTTGATCCCCGAGAGTCCTGAACTCCGAGTAATTTTATGTTTTTTCTACATGAATATTGCTCCAGGTCTTGTACTTTCTCCTTTAAAAATTTATTTTCATTTTCTAGAGTTTGTATTTGAGATTTAAGGATATCATGGTCCTGCTTAAGTACCTTGATGTCACTGTGATGTGTTTTGCAGTCTGACAGGTCTATCTCAAGCGACTTTAAACTTTCTTCCATAGTCTTAGCAATAGATACTTTGATTGCTTCACCAATTTTAGCAATTTCTCTCTCTATTGTTGATGATATCAGATGCTCAATATTTTTGGTTTGATTTGATTCTTCATTATAACAGACTGAGTCACCAGATTCTGTCCTTAGCCGCTTCGGTGTTTCTATTCTTGAAACCCCTGGAACCACAACTCGGGTATGGATTGGGGAACGCAGAACACTCATGATTTTGGATTTATATGTATTGTGTCTTAGTATGATCCTTCAATATGCAAACCCTTTGAAGTACTTTTAATTAGGTTAATGACTGGAGAACTTTTAAGTAGCTGGTATATTTCCTCATTTACTATTTCTAACAGGCTATTTTTTATTTTTCACAATTATATCTCGAAATATTGGCATCTTAGTAACTTACATTTTCTCCTATTTCCATGTTCACCATTGATTTTGACAGTCTACTATTTTTTCGTAATTGTATCACGAAAACTTTTAGAGTCTTAGCAATTTGTATTTTCGCTCATTACCTTGTTTACAGTTTGCAACAATTTAGTTTCATATTTCACCACAAATTGTAATGTTCTATTTCATTTTTTGTAACTGCATCACAGTCTATTGTGTATATAATGACTTTGTGTTTTTGTCCATTTCCTTCAAAGGGCAACACGCTCCTGTAAACTCTAGATTTTAGCTCACATTGTCTGCATTTTGCAAGAAATCAAAGTTTAACAAATCACTTTAAGTGCAAACAGGGTTGACAAATCACTTCAGGTTCAACAGGGTTGATTAATCAGTAAGATCTTTCAGAAATATTGACTATTAAAAACAGCTTGCACACTTTGGTAAGCCTTGATGTCTGTTGAAATGTTGATTCCCCGTCCGATAATTTCCGTTTGGTGGGCGATAATACCCGATGGATATTGTAAACAAATTCAGGGTAACTGGGGACACAGAATAGGCATATAGTTTGATGATGAGTTAGTTTAAATATGTTCCTGTAAGCTATTAAACACAAATATCTAACAGTACGCAACACACGATCAATTTATTTACAAAACTTTAAAAACCGCGTCTCCATGGTGGCTATGCTAACGTGCCTTGCTAACACATTTTTTTGCAAAAAAGTTTGTAATGCACACCCAAAATTAAAAGTTTTGTAAAGTTGCACATCACATCTTTGTGCTGTTTTACCTCTTTTGTAATTCATGGTGTTCAGTGCTATTTCCCCAGGCTATGGGCTCTCTGTAATGTTATATTTTTTATCGGTTTACACATAAAATTACTCATAAGTTGTATAATGTTAGTTATGCCAATTGAAATGTCTGAGCCAAGTTGTTGTAATGCCCTCAAAAAGTTTTTCATTAATCACCTGCAACTGACTTGACTTTTAGGTCATGTCATGGTGATTCTAATTTCGTCAGGTTATTTCAACAGATAAAGCTATCACTTTATGTTTTCAGTCCTTGAGTTGTTTGGGTAGAGCAACCTAAGGAATATGTGAAATATATGTAGTTGTGAGAAGTGTTTTGACCAGTGTCAGTTTTTCAAATGTAGTAAGATAATTTGTCTCATTTGTGGCTCAACATTTTGCTCTTTTCTTCCAGGTTTACTGAATCCCAAAAATTTGAATTGTTTACCATGCCACTGAAAACCTTTTATGGGATTTTCTGCAAAAGAGGTCTTATTCACTGTCCACACCATTTTACACAGTGATCTCAACTAATGTACTGAGTTTTAGTACTTGTATTACTCCTGGGCTGCTGTTTATAATACATTGTATTGGTGAAAGTCTTAATATTCCAAAGACTGTCAGAATAATAATAATAATAATCTTTGATACAGCATAATCATGGAATGAGTGTTCACTGACTTTCCATAAAATCTAACTTGGGTGTTTTTGCATGTTGAGAAACACAAGTGAATAAATAATATCTGTGTTAATGTGTAGAATGCTTCTCTGTTGTTAAGGTGGCTCTGGGTATCTCGAGAAACAACAGGTCTGAGATTCGTGATGGCAGGTCTTCGGGTACAAAGGTGAATGTTCACACACCACAGATCCTGAGCTGTGAGGAGTACAGATACTTCTGGATCAGATGGAAAGACCAGAGGTAACTATAAGTCCAGTGCTGTTATATACAATGGACTCAGTATGACAAGAAAACAAGCATTAGTCACACACAAAAGTTGTATACTAAAAACCCTCATATAATCACTAACAAGGAAGATAAATTATTATAGGTTATTGGACACAAAATTCTTTCAGTTTTCTAGTTTTTATGGTGACTAACTCACTTGATCTGATATTGAATCTGTTGCTTTTAACCCCAGGCTACAGGTGGGAGAGGGTACAGAGGTGGGGCGCCGGCAGTTCATGGAGTGGGGCAAGGAGAACCACCCAGATATCCGTGCAGTAGGGCTGTCCACAGGCTGGTCTGCAGCTGGACACTGGGTAATACGCAACGTTGAAGGTAAGGCCAAAAATGTTCAAATGCTTCTTTATATAAAAAATGTAAATTAATGATCATAGCAGTCTTCTTGATTCAAAGATTTTAACAAAATGAGCAACAAAAAATGTATCTCCAGCTTGGTCTGGCTTTTACTGTTGCAGAAAACTGGTATGCAGTGACGACTCCTGATGAGAACACATACAGACATGTATGGCTGGTGCCTGAGGTGGAGAGCCTGGAGTTCTATGTGCGGGCTTGTTCTCAAGCTCACATTCTCCTCTCATCACGTATATTTGATGCATCAGTTTCTGCATATGAAATAGAACTTGGATTTGACTCAAATCAGAGGTAACTGGCTTCATGCCTTTATGGATAGTAGTAGTTATTCTTGTATCCAGGGTTGAAGCTTTATGCTAAAATGGGTTAAATTCGTCAGTTGTTACCTCACAACCTTTACAGGCTGTGTGGGTATTGTTTCACCATGGCATCTAGCCGGGCAGGCAGGCAGGTGGGTGAGTGGGTGGGCAGCATGAGAGGTGTAGATGTGCAACGTCATGTTGTGATCTTGATTTGACCTTTCTCTAGTGACATTGACTTCTAGAATTTTGTCTGGGCTATATTTTGGAACTAAATGGTGTAGCAAGTTGAAATTTGTTAGGGATATTGGTATGTGGGTATAGGTGTGTTATATCATAGTATAACCTTGCTTTGACCTGTGACCTTGCCTTGATGACACCAACATTTAAACTCTTGTCAAGGCTTTATCACAGAATCCTTAAGGGGTAGGTAGATGATTCTTGGTAGATGTTGGTTGGGAGGTGTATATGTGCATCATCATGATGTGACCTTGATTTGACCTTTCTGTAGTGGCCTTGACCTTTAAATATTGTTGGGCTATATCTTGAAAAACATGAAATGTAGGAAGTTGATTATTTGAGGGATACTGGTTGGGCATATGTGCAATGTCATAGTGAGACCTGGATGTGAGTCAGAACCTTGGCTCTGTCAGAAAGTTGATAAGTGCATATGACAAAGATATGTGGATTGCTGCAACTGGTGATTATGTGAACTTTCACTTAGTTGTGCTATTTTCATTGACTGCTATACTAAGAAGAATAAATTTTACAGCTTCATTACTTTAAGTTTACTACTTAGTGTTGTCATCTTGCTATTGTTTTGTGTTGATACAATTTCTCTCTTATTATTAAGTGTTATTTCTCTTGCACCTTTACAAAAGTTACACTGTCTGTTCTGAAAGTCTCCTGATCTTTATGCTGTTTACCTCTTTTGTAATTCATGGTGTCCAATGCTATTCCCCCAGACTATGGGTTATTTGTGTTGTTATTTTCTTTATCGGTTTACACATAAAATTACGCATAAGTTATATAATATTAGTTTTGAAATATTTTAACTTCCAAGGTTATATTTCTAGTTTTATAAATATTATAGAACATATAAATGGTGGTACTGTGAAGGAGATACTTTGTGTAATATCATCTTATGCAAATGAGTAAAACAGTAAAAAAACTGTTTCTTTTGATCCATCTACTATGTTTCATAAAACAGATAAGTCTAAATTTTTATCAAAAGAAAGCTAAATACAATTTTGGTTGGTTCATACTTTGGCACTTATGTCATCATTTGTGTGGTAAATCAAGTACTTTTAGTTGCACTGTTTCGTACTTGTATACAGGTCCAACATACGGCTAAATCGTGATGGAGAGGAAATGGTAGTTCAAGACACACCGGGAGTTCTGAGCTGTTACCGCCTGTACAAGTTCTGGATCCAGTGGCAGGGAGGACATGTGCGTGTGGGACAGGGAAAGTTAGGATTTAACCAGTTCCTTGCCTGGCAGAATCCTGAGCCCTTCACTGTTAGCAGTGTGTCTTTCATGGCAAATGCACAAGGCCATCATGCAGAGTGGCAAGTGGCAAAGAGACAAGGTACAGCCAGTAGATCCATGACTGTTGTCATCAGTGTAGAACTCTCTACTGAATTTATGATCAATTGCATACATTTGTCAAATATTCACTGATGTATGTACAATGTGACAAGATCAAGATAGAATATTGACATACTACCAGGGTTAAACATTGAATTTCTTGGATTCCAATTTTTTGCAATGAAATAAGAGTGTATAGTATTACTTTGATTAAAACTGAAACACAAAACTATTGTTTCTATGAGATCTCAATAATATTATGGTATGTGTGTAGGCTCACTATGAATCTATGTGTATTATATGAAAAGCATCAGTGCATGTCACTTTGTGCAGTAGCTTGAAAGATTTTAAGCCATTACTTTTGTGATTGTGTACTCCAGTGAAGTCTATGGTGATGGGGACACTGAAAGAATATGTAGACTCAGACTTCCACTTTGCCTCCACCCTGGGTATGACTTCTGCCACATTCACAGTGCGGGCTTGCAAGGAAGCCAAGGTCTACCTGGAGCAGTACAGTGAGGATGCAAACCTGAGTAAATACATGCTGATCCTTGGTAAAGATGACAACCAGATGTCTGCCATTGTGGACAGGACCAGTGGTGCCATTCTGACTGAACAGTCTACACCTAGCATCCTAGCCTGCAGCTACAGCAGGTATGGCATGGACGGATGTTTGTTTGTTTATTTTTGGAGGTTTAATAGTTTGCTTTAAATGGATAGATTATATCATGTTGGGAGATATATATATATATTTCATGTAATTTACACATAAGAAAAATTTTGGTCATGTTTCATTATGAATAAAGTGGATTAAATTGTACTGCTGTTATTGCATTTTTGTTTCATTGTCATATTTCCAGTGCTGATTTGTTCAGAATATTAATGTTTATACATATAACTGCACTAGTACAACCCATAAAACAGTACTACAAGTCATTAATTTGGAGTACATGTTCTTGTATTTTCTGTTAGCTGTGAGAACTTTCTGAATAAGACATTTGAAATATACTGGTATTTTTTATCAAACATTTATCATGCTCAGAGCATTCTGGATCACATGGAGCAATGGTGTGGTGGAGGTTGGCAAGGATAGGACGGTGGGGAATGCTGCTTTCCTGTCGTGGTCCAATCCCAACAAGAATCCGGTGGAGATGCTTGCAGTAAGCACTGGCTCTGACACAGATGGCAGATGGGAGTTCTCAGAGATCCCAGGTGAGTCTGCACTCAACAGTGTTTAGTACTGATTCTCTGTGTTGCACAGATACTCTGCAACAAGGTTTTCCTCTTTCTGACAATCTTATCTAGGGTTGGCATCAGGCTATTTCTGGGCTATTACTGCACCGATTTCAATCAAATAAAAAGTGTCAGAAGTTGTAATAATTTGTTGAAATAGCTACAAATAATTCATTTACATGGAATGATGTCCACATAAATACTATTAAGATACATGTACAAAATCCACACATATACAAGATGTATTATTAGAAAGGTGGTTGAATAGTGCTTCTGATTTTGGTTTTCCAACTTCTTACTGGTTCTTTGTAGTCCTCTGAGACTTAATCACAGGAGTATTTTAGTGTACACCATTTTTTAACATAATCCATACTGTATATATTTGCAATTGGTTAAAAAATATGTCACACCAAGGCAGCTTTAATGCTTCCTATCAGTGTAAAATGTTGGACATGTCATATAACCTGCCTTGTAAATTTATTTATACATATTTCAAATAATTTACACCCAATTCATCTTCCATCTGTCATCCCCAAACATGCTTTGGCATCAGCCATGGTTGACTGTTTTTTTAACATTTAACCATAGGAGGAAGCAATTATCTACCATCAAGCAATTATCTGTTGTAAATTGACTGTCACATTTATCATTCTTTGTAGCTTAACTAAATCTTAAAAAAATAAAAAGTGAAACATAATATTTATTTAACAAATGCACTAATCTGCTTTTCTTGAGAGTCTTTAAAGTTTAAGCAATTACTGAGACTTATAACCATCCTGGTGGTGTCATTACCACTTTAACAAAGTTGTACATTTGTTTTCTATTTAAATTGTCTTTTACTAATTGTATATTTTTGACAAATATTTTGATGGTTATTCTTTTTTATCTCTCCAGATAAAAGTTTTGTGATCAACACATCACCAAATTCTGCAAGCAAAGACACCTGGCTACTGACTGCCAAGTCCTCCTTTATGTTTGAGCTCAGTGCATGTTCTGTGGCTAAAGTTGTACTGGCCAGAGTGGCAGGTACTTTTTTACTAAAAATTTAAATATATGAGGGTACTTTAAGTTGTTATCTACTTATGTTTTCATTAATCATGGAAAGTGTAATGCATTTTATTAACCATGGAAAGTATAATGTCATTGTTTAAAACATTATTTAAACCACACTTTGGAGGCAGAATATTTACACATTAACAAACAAAAATCTAAAGCTTTTGTATTACAGCATTGTTATATACCAATGTTTTATCAAATTTGTCATATATTGTTCAATTTCCTTGTTTCCCTAAGTTTTAAATGGAAAATAATCCCTGCATTTAGTATATTTTAGCATGTTACATTTCCTTTTCACTTGAGACTGAAGTCATTTTGTAGGACAAACAATGCTGTGAGAATATCTTAGTGGTCTGTATCTTCAGGTAATGAGACAGTGGACAGCTATGAGATCTCTCTGGGTGAAGACAACTTGAAAACAGCCAAGATCCTTAGGTACAATGCCAGTGGACATGTAGAAGTCCTCAACCAGGTCACACTGGTCAGCAACATCTTCAACTGCTTTGAGGCAAAGGTATGGAGACCAAAATTCAAATATGTAACACAGAAACCTGCTTCTATGTGTCAACAATATGATTTTTCTGGTATTAGTAATCACACTTAACACGAAAGTTCATAAAAAGAATAAACGTCATATAAGTGGATGTCAACAGTATTAGTCTGTGCTAATAGTGGATTATCAAATACAGTCTAACCTGTATATGCGACCACTCTCAAATAGGGACCACTTGTTGGTTTGACCATTTTTATTCCCCCCAAGAAAATTTTGATATAAAACATACCCCAAACAGTTGACCACTTGTTAGTTGTGACCAGAGACTGCTAAAATCATTCTCCAGGACACAAAAAACCTCTGTACAAAAAACTACACCATGGAGACTGGAGTTTAACATGGGCACTGATAATAAATGGATGGGCCATATATATGATGAATTGTTCTTATTGTTCATTTCCACATACATATTCAATTAAGGCCTCCACCTAACAATAAACACAGATTTAATATACCTGCCTATTTTATTTCTATATTTTTCTTGTCTATTCTTATCTGTTGAGGGAATTTATAGGACTTAATCTCTATTAAGGGGCAGATTTGAACATACAACACCTAGATTTCAAAGTTCTTTGCTCTTGGGACATAGCAAGAGCCATCATCACAGAGATGCCGTGAAAGGCCTTGGCAAACAGATATGATTTCAACCTTTTTCTGAAGGTGGCCACAGAAGGCATTAAATGAACATGACCAGGCAGCTCATTTCACTGTAGGACACACAGTATTATTTAATTAAAGTCACATAGAAGGCAATGCATGTGTGACATGTGGTGCCTGCGTTTCAGGTCCTGTGGGTGGACTGGCCCACTAGAGAGGGAGGAGAGGTGCGTGTGGGGTCAGGTATCACACTAGGTGGTGCCGTGATTCTAGCAGCCTCAGTCAGCACACTGCTGCCTGTATCAGGAGTGAGCATAGACACCACCACAGACAATGGAACATGGTGGTTTAAGGACAGTGCAGGTATGTGGATACCTTGTCATAGTGGTCTACTGATTTTCATTGTTTATGAATTGTACTCTTAATTGCAGTATAAGAGACAGATCTGTGCAATAAGAGGTGGTTTCATTATTTGTTTATGTGTAAGCACAATTTTAGGAACCCAACAATGAGAATAAAATTTCTGTTAACAATTTATTTCATTTACTGAGAGGGAAACTTCACACAGTTATTTCAGGGTTTATACACTACATTTTAAAATTAATGACCTATTTGTGAAACAAAGTCTATGAAAATCACCCAGAAACTCTCAGGAAGGACCCTGAAATAAGCCATCCAATATTTAAGTATATGTCCAGGACTGGGTCTTTTGTGAAACCGGTGTTAGTATTTTAGGTATATAAGCAGAACAATTTTTGCTTCATAACCAAACATTTGTTTTACATATCAAAGTTTTTCAAGAAAAGGTTTTCAAAGGTCTATCTTTATCACATAAGAAAACACTAATTTTCATACCAAAATGTCTTTAAGGAATATAAATTCTTTCCAAATGACTGTGTATGTGTGTCTGTGTCAGTTCAGTAAACAGTGGTATTTTTTTGTAGCTGATGTGTTGCGTCATTTTACCACCACAACCTATGACTACATGCCGTTCACCTACAGACTGGTGGCACAGAGCTCTGTGACTTTCAAGGTAGCAGCCTGTAACGATGCTCACATCACCATGTCAGAGTATTGGCAGTCCCATTCATCCTACACTGTTGTACTAGGAGGATCATCCAACTCCCAATCCTACATCAGGAGGGCACACACTTCTGTAAGTAATTTTCAGATGGCAGGAACGTTTAATCTCAGTTAAAACCGAGTCTCTACACCTGATGGCTTACCTCTCTGACAAAGTCAGAAAAAAGTAGAATTGGGAATTTATCTGAGTGTTAATTGCTTCTGTGATGAAGCCTCAGTCAATGTACATTGTGACATCCCAGTACATTTAGAAAGTATAACCTGAAAGCATGAAACATATCCAGAGTTACCATGATTTACTTTGCAGGAGACAAAGCAGACAGTCAATACTCCAGGCATCCTGGACTGCAACATCCTGCGACCTTTCTGGATTAGCTGGGAAGATGGACATGTGGAAGCTGGAAGGGGTAATTATAAGTTACATTCATGCTGGTGAATACTGGGTATATTGTGTTCATCATGGCAAACCTACACATGTATTTTTACACCAAATATTGGGAAACAACTGCGCAGAATAATCTGTTTTATGTTTTTATTTTTTTTTACATGATTTTGTTTTGCATGTGCACAACATGATCCATACTGATCTTGTGTACAGGAAATTATATAATTATAATAAAACAACCCGTCACAGATGCTTATTTGTTTTTACATTGGTTTAACTGATCACTGCCAACCTTATTATGGTCTTACCTTTATTATGGCCTCACTTGAAAAACTTTTTTTTGGCCATAAAAATTGTTTCCATGAGATCTGTCATGTAAAATGTGGGGCAGGCAAACTTCTTTTAAGTGCACCTTAAACATTCTTCAAAAACACCTTGTCAATTTGTTTTGGAAAAAAACACCTGCACCTGTGCTATAAAGGTTTGTAGGTACATCCTGGAACTAAATCTGCATGTCACAAGGGATTTTCAGGTCATGTAAGCCTGAATGGAAGGCATTTGATTTCTGCAATTTTTTGTAAATGAGCATTTTGTCATCTCAAAAATGGTCAGGATTTCAACATTTTGTTGGATTAAGTGATTAATTTTTTAATATTTTAACATGCTGAAAATTCAGTCATTTAGTTTTTCACGTTTTCCAACCAATGTTGGAACATGGATTAAGGTTTGCCACAAGATAATCTTAAACTCTAAATATTAATGAAGCTATGGATAAATTTGCAAGAGTTCTAAGATTACTGTGAGTTTATTACCGGTAATATGTTTACCAGAGTTTTTTTTTGTCATAACTCCAAAACAATATTGATTTGGCTTTTGTTTTGCAAAATGAGTTGTTGATCTACTTATTCATGTAAATTAAGTAAATTGGTCAAATTCATAGACTGGACTTCTTTCCTAAGGTAACATTACTATGATACAATTTCTTATGCACAATTTTTCTCTCTCCAGACACCAGTTAATTTTTACTTTGATGTGGTCACAATGAAGTGGTTTTGTGATATTTCATTCCCTGTATATATAATGCCTGTATATATAGGATTTATTGATAAAAAGAAGACATTCAGAGAGCCCCTGTCTTACGAAAAGCAGAATTCTTAACAAGTTTAATTGCATTTGTTATAATTTGAAAAGAATTTTCCATTGTTTTGGTCTCTATCTGGGTAGTTCAATACACTATCCCTCTCAGCTGCTCTGCTATTTTTTGTACTTTTTTTACTCATTAATTGAGTTGCTTGCTGTAAATCCTTTTGGGGGTAAACATTGTACAACAGATATTATTTTTTTATATTTAGAAAATATTCTAGTTGAAAATTAATCTATTTCCTAACACCTTAATTCTGGGTTTATTTTATGTGATTGTGCATATGTTATGACCCAAATGTGAAATTGTCCATTTCAGTATGGTTTTAAATTTCTTATGCTAAGTACATAAAATGATTATCCACAAGCATAAAAGGCCTCAAAGATATACAATGTATGGATGAGCCAATCTGCAGAAAATTATATTTAACTTAAATATTTTTTAACCATTACCATTGTAAATTGAGGAACAAAATCTAGAAACAATCACTCCTGAATGTTTTGCAATTTTCATTAAACTACTAAACTAAGAGAAAGAAATCAGCAATATTTAAAATTGTAAATTACAATATCCTTTTGTCAGAAGAACATTAACATATTCTGGCCCTATAGATTGACTTGTTTGTTGACTATTTTTTAAGATGCATTTATTTACAAAAATATACAGGATGCATTCTTCCTAGGAGGAAGTTTCCAAGGAAATCTTTCAAGCAGTTAAATTGGAGAGCTAGAAATTCTCTCCTGCCAACATATAGCCTTTCTTAACTTAAAATTTAAAAATTTAAAATTTTCTTAACTTAGCCTTTCTTTACTACCATACAGAACACAGTAAAGTTTACATTCTGCTTACATTATTATGTATAAACACATGGATGGTCATTCTTCAGGTAGTATAGTTGGGGACCAGCGGTTCATGAACTGGACTGACCCAGATCCCATGGCAGCATACTATGTCAGTGTGACAACTGGTTGGAACTCAGAGGGACACTGGGAGTTTGATCTCTTCAAAGGTTGGTTGGGCGTATTATCACTTGTAAAATACTATCTATGTTACATGGAGGTTTTTAGCAAGGTAGTGCATATTAGTTGTTCAGTATTCTGCACTTGTACAAACCTAGGCATCAGCAAGCAGCCACCATGTTCACTTAATTAAGTCCAGGAGCCGTATTCATGAAAGGTCTTAGCCCAGTCTTAGGCTTAACTTTTGTATAAAAATATAGACCACTTAAGCCTAAAACTTGGCTTAAGACCTTTCGTGAATACGAGCCCAGGAGCACAATCTGACCCCATAGTTTTGAAATTTAGAGAAAAGTGTGTTTCCACTACCTCACTGCTCCTCTATTCAAGATTTAATATGGAAAATTGTGTTACCAGATGTTTACTTCCTACTGTTTTCAAATAAGCAAATATTTACATTGAAACCTAATGTTATTACTGCCCAAAGTATAATACTTTTCCAGATAACACCTTTATTGCACATACTCCTGATGAAAGTGCTTACACTGGTGTCTACTTGACCAAGGCAGAAAAGAACTTTGAATTTGAGGTAAGGTATCAGAATGGCCTGTAACCTGTATATTAAAGAACCAAATACCGGTAATTGCTTCTCACATGTTAACCATAAAATATTAACAAACATTATTAATGAGTTAACAGAATTAACAGGGAGAAAAAATTCAAATTTGACTTGTGAATGTAACTGCTTATAGAGATGTACATGTAACTGCCCTTAGAGAAGTGTCCACATTAAGTTGACTGTAAACTCCCAGTAATAACAGAGTTACATTCACTATAAGTTTGCAAAATTTTTGTTCAACACCTTAAATTATGTGCAACAGATTCTAAACATTTTTAAGATCTGGAAATAACTAACCTTTGAAAGAGGCTATATGGTAAAATTACCTTAATCTCTTCATATTTACAAACTTATAATGAGTTTACTTAAAGTGGTAATTGAAAGTTTTCATTTAACTAAACATCTACACATATATAGACCTGAAAAAGATCTTTGTTGTAACCATAAAGTTGGATAAGACCCTGCTAGGTGTGGACATATTATTTTTTTCTTCTTTGCATCACCCTACTTTGCTGTTTATTTACAGGAACAGTGTTTTACATCACTCAGTCAGATTTGGCATGCAGGCTTTATCGCTTCATTTGATTGCTTTTTGGCAATATTTGGCAAAAACTGTTTTCATGGCGACACTTTTTTTATTTCTTGGACTTGTAATTTTGTGGGTTCTTTTACTGTCTTAATATCCTTAACCTAAAACAAAAAAATACTTATTATTAACTTATAACACAGGAGGCATTATTTAACAAGGGAAACTAATTTTTATCAAAATCAAGAGTTGACTTATATATTTTACAAGATATAATGGGACATAGGCTGATCATACTACATGTTATGGGAATAGTAAACAAAGCTGGAGGTATGTGTCATGAGAACCTGGATATTTCACATGTATTCACAGACTTCATTTCACTGGTAATTCCAGTTTGAATTTTCACAACTTTGTCCTCAGGGCCCAGTTTAGCTAACATTCCTTTTCTAAGAATTAACCTTATTCTTAAAATTTTCTAAACAAATAACTATTTCGAAGAATAATTGAAATGAAAAAAAAATCTAAGAATAGGAATTTTAAAGTTCATGAAATTTTTTTGAGTTTCAAAGATAATAATGATAAATTGGAGGCAACAGTTGTATACAAAACAAATAGCATTTATTTAGCAGTTTTGAAAACCTCGTTTTCTTGGAAATTTTTAGTTTTTTAAAATAATTTTTTTGTAAGAAACATATATTATGCAGAAATTCTCTTTCTCTTTATAAGAATGTTAGTGAATATGCCCCCTGATTGTATTGTTCATGCTTCTCACCCCAGTGTGCTGTGTTCAGGTGGAGGCCTGTCAGTCTGCTGAAGTGGCTTTGTACCATGACATCAGTGGAACTCTGAGCTACACATTTGCTATGGGAATGGACAGCAACAGTGTAACCAGGCTCTACAGAGGAACCATAGCAGAGGAGAACCTACAGGTCTCTGTCAATACACCAGGTATATGTACATTATTTGAATGTGTGGTATTATTGTGAACCATGTTACACCATGTAGTGAGTCCACTAATCAACAGTTGTGGATACTTTGAAATTCATTTTAAGCCATTGTTATATACCCACATCCTATAACAGTAAAAGAAGTTGCTGAAGTTTTAAGGCAAGGAATGCATGACATGGTTATTTTGGTGGTTTTTGTAATCTAATATTGCTTTACAACAATATTACTTTGTGTTAGGTCAATTGTCCATCCATTTATAGCTTGAAATATTTATTACAGAATTGCTGAAATATTTAATGTGTCAGATACTTCATTCAATTTTATGCCAAATTACAATTGCATAATGAACCAACTATCTTATTTTGTTTAAGATAGAGGATATTGCGTTCTGGTACCGTGTATGCTATTGATCAGTTGTAATGATGACAGTTTTAACTCTCTGTCTGTAGGTCTGCTGTCATGCTCAGAGGCACGACGTCTGTGGGTCAGCTGGGAGAGTGGCACACTGGTCCTTGCTGTTGGGGGGCTGGCTGGTCAGCGGATGATTGACTGGCAGGATCCCAGTCCTCTGCCTGCTGATGCCGTGGCCCTCTCTACAAGCTGGGGAGCTACAGGAAGGTGGATGTTTTCACGCCAAACAGGTCAGCTGCTACATCATGTAACCTCAGTTTTGTATACTTTTTATGTTTTGTCTTGTTAAGATTATAATTAACAGTTTGTCGAATTGTGTTTGTTTTAATGGCTCATTATTTTCTGATTATTAATTAAATGCTTCATCACTTTCTCAAAACAACAAATATTACATAGGCTGAGATTCTTCAGCAGTTAAGGCTGGAGTTTTAATTCTTTGAGTTACAGATTTTGTCTTTGTGAAATATTTTTCAGGATTTCAGATAGAGTGTAACCTCAATTACACAGTGCCTGTTATCCAAATTAATATGTACTTCTCGCAAATGTTTTGTAAATTAGAGGGTCCAGTGTGTAGTATGCTATTGTTGATGCAGAAAAAGAAATTATTGCTGCAAAACTAGAATAGAGAAATTCAAATGGGTGATTAATGGTTTCATATACATGAACATACATATATATGAGGAATCACAACTAGATAATGAAGGCATGTTTCTTCAGGTAAGCTGCTGCGCCATGTGACACTGGGAGATTCTGGCAACTCCCCAACCTCAGGTCAACTGCGTGTCATTGTCACCAGCCAAACAAGCATCAACTTCGCTGTGAAAGGATGTGCTAATGCATTGGTGGCCTTCACTGAAGTGCCTGGTAAGTTTACTTGGGTCAAAAGACAGCCATTCTATTGTATGTATTGTAAAATGTGTGTTGACAGTAAGACCACACTTACTGAAATAACTCAGTTTGTGTACAAGTTAAGATTTCATGTTGTTTTGATGACATTTAAGTAGATAGCAATGTATCTATTTTACTTCAGTATGTTGCTCATAAAAACAGAGGTAAGCACCATGATATTCATTCTTTGCTGTAGTTTGATAGCTGGCTATACAGTGTAGCATTGGTTGTTGCCTGATATCAAAGCTGTACAGGTAAGCAATGGCCTTATTTATTTTTCAGTTATGGCTTGGTATGCACGTGTGAAGCATTTCTGATGGAAATTTGTCATGTTCACAGTGTACATTGCAGAACATTCCTTTTTCCCCCACACTGTGAGATTTGAATGCTATTTAAATCTTTTGTTTTTGGTCATATATCCAACAGTGAAGTACAGTAGTACAATGTCCATACATTGTGTTGTAATATCTCCCTGTGATGAATATTTACATGCTGGCCTTGTGGTGTGATAACTAGGTGTAAAGTACAGTAGCAGGTATGAGGTTTACCTGGGTGCAGAAGACAACACAGTCACCAAACTGCTGTATGGTTTTGATCGTCAACAAAAGCACCAAGTTCCATCACCCTCAATCCTCAGCTGTGATGAATTTAGGTAATTATAAATAACATAATGCAGTGAAGCCTGTACACATATAATATCTAGTTTAAACATTTGCTTGCAGTGATTTGAAATACTTCTGGCTCATTTACACAGTTACATGTTTTCATAACAAACTGGTTTTTGAATTGCACTGAACGATATCATCCTAAGGGCTTATGATTCCAAACAAGACCTCATTCCTTGGTAGTTCACATTTACAAAGAGCGGCCCAGTACAGCCACTCCACCCCTCTTGCATGTAGAGTTTAATACAGAGCTCATGAGAGGATGTGACCAAAACGTCCTGCCCAAGTACAAGTCCCAACTTATGTACACTTATGTAACTGAACAGAAACTACCAAAACATAAAAAAATTGTTTGTGACATGTAAATCTGTCAGTTGGTCTGTTTGCTACAGCTTCTTTAGGTGTTTGTCCATTATTTCGCAACTTTTTCCTGGCCTGACTAGGGGAACGCTTTGATATCATATTTATAGATGGAACAGCACTAGCACTTCATCCTGTGTTGTTACAGTCCTTGATGTTGTTAAAATTTTTGTTGATTCTTTACATCTTTTGGTGTGACAATCTACCTTAACAGTTCAATACTTTTGACCACATCCCCTCTGTGTATTGAACAGATTTGTCAGATATCTTAGATATGCATAATCTACTGCAAGCCATGCAATTATGCCACTGGATCAAAATCAAATTTTTTTCATGAGTTTTAATCTTAATTTTATTGCAATTTTTATCTTTATAATGAGATATTACAATAACACTACAACATAAATATGACAGTATCTCAGAAAAGGGAAAAGGTAAATTGAATTGGAGCTAATTTTCAAACCTCAAGGATATTTAAAAGTGATAGTAGTCAGGATCCAAAGTTTAAAACCTATGTCATGCAGACTTTGTGAAAGGTTCATGGCTCACTAAGTGAAGGTGTGTTGTATACAGGTGGTTCTGGGTGTCCTGGGATGGAGGGGTGATTGAGGTGGGTCGGGGCACAACAATGCATTCAGGCCGTATCATGCTGTATGAGGATGACAACATGTTCTGGGTGAATGCTGCAGAGTTTGGACAGGGAGTGCAGTACCAAGGAGGACATGACTTGACCTGGGAAATACCCATGCTATCTCTACGTGAGTACTATATCTAACACATAGTGTACTAATTAAGATAATAATTCAAGTTGACATATTCTTTGTGGCTTTAGGTTTGTTTCATTAATTTGAAGATAATCAAAGGTTGGTATGGCAATAGATATTGACCATGAAATAATTCCAACTAGCAAAGCTTTATTGTTCCCATCTCCAACCATCTAGTAAAGAAATGGATAAACATTAATAACTAGAATTACATCAGGATGTAGTGAATGTTGATAAAAGGGCAGAACTTAATTGCAAATTAGATGAATTAGTTGATGTGTGTAAGACAGTGAGATGCTGCTGTTGTTTCTGCAGAGAAGGAATACGTGTTCAGGACCCCCGATGCAGGAGGCACTCAGCTCTATGACTTTGTGTGGCTTGTCTCCAGCCAGCCTTTCTTAGACTTTGCAGTGAAAGCCTGTGCTAATGCTCATGTGGCCCTGTGTGAAACCCCTCAGAACTACACCACCAACTGCTACGAGGTCATCCTGGGCAGCTACGCTAACACTGTGGTGGAGATCAGAGAGAAGCCAGGGGTCAGTCTGATATCTCCAAAGTTTTCATCTGAATATCCAGAAAATTAGGGAATAATCCATATTGTTTTGCAATTTGATTACATACTTAGATTAAAATCTGAACAAAAAAGTGCAACAGTACATTTGTTTTAAAAAAGCAAAAAGTGTTACATATTACCGGGAAAAAAATTCTTTTAGTTTTTTTTTAGTTACATTGAAAGAAAAGCTTATTTAATTAGCCAAAATGCTGAGGAGGATGATATGAAGTGAAACCTTCAGTTAAATATAACAGAAACTAAATGCTGAGGAGGATGATATGAAGGAAAACCTTCAGTTAAATATAACAGAAACTAAATAATACCAGCTATGAACAAGATATGGTTAGATCAAAACTTGCATTAAACTGAGTTAATCTTTAGTAGCTAGTTATTTTTATGTGAAATGTTCATTATCAGACCAAATATGGCATGTTTTTTACTTTGTTTATTAATCTTAGATTTTACCTTTATTTATTTGTTACTGCACCTTAACATATATCAAGAAATATATTCAATATTTGCTTAATTTTCAGGTAAGGTTTTCGTGTTTTATGAAATGTGGAAAACTTGCTCACAAATGTTTCTGTTGCATGATTGTTTTTATATCCTATAGATCCTATGCATATCTATGCTAGAGACACATGCTGTTATCATTAACTAGATCTCTGTGAATCTGCTTGAAGTGGTACTGAATTTTTGTTATATTTCACCAGATGTGTGTGTTGTGTGTGTATGTTCTGTAGGGAGTACCACTGGACAAGCTGACACTGGAGTCAGTGCTGAGTTGTGACAGTTACCATGAGTTCTGGCTCACGTGGGATAACAACACTATTGTGATGGGGAGAGGAGCCTTTGGACAGTACAAGTATGACCTAACAAAACAGTCAATTAGATCTTGCAGGCTTAAGATTTTTACTTAAAATCTATGCAATGTACTTTCCATTGCTTTTTGTTGTAACCATTGGGATATTTATTTCATACAATTTTAGCAGGAGTTGTAATAATACATAAATTAGTGTGGATATTAATACTTGACAACAATTTCTTCCAGAAAAATGATTCTACATTAATTAAATGACACAATCTTGTTTATACCGGTATATTGCATTATCTTTATAAGTGATAAAATTAAAATTCTGACCAAATAAGAACAACTGCAGAAGTGGTTTTATCACACAGGCTGATATCCACTAACCCAGAGACTCAACCACTGCTGTTTAATATCAGCTCAGTCTCATTTACCAGTGGATGGGGCTCTGAGGCTCGCTGGAGGGTACCAATGAAAGATGGTAAGGTTCTATTGTCTGATTTCTCACAGTCTCTGTTAAAATCTCAGAAAGCTGTCATTTTCCCCATTCTTTATTGACAAACACTCTTTTTGCCTTTTTATCCAAATTTTTCTCTTCATGAACATATTAACAGACTTTACTTATACCTTATTCTTAATAATTTATACAAAATGATCATTACATGTTTTACGCTTTTACATTCCTAAGTATTTTTGCTTAATCGTAATTGTATTTCATAATAAATGTTGTGTATTGTTGATGTAAGTGTCTGTAAACTTCTGAAGTCAGTAGGATTTGTATCATTGCAAGCTTAAATATCCTCATTCTTCACTGATACTACTGTTTGTTGGAAAGTCTTTCAGGAAAAAAGCCAGAAAGATAAGCCAGTAGTCAATAAAAAGTATACCTAGAAATATATATTGTCTTGTCATTAATTGTTCAAGTCACTGTAGTATATTACATTTTGGATATTTCATTACTCTTCTAGTTTTGAGATGACAAAAATAACCACTTCCTTGTTAGTTATCTGTGCCTGTTTGGTTGTTTTGTACAGTGGAAGATATTCGGATGCACAGTAATACAGAGTATCGCTATGACACCAACCAGTGGAGTGTAGAGGACACTGATGAAGTACTTTTTACAGTACAGGCCACAAATGATGTCCATATAGCACTTAGTGCCATCCCAGAAAACACAGAATCCCAGCTCTATGAGATTGTGCTCTCTGGTTATGGAAATACTCGTTCATTCATCAGGAAGGCAACACAAGGAGAAGCCGTTGCTGTATGTAGTACAGTTTTTTATTTTAAAAATTGAAGTCTAGGTGTCTTATGTGAATAATTTTAATGTGTGTATATTAGTATAATATGAGAGATAAGGCACATGTTAAATTCTCATTTCAAAATCAAATTAAATCATTGCAAATATCTGTGACCTAACAAATAACTACAATTCTATTGTCAAGATTGTGTCTTTCTATTAGCAGTAAAACCTCTGAATGGTTGTCTGATTTTCCTTCAAGAGTGTGCAATTAAAACTCTCATGTATCCATGTATGGAACTTATTGTGTATCAGGTGGGAATTTAAACATGCTGCAGAATCCCTCTGGTACAGTTAAAACTTGCTAAAATATTCCATTTAGATTACATGCTGATGCCCAGTAAATTAGAAAAAATGTATACATGTAATTTTAAATGTCAATGTAAAAGTGGGCTCACAGGCTTTCTAGTCTTTCTACATGTTGTATTCCACTATGTGTTGACAGGAATTGAACAGGACAGGGCTGCTGAAGGGCAGTGAGCCACAGCCATTCTGGGTTTCATGGAGAGATTCAATGATAAGTGTTGGTGAGGGTTCAGTGATTGGGGGAGCTGTACTCATGAGTTACGCAGACCCAGAGCCTGTGGATGTTACCTGGATGTCAGTCAGTACTGGATGGGGTTCTGATGGACTATGGCAGCTCTCACAGCCACATGGTAAGGACTGTACACCAAGGTTACCATTTTCACAGCCACATGGCAAGGACAGTACAAGGCAGTGTTTTTACAGCCACAAGGTAATAACAATACAAGGCGCTATTGTCACAGCCACATGGCAAGGACAATATGACAATGCTCTATTCTCCTAGCTGCATGGTAAGGACAATACAACAAGGCACTGTGTACACAGCCACATGGATATAACAATACAACAAGGCACTATTGTGACAGCCATGTGGCAAGGGCAATATGACAAGGCACTATTCTCCTAGCCATATGGTAATAACAGTACAACAATGTGATATTCCCATAGTCACATGGTAAGGATATACAACAAAACACTGTTATCACAGCTCCATGGTAAGGGTAACAAAGAGGCACTTTTCACACAGTTGTATGGTAAGAGCATTACAGGGCAAGTGCCAGAAAGACTTGTAACCACAGGAGTGAGTGTTTCCTGTAAATGTTTTCTTGACCTCATCTTCAAACTAAGGAGCCAGTTAAAATTTCTGTGGCTCTGTGCCTTAATTTTTGTCAGCAAAAATATGAAGAATAAACATTCAAAAAAGTAGAGGGAGTACACTAAAAGGTCATAAAGATAAATAAACCCTATTTATTTTTTATTGCTGAAATTGTTTTATGTATTTTAAAGGTGTAATTTTTCACCACATCCCTTAACGGCTGTCGGGTATTGCTATCACCCATGGTGTCCGGATGGGCAGGCAGGCGGTGGGAAAATCTTCTCCGGGCTATATCTCATAAACCATAAGGCGTAGGAAGTTGATGCTTAGTAGGGACATTGGTTAGGGTGTGAAGATGTGCAACATTATAGTGTGACCTTAATTTAACCTTTGACCTTGTTATAGTGCCCTTCAACTTAAAATTCCTGTCTGGGCTATATCTCAGGAACTGTAAGTTATAGAAGGTTGATACTCAGTAAGGAAATTGGTTTGGGGGTGTAGGTATGCATCATCATAGTGTGACCTTCATTTGACCTTTGACTTGCCATAGTGACCTTGACCTTTAAAATTTTGTCTGGGCTATATCTTAGGACCTGTAAGGTTTAGGAAGCTGATACTTGGTAGGGACATTAGGGTGTGAAGATGTACAACATCATGGTGTGACGTTGATTTGACCTTTGACCTTACAATAGTGACCTTGACCTGTAAAATCTTGTCTGACCTATATCTCAGGAAACATAAGGTGTAGGAAGTTGATATTTGGTAGGGACATTAGTTAGGAGTGTGCAACATGATGGTGTGACCTTGATTTGACCTTTGACCTTTCTATAGTGAGCTTAACCTTAAAAATCTTTTCCAGGCTATATCTTGAGAACCGTAAGCTATAGAAGGTTGATACTCAGTAAGGACATTAGTTGGGGGTGTACGTGTGCATTGTCATGATGTGACCTTGATATAACCTTTGATGTTGCTGTGGTGCCCTTGACCTTTGAAATCTTGTCCGGGCTATTTTATGGAAATCGTAAGGTATAGAAGGTTAATACTTGGTAGGGACATTGGTTAGGGGGTGTAGGTGTGCATCATCATGGTGTGACCTTTAACCTTGGCTCTGCCAAAGTGTGTTGACCTACCATATTTGAGACATGTTTCTCTTATTACAATGATCTGTGGATTGCTGCAGACGATTATTAAATGTACTTTTACTTAATTGTGCTATTTCCATTGACAGCTATACTTCGTTTATTAAATTTTACAGATTTATGTTTTTTAGTTTACTGATTGATGCCATCATCTTATTATTGCATTGCCATATTAATACTTTATCTTTACATAAAATTTATCTCTTTTAAACATTATTTTCTCCCCTTAAATGTTATTTGGACCTTTACAAAGCTCAGCACTGTTACGCTGAAAGTCTCCTGATTTTTGAGCTGTTTTACTTCTTCTGTATCTCATGGTGTTGAAAACTATTTCCCCAGGCTGTGTGGGATACCGGCATCTCTGATGCTATTTATTTATCTTGAAATGAATATGTGAGAGACATAAACTTAATGACCTTATGTAAGGATTTTTGTGACTGATACCCATATTGTGTTTGGTATCTCTAAGAGCCCCCTTTCTGAAAACAGCACTACCCAGGCCCAATGTTTGAATAACCATGAGGTCTGAAGTTATGGTCTGTGGGTTATGGTGATTAAGCTTAGTGATGCATATTCTTTTAAATACTAAATGATACAAAAGCTTCAGTACTTGTAACCATCAGTCTGTAGCAGTAACATATATTCAGAAATGAAAGGTATACTTTTCAAATAAGCAAAGGTATGGTCTGTATATTTGCAGGTAACGTCTTCAGTCTGTACACGGAGAATGTTTATAGGTATGACCAGAATTGGTTGATCCCCAGTCGAACAAGCCTCAGCTTCAAAGTGAAGGCCTGTATGGATGCCTTGGTACTGCTACAGCAAAACCCTGGAAGCACTGAAAATAGCTACGAGGTGGCAATTGGAAGTTATACCAACTCAAAAACAGACATACGTAGAGGTCCAGAGGTTTGTGGATAACTTGGGAGATTTTTACATTATTTTTTATGGGGGAAGAGTGTGATGTTTTCTTGTCACCATATTCAAGGATCATGAGTATGTTTGCTACAGAAACAGTTGGTGATCCCTTGTTAGTTGGTCTTAAATTGTACCTCAGCTAATGATCTCCTTGGTATTTTGCAATTTGTTGTCAACTGTACCCTTTCACTGTAACACAATACAGTGTTTGTGTGTTGCAGGGTGCTATTCTGGCTGATGTAGGCAGTCCTCAGCTGTTGGACTGTGACAGTTTCCGTGAGTTCTGGCTGCAGTGGGAGGACAATGAGGTGGTGCTGGGCAGTGGGCGTCTGGGAACACACCGCATAGTTAGCTATAGGGAAGACTCGGGAACTGTCAGTGTGGGTGCAGTGGCTGTGTCTACCTATTCCACCAGTGTTGGAGAGTGGGAGTTACTCACCAAACATGGTAGGTTGTTTTCTGCAGAGTTTATTCATCTACTCTTTGTTGTGACTGGTCAAATAAAGACCCAACATTTCAAAAATACAGCCCATGGTTTCATAATTTTCAGTTTCCTCATTAAATGTATATTTTTCAAGTTTATCAAAGTAATTTAAATCATTAAAAATTTATAATATGTTAGAAATCCATTGAAAATTGTTACAAAGTTCAGTGTGAAGCATCAAACAAAATGTAGAACACTATTTTGTTTTTTGGATGATCATCATTACACACATTCAAACACATTCCATGTTATATTTTTCAATAACCCTTTCAATACCTTTGCAATTTTACTCAAATTTGGGATGCACAGGAGTAGCCTGGGAACATATTTCTGACAGGGCACTTGTGACCTTTAACAAAGCTAACTATTCAAAATTACTGGAATTTGCAGATTTGACTTGTTAGCCATTTATATCCTCATTATTTTTCCTCTTGGATGTTTAGGATATCAAAATAGGAAAAATATCACTGCGTAGGTAATGTCCCATAACTGTACCGAGTTTATTTCCACATTGAAGTTCACAAGCATTGATCTCTTATGAAAGTAATATTTTGCTTTTGCAGGTGGCTGTGGGCACAAAGTTTGTGGTTGCTCTACAGTTCAAACCCCTGAACAGATATTTACAAAATTGTCAGAATATCTTTGTCATAGCATTACTGGAGCTCATTGGTATTTGCCAGGAATTCTGGAAACAGCTTTTCAATAGCAAAACTTTTTTTGTTATTTTGGACTTCATCATTTGGATTGCACACAGTTCATCACAGACATTAATTTTTACCAAATATTCTCTCACATTTAAATGGTGGGCAATTTTCCAAATACTTATGGTCTGTCCAGATATATAACTATGAACTGAGGTTCCCGCCTGCCAAGGCTGACTATTTTCTAGGCTTACTTTACACTTGGCAATTTGAAAAATGCTGAAAGTGTAAAGCAGCATATCTAAATTCTCTGCATGTTTCTGTGTTTGAAATTACATTAGACATTCACCAAGACTTAGTACAGAATTAACATGTAATGTTTTGTAGGAGTGCAATTTTTTAGATTTGGATATGTGATCAGGTTGTTCTATGCAATATCAATGTATGTATGTTAATTTTTGCATTAATTCCTTGAACAGAACATTTCACCTGCGAAATGAATTACATGTTTTGCCATGTAGTGCATTTTCATGGTCAACCATGGATATTCATCAACAACTGAACACACTTGTGAAAGACCAAACCATAAAAATCACTGAAATGGGTATCCGGATAAAAGTTATGAGTTATCTTAAGACTTAAAATGAGTTGTGAAAGGTGTGCCAGGTTTTATTCTTGTGTAAGTCTTTCTCTCTTTACAGTACAAGTTGTTTTACTTGTGGACAGTTTAATTCATATTAAATCAAATGGAATGATCATATATCCATTGATCTGTCCACAAATATATAAATTCTCATTTTTAACAACAGTATTGATTCCATTCTTGAAAGTTGTGTTCTGCTGCTCCATTTGACTACTCAAGTGATGGAAAGGGGGAGGGGGAGACAAAGTTATTGTCAGAAAATATTCTCTTCATACTTGATGTCTCCTTTAAATGGTATAAGCTTTCACAGAAAATCTTTTTGAAGGTAAATAACATAAACAAGCTATCCATCCATACTACCTGGAAATGAAATTACTTCCTAATTAAAAAAAATTATTGGTTTATTTTACATAAATGTCTTTATATTGCTATTTGTCTCACTTTTTTCCTCTTTGATTGTACTTCTAAATTGATGGGGCGAAGTTTATACAATGAACTTTCACAGGCAAAGGCAAAAAAAAAAAACTCTCAAAGATATGCAATGTATAGATGTGCTTATCTGTAGTAAATTGTGTTGTTCCTTATGTATAACATGTTTTCTGTTATTTTGTTTATTATGTTTGAAAAATGCTTTGAAAACCAAATTCATTTATTATCACTGATTTACTGAGGAAAACTTATGAACCGAAAGTCAAAACAACAATGTATCTTGCTATATATCATGGTCTCCTTTAAAAAGTAGATGTATGCTTGCCACACATGTTGTTTTGAACATGGGTAAGGTTTAGGAAATTTACTGTGTTATGCATGTAACATCGAAAACATTGGTATTATTTTAACTTTTGTTTCCATGTGCCATACCAATATTCCCAAAAATGGACATGTTGTGTGGAGAGAATTTTGGTGTCAATAAATAATATTAGAGGTTATCTATTAGTCTCTCATTATATTTCAGTATTTATTAAATGATACAATATAAATACACAAGATATGCCAAAAAAGAGTATAAAATAATAGTACAAAAAAGAATAATACAAAAGACAACTAGACCTAACCATTACCCTGATACATAACATTATCTTCACCATTACCATTGTAATTCTAGGAACAAATATCTTGTGAAAAGTAATTCCTCCTGAAAACTTTCCACATACAGAAAAGCCTCTAGAAACAAACCCTTCTGAATACTAGTATTAAGTAAACTAAACATATATAAATGTGAAATAATGATTTCTGATGTTTCTGTTTATATATAGCCTGGAGCATCATTTCTAATTGCTCTAAAAGCTCTAAAATACTACTTTTAAGAAACCCTCGTGGATAAAAGAGTAAACAAAATGATCCTTTTGTATCATTCTTAGAAATATAATTTGAAGGTATTTTTTGTGGAGATAAATTTTATTTAGGTTTATATTGGTCTGAGCCTTTTTCACCATCATGTTACATGTTCAGTGTTCTATTGTGTGATCATTATCTGTTAATACCTTGACAACTGATTAACTCTCTTCACAATGTTTGTGTCCATCCTATTTTATGGTGGTATGTCCTAATATAAAATTTCAATTGTCAGTAGAATGTCCATTTTCACAGTCTAATTTAAATATCTTCTACTTGAAAGCTATATCATTGTACAGATGCCTTTGATGACCTTAATTAACAGAGAAATGTGAACAGCTATAGTTGAGAACTTCTTAGTACATGTACTTGCAATGCAGATCCACTCTATAGGTTTTATATAAGCACAGCATAGTCAAACAAATCTTTGAACAATTAAGTCAGATAACGGCACCACCTCCTTTAGAGATACATAATCTGGTGTCCTTTAAATAGACATCCTTACAGATGTCTGATCTGACAGTTTTCATTATATGTCATGTCAGCTTTAGATTAGATGATGTTTTAATTAATTAAAAGACTATGCGAAACTTGTAACAGAATGTGTTCATATTTTATAATGACGTCATTTAGAAAGTTTTGTCAGTGTGTTTTTGTACTTATGTTATTTATTGGAGCACAAATTTACTCAGGTTAGTAATTCACTTGCATTGTTCTTACAGTTATATATCAAGTTTTATACTTCAGTGGTACACTATGTGTTATTTTACTGAACAGATTTTAACCATGAAAAATGGCATGTGAGATTTACATGTATAGTCCAATGCTCTACTTTTATTGTAAAATCTTTGAGAATCAGTTCTGTGATAAATAGGACAAACTTTAGCCACAATCATTGAAATATTATCTTTGGTTGCCATTGTCTTTTCTGCGAAATGGGTTCCAGGTACACAGATCATTTTCTTTATCAACTGAACACCCTGAAAGCAGAAACCCTGTGTGATAGAAAATTTGTCAGAAGATTAATCAGAATTATTGTAGTGTCACTTCACAGCTTTCTATAAATGTGTGATGACAAGTGTCTAGAATGTGTCTACAGTCTCTGTGTTCAGTGTCACAATTTGTCACAGGAATTAAGTTTCACAAGCCTATTGTTTTGTTCATTTTTAAAGATATTTGAGGCAAAATTACATGCAAAAATTACATGTCATGCCATGATGATAAAATAAACTTATACAACATTGTTCATTTAGTTAATATTAACACCATATTTAAGTGCACCTCTATTGTCTTTTTAGCTGACTCAGTGAAAATCTTCACCAAAAATGATGTGTCGTACAAGTCGTTGCACAGATCTATGGTGGGCAGGAACTTTACTACATTCCGTGTTAAGGCCAGTAGTGATGCACGTATTGCACTCAGTAACATCCATGGTAACATCCAGCCCTTAGCTTATGAAGTGCACATTGGTGCAGCAAGCAACTCAAAGACTCTGCTGCTTTGGAAGGTGAATGGCCAGGAACTGGCAGTGCATGAGACTTCTGGTATACTGGATAACAGCCAGTTGAAGGCATTCTGGATCAGCTGGCAGGACGGAGTGATTGAGGTGGGGGAGGGCAGTGAGCCCCAGCCCGATACCTTGCTGTCCTGGACAGACCCCAAGCCAGTGCAGATCCAGTCCATAGCAGTTGCCACAGGCCTGGAAAGCCAGGGTGGAGAGTGGGAGTTTGACGAAGAAGGTATAGTCTAAACTATAAAATTTTCAAATTTTACAATACCTAGAGTATGATAGTTTCTTTCTCAGAAAGCATTTTAACACAGGATGAAAAAATGTTCATGGCATCTGCATTTGTTTGTTCATTTTTGATACAGTGTTTTAAACTGAGAAACATGTCACTATTACAAAAACCCACTTTTTAAGATACTGTTGGGGATTTTCTCCAAATCTGGTTTAGGAATCAGGGAATATACAATTTGGAAAGTTTTTAAAGGTATATTTTACAAAAAAGGTAAACAATTTTTGGCCGTTTTCTCACCACTTATTTTATGTATTTGTCTGATGTCATGATACACCGCCTCAAGAGTAGCATTGCAACCTAAATGTGCCCATATCTTAGAAAGAGATAGGATATACCTAGCCCATATTTAAACCCAAAGAATACTCAAGAATTTCAAAACTTTAAATTAATCTACTTTATGTTCACCAAAAGTTTCCAAAAGTGACATCTGTATAGTGACATTAAGGTTACCAGTTAAAAGGCCAATATTAAAAACATGAAAGTTGGCTTCATTGATTTCATTCATAATTGGTACTTGGACTTACTAGACACCTACATTAAGACCATCTCAAACTCCAACAATGACTTGTTAGAGTGACTTCAAGGTTTCTGCTTCATGGGTCAATACATAAAGTATTACTTACAGAAATACATTTAATTTTAACTTGGTATATAGTGAACCTGGACATCAGGAAACACTTTAAGGTAAAAATAGCATAGCACTTTCAATGGAAACTATCCACAGATACTATTTTTTTCCATTTGGTTTATTTATTCCTTCATTGCTTCCTTTAGGTAAACAAGTGCAGAGTTTTTTTTTACCCACAGCCCTTAAGGGCTGTCGGGGTATTATTTTCACCCATGGTGTCCAGATCAGCAGGCGGATGGCAGGAAAAAGTTTGTCCGGGCTGTATCTCAGAAACAGTAATACTTGGTAGGGACATTGGTTGAGAAGTGTAGGTGTGCAATGTCATGGTGTGGCCTTGATTTGACCTTTGACCTTACCGTAGTGACCTTGAGTTTAAAAATCTTGTTCAGGCTACATCTCGGAAACCGTAAGGTGTAAGACGTTGATACTTGGTAGGGACATCGATTAGGGGGTGTAGGTGTGCAACGTCATGGTGTGACCTTGAATTGTCCTTTGACCTTGCATAGTGACCTTGACTTATAAAATCTTGTCCGGGCTATATCTCGGAAACCATAACGTGTATTAAGTTGATACTTGGTAGGAACATTGGTTAGGGGGTAGTAGGTGAGACCTTAATTTGACCTTTGACCTTGCCATAGTGACCTGACCTATAAAATTTTGTCTGGGCTATATCTTGGAAACTGTAAGGTCCAGGAGGTTGATACCTTGTAGGGACATTGGTTGGGAGTTGCAGGTGTGCAATGTCAAGGTGTGACCTTGATTGAAACTTTGACCTTGGTGTAGTACCCTTGACCTTTAAAATCTTGTCCGGACTATATCTCGGAAACCGTAAGTTGTAGAAAGTTGATACTAATGGTAGGGACAGTAGTTAGGAGGTGTAGGTGTGCAACATCATAGTGTGACCTTGATTTGACCTTTGACCTTGCCATAGTGACCTTGACCTATAAAATCTTGTTCGGGCTATATCTCGGGAACCGTCTTATGACAAAAATATATGGATTGCTGCAACTAATTATCATATATACTTTTACACAATTGTGCTATTTTCATTGACATCTATTTTGCTATTAATAAATTTTACAGTGTCATAATTTTTAGTTTACTGATTAATACTGTCATCTTACTCTGAAAGTATCCCAATCTTTGTACTGATGAAGACTATTTCCCCAGGCTGTGGGGTACAGGCATCTCTGATGCTATTTTTCAAATATGTATATATTTTTCTATTGATTTTACAAAGCAGGTACACTATTATTATAAATGTATTTTTATGCATTGATATTTTCTGCATGAGTTATCTGTTCAATTATTGCAAATCTGTTTTTCAGAGGGAGATGAAATCAGTCCACCCATCGACTTTGTTGGTGAGTATCCTTGAAACATTACAAAACACCATTTGAATGAAGTAGCTCAGATGTTTGTAACCTGATCTCAGTGTTACAAAAACATAAATATTAAGACAGATGATTAAGCAAAGAAGTCATAGATATCTGATTTATTACTTGCTTTCATTTGTAAAAATTATGAACGTTTCTAACAAAATGAGGTCATAAAATTCCAGTCGTAAATATAGAAATAAAATATTGGTGTCTTAAATACAGAAATAAATGGCAAAATTGAATACTTTATGATTGTTTTAGACTATCCATGAGCTCAATTAAACCCACAAAGCCATTCAGGGCTGAGTGGTTCAAAGCCATCATAAAGCACAAGAATTGGTCATTTATTCCTATTCTAAAATGGTTACATTCATATTTTGTTCAACATAGGCATAAATCTTAAATGAACATAAAAAATCCTGGGCCATTTTGGTTGTTCCATAATTCAAACATGTACAGTGATATCTTGGTTACAAAATCCAGTATTTTTATACTCTATTTTCATGGATATTTTTATGAAATATTAAGAAATTGGTATTGTTAGTACTTTCAGTTTGTTCTAACTTAAAGCTGGAAAATGATATATTAATTAAATCAAGCAAGAAATGACAATTTTATGAACTTTTAAAACCTGTATATATGCTGTATTGAATGTGGATAACCACTGAATGTATACATTCATTGGGTCAACTATTGAATGTGTATATTCAATGGGCAAATCATGCTGATATTTTCTAGCATAATAATAAGCAATTAAATTAACTAGAATAAAAGATTTGACATAAAGAGGGATAAGTTTATAACATTAAAATTAATAAACATTAATGTAATTACATAAATTCTTAAATGATGCATCAAGCCTTTCTGAGCAAATCCATTACAAAAACTGTATTGTAAGCCTTACTTTAAATCCACAAATATAAAAATATTTGGCCTCTCAATGAAAGAGAAACAGTTCAAGCCTGGCAAGTTAGATTATCGTCTTTAAGTGTATGGTTCTAAAATGTGACAGCAATGAATTCATCTATTTAAGTGTGAAATTTGGGTATTTAAGTGTAATTAGCCGCATAGTGCCACCCCCAAGTTGTTAAGAGAGGTTCATTGGGACAATATAATTAAAAAAAGGTTAAGATAAAAATTTTAGAAAACAAAAAAGTTCCTGTTATAATACATAACTATTTAACTGAATACAGATAATCATCTTATTGCAAAATCTTGTTTTAAGTATATCAACAGAAGTTACATTTTGCACATTATTACTTACTTATTTCCATTTGTTAAGTTCATATACACATTCAATGACAATGATTGTGGAATGTACACATTCCACAGTTAAACTATTGAATGTACACATTCAATTGCTGCTTGCTACTGAATGTGTAGATGAATGTACTAAATAAAATTCAATGACTAACCAATTGCATGCATGCATTCAATGGTTATCTAAATTCAATACACGATATATATTAAGTATACATTTGTGTACCACAGACGGAAGTATGTATAATTCAACAGCGTTCGTTTATTTACTGTTCTATAATGCACAGCCTACTATTTTACAATATGTTTATATCATCAGTTAACAACAAGTGAAGGGAGATATAGGAATAGTCTTTCCATCTGTCCATCTATCCAAAATCATTGTCCCCTCGCATTCACAGTTATATATAACTTGATTGATCATTACCAAATTTTCACTTGTTGTTTATCCCATTGACAAATTTTACCATAAATATTTTTTTATAATTTTTACTTCACTACAACGCAAACTGCTTCACATATTCTCATGAACCTTTTACAGCGTGGTGATCTCACCTGGAATATTTTGCATAAGATTTGAAGAAAACTGTTACCATGACAATCATTTTTCTTTTGATTTATAGCAGTTTTTAGTACTGAAAAGCTTACACATGCTCCTTACTCCAAACTTGAAGCTTTATTGCCATCAAACTTTCAGAATTTGTTTACCATGGTTTTGCTGAAATTATAGCAACTAACTTGAATGTTAATATGGATTGTCATGAAATCCATGGATACAAGTCTGTTTTTGCATGAGTCTTATCATTAACTGTGTATGTGAGAGGTAAGTCGGCTGAGTATAAATGAACCCTTTGGTTATGTTTCAGACAACCAGGTGGTGGTGTACACAAACATGACCAACCCGCCGAGTCAGGTGGTGCTGTCAGTCTCCCAGAACTACTTCATGTTCCACGTTAAAGCCTGTGACTCTGTGGAGCTTCGCCTCACTAATGTACCTGGACAGACAGACAGTGCAGCTTACAATCTGATGATTGGCCGGTATGCTGAGGGCATTATGGAAACCATACTTATTAACCTGGATACACAGGTAGCTCCAGTAATACAATTTTTTTAACCAGCTTGTAGTTGAAACACTAAACAGTAGTTCAAAAGTTTTGTACATTGTAAAGGCTTTGTAGTTATGGACAGTTCATGAAGCATTGTGTTAAGTTTGTTCATTCTGCTTAATTTTAATCAGAGTCAACAGTCTTTCCCCGTGTGTTGTTATTGGGGCTCATTAAAGTGATATATCTGACAACTAACATTGTGCACAAGGTCTCTAATATATGATAAGGTTAAATTTGTCAGCACTACACATCATTCTTTACATTTCTGCACAGTTCAAGTTTGTTTGACCAATATATTACTTTTCTTCAGAAACAGGATTAAGTTTACAATGACCACTTACTTTATTTTTCATCTCACTCTCAGTAAATCTCACAAGGCAGAGTAAAACATCATTCTGAACTGTTACATAATATCATTTAATTAATATGTGTTTCATCTTTGGGTGTTGTTGATATTTGGTGCAATAAACATGCAGTGTTATGTTACGTTGCACAGTCCCCCTTTTCATATGGGTCAAATAATTGAACTATTCCATTTTATAGAGATTTTTTATGTTATATGCAGCAATCTCTCTCTCTTTACAGAGCTCTAAGTCATTCTTGGACAACTCTATACTACACTGTGAGGAGTTGAGGCCCTTCTGGGTGATGTGGGAGGAGGACGGGGTGAAGTTTGGTAAGGGGTATGAACTGGGTGGTGAGCAGCTCCTGTTTTTGGAAGAGACGTCCCCCATACCTGTGAATGCTATCTCACTGGGAGGGGAACACAGACTCATTAAGTGGGAGTTCTTCAGGAGCATGGGTAGGTACACAAGCAACACTACAGGTAAATTTTCAGCTTCTGTATGCCATGAATTTAATGCATAACATGTGTAACATCTGTAGTTTTCTTCTTTTGTAATGCTTATGTAGATATGTTTTACATGACAAGATCCTTTACCACTAAATGCTGTGGTATAACATTATTATTATTATGTATTTATACTCAGCGCAATATCTCCATATACTACACGACTCAAAGCGCTATTTAACCAATCTGACTGTACAGGTACAGCCACAGCTCACAAGTAACTAACATTCCCCTAACTGGAAGATAGAGGCTCAAGGATGACCATTTATCAACGTCCTTGAGGTTCTTTAACTTGCCACTGGGGATAGGACCCAATGACAGAGGACTGCCATTTTAAGTGGTCATCTGAGCCACTATGTATCTACCTGTTTGCCTCTGAGTTCATTAACATTCAATAAGATGATTGAAATATATACCTAGTTCTTGACATATTATTGAGTCATAATATTCTCAATAATATATCTTGATTGAGTCATAATATTCTCAATAGTATATCTGGATTGAGTCATAATATTCTCAATAGTATATTTTGATCTTATACCTTCTCTAACAAACTGGTAATTTTCAGGGGGTTTTTTGGTTTTGAGTAAGTTTTGGCATTATGTCTACTAGTACACCTGTGTGTAGAGCATGCTTTTTTAATTACAGGGCGGCTGCTGAGGCTGGGGACTGAGACTGGATACTCATATGACCAGTACTGGATAGGTGTGCAGTCCCAGGACCATGTCATCCTGCGCATCAAGGCCTGTAAAGACGCACACATTCTTCTCAGTGAGACTTTTGAAGACACTGGCAGTGTGTATGAGGTGGCACTGGGCATGCAGGGTGAGAACACAAAGTGTTTAAAAATGAGTTTGTATGAATTCACAGTCCAAACCAAAGTCACAGTGTCAGTTGGATAACAATTCATAATTGTGCTGTCACCAAGGAGTACAAAGATTGTGCTCAGTTAATGTAGTTGTGGTTAAAGATATTGTAAATAAAGATGAAACATTCACGAACAAATCTTGTTTGAATTAAACTTTATTTGGCATTTAGAGTGAAAATATGCAATACAATGAAGTACCTAGTGCAATGTGTGATGAGGTTTAAAACTACAAATACAACAACCAAAAACAAAAGTTTCTGTGTGACAGGAGTTGGTAGGTATTAGTACTTCAAGTGTTGAAAACAAAGTTTTAGTATTTTGTTAACTGTGCTGTCTTTATCAGTAAATATTATATCAAAATTCTTTGCCTTGCTTTTATTCTTTTATTTTGAAAGATAAATTGATTCTTTACCATTAAATATTGATCAAGAAAATAAACTAAGAGTTGCAAATGTAACCTTGTGAATGGTGGTAAGTTACAATAATATATGTCAAGCATTGAAAAACAACCATTTGGCCGATGAGAAAGTTTTTATAATTGTTATGTAACTGCCAATTTTACTGTACTTGTACTATTTACTGTGTATGGTCTTTTTACTTTGTGTCATATCTGTCCCACAAGTTCCACAATGAATAGAATAAAGATGACAGAGATACAGACACTAAGACTGGTGTGGAATGTAATAATAGGATCAGGCAATAAAATACATCACTGTGTGTAATGGGAAAAAGGGTCACTGGCAGGGTAGTTATGTCTACGCTCCTTACTGGTGTAAATGTCTTGCCTACAAAGTGAGAACTGCATAATGCTGTGGGTAAATAGAGTGTATCATTAGGCACATTTGTCTTAAAAGTTGTAAAGTTAATGTTTCTGTGTATTCTTGTGGCAACCAAGTATAAACATATACTGTCACAGATATCTAATTTCAAAACTTAGCACTTTTTAACCACAGTCAAAGTTGTCTGTAAAGTTTGCCAAAGGGAAATGCTAAATATGGTCTTTACAGGGGTTGGTTTTAAATGAAACCATTTTATGAATTCCTTTCCTTTCACTGAATTCCTCGCTCTATTTATTCATTAAGCATTGCAACCCACAATTTATTTGACATTTTAGAGATCAGTCACAATGAAGCAAATAAGAGAATAGTGATAAAACTTACTGTATTGGTGAATCCTGATAATTGGTTGAAAATGGTTATTTAATAAAATACCAAATGTACACAAGTACATGTGTTACAGTTGGCAGACATTTTGGATTTAAAAATTGGCCATTACTAATTCTGCTTAAATCTCTCTTTTATGTGTAATGTGATTTGTTTTCTCATCTTATTTTACACAGACCTTATTGTAAATGTCTTATGTTAAATAGACCTTGCAAAGTTCCGCAAGTTCAGTTTTCCATTCATCAGCAATGTACTGGTCTACACATTTTCCTTCCCAGATATTCATATGTCACACTTTCTTTGAAAGGATTATAAAAATCTCTCATTTAAATGATCAAAGAAAATAGGTAGGTATTTTAGATTTGTGTTTATTGTTAGGTGGAGGCCTTAATTGAACATCTATGTGAACATGGAAAATGGGGACAATTCATCTTATATGGCCAATCCATTAATTATCAGTGCCCATGTTAGCCTCCAGTTCTCCATTGTATGGTCTCTTGTTTTGAGGTTTTTTGTGTTCTTGAGAATGATTTAAGTATTTTCAAACTCTCCGCTTGCACCTAAGGAGTTGTCACTATTCAGGGTATGTTTTATGTCTAAATTTTCCTTAGGAGGAATAAAAGCGGTCTCAACTGGCAAGTGGTATTGCGATAATGGTATCTATTTTAAGAGTTGTTATATGTACAGGTTTGACTGCAGTTCTATTGACTGCTAATAGTAAACAAGTGAAACTTCTTGAAGCAGTGTGTGTAAGGTAAGAGAGTGAGATGGCAGTAACATTTCCAGAAAAACATGATCATGTCTTTGATTCACTGCTTTCCATGTTTAGGTAACACGAGGTCTGCAATTCGTGAATCACGCTATGGTGGCAATGTGGTTGAGGCTGACACAAATGGAATCTTATTCTGTGACTCCTACAGATTCTTCTGGTTCTTGTGGTCAGAAGACAGGTAACTCAAGCCAAGTCAAATACCATCAGTGTATTCACAATGACAAATTATATGAACTCCACTAATGTTTAATTCTAACCTAAAGTATTTCTGCTCTACAATAAAAAATGTATACTTTTTTATTTAATGTTCTATAGTAAACACACTATGTTTTCCATCAGGCAAGATTTACATGGGAAATAGTTTTCAGAAGGGAAAAAGATTGTATTTTAACACTGAAATGAGAAAGTTGTAATGTAAATATAATATAATCAAAAGTGTTTAGTTTTTCTATCTTTGCTCTCTACAGCTTTATACATAGTTAAATAGAAATATAGTAGGACAGTGTCACAATGGCCTGTGACTATAACACTGTCTGAATTTCATTTGGACCCCATTTTTTATATAAAATTCATATACAAATCAAATACCTTTATCATGCAACAGAGTTTGGTAAAGTAACAGTTCCATGTTGGCTGCTGGATTTCACAAGTTCTTCATGTTAATTTTGACATAAATTCACTGAGTAGTACACATGAAGCTGCTGGTCAGTCGAGTGTCTTGCTGTATTTTGCAGGCTGCAGGTGGGGCTGGGTTCAGTGATTGGAGAGGGAGAGTTCATGCAGCACAGAAAGAGCACGGGTCATCACATCATAAGGGCCATCAGCATCAGCACGGGCTGGAACGCCGCCGGCATGTACGAGATCTATAATGTGGAGAGTAAGTATTACAAGTCACACGAATCAGCTGAGTTATAGGTGAGAGGGAATGAGTCTCTGACTAAGTATCCATATTTAGATCAGCTTTAAAATAAAAAAAAAACATTATGGGTGCATTTATTTTAAGGATTGGATATAAACAACCTTCTGTTCTTTCAGTGGAATATATATCTGATTTCTTTTAATGTTGATCCTTATAATTCTTTGTGTTTCCCTGGACAATACATTTTTAGTCTACACTCAAGATTACTGTCAAGTTATTCTTGTTAGTTTAATATTCTCATAAATATGTTGTAACTACAGTAGATACAGTGTGGGAACTTGTGAGAGCTAAATTTAGGTATAACTAGTAACAAGCTTGAAGTGCCAACATTGAAAAATGTGTCAGTGACTTGATTCTGAGGAATACTTCTGCTCCTGAAGAACTGATGTAAATGACTGAGTATGGTGTTGATGCAATGTTTTATGACTTTTCAGAGAACCACTACACAGTGATCGTGCCTCCAGGTCTACTCTACCAGTCTGCCTGGTATTACCCCAGATACGACTACCTGGAGTTCTATATGAAGACCTGTGGAACCTCTCACATCATGCTCACCTCTGTTCCTTTTGATAGTGATAAAGCCAGTGCTTACTATGAAGTGCTATTTGGTGCTGGCAGTGAAGTGGAAGATCAAACCGAAATTTGGAGAAATGGAGAATTGAAGGTGAGTTGTTTCCATCTGTATGACCTGTAACAGTATAACATAAAGGTGCTCTAGTATTCAAATATTGTAAAGCAAACTATTAACTTAAGAAATTTTTATTGTAACTGATATTTTTCTGCACAATATGTTGTCAAATACAGATTTGTCTTAGATAAATGCAATGGAAAAAATTATTTTTTATATGCCAGTGTAGGAAATATTAACTTAAAGACCAGTTTGGAGTATTTTGCCGGATATTTGTGGTGTTTTAGCAAAGTGCCAACACAGTTGATGTGCTATCTTGCCATGGCATGCGAAAATACTGGGTGTCTTGGGTGAGTGATGGGGCTGTGCGGGCAGGTGTAGGGACACTGGGTGAAAATCAGCTGATCGAGTTCTTGGATGAATCTCTGCTCTCAATATCCACGGTCACAGTGGGTGTGGACCCTCAGAAAGGAGCCGGATCCTCTACAGTGCAGGGCGAGTTTTCTGTGCCAAAGGACATAGGTCTGTATCAATATGTACCTTGGTATTTAAGCATATCTCTGAAAAGGTAGCCAAAACCTACAGAATAGTGAAGGAAAAATATCATGCAGAATTTCTATACTGGGAAAATTATATAAAATAAATTGTTCTCAAGAGTTGCAGATCATGACTTCTAAATTATTGAAGAGGCTGTTTCCATTTACAAAGTAAAACTTTTTTTTGTTCATTTTGTGTCAATGTTATTGTGATAAAGACAAGGACAAAAACAATTTAAGAAAGATTAATGGAATCAAGCTTCCACCCTTAAGTGAAGTGAAATCATGTCAGTTGATATAGTGTATTCATGTATTCCACTGTATTTTGCTTGTAAATGTTATGTAATAATTTATGTACTAAATTCCAGCACATACTATTAGTTTATTCAGATTTAATAGTGAAAACTTTGTTTATCACGGGCCTAAGGCAATTAAATACTGCATAAATTTGTTCCTTGTTTATTAGTTAAAAGAGATAGTATGACTGACATCCTTAAGATATTTGAACAATGAAAGAGTAATTAAGCTGCATTGTTCATACATGCCAATAAATTGAGATCATCCTGGTCATTTTTTCAGTGGATGTTGTGAGTTTCCTCACTCCCAAGGATTACCACTACCGTCATGGTTGGCTGAGTGTGGTGTCTTCCATGAACTCCTTTGAATATGTCAACAATAGCTTCATCTCCACACATGACAAGACTTCCAGTGTGACCTTCAGGGTGAAAGCATGCTCTGATGTCTACATTGCTATGTCCAAATACATAGGTATGTCAGAGGAACAAATGGAAATTCTTTATGCATAGATATATGGATAAGTAACAACATGTCACACATATCTTTATCCATTTGAATAGAATAATTTTACTATCAACTTCTCATAATATTCGCTTTTAATAGGCAAAAAACATGCAATAGAAAGGCAGAAAGTGGAATGTATTGTCAAGGCAAGCACACTACTGAAACTGTAATTCTTGGTTATGGATGGTGAAAGGAGTAAGATGCATTGAGACATTTTGGTTAAGCAGAAGCTGTCTGGTTTTAGGAGTGACTACAGTGGATACATTTGAGGTGGTGCTGGGAGCATTCAACAACAAAATGTCTGCCATTAGGAACTCTGTGGGAGGTGACCATATGGCAGAGTCTGAAGAGCCCGATCTCCTCAGCTGTTCTGCGTTCAGGTGAATTGTGCTTCCAGTACTTGAAAAAGTCTGTTTCATATTTCAAGATATAAGGTGGATATTCCAGAGTCTTGGTCATTTGTCATCTGAACAGTCAGATAAAACTAGGTCTTACATGCATTAATGTCACTTTCAAGCTACAATGTCCTTGTGTGTATGGCTAATAGCTTAAATCTTTTTTTAGATTTCTCTTGACCCCTTTAAAATGTCCGAAATGTGCTTGTATCTGTGTCTGTATAAATCTGAAAAGTGTGGGATAAAATCCTGACTGAGGCATTATAGTTTATCACATGATCCCCCTAATTTTATCATAGGCCTGACAAGTTGATGTGCAGTGATTGTCATATAACGCCTGTCTTTAATAAAGTAGGTAATATACTCTTGTATGTTTTGGTGATAATATTTCAATTTAACTCAACCTGTTAAACCAACACACTTCACTTTATATCTGTACATGTACAAATGCGAAGCACTTGGGTCTGTAAATTATTGTAAAACTACACCAGCTTTTTTACAAAGCACACAGGACAAATGGCACATAGTTTGTTAGTGGAAAAATGAGAGTGACAGATGAACCACTAATGGAGCTGTTCTACCTCTCTTTTGTGTATTTGTAGATGGTTCTGGCTGTCTTGGTACAATGGGCTAATAGAAGTGGGTAGAGGTGCAGATGTGGGTGCTGATTTACTGATGGCCTGGAATAGTGGTGCAGGCACCAACGCTGTACAGGCTCTTGCATTCTCCACAGGACTCAGCAGTGTGGGAGAGTTCCAGTTCAATGAACTCCAAGGTACTGCTCATGCATCCTGTTAAAGGCACAATATAAATTTTTAATTGGAAAATGTTTTTGTTACTAAAAAAACATACATTCTTGGGAGATGTTTTTTATTTACCTAAATTTATGCATCTATATTTCAATAAATGTCCTACCCATTTAAGATATACATAAAAGTTAAAATTATAAATGGAGTTAACATATTTCTATCAGTTGTAAAATTTATGAGCCTCATCTCGGAGAATCAGTACATTTTTTCTTTTATAGTGCATCAGATTTCTTAACTATCCATTAAGCTCCTACCAAATAAGGTTAATACAATATTCTTCCTGTTTATAATTTATGCATTGCTGTTACAGTTATGTAACATCTACTTTCAAATACATGTTAGTGGTGTCCTTTGATGGAGACAAGTCTGCTACTTTGCAGTACTCCCACAAGTGCAATACTGAGGACCTGTCCCAGTGTGACCCTGGCTGTTGAATAGGATATAAAATTCCAACTTTAACCTTTAACCTCCCACTTAAGTGGGTTCAGTCATACCTCAACTCAAGGAAACAGCAGATCAAAAAAGATGGACGTCTTTCAGATGCTTTTGAACTCCCTTATGGGGTTCCTTAGGGTTCACTCCTGGGCCCACTCCTTTTTACCCTATATACAACCCCTCTCAGTTCAGTCATATCTAAATTTAATGTTACCCGTCACTTATATGCCGATGACACACAAATTTACTTGAAACTTGACTCTAGGAACTTTGATTCTAGTACCACTGAACTGGCAAATTGCCTTGAGGCCCTCCAGGTGTGGATGGGAAACAATAAACTTAAATTTAATCCTGACAAGACGGAATTCATAGTGATTGGTGATGATTAAATCAGAAGCTCCCTGAAGTCATCTTTCCCAGTAAGTTTTCTTTGTGATATCATGGAACCAGCTGAATCGGTAAAAAACATTGGTGTCATCCTGGATACTGAAAATTCAATGCAAAGACACGCAGCTAATCTATGTCACATATGTTACTACCATCTCCGGGAACTACGAAGGGTCCTCGGGTATTTATATCATGAAACAGCTGTAAAGGTGGCAAATGTCTTGGTAAGCAGTCGTCTGGATTACTGTAACTCACTGCTTTATCACACAAAAAGGCATACACTGTCAGACTACAAAGAGTTCAAAATGTCTTATGTCGTACGGTGTGCAAACTAAATAAATTTAGTCATGTCACACCCTTCCTGCACAAACTACACTGGCTCCCCATTCATTCCCATGTATTGTTCAAATATAATCTCCTTACTTGTAAAGCAATATATTTTAGCCAACCTGCATACTAGTATCTATCCTCTCTAATCAGGCGGTGTGATCTCAGGCGGGGCAATCGCCTATCAATTTCCTCATCTACACCGAATAAATGATCAAGGTTGCGCAGCTTCACAGTAGCTGCTCCCACAGAGTGGAATAAGCTTCCTCAAGCCATTAGAACCATGGGAAGTATCTCCGGAGTCAGAAAACAGTTGAAAATGTATCTTTTCAGATTAGCCCTATCCTCCACCATAGCCTATCTCCTCTATTGGATGCTAATATGGATACTGACCTCTTTTTGGAACTGGACTATCCCTTTTTGGACATCAGCACCTTAGAGGATGGTTACATCAATTTCAGCACTTTATAAGTGTTTCTTACTTACTTACTTTGACATTTGTACTTCATTGAACATATGCTGTGCTTTCAGTGAACACATTCTCAGTGGTTACCCCTGCTGCATACACACATAACTACACATGGCTGACTACTCACAGAAATGTATTTGAGTTCTCAGCCAGAGCCTGCAGTGAAGTGCGTGTGGCTCTGGCTGACGTGGCAGGTACACTGGGTGCAGGCGCCTACGAAGTGATCATTGGAGGTCAGGGCAACACCAAGACCACTATAGTCAAAGACATGCAGAGCAATGAAATTGGCCAAGAAGTTGACTCACAAAATGTACTCGACTGTCAGCAGTTTAAAGTATGTGCTACTAAAGAAAGATTCAACTCTCTTATTTCATAAATAATTCACAGTACTGAGTAACCCTCCCATTGTTTTTCAAGTAAAGCACCACATGTTTGTCAAGAAAGTAGCCAGTTAGGCAGTGCAGTCACATGCCCTTAGGTTCTGAGAGAAAAGGTTATTAACAAATCAGATTATTGAGACAAGTATCGAGGCAGTAATTTTGTGAATTCTGTTGCAGCTGTTGTTTCACCAGCATCTGTGCTTGGGGCACATAGTTGCCCTTATCGGCATTGTCGTCTGTCGGCAGTAGTGTTGTCCATCACCAGAATCCCACATCATTTACAAGAGAGTATTGGAAAAAAGGCCTAACAGATTAAGTTCAAATTTAAATTCAAATTTCAAATTTGAAATGTTGATGTAGCTGGTCCTAAAGGTGTGTCCTATATTAAGATGACATAAAACTCCCATATTTTGAAAATTATAATGAGTTTAAGATTTTTCTGGAGAAAATCTCAATAGTGTCTTTACGGATTCAATTCAAATTTGGCATGTGGTTATATCTAATCCTGTTGTTCAGCCTATTTTAAGGTAAGTTTAAATTCCAATTTTTAAAAGAATTATATTGAGTTGAAGTTTTTCTACATTTCCGCATGGTATACCTAAAATGACTTGTCGGGTTACATTCAAAGTTTGCATGTTAATGTAACTGGCCTTAGATAAGTGCCCCTCACTTAGGTAACCTTGAATTTCACTAGCAACAAAAATATATTTACTTTTAAGTTTAACAATTATTGGACAATATGTCAAATACTGTGCTATTTATTCTAAGTATATTTAAGTTGGGGATGTAACAAAGCTTGAACAGAACCTGCATGGCAAAATGCCTCTAAACTCCCTCAAAGTTGTAAATTAACATTGAGTTTAAGGTTAGGGCTTTTTTTTTTTGTTTTTGGACAATATTTGATGTGGTAATTTCTTCATTAAAATTAACATGTACACATATCTAGACCAAAAGGAGACCTTTTTTTTGAGAGGTTACCATCAAGTTGTGAAAGTTTAAAAAGACATATGACTTTAACGTTATCACATTTTTGTGTCAGTTGGGGGGCATATAAGGTCAATGGCATCATCATACTTTGTTTTCAGAAGTATATCAAAACCCACTTGATGTATTAAATTCAGTTCCATGTGGATGTAACCAGTCATAGAGATGTGCTCTTTGTTAAGATTATCTTGAACCCTACTAATAACAAAATTTTATTGAATTTAAGTTTTTTTTATTGCTGGAGAGTATCTCAAAAACTGTTTGATAGATTCAAATGAAATTTGTCACATGGATATAGCTGATCTTAAAATTGTGCCCTATTTTAAGGTTACTTTAAACTCATTTGTATTAAAAAAATTTTATTGTACCTCAAGTGCAAGCACCTCAATTCTTTTTATCTCAAACTCGTCAGTGCACATGGTCTGCAAATATAAACAAATTGGAAACAATGAAATAATGTAAACATAAAGTGACGGCCTTTCACAAAAATTTCTATATGTAGTCACTGCTAAATAAGAAAGAGGAAAACTAAATACTTTTAGTATAATAAACAGAATAAAACACTCCTTTTTAGGCAGTTTTGTGATTTATGTAGCCCTTGACCAGGTGATATTCTCCATGGGTTTCTCAGCCCTCGAGCAATATCAATTATCCTCGGGCTTCATAAATCGCAATGTTGCCCAGAAAGAAAAATGTTATTCTTTATGTATTGCATCTAAGTTTTCTTATGTTGCCGCACAGTATACGGAAATTACATTTCAGTCAAATTTAGTGTTGGGGCTTATTGGCTTTATGGCTTGTACATGATTGCCTTTTTGGCAATATCAGGCAGCAATAGTTAATTTCTGCCAACTACCATGGCAAAACTTTTCCTGTATTTACTTGTAACTTCATGGGTGCTTTTCATTCAAAACCGCTGTACAGATTTCATAAAACATTTCAGAATATGTTTATGCTAAGAGGAACTTAAGCTGATTAGGCTTTGGGTAAAATTTATCAACAACTGTTGCCACAGCAACACTTTTCTATGTTTTACCCCATAGCCTTTAGGAGCTGTGCAGGTATTGTTTTCACCCTTAGTGTCTGGATGGCTGGACAGTTGGTTGGCTGGAAAAGCTTGTCCGGGCTGTATCTCAGAAACCTTGAGGTGTAAGATGTTGATGCTTGGTAGGTTGGTGAGTGTAAGTATGCAATGTCGTAGTATTACCTTGATTTGACCTTTGATCTTACCACAGTGACATTGAGTTTGAAAATCTTGTCTGTGCTATATCTCAGAATGTAAGGTTTAGCAGTGTAGATACATGGTAGGGACAATGGTTGGGGGTTGTTGTTATGCAGTGTCATGATCTGACCTTGATTTGAGCTTGTTGTAGTGACCTTGACTTTTAAAATCTAGTCTGGGCTACATCTCAGAAACCATAAAGTATAGAAAGTTGAAACTTGGTAGAGAGATTTATTGATATTATGACATTTAGGAATATTATGGCATCACTCTGCAGTGTCTGCATACACATACATATCCATGTGAACAACTTCTCCTTCATAAGTACAGTTCAAGGCATCCAGATCCATTTGTCTGTTTCCAAGAGCCATTACAAGCAATGTACTCCCACCCAAAGTGTGAAAATTTCAACACTCTATCATAATTTTCTTATTGAAGGCATTTCTCTGTTCTTTTCCATATTATATTAATGCATTAAAATTGTTTAAAAATTCATTCCATACATTTAAGTACATAAATTCATGAAATCATGTTCTAAATCACTTGTGACTTGAAGTGTATTGCTTTTATTGTGCTACAATAGCTTACCATGTGGGACTGAATGCTGTTCTCGGGTTGCTGCCAGGCATCACGGCCAACGTCTAACAAAAACAGACATTTATAGTTGGCCGTAGCCTCAGGTTGTCGTCACGTGATTTCCTCTTTATGTTATCTCCTTTTCTCATTGTCTGCCTTCATATTGGATTATTTGGGAAGTTTTTCTTACCGTTTTCTACTTATATCTCAGTTATTATTGTTTGTTGTATGTCCATATTCAGTCATTCCTTTTATTAATCTGTATAGCACATAATACCTAAATTTCGCCACTGTCAACTAAATACAGATTTTGCAAAGATCTGTATTTCTCCTAAGCCCTCTGGGGCTCCTGTGGGCAAGGTTCCTCTTCCAATTCTTTCAGAATTGGAACATCAGGCGAGACAAAACCTTTCCACACTCAATTTTGCTACTACCGTTGCCAAGACTTCTTCTTCCTGCAATTCCACTCTGGAAAAGTGTCAGCATAGTTTGAAGTCGATCTTCAAGAAGGTCAAATCACAAATTAAAAAAGGTGCCGACCCAGAAAAGGCAGCAAAACGTGGTTATGAGCAAGCCTGTGAATATCTGGATCTCTGGGACAAGACCATCTTAATCCAGCACAGAGCCTTGACTCAGTAAATCCCTTGCCCATATTCTCCAGAGGGAACTATATTCAATGGGCAATACTGGCTTGCTTAGGCGCGAAGCCGAGATGACCCTGTTACAACCTCATCTAGGAGAAACCAGACACCAGGAGCTCAGGAATGTGTCCTTTTGGCCGTCTTCATTATTCAAATCTTAGTTAGTCAAGAAAGGTGAGGACTTCCTTCTTAAAAAGGCACCTCAAAAGATTCTCAGGGTTTCCAACCCTACCAGAATAAGCCCTTTTGTGGTTCCCACAAGAAAAGAGGCTCCTACAGGAAACGCCCCTATGGGGGCAATTCCTCCCAAAGCAGTAACCAAACAGAGGAAAACAAAACTTCAGAGGCTCCAGGGGTCGTTTTTCGACCCCATAATAGGGACAGGGGGTGTGGAAACCCCTCTTCCCAATGATTCCTCCAAAGCCTCCATCAGTCCACCAGTAGGAGGTCGCCTCCGTTCTTTCAGAAGAGACTGTCAAGCAAACAATTGTTCATCCAACGTGTTAAACATTATCACCAATGGCTACGTACTGCCATTCCTCTCAAAGCCAAACTTGATCAGATTTCCTCTGATAATATCAGAATACAAGGCCCTTCAAAAAGACCAAGCTCTGGCCGATTGCGTCCAGTCTCTTCTGTCAAAGAACGCTATCGAAAGGGTGGAAAATGTAAAATCTCTCAGGTTTTACAGTCGCCTGTTTCTAGTCCCCAAGCCTCACCAAAGGTTGAGGCCAGTAATAGACTTAAGCAGGCTCAACACTTTTCTACATGTAGAAAAGTTCAAAATGGAAATTCCAGGGGAATGGGTATCGTCGATAGACCTATCGGACTCCTACCTTCACATCCCCATCCACCCAAACTCAAGGAAGTATCTCAGATTTTGCCACAGATCTCAGGTGTTCCAGTTCACCTCCCTTCCTTTCGGACTGGCCACAGTGCCCCAGGTTTTTACAATGATCGTAAAGGAAGTCAAGCTCATGGCCCTCTCCAGAGGACTCAGACTGCACCAATACCTGGACGACTGGCTGATCAGGTCCCAGTCTCAGGAGGAAGCCCTAGTGAACACACAAGCAGTGGTAGATCTAACTCAGTCCTTGGGGTGGATCATAAACCAGGAAAAATCAGAACTGAATCCTACTCAGGTGTTTTCGTTCGTGGGCTACGAGTACCACCTAGATTCAGCCCTTGTAAAACCCACTCAAGAGAGATTGCTCAAACTCCAGGATTTGATCCTACGACTCAAGTCAAAACATGTTTTGACTGCAAGATGGTTGATGTCTCTAATTGGGTTGCTAGCCTCAACGGAGAAGATGGTCCCGGAGGGACGCCTTCACATGAGGCCCTTTCAATTTCATCTCAAGGAGCACTGGAGATATCCTCAGTCATTGGACAGCCTCCTTCGTTGGACAGAAGCCATTTCTGCACACCTGAACTGGTGGCAGAATCCTGTAAATGTGATGAAAGGCGCGGACCTTCATCCGAAAGACCACATTATCCAACTCTTTACAGACGCCTCAAACGAAGGTTGGGGTGCTCACTTAGAACAAAGTTCTACAAAGGGTCTGTGGTCAGATCAGGAGAAAAGGCTACACATAAACGTCCTAGAGTTGAAGGCGGTTTCACTGGCCCTCCGAAGGTTCAAGGACCAGTGTCAAAACCAAACAGTTCTAGTTGCAACCGACAACTCAACAGTGGTAGCCTACATCAACAAACAGGGAGGAACTCACTCAGTGGAGATGTGTGCGCTTCTGTGGAAGATCATGACATGGTGCCATCATTATCACATAACATTGAAAGCCAGACACATTCCAGGTTGTCTGAATGTGATGGCCGACCTCCTATCCAGGTCCAACCAAGTGCAGTCGACGGAGTGGTCACTGCATCCACAGGTGTTCAAACAGATCTGCCACAAGTTGTTCACTCCTCATGTAGACCTGTTTGCCACTCATCTGAACCACAAACTCCCTCTATACGTGTCTCCTATCCCAGACCCAAAGGCCTGGGACATAGATGCTCTGAACATAAATTGGATGGGTCTCACTGCTTATGCTTACCCTCCAACGGCTCTCCTTCACAGGGTGATCCAAAAATCAGTAATGCCACTGCATGATCATAGTGATAGCCCCAGGTTGGCCAGTGATGCCCTGGTTTTGGGACCTAGTGCAGCTCTCAACAGAGATCCCACTACAACTACCAGTATCAACAACCCTTCTCAAACAGTCCCACCTTCATGTGTTCCACAGGAATCTACAACATCTCAACCTCCATGCCTGGTGTCTAGGAGTGGACAACTCCAAGAACAAGGCTTCTCTGTGGAGGTGGCAGAGAGAATTGCTGCCCCTCAACGGTCATCAACAAGGACCATCTACAAGTCAAAGTGGATTTCTCCACTCCATCTGTGAAACAAATTTCAGATTTTTTCATGTACCTGTACCAAGACCTAAACAGGCGCCCCTCGACCATTGATGGTTACAGGACTGACATTGTTGACACCTTAGGCCCAACGGGCCAACATATTGCACATAATGAAGACCTTCATAGGTTGCTCACCAGTTTCCATAGGGATCGTCCAAAAAGTTCCAGAAATCTCCCTAAGTGGAACCTTTCTGTTGTTCTTAATGAGCTCACAAAAGCACCCTTTGAGCCTATGAAAGACACAGACCTCAAACATCTCACTCTCAAAACTGTATTCTTGCTAGCTTTGGCCTCCGGCAAGCGCCGCAGCGAAATCCATGCCTGGGTCGCAAACAAAGTATTGAATCTAGGCCAATGGGAAAAGGTTGCCTTGTTCCATTCTTCTGACTTCATTGCCAAAAACCAACTAGCAAGAGAAGGTTCTCAAAGTGTGTCTTCGGTGACTATTCCTGCTTTGACTACCATTGTAGATAGACAGTTCAAAGAAGACAGGACCCTGTGTCCGGTGTGGGCCCTGAGGGACTATTTGGACTGAACCAAGGACCTGAGAGGTTCTCGGTCCTTTCTTTTCATCTCCTTCAAGAAAGGACATGAAAGCGCATGACATTAGGGCCTTCGCAGCCTCTAAGGTGTTTTACGGTGGGGTATCGGTGGACCAGATCATGCAAGCCTGGCACTGGAAAGCTCACAACACTTTTACAAACTTCTATCTAAAAGACCTTACTTGGTCGGACAATGACAACAACATGTATCCGGGACCAGTAGTAGTGGCTCAACAGGTCCTAGACCCTTCCCCTCAGAACAGTAGTCCTCGGGAAGAAAAGAAGGGGGGGCACATCCGCAACAACCAAGTCTTAGGTGTCTTCCCCAGGGTCTAGGTATAAGTCTACCTCATCAGGGTGTTTCGGGTAAGGTCTTTATATCCTTTAATCTTAATGTTATTTCTTGTTTAAGGACCATTAAGGTTGTCATTAAACCCCTTAAGGGCATAGTAGCATCTCCAAGCCTTGGCCTTGGACTCCTCATGTGACAGCCCTCGGGCTCTCCCTCTCAAGTGTATTTGTCGTACACTTCTCTCCTTAGTCAAACACCCAGACAGTGTATTTACACCGGCTTTCTTTCATTCAGGTTTTTTTGGCTTATTGCAGGGCCAACCCCGGGTTGGGGCACTGTCATGGGACTCAGACTGGTATTTTTTAAATCTCACTTTCATGTCTTTTATTATCTAATTCTATCTAAATTCTAAGAAAAACAAACATATTTTCCAGTCTCAGCTGTAATCCCGCCACCGGGCGGTTGGATTCAGCAATCAGTCCCACATGGTAAGCTATTGTAGCGCAATAAAATTGAAAATTTTAATTACTTAAATGTAGTATGTTGATATTCCAGGTATTTACACAGATGATTGTGTTGATTTTCAAGATATTTATGTGAATGAATGTGTTGATTTTCTAGATATTCATCTAGATGAGTGTGTTTTTGTAGGAATTCTGGATAGTGTGGAGCACTACCAGTGGTATAGACATTAGAGTTGGCTCAGGGAAGGTAGGCACCAGTGAACTGGTCCGCTGGCATGACACAAACATTGACAGGAAGATCCACGCCATTTCTGTGGACACCAAGGATGTGAGGGGAAACTGGATCTTCAAGGACACAGCAGGTATGTGTGATAATGGACATGGATTAAGAATATGGATTTTTCTTTTAATTATAAAAGGTAAATCATGAATTATAAAATTTCAATAAAAAGCTGCATGTTGGCAAAGTAGTGTTACTCATTTTGTATAATGACTTTGAGTGAAATACTTTGAATAGCCTTTGAAATAACAATGGAATAGGATGTTAAATCTTCAATAAAAGGTATATTTGTAAACCTGTCATAGCTTTAACATTTGAACCATTTTTAATATGTTTCCTCATGTCCATTGATATCATTGTAAATTGTATCCCCTAAAATGTTTTGCTTAATGTTTTCATCAAGTGACACTGTTTGCAATTTTGATTTGAAATTGACATAATGTTGTTTGAATGCATGTCAGTGCTTACCTCATTGTATATTTGTAGTAATTATTGATAATTATTAATTTCATATTATGTTAAAAACTATTGTGCTTTGCTGACTTTTGACAACTAAACAGCGATTATGTGACTTACCTTTTGTGTTAAGTCAAATGTTACTGATTCTGATCCTCTGTTTTACCCAGCTCGAGTGATGAGATATCACACTGAAGGAGTATACAACTATGACAGGGCGACTTATGTGGTTGCAAGTGTCACCGCTATGAAGTTCAAAGTTCAGATCTGTAAAGACGCTATTGTTGGACTGTTCAGTAATATGGGGGAAAATGTGGCATATGAAATTGTGATTGGTGGCTCAGGAAACAATATCACTGGCATCAGGAAGGAGAGAGTGCAAGTGAGTGCCTCAGTGAAGGTCTTCCATTATTTGGGAACTCCAATATATGCTTTGTGATGATTTGCTAAAGGGAAAAGGGTGAACACAAAATACTGTGAATTTGGTTGGTGCTCAGATTAACATCCAATTTTGTTGAAGACATAAGCAGGTTGGAACCTGAAAAATTGTTTAAAGTCATAATTTATGCAATTGGTTTCTAAGTTGGTGGTAAGAGTTGTATCTAGTGAGTTGACCTCTCATCCTGTTTCATTGCTCTGCATGTCTTGGTCATTGCCTTACCTATTGCTCATTTTATTGTCATACTCGTAACAGTGGGGGCTTAATTGCTTATATTGGTGAATCACTTTATTAATATGTGATATGTTATCACCGGCTTGGCAGAGAATATTCACTGCTCTAAAAACTCTGGATAATTATCAGCGTTATCATTATGGTTACTTTTCTTTTTCTGAAATATTCTTGCCTAATCCAAAGTTTTGCTGCTTCCACTAATGTTAAGTTAAAGTTAATGTAATGCAAAAAATAGAATGAAAACCTTCATAGCCTCTTCAAATGGTCTAAAAAATCTATTTCACTTGAACTTTTAAGTTTTTCTTTCTTCATTGTTTCATTTCTTTCTCAATAGTCAGTGTTCCAGTATTTATTATTTTCTCCAATATCTTTAGTCAGTGGTCCATTACTTATTATTTCTCCTATCTCTGTAATCAGTGTTCCAGTGGTTATTATTTTCTCCAATTTTTAAAGTCATTGTTTCAGTATTTGTAAATTTCTCTTATCTATATGGTCCGTGTTTCAGTACATTGCAATGCACTCAAACTATATGATTGTCAGGCATACAAGCAAAGTGTACAGACACCTGGAATCTGTGACTGTGATGTGTTGAAGCCATTTTGGCTATCTTGGACTGATGGTCTGATCAGGGTTGGCCGGGGCAATAACATTGGGGACCAAGTAGTGGTGGAGTGGTTAGATACAGAGCCCCTGGGCATCACATTTGCCGCCATTACAGGCTGGAATCAGCTAGGAATATGGGAGTTCTCACTGCTAAAGGGTAAAACATACACCATGACACCTTACAAAGTCTGTAGTAACATTTCATGCCTATTCTTGACATGACAAAGACAGTCACATGACAATAAATGATAGTTTGTAGATAACAATTTGTTTTAATACAAACTGATTGCTTGATTTACTTATGAATATTTCAGTGTATTTGCCAATAACGTACTTTAGCAGTCTGCACTGCTGAGAAATTCCAGTATATTTAATTGAATCGTGATCCAGATGGTTCCATGTTACTGAAAATGTATGAGAATATTTCATTAAACTTATTCATAACATACTTGAGATTACTTTGAATATTTCCATGTATTTACTTGTTATGTTCTGCAGACGACTCGATGCTGGTGAGGACAGACAGCACCATGAGGAGAAATGACTTCCAGATGTCGGTGGCAAGCTACCAGCACTACATGGTGTTTGATGTTCTTGCCTGTGAAAAGATCTCCATATTCCTGGGCCGTATAGACAAGGAGGAGCTCTATGAAGTGAGAATTGGAGCCAATGGGAACACAGACACCAAGTAAGAAATGCTTTATTTGAAAACTGTTGTCATTACAACCATTTTTATTGAAAGGTTTTGGTGTGGATTTTGTATTGCAGACTTAACCGTTTGCCAGATTTCCACCACAGTTGATGAAAATGTGTACCCTAAACAGATTTTTTTCCTGTTTAAGTTTTGGGCATTATCCAATAAAAGCTGTAGCCCTGGCAACAACAATTCTGTTAGAATATTCAGGTTTTTTGGATTTTTTACCACAAACTGAACCCTTTGACAGATTTTCACTAAATTTGATGGAAAAGTGTACCCTAAAAAGATCTACACCTTTACTTTTGGGCATAACCTAATATAAACTGTTGTCATGACATGAGCTTCTGTTTTGATGACTTTGTTTCCACACAGCTGATTGAACCCCTAGAAGGAGTTTCACCATTTTTGTTAAGGTGCTCCCAGAGAGGTGATCTATGGTTTTTGGCCATGATCCAATAAAATTAATGCCATTTGTTGCCCGTTCACTTGGTAAATAATTATATGTCAGTTGTGTGATATTTTCAACTACAAAAGGATTAATTTAACTGGCTAGATTATGCCAAGTTTGGTACAGTTGTACATCACTAAAAGATATACAAGTCAGTACATTATGTCCACAAGTTCTTTTGACTTTGTAATATTGTATTTCTTTGGATTTGTATAGCACCACAAAGAAACCCTTTTATGGAATACAATAACTCATAGTAAGGCTTAACTAATTTAAGACTTTAAGTTAGCAATTTTCTGAATTTACTTGTTACCGTCAATGTACAAACAACTTTGTTGACATGATTTAGAGATGAGAAATCGATGTTTACAGAGCTGTTTTGCATTCAGTAGTCACTGAGTCTGTGGCAACTCACTCTCTCTAGAAGAAAAGACATTAAGTCTTTTCAGATATTAGTGAATAAAACTGCTTTAGATGCCATTGTTAGAAATAAGTAGCACCATATGTATTACATAAAACAAAACAGACAATATGACCATGATGCAAACCTACATAATAGACATGTGTGTATCTGTCAAGTGTGTTATAAGATAAAGTGACTTAAATACATGGATAAGCACTAAAGCTTGTGTTATAATTAGTTTTATGATTACATACCATATAATTATATTTCTGTGGTATGTACATATGAAATACTACAGTATTATTACTATTGCAGAATTTACAAACAGGGAGAGCAGCTTGCCACTGCTGACACTCCCCACATCCTGTCCTGCACAGACATGCGCCAGTTCTACTTGCATTGGTCATACGGCCACATTGAGGTGCGGTATGGGTCACACTCGGGAAAGATTGCGGTGGATTACCATGCTGAGGCAGACTGGGAGGAGATCCACTCTGTGAGTCTGTGGAGTGAGGGGCAGGCAGACTGGGTAGTCAGCAGGAAGGCAGGTCAGAAACCATACCAATATTTGGCTTGCATTAATTGTATCGAAATAGTCTGATAGTCGGTCTCCACAGAACTATAGTCTGGAAGCTTTCCAGCAATAAAAATATAACTTTATTTAATATACAAGTTGATGTCAATGACTTTGTGTTTTTATGATCATCTACCTGTGAATGGGATAATCTGGCACTAAAACACAGTAAAAACTACAAAAACATGTGATTAAAGTCTACAATTTCTTCAGATTTAGTCTCTAGTCCAAATATTTGCAGTGTAAGTTTACAGTTTTACTTAAAATGGTGATAGTGATATATGTCTTTATATATTGTTATCGACAACCCTATCCAAAAACAATTGTAACAAATTTTATTGTAAATTAAATGAGGATCTCTCGACAAAGTCCAACCGACAATGTGTTGTGCGCATGCGCACCTATCACTAACTACGGGGTTCACCTCTCGAACAAGAATAATTTTTTAATATTCTTGTTGGTCGCCGCGTTTTGCCTCCACAAAACCAAGTAAGCATTTGTGAGGATAAGGTAAGGCTATTTTACGCAATAAAAAATAAATATTCGTGTAAAAGAACAATTTGCAAATGTTATAAAATATTTTATTTCACGGGCTAACACAGACTCATGAATATTCATGAGCAAATCAGATATGCATGGTGGGAGACAAAAATATTGGTGTAAATATTTTTGTGAAGTATGTTACTTCACAGATAAATACTTCAGAGATGTTAAGGGTAATTATGTAACTGGCCCCCATCATTTGATTTCCTCCAGCTGACAATTTTCAAACAAGTTAGATTTCTTTGATCATCCAATTACATAACTATATAGTGAACGTCTGAGGGAATTATGTGGCACACAGGTTTTGTGGCAAATGATTTGGTTACCCTGTGAGCAAGTTGTGTCAGCGTTAGTGATTTCCTGTGACAGCGAGTTGCACAGATACCATATCGCTAATATCAGTAAACAATGTACCTACTATCTGGCACTGTGAATGACATTGTTCTACCTTTGTTATGGTATAATGGCAGGGAAGCGATATAACCTGCGGTCAGATGGTTACAACTACACACGATACAGCAGTGTACTGACAGATAAGAGCAGTGAAGTGTTCTCTGTACAGTCATGTAGCAATGCCCATGTGGTGTTGACTGAGGTTGCAGGACTGCCATACTACAAAGCCTATGAATTGGTGATTGGGGCTGGAGAAAACGATGAGGTGGTTCTCAAAGATGGAGTGGATGGCACCATCATAGACAGTGTGGGAGTGAACCAGATCCTGTCCTGTGCAGAGAAGAGGTGAGGTGATATCAGAACATGTCCGTTACCATGTGGGGTTTATAATATATAAAGATCAACAGTCACACATGACAATTCTATCTGTTTTATGTACATGTAATCATAAAAATACTTAAATGTTTAAATGATAGGATTTTTAGCATAGGGACATGTTATAAAGTGTTAGTGTTTTGTATTAATAATAAATATACTTCTAAAGAATCTGAATTAAACAATATCACATGCTGGACAAAATGGACAACTTTTACTGTTTAAGTATTACTTGATTTATAACTATTGAATTATCTTACCAAATAATTAAAATAATATTTTATGGAAATAATTTTTCTTTTTGTAAAATATGCTTAGGACTTGGAGTATTGTAAATGTAAATAGTTTAGCATTGCATTTAATGCTTTCCAAAAAGTATTTGAATACTCCAAATACAAATATTTTATGTATTTGACCCCATACTTGTGTATTATAATATTTTTGTGTATTATTTTTGTAATTGTAAATATTTTTACTAATAAATGCCTTATGTAAAAACACAAAGTTAGAGTTGACTTTCTCTACTTTACATAGTACAAAAGAATCTTGTACTTTCATTGAATTAGGTTTTCATATTTTATCACTCAACAAGCCATTGCACTGATTGGTTACAGGTACTTCTGGCTTACGTGGGACCTGGGACAGCTGCAGTTTGGACGTGGTGTAGTGCCAGGTTCAGGACCTCTGCTTACTGCAGATATTGCGAGCATGGCTGAAATAGGAGGACTCAGTGTGACAGCCAGACAGGGACAGGAGGCCACCTGGTCTTTTGGCAGGGACCTCGGTGAGTGAAAACCTGTTGTATGTATGTTTTGTTTGGGAGTGTTAAGTATGAAGCCTTTCATCAATAGAAAGCTCTAGAAATATGATAAAATTCATAATAAAAATCATGATTATATTGATGCAGTTTGCAAATTTGAATAAAGACTGAAAGTTTGACAATGATAACAAATTATTTTACTTGACAGGGATGGATTAATATTAATCTCATTGCTTTCTACTCAAGCATTTTTATATTTTTTTTCATTTTCAGTTATAAGTTCATCATGATAAAGTGTGGTATTGGATAAGGACCGCTTTGGCACTTTAAAATAATTTTTGCACTCAATATTTGATGTTACATTTAAAAAAAAATAGTGCTTAGCAAGAGAATAGCAAGTTTGGCATGTAATCACAGGCAGTCACCTCTGTGTTAAGGTTCACCTCTTACAAGTGATAATGCTGAGGACCCTGGCTGTTGATTAGAATGTAAAACCCCAACTTTGACTTTGTCAGGAAACCATTACATGAGAATGGCTCTTTCAGTCTTATAATGAAACTTTTGCTCAATGAACTTGGTCTTTCCAAAACACAGCAAAACATAACATTTAATAATTTCATCATTTAATATTCTTACAGGAAATACTTACACAATGATGACTCCATTCAATGCAAATGAACAGAAGTATGACTACCTGTGGCTAATCACTCCACTTACACACCTGCAATTTGAGGTGATGGCATGCCATGATGTGCACGTCTTGCTGGCTCACAAACCCTGGAATGACACATATAAGGTGTTTGAAGTGGTCATCGGAGGCTGGCAGAATGAACGCTCTGTCATCAGAGATGCTGACGTAAGCGTGCCTGCTTCTCATTTTCCTTTCACGTGTAGTACTTGTGGACAAATCTGTGCTTTTGGTATTTTTTGTAAGCAGGTCCAACATTAACAATAAGCCATTTATATTTGCAGCGTAATGAATTAGCCAGTGCAACTACAATTAATGTTTTGGACTGTGACTCATTCAGAACACTGTGGATTGCATATGATGACCTGACAATCCGTGTGGGAGAGGCAGAATATGACACTTTTCAGTGAGTACAATGCTTAATATAGAAACAGTTACAATGTCAGAACTAAGAATCTGCTTCCTGCTTCACTCAGACTAGGATACACAGAATCAACTACTGGAAGTAGTCACTAAGACAACAATTGACACCCCTGTTATAGTTACCAATTATAACCCCTGCAAGCTATACATAAAACATTATCCACAGCAACTGGAATATCATTAGTCATAGTCCAGACCGTGGGACATTGTTTAAAGACAAACCAATAATTGGATTCAGGAGACTACCAAATTCAGGAGACATACTAACAAATGCCTCAATCACATATTCCCCAACCAAAGGGACTATCAACATCCCCAAACCAACCATTTCCACAACTCAGTTCGTCTTTGCCTGGCTGTGTTGGTTGGCTCATATTTTGCTGTGCACCAGTCTAGCACAGAGAACTGCATGTGTTTGTGGTTATGTCCATCATTCTTGAAATGGCGAGAGACCGGTGTAATTTGTCAATCCTTTTGGACTGATGCTCTGTGTTCATAAACCCTTTTCCTAAGTGCCCTACTTGTATATATCAGATATATGACATTGGAGATTTCACAAGTAATGTGTTTTGGTACGTCTATAGTTTTGTATGACTTGTGGGTGAAGTTTCATTCTATTGTTCCAATTTTCTTTATTAATGGAGAATAGGTGCACTTGGCTAATCTTGTGTTGGATATTCAAATTGCACACTGTAGCCCACATTGGCATCAACCAATTTGTGGGATTCTTTATTTAATATCATTTGGACTACTATACACTCAGTAGCCCATCCTTAGTGTTTGTTTTACTATATCAGAACATATGTCATAATTACAGAAATATCTGAAGTATAACAGCTCTTTGACAATGAGGACACCAACATCTTCTCTACTGAGAACATGTGAAGCAGTGGCATGGACTTAGCTTTGCCCTTAAAAATGGAAGTCAAAATCATAATTTTCTAGAATACCTCCAGTTCAGGGCTGATATAAAAAAATTGCAAGCAATAAAAAAGAATAAAATTTGATTAGTTAAAATGCAATCTTGCATCAGTGAAACAGAGATACATAATTTATACAAAGAAATAAATATAATTATGGAAAAAAACCATAATCGATAATTCCTTAATTTTGTCCCTAATAGAGAACATGCCATATTTCTGATATATTTTAGTCAATTCAATGAAGACTTACTTATTACAATTGTACAAAACAAACTGATTAATTCTTGTTTTGGAGACCATTAAACCTGCATTCTTTGATGTGTTTTAACAGGTTCATGAAGGCAGACCGTCCTGAAGGAATGCGCTGGGATATCAACACGTGGTCACTCACCTCAGGCTGGGGCAGTGAGGCATCGTGGATTCTCGGAGTTGACTATGGTAACAAAGTCTTTGCTTTAAACTAGAAATCAGAATTAGTATGCTGTCATAGTATTGTCAGTTTAATACACAAAAAATGTGAGAACAAAAACTGAGTTTGTATGATGACATAGAAGGATGTAATTATTATATCATTTGTGCAATTTCAGCAAAACTTGTTGCACTATAACAAATCATTTATAAAACAATAGGCTATATATTACAATAAAAATACAGCTTAGTGGCTTGTATTTATAAAATATTTTTGTGTTCAAGGATGTTCATACTTGCTAGGGACAATTGCCAAGGGTGTAGGTGTGCAACAACATAGTGTAACCTTAATTTGACCTTTACTATGCTTGATTTGACCTTGCCATAGTCACCTTGAACTCTAAAATCTTATGCTGGAGATGTCTTGGAAACTGCAAGGTATAGGAAGTTGATACTAGGTAGGGATATTGGTTTGGAGGTGTGGGTGTGCAATGTCATTATGTGAACTTAGTGTGACCTTTGACCTACAGTCTGCCAGAATGTTTTCTGCTGCCATATTTGAGACATCATACTACTATCAAATAGATAATGCTGTCAGCATGCAATTGAATTATCTTGTTTTGATACTTTAATTTTACATACATTTTCTCTCTCTTACATGTCACTTCCCCTGGACCTTTACATAACTTATACTGTCTGTTCTGAGATTCTCTTGATCTTTGTACTGCTTTACCTCTTCTGTATCTCATAGTGTTCAATGCTTTTCCCCCAGCCTCTGGGGCACAGGGATTCCTTATGCCATTTATTTATTTGCTGTTAGAGAGGTTGATTCATGACCAAAATAGTGAATATTTTCCAAATTGTGACCTAAATCCCTTAAAGAACCATAAACAAAATGGTTTAAGATCAAAAGCTTTCCATGGATGCCAAATATGTCTACTTTCTGTGCTCAAAACACTTTTAAATACACTTCGAGTATTACAGTGGATATGTAAAAAAAATGCAATCTTTTCCCATCAATAGACCTGGTAGATAATGCTAAAATCTTGAATGCTATGTCTTTTCCAGTCTTACATGATTAAACCCAGAAAAATAATGGTAATGTAAAGTCATCTACAAATCCCAGAAAAACAAGAAAATTAAGATAGCATATGCACTTGATATAATTACCACCAGAAACAAACTATAGAATGAGGTTGTTATCTTATTTTCCCAATTTGGATTACAATAGCCACTGGCTTACATAAAAATATTTATTATTTTATTATGTTTGATTTTATTTTTTGTTAAAATTTAAACCAGTAGTATTTAGAGCATTTTACCTCCAAGAATGAAGTTACCGGCCATCAAAGACAAGCAGCTAATGCATTAGTTCTGTTTATTACCTTCTGATTCATCCTCTTGTAACTTTAGACCTAACTTACACTTTAATGGAATCAGAAACATGTGAGTCATTTTATGGGCACTGGATATTGTTTACATTATTGCAGTGACCAGCATACTGGCCTATACTCCTGATCTGTATGAGTTCAACCAGTGGCACACAGTAGACACCAGCACTAAGTTTGTGTTCCGTGTGCGTGCCAAGAATGATGCACACTTGGTATTTGGTTCCATCCCAGGGAACTTCGATGGTCCCACATACCAGTTAGTTCTGGGTGGGCATGGAAATCAGAGGTGTTACCTCAGGTCCCAGATCGAAGGCACGGAGCTGTTGGTAAGGATTTTTTAATACTCAGGTGTTAATTAAGAGGCCATACTTTTGGTCATATTATTTAGGCACACTGACATCCATTACTATTGATAGTTTGTGTCCATTTCCCTGCAAAATGATGCTGAACCGTTCCTGAAAATTCTGTATCTGGCGTGACCTAGTTCTGGAACCAAGTTCACGAACTGGCGGCAAAAGTTCAGGATAAAGTTCAGGATAGTTTTGTAAATGGCATGAACATGAAATGGCCACTTTATCATGGCATTAAAAGTTCAGCATTTATCAAGTTCCCGAACAATCCAGAATTGTTCAAGCTTTACAATTTTGTGATACTTCCAGGACTATCTTTAACTTTTGTGAACTGCTGAATTCAATTGAAATTAATTATTGCATTGAAGTTCCCAAACCATCCAGAACTGTTCAGGATCGGAATTAGTTCTGAGACTATCTTTAACTTTTGTGAACTGCTAAATATTATTATTGGAAAACGTATTGTGCAATCACAGCTTGTGTCAAAGTTCCTGAAAAGTCCAAAACTGTTCCCATTTAATATTCTGTGATATTACCTAGTTTCTAGCAGAGTAATTTACTGTAAATTTTTTAATTAGTCAGTAACATCACCCTCACCTTTCACTGACCGTGATGTTTTAAAAATTGTTTAAGAAAAGAACAAAAGGAAACCTAAACATGTACCTGAAATCTTTATTATCCTGGCTTGATAGGGTTTTCCTTTATTTGTCTCCATATTTTCCCAGTTTTTGTAATCCTGTATTTCCTTTCATGGCCTGACAGTTTTGGCCTAGATATTACGAGAAAAAGGCTGTCTAATATCCATTCAACTATCCAATGCATTCTACACAAATCTTATTAATTCAAACCTTTTTTTGCTGAAAACCTTCCCTCCAACAAAGATTCAAACCATGTTGTTTTAGTCAGGTGACCCACATGACCAAATTCTCTGGATATCCTGAATCCTTGCTGCTACCTTAAGTTTTCAGCATATTATATTTTACACTTTACAAATTCAGAATATTTATAATGTTATATGCAAAATATGTAACCTTCAACTTAAAATATGGAATATTATGAAAAAACATTTTTATTGCGTAAAATAGCCTTACCTTATCCTCACAAGTGCTTGGTTTGGTTTTGTGGAGCAAAACGTATCGACCGACAAGAATTTTTTAAGGAATATTCTTGTCACAAGAGGTGACCCCTTTGTCTGCGCATGTCCGCGCTTGCGCAGTAGTCGTTGTCGACAGACGATTGTCGAGAGATCTTCATTCACGGATGAAAATCTATGAAGTTTTGAAGCGTGCAAGCGTGCACCTACATGTAGTTGTCCATTATTCGACTGGTACTACCACTATTCTGCCTCCCTTGTCCTGAAAAGGGTCAGAATAAGATGTGCAAGAAGATGTTGCTGTAAAGTCTTCAGTGGAAGACGTGTATATCTTCAGCTGTACTCACCCATTATTCGACTGGAACTACCTCCGTGTCGATGAAAGGTATGCAGAGAAGAGCTCCCGTAGTTTTCAGTGGAAAACTGCTTTATTGTCCCTTAATTGATGGCAGAACATGAGTATTAGCGTATGCTCGAAAACAAAGAAGAAAGAATGCAGTTGTCTTTGCAACGGAGGTCGTAGATTCTTTACTGTGGGTGGAGCGCCACTCTGGTACAGTAACAGGTCTCCCTCCAAAAGAACGACTACAGAAACATATCCACTGATCCTTGCAGTTATTATTTTGCTTCCCAGCAGGTACAGTGGACTTCCTGCTTATCAAGACATGAAAATATGGACAGATTACCTTCCTTTGCTGTAAATTTGGATGAAGATCCAACAGACATCTTTGGGGCAGTATGTGCACTGCTTGTCTGTTCAGCCCTGTTGAAGAATTGCAATAACTATTTACTAGATAATAAAACCTTCCTATGGCCATGTCTCCATTGGAAAGAATACTGTGACTTTTGAGTTAATTCTTCTGCAAACTCAACGAAGATCAAACTGGCTAGATGAGATTTTATGTTATATTATATTATATGTTGAAGTCCTTGCTTCCAACTTTTACAGTGTATTTTGCACAGTATATTCAGGACAGGAGCTATGTCCAGTAATTTTCCCCTACTAACCACAAAAGATCGTCGTACCACTCTACCTAGTTTACCAGGTCAGAGGGATACAGAAGAACGTGGCTACATTAATGCAAGTCACCATGGAGGCTCTTCTTGCAGTGTTACTGGCAGTGATGGGATATTTTTTCATTGCCATCCCAGAGTTGTGCGAATCTTCAGTTGGGATTGTCGAGTTACTCTCCAATCGAATTCTCCAATGCCTGTACTACCCACAATGCAAAGCGATGACGTCAGACAGGAAAACATGGCTACAGTAAATACCGCTGAAATATTGCTGGAAATGCTTCAAAAGACAGCAAGTTATCCACTCAAGAATTGCAGAACTCCAGGTTTCTATGGCAGTTTATTTCTTGTATAGAAACTCGGCTAATGACGACCTCTGATACATCTCAGTGTCCTGAATTGATTTCTAACTACGACTTCAACGGTCATTGCCCACGAGTGAAGTTCGTTTACTATGTCAATAAATACCTGCTTGTCGCATCATTTAAACTGGAGACAGCAGAAATTATTAGAAATTCGGTTACAAAAGATGCGTTCTTCTATGTACCGACTCACCAAGATTCTCAACATCTACTTCAGTTTAATGTACACGGCCAAACCTATCAGTTCAAAGCACTGAACTTCAGATTAGCGACCACCCCTCTTGTATTCACACCAGTAGTAAAAGAGGCAAAACTCATTCTTCAGTTTCGCAGAATATGAGTTCACCAATACCTGGACCACTGTTGTTAAGAGTACATAAAAGACACCAGTTTTTGCTTCAAACCAAGAATTCATCTAAATTCTTCAACATCTCAGCTTTGTGATTAGTTTCTGATAAAAATCCAAGCTCGAGTCCACACAAGGATCGATTTCCTAGGTTACCACTGCATATTGGTACAAGGAAATGTCTTTCTAACACAAATAAATTTTAAAAACTTGAGAAATCTTTTCAGGAAATGGAGATCTCATCACAAATGACCCCAAGGTTGCTTATATCCCAGGTAGGGGTACGAGCATCTTTGGAAAAGACTATACCAATGGGTCAGTTATGTAGGTGTGCCTTTCACTGGTATCTACTACAACTGGCAATATCTCCAGTCACTAGTTGTGAGAATTCCTGTTTCAAATCCTTCTGAAAATATATATTCAGTGGTGGAAAATGCCAAAAAATGGGAAATAGGATGCCTTTTCTATACACAGGTACACAATTCCCTTATTTTCGTAGATGCATTAAACCAGGATTGATGATCCCATCTAACAGCAGAACAGTCAGTGGCTTTTGGACAGTTAAAATGTATATTTTGCATTTCAAGGTCATACAGCTGAAGGCAGTGTGTTCAGCCCTTAAAAGCCTTCAAGACAAATTCCACACAAAAGAATTCTGATAGCATCAGACAACACCACTGTGTTCGGTTATCTGAACAAACAGGGGGGGGGAGCGTATACCTCCTAGTTTGGCGCAGCTTGGCCTACTGCAATCCTTGAAATATACTCATAACAGACATATTCTTGGTTGCTTAAAGGTCATACTCAACATATCTCCAGAAGGGATAAAGGTTTGGCGCATCCTGGCCTACTACAATCCTTGAAATATACTCTTAAGAGACAGAAATATTCTGGGGTTACTTAAATGTCATACTCAATGATCCCTACAGAAGGGACAAAAGTAATATGTACAGAATGGTTCTTACTCCCTTTATGGTTCTGGACAACGGGCAAGTTTGGCACAAATCAACAATAGGTGTTTTATGCAGGTATGCTGCATCTTGGCCTACTGCAATCCTTGAAATATTCTCATATGAGCCAGATATATTCAGGGTTGCCTAGATGTCATGACAGCCTCTCCTCAAAGAACGAAATAATACAGATAGGAGAGTCTTCATCTTTAATATTCTATTTGATTTACATAGTTTGTCAAATACCAATGGTAGAGATGTTTGCCACCAATATGAGTCACAAACTTCCATTCTATGTTGCCAGTCCTGGATGCATATGCTCTGAACATAGATGAATTAAACATCTTGTTGGAGGTTCTGGACTGCTAGGCCTTTTGTCCTATACCACTTATTCCAAAAAGTCATTGAACAAGTGAACACCAGGTGCAAAATGATTGTAGTGGCCCCTTGGTGGCCCATGATGCATTGGCTTTGGGGTCTGGTGAGTCATTCAACCAAACCTCCATTACAGCTACTTCACTGGTCTCAAAAACAGTCATTCAGTCAGAAATACCATCTAAATCTGTTGCATTGGCACCTTCATGCTTGGCACCTTAACACCACTCAGAATCTCTTATATCATTCTCTGTGCAAGGGATAGAGAGATTTAGTCATCTCAAGGACCCTCATCTTGGAATGTATGAGTCATGATGGGCCATTTTGAGCTCTGGTACCCACAGAATAAGGTGGCCATCTCAGAGCTTACGGTCTCAAATATACCAGATTTTTTGATCCATTTTCTTGCAAAAATCTGAAACCTGTCACTATTATTGGCTTTGCAGCAGCCATAGCTGATCATTTACATTTTTTGTGCAGGAGTTGAGCCAAAGCCTGCATCTTTATAGGCCTATTGCAAGTGTTATAGAGAGAAGCCCACTGCTAACAGAGGTGCAGCATCAAGGGATTTGCCTTTGCTTCTGTTGGTTTTCACAAAAGGCTCCTTATTAACCTTTAAAAGGAGGTCAGTCTAAAAAAGTTTGACTTGCAAGACTGGTGCAATGCCATTGGAAGTGTATTCTGGGACTTTGGCTCCTTCAGACACAAGCCTCATAGGAAGGAGTTTACAGTTCTCCCTCCTACCTACCTTTTCAGCAAGGACCAATTAGCCTCAGTTGGTCTAGATTGCCTCCAGTGGTCACTTCAGCTCTAGATCATTCCTGAACTCAAATTGCCTGGACACATGATTCGTTGTCCTCTTACAGCACTTAGATCCTTCTTGGACAGGACTACTGCTTGGAGAAAAGGGAAAGTCTCTTTCTCCTGCCTTTTAGCAAGAATCAGTTGGCTTCTGATGGCCCAGATGGCTCAAACCAGTGGTCATTCCAGCTCACAAACCTTTCTTGAGCTGATGTTGGACTGATGTTGTGACACTCTGCTCTCTTACAGTACTTAGTTACTATCAGGACAGTACAAGTACTTCAAGGAGGGGAAGAATCTTGCTCATATCTTTTAAGGAAGGCTTGATGGAGATATCTTGAGTTCTGCTATCTCTTCCTGGATCAATCTGGCTGCTTGATTAGATTGCCAGTCCTTTAACTTTGATTCTCAGAATCTATACTTTGAGACACATATTAGATCCATGGCTGCCCTTTTTACTTTCCAAGAGTGGGGTCTTACCTGAGCAGAGATCAAACTCTTGTTATTGGAAGAACCACAATTCTTTACTACATTCTACTCGAAGATGTAGCTTGGCAATCCCATGACCAGTCCATGAACAAATTGGGCCTTGTGGATTCACCTCAGCATGTAGTCAATTTTTGTGTATTTATACATGTTATTGATATGACTCACATATTTATGTTCTCTCCAGTTATACAAGTCTTGTGTCACTGACATATGTCTTTCTTGGCTTACATATGGCCCCATATCTGCAGTTTATGCAGTTCAGTTTGCCTGCTTGGAGATATTCTCATTGTCACATGATGACATCTTGTTTCGGGAGTCATGCAGACATCTCCGGCCTATACTGGGTGATGGTTAATACTGCTATATGATTTGTTGTAAAATTATCTACAACAGCAACAGCAACAACAATGACTACCACATCATGGATCTCTTGTTGGGGTTAGCAAATTACTTATCTGTGTTGAAGAAGTAATATATAACCTAAGATGTGGATTATGGAAGCTTATCTTATCCTCTTATCAGTGCTTTATTTGGTGACCCCTTGTCTGACAATCATCTAACAGTGTGGCCAAAACAAATACCCTCCACCTGTTATGGTTGTATTCAAGCACTTGTGAGGATAAGGTAAGGCTATTTTACGCAATAAAATGTAACAAATTTTATTGTAATTTAACTTTTTACAAGTTAAATACTTACCTTATCCTCACAAGGATAAACCCACCCTACCTCCCCGCATAATTTGTTTTGCTGGGGACCAAAAATACAATGAAGATCTCTCGACAATCGTCTGTCGACAACGACTACTGCGCAAGCGCGGACATGCGCAGACAAAGGGGTCACCTCTTGTGACAAGAATATTCCTTAAAAAATTCTTGTCGGTCGATACGTTTTGCTCCACAAAACCAAACCAAGCACTTGTGAGGATAAGGTAAGTATTTAACTTGTAAAAAGTTAAATTACAATAAAATTTGTTACAATTTACAAACAAATGAATTATTAATTTCACCAAAACCAAATCAGAAAAGGTAAATGACCTACTTTAAGTTTTCAAGTAAAACATAGAACAGAAGACTAAATCAGGGTCAGTTATTTCAACAGTACACAAAGCATACCATGCTCAGATACCACTGCAAAAACATGTAGCCTGTCACAAGTTCTGGGTTAGTTTTATTGGAATAATTATATGATCCATTTCACTTTTAATACCTAACATTTTAGACAAATATTTAATTATTTTGTTTACATGTTTAACTTGGTAAATACATTATTAACAACACATAAAGTTAATTATTAGTTTATTTTCCAGTGGATTTATACCATTTTCTTGTGTTATTATAATTTTCTTCAATATAAAAATTAAAAATTGTGTCTGTAAATCAAAGGCTAGCCTCAATGTATTGAAATCGGAATAATTTGTAGTGTTAAAACAGCTATAAGTTATTATATATTAATACTTTCCTCATTTCTCAGGTCCAAATATTTCTGCTTTCCAAATTATAAAAAATAAAAAAGAGTTAATGCTAGGCTAGTATCCTTGATTATACACCAAGCTTATACTATCTTTTTTTAATGATCACAGGACCAAGGATAAAACATTTACAGAGTCAGGAGTGTGCATGTCACATCAGACATTAAAATAAAGGTCTGAACATATTTACATGAAGCTTTTTTAATGATGCAATATTAAAGGGACAATTAATAAAATAATGTATTTTAATATTGTTCATTGGAAAATGCATAAGGTTTTTGTTAGTTTCATACAGTGTTAGATTGTGACGTTTTCTGTTACACATTGTGCTTTCTAAATATTTATGTAAATGTATGTATGATACTGTGAAATTTCACTTAGCTCATTATTTCACCAGGGCAAACAAAATTATCTTTTGAAAATTGTGTTAATCTCAACTTTTCTATAGAAATGATTCTAATGTCATTAAAAGGAAGCTGTATTTTAATTAGTTTTTCACATTTATTATCTCCCGCCAGCCGATAGGCCCGGTACGGGTGATTATAAAATGCCCTCTGTCCGTGTGTGCGTCCGCTCGTCACGTTTTTACAAAAGCCTTTCTATCTCTTAAAATATTATAGCTAAAGCTTCCAAATTTGCAGGATAAATTCATCATTGGAAAAACTTGCCTGGGAATCTTTTTCGGCTGATTCAGAAAAACAAGATGGCCGCCACGGGTGTTAACAAGATGGCTGCCATGGTTTTTTATGTCAGCTGACTTGTCAGTCAGCTGACATTATGTCGTCACTCTGCGGCGTGGGCGTACGCGTACGCGTCCGCGTGAACAACTTCTCCTCCAAAACTACAAGGCCTAGAGACGTGCTGTTTTTTTAAAAGATACCTTATCTATCGAGGATGAAAAATTGTTCAAGGCATGCAAATCTGTCTGTTCGTCTGTTTGCTAGAGACATTACAAGGGGGGTACCCCCACCAAAAGTGTGAAAATTTCAACACTTAATCACAATTTTCTCAGTGACTATTGCAGGGATTTCTCTCATATCTTGCATATATGTACTAAGCCAGAGGTAGATTCTCTTGTGTGAGTATGAGACCTGGATCTGTCTTACTTTTTTTTTAATAAATTATTTTAATAATTTTTAATGCATTAAAATTCATGAAATCATGCACAAAATCATTTATAACTTGAAAACTATTGCATCTAGAGCATTTTGTTAAAATATGTTATTCAGCTACTTTTTTCATAGCTACAATATGGTGAGTAAGTTGGGTGCCTGTCTCAATAGCTAAGTGAGTAATAGCTACTTTTGGGCTTTTCAGTAACTTCCATCATGAGTAGAATCACTTGTAACTTAAAAACTATTGCATTTAGAGAATTTCGTATAAATATGTTATTCAGCTACTTTTGGGTCAGCTATAACATAGTAAAATTTCAGACCTGTAGCTCATGGCATAGCTGAGTAATAGCTACTTTTAGGTTATCACTGTTGAGTAAATCGCTTATAACTTCAAAACTATTGCATTTAGAGAATTTCGTATAAATATGTTATTCAGCTACTTTTGGGTCAGCTATAACATAGGAAAATTTCAGACCTGTAGCTCATGGCATAGCTGAGTAATAGCTACTTTTAGGTTATCACTGTTGAGTAAATCGCTTATAACTTCAAAACTATTGCATTTAGAGAATTTCGTATAAATATGTTATTCAGCTACTTTTGGGTCAGCTATAACATGGTAAAATTTCAGACCTGTAGCTCATGGCATAGCTGAGTAATAGCTACTTTTAGGTTATCACTGTTGAGTAAATCGCTTATAACTTGGAAACTATTGCATTTAGAGTATTTTGTTTCAATATGTTATTCACCAATTTTGGGATCAGCTATAACATAGTGAAGTTTCAGATCTGTGGCTCATTGCATAGCTGAGTAATAGCTACTTTGAAGTTCTCACTATTGAGTAAATCGGTTGTAATTGGAAAACTATTGCATTTAGAGAATTTCGTATAAATATGTTATTCAGCTACTTTTGGGTCAGCTATAACATAGTCAAATTTCAGACCTGTAGCTCATGGCATAGCTGAGTAATAGCTACTTTTAGGTCATCACTATTGAGTAAATCAGTTGTAACTTGAAAACTATTGCATTTACAGTATTTTGCTTAAATATGTTGTTCACCTACTTTTGGGTCAGCTATAACATAGTAAAATTTCAGACCTGTAGCTCATTGCATAGCTGAGTAATAACTACTTTGAGGTTCTCACTATTGAGTAAATCAGTTGTAATTGCAAAACTATTGCATTTAGAGAATTTCGTATAAATATGTTATTCAGCTACTTTTGGGTCAGCTATAACATAGTAAAATTTCAGACCTGTAGCTCATGGCATAGCTGAGTAATAGCTACTTTTAGGTCATCACTATTGAGTAAATCAGTGGTAACTTGAAAACTATTGCATTTACAGTATTTTGCTTAAATATGTTGTTCACCTACTTTTGGGTCAGCTGTAACATAGTAAAATTTCAGACCTGTAGCTCATGGCATAGCTGAGTAATAGCTACTTTTATGTTATCACTGTTGAGTAAATCGCTTATAACTTGGAAACTATTGCATTTAGAGCATTTTGTTTCAATATGTTATTCACCAATTTTGGGATCAGCTATAACATAGTGAAGTTTCAGATCTGTGGCTCATTGCATAGCTGAGTAATAGCTACTTTGAAGTTCTCACTATTGTGTAACCCGGTTGTAATTGGAAAACTGTTGCATTTAGAGAATTTCGTATAAATATGTTATTCAGCTACTTTTGGGTCAGCTATAACATAGTCAAATTTCAGACCTGTAGCTCATGGCATAGCTGAGTAATAGCTACTTTTAGGTCATCACTATTGAGTAAATCAGTTGTAACTTGAAAACTATTGCATTTACAGTATTTTGCTTAAATATGTTGTTCACCTACTTTTGGGTCAGCTATAACATAGTAAAATTTCAGACCTGTAGCTCATTGCATAGCTGAGTAATAACTACTTTCAGGTTCTCACTATTGAGTAAATCAGTTGTAATTGCAAAACTATTGCATTTAGAGAATTTAGTATAAATATGTTATTCAGCTACTTTTGGGTCAGCTATAACATAGTAAAATTTCAGACCTGTAGCTCATGGCATAGCTGAGTAATAGCTACTTTTAGGTCATCACTATTGAGTAAATCAGTTGTAACTTGAAAACTATTGCATTTACAGTATTTTGCTTAAATATGTTGTTCACCTACTTTTGGGTCAGCTATAACATAGTAAAATTTCAGACCTGTAGCTCATGGCATAGCTGAGTAATAGCTACTTTTAGGTTATCACTGTTGAGTAAATTGCTTATAACTTGGAAATTATTGCATTTAGAGTATTTTGTTTCAATAAGTTATTCACCTATTTTGGGATCAGCTATAACATAGTGAAGTTTCAGATCTGTGGCTCATTGCATAGCTGAGTAATAGCTACTTTGAAGTTCTCACTATTGAGTAAATCGGTTGTAATTGGAAAACTATTGCATTTAGAGAATTTCGTATAAATATGTTATTCAGCTACTTTTGGGTCAGCTATAACATAGTCAAATTTCAGACCTGTAGCTCATGGCATAGCTGAGTAATAGCTACTTTTAGGTCATCACTATTGAGTAAATCAGTTGTAACTTGAAAACTATTGCATTTACAGTATTTTGCTTAAATATGTTGTTCACCTACTTTTGGGTCAGCTATAACATAGTAAAATTTCAGACCTGTAGCTCATTGCATAGCTGAGTAATAACTACTTTCAGGTTCTCACTATTGAGTAAATCAGTTGTAATTGCAAAACTATTGCATTTAGAGAATTTAGTATAAATATGTTATTCAGCTACTTTTGGGTCAGCTATAACATAGTCAAATTTCAGACCTGTAGCTCATGGCATAGCTGAGTAATAGCTACTTTTAGGTCATCACTATTGAGTAAATCAGTGGTAACTTGAAAACTATTGCATTTACAGTATTTTGCTTATGTTGTTCACCTACTTTTGGGTCAGCTATAACATAGTAAAATTTCAGACCTGTAGCTCATGGCATAGCTGAGTAATAGCTACTTTTAGGTTATCACTGTTGAGTAAATCACTCATAACTTGAAAACTATTGCATTTAGAGTATTTTGTTGCAATATGTTATTCACCTATTTTGGGGTCAGCTATAACATAGTGAAGTTTCAGACCTGTGGCTCATTGCATAGCTGAGTAATAGCTACTTTGAAGTTCTCAATGTTGAGTAAATCACTTGTAATTTGAAAACTATTGCATTTAGAGAATTTAGTATAAATATGTTATTCAGCTACTTTTGTGTCAGCTATAACATAGTAAAATTTCAGACCTGTAGCTCATGGCATAGCTGAGTAATAGCTACTTTTAGGTTATCACTGTTGAGTAAATCACTTATAACTTGAAAACTATTGCATTTAGAGTATTTTGTTGCAATATGTTATTCACCTATTTTGGGGTCAGCTATAACATAGTGAAGTTCCAGACCTGTGGCTCATTGCATAGCTGAGTAATAGCTACTTTGAAGTTCTCACTGTTGAGTAAATCAGTTGTAATTGGAAAACTATTGCCTTTACAGAAATTTGTGCAAATATGTTATTCAGCTACTTTTGGGTCAGCTATAACATAGTGAAATTACAGACCTGTAGCTCATGGCACAACTGAGCAATAGCTATTCTCAGGCACTGACTGTTGAGTAAATCAGCTATAACTTGAAAAATATTGCATTTGGAATATTTTGTTAAAATACATTGTTCACCTACTTTGGGGTTAGCTATAACATAGTGAAATTACAGACCTATAGCTCATGGCATGGTGGAGCAATAGCTATTTTCAGGTTCTCACTATTGAGTAAATCAGTTGTAACTTGAAAACTATTGCATTTACAGTATTTTGCTTAAATATGTTGTTCACCTACTTTTAGGTCAGCTATAACAGTGCAAAAATTCAGACATGTAGCTCATTGCATAGCTGAGTAATAGTTACTTTGAGGTTCTCACTCTTGAGTAAATCAGTTGTAACTCGAAAATTATTACATTTAGAGTATTTTGTTTAAATATGTTATTCACATAATTTTTGGTCAGCTATGACATAGTGAAATTGCAGACCTCTATGTCATGGCATAGCTGAGCAATAGCTTCTTTCAGGTTCTCCCTGTTGAGTAAATCATTGTATCCAACCTGTAGGAAATTATGGGCTGGGAATCTATTAATATGGTCCGATTTGACCTTGGAACCCTCCTTCAAGGTCAAATGAGGATAGCCAAACATAAAAGTGCTTATAACTCGCTTATTATTGGTCCTAGAGGTTGGAATGAAAACCAACCCATAGAAAATCTTGAGCTGGGAATTTTTTGGTGTGGTCGGATTTCACCTTGGACCCCTCCTTCAAGGTCAAATGAGGATAGCCAAACTTAAAAGTGCTTATAACTCACTTATTATTGGTCCTAGAGGTTTCGAATGGAAAACCAACCTATAGAAAATCATGGGCTGGGAATCTTTTGGTGTGGTCGGATTTGACCTTAGACCCCTCCTTCCAGGTCAAACGAAGATAGCAAACTTAAAGTGCTTATAACTCGCGTATTATTGGTCTTGGAGGGTTGGGATGGTAAACCAACATATAGGAAATCATGGGCTGGGATTCTTTTGGTGTGGTCAGATTTGACCTGGGACCCCTCCTTCAAGGTCAATTGAGGATAGCCAAACTTACAATTATTATTAGTCCTACAAGTTTGGGATGGTAAACAAGCTACAGGAAATCATGGGCTGGGAATTTTTTTGTGTGGTCGGATTTGACCTTGGACCCCCTCCTTCAAGGTCAAACAAGGATAGCCAAACTTAAAAAGTGCCTATGACTCACTTATTATTGGTCCGAGAGGTTTGGGATGGTAAACCATCCTAAATTCTTTGGCTGGGAATCTTTTGGTATGGTCAGATTTCACCTTTGGACCCCTTCTTCATGGTCGAACGAGGATATTGCATTTATAGTATTTCTTTAAATATTTTTAACCTACTTTTTACACTTAAACAATTACCTTGTTACTTTATTTCATAATACCATTTGCAGGGCACAATTTTTGTCCTTTTCTTCTGTCAGCTTCGGAATATCTTTCGAACATGCTGTTCAGTTACCATTTACTGTATTTCTGTACAGCCCTTTCCCTGATAATTATGCTTTCCTCTCATTATCACCATCACAAATCAAAAACATTCAGTCAGCTGACACAGTGCCCGTTCACGGGCACTCTCCTCTTGTTTTCAGGTGTTCTGCCATGGGTTTTTTTTTCTGTTGATTTAGATGGCTGCCATAAGTGTGTAGTTGCACTTTTATACAGCCTAAAAGTAACCTGCTTGGTATTTTTCAGACCTAGGTCCATAGCTAAGTGAGTAACAGCAATGGTGGCTACTTTCAGTAAAGTGCTCATAACTCCAAAACGACTGCATTTAGAGCATTTCTGTAAAATATGTTGTTCAGCTACTTTCTTCATGCCTACAAGATGGTACCGTTTTTAGGGGTCTATCTTGATAGCTAAGTGAGTAATAGCTATTTTCTGTTTTTAACAATGACCAAAATGAGTAAGTTGCTTTTACCTTTGTAACTGTTACATACAATATTGGTCTCAAATATGTTGTTGAACAACTCCTTCATGTACTATATCATGGTGAGGTTTCCAAGGTGTAACACCATAGCTAGCTGAGTAATAGCTACACTAAGTTTAACATTTGACCATTCAGCAAGTCACTTATAACTCAAAAACTATTGAATATAGAGGATTTTTGTCAAATATGTTGTTTATCTATTTTTTGATGTACTGTGTTGTGGTGAATTTTCAGAGCTGTAAGTCCATAGCTAACTGAGTAATAGCTACTTTTAAATTTCTTAATTTCAACATTGAATAAATCACTTATACCTCCAAAACTATTGAATTTAGGGAATTATTGTCAAATATGTTAATCGGTTACTTTTTAATGTTCTGTGTCGTGGAAAAGTTTCAGAGCTGTATTTCCATAGCTAACTGAGTAATGGCTACTTTGAATTTCAACAATGAGTAAATCACTTATAACTCCAAAACTATTAAATTTAGAGAATTATTGTCAAATATGTTGTTCACTTACTATTTCATGTACTGTGTCGTGGGAAATTTCCACAGCTGTATCTCCATAGCTACCTGAGTAATAGCTACTTTGAGGGTTTCCATTGAGTAAATCACCTTTAACAGCAAAACTGTTGAATTTAGAGGATTTTTTTCAAATATGTTCTTCACCTACTTTTTCATATACTGTGAAATGGCAAATTTTGAGAGCTGTAGGTCCATAGCTAACCGAGTAATAGCTACTTTAATGGTTCTCCATTGGGTAAATCACTTATAACAGCAAAACTGTTGAATTTAAAGGATTTTTCTCAGATATGTTGTTTAGCTACTTTTTTATGTACTGTGTAATGGCAAATTTTGAGACATGTAAGTCCATAACTAACTGAGTAATAGCTACTTTGATGGTTCTCCATTGAGTAAATCACTTATAACAGCCAAACTATTAAATTTACAGGATTTTTGTCAAATATGTTGTTCATGTACTTTTTAATGTTCTGTATCATGGCAAAGTTTCAGAGCTGTATGTCTATAGCTAACTGAGTAATAGCTACTTTCATGGTTTTCCATTGAGTAAATCGCTTATCACCGCAAAACTGTTGAATTTAAAGGATTTCTGTCAAATATGTTGTTCACCTACTTTTTGATGTATTGTGTAATGGCAAATTTTGAGACCTGTAGGTCCATAGCTAACTGAGTCATAGCTACTTTGATTTTTGCGGAAAATGAAAAAGTCTGAATATCTGGAAAACTGTAAGAGATAGAGCGATTTTGAGTGAATTTTTGACCCATAGGGTAGTACATGAGTATACTATGCAAAAGGGAAAAAATTCAATTTTCGCCACTTTTGGCGGCTATCTTGGATTTTTAGCAGAAAATAAACATTGAAAATATCTTCGAAGTGGTAACAGACAGAGCGATTTCGAGCGAATTTTTGACCCACAGGGTAGTACAACAGTATTCTGTGCCTAGGGGAAAAATGTCATCTTGGATTTTAGCGGAAAATGAAAAATTGTGAATATCTTGGAAAAGGTATTTCCTCCCTTTTAATGCTCGGCGGGAGATACACACCGCGGCAGTGGTCCTGTTTTTTTTAATCTGACACAAACATTAAAACAATCAGAGTTTACTTTTTTCTGTTATAGATTTTCCTTATACTAAAACCTTGAGTTCACTGTTCCTGTAAGTTCAGTTTAGTTACTGAACTTAACCATGCTTGCATTTTGTCTTCGTTAAATAAAGTTTAAGTATAAAAAGTCAAAACTTATGGATTTGTAGTATTAATTGTTACTGTTTGCAAAGAGGATTCCAAAACTGGTGTTTAAAAATATAGCTGTTCCATATAGTTCAGTAAATGTTCACCAAAAGTTTGATGAATTGTACTGGCGAAAATTGCTAAATGACAGTTGGTGAACCCTAGTGCTGAACTAATGCTGAACTTCTGCCACAATATCCTGAACTTTCATGATCAGTTCAGGACATTTCATAATGTGCCGAACATCATTTTGCCAGGGATGAAAGTGTCAGCAAGTGTTCTGTTTTAAAAACTATTTTAATAACTGTTTAATCTACAGATATGTGCTATTAAATATTAGTTAGATTACTTACACAGATTTTTGGCTCATGTTTTTTTAATCAAAATAAGTATTTAAGTTTTTATATTGACCATATCCCTTACTAAAGGTATGCTCATGGCTGATTTTTTTTCTATAAAGTGCATATTGTTACAGGTATTTAAAATTTATGGCACCCACAACTATACATGTTCTGTGCTTCTTTTAGAATGATATAGTTATTTATAGGAAAATAACTCACACTTCGTAAAGAAAAAACTCTTTACATCTGTGAAAAATCTGTTTTATGTTCTGGCAGTATTGTTTATTACCTGTGTTGTCTTTGAAATGGTTGATAATAAATGTAAAGCAACTCATGGGGTGCATATTGTAAACCTTTATCATTCAAGAGAACAGATCTATCAATTCTCATTCTAGATACTTGACCTGTTTTCTCATGATAAAATCTTTCTAATATTTTGTATAATATGGCTCCCAATGCATGTGAGTTTGTTTTTCACAGAATCTGGAGACAGGTCCTGTCCTGTCAGAGACTGAGTTCAGGACATTCTGGGTGTCGTGGGCCAATGGGGTGTTTCTGGTGGGTAAGGGTGCCAGACTTGGGGAGCAGGAATTCATGCGCTATGAGGCTGAAGGTGGCCTCTTCTCCATCTCTGCAGTCGGCTTCTGCTCAGGATTCGGATCCGATGCCAACTGGGAGTTTTCACATTACCAAGGTATACAGTTACAATACATCATTTTCTCTGTTACAGTGTTATATTGATTAATTTAATGCAAAAGACACTATCAGACCTAAGGTTAGATATCCAAGAAATTTAAATCTCACTAGCTTCAGTTTTCTTTAATACTTTTTCATTCAAAACATGTTAAGCTTTTGTTTTTGCCTCAAAATAAAAATTATTTAAAAATTGTAAGCATGGTGCTTCAAAAACTTGTTTCCTGCAATGCATGTAGGCTGTGTGCAAAGATTCTGAACTGTCAAATCTCACGACTTCAATCTGTTTTTCTTTGTCATAATGTTTAAACCACTTTATATTTACAGGCAATACACTAAGTTTATACACAGGAGCCAACTACAAGTTTGACCACTTGTGGCTGTGGCCCAGGTTTAGGAGAATGAGTTACTCAGTGAAAGCTTGTAATGATGCTCACCTGCTGCTTGCTGAGGCCAAGTCCAGCACAGAGAGGAGCTACGAAACAGTGATAGGGTCTTACCAAAACGAAAAGACAGAGATCAGGCGCGGACCTCAAGGACAAACACTGTCGTCTGTGTAAGTAACAGAATAATACATTATATGAGACACTGATAACATCTTATGAGAACAGAAAAACAGAGATCAGGTATATGAGAGAGTGACAGCGAGAAAAGGTTGGCAGAGACCTCAGCACTTCCAGGGTATATGGACATAGCCGTTTACAACGTTGTTTTGTACTTTTCAACTGAAATGTGGCTACATTTCAAAAATGTGGCTACAAACCTTATAGGATATATATGTAGCCACATTTCCGTGGAAAAGTGCATAATGACATTGTAAACGGCTGTGTCCATATAACCTGGAAGTACCGAGACCTCAGGGAACTACACGGGTCCCTGTGGTTGTGGTAAACATTACCCATCCACAAGTACTCTAAATCAGTTAAATGCACACGTTTAAACTAGCTTCCCCTCATATTCATCTCAAGTCTATGTATTTAATAAATAAGTTGGTAAGAGGAATGATGTTGAAACAGACTTAATATTTCCTTTTATAATTTACCAGGAATATACATCCATTATTATATCAATGTTGAATGTACTAAATCCATTTTTACCCCCAAGGGCTGTCAGGGTATTGTTTTCACCCATGGTGGGCGGGTGGGCGGGCGGCGGAAAAAAGTTTGTCCAGGCTGTATCTCAGAAACCATAATGTGTAGGAAGTTGATATTTGGTAGGAACATTGGTTAGAAGGTGTAGGTGTGCAACGTCATGGTCTGACCTTGATTTGACCTTTGACCTTGCCGTAGTGACCTTGAGTTTGAAAATCTTGTCCGGACGATATCTCGGAAACTGTAAGGTGTAGGAAGTTGATACTTGGTAGAGACATTGGTTAGGGGGTGTAGGTGTGCAGCATCATGGTGTGACCTTGATTTGACCTTGCTGTAGTGACCTTGACCTATAAAATCTTGGCCGGGCTATATCTCGGAAACGGTAAGGTGTAGGAAGTTGATACTTGATAGGGATATTGGTTAGGGGGTGTAGGTGTGCAACGTCATAGTCTGACCTTGATTTGACCTTTGACCTTGCTGTAGTGACCTTGACTTATAAAATCTTGTCCGGGCTATATCTCGGAAACTGTAAGGTGTAGGAAGTTGATACTTGGTAGGGATATTGGTTAGGGGGTGTAAGTGTGCAACGTCATGGTCTGACCTTGATTTGACCTTTGACCTTGCCGTAGTGACCTTGAGTTTGAAAATCTTGTCCGGACGATATCTCGGAAACTGTAAGGTGTAGGAAGTTGATACTTGGTAGAGACATTGGTTAGGGGGTGTAGGTGTGCAGCATCATGGTGTGACCTTGATTTGACCTTGCCGTAGTGACCTTGACCTATAAAATCTTGGCCGGGCTATATCTCGGAAACGGTAAGGTGTAGGAAGTTGATACTTGATAGGGATATTGGTTAGGGGGTGTAGGTGTGCAACGTCATAGTCTGACCTTGATTTGACCTTTGACCTTGCTGTAGTGACCTTGACTTATAAAATCTTGTCCGGGCTATATCTCGGAAACTGTAAGGTGTAGGAAGTTGATACTTGGTAGGGATATTGGTTAGGGGGTGTAAGTGTGCAACGTCATGGTCTGACCTTGATTTGACCTTTGACCTTGCCATAGTGACCTTGACCTATAAAATCTTGTCCGGCGTATATCTTGGAAACCATAAGGTGTAGGAAGTTGATACTGAGTAGGGACATTGGCTAGGGTGTGCAGATGTAAAACGTCATGGTGTGACCTTGATTTGACCTTTGACCTTGCCGTAGTGACCTTGACCTATAATGCCTTGTCTGGGCTATATTTTGGAAATCATAAGGTGTAGGAAGTTGATATTTGGTAGGGAGATTGGTCAAGGGTTATATGTGTGCAATGCCATGGTGTGCCCTGGATTTGACCTTGGATCTTGCATATATGATGCTATTTTATGTCTCTATGAGGATATCTGATACTATTTATCTCTCATATCTTTTTACTTGAATCTTGGTTGTTGCACCTTTGGGTGTCTTTTGGTGTAGATTAAGCACTGTTAAAATCATATTAGAATTTATTAACCATTTTACTTGGTATTGTATTAAGTGAGCCACAGGTTTTGCCCCAATTCCACATAAAAGCGTGTATTGCTACATCTGTATGTATGGGTAATATTCAAAACATCCGAACCATAATTCGACCATACAAATAAATATCAAAATGGTAGAAGTCTTAAAGCTTCATAATTTTTAGTGTACTGAATTGTCTTGTTTTAATACTTAATCTTTACATGTAATTTCTTACTTTTAGATGTTATTTTCTCTACTTAAACAGTATTTGGACACTGACACTGCTCTGAAAGCATCCCAATCTTCACTACTTCTATATCTTATGGTGTTGAAAACTATTTTCCCAGGCTGTGGGGTACGGGCTTCTCTGATGCTATTTTTCCTATAACTATGATAAATTGCTGAATGATGTTTATCCATATAGTTGTATGTCATAAGAAGCTTATTATTTTACTGTTAACTTTCAGTCCTACCCCCAATATCTTGAGCTGCTGGTCATACCGCAAGTTTTGGACAAGGTTTCACAACAACACAGTGAGCATAGGCACAGGTGACCTCACAGATGTGTACTCAGTGGCCATCTATCAGGACACAGTGGATCCCTACTCTCCTTCTGTGGTGTCATTGTCCATGTGGAACTCAGCAGAAGGAACCTGGGCTATCCCTGAGGAGGAGAGTGAGTTGAAGTTATTCAATGTTAGTTTGAAAGTGAGACTGAAATGATTCTCTTAATAAAATACTTCGTTGAATTGCTTTTTTATATGTAACAGTTAAAACTTAATTATGTTTTACTCAGATACAACATTCATACTTAATATAACAAGCATCATAATTATACACTTATTACAGTCTTTGATAATGATTATGTCACTTTACAACATTTTGTCATGGTTTGTATCATTACAAGATTTAATTTTGACTGTAATACATCATACAAAAATGAATTTGAGTTTTATGGCAGTTTACATTTTACAAAGTTATTATGTTCTTTTCATTTTGCTGTGACTTTATTATTTGTTGCTAGTATGATTTCTAAGCTCAGAAATTTACTGAACCTGTAGCCACATAAAACCACCCAGTGACAATTACCAATGTATGCAATATTTCATTTTTACCATGTGTCTCTGCTATAGCCAGTGAGTTAGCATTGAATTTCCATTGTGGACATTTTATTTGCACACACATTTCTGTAGATAATTTACTTGAGCATCAGTGATACATGTGTGTTGCAGTTGAAAAGGTGTCAGTGAAGACTCCTGGTAACAAGACATTTGCCAGTCTACAGCATGCCATTCTGGACCGCACAGAGATGGTGTTTTTTGTGAAGGCAGCAAGTCATGCCTACATCGCACTGACTGCCATCCATGGAGTCATATCAGTAGAGGCTTATGAACTGGGTATAGGAGTGCAGGGCAACACCAAGACAGAACTCAAGGTACTCCACCAGCTGTATGACCCACAACACAAACTTACCTCCACAGTTGGTTCATAAAATCAAACTAATGGCTTAGAAACTTCACAAAATCAGAATCATTTGTGAAATACTTGGTAGTTTTATCAAAAGCTCTAAAGCTGTTTGAAACATTCTAGTCAGTTTTTGAATATTTATCCTTGTGTGTTCTATTTCTGATTGACTCAATATGAATAAATATTTTGTAATTTAGCACTAATTGTTCAAACATAAGCTTTTGCATCTTGATGAGTATGTGATGAGCAAGCAGTTACCTGTAAAGTAACTTTGGTACACTGAAAAATAAGCTTCTATGTCTTGGTAGATATGTGATGAGCAAGCAGTTACTTTGGTGTATTGTAGAGGTGTGTGGACACCTGTTCAGCAGTGCTGCATACTGCAGACACCAGTAACATCTTGAGCCCAGACTCTCTGTCTCCATTCTGGGTGAGCTGGCTGGCCGGGACCATCAAGTTTGGGAAGGGTGAAGTGGTGGGGCAGCAGCAGGTGTTTGAGTTTGTGGACCCCACACCCCATGTAGTGCAGTCCCTAGCATTCAGTGGCTCTGAGGAGGGAGGAGTTGTGGAATGGGAGATCACTATGCCAACTGGTGAGTGTACAGCCACTCCACTCCCACTCATCAACACTGAGACTGTCCCTTCCAACAGCTAAGGTCTTATCATGACAGGCCCACAGTGCATTGTGGATGTTGTCATAACTTGGATTCAAACCTAAGGCCCTCTCCATTGATATAGAATTATGAATAGGAACATTTTAAGCAGAAAAAATTTAGGTGAAGTAGGTTATAGTTGCATTCTACTTTTAAATTGGATTTGGTAGAACCTGAGGTCTGGCATAATATCACAATTCATACAATGGAAATGTTTGGGGTATATGTTTACTTAGTGTCATGTCAGTTATATGGAAGTATTGATAGTGGATTTTATGTCAGTAAATGTAATCCTCCAGTTTTAGTATCCCAGCAGATATTCACCAAAATATGTTTCTTATCAATCACAAGTGAATAATTTTCTAGAGGTATCAAGCAGTTTTGTCATTTTTTGTGTTTTTATCACTGCATGCTTTCACATGCTGACTTGCCTGGAACAGACAGTTTTGTGTTTTTACAGCATGTGATGAATCTCTGAAGACTGAGATCAAGTGTGAGGATTCGGGAGACTTGGTAATCCTGTGTCCAGACGGACAAATCTCTATGGAGTACGCTAACTGGGGACGTACAGTGTCTGAGAATGAAGGGGTCTGTGCATATGGGTGGGTAGACCAGATCTAACGTACCATTGTGGTATTGCAGAGAAGTGATCAGTTAACCTGATTAAAACCACTTTCAAATGCAGACTTGAGAGGTGTAGGCTTCATCTGTTCATAAACTCGATGATAGTACAGTCATCAGTTTGGGAAATTATAAACTTGAGCGAGATATTTCTTCTTGTACATTTTTGTTATTTGATCATCCTAATTTACACAATTGGTGAAATAAATTATTGATATTATTTTATTAAAAAAACATTTAGATTCTTTCAAGCATGCCAAGGGTAAAGGCAATATTCTTTATCTTGTTCTTTTTTCTGTGTTCAGAAACGATCATGGAGATGACACTAACTGTGTGGACCAATCAGGCAGAGACAGGATCTACTCTGAGTGTAATGGAAAAGATCAGTGCACACTGAGCCCCACCACAGAGTGGTTTGGATTTGACCCGTGTCATGGCACATTCAAGTACATCAATGCTACCTACAAGTGCCTCTGTGTGGGTAAGCCTGAACCTATACAGTTACAGGATTCTGAATTCATGCAATATTTTCTTCTAGAGAGACTCTTTAAGTATTGTGGTTTTTACATGTGTCACCCCAAGCATGTTTGTGTAACTTTGAAAGTGAAATGTTCAGAATTGAGAATATGTTTTGTGTTTTAGCTTCCACTGATTCACCCAGTACAGGACCCACACCAACACAGCCGCCTGTCAGCCCACCAAACCCTGACTCCTACGGTATGTACTCATGGCAAATAAACTAATCACTAAGTATACAGAGTATAAGTAAAATCCTATATCAAATCATAGCTATTAATGTGTATGTTCAAGATTGCTGTTTTTACCTTTAAACAACATAAATATTTTGTTGTTTAGCTTCATAGACAATTTAGTCTAGGTTGCATGTGTTGGCTGGGCTGTCAGATATGAACAAGATATGGTCAGAGAGATTTCACATGTGGTAAACATTTTCGCATCTCTCTCAACCACCACCAACTGCACATTATAGACATTATCATATGTCAGTGACAATTCAGATTTTGTAAAAAAAACTTAAGCATGTTTATATTTCAGAACACTACCAAGTGCACACCCTGGGAGATCTGGACTTCACATCTAACCTGTTCTTCTTCCATGAGGATCAGGCTCTGTTGAGTGTGCAGGCATGTAATGATGTTCATATCCTCTTGCCTCACAATCCTTTAGACACTAGCCAGCAGACATATGAGATTGTCCTTGGTATGAACTCAAACTCCAGGTCTGAGATCCGCCCTGGAGTTGGACAAGCCTCTGTGGTGCACCAGGAAGAAGGGCCTCTAGATTGTGACGAACTCATGTAAGGCCTGTTTGTGTGCATACAACCCATAGGCATTTACAGAAAAATGTTAGCAGCACTGTAGGAATTGAACATCAATTTTAATACAAAACTTAAAATTGCCTTTGCATATTAATTGATACTGTAATATTTCATCAAATGATACACAATATTAATAGACAGCTACTTATCTCCCAAAAAGGTTATGTTAATGTACATAAAGTAGGAAGTTAATTATGTTAACAGGTTTAGAGACAAATGATATGAAGTAATTCTAAATATTTAACTACAATGTTTTGAAAATACTGATAAGCAAATCACAACCTTTATTGAAACTGATATTCACAAATGAAAACAATTAAACTTTTTAAAATTTTAATCTTTTTTTAACAAAGTTAACTCGAAGCAGAGATATCTGGCAAAAATGAAGTTAAAGTAAGATAATTTGTAGTCCATAGTGGTATGACTTCATCTTTTTATATTGATAGAATTGTATTTTTATAAAGAGTTGTTATGTGCTACATTGTACTTAGGAGATATGTGTACTTGTGTTCAGTGTTTGTTTTGTACCATTCTGTGCATTCTTGTGTGTGTTTCTATGTATGTATTTGTATGTTGGAAGGAAAATAAAGAATGACAAAAAGAAACTGATTGATACTGAAATCAAAGAACCTGTATTGATCAAAATTGAAATATCAATGAGAAAATTAATCTGTGGTCAGCAAGGAAAGCTAATCTGTTTGCCATAATATTTTGATTGTTTTGTATTCAGGTTATTTTGGATAGACTGGGACTCCAACAATCTTAGATTTGGGAGGGAACATTCTGTGGGACAGAATATATTTTTACACTGGACAAACCTTGGAGATGCTTACCACATTCCTCATGCATTAATATTTGCCACAAATAATGGGGTGAATGGACGGTTTAAACTACCACGGCATTATGGTATGCATCATTTGTGTAGTTTATAGAAGTGTTTGTGGATGAAAAACACACAGTTACTATGTGAATTGAAGTGAAAAGCCTTTATTTTTGTTTAAAAATATTCTGCAGCTGATGTAACATTACTTGACGTTTTGGAAACACTAACTGGGTATTTTGACAATTTTTTCTTGTTTTGTACAAAGATGTAAAAACGGGGTATTTTATCATGTAAATCAATGCCTATTCGGGATTGTTCAAATGTTTTATCAGTTAAAACAAATGGTATTGTCAGGTTTTGCTTGTACACAGATTTTTAAAACTTAGTGCATTATGTTACGTTATCACAGGACGTCGAGTGGAGGTGTCCACACCTGCTGAACACTCCTTCACTAACAACCTGTGGATAGAAGGCCGCTTCAGACCTTACCAGGTGTTTGCTGTGAAGGCTTGCTCTAATGCCCACATTGCCCTGTCTGATGCCTTTGGCAGCACAGGAAATGCATATGAGGTATGCATATCCTGTTCCGTGGTATTTTAATGCTTCTTCGCTTTTACTTGATGCATTTATTGCCTTGTAATGAGTAGAGTACAGCTTAACCTTCTTCTGTGCCAAGTCAGAGAATCAACTTTCACCTTCTGATATGTGATGCTTCATTTAAAACATCTGTATGGTGCATGTAAAATGTTGTGATAATAATTTAAGCTATTTGATTTATTTATGTCAACACCACAACCCTAAATGATAAGTATAAACTACTACACACAAATCAAAATATCTATGGTGCTCTGCAGGTGGAGATTGGTGGCTTTGAAAACACCAAGTCAGGCATCCTGGACGGTGTGCGTGGTGAGTGGAAGGTTCAGGTGGACACAGTGGACATTCTGCACTGTGATGAGTTCAGATACTTCTGGATCAACTGGGAGAGTAAGGTAAGCTGCCTGTCAGTACGTGTGCAGTGTGCTCCTCAGCTAGTTAATGTCCAGACAGCATGCTATTGAAAATCCATTCATTAAACATCACAAACCTAAATTTACCACGACATTATGACGTCATTATATTCAGGTTTATAAGCTGCAACAGTAAGGTTTTTCATATAATACCTGAGCAAAATATGGGTTTATAAAAATATGTTTAGTAAACTCTTTTAAACATTGTGATAATAAGCTATCTGCATGAGTATGTGTGTTTTGATTGCATTAAATTTATGTGTGTTATGTGCATTATGTTTTATATAGTTTAATTGCAATAGTTTCATGTATTTTGGTTATATTAGTTTTATCTATTTTTTAGATATGTTTCTGTTGAAAGTTGGTAAAATTGTGTATGTTTTGATTGCAGTAAGTTTTGTGCACTATTAATTCAGTAGGCATGTGTGTGTTTTGAATACTAACAATTTTTTGTGTTTTGATTGTACTAGCTTTATGTATGCCATGAAAGTATGCGTGTTTTGAATGCAGTGTGAGTTGTGTCTGTTCAGATTGAAATATCTTGTGTGTGTTGCAGACAGTAGAAGGAGGACCACAGAGTCTCATTGAGGTGGGAGAGGGATCTCTTTTTGACAAGTCTAACATGTTCATGAGCTGGACTGACACAAACAACAGAGTACAGATCGGTGCCATGGGTATCTCTTCTTATGGAGTTTACACTGGCCGCTGGAAGTTTGACGTCAATGATGGTGGGTCAATAAATTGATGGACTCATAGTTTCATACCATTCACTTACAGAGACATATTACTCAATATAATTAACCACAGAATAATCAATTCTATATTTTACTCATGTATTGTCATTAAAATATCAGAATGTGTTACTTGTTTCAGTATACAGGTTACTGTTATTAGATAGGCATGCAATACTAGCACATTAACAGTATTTTATATGTATGGTAAAACAGTATAATTTACACTTTACTGAGTGGCGTATAAACGGCTTCCCTCAGACTTTATCAAGTATTTGTTAACAAATATTTTTCTCTCACTTGGCAGACACATATACCCTTTGTAACTATGTCACTAATACATCACAATAACTTCTGCAGGAAATAAGTGACCCTTTGTCCATGTGATGTCACAAAATTATTTAAGAATAAAATCTTGCTTTGATGTTTACATTTTTGTCAGACACTTTTAAATTGGGGCAATAAATTGTAATTGAATTATAAGTGAAATAAGCCAACAAAAATGGCAAGGCTATTATAGTTTAATGGCAGACATCTAACAATAATAATAATATATTTAGAAAATGACAGTCATCTAATAAATTAATAGTGATAACATGATTTTGTAGGGGTGTTATAGGTTTTTAGCATTACTTCATTAATCATTAACAGCCCAAGGGCTGCTAATTTCTTGGAGCCAAGCAATACATTAAATGCAATTTTACAAGAAAATTCGATAAGATTATTTTTCTGATAATGAGCTGTTGTGGTGAATGTTTTAGATAACACATACATCTTGAGGACACTACCAGACCCCACTCACTTTGTGCACAGTCTTGCACTACAAGACCTACACTTTGACTTCAGGCTGCAGGCCTGTGAGAACCAGTCTCTAGAATTTCTTGCTGTGCCAGGTAAACAGGCTCACATTTCCTTCATGCCTATGATTTTATGTTCATCAAAGTGTGCAGGTCTGACCTCAGTTTTACAAATACTGTGGTAATCTAAACTGTTAGATGTTAATGAGGCAATTTTAACATTTAGATGTTCATGTGGCCATCTAAACAGCTAGTTGTTAAAGTAGTCATTTAAATACCTAGAACTTTATTTGGCCACCTAAATACATAGAACTGAATGTGGCAACTTATATTGCTTTCACACTACAGGGGTATACCCTGTAGTTAAAAGTTTTAGTCCGCACTTAAAGGTTAGTGTGGCAATCTAAAACAGGAGTTAATGCAGCCATATAAGCACTCAGAAGTTAATGTGGTTGTGTTAACATACACAAATGTGTATGGTCGTCTACACAGGCCAAAGAAATCTTAATGTCAGGTATTATGTCTTAATCTCTATCTGTTCAGGTTAATTAGTAAGGATTTATCAGGTTTATTAGTAAATCTGCACAACAATATTATATCAATAGCCACTAAAACTGAAGTTTCTGCACTTCTTATTTGTAACAGGCCAAAGATGGTCAGTGAAGTACATCATGGTGCTAGGTGCACGAAAAGATCATTACATTGAATTCTTCAGGTAATATAGATATTTTTGCTCTACCTGAAATATAATAATATGTGTCTGTTTGGCAATAGAATAGTAAAAGGCCAGCCTAAATCACACTTTCACTACATACTGCATGACGCACTGTACCTAGTCTAATGGGTAACATACTCACCTAGGAACACAGAGGACATGGTTGAAATCAAGGTACAGGCAGATACATAGTGTCTTGGATGACCACTTGGAATGGCAGTCCTCTGTCATGGGTCCTATCCCCAGTGGAAGGTTAAAGAAACTCAGGGACATTGATAAATGGTCATCCCTGACCCTCTGTCTTTCACATAGGGGAAAGTCAGTTGTATGAGAACTTAGGCTGTAATTGTACAGTCAAGGTGGATCAATAGCACATTGAGACCTGCATAAGATTTTGAGACATAAGGGGATATGGTACTGACTATATATACTCACTCCAGATATTATAGAGGTTTGGAGCATTTATGGTCACTGCTTTTTTATTAAAATAACTATTCCTCGTTGTCAGTAAATAGTATTTTTTCCTTGTCTGGTCTTGAATTATCAAATCAAGCACAGTCACAGTCCTGTAAGCCACTTGTTGCTGTATCTGTCTAGAATATCAGATGATGGCAGCCATCACTTACTGCACTTTGTGCGACATGAAGGGGTGCTGAACTGTAAGCAGTACTTCAGCTTCTGGGTGGAGAAGGACAGCAGCCACATGTGGAGGCTGGGAACAGGATACCCAAACTATGACCCGCAAGGAGCCATCTTCACCTACCAAGACACAGACTATACACCGGTGTATGGAGTGGCCTTCACCTCTTATGCAGAGTATGACCGGGTGTCACATGGTCACTGGGAGTACAACAGACATACAGGTCAGTGTATGGATGGTGTATATCCACAGTTGTAAACTGTCAACAAGTTCAACATGTGACCATGTTAGCCAAAAGTCCTGTGTTTTAACCCATGCAAACATCAATCTGTACCATTTACTATGGTGTTAGGAGTAAGTATTTATTTGTAAAAATTACTTTGTACACATATCTGTCATACACTTTAGTACTCTGTTATTTTTTATCTTATAAGTATGTTTAAAATGGTCTGGATGGTCTTAGACTTGCACTCATAAGTGCGCATACCTTGAACAATTCATGAATAATATTTTTATATCACTTTCCCAGGTTTACCTGTTCTGTAGAGACAAGTGTGCTATTAATATTTTAAGTAGATGTAAATTGCATGACCACATATGAACACCTGCTTCAGCCCATTTGAAGTCACCACAAATTATTTTCACATTTGTATGTGTTCTAAAGACTGGAAAATGAAACTCACAACTTCACAATAACTCTCAATAAAGAGTTTATATGTGATCTCTAACAGACTCCCAGAAATAAATGAATTCGATTACAAATTTTTCGAATTGTACACTAAGCTAGAAGCAATATTTGTAGCTTATTTGATTTTAAAACAGAATATACATATTTATACACTCAATCACCAGATATAAGACTGCCTGAAAATTTACAAAGATTCTTTGCCAAGATTAAGAAGTAGCTTTTTTGAGAGTTTTGTGGGTTTTTTAATTTAAAAGAATTATTTTAAATATTAAAATGTTAAATTTTCAAAGCAAAGGCCTATGTTCAGCATTTCAGTCATAGCTTTGCTTATTATGCACCTACCATATGGAATGATTTGCCTGATGACATCCAATCTGCTACCTCTCTTACATCCTTCAGATCAAAATTAAAATCTTAACTGTTCTCCATAGCTTATCCACCCTTTTATGTCCCGCGATATCTGGTTTAGAACACTAGCTGATGGATATGTTGCATCTTAGAATCTGCACTTCAAAGAGATTAAGACTATAAAAGTTGAATTAGAATTAGAATTAAACAGCTTGACTTTTTTTTTGAATTGATAGAAATTCTTTTAGAGAAGGGACTTGTTTTTTGGGGACAAAAATCAAAAACAAAATCACACAAAAATACATGTATCACTAATTTGCATGAAATGCATCAATTACTAGTACTCTGTCATCTCCACCATATTGTATTGTTTACTGTTTATACTGATAGCACTTTATACAAAGCAGATTTATAATAGTAAGTAATGTGGATAAGTTTGTTTGCAGGCCTTGCCACCAGATTTATGACTGGTACAGACTACAGTTACATCCAGGCCTCTGTAGGTGTCGCCTCTCAGAACAACCTGGTCTTCAGAGTGCAAGCCTGTAGTGATGTGCACCTTGCCCTGGCCACATTCCCTGGTAAGTGCACCTATACCTGGCCACATTCCCTGGTAAGTGCACCCATACCTGGCTACATTCCCTGGTAAGTGCACCCATACCTGGCTACATTCCCAGGTAAGTGCACCCATACCTGGCCACATTCCCTGGTAAGTGCACCTATACCTGGCTACATTCCCTGGTAAGTGCACCCATACCTGGCTACATTCCCTGGTAAGTGCACCCATACCTGGCTACATTCCCTGGTAAGTGCACCCATACCTGGCCACATTCCCTGGTAAGTGCACCTATACCTGGCCATATTCCCTGGTAAGTGCACCCATATCTGGCTACATTCCCTGGTAAGTGCACCTATACTTGGCCACATTCCCTGGTAAGTGCACCCATACCTGGCTACATTCCCAGGTAAGTGCACCCATACCTGGCCACATTCCCTGGTAAGTGCACCTATACCTGGCTACATTCCCTGGTAAGTGCACCCATACCTGGCTACATTCCCTGGTAAGTGCACCCATACCTGGCTACATTCCCTGGTAAGTGCACCCATACCTGGCCACATTCCCTGGTAAGTGCACCTATACCTGGCCATATTCCCTGGTAAGTGCACCCATATCTGGCTACATTCCCTGGTAAGTGCACCTATACTTGGCCACATTCCCTGGTAAGTGCACCCATACCTGGCTACATTCCCTGGTAAGTGCACCTATACCTGGCCACATTCCCTGGTAAGTGCACCCATACCTGGCTACATTCCCTGGTAAGTGCACCCATACCTGGCCATATTCCCTGGTAAGTGCACCTATACCTGGCTACATTCCCTGGTAAGTGCACCTCATCCTGGCCACATTCCTACATTCCCTGGTAAGTGCATCTCAACATGGCCACATTCCCTAGTAAGTGAACCTCAACCTCGCTACATTGTCTGCCAAGTGCACCTTGCCCTGGCCACATTGTCTGGTAAGTGCACCTCAACCTGGCCATTTTTCTTGGTAATTGTGCCTTACCCTTGCCACATTCCCTGGTAAGTGTACCTCATCCTTGCCACATTCCCTGGTAAGTGTACCTCAGCCTGGCCACATTCTCTGGTTAGTGTACCTCAGCCTGGTCACATTCTGTACCTATGTCACAAAAATTAAAATAATTATTGTAAAATAAAAATTTACTGAAAAAATTCCTTTGACAAAGATAGTATACAATTTTATTACGCTACAATAGCTTACCATGTGGGACTTAATGCTGTTCTCGGGTTGCCACACCCGGGGCCAACGTCTTAGAAAAAAAGACAGTTCTTGTTAGCCACCGGATACACTGCTAGTTGTCGTCACGTGATAACCTCTGACCTCTCGCCCCACTTTCTCGTTGGCCACGCGAATTACAATGCTTTATTTTACAAGGAATATTAGTTTCATTTTTACAAGGATATACTTATTGTTGGATATGGAAACTACACCAGTTTCTTTATTTTATTGCATAGAATCACAATTCGATGTCTTTTCATAGTTCAGATAAGTATCTTTACTATATTTTACAATGGAAGTCCACTTCCGGGTTCACGTTGTAAAGCAATGGCGACTCGTTTATGTGGTTTCTATACAGGATATATATATATGCCTGTCAGTAAAATAAAATAAAATATTTAAGCCCTATCTGCTTCATTATTGGACCCCTTTTAGGGTTTAAAAGTGTATAAATGTAACACAAACGAGTCCTGGTCGAGTAAAATCACCGGAAACAACTTCCGTTTTATTGTCGAGACAGCAATTTCTTGTAATGCACGTCTCGAGTTGGTAGTTTATTTGCAGGAATATATGCCTGTTGAAATCAAATTAAATAAATTTTGCAAGGGTTTATATCTGTTCTTTACTCTATTGGTCCATTTTAAGGGTTAAAATATGATATAAAGCACGATTCTAACTGGGGGAATCCTCGGGGAAACCCCTGTGATGACGTCACGTCTAGAGCGCATGTGCTGAGAGATGCGGGTTTCTTACAGTACATCTATAAATATAAATAAAATTAAATTAAATAATATATTTTATCCCTCCTTTCCTGTATTATTGACCATTTATAAGGTTAATACTTAAATAAACAGGAATAGAATTCTTCATTAATCGTCTAGACATTACGTGTCTCTTTAGGCTATAAGGTAACCTTGGTTACCCATTATTTTAATTATATTTTAATTCATCCAGTTTTAAATTATAATTACTTGTTTTTTAGATTCTATGTTATTTAATAAAATTCTGTGTAATTTCTGCTTTCATTATCTCACAACTAGCCCTACCTGCAGTGAGGCGGGTGGGGCAGGTGACCTTGTGTCACAGTTGATTTACTTACGTAAATCTAGTTGTGTAGTTCCTTCAAAGAAGGAAAGGCAAAGCTTCCTTGGAAGCTTACCTTAAGGAAAGCTTACATAGAAATTATAATATCCAACTTCTTTCTCCAGGGTGGATCAGATCCCTGCTTAAATTCAGATAAGATCTTAGTTCATCCGAGATTTTTAATGCATCCGAGAATCGGATGCAGTATCCCAAGTATGATTTGATACTCGGATTTTCATTGCATCTAGACCCGATGCTCAGATATCAGAGGCTCGGATGTCTGCTTCTCCATCCTATGCTCGGATGGTCTGATGTCACACTAAGTTCCAATGCTCGGATGATCTAATCTAAAATCCGATGCTCGGATGATTGTATCTAGATCTAATCCTCGGATGGTCAGATCTTAAATCTGATGTTCGGATGATGGTTCCAGATCAGAACTCTGAACAATTCTAACACACACTTGGACTAATAGTTCACCAGCCTGGCAGTAAATATCACCTATTGGAGGCTTGGGTCCAAGTTCAAGTCCAAGTCCTCAAGCCCAAGAGGCCTTCTAAACAAGGTCCTTCAATCAGTCCTGGCTCTGTATTTTAGGGAAGTAGGTTGCCTGACTTCACCCTAAACAATTTTTGAGGACATTGAAACTTAGGCAGTTTTTTGAACCTCCCTACCCCCAGGGAATTTATGCCTAGATCCTCCACAGTCTGGACTCTGAATGATTTACTAGGCCAACAGGAACTTGGGCCGTTCAATTTCCCTTAAAATGGAACAAGTTTTCAAATTTGTATCTCCTTAGGGGCCTCCTTGGGTAAGCCCCTCCTCCCCTTCTGGTCAGCAAGAGTTGAGCTTCAGGCTGCTCTTCACTAGGTTCTCCTCAATATAACCTGGTTATATATATATATGTTAAGACAGTAGCATGGCTACCTCCAGACAGGTCAAACTCAATTCCATGGTGCATATAAGCTCAGAAGGGGTATGGTGAATTCAGGTGAGATACTGGATCTTTAGATCTTAAAGTTCCCCATTCACAACTACTTTAGGAGGGACAGGAGTCCCTCATCAAGGCACCTGTAATAACACTTAGGGTTTAGGCCCTATTAATCAACCCTTTCCAATTCCCCACATCTAGAGGCTCCTACAGGAACCACCCCAATGGGGGTCATGCCATCCCTAGCAGTATCCATCGTTTTCCCCAGGTAGGGGGAAATCGAGTAGCCGAGGCTCCAAGGTCTCTCGACCCACTCCAGGGGACGAGGGCATAAAAACCGTTCCCCCCCAATGACTCCTCCAGCCTCACTCAGTCCACCAGTAGGAGTTCTCCTCTGTTCTTTCAGATAAGACTGGCAAACAAATCCTGTCATTCTTTTCAATCCAAGTCCAGTCAGACTCCTGACCCGGTCAGAATACAAGGCCCTTCAAAGACCAAGTCCTGGCCTCTGTATCCAGTCTCTTCTGTCAAAGAACGCAATAGAAAGGGTGGAAAATGTAAAATTTCTCGGGTTTTACAGTCGTCTGTTCCTAGTACCCAGCCTCACCTAAGGTGGAGGCCAGTCATAGACCTAAACAGGCTCAACACTTTTCTACACGTAGAAAAGTTCAAATGGAAACTCCAGAGTCCATCAGGATCTCCCTGATTCCAGGGGAGTGGGTATCGTCGATAGACCTATCGGACACTTACCTACACATCCCCATCCATCCAAACTCAAGGAAATACCTAAGGTTTTGCTACAAGTCACAGGTGTTCCAATTCACCTCCCTCCCATTCAGACTAGCCACAGCCCCCCAGGTCTTTACAATGATCGTAAAGGAAGTGAAACTAATGGCCCTCTCAAGAGGACTCAGAATTCACCAATACCTGGACGACTGGCTGATCAGGTCCCAGTCTCAGGAGGAAGCCCAAGTGAACACATAGACAGTGGTAGACCTAACTCAGTCCTTGGGGTGGATAATAAATCAGGAAAAATCAGAACTGAAACCTACTCAGGTGTTTTTCGTTCATGGGCTACGAATACCACCTAGATTCAGCCCTTGTAAAACCCACTCAAGAGAGATGGCTCAAACTTCAGGATTTGATCCTACTACTCAAGTCAAAACGTGTTTTGACTGCAAGATGTTTGATGTCTCTAATTGGGTTGCTAGCCTCAACGGAGAAAATGGTCCCGGAGGGATGCCTTCACAGGAGGCCCTTTCAGTTTCATCTCAAGGAGCACTGGAGATATCCTCAGTCGCTGGACAACCTCCTTCCTTGGACAGAAGCCATTGCAGCCCACCTAGATTGGTGGCAAAATCCCTCAAACGTGATGAAAGGTGCAGACCTTCATCCCAAACACCACAGTATCCAACTCTTTACCGACGCCTCACACGAAGGTTGGGGCGCTCACTTAGACCAAAAATTCCACAAAGGGTCTGTGGTCAGATCGGGAAAAAAGGCTACACATATATGTCCTAGAATTGAAGGCGGTCTCCCTGGCCCTTCGAGACTTCAAGGACCAGTGCCAGAATCAAACAGTGTTAGTTGCGATGGACAACTCAACAGTGGTAGCCTACATCAACAACAAGGAGAAACACACTCAGCAGAGATGTGCGCTCTCCTGTGGAAGATCACGACCTGGGGCCATCACTACCTCATAACATTGAAAGCCAGGCACGTTCTAGGGTGCCTGAATGTGATGGCCGACCTACTGTCCAGGTCCAACCAAGTACAGTCAACAGAATGGTCTCTTCACCCACAGGTATTCAAACAGATCTGCCAGAAGTGGTTCACACCTCATGTAGACTTATTTGCCACTCACCTGAACCACAAGCTCCCACTGTACGTGTCTCCTATCCCAGACCCGAGGGCCTGGGACATAGATGCTCTGAACATAAACTGGACCAACCTCACGGCCTAGGCGTACCCTCCTACGGCTCCTTCACAAGGTGATCCAAAAGATCAGGCAATGTTATTGTCTGATCATCGTAATAGCCCCAGGCTGGCCAGGGATGCCCTGGTTTTGGGACCTAGTGCAGCTCTCAACAGAGATCCCACAACAACCCCCAGCACCTGAAACTCCACGCCTGGTGTCTAGGAGCGGACAACTCCAAGAACAAGGCTTCTCTGTGGAGGTGGCAGAGAGAATTGCTGCCCCTCAGCGGTCTTCAACAAGGACCATCTTCAAGTCAAGTGGGCCCTATTTAAAAAATGGTGCAGAGAAAATTCGGTGGATTTCTCCACTCCATCTGTGAAACAAATCTCAGATTTTTTCATGTACCTGTACCAAGACCTAAACAGGCGCTCCTCGACCTTTGATGGTTACAGGACTGCAATCGTTGACACTTTGGGCCCAACGGCCCAACATGTTGCACACAATGCAGACCTTCATAGGTTACTCTCCAGTTTTCACAGGGATCATCCCAAAAGTTCCAGAAATTTACCCAAGTGGAACCTTTCTGTTGTCCTCAATGAGCTCACAAAAGCACCATTTGAGCCCATGAAAGATACAGACCTCAAACATCTTACTCTAAAACTGCTTTCTTGCTAGCTTTGGCCTCCGGCGAGCGCCGCAGCGAAATCCATGCCTGGGTCGCAAACAAGTATCTAATCTAGGCCAATGGGAAAAGGTTGCCTTGTTCCCTTCTTCTGATTTCATAGCCAAAAACCAACTAGCAACTGAAGGTTCTCAAAGTGTATCTCCGGTGACTATTCCTGCTTTGACTACCATTGTAGATAGACAATTTAAGGAAGACAGGACCCTGTGTCCCGTGTGGGCCCTGAGGTTTTATTTGGACCGAACAAAGACCTGAGAGGGTCTCGTTCTCTCCTTTTCATCTCCTTTAAGAAAGGACATACCTCAGACATCAAACCCGCTACTCTCTCTTCATGGTTGAAACAAACCATCCTACTTTGTTACAAACAAGCAGATCAACCAGCCTTGGACTTGGTCCAAGTCAAAACGCATGACATCCGGGCCTTCGCGGCCCCTAAGGCCTTTTACGGTGGGGTATCAGTGGACCAAATCATGCAAGCCTGTCACTGGAAAGCTCACAACACATTTACAAATTTTTACCTAAAAGACCTTACTTGGTTGGACACCGACAACAATGTGTATCTGGGACCCGTAGTGGCGGCACAACAAGTCCTAGATCCTTCCCCTCAGACCAGTTGTCCTCGGAAAGAAAAAAAGGGGGGGGGCACATCCGCTACAACCAAGTCTTCAGGAGTCTCTCCCAGGATCTAGGTATTCCTTTACCTTCAAGATGTTACGGGTAAGGTCATTTTTGTTTTTCAGTTATCAAGTAACTTCTATTAAGGACTTATTTAGTTGTCATTAATCTCATATTCAGGTTGTAAAAAATTTATGAGATGTCCAACCATGGGTTGGTCAGTCACTAGTGAAGGGCCCTCAGGGACCCTTAGACCTCGAAGTGAGCACTGCTGCACTTCCGTCCTACAATCAAACATCTAGACAGTTTCAGCACTGTCTCTCATTTTATTTAGGTTTTTGGCTCGTTACAGGCCCGGTCTTCGGGATCGGGGCACTGTAAATGGGACTCAGACTGGTATTTCTGGCACTATTCTATACATATTAATTCAAAATCTTAGAAAAAATGACATATCTTCCAGTCTCAGCTGTGATCCCCCCACCGGGCGGTTGAATTCAGCATTAAGTCCTACATGGTAAGCTATTGTAGCGTAATAAAATTGTAAATTTTAATTACTTAAATGTAGCTTTTATAAGCTACAAGCTTACTATGTGGGACTTAGAAGAGTCCCACCCTGCCTCCCCGCTGTTTACAGCTGAGGGGTAGGTTTTAGAAAATTTCAACGAGAAAGTAGGGCGAGAGGTCAGAGGTTATCACGTGACGACAACTAGCAGTGTATCCGGTGGCTAACAAGAACTGTCTTTTTTTCTAAGACGTTGGCCCCGGGTGTGGCAACCCGAGAACAGCATTAAGTCCCACATGGTAAGCTTGTAGCTTATAAAAGCTACATTTAAGTAATTAAAATTTACAAATTTGTTTGATTTTTAGAAATAAACATAATTTATTTGCCAAAGGACACATGCATTGAAATATAGTGAAATGTATGGGTGTGTTGCAGCAATCACTGATGTATATACCTATGAGATTGTGATAGGAGGTTTTGACAACACCAAGTCTCTGATCAGGAATGCAGTACAGGGAGAGACAAAGACAGAGAAAGACACTGCCAACATTTTGCAGTGCAATCTTATGCAGTTCTTCTGGATCTCTTGGGAGGATGGTAAGCCAATTCAGTGTGCATTCATTTGACTCCAAATATATGTTTGGTTTTCTTTAAAAATTTCCTTTAATGAGCTTATAGTTTAAAACTTTAACTGGTGTATGTTGAAAACCTTTCTATAAAATTTTGAGCAGAAAAAGCTTTTTAAAATTACCTTTACCTTGAATGAAACATGCTCTATAATCAAACTGCATTATGTACTTTCTTTAACTATGTTTTTTGCTATCTTTGCAGTATAATTATATCTTAGTTTCACTTCTTATATGTTGTCTGGGTTTTGTGTTACTGTCCACCATTTCTTAATTTAACTGCAGATGGTACTACTGTTGGGTTAATGTTTGTGTGTTACAATTCTTTATTCTCACTACATGTTGTATCGTTGTTGAGTTTGTGTCAGTGTCTACCAATGTTTTCTTGTTACTGCAGGGCGGATTGCTGCTGGAAAGGGAGCTGCCATAAACCAGGGAGAGATAATGAATTGGAATGATGATGGAAATCTGGACATCAACTTTATTGGTATCAGCACTGGATTTGGCTATAATGGCACATTTGAATTCCCTAACACCCTGAGTGGAGGTGAGGAAGGTGTTATTCACCTTATTATATCCTGTTTTATATTTTATCTTTGTCAAACCTGATTACAACAATGATGTGTTTTTTTTAGTTGAATCACAAAAACAATCACAAAAAGCAAGTTATACTCTCTAGTTAAACAGTAGTAAATGCATGCAGGGACAAGTTTATATGATTATTTTGATGTGCTGTAAAATGTTAGAAAAGTTCGTGACAATTGTCCAGTATACATAAAAGAGACAGTTTGAAGACTGCAAGCCATACATTGGAATATGTTTTCACTTGTTCAGGGAAGCACTACAGCATTCAAACATCTGAGACAGATGAGTATGACAATCTGTGGATGAGTGTGCACAAGCCATTCTTCAACTTCCAGGTGTCCACAGGCACCTCTGCACATGTATTGCTGGCCAAGTACCCCAGCAACCCATACAGCGATGTATTTGAGGTGATCATAGGTGATGAGGGCAATACCAAGATTACCATCAGAGAGGACAGGTATGTGATATGCATGTGAAACACTCTTCCTGTGCTTGCTGACACTCAGTCTCTCAGTCTTATTCTCTCAAGTTCTGTGAAATAAAAGTGTCTTTAAACAGATACTCCAAACAAGTGCAAACCTGGAGATTAAGACTTTTAGTGTTGGATAGTGAGCATTGAAACTTACACATTGTATGGTGAACTTAGGCTTTTACACATTGTACTATGACCTGAAGCTTGGTTACATATTGTACTGTGAACTGCTTGAGGTGTTGTTACACTGAGTACTTTGGGCTGAGGCTATGTTACCTCTATACTGTGGTTTCAGAGACCCAACCAAACAGACACAGGTGGATTACCCATACTTGCTGACACAGGATGAGTACCGCTCCTTCTGGATAGCCTGGGACTCCGGCACTGAGATCAGAGTGGGAAAAGGTTTTGATGGCAGAGACCAGCTCATCAGCTACGACTCAAACAAAGACATGTGGCCCCATGGCCCAATCCATGCTATCAGCTTGAAAACCATCACCGATCCAGCCATGTGGCACTTTGACCAGTACTCGGGTACATTTTTGTGAAGAGAATCTAGCACTTTGATTGGTACTCTGGTTGGCAGTATCAAAGAATATATGTCCCTTTTTTGTGCTGGTTGCATGTAACCAACCAGCCTATTAGATTAATGTGTCTGATGTCTGTCCATAAATATTTTGGTTTCCGGACTCTAACTCAAAAATACTTCTGCCAATCAGTCTGAAGCTTAAAAGGGTTATAGGGCATCACCTAGGCTAGATTGCATTTGAAATCGGTGCCACTTTCAAAAACAAGATGGCCGCCATGGCCACCACTTGAAATTTAGTTTTCAGACTCTAACTTGACGCTTCTGCTGATTGATTTGAAACTTAACAGGGGGATAGGATATTACCTAGGCCAGGTTGCTTTAAAAATTGGTGCCACTTCAAAAAAGAAGATTGCCACTAAGGCTGCCATTTTGAAATTCTGTTTTCTGGACTCTAACTTGAAGACACTTCAGCTGATTGATGTGAAAATTAACAGGGTGGTAGGGCATCACATAAGCCAGATTACTGTTGTAGTTGGTGCCATTTGGAAAAAAGAAGATTGCCACTAAGGCTGCCATTTTGAAATTCTGTTTTCTGGACTCTAACTTGAAGACACTTCAGCTGATTGATGTGAAAATTAACAGGGTGGTAGGGCATCACATAAGCCAGATTACTGTTGTAGTTGGTGCCATTTGGAAAAAAGAAGATTGCCACTAAGGCTGCCATTTTGAAATTCTGTTTTCTGGACTCTAACTTGAAGACACTTCAGCTGATTGATGTGAAAATTAACAGGGTGGTAGGGCATCACATAAGCCAGATTACTGTTGTAGTTGGTGCCATTTGGAAAAAACAAGATGGCCAACATGGCTGTCATCTTGAAATTCCATTTCCAAGCTCTAACTCTAACGCCTCCACCAATTGATTTCAAACTTCACAGAGTGTTTGTCTGGTTCCCGTCTCCTCTTTTTGAGGCAAAGAAAGATCCTGTATTGCACACCATTTTATTCTCCAACTTTCTACCTTCCGGTCAGCCATTTTAGGGGTCAGTATGTTTCTCTACTGGACAACGGAAGAAAGATTAGAGCTCTGCACATGCTCAGTGTAATTTTTATCTTAATTTCCTTTCTCATGAGAGTATTGTCACCCCAAGGAAAATAACTTCTTTTTTTTCATAGGCCAAATAACAATGAGATAGCGAAAGTGTACTTCTGTATGTCAAGATCATTTTGGCCGATACCAGTCCCTTTTTCTGTGAAAACAGACTGGTGTCCAGTCTACATGGAGTGGTAGCACAGCACCCAGGCTAGGTTATTTTTTAAATTGGCGCCATCTTGTTTTTCTGTTTACAGACTGTAACTTGTAGAGATGCTTCTGCTAATTAATTCCAAACTTGACAAAGTGGAAAGACAGAAACCATCACTATTTTGACATGTCCATGACCAGTATCACAGCTATCACACAGCTATCACACAACTAGCATACATCCATCCTGTTGACATACAATGTACTAGTATGTGTTACCGTCCCTGATACTGATTTCACAACCCACCTTTAGGGTCTACAACCCCAGTTTTCTTGTCATTATTTGGATGACTGTGTAGATGATAAGATAATGTGGTATTTGGATCATAACTGATGTGGATAGATATAAATGAAATGTGTGGCAAATGGCCAATGGCATTGAAAACCCATTCCTGGAAGCATGCCTTTCAGAATAGTGTCATTGTCATATTTAATTTTGGAATAGTTGAAAATTGATTACTGTGTCAAAAATTTTTTGGTTTATAATTATCTGTTATGTAATATTCTGCAAAACAGAAAGAAGAAACTTTTCCTTCAGGGCATTTTTTACTTGAAACAATACTCTGTATTTATTTTTGAGTTTTTTATTGTAAATTTTTGTTGACTTCTGAAAGTTGTTTGGAAATGTTATTTATGTGTGTCAATGAATTCGTGTTGGTTTTCACTTCAGGTCGCTCCTTGGAGTTCTACACACCTGTGTTTGCCGAGCACCCTGTGTGGGTCGGTCTTGGAAATGAAAATCATTTGGTGTTCTCTGTGAAAGCCTGTAGGGAAGCCTACATGTACTTAGCTGCTTACTATGGTGTCACTGAGGCTGATGCTTATGAAATCGTCTTAGGAGCTGAGGAAAACACCCAGTATGATCCAGTTACAAAGATTTTTTTCCATTGAATAATTATTTCTTCAAAGAAAGTAATACAGAAAGAGCGCAGGAATTATACTTCTAGTTTAGTCTCTTCAAAGATACCTTCCACAGTTACAGATCTTTACAGAATTATACATATGAAAGTAGTTTCAATCTAGGAATAATTACAATTGATAATAGTTATATACATGTACAGCAAACTGAAAAGTGAAATGTCACCTGTGTTATGTTATCTGCTAACAATCGGTTTGAACAATAACGAATCTTTATTGGATGAGTAACCATTATTTCACAAGTTAGTTTATTCATCAGAACTGTTTAAGAGAGTCATGTGACCAGATTATGTGGCTGCTTGCAGGTGCCGTATACAGAGGGACAGGTGGGGTGAGCCAGACTATGTGGTTCAGGAGTCAGACACTGTCAGCTGTGAGGAAATGCGAAACTTCTGGATACAGTGGCATTCTGACTCTGGACTCATTATAGTTGGTCGTGGCCGTGTTCCTGGTATTGCAAGGTACAATTTGAAATTTTGTATTTTGTTCATACCTTACAAGGCTATGCTTCTGGTATTGCCTGGTACAGCTTGAAATTTTGTGCACTCTTACAGAAGTAATATTTGTATTAAATTATGTGTAATATTGCTTTACTTTTCAGTTTTATTTTTCAATATTTTTGTTATTCTTAATTTATTTTATTTTGTGTTATTCAAGCAAGATCTTTCCAAATTAATTTGTTGTTAATTCTCGGAACTTGATCTTTTACAACTCAGACTGTTATTATGCAAAATAATGAAAAATTGTAGCATGTATGAAATTTTAAATTTTACACATATAATAACGGGACTATATCATTGATTGAATAATCACATGATACATCAGTATGTTTAGCTTCTTTAACATGTTTGTTCAGAAATGCATTTACTTCATAAATTTCCAATGCAGGTTTATGGAATGGGCAGATCCAACACCAAGAACCATCCAGTACTTCACTCCAACAGGAGGCTTTGAAGTACCTTCCTGGTGGATGATTGAGAACTTTGATCGTGAGTGATTATATTTGTTGTACTTATTCTATACATTTTAATCAAGTGAGTGACTGTAATTTACCATCTAATTAACTGAAACAGTGACCAAAATGCATAAGTTTTTGAAAATTGTCCTTATTTTCTGCTTTCAAAATATTTCATGAACATATGTGTTTACTCAGCACCATAATAATCTCCAGTCTACAACAATATTCTCTTGAGGCTGGTTTGTTATCATGTGAAAAAGTAATTTTTACCTTTGTGTTTAATATTAAATATTTGCATGAAAATCTTGTGCATTTGAAAGATGTAAGTTGTATCATTCAGATATATTTTGATTATAAACTGTGAAAATAAGATATAAATATATAAATATAATGTTGCTCATGTGCTTTAATGATCTGCAGTATGCTTTCCACTTAATGCTGTAACTATCTTTATATGATGTTCTTCGCTATTTTTTTCAGCTTTTGAGTACAGTTTCCTCAGTTCTCCCAATGCAGTGAGTTTCTGGTTCCATCCCTCTATCTACTACTTCCCCTTCACTGTGCGGGCCTGTGGTCATGTGAAGGTCATTCTCAGCACTCATAACCTCAACATTGTCTCCTACACTGTGGAGCTGGGGGATGACAGTAACACCTTATCCCGAATCAGAAACGGGGCCACCATAGTGGCAGAGAAGAACACCCCTGACATAGTCAACTGCCAGAGAAATAAGGACTTCTGGCTCTCCTGGGATAACACTTGGCTCAGGGTGAGACACTGTCATACCGCTTGTATATATCTTTTAACTGTGAATTAGTCTGTAAGCGATGTTGATAAAGATTTATTTTTTGACATTAATTCTTTACATAAGAGACCAAACTGTGACATTTTCAAACAAAAATTTAACATTCTAAGGGAACAGGAATTGGTATAAGACATTGTCACTATTGAGTCTGGCACAAACATGGTCAAACTCACCAAAAACAATTCCTGGACAAAAGACTGGAGCTAGAGAATCTCTAAAAAAAATAAAGGTCAACAGGTTTAGACTACTGCTCAGTCAATGTGAATACTCATCTATATTTTTCTGTAACCTTGAAAGAAAACATTTTATTGCGTTAATACATTTTACCTAATAGGCAATTAGCTGTATTGCCAGTGCCGGCCAGCCCTGCCAAATGTCAGAAAAAGATGCCCTGTGTCTACACTGGTGAGACCGGCTAGGTTGCCATGATTCACTAGGTTGTGGTGCAGTACTTTCATCCTGGCTAAACATGACATCATCGCTTCTTTTTCATTTGGTTTATGAGCAGTGCAGACACATTTTGGAAAGCTCTCAAAAGTTGAAAGCATTCTTCTAATTTCTTCAGAAATAAACTTATTTTCATCAAACTTTTTGTGTACAAAGACTTCGAATCTATCATGGCATCACCAGGCCAGAAAAGAGGGGCATGTGGCCACGTAATGGCAGGATTTGGCCAGTACTCCCATTGTGTGCGCTGTCGCGACAAGAGTGATGGTACAGATCCTTGTATGATTCAACCAGAGTGTTCTTTTTTTCAGTGTAGTAACCATTGAATAATAATCCCAGCTTGCCACTCCATCTGACAAGGCTAATTGGGAAAAAAGATATTAAATCTTACAAGAAAGCTGACAAGGAAGACAATGGTGAGACTTCCTTCCTTTCAGATGCGGAAATCTAAGAGATCGACTCAACAAGTATCTACAAGTAGTTGTAAGCACTGGACCAGAAATGGTCGGAAAGGTTCTCAAGGTTGGAAGCTATGCTGGTGGCCAAGACTCTTGAAAAACCTGCAGAACATCCAATCTTCCAGACTGTCAAGGTGACACCAACCAAGGCTCCACCAGCCAGTGGACACTTGTGCCAGTGACCAGTGACCAAGCCAGCACCTACCAGGACCCCGCTTAGCAGCAACAGGTGAGATCGACTCAACAAGTATCTACAAGGAGTTATAAGCACTGGACCAGAAATGGTCAGAAAGGTTCTCAAGGTTGGAAGCTATGCTGGTGGCCAAGACTCTTGAAAAACCTGCAGAACAGCCAATCTTCCAGACTGTCAAGTTGACACCAACCAAGGCTCCAGCCAGTGGACACTTGTGCCAGTGACCAGTGACCAAGCCAGCACCAACCAGGACCCCGCTTAGCAGCAACAGGTGCCTTTTACGTCAGCTGCCACATCACCAGACTAGATACCGACCTTGACATGGACATAGATTCTAATCCGACCGACCAACCTCCTGTTAAGCTTACTAAAGAAGAAAGGGAGTTGTACGACCATGAGCAGGACTCTACTTTAGCCGAACCTGATCAAACTCTCTGAAAGGACAGACCTATTGAGCGACAGTGAGAGGCATCAGATCTTACACGAGTTGGACACACATCCTCGACTTTAACAGATCTGCCTTGTCAGCTGATGATAATCCATTTGTGAGACCAAAACAACTGACCAGCAAGTTATCAGTGAATTTCCCTCACAGATGACTGGCTGTGTAAGAAACTTGATAAGCTTAACATTATTTTGAAAGAATGCTATCCTTCTTGAAGTTCTGAGGCCGGAGGTTTATATTCAAGACACTGAGGTCACAGGGAAAGTGGTACAGAATTCATACTGATAAAGACAAAAGTTCCCTTCTTGGAACAGTGAATCTGCAAACCTGAATAGTAGTTCCAGCTGGATTGTCAGATCTTTAGTCCTGTCATCCACCCCACCAGCATCGAGACCCATCTCTCAAGAAACTCTAAAAAAGTGGGAGAAGGTGGCAAAGGAGTCCAGTTCCATCTGTAACCAAGCCACTGGGTTCAACTGATGCCTCACTAGTAGTAATCTCAATGGGTATCCGAATATCCGGTTACCCAATTGTATATTATCTGTCCGATTCAGAAATTACATACACGAGTACCCTATAATCTAAGCTTTTTAAAATAATAATAAATTTTATATCCCTGGTTGATATTTTTTCAGTGTTTTCAACATCTCAGGCCATACAAATGGAGTTACATGACCTAGCAGAAGTTAAAATAATACTTGAATGTAGTTTCGGAATTACAACCTAGCTTATTTGTCAGGTCGTTTAAGTAACTAGATCTCTGCAAAATGATAAAATACTGAGAAAATCAATTGTACTTGTGTTTTTTTAAAGTGTAGGTTCATTAATATGGCCATTATACAGAATTCTACATTTTCGGAATTTATTACATATTTTAATGCACTGACACTTTTCAAAGGATAATGCATAAACAACTGTGTTTTGAATGTACAGAAGTCTTATTTTATTTAACATTTCTTCCATGTCCTAGTGCTTTGAATGCTACAACAAGTGAGGGAAAAAACAATATTAAACTAATATACATTATTACTGTCATTCATTAAATAAAAAAAAGGTGGCAGATAAGAAATAAAGCAAATGGTGAATCCCATGATTTGTGTGAGTTTTAAGTTTGTAAATGTGTAGATTTTTGTAGCATCACCTATTATCACCCATTGGCAGCATGTGAGTCTTATTCTAGCCCGAAGGGATGATTATCTAGCTTACCTCAGATCTGGCATTATCCAGACACTCTTGCTGCTCCCACAACTGGACCCCTACACATGGCCACTCGTGTTCCAGATAATGTGTTCAAAAAGACTGAAGATGACATAGTACAGTACATAAACATCTTGTTCCCTGGTGCTTCACCTGCTCACAAAGGCACCTTTTGAACCCCGTAAAGAGTCTTCCTTGAAGCATTTGACCTTCAAGACTGTCTTTTTCTTAGCTCTAGTTCTGGCAAATGCAAAAGCGAGATCCGTGCTTGGCTAGACAAAAACATCAGACACCAGACAGACTGATGCAAGATGTATCTCTACCCCTGGCCCATCTTTCTTTCAAAGAATCAGTAGGCCAATGAGGGTCCAAATAGTGGGGCCCTAGTGGTTATTCCTGTCCTGGCCCCAACTCTGTAAAAATCACTCAAGGCTGATAGTTCCCTATGCCCAGTTAGAGCCCTGCGCCACTATTAGGATAGGACCTCCGACCTCAGGCAAAAATAGCAGCTGGCCTTTGCTGCTTCTAAGGACTTCAGTTGGGAGCTTCCTTGGACCAGTTGTTATCAGCCTGTCACTGGTAATCACACAACACCTTTACACAGTTTGACTTGAAGGATGTGGCTTGGGCTGACTCAGAGCTTTTTCTTCTGGGCCCTGTGTAGGTTGTCCAGCAAATAAACCACTAAACCAGGGGCGGATTTCATGAAAGGTCTCAGACTTAGCCCAGTCTCAGGCTGAGCCACTGGCTCAAATCTGAGCCTTCTGGCTCAGCTAAGTCTTTGTCTCAAATGGTTTTCACAGAAGGGGTCTCAGTTGAGACCAAGCTTATCAAATAACCACAGTGGTTTTCTGTGTCATGTGACCATTTTTGTAGTCAAAATATTCTACTGATGACATATATATTCCTTGTTTGACACATAATATCTCTGGTTAAATACCATTTTGCAATGGGGAACCTTGTAAACATGTAAAAACACCCAAAGACTACTTCAGGGGCTTGTTTTATATACTTGTACCCTATTTTCAGCCATTTCAAATTTTGAAGTGAAGAAAAAATTATGGCGGCCATATTTGAGCCTTTGTTTACAAAACTTAAGCCCACTTTCTACCAGTCTCAACATTTGAGCCTGTGGCTCAGCCAAAGCTGAGACTGAGACTTTTTGTGAAATCCATTAAGGCTGAGCCCATGGGCTCAAGTAAAATATTCCAATAATTTGAGACAAAAGTCTCAAGTTTGAGTTTGAGACCGGGTTAAGACCTTTCGTGAAATCCGCCCCAGATATGTTTATGCAGCCTGTCACCTTACCCAGCAGGGTTTTCAAGGTGGCATGGCCTGTTTTGACTATCATCACTTCCTCAAGGACCTCTCCAGGGACTGAACTCACACCTCTCCTCTGCTACCTTAGCGGATGTCTGTAAAAAAAAGAGGAGAAGCAAAGCTGGTTACTGCGTGGACACTGGCAACTGACCAATGGGACTGACTGATGTCCTGTTTCAGGACCCTAGTGCCTTTGTTTGAGTTCAATTTAGAGTCCCTAGTAAGTTACCCACCTTTCAAGTGGTTGTTATTCTAAAATTGTCCATTAGGTAAGATGTATATAATACAATAAAATTGCAAATTTAATAAGTAGATCAAATTTTTATAAGTTGCCAACCCCACATTCACCTCACTAGGGGTTGCTCAAGGTTAGATTGATGATAAAAGATGCCATAATGCCAGGAAGGAAGTACTGTACGCCACATAGTGGATAGTGGAGACACAGGATGTCTTTTTGGACTTTGTGTGACTCCGGCTGGCACTGGGAACATAGCTAATTGTTCATTAGGTATGATATTAACTTAAAAAAAAATTTTATTCACTTATTAAATGTGCAATTTTGAAAAGACTATTAAATAATTAAGTTAGCAAATAGTTTGTTTGTGTCTGAGCAATTTTTACACTGCTTCATAAATCTTTACTGAAAAAAAGTATTGTATCTTAGAAGAAGAAGTGATTCTTAAAGACCTGTTCAAAAATGCATCTTAACAAAATTGAAAAAAGGCTTCTGTACATTAATAACTATATGAGAGCTGGTGCATGTATTTAAAAATGAAATGCAATAAAGGCCCTGGTGTAGACTGAATAATGGCAAATACTTTAAGGCTTTCTTTAGAAGTTTAAATACATTACAAGAAATGTATTTTGATCGGGCTTTCAAAAGGCCAGCTATCTAACACATTTTTGCCAAAGGGTGATAGATTAGAGAATGATGAAGTACTGTAGACTTATATCTTAGTTTAATCTATCAGATTGCTGTATTTGTGGGCTTCTATATTTTGGTATTTCCTGTTTTTGATAAAAAATACCACTCTAATATCTGTTTCGTCTTGAAATTGTCAATGCGCATGTACCGGGAGTATAAACAAACTAGATGGTGTTTGCTAGATATGTTACTGTAACATCACATTAAGATGTACATGAAAAAGATTGATCCATGATTAGCAAACATCCAAAACTACAGTTTAATGCAAGTACATTACATTCATTTACAGAGTTATTCAGTGTGTGGATATGTAATATGTAACTACTATGTTCTGAATGGTACAAGATAATGATAAAACAGCTTGTTTTGTGTTTGTGAAAATTGGATTCATTCATTGGGGACATTTTAAAATTATAATAGTGACATGTTAACTGCTACTGATGTATTGACATGTCAAAAGTTGCACGTCAGCATCTTCTGCAGGTCATTATATTCAAATCTGGTGACCTATATGGTTTGTGCTTGTTTCTGTCTCTTGTGGCATGAATTGACTTAGACCATTTCTGCTCCAATGAGCAGGATGCAAGTCTGACACAGGTTTACCTCCCTACATTTTTACTCCTTCATAAAGATGGATACATGATTGTAAAATACCTTTACCAAAGGTACAATACGCTTAACAAAGTAAAGAATGGGGCCCTGGTCATAAGTTAGAAATTGGGAAATGTTTTGTATCTATTCAACAAATGTTAAATATTAATTAATCTGTTAAAATAAAAAAAATGCCACAATAGTGGAAACTTCATTAAAACAGAATGAGGGTTGCCTTGACATTTGGCCTTTAACATTCAGTGATACCAACAGTGCAACTTGACATATACAACACTGTCTTTGGTACAATTTATTACAAACAACTATTAATATCATATATTTGAGGAACATGGTAGCCACTTATTTAATGATATGCAACTTGACATCTCAGTGCCAACTTTCTCAAATTTTCAGGTTGGGGAGGATCAGATTTACACCAAAGAATTGATGTCATGGCAGATGCCCAACAACCTCACCATTGTAGGGGTTGGTCTGGGCACATTTGCTGATACAGAGGGGGAATGGCTTTTCAGTTCTGCTTTTGGTTAGTCATTCCAAACCATATTCCTTGTCTGTGTTCGAGTTTACTTACACAATGTATCAAATGAGTACAAATATTCAAAGACCAAGCGCACACTTGATTTTTAATGTCAGGTGCCCTTGGCAAGTGGTGTCCAAATTACACTTTGAAGTTTGCATTCTAATATTAATATATGTAATTCTTTATTTACTTTGAGTTTTTAATTTAACTTTCACAATAACGAAAACACCTGAATAGTCTCCATACTTCAGTGTTTGTCTATTTTTTCAGCCACAAGTGTGGAAGCTCTGACATCTGATGAGTACAGCTTAGACTCAATCTGGTACAATGTGGACAGTGCTGCAGAATACCTATTATTCTCTGTGCATGCTTGTAAAGAGGCACACATCATCCTCTCTCAGTGGCCAGGTGGGGGCTCTCTTTAACTTTCTTATATCTATCATTATTTCAGTACTAAATGTTCTTCTTAGCTATGGTCATTTAAATTATGTTCAAAATGAATACTGCAAATATCAAGTATAATATCTTGCACTCTGTCATTTTTCAGGCATTTCTGTGAACAATACGTATGAAGTTGGTATTGGGGGCTTTGGCAACACTATGACATCCATTAGAGATGAACCACAGGGAGACCATATGGTACTTTGCCATTTGTCTGTGTGGACCCCTTATTGCATACTCAGTCATTTTGTTTCAGTATTTATGAACCCCTTATTGTCAGTAATCATTTTCAAATTTCTTGAAATGTTACTCTATGTGTATTTCTTGTGATTGATTTTAATTTCTCTCTACCTCTTTATTGCATTATGTTTCCACATGTATATAACCCTGTTTGTACATAGCTGAAATATGCTACATATGAGAGGATATCTGATAATGTAGCTTACTATAATCCAAAGTTACTCTTCCTTCATGGTGTCATCAAAGGAAGCCGATCTTCTCACCTAAAACATCACACAATAACAGTATATATTTACATAAAAATACAATATGGTGATGCATGTGCAAGAGTAACAGTTAAAAAGGATTTACTTCATGCATTTTTGTAACATATTTTTATGTAAATTACTTAATCATGACTTATTAATAGTCTGTCAAACATATAGACTTGTTAAATGTTTGAATTAAGGATATTTATATTCAGACATTCACTATACTGGTAAACATCATTCACTCTGATTTGGTATTTTGTGAAAATCATTTCTATGAACAGTAGTTAAGTTTTAATATGCCATTCTATGGCACAAGAAGTCCTTGCTTGTTAAAAGAACAGTTTGTGCAGTCCATTGAATTTCAACCCATATGTTTACACATGTGTAATGCTTTGTATTAACAGAATCCTCCAGTCATCATCAATCAAAGATAATACATAAGAATTGCATAAAACATCATAACGCTGTATTTCTTCTTTTTGCATGTCATCATCCTATGAACTCATACATGAAACTCATTTTTACTCATAATATTTATAAATATTGAGTCATTAATATGTACACATTTAGTCAATACTGTTAATTGAGTGGCAGATATGTTCATAACTCTCATCAAATTGCAAATTTCCTCTATCTAAGTATGTAAAATTGTGTTTTTCCTACTGATATGTCATGCCATGGATATATTTATCCTCCAAAGAAATAAAGGTTTTGTGACCAAGGAATATTATTAAATTTATCCTTCTCTATATTACAGGCTGTAAAATAGTTATGTTATTCTGTGTAGAAATAAAACCCTGGCTTTAACTGATATCAAAAGTGTCATTTTACATCCATTTTCTAGAAATGGTCATACATGTTGTAAGTATTTTGTACATGTCATCCTGAAATGAATTCATATTTGACCTTCAAGGTGAAAGTATCATGATAATTTGTCAAATCACAAAACCTTTAAGTTCAGACAGTAACTTTGAAAGGACTTTTACTATTTCTTTACTGTAAAAATCATTTTTAACTATAAAAGCCTGGTCCCAGTTATATCTTGAAAACCATAAGGTGTAGGAAGTTGATACATTGTAGGCAAATTGGTTTTGGAGTGTAGATGTGCAATGTCAAACTTTGAACATGGTGTGACCTTTGACCTTCACTCTGCCAGAACACATCTACATATGCCATATTTGAGACATATTTCTCCTATCATAAAGCTATATGGATTGCTACAACTTTTTATTACATGTATTTTTTACTTAGCTCAGCTATCACCATTGGCAGCTATACTTCAGTTAATAATTTTGTGTTACCTTGGTATTGAATTGTCTTCTTTGAATCTTTCTCCTAACTTACACTTGCTCTCTCTCAGGTTTTAGTTCTCTTGCACCTTTGCATAACTTACACTGTCAGTTGTGAAAGTGTCTTAATCTTATTTCACTGGTATATCTCATGGTCTCCAACACTATTTCTCCAGGCATGGGAAATCTGTAATACTATTGTCTCAGTACTTTGATTTAGCACTTCTCTACACAACCAGTCTTTAATATAGGAATAAAAGACATATTCGAGTGCTTTATGATGGTTTTAAACTATCGATCGGCTACATTAAAGCCACGAAGCCCGAAGGGTTACATTAATAGTTTGGTAAAAATAAGCAGTAAATCTTACGCAAAAATCCAATACCATGTTGGCTGTTCTATCAGTGAAACATACATAGCGATATCTAGGGTAAAAAAGTAAGTATTTTTGTCACTCTATTTTCATAGAATTTGTTATGAAATATTGAGAGATTGTCACTGTAGATGCTTTCAATTTTTTGTAAAGGGATGATGTACGTAGAATTCAACAGCGTTGATTTATTTACCGTTCTATATTCGCGATTTCTGAATTGCGCAAAAAGACGTGTCCAAGGTCACTGCGCAGCCTACCATTTTAGAATACAGTATCATGCACATACAGATTTAAGTGGCTTTTTGTTTTGTTGCCTCCATCAATTGAAATAAAATTGATACCATTCCCCTTATATAATTGCTTTGTTACACAGCTGCCTGTAAAGCTCTGCACATGTATTTTTTTCCTTTGTAGTTTTGTAGATCTCTTGCATATTATTCATTACATCACTTGCTTTGTTCAGTCTGTCATTTAAATGTCTTGCATATCTGGTCCTTGTTTTATTGTTTAGTTTAAACATCTTAGTCCATTTGTTTCATGGTTCAATCTGTTGTTTGAACATCTCATTTTTACCCCACAGCCCTTAAGGGCTGTCGGGTATTGTATTGCACTACGATGTGGGACCAAGTGCTATCTGGAAAGGCTGTTTGCTGCTCGGCCAACTCAAGAAAAATGAGCATGATAATGACTGAGTGGTCCATTTGGTGGCAGCACCTGTTGTCTCAGGTTGGCATAGATAGTAATGTAGGGCACAACTTCCTTCTTGTCATTGGCCACCATATTGCTAGAAACACAAATTTTCCAAGATGAATTTACGGTTTTTATGTCGTCACTCTGCAGTGTGGGTGTACGCGTCCGCGTACAGGTCTGCATACACGTCTGCGTGAACAACTTCTCTTCCTAAACTACAATACCCAGAGACATGCTGTTTTTTTAAAAGATACCTTAACTATCGAAGATGAAAAATTGTTCAGGCCATGCAGATCTGTTTGTTTGTCTGTTCCCCAGAGTCATTACAAGTCAGGTACCCCCACCCAAAGTGTGAAAATTTCAACCCTTTATCACAATTATCTCATTCACTATTGCAGGCATTTTTCTCATATCTTGCATATATGTACTAGGCCACTAGTAGATTACCTTGTGTGAGAATTAGACCTGGATTTGCCTTAATTTTTTTATTGATTTTTAAAATAATTTTTAATGCAATAAAATTCATGAAATCATGCACTAAAACACTTACACTAAAACAGATTGGTCTCTGGAACCGGCCAAGTTAAACAGCACGTTTAGTAGAGTGGCCAGACGTAGTTTGCCTTATGCCCCAACCTCCCATACTTTTAGCCAGGACACTTTAAGATGGTGGGAGACAGCATTCCGGGAACAATCAGTGATGTGTAACCAGGCTGCTGGTCTATCAAGGTGTCTGACAAAAGTACAGGACTCTATGGTTACACAATTGAAGTCACTCTGGATGGATAAATCCAAGGGCAAGTCAGCAGATAGAACGCAGCAGGCAGTTGAAGAGCTTGAATATTTGGTGACCTTCAACCGTCTCTCAGAGGGTCTCTCAGAGGGAGTATTTATCAGCATGGCTAACCTCACTCTGGCACGTAGGGACAGCTATTTAGAGTTTGTACGTGCTGGAGTAAAGCCTGATACCTTAACTGCCTTATGTACAGCACCAGTCCATCTTCACTCACTGTTTCCAGACAGTTTACTGGTCAAGGCTGAAGATGAAATATCACGTAGCAAAGAAAGGCGTTCTTCTGGCAGTTCACAAAGTAAACCCAGATGTTTTCATCCGTACATTTCCTCAAGTGGCAGATCAACACAACAACTGGACCAGAAGCCCACTACACCTGCTTGGAAGCAGATTAGAGACCGGCAAATTGGACAGAAAGGTTGTGGTAAAGCCTCAAACTTCACTCAAAAGCCGTCCAAGGGTTCAAAGAGGAGTAAATGACAATTACTGTGTCTTAAGTGTAGCCGGAGTGAAGGACTCTGTACATGTATCCGGCAAGAGGAAAGATTTGAACCCTTCACCAGTGACCAGCAAGAGCGAGACTGTATTTTTACATGTAAACTCTAGTGTTGCAAATGTTCATTCTGTCACTGGGTATGAAAGTCTGGCAACAAAGACAAATTTGGAGTCGGATACATCCCACACCTGGTTTAGAACTCAGACGGTCACCCATGCACGTACAACACAGCCCATTGCTGTTTAACTTCAGTAATGAGATGCCTACTCATCACATTGCGCCAATTTTCAGTCCAGTTACAAAAAAAAATGACAAAAGGGATTTCCAGAAGTGCAAGCCTCGCTAGAGCTTGCACTTAACAAGTAAAGTGTCTGGGGTTTTACAGCTGACTATTTCCAGTTTCAAAGCCAAATCAAAGATGGATGCAAGTCATACACCTGAGCAAGGTAAACACCCGCTTGAAGGTGGAGAAATTTAAAATGGAAACACCAGAGTTCACAAGGGCCTCTCTGGCTCAAGGGGAACAGGTCTCCTTAGTAGACCTCTCAAGTACCTAGCTTTACATTCCCATCTACCCAAGATCAAGAAAGTTCCTTTAGTTCACTCAAAAATCCCAGATTTACCAATTCACCTTTCTGCCCTTAGGTTGGCCACAGCCCTACAGGTCTTCACAAAGACAATCAAAGAAGTGAAGCTTGTGACCCTGTCCAGGGGATACTAGTACCTGGATGACTGGATCATAAGGATTTCATCCCAGAGAGAAGCACTCCTGAATACAAATACCATTGTGAACCTAACAGAGTCATTGTGGTGGATTAGGAACCTAGAAAAGTCATACTGGACTCAGACCCATGTGTTTTTCCTTTGTGGGCTATAAATACCACCTAGATTTAGCCCAGGTAAAACCCACTCAAGACAGTTGGCTGGAGCTTGCAGGATTTGAACCTGAAAATAAAGTCAAAGTATAGTTTGACTGCAAGATGTTTGATATCGCTAATTGGGTTGCTAGCATTGACAGAAATAATGGTCCCAGTGGTTCACCTTCACATGAGACCTTTTCAGTGGCAGAATGCTCACAAAGTGTGTTACCAGTGATTATCCCTGCATAAACCACTATAATAGATAGACAGTTAAAAAAGGACAGAACCCTTTGCTTAGTACAGGCCCTGAGATACTATCTGGATGGCACTCAGGATATCTGAGGTGCTAGATCCTTACTTTTCATATCCTTTAAGAAAGCTCATTCTTCAGATATTAGACCTGCTACTCTGTCTTCATGGTTGACGCAAACTATGGTCATATGATACAAGTGGACCAACAAGCCCTGGACTTAGTCCAAGTCAAACCACAAAACATTAGAGCCTTCACAGCTTCTAAAGAGATTTGCGGTGAGGTCTCAGTGGACCAAATCATGAGTGCTTATCTACAAAAGGTACAGAACAACTTCACAAATTTTTATCTAAAATACTTACCATAGTCCGTACCTGGGTCTGGGCCGTGGCAGCTCTACAAGTCCTAGACATTTCCTCTCAGAATAGTCATCCTTTAGGGGGAAAAAGAAGGTGGGGTCTCAGCCTCTGCAACCAAGCCTTAAAGAGTCTTAACAACCCAGGAACATCAGGTACTGCGGATACCAACTCATGATATCTGGTCAGAGTGTCATGTTACTCTTTTGTCGTTACTTAATCTGTACTAATTTTGTGATGACAGAGGTGACCTAGAATGTAACATCCATTACAAATTATAATTTTATGTCTAAACAATGAGTGGCATGAGTTGGATTCAGCACTTATTCTCACATGGTAAGCTATTGTAGAGCAAAAAATTGAAAAGTTTAACTACCTAAATATAGCTGTTGTAAGCCACAAGCATACCATGTGGACTCACCAGAGTTCCACCCTGTATCCTGCTGTATTACAGCTGAGGGCAATGGGAAAAATTCCAACTCCAAGAAGGAAGTTGTGTACTACGAGTTGGTCGAGTGGCAAGCGGCCTCCCTAGATAGCACTTAGTCCCACAATTCGTAAGCTTGTAGCTTATAAAAGCAACATTTAACTACTTAAAATTTTCAAGTCCATATGTTTCATGATTCAGTTTGTAGTTTAACCATGTCAGTCCATATGTTTTATGCTTCAGTCTGCTGTTTAAACATCTCAGTCCATATCTTTCATGATTTAGTCTTTAATTTCATCATTTCAGTTTATATCTTTCATGATTCAATCTACAGGCTGAAGCCTCTACCCCTGACATCCTGTCATGTGATGAGGTTCTCCCTTTTTGGATCAGCTGGGAGAATGGCTTGATTGCTGTTGGCAGAGGATACAATGTGGGCTCTGACAGGTATGACTGATCAATGATTGTTTACAGACTGACAGGTTTGACAAGACATTGTGTACAGTTTGACAGGTATGACTGGTCAGTGATCATGTACAGGCTCACAGGTTTGATATTAATGATTGTGGACTTCCTTACAAGTCAGTCACTATGTACAGACTGACAGGTATAACTGGACGACGCTCTGGTATGACTGTGTATGCACACACTCTTTTCAATTCCTGTCACTACCAAGGTTGATTTGGAGAAATTTTTTTTAAAAATTCATTAAAGGAATATTAGATCTGACAGCTATGTCATTCAGTCTGAACTCACCAGTGTTAACATTTGACTGTATCTTCTAAGGTCAAACTATAACAGGTTATGTACCAAATTTATGAAATTTAAGTGAGGAGTAAAAGCTCTGGTATTTCAGTTTAGAACCAATGAGGATTTGAGAACTTTTAAAAATTTACCAAATGAGGCCTTAGTAATCATAGTTGTGACCTTTATTTTTTTTTTGTAAAGTTAAATGTTTGTCAAAATGTTGGTAAATATATATTGGATGTTTTTAGTTGTATTGTTTAATTTTATATTGCGTAATATTAATGTGGTTTTGATCATGCTGAATGTGATAGGATATTTGTTGGTACTTAGGATTGTTGCATGGCCTGATCCAGAACCTCACCGTGTTGGTGGAGTTAGCTTCGCTACAGGATGGGATTCTTCTGGTGCTTGGCATTTAGAAAACTCGGGTATTTTTTTTTAAATTTTGTACCAACTAAATGATATGTGTAGTAAAAGTATTTGTTCATAATATATAGCTTCTTTAAAAGGATTTCTTTTTGATTGTCTTTGTAACATAGGTTTTTGTATGTTGCAGATTTAAAGTATAAAAATGAATCAAGTTCTCATACTTACTTGGAATTTCATTATTTACAAGTACACACAAGTATTCATATTGTTGAAAACTTTACAGCAAATATAATTTGTCAAGCATAGTGCTGTGATAAAGACACATGTATCAGTAATTCCCCTTCTGTATGATATAAACAGAGTCTGGCATTTTGGTATCTGTGTTTCTAATTATTGTGTTACTGATGCAGCTACAGGTAACAAGCTGACCATAGGGACCCCTGATGTAGGCTACCAGTACACACACAGCTGGCTGACCACTTCTGGTGTGTTCCTTGAGTTTGAGGTAATGGCCTGCAGTGACGCTCACCTACTCTTCACCCAGATCCCAGGAGACCCCAACTCCAACAGTGTGGAGATAATTCTGTCTGGATTCAGTAACACCAGGTCAGTGGGCAAAAAGACTCCATTAGATTGCAGTAACATCAGATCAGTAGATAACAGCTTCTGTTAGGTTTCAGTAATATCTGGCCAGTGGAGAACAGTTTCTGTTAGAATTCAGTAACATCTGGTTAGTAGAACACAACTTCTGTTAGGATTTACTAACACCAAATCAGTGGAAATCAGCTTTTCTCAGGACTTAGTAAGACAAGGTGAGTGGAAAGAAAAACACTGGCAGGATGTTGTACCACCAATAATTATTTAACAGGTTGGTACCATTCAAAAAACAGTAATTGTTTTCTTATTAGGATTCAACAACACTGGACAGGTTGATAATGTGGTCTTGTGTAGAATCGTGAGAACAGGGTGTGAAACACTTTAAATCACATGTAGTGTCTATTTATTGACACTTTCTACACCTGAAATATTTTTTACCATTGCCAACCTCACTGTCATGCAATTTCAGTTCTTTTTGGTGTGTATAATAAGAATGGTATAAAGAGCTTCATTAAGTTTTCAGATATTTAAGTAAATAGTCCCCTTTTCATGCTTCTGTCCACAGGTCTGAGATCAGAAAGAGTGGAGAGGTGAAGGCCAGTGCCGACACTGTAGAGTATCTTCACTGTAACACCAGCAACCCCTTCTATGTGAGCTGGGAAGGCAATCTGATTAGAGCAGGGCAGCGAGGATGGACAGAGCCTGCCTTCATGCAGTATCAGGATGACTCAGGCCTTCAGATCAATGCAGTCTCACTCAGTACAGGCTTTGGAAGCACTGGACGTTGGACCTTCACTGAAGACTATGGTCAGTGGGAAGTAGATTAATGAAAATTTCTTTTCCAAAATCATATAAAATATTATGTTTACTAACTGTTTTTATTAAATGAATAGGTTTTAATTTGTGATTATAATCTTTTGAATAATTCCTTGTGTGCTAATGTGTAAATATTGTGTCATGCAATTTTTTGAGCAAGTAGTACCAGATAATTGCTACATATTTAAGTTTTTCAATGGATACTTTTTGGTAGTCAAGAGACTTTCACACTTAACTCTGCATCTTGCTGAAATTCCATGTTTTATATTTTTCAGAGCAAGGTCTGAGTTTCAGGACAGACGGCCAGATGGACAGCTTTGGTATAAAAGACTACTCACGGCTGTGGATGCCAGCATTTGACAAGGCCTATATTGTGTTCAAGGTTAAGGCCTGTGAGCAGGCGAGAGTGTTCATGTCACACATACTGGGTTCCCAACAGGGAGACAGCTATGAAGTGAGGCTAGGTGATAACCAGAACCAGCAGGTCTCCATCTACAGATCTGGAGAGCAGAGTGAGTACAAGTGGAGAAAGTTCTACAGATTCAGAGACTTGTGCAGAATCCACCAGCAAGTCTTTTGTGTTAAAAACTAAATATACATCCTCATGCAAGTTATTAGTATGATCATTATTAGTCAATCTTATCACTCATGGAAAAGGTTTCTATGTGTACCTAATGTTTTGAGCTAGAATTGAATTTGGTTCAATTTTTTTATCTGTACATTTGATTTACATCTAACAAAAAAGTCTATAACTCTCTTTCAAAAATATAAACAACAAAGAATTTCTCTGGGTGTATTTTTGTAAATTCTGAGTCCTGTGAGCCAGACCTGTTGTATGATGAGACATGTACATTGTTGGTGTACTGGGTGGTATGGAAAGTGAAGTGGTGAGGTTATGCTAGAGTGTGGTATGGTTGTATCTTACTGTGTACTTTGTTACAGAGAAGTCTGAGTCCCATGGAACACAACTATCCTGTGATGAAGCACGTGCATTCTGGGTGCACTGGGCAGCGGGTGAGGTGATGGTGGGCCGGGGGGCGGTGGTGCGACAAGATCTGATGATGGACTGGCTAGATGATCAGCCTCTTAGGATACAGGGAATTGCCTTTTCTACAGCCAATAATGTTCAGGGAGACTGGTACATCTCCAACCCCAGAGGTGAGCCCAGCACTGCATGTGCAACATCAAATATATAGAGCTGAACCCTGGCTATTAACCAGTATATACTGTATAAAACCCTAACTAAATGAACTATGCATTGTAAATAACTCATCAGTCATGTAAATATCACATGTGTCAGTATTTATTACTTCTGCCGAGGAGGATATGTGGCAGCATTCATTTGTTTGTCTGTTTGTAAAATAAATCAAAAAGTTATAGACAGATTTTTATAAAATTTTCAGGAAATGTTGACAATGGCACAGGGAGCAGATGAATTGATTCGGATGGTGATCAAGACTTTGTTTTTAAGTGTTTTTTTTACAATTGCACTCACAAGCAATATTAGACGTGTTGGGCCTTGGTGGGGGTATACCTTCTCCAAGTGCTCTTACTATATATAAAACACTTTTATTGTGTGCCTGTTTTCTGTTCACAGGAAATGTGTATATGATCCAAACCACCACAGAGTATGACTTCACACAGGCGGTGCTGGACACTAACACAAACCACCTGACCTTCAGTGTGCAGGCCTGTAATGATGTACACTTGGCCCTGTCCTCAAGCTCTGACATAAGCCCCCAGAATACGTATGAACTGGTCGTTGGTGGCTATGGAAATAGCAGGTTAGTATTGTCCATACTTAGTGCTCAGTAATACATGTGATTTAAAACAAAGGATTATTCTTATAATTTATTATTATGCGTTCAGTACATTTCTATCTTGTTTGTCTCTGTTGCAAAAATATATTTCGGTGATCACAGTTTCCCTCATTTTATGACATTATAATGTAATGGTTTTATCTCCATTCTTTTGTTGGAGTTAATTTTAAATTTCTGGGTGAATAACATTGTTACCTTGATTTCGAGAGTATATTGCCTCTCATACTATGTCATGTTTTGTTTGGTTGTGGTACAATTCTGTATTATGACAGATACCAGTGTCCCATTTCAGTCTGATTTTCCTGTTTTTTACACTATAGGAGTGTGTTACGCAGAAATCCACAGGGAGAAGAGTTGGTTGGTGCAGACACACAAAGCATCCTCCACTGTAACCGCATGAGAACATTTTGGGTCTACTGGCTCTCTGGAAGCTCATCAAGTGAGTTCATGTCTCACTGAAAAGGCAGCAGCACAATAGCACAACATTATAAAACAATTGCCACCTGACATAAAGGAAATAATACTTTTACAATTATTCAGACAAAACTAACAAGAATATCACATTTAAAAGTTAGAGTCATTTTAGATCCAATAATATCTTGTATTCTAACAACTGAGTAAGGGTGTATGTATTGCAGCAACCATTGCATTTGGTGCTGGGGACGTGCTGGACCATAATACCCTGCTGAGGTATGAAGACAGTACAGTACAGCGGGACATCAGACATTTAGCCCTCTCCACGGGATGGAATGCACAGGGACTCTGGGAGGTCTCAGAACTGGGAGGTGAGGGAATACATTCAGTAAAACAATCTAGGAATAGCCTTTGAAGGCATATATCTGAAAAATCTGAATAATATTGGCGATAACATTATTCTTTAAAATGTATTACACCAGCCATTGCATGGAAAATTCATAATTGAAAAAGAAGTTCTGTTGCCCTATTATCTAATTTCATGAATTTCATTTTTAAACCCTTGTGGTATTTTGAACCCTTTTGTCATTTTTTATTGACCTATAATTTGTCTACAGAGATCAAAAGACTGTGACATTCCTTACATCAGTGAAAACTTTTGCAGGTCATCATCTGCGAGTGTTTGCTCACTCATCTAAGAAATACAACACGACCTATGTGACCACTTTGGACAGCACCGGGGCAGTGGTGTATGTGAGGAGTTGTCACAGTGCTCATCTGGCTCTGTCTGCAGTCCCTGGGAATACTCAGACACTCACATATGAGGTAAACACCACATATTCTCATGCACATACAAAATAGGTTGCCATGCATCTCGGGTAGCCTCATATCTAGCAGTCTTAAAGGTGTTCTATATATAGCTAACTTTTGTGAAGACATAACACTTCAAGACAGAAGCTACTTAGAATTAGGTGGAAGTAAAACTCATACACATAACCATTTCACTTTTATTTAGTTCCTTTTGTTACAGATTGTTTTGGGCCACAATAACAATGAAATATCATACATCAGGGACTCAGTTGGTGGGTCTAACAAAGACTCTTACAGTGGACCTGTACTGGACTGCAATAACCTGGCTCCTTATTGGTTGTATTGGGGAGACGGACACATCAGAGTTGGACAAGGTAATTAGCTTCAGTAAATTTTAGTATCAAAAGTAGATTTCTCATGATATTTTATCAAGTTTCAGTTAGTACTTTTCTGTTGATGCCTATGTATACTGGGTTGATGATTGTAGGTACCAGTAGTTCAGAAGGACAGTTTATGGAGTGGCAGGACCCCGGGCCTCACCAGGTGAATGCTATTGCTGTGGCAGGATACCAACAAGATGCAGATTTCCAGTTCCTCAATGAAGGTAGAACTTCTTAGTGTAGCAGACATTTGACATATTTGTTTATTGTCAACTGAAATGTGTAATAAAAAACTTCCTGAATGAAATATACAAATAAATATTTTGGAATGAAGATGACAATGTTTTACAAGACTTAATAGTATATTGTAAATCTACATAAGTGATGTATTTTTAAATATGTCTAACATTGGATATTTTACTTTATTATCCCTACCTAAAAAATTCATGAAATGCTGTTAGATATATTTCTGCACCAGTGAACATTATAACTCCATTTGTTGAATTGCAACTTCTACATCATTTCTGTATGGATTTTAATGCAACAAAACTAGCTGAAGCTCTGGGAAAATACCTTTCTAATGAATAATGATATATTTAACATATTTTTAAATAACATAGTTTCTAAAATAATAATGCAAAAATGGTTCTTGTTGATGAATTTCAGAACACCAATCATCCATAGTTAAATAAAGTGGGTATACCAAATAAGTATGCCCTGGTCTGTGTGTCTGCATAATTAGGACAAATATGACCTGTGGTGGATGGTGAATAACTGTGGTTTACCTTGGACAACATATTTCACACTTTCTATGTTGAAGCAGTTGGTGTTGTAGTAGAGTCAGTATAAGATGTGATTTGTTGTGTTTTACAGATGTTACTGCACCACCAACTCATATTCCCAGTAGCAGCACCACAATCACAAGCACAGAAAGTAAGATTCTCATTATATTCTCATCACACAGCGTTTACTTAGTCATAAGTAAACATAATTAATATATTAAAGCAGTTTTACCTGCAAGAGTCAACAAACTCAACTGGCTTTAATGTATAACAAATTATCTCTCTGCTTGTGTAGTTATATGTAATACCTTTTATATTCACTGCAGTAATGCCCTTTTCACAAATATATCAGTTACGTGGGACTCTTGGTATGGTGAAAACTCCATATTCACATAAGAGGGCTGTTCCATAATTGCAATCTCATCATAAACGTACTTCACATTTGGAAAAAAAAATTAAATTTTTGTGATCCATTTGTGTAGTTTGAGATAGGTTTAAGATTGGTTCCTGATATTTACTGATCAGGGATCGAGGGGGTTGATGTAATAGATGTAATAAAAAATAATAAAAAAGTAATAGTTTGAAATATAGTGGTAATAATAATAGATGTGAATGTAATAGAAAAAGTAATAGAGTAACAAGTAATAGATTCTGTGTATTACTTTCTGTTATATTAAAATTTCATTTTAAATGTGATCAATGTTTTTTGTTACCAGTAATAGATCAAAAATTTTGGAAAGTAATAGTAGTGGTGATACATTGTAAAGTAATAATAATAGACTCTTTATAATAGACTCCATCCATATTTCAAACATTTAATACTGTTGTAATCTGATCCTCCAAGTGTTGTCATCGCAAAGTAATCAGGCAGTATCGGAACTTTCATACACAATCACCCCAATTGTAGTTTGTGTTGGGTTTAAGATCATTCAGATTGAAAAGATCAACCTCAAAAACAGCAAAAATGAGAGGTCGTACTCAAATCAGGGAGATGATCACAATAATAGAAGTGCCCTGTAATAGAGTGATTCATTCTTGAGATGTGTCTCTTCTTTATGCAACTATTACACCAAACCTTTTAAGTTCAATAAACTGATTGATCAACTGGTAAGTAACATTTGATAAATGTCATATTTAATGGTGGAGTTGCTATTTTGACTTTTGTTGCTTTTTTCAGGCACCACGTCATCTACCACCGACTCCTCCAGTACTTCCAGTACTACATCCAGCACTACATCCAGCACTAGTTCAACAAGTACTTCCACCAGATCCTCTCCCACAACTACCACATCTTCTGGAGAGGGAGAGATTCCTCCTGATACAGGTATAACTCCAAGCCTTCTAACTGCTTGCCTGTCAACAAGTAGCTGTGTCTATAATGATAGGCAAGCAGTTGACAAGATATCACTCTACTGAGATTAAGCTGAAATAACATCCATTGTGGGCATGTTTCTATTTAAACCCATTCCTCATGTTCAGAATTACTGTCTGCTGTCATAAAAGGAGAAATTTGTGAATAGCAAAGGCGGCTATGGTTGAATTATTATGACACTTGACAAAGTTGCTGAGATACTGTCATCATCATGGCCTTTCAATTTTGTGGCATCCGGATCAGCCTGTTCATCTGTATATAATATTGCTTTTAAGTGAAGTACCAATACTGGTGATCCCCCCCCAACCATAAAGTTGGAGGGGGATATATTTTCGCTCCCCCCCCCCCCCCCCCCCAACTTTTTGCAATAGAACTAAACCCCAATTTTGAAGTTTATGTAAATTTTTACAGGTAACTCAATAATATGTGGTCAAATTACACTTTTACCTTCTTCACTGCTCACATGTACCATTGTGTAAGCTACCATTTGAACTGTAAAATATTTATTATAATGATTTGTAAAAGGAACATTTTCAGTTAACCTGTCATGGGATTTGTAAAATTCTGTGGAACATTTCACTTATGCAGACCGACATCATACATATAGAAATCTTTTACATTTAGTTTACTGTGTTACTAATTGCTTAGAACTTAGACATGTAGTTTCAAATTCACACAGAGCAATGGTTTAGCACAGCAAATTGTCAGCTGATAAGATTTTTTCCCAGAAAACTCTTCTTTCTTTACTGTGTATTTATTGGACCTAGCCAGTCCAATGATTATACATCCCCTCAATTTGGGGATTAACCTTGCTAAAAATAGATCTTGTATCAGCTCGGCACTTTCAAATGCAGAGGTGACTATATGTATTTCTATACCCGGACAAGGTTGGGGAAAATTAGGATTGTTGTCAGTCACTGTCATCACAAGGATTTCCATTGGTAAAGGAACTTTAAAATATTTTAATTGTACCATTTGAATTTGTATATTACCTACATGCAATACATTCTGTAAAATTAACCAAAATTGTTGGTGTCGAGTCGGTGCAATCAAGTTCCTCGCCCCCCCCCCCCCCCCCCCAACCAAAAATTGGTTCCTACGCCCCTGATTAAAAGAAATATATACGTACAGTTTTGTTAATTTAGAGGACATCTGGACTTGTAAATCTAGAAAGATATAGGTCTGTGAGAATAGCTACCAGTCTTGTATATGGGGTAAGCCTTAATTTTGTACACCTATATTAACTATTTTCAGATTTGACCGCCTAGTGGTAAGAGTGTTCTATGTGTTTACAAGTTCTGTCCACCAGCCAGTAATGGTGTTCTCTTTGTTTCAGGTGGTATGAGTGCGGGAGCCATTGTGGGGACAGTGTTTGGGGTGTTTGCAGGACTTGCCATTCTCATTCTGATTCTGTTGGTGCTGTACAAGAGGCAGCAGTGGAATCCTGCTCAGCGCCTCACTGAGGAGAGTCCAATCCACTTTGACAACCCTGCCTATGTCCCTACACTGGACACTGTACCTGATAAACCTAGTATAGAGCTACAGATGGTGCCTGATGATATAGATGCATAGGACACAGGCAGCATGAGGATATTATTTGACAGAATAGTTTTTAAAGTGCAATACACATGTGTAAAGGTTGTAACTAAAGTGCAATATATTGAGTGACAGTTTTATTGACATAATTGTACGTGTATGTTTATGTAATTTTGTGTGCATAACTGCTGTGGTATACATGTGTAACTACAATGGTGTGAACTGTGAAAGGGTTGAGTATAGTTATATGTCTTAATGTAATTCCAGTGTGTCCACTTTCTGGAGCAAGTATTGTTTATTGGACAGTGAATTCACATATTGTTTTAATTTACTCAGATATTTAATCAGAAAACAGTTGTAATTTGGGAAAATAAGCATATTGACAAAATGAGCATATTTAATGCATTTATACTTGTGAAACAGTATTAAACGTAAAAATGCTTGAACCTTTTTCCCCCTAAATACTAAAAGTCATACCCATATCTTCTGATATTGTTCATGAAAGCATGTTTGATAATATCCAGTAACTAAACCCACAATTAATTTACTTTTTTCATCTATTCATTGTAGATCTAATACATGATTATGTGTTTATTTTGTGTGTGATATGTTTATGCATTTGGTATTTTAGCCAAACCTATTATTACAATAAATATACTTGCAAATGACTTGTTCACCTTGTTATGTTGCAGCAATGGTACAATATGCTTGCGATTAGAGATTTACTCATGTTCACAAATTATAAGTTGTCTACTTATATGAAGCCATGGAAATAGGAGTTTACAAATTATGGGCAATATTTCTTGAACTTAATAGTGAATATGTCTGGGTTATTTGAGTATTTCTAAGATCCTTAAAATAATGGAGAAACTAGACCTGACATACTGAAGAACCAGAGCATATTTGTATTCACTGGAAAGTCCATACTCCCTTGTTATCAAGTGTTTGACGTTGCAGCCATGCAAAAGCATATGATTCTCTGGACAATCTACTTCAGTGAAAAGTCATTTAATGCTTTGGCCACTCTGATGGACCTTGAAGGAAGGTGAAAAGTCAATAAATCCCCAACCCACAATTTCCTGCAGGTTGACAATACAACCCAAACACTCTGATGCCAATAAGCAGGTTATTAGCACTTTTTTAGTATTGCTTTCTTTATTTTACATTGCAGAAGGGGCCTAAGGTCAAATCTGATCACATTAAAAACTCTAAACTTTTATGTTTGGCTGTCCTCATTTGACATTGTAGGAAGCCTAGTCAAAGTCAGAGTTGGTGTTTTAGGTCCCGTTTAATAGCCAGGGTCAGATTGGGACAGGTCCACAGCATTGCCTCTTGTGGGACTCGAACCCATAGAGGTGACAGCGTATGATGGGGCAGCCAAGCCTTACCCCTATATGAAGATATCCTGAAAATTTGAAGAACATAGTTGGTCTGGTGATAACAGTGAAACAAATACTAATCTATTGTGTTCACAGAATAAGTATTTCCATGAAAATATTTTATCAAAAGCTGTTGATTATTTTTCAATTTTTCACTTTGCACATCTTGATGTTCTGAATTTGAGTCAGTCATAATACTTTGGTTAGGAAATAAGTAGATGCACTGACAGTAGATTTGGACAAAGCTGTTCCAAAATGAGCCAGTATATGATTTTGGTAGCAAAATTTCAATCGCAATAATTTTAATACTTCCCCCCCCCCCCCTCCATGGAGAACACAGAAAATAGCATCAGAGATAGCATCAGAGATGCCCATATCCCAAAGCCCAGGGAAATAGTTTTCAACACCATTAGACACGGAAGACTATCAGAGCCAACTGTGTCAGCTTTGCAAAGGTCCAAATAATGTTTAAGTAGAGAAAATAATGTTTAAGAGAGAGAAAATGTACCATGATGATGTACACCTACACCCCACACTACTGTCTCTTCCTACATCTCACGGTTTCTGAGATATGGCTAGAACAAGATTTTAAAGGTCAAAGTCACTATGGCAAGGTCAAAGGCTAAATCAAGGTCACATGTACACCCCTAATCAATGTCCCTACCAAGTGTCAACTTTCAACGGCTTGTTTTTTTGTTTTTTGGTAAAAACTGAAATATTTTATTCAAAGGGCTCTTAATTAGAGTTATGAGAGTGGCCTTCTACCACTAATTTTGAGACAGTGCATTATTTTGTGTTTGCCAAAAGGCTCAAAAGATCGTTCCCTATTAAAAAATTGGCGTCCAATATCATTACTATCAGTACTATAAAAAATTGCATCAAGTGCCATAGCTAATTGAATCAAACCCACTTTAAATGGTTTAACTGATAAAACCCAAACTGGTTTTATTCCAGGTACTAGATACATTGGCCAATCTACTCGGCTTATTTTTGATATGCACCACACAGAGAAATATCACATGGATGGCCTATTGATGCTAATAGACTTTGAAAAAGCATTCAATTCTGTCTCATGGAAATTTTTATATTATGTTCTTTCCTTTTTTTAGGATTTCCTGAAGGTTTTATCAAATAGATAAAATTATGTAATAATAATATCCAAGCCTTTGTAATCCAGTGAGCTTTTTGTCCCAGATGTTAAGTGTAAATCGCAAATGTAGACAAGGCGACCCTAATGCAGCCTATATGTTTATTCTTTGTGGCCAGATACTCTCCATCGTTATCAAGAACACACACGAGATTAAAAGATGTAACTGTAAATAATATAGAATACAAACTTACTCAATTTGCGGATGACACCACTCTGTTAATGAATGAGCCCCAACATGTCAGGCTTGAAAATGAACACAGAGAAAACCAACGTGATATGGATAGGACGTAAAAAATATAGTAAAGATAAATTACATGTTAACTCACGACTTGAGTGGGGCATCACTGAGTTCATACTATAAGTATAAGTTTTAATGTAGACTTAAAACAAGATTGTAGAAATTAATTATAATAATGCAATTGAACAATCAAAATCTGTCCTAAATAATTAGAAAAAAATGTTATGTCACACCTTTTGGGAAAATATCAGTTATTATCCCACAGCCCTTAAGGGCTGTCGGGGTATTGTTTTCATCCATAGTGTGCGGATGGGCGGGCGATCTGGTGGTCGGTCTGTCTGGCGGCAGGAAAAAGTTTGTCCGGCCTGTATCTCAGAAACCGTAAGGTGTAGGAAGTTGATAATTGGTAGGGACATTGGCTAGGGGGTGTAAGTGTGCAACGCCATGGTGTGACCTTGATTTGACCTTTCTGCAGTGACCTAGAGTTTGAAAATCTTGTCCGGTCTATATCTCAGAAACCGTAAGGTGTAGGAAGTTGATACTTGGTAAGGACATTGGTTAGGAGGCTTAGATGTGCAACGCATGATCTGACCTTGATTTGACCTTGATGTAGTGACCTTGACCTATAAAATCTTGTCCGGACTCTCTCTGGGAAACCGTAAGATGTAGGAAGTTGTTACTTGGTAGAGACACTGGTTAGGGGGTGTAGGTGTGCAACGTCATGGTGTGACCTTGATTTGACCTTTAACCTTGCCATAGTGACCTTGACCTTTAAAATCTTGTCCTGGCTATATCTTGACAACCGTAAGGTGTAGGAAGTTGATACTTGGTAGGGACATTGGTTAGGGGGTGTAGGTGTTCAACATCATGGTGTGACTTTGATTTGACCTTGACCTTTAAAATCTTGTCCGGGCTATATCTTGGCAACCGTAAGGTGTAGGAAGTTGATACTTGGTAGGGACATTGGTTGGGGGTGTAGGTGTGCATCATGATGGTGTGACCTTGATTTGAACTTTGACTTTACTGTAGTGGCCTTGAGTTTAAAAATCTTGTCCAGGCTATATCTTGGAAACCATAAGGTGTAGTAAGTTGAAAAAGTAAGACTGAACTAGTTTATATTTATAGTAAAGGATTAAAAACATACAAAGCAACAACGTTAGCTCTTCACTCAGTTTCTGAAGAAAAATGTACATAAACTTTGAAGTCATGCAAATTGATTCAAATCTACAGCATATTTGAAAGATTACATTCAAAACCAGAAACTTTCCTGTGTAATATTCTATTTAAAACTGCTTTTTAACGAACATAACAGTCACCTTCCACAGGGATTATCAAAATTTTCTATCTCCAATTTAACAAACAGTTCTGGTTTAGAACTTAAACCATTTTTTATGCTTAACAGTGGTTTAAGTTGAAATTCTGTACAGTGTACTGCATGCAGAGACTGTCAGGGTACATCGTAAATAAATACATTATACCTCTGTTCCACCTAAGGATTAAGCCCTGATTGGTCCTGTGACCCTTAATCCTTGAGAGTCTGTGAAAAAAACAACTTGAATAATGGCAATGGAATCGGGATCCATTTCTGTGATTGTTCTCAGGAAGCCTCAGACCTCCTCAGACAAATCACAATCGTTCCCTGACTAAGAGGCGATTAAACCACGATTGTGATAAGATTCAACACCGATCCTGTCCAGGACATACCGACTGGGTCTGAGAATGGTCCTCTTAGACCTCCTCAGACTTCCTGGGACTAATAACAGATTTTCTCAGACAGCTTTGGCCGATTTTGTTTTTATGTCAGCTGACTTGCAGTCAGCTGACATTATGTCGTCACTCTGTGGCGTGGGCATCCATGTCTGTGTGAACAGTTTCTCCTCCAAAAGTACAAGGCCTAGAGACATACTGTTTTTTTAAAAAGGTATTGTAACTATTGAGGATGAAAAAATGTTCAAGGCATGCAAATCTCTCTGTTTGTCTGTTTGCCAGAGCCATTACAAGTGAGGTACCCCCACCAAAAGTGTGAAAATTTCAACACTTTATCGCAATTTTCTCATTGACTAGAGCAGGGATTTCTCTCATGTCTTGCATATATGTGCTAGGCCAGAGGTAGATTCTCTTGTGTGAGTAGCAGGCCTGGATCTTTCTTAATTTTTTTTTTATTAATTTTTAAAATAATTTTTAATGCATTAAAATTCATGAAATCATGCAATAAATCACTTATTGTCTCATTGATTATTGCAGGGATTTCTCTCTTATCTTGCTTATATGTACAATACCACAAGTAGATTCCCTTGTGTGAGTATCAGGCCAGGATCTCTCTTAATTATTTTTTTCTGAATTTTTTAAATAATTTTTAAGGCATTAAAATTAATGAAATCATACACTAAGTCACTTATAACTTGAAAAGTATTGCATTTAGAGCATTTTGTTAAAATATGTTATTCAGCTACTTTTTCTATAGCTTCAACATGGTGAGTAAATTGGGAGTCTATTTCTATAGCTAAGTGAGTAATAGCTAGTTTCTGACTTTTCAGTACCTTCCATAATGAGTAAAATCATTTGTAACTTGAAAACTATTGTGATTAGAGAATTTCCTTTAAATATGTTATTCAGCTACTTTTTGAACAACTATAACATATTAAAGTTTCAGACCTGTAGCTCATTGCATTGATGAGCAACAGCTACTTTGAGGTCTTCACTGTTGAGTAAATCAGTTGTATCTAGAGAACTAATTCATTTACAGTATTTGGTTTAAATATGTGATTCATCTACTTTTGGCTCAGCTATAACATAATTGCAGGCCTGCAGCTCAGTACAAAGCTGAGCAAAAGCTAATTGGAGATTATCATTGTTGATTAGATCACTTGTAACTTGAAAACTATTGCATTTACAGTATTTTGTTGAAATATATTTCCCACCTACTTTTTACACCTTAACAGCTAACTTTGTACTTTACTTCTGAATACGATTTGCAAGACACAACCTTTGTGACCTTGTTTCACTTCTTCTCTGAAACTCAAAACACAGTCAGCTCACACAGAGCACGTTCACAGGTACTGATTGCTTGTTTCTTTTCCATGGTGGGTCGGGGATAGATATGGGATTAGGTGCAGACCTCCTGGGACTGAAACAAAGCTGACCTGGCATCAACAGTCTCAGGAAGTCTCAGACAACATTAGATTGTGTAAATTTGGGTCTGAGGGGGTCTCAGGAAGTCTTGAGACTGGAACATTTGTGGGTAGGGGTAAAAGTTGATCGGTTAAGCAGACTCAAGCAGACTGTCTGGGACTCACACTTTTAGGAAACCAATTCACAAAATACCTTGAATGGGAGCCTTAGTCGTATGGTGGAACAGGGGCATTACTTATTTGTAACTGAAATAATCTTTCTAAAACTGTGTTACTGTTAGCAGTTTTTTGGTCCTGACAGTTAACCAATCTGTGCCCACAGTTGAATATGTACATGTATCTACCATGTCCCCTGAGGGCTCTGCATATTATGTATGAACATGACCTTCACTCAAATACAAAACTGCTGTCTCTGTAGATCCAGTCACCTCCACCAAACCTGACTTTTCTCTGAGGCTTAACCTTGACCTCCTCTTCATTCTCCATTCTCTCTGCCCCAAGTGGACTCTTGTGCACCCACTCTTTTGTCATCTGACTGCGTGACATGCGACTCAGTCGATGCAGATCAACAGAGCCCTGTTTTTCTGTCTTTTCTTTCTCTGCTGCCTTGTGATCATCAGACTCCTGTGAGTGTCTTGCTTTCATGCTGTGTTCAAACGATGTGAGGCCTCGCTGAAGTTTGATCTGTGTTGGCTGAGGAAAGCTGTCATAACTTTGTGACAGCCTGGTCTTTGTCTTGTCAGAGGCATATGACTTACAGTCACTAGCTTGTTTGATTGTCAGAGTGATTTTGGGTAGCTTATCAAAGATACTGCTGTAAGAACTGTTGTTTTGTATAGCAATGCTCATGCCGGGTGGAGGAGAGAACTGTGGCATAGAGGAGCTGTGTAGACGCTTGTGTCCTGGATGACATGGTCCTTTGTTCATCATGTCATGAAGCTCAGATAAACTAACCTCCCGTCCAACTTCAGCTCCAATTTTCTTTGACCGCCGGCTCTGGATACGCCTGATACAAGAAATAAAATGATGAAAATAAATACAATGTTATTTAGAGTGTCTGTTAAGAGAAATGGATAAAAGGAACAAAATCTGAAACGCTGTTTCTACAGGAAAAAAAATATTCATGCAGAAAGTTTGTCTTGGTTACTGAGAAGTTCAATAATTTGCAAAATACATATATCATGAATTGTTGTCCATCAGTTAATTTATAACACATAGGTTTAGGTAATGTTCACATCTTAATGCCTTTTTAAATGTTAATCGTATTTTGTAAATATATTTTGGAAATAAAATAAATGCATTTTGAAAATTCAAGGCTATATTTAATTAAATAACATATATTCTGCACTGGTTCTACATTAGTAAATACTGTATTTAACTGACAAAACTAGAAGCATTTATACAAAACAAAGAATTAAAAATAGCTTCAGTTATAGTTTTCCATAAAGACTTTTCAGTTCTGCAAAACAGAATTTAAAACTAGTAAGAAAATATTAAAGCATCTATGGAAAAGTGTGTTAAGGAGATTGAGAGTAGTGGACCTGGAGTCATTCTTGAGGTGGTAGGAGTAGGTAGCCAGTGGGGAGTTGGTATCAGAGAACAGCTCCCCCTCCTCCTTCTTACACAGAGGTGTGGCTAGACGCTGATACCTGGTGAACAGCATCGGATCTCCTAGCTGCCGACACTCCTCCCTACAACAAGTCACATACACATCCACACATTCAATGATTCTAAGCCAATGATTCTTACACCCAACAACATGTTACATACATGTCCATACAGCCACAGATTCTTACACCCTACATGTTACATACACATCCACACAGCCACTGATTCTCACACCCTACATGTTTTATGCACATCCACACAAACACAGATTCTCATTCCCTACAATATGTTGCTTACAGTCTACATAGCCACCGATTCTTACACTCTATATGCTACATACACATCCACACAGCCACTGATTTTCACACCCTACAACATGTTACATACAGTCCACATAGCCACCGATTCTTATACCTTACAACATGTCATTTACACTTCCAAACAACCACTGATTTTGACACCACACAACCCATTACATAATACCCAACAGCCACTGATTCTTAAAGGTTTTTCCACCCTATTACATAATGTCCACGAAGAGACTGACACCGGGCATTTAATGACATAATGTCCAAATGGCAACTGTATCTTTCACCCTAAGTGCATCAAAGTGTAGAATGTCTGCAAAATGGTTTTTACTGTACGCCATATCATGTTATGCCAAACAGCCACATATTCTTAAATCTGCTACATGTTGCATGATGTCCAAACAACCACTCATTCTGTCACCTGTATCATGGTACATAATCTCCAAAAGCAGCTGAATCAATACAACATGCCACATACACACCCCCACAGCCAATACATTGGAATTCTGCTGATGTTAGCTGAAAGATTTATGACAAATATTACTTCAGTGAAGCTTATTAGATATTTGTGAAAGTAAGAAACTATTTAGTTAAATGGAAATATAAAGCAGTTATAGAAATAAATTGCATCACAAATACAAAAGTGCAGGAAATTCCTCCACAATCTCCTGCCGGGCATTAAGCAAATATGTAAGTAGTGTGACCTTGAAACAGGGTTCACTTAATCATACTGAACTGTAACATTTCCAGCAATTTCCCACTCAAACAAGATGGCGGCAGTTAGTATGATCATTCAACTCTACCATGAGATAGCAGTCAAAGGTCGAATTTAAAAAGATTTGCAGGCCATGATTTCTTTAAGTTTCATATTCCAAACCCCAAGGACCGATGACAGGGAGAAGGCATTTTCAATAAAACGACCACCAATCAAAGTTAAAGATGTGATATGGTGGAAACTTTGTTTTCAAAATGAAGGAAATATTACTCTCACACAAGCTTTCTTATATGGGTATTTTTCTGGGGCCATCTAATTACTATCTATGGATTTTTTGAGGGTCGGGAGCAATAACTTACAGAGTCGGTTAGGGTCGGTTAGGGTTTCACCCACTTGACTTGGTGAGTCAGCAAAATTTCAAACGTGTTTGACGTTTCACCAAACCTCCAAGAGTCTTGTCTTATCAGGAAACCGGCTTGTCTTTGTCACTAAGTCCTAGTCATTTGCAGTACATTTTGAGTGGAATGTGAGGTAAAAATATGACAAAAATTTACATAAGAATGTGAATAAAGAATGAGAAAAAACAATCCAAGTAATCACAATTAGAATCACAAGTAGAAAAAAGTCGTCGTGTATGCTGTAAATATTAAGAAACCTGAAAAAGTGTTTTTATTTTGTCACACAATAATCAAATTTTCAGCCTATTTCAACAGAGCAATTTCTGGGGGAAAAGGATCAAGTGTCAATCAATATATTAGGTCAAGGGCAGTCAACAAAATATTTGGATCCCATCACGTGAAAATTTTTTCTCAGGGCTTAAAACCCATAAGAAATTTCTGGGAAAAAGAGGGATCAAGTGTCGACCAATCAAAAAATCGAAAACTGGGCCACTACCAAACATTTGGATCCCATATCAGGTGACCTAAACTACAACATTGACATTTTTGCTGTTTTTTAAATTATGATCTTCAGGTTTTAAAATTGTATGACAATACATCAACCTGATTCTGATTAAAAGACAGTAATGACCACTTAAAACATAAAATTTCCATTTGTAAAGTATTGCATCCTATTCCAATACTCTGTTGCTTGTTCCTGGCTTTTATACTCTAAATTCAGAATTCTGGGAAAGCCACCTTCAAAATTTCGTCCTTGTGAGCAGTTTCTCTACACATTTATACCAAATAAATCTTGGCCTCTGGGATACATCCAATTCTGAATGTAAGGTGGACACCTGATCCCTCTTTTCCTTGAAATCACTGCATGGAAAATGGTCTGGCAATACCAGTTACAAGTCTTGTGATTCTGTATACTTCTCCAGTCTTGTTGGGTCGTCAATACAGCTTATCACGCTTCACTACAACTTGTCTGTTGTGCCTCTAGGGCTTGTTCTAGGGCTTTCAAGTTCGATCTTACAGAAAACAGCCCAACCCCAAATAAGGTTAGGATGTGGATCCACGCAAGCCGGGATGTATTTCTTTTAACCAACTCTACATTTTCCCCGCCAAAAATGACTCACCTAGAGAGTCGGTTAGGGGTGGGAAGGGTCAGATTTCAGTGGAACACCCCCTTTAGTCATATGCATTTTTGCTCAAATGTGATGAAGCTAGCTACACTATTAAAAGTTACAGAACATCTTAAACGGTTTTTGAACAATCAGCTTTTGCGGCCATATTTACATATATGCAGGAGAGGGGTTTTATAATCTCCTGGCCATGGCCTTTGGCCGGGGGATATAAAATGGTAGGAGAAACAAGAATTAAGACAGGGATTTGCTTTATGAAGAATTCACTTGTTACATGGTTATCAATATACCGTTCATTGAAGGAATCATATTTAATTTGAAAGAAAAGGAAATTATATTGTTTGCATTTTATTATAAGTGAACTCATAAGTTTGCTGCTTTGTCCTGAGTTATTTGTCTATTCCTGTGTCACTTCGTCTCCTACCGTGTGTCACCTAAAGGTTCAGATACATAAAAATGAACCACGATTACTTGAAATATTTGTCAAATATTTGTTAGGCTTTTTACATGCACGTGTCGCATAGTATAATTCTGGCTGGTTGTATTTACCCTGACAAAGGGTACATACAAACACGCACGAGCCAGTATGTGAGCCTACCTGTAGTCTGGAATGTTGACCTCAGATAGCCAGGGTGACCATTTGAGGGGAGCCTTGAGTCCCCTGTCTCTGAGACCGGAGATGAGATGCAGCCGGGCATTGTGCCTCTTGCTCTGTGAGTCCTGGGGTGACAGTGTGGGGAATGTCTCCTTCACTTCCTGCTCCCCTGACACCACCGACATGATTCAACTTAACCAGCAACCTGCCTCAAACAAAACAGCTTTATATGGTGAAGTTTCAATGTTTGTACCTTCTTGTAATTCTGTATTAAAGACATTCAAATTATACCCTTGCACCGAATGCAATTCAAGCCAACTGTAAAAGATGTCATCTTCAGTTCTTCATTAAACGTTCTTCAGAACAAATCAAACTATGGTCCAACTAATACCAACCAGTCGCAAGTTACACTAACATTTCCGAAATTGGAAAGTCCAGTAGCTTTTCACAGGTACTCAATCCATAAAGTAGTCACAGTTTAATGGTGAAACAAATACCTTCCACATGGTTGTTTGTTTATTATGTATGGATAACCCAACTCTTATAGCTTGTTTAAACTCTGACACATATTTCTTGTTTTATGTATCCAGAGTATTGAACTGTATCAGATAGTACATATGACTTCTGGTGTGATATTTAATGTTGCAACATTTACTGCAAACAAGGCAGAATATGTGTAAAGTGAAAATTTGATTAACACTTGTTATGAGAATTATTTCTGCATGCATGCACCATGGAAAGCGTCACAATACCACTCCTTCATATATATCTCCTGACAAAACCTGATAAATTTCACATATTCATGTGTGTATAAAATAATCTGAATAAATGTAACATCAAGAGCCTAGATTAATATCAAAATATTGATAGCAATAGATCTAGTGCACGCCACATAGGATTGATAAGCTCATTACACAGGGATATCTCAATAGGATCTTTTCATTGGGAAGATATACAGCTGTCAGTCTTGCATATGCTGAATGGAAGGTGGTGAATCAGAAAAGAAATCGAGTTGTGTTTACACTTGGTTCACACACTGAGGCTCTATCAGAGCAAACACTTGTAGTGAGTCTGTATTAGAGTTCAGTCAGCCTGCAAACATACACAGACATGTCTGGAGACTCGGGACATTCACACATTAAATACTCTCCTGATTTTGTAATCTTTATATTATATCCACAGTGAGAAAGTTACAATAGATGTATGAAATTAATGTATTCCTGATATATACTTTAACAAGTGCTTCACTCAACCGGATGATGTTATTCCAATGGAAACCCGAAGCTTGCTACTGATACACGCAATATGTTATAATGATTTGTAACTATGACATAGCCTACCCACACATCCAGAACACAAAATAGATGGGTTCAACTGATCATTTGTGACTCTTCACATGATAAGAGAAGTGCCACTTACAACATGTATTTGTCAGAATGATCCACTTCACTTCTTCGCATAATTGTATGTTAATCTCTCATTACAGATAAAAACCAAGCACCTTATCAGTGGCAGAAGTTAAAGATCATGACAACCACTTTAACATAATAACCAAGTTTATTTTAATCAGATCTGTATTTATATAGTCCAATGCAAATATGTTGACATGCATTCCAAAAGAGTAGACTGGGTAAAGCTTTTTGCTAATTTATTATTTGGAATCCATGGAGTTGACAAGGTGTTTCGCTGTATCTCATTAACTAGTTCTTAGGGATATGGCTTTGCAACATCAACGACAGATAAAACAACAATCAGTATCACAGAATATTTTTGATATCTTCACAGAGCTTTTCTACCTTCATAAATTTTGTTACCATAAAGCTTGAATTGTACTTGTCAAAGTCAAAGTTGCGGTTTTACATCCCGTTCAACAGCCAAGGTAATACTGGGACAGGTTCTCATCATTGATACTTGTGGGACTCGAACCCACAGAGGTGACAACCTATGATTAGATGCCAAACTTGCTAACCACTAGGCCAACCAGGACCTCAAGTTGTACATGTTAGGAAGGCTCAAAATAGTGATCTGAGTCTCCTAGTAAAGGAGATATTACACTATAAACAAAAATACAATGAAATTTTGATTGAATTTCACAGCGATTAAGGTTTAAATTTATGTGTGAGTGTCATAGGTTAGTGTAAGGAGTTCAAGTAATTAAGAAAATCATGAAATGATTCCGCACCATGGATCTCAACGATAAACCTTTTACATATGAAATGATAAAGAGCATTATAGATTCAAACCTATCCATAAAAGTATTGGCAGAGTTTGGTGCAAGAACTGTACTCATAATCGTCCATCTTGTTTGGAGGAAATACTCACAATTGAATTCAAAATTCACTCATTGAGTTAGTCCAGCATATATTTCAGAATTGTTGGGGTCATTTCTTAGTTTTGACAGACCAAATGCTCTTTTGGTAAGGAAGACTGCTGTAAAGTCCCCCTCAGGGAGTGATCCTTATATGTCAGTTCCACCGGAGCCGTCTTGTCAGTAACTATGGATTTTTCGAGAGCAATGTTTACAGAGTTGGTTAGGGTCAGATGTAGTTTCCCTGCTTGTCTTGGTGCGTTGGAGAAATATCAAACATTTCACAAATCAGGCACGCTGGCCTGTCGTTGTCAAGTACCAGGACAACCTTCCATGGCATGCCATAGAACAAAACCAACCGTACTTGAAAGGGAACCAATGGCGGGCATGAACGGACTGGCTGCTCCCCAAGGCTGTGAAGATGGATGATGCACGCTTTCACCATTTTAAAAAATAAGACATTTGTCTTGGTTAAGAGATTGAGCAAACACCAGGCAGATTACAGGGCACAGCTACTCTCACACCCTTTTACTACACCCCATCACAGCAAACCCTAGATACCTGTGTGGTACTAGTCATCTCACCCCTGACACATTTCAATAGCTAGTACAGCCAGTCCTGCGGCCATTGCACGCACTTTTTCAGCCAATCCAATAGCCAATACAGTGGCAGACTCAGCAGATACAACCACTAATGTAGTGACAGAGTCAAGAACTATAACAGCCTCAAGATGCCTAGCAACAAAGTGTCTTCATTCTAGAATGAGCCAGTTCCCAGAATGAGAAAGTTCTGGCTCCAGCTGTGACATACAGAGACATTCCACAAGCACAGCTAGGACAGCCACAGGTTAAACCCCAGCCTGGTACATCTGGTTCTACATATCATGCACTGCAGGCAATAATCTTCACCACAATAGAAGAGACTGTAAACACCTCATCACTGTCCTCAGTTCTAAGGAGTTTGGACCTCGGCTTTGAATGAACTGCCTTGAGATAAGTGTGAGGTGTGGGTTTGAATCTTGGCAAAGGTTTGGCTTTGCAGTTGGGAATGCTTGGGGTTAGAACCATGCTCCGCTATACTGGGGCAAGTGATCATACATGAGCCAAACAAACCTCGAAAGAACCAAGATGGCTAGGAATAGACCAGTACATGTCCCACTTTGGGAGCAATACCTGTCTATATGTGAGTTAAATGAGAGAAGTTTTGATGGTACTTGTCTAATTTCGGGGAAGACTGACTTTAATATGTACATCCATTGATATCTGGGAGGAAAGTTGTGCACTTGCCCCTCACCTCGTAGTGATCCTGCTTCAGAATGGGCTATATACTGGAGCAGCACATGGAAATGTGTGACAGCACGGTGAACAAATCGGGAAGGGCTGAATATAGGACAAAGTCCAGTAAATTTTACAGCAAAGCTTCAGAACTACATCAATTCCCCCTTTCCTGGTGTGATCCCGATATCCTCTTAAATTATCATTGTAAGTAGAACTGCCCATAGATAGACCGTCTGAGTGCTTGATTTAAATGAAGATGTACTTCTGGTGTAGCTTCTCTACCCAAAAGGTGGGGGTACTCCAATTGCAGGAGCTTGTTGTCTTGGCACATTTCCTTGAACTGTTCGTTTACTGACTGTGGGAGGGGGCAGCATCTGAAATTGCAAATGTAACTGAATGTACCTTTTTGAGCAATTCTTCAATTGCAGGCTGCATTTGCTCTTTTCTGGAAATTTAATAAACAATTTCCAGTAAAAGGTAGCTTTTCTTGGCAACAGGAGGGTACCTGTTCCAGCTAGAACAAGCTCCATTAGAGGAGAGGGATTCAACATGCCTCCTTCTTCCACTTCAAGTTGGCTTGCTATGTTGACATGACTAATGCTTCACTGTGTACTTTTCGGTGCAGGTGTGCCGGCTGCTCATGTGCTGGGGTATTAAATAAAGTATCGGCTTCTAAATCCATAAAATTTAGATAGGTGCTGAGAGGGCTGCTTACGTTCATATTTATTAGAAATAAATAAAATAAGATACTCCAAGGCTACATTGTAATTTACATACTCGCATACAACTTAGTCTCTTTACAAAAATACATTTTTCAAAAGGTGAGGAATGTATTATCTACCAATCAGGGCAATGATAAAAATAGCACCAGAGATATCCATAACCCACAGCGTAGGACATCATGGAATATAGAGAGGTGAACAAGTACAAAGATAAAGAGTCTTGCAGAAGAAACAGTGTAAGCTGTGTAAAGGATTAGGAAAATAACAATTAAGAAAAAGAAAATAGCAAAATTATAACATTAATTTGTAAACTAATAATTATGAAGCTATGAAATTTATTAATTGATCTTCTTATTAATTGAAGTATAGCTGCCATGAAATAACCACTTGCAACAATCCGTATAGCTTTGTGGTAGATGAAATATGTCTTGAAACATTCTGGCAGAGCCAAAAGCCAGGGTCACAACATGACACTGCACATCTACATTCTCCAATTAATGTATCTACAAAGTAATAACTTCCTACATCTTATGGTTTCCAAGATATAGTCCGGACCAGATGTAAAGGCTGAAGTCACTACAGTAAATCAAGGTCACACTGTGATGTTGCACACCTACACCCACAACCAATGTTTCTGCCAATCATCGACTACCTGTACTTTTTTTTTTATTTATTTATTTTTTTTAATACATTACAAAAACAATTACAAAATACAAAGACAATTAAATACAAACATACACACAACATACAAAAGCTATGCTTATATAAATAAAAGAAACACCTAACCAAAACACCTGAATGATTTATCTTTGTATTTTAATACTTTTTAAAAGCCTGTACTCGTAATTTTGTTTAAAGTAAATTGAATTAATTTTTGCATTTCGTTATCAACTCTTTCAAGGCTTTCAGTTGAGCCAAAGGTTTCTTGATATATTTCAAGCTTTCTTTTTAACAAGTTAATAAATTCACTAATTATAAAGGGTTTGTTTTCTACCTTTAACCTATTTAAAAACCATTTTGCAAGCAAAATAATAATGTTTTCTAGAGTTACTGGTGCACTAATATTCCTCTCTTGTATTCCAATGCCAAATAAAATTTCACACACAGTGTAATCACATGAAGTTGTAACAGTTAAATTTTTTTGCATCCAGATCTGAATTTCTTTCCAGAATATTTTACTATAACTACAATAGAATAAATGGTGTTCAATTGTGTCAATTTGTCCACAGTTGTTACAGCTGGGGCTATCCTTTATTTTCCAGGTATACAAGTTATAGTTACAATTGAGTAATCGGTTTATTAATTTATATTGAAAAATATGAAAATATGGTTCTAATCTAATTGTACTTGTAAGTGTAAAACTTTTATGCCATGGAGCAGCCTCCATGAATGGATAAGTTTCAATCCAATGATACAGTGAGATAGGCTCATGAATCTTATGTTGCAGCACTGCCCAATATAGTACTTTATTATTTACTCTGGTTATATCAGTAAATTTCTTTCTGACTAAAACTTTTGGATTTGACGATTTAATAATATCTGAAGATGGCATGTTCTTAATTTTTTCTTTCCAATCTTTAGGTACAGAACTAATTATTTTATTATAACTTAGTTTGTCAATTTTTAATTGTGATCTTTCTTTAAACTCCTCAAGACAAAAATTGTCCTTGACCATTTGTCAAATCTGCCACAATCAAACTTGTTGTTTGATTTTCTAATAGTTTAAAATATTTTGCTTGCAATGGTTTTCCGGCAGAACATATATATTTATTGTCAAATATATACTCATTGTAAACATTGTTTACTGTAACAGGTGATACTGCATAAAAATTCAACCAACACTTTAGAGTTTGTCTGTGGAATGATGTAAGACATTTATTTTCATAGCAATCTGTAAGTTTCTTTCTGAAAAGGTGTCTTGGTGTATTAAACAGGTACCATGTTAAGTGTTGCCATTTCCCTTCTTGGGGAGGCAGTGCAAACAAATTTTTAATCCATTTAATCTTTGACAAAGTCAAAGTCAAAGTTGGGGTTTAACGTCCCGTTCAACAGCCAGGGTCATATTGGGACAGGTCCTCAGCATTGCCACTTGTGGGACTCGAACCGACAGAGGTGACAGCCTATGATTAGATGCCAAACTTGCTAACCACTAGGCCACCGAGGACCTCATTTAATCTTTGAAGTAAAGTGTATGCCATATATATCTGGCATTTTAAGCCCCCCTGCCGAATATGTTGCAATTATTGTGCTTCTTTTTGTCTTTGCTTTTTTATTGTTCCATAAAAAATTAAAGAGCATTTTATCTATTCGTTGTAAAATATGATCTGGGCAGTAACACACTGACAACAGGTAATTTACCTGAGGCAAGACTAGTGTTTTCATAATCAAAATTTTACCCTTTAATGAGAGGCTTCTTTTTTCCAAATGTTCAATATTATTTCCATTTTTTTCAACTTTACCTCAAAGTTTAATTCAACATTTTCTTTGGAGTTATAAGAGAACCATATTCCAAGTGTTTTAAAACTGCCGTGATTAATTTTTATTCTACTTATTTCTTTTGATAATGCTTTATTTTTAAATTTATAAATGCCAACAGGGATTACTTCAGTTTTCTCAACGTTAATCTTAAGACTAGAGCACTTTTGAAATTTTTTCATTACAGATAATAATTGTATTATGGAATCAGTGTCTTTAGCAAAAATGGTTGCATCGTCTGCTAACTGACAGATTTTATATTCTATGTTTCTAAATTTTATTCCACATACTTTTTCATTATTTCTAATTTTAATTGCCATTACTTCAGCGACTAAAATGAAAAGGAGTGCGGATATGGGACACCCCTGTCTTATACCCCTACTGAGCTCAAAATATTTTGAAAAGTAACCATTGTTGCTGACACATGACTCGATTTTATTATATAATATTTCAATCCATTTCAAAAACGATAGTCCAAAATTAAATGATTTTAATGTTCTGAAAAGGAATGGCCATTCAACACTGTCAAATGCCTTTTCGAAATCTACTAAAATAATAAAACCTGGCCAGCGTTCTAAGTCTGTGTAGTTCATAATGTCTTCAATAATTCTTATATTTTCTCCTATATATCTGTTTTTCATATATCCTACTTGATCTGCTTGAATTAATTTTGGTAACACTTTTTGTATTCGATTTGCTAACGCCTTTGTTAATATTTTATAGTCTGTATTCAACAAACTTACTGGCCGCCAGTTTTTTAAAAAACGCAAATCTTTATCCGCCTTTGGAATGAGGTTTAAAATGCCCCGTTTTTGATCATTTGTAAGCATTCCTGTTTCAAATGAATAATTATAGCTCTCAAAGAGTAAATGTTTTATATCTGGCCAAAAGAATTTGTAGAAATTTGTTGTGAAACCATCATTCCCAGGTGACTTATCATTTTTAGTTGCTTTAAAGCTTTTCCTATTTCTACCAAGGATAAATGTGCATCACAGTCTTTTCTTTCTGTTTCATTAAGCTTAGGTATATTTTCAGTAAAGAATTCTGTTTTATCTTGTTCATCAGACAATTTTGTAGCGTACAGATTATGATAATATTTTCTTTGTTCATCAAGGATTTTCTCTGGCTGTGTTATTTCTGTTGAGTCATTTAGTATTAATTTTTTCATGTGTTTCTGATCATAATTTCTTTTTTCTAAATTTAAGAAAAATTTTGTATTCTTTTCCCCTTGCTCAACCCACTGTAATTTTGACCTAAAGACTCTGCCTTCTGCTTTTACAGCTTCTATCTCTTCCCATTCAGTTTTTAATTTGTTATATTCTTCATAATTTTTTATATTTTCTATGTCATTTTCCAATGTCTGTAATCTTTTTAACAACTCAATTTCCTTTTGTTTGTTCTTTTTTGCTTTTGATATTGAATAAGACAATGTAACTGATCGCAGTTGACATTTTACAAAATCCCACATTGTATTTGAATTTTGCAGAGTATTAGATACTGTAATGTCGTTAATTTCCTTTTTAATTAGTGCAATGTAATCTTTATCTGTCAAAAGTTTATTGTTAAATTTCCAGTAGCTTCTACCTCTGCGCTGACTTTTAACTACATTTAGGCATATTCGGATGATGCTATGATCCGACTTACATCCAGGTTTAATAGATGTATCTAAAATGTTATACGTCACAATGCCAGAAACAAGAAAATAGTCTAGCCTTGACTGAACTATACCAGCTTTAGTGTGTTCCCTCCTTGTAAATTTTAAATCTTCCGGATTTCTTTGCCTCCAAATATCTTTTAGGCCAAATTCTTCCATAAGGCTTAATAAGTTGTCTGTATATCTTGAACTCCTTTCAGGTTTTCCTCCCTTTTTGTCTACTTTAATATCTAGGTAAGTATTAAAATCCCCACCAATTATCATCTGTTTTTCACTAAATTGTTCTAAGTAACCCCTCAATTTTGTTAAAAAAATAAGTTGCTGTTCAATATGATCTTTAGTTGGTGCATACACATTTACTAAAAGCATCGAGTTTTCATCAATCATAGAGTTTAAAATTTACATTTTGCCTTCATTATCTGTTAAAACATCAGACACTTGTAATTTTGTCCCCATCTTGGGAGGTATTAAGATAGCAACCCCTTTACTTTGCCTACTCCCATGAGAAAAAACTACATCACCACCCCACTCAGAAGCCCACTTATTTTCATCAGACTGAACAGAGTGTGTTTCTTGTAACATTGTAATGCCATTATGTCTTGACCTTAACCAATTGAAGATTGTGTTTCTTTTATTGGAGTCCCTAAGGCCTCTGCAATTGAAAGAGTTGACAGCTATTTCTTTATCCAATGAGTTCATTTATATAGACTAATATCCATTTCCTAAAGATTATATACAGGCAGTGTAAATTAAATGTCAATATATATGATATCAGTGCTTGTATACAGGTGTATTCATAGCTCTTGACAGAGATATACCAACATAGCAAAATATTCTTTTTGATACTCAACACTAACACACACAAAAACACAGTCCTTTGAAGATGGATAAATAAATGCAGCAGTGTTTCCAGACCTATTTACAAAAACAAAGAGAAACATACCTATTCTGGATTCAAACTTATTGGTACTCAATTTTTGCCTTTTCAACTTAATTTAATCATTAGTGGTTCATAATATATACTTGCTTAAATATATTACAATACATTTTATCTTTTCAAATATTACTCCGGATTACTTAACTTGTAAAAAATTAATTCTAAGTTTCAAAGTCTTAAACTGCAACTTTCAACCTACAAGATTCATAGATTTTAATCACTATTACTTTCACTCTCAAAAGTGATTTTCCCTTCAGGAATCTTTAAGTATACAGTAAATTAAAGGTTATTGGTAATGAACGTCACCTTATTCTACGCATTACATCTGAATTTTCATCTTTACAAAAGAAATTGACCTATCACAAAGAACCATAACAAATACTATTTGGTATTAATTATCTTAAGCAACAAAGTAAATGTTAAAGTAGAGGTTTTCAAGTACACAAAGTAATTTTTTATATTTAGTGTATCAAGTTTTCCAAATGTAAACAAGAAAAAGAATAGCTTAGTTAACCAGAGAGTAATAAAGTTTACCTTAGAATACAGTTTTTCAATTGAACAAGTTACAGTCCTGCTTTGAGTGTGTCTCTCACTTGTACCAGAGCTTTGCCCATCAGGTTATCCCCTTTCCATAGGTTTTCATTCCACAGTTCCGGGTCACCAAGGGAAAGTCCAACACCATACACTGTGTCAAACTTGTTGGCTTCTGCAATAATAGTATCCTTTGTGGCCAATAGAATCTCTTTTAGAGTCTGGTTTTGTGAAAATTTCGCCATAAGTCCGTCATGCAAGATACTTTCAATCTCCCCTCTCCAAATGTCCTTGTTGTAGTTCTTTATCTTCTTCCCTAACCCTTTTATCACCACCGGATTGTTGAGCTTTGTCAGTCTCTTCTCCAGATCATCATCCTTGAAGAGCTTGGCCAATCGAACGAACAGGTATTTCTCCATGCTGCTGTATTGCTTGCCCTCTATCACAAAGTTGCAGGGGTAGTGGTTTGACAATGCACTGTGCTTAGTATAGAAAGCGGTGATGTGCCTTTTCGTTGGAGTGAAAGACTTGTTCATATCCATTTCTGGTGGTAATTTATCCAGTTCATTAACCCTATAAGCAACACCTTTCACAATAAGTTTGTCTCCTCTCAGGAATACTTTTGCCCTGTCCTCTTTATCCAGTGAAGATCTTATTGCAGCCATCACAGGAAGTAGTTGTCTCCTATTTCGATCCATGCCAGATGTAAGATCTTCAGCTACTGCTATGTGCTCTCTCTCTAGAAGTATTTTTTTAAACCCATAAGGTTAAGTTTGTCTTTGTAATTAGCAACCCTAGCAATAACCACTCGACACTTATTCTTGGAGACTGGCCCAAGTCTATGTACTCTTTCAAACGTACGGTTATTCAGAGAATCTTGACCATTTAAATATTTATTGCATAAAGTCACTATAGTTTTTTCCACATTCTCATCTTTGTTTTCAGAGACATTGTACAATCTTAAGTTATTTTTTCTTTGGTAATGTTCCATTTGTTGTATCTGGTCTTTGAGCTTTTCATTTTCTTCTTTTAACTCTTTTACTGCACTTGTATGCTGATCTTTTATATTTTTTATTTCCGGAGTTGAAGTACATCCACTTCAACAGGCAGTAAATATTCTTTGAACTTTTCATCTAGCACCTCTCTAAAAAGCTCTTTGAAATATTGCTTATCATCCTTTTGCTTTTCTGTTTGTTCTGGTGAGAAAGACATCTTTGAATGTTTACGTTTTGGTCTACTACAAGACATTTTTGTATTCCATCTAGATTTTATTATCAAAGTGTTTGGGTAGCATTGTCAAGCTTTGAACACCAATGACCCAATTAATGCACCAAGGAACTGGTTACAAACATGCACTGAGATATATTTAGAAACACTATTGAATAAATGCCTGTCCACAACAAGCCAATGTGATCTTGTTTCTTTTAATTGTTCTCTGTTAATTCAATAAGAACCTTGCCCACCACTGGCCCATATTATTGTTTTATCACTTTCCTTTGAATTCTGGTCTGTGAATTGATTTAGCTTCTTGTATTATTCCATTTAATGGTCTTTAATATTATTGCCACTTTGGATTTACTGTGACAATTATTTTACATATTTATAAGTTTTTATCCCAATTGAGTCATCTTTTCTGAAATTCACTGCAACTAATGTACTCCCTACATTTTGTCTGTTATTGTAGTGCAAAATTTATTTACTTATCTGGCCAATAAACACCACAAAAAAACAAGTTTTCATCCCTCTTCCCAAAACATGTGTTCCCCTCACACACACACACTGACACATACCTGTACCTTATAGTTTCCAAGATTTAGACAGGAAAATAAATACTGTGTCAAAGTTACTTTGTCAGGGTCAAGGTTAAATTAAGGACACACCCAAAGTCCCAGCGAATATCCTTGCCAAGTATAAAAGGATGTGTCACTATGACAAAGCCAAAGGTAAAATAAAGGTCACACAACGGCATTGCATACCTGCACCCACAATTAATGTCCTCATCAAGCATGAGCTTTCTATAGCTCACTGTTTTTGAGATACAGCCACACATCTGCCCACACATCGGTCCATCCACCTCTCCAAAAAGGTTGACGCCACAGGTAAAAAACAACAGCGAGTCTATCCTTAAGTATAGGACTTTGACACCTTCCTGTGATGCTGCAATCCTTCATATGTCCTTCACTGGTCAGAGAAGCTCATCAGTATCACAGATAACCTGGATTCTCTGTTGGACCCTGACTGCCAAAAGGTCAAAAGCAATAACCCATACAGAATCAGGAAATCTGGACAATCTGTAATTTGACAATTTAAATGACAACTTTTGCTGAGGGACCGGGCAAAGCAGTCAGATAACTATGATGTAGCCTACAGCCATATCCACCTACAAAAATGTGATAATAGGAAACTTTACAATCAGAGATAATGTTCACTATATTTAAGTCATTTCGTTAAAACTCAAAATTTGAGGCATTTTATAAGATTCCTGTTTTACTCAGACACTTTTGGCAACATATTTTGCCCATATCGAACAGACCATTTAACTCATTCCTCGACGAATGTTTTTACCAACTGCATGTTTACAGTATTTCTGCCACAATAAAACATTAATAAATGCTGGTTTGCTTTTGGTGCTTCACTGGTTCTACCCAGTGTTTGTCTAGATATGATTTGTGAGTTTACTTAAACAGGACAATTGAGGACAGAACTGCAGGAGTTAGCTACAATACAAGAAACCAGTAACGCGTTAATAGAATTTTGCGAGAATTGTCAGTGTAACAACGTGTGATCCACACAAAACAAACAAAAAAAAAGTGAAAGCACATGTGTAGATTGCTTTTTTTTCTATTTATTCAGCAAAATGTCATCTTCAACTGACCACTGCCTGTCCTTTTCTCAATGCACAGTAGCATTACATGCATATAGCATTACAGATTGAAAATTATTAACGGTGATCTTGTGAACTCGTCAAATCAGCTTTACAATCTTTTATTGTTTTATTATTTATTACATGTAGCAAGAATACATTTCTATAGATGGAAGACATTGTTGGAAAACATAACCATGCATTTATTCTGACGCCACTGTCAGTAATGTGGTTATTTTGTTTCAGTGCATTCATTCAGAGTGGTGAAACAAACCAAGTTACTTGTGACCATTGATCACATATTACAGATTTATATAATGCGGAACCTAATCCATAATGTGCTCATGCATTGCTATAGAGGAAGTCGTCCAAGGGGCCTAATTGCTTTGTAAGTAATTGCATAACAATACATTAACAGTTATTGGCAAAAGTTTTACATTCTTTGATTAAAATGATCAAATCACAAAATCATCTTATGACAAAACAACAGGAGCACTCGGAGAGCTCAGGCCTCCACTAAGGCATGTCATAGTAAATAAATGGGAAAATCTGGATTTTTTTGAGTCCAGACAATGATCCAGACCACTCTCAAAATTTAATGGAATTTATGTTGAACCAAGTTCCAACTTCTGTCTTTTTCCATGAAATTACAACCAGCAGTATTTGTGTAATAGTGCTAACAGACAAACAAACATTCATGTAAATAATACCTCCTTGGCGGAGGTAAAAGGCATTTAATAAGTAAATGGAGAAATCCGGATTATTATTCCCGATTGTTATACAGATCGCTTTCGATATGTAATGGGGTCTAAGTTGGACCAAGATCCATCTTCTGATATGAACAGACAAACGATCATGAAGATAATACCTCCTTGGCAGAGGTAATTATTCTGAATAATGTTGCAGCATTAGGCCTAGTAAAGAGTCTATGATGCTTGAATCCACTAAAATATAGGAGTATCTCTTGTGTATTAATGTACAAAGTAAAAGGTCAAGCTTCCACTTCATTTATTTGTATGACCTAATTCAGTGGCAGGTGAAAAATCTGCTGACTGCTTGCAGTAGAGTTTCCACACTGGAAAAGTAAGCGTTTACTTTTGACTTTTAGTTAAAAAGGAGAGGGATAATAAAATTAAATATATAAAAGCTTTCTGTTATAAAAATGTCAAGGAATTCGTTTGAATTGGCAGTGTGCTCTTTACTCAGCCTTGGGCTTGAAGTAGTGGCAGCTGATTACTGTGTACAGATATCTCTGTGAGGCTACCTCTACCTGCCGCTCTGCTGATGCCAGTACATGCACTACTGCACTGAACCGAAGATTCAGCATCAGAAAGGAACGATTGTATTGGAACTCAAGTACATGTATAATGTGTATCTACAAAATATTTGACTAGAAAAATATTCAGGTGTAATGACTGTAGATACACTAATTAATACTTTACTAATATTTTAACAAATATGTAGCAGAATGTACAAGAGTTTCATTCAGTCTACTTGTGTTAATTATTTCAAAGTGTGACAATTGCTGCAGTGCTGTTTCACCTGCCATGAAAAATGACCAATAAATGAGTAATGATGGAGTCACGTGAATGTAGAGCTTAGAGACCTGTGATGAGGTCGTATAGTCATCTGATTAATGAGCCTTGTTGGCAGATGGAAAATTTATCAGGAACTAGTAACATCTCAGCCTTCTAGAAATAGACTGATCGATTAATGTGTGATGATTTGAAGTTTTTTTTACATAATCAATGTCGACTACATATGTATTGAAAGCTGTGATTGAGAGACATTGTCTTAGTTTCAATAACTTCGGGACTATGAAGGAATGAAAATCATAGGTCGCAAATAAACTACATCTTCTATGGAATGTGACCTTCAAATGTGTGAGGTTCACTGAGACAACCCAAGGGGTGTCTGCAGTTTGAAATTAGTTGTTTGTGTTACATATTCTACTGTATCTGTAGTGAGTGCTGGACGGACACAGCATTGTCTTATGAACATAATTCTACTGTATTTGTATTGAGTGTTGGACAAACACCACTGTGTCAGGAATACAATCCTACTGTATGGTACTGAGTGTTGGACATACCCTACTGTCTTATGAACATATTCTACTTTTTATTATTGGTGATTGTGGGACACACATCATTGAATTAGAAACACATTCTACTGTCTTTATAGTGAGTCCTAGATCAAAACTATTGTGTAAGGAACATAATTATACAAAACATATTCTACTGCCTTTATATATTACCACTCATGTTGTACTGTGTCGACAGTGAGTTGTGGACATACACCATACAACCAGTAACTGAGGTGTCCACTTACACCTGTAGAACACACATTATGGCTGGATATGGACAAATGTGACATCATCTTGACACTGGTATTGTTTTACTTTGGTAAGTTATAACACTTTGATTGTACAAGGTTTCTGCTGTAAATGTTGTTTTCTGTTCCCATAGTTCTACCCAGCCTGCAACTTTTCCGTGGCAAGTAATGTTGAGATATTTGAGACACATGCAGCTAAAACAAGTATTTTCTTGAATTTCCTTTTGAAGGAATGTTGCTTTGACAATGTATCATACTACACAGTAAAAAACTCTTCTCTATTTAGTGTTCCTTGGATTCAAGCTGTCAAAACGATATGAAGATTCCAGCATCCTCAATGCAGACCAGAAATGCAATGATGGTAAGACCAAAAGTGTGTGTGTGAGCTTAATATTGCCAAGATATTTGCTCCTGTTGAGCATAAAACAAACTGTGATCAAAGAAAGGACTACGATTTAAACCCTATTATTTCAAACTTTCAGAATGTACAGAAAATGTTTTTTATTAATATCTAATGACACTCCGTTAACATTACAGTAGATTCCTGAAACAAACAAAACTTAATATTGAACCACAAAGATTTATTTTAGGGAGATAGAATACCTGTACATAACACCTATCAAGAAGAAGCAATAGTTTGGAAATACTTTAATGTTCACAATGTACAATATTTTTCAGAACAATAACTACCCATGCAAAGTGTATGCATCCCTGAGAATAGGCTTTGCATTAAACTTTTTAATGAATTTTTCAGATTCATAGGATATGTTCAATTTTACCAAATCTTTCCTGGGAATATTTTTGGCTTCATTTTGAAAAGATGGCATTTCGTTGATGCCAGTCAAGCATTTTACCACAATTTGTGGCCGGTTCTCATCTATGGAATGAATCTATCTGTGGGTGATATTCTCAATATAGTTTGCTATCCTAAACAGCCTACATTTTATGTCATAGTTCTCCAATGAAGATATGTTCATATTCAATGTGAAGGTGAAAGAATAGATTATATGTATCTAAAGCTATTTGACTTGATTTTAATCGATTAGTTGTCCTAATTAATTTTATGGTCTTCAATTTTTGTTCTTACTGTTATCTTGGGCCCAAAGATTTTAGCCACTTTAGCTGAATTTTGGCCACCATCTTGAATTTTAGCAGAAATTGAAAATGTTGTTTATCACAAAAACTGTTAAAAATAGAGTGATTTTGGGCAAACTTTGGATCCGTTGGGTGGTAGTGCCAACTTTCTTAATGTCTGTGAACACTTTTAAATATTCTGAATTTGGCTGCAATCTTGAATTTTGAGCTAAATTGAAAATGTCATTTATCTCAAAAACAGATAGAACGATTTCACACAAATTTTAGGCCTTTGGGGTAGTAAGGATATTTCTGTAATGCCTCAAAATTTTTGAAATTTTGGCTGCCATCTTGAATTTAGTGGATATCAAAAATGTTGTTTATCTTGGAAACTGTCAGAGATATAACAAAGTTGAGCCCTTTGAGTAGTAACAACTCTATATTCTAGGAGTTTTTCTGGTGTATACATCTTGCATATACCCACAGAAGTGTCCTTGGTCTAATTTGCATTTGACAAAATTCTAGTTTTACATTCGAGTATAGTTGTTATTTGAGTACGCCTGTTTCGGGGTGGGTTGTGACGTTGCACACCTACAACCCCCTAATTAATGTCCCTACCAAGTATCAACTTCCTAAACCTTACAGTTGCCAAGATATTGCCCGAACAAGATTTTCAAACTCAACGTCACTGCAGCAAGGTCAAATCAAAGTCACAACATGATGTTGCACACCTACACCCCTAACCAATGTCCCTACCAAGTATCAACTTCCTATACCTTATGGTTTCCGAGATATAGCCTGGACAAGATTTTATAGGTTAAGGTCACTACGGCAAGGTTAAAGGTCAAATAAAGGTCAAACCATGATGTTGCACACCTACAACCCCTAACTAATATCCCTACCAAGTATCAACTTCCTACACCTTACAGTTGCCAAGATATTGCCCGAACAAGATTTTCAAACTCAAGGTCACTGCGGCAAGGTCAAATCAAAGTCACAACATGACGTTGCACACCTACACCCCCAACCACATGTCCCTACCGTGTATCAGCTTCCTACACCTTACGGTTTCTGAGATACAGCCCGGACACACTTTTTCTAGCCACCCAAAAACCTGCCTGCCTATCCAGACACCATGGGTGAAACAATACCCTGACAGCCCTAAAGGGCTGTGTAGTAACAACATGACCACCATGGCTGCAATCTGAAAAATCTGTTTCATGACTCTAATGCGAAGATGCTTCTGCTATTTATTAATAATGCTTTGGTATAAGCTACTATTAAAAGATACAAATGTGTAATACATAGTTAGTACTGCCCATGATCCATACACTGGTATATATCAGTCCATCTACATCACAGGGGCCCAGAACAAAATTCTTTTTTACAAACAAATAATAAACTTGAAATTTTTTGCCTGCCAAACAGTGTAGCTATTTTTTACAATTATTATACAGCTACTGCCTAAATTTGATTACAGTCATACAATTTTTTCCATAGAATACAGCTCTCCCTGCCAGTGGAGTGAGTGGACCGAGTGGACACAGTGTAGTGTGAGCTGTGGACAGGGAAGACGGGTGCGCAGACATCACTGTGTCCATATGCGTCTATTCTCCCAGCCTCCAGCCTGCAGCTACACGACTATACAGGAGACTGCCTGCACAATGCCCGCCTGTCCAAACGGTGAACAACTCATTCATCCTACAACAAACTTGCGAGTTAGGCTTGTACACCAAGTGTGTCGGCGCATGCAGAAGTGAGGCCAAACCAGTTGGAATTTTTGCATGTAGCACAAAATTTATTCGCGCCGATTAATCTCCACCACTGGCTGGCGAATTCGGAATTTCAAGACGCCAGTGTAAACAAAGCAGGGTCAATACTTGTTTTATAGTAACATTTATTATTCTTAGTAGCACAAGAAAAGGAAAGAACCCTACAATTATTTCTATTACAATTATTACACATTAATTATTGTACAAATTGAAACTAAATCTTTCCTCCATTTATGTTTGTTACTTTAATCTGAGAAAATATTCAAAGCTGCTTGTCTTACGCGATCGGTGGTTGTGCACGATTTATCCTCCACCCATTCAACATACGAGGCCAGACTCAATCGCAGTTACACAAACAAAACCATGACTTAGTGGACTTTATATGTAACTATATTTCAATGGTATCGACAACAGAATTCATTACTGTTTGAATTGTGAACTCATTTCCAAATTTAGAAAGGTTGAACTTCATTAATATATTATTAATTTATAGGAAAAAATACATGTGTACCTAATATATTAAAAAGTTTAGATTAAAACACCATATAAGAATGGGTTTGGGAACTAAGCTTGTCTTTTTATTTTCAGATAAAGCAGGCAAGGATCAGCATACATTTGATGAAGGAGATGATGGTGAAGAAGAAGAGGAGTTGCAGTCTGATGATGACACTCACTGGAAAGAGGGAAACGAGTGGACAGAAGGAGAGCAGGGCAGTGGCAGGTCAGGCACAGAGTCCGAGGGACCCATACCCACAGCAGAGGACCTCAACCAGGACACAGATGGAGGGCTGGACAGCCAAGAGGAGCAGGTGGAAGAAGAGTACAGGGAGGATGCAGAAGATGAGTGGGGTGATGAGGAGGCAGAGTCAGGTGATGAGAAGGAGGGGTATTACACTGTGGAGGAAGAGGAGGAAGAACAAGATGATAGGGAGGAACTCATCAGAAAGAAAAAGAAGAAGAAAAAAAGGATAAAGAAAAAGCAGAAGGAGGAACAGGAATCAGTGACATAAATAATAACATGAGAGGCACAAAACACCACCACAAGGAACATCACTCTGACATTCACAGAACAAAATTCAGTATTCATGGTTTCTATTTTACCCGAAAAATTCCATAACTGCCAGTGTTAACCTAGACCTTGTACAAGGTCCTTCCTTAGTGCATTATGATTCTCTGGAAACCTTTTCCTCCAGAAGGAAATTCAGACAAAATGTAAAGTGAAAACTGTAATAAAACTCACTCATTCATTGTCTCAAAAACCCAACTGAATAGTTAGCCACAGGTACAGAAAGTCATCACCTAATCATCTACAAATGTCCTTGAACCTGGGTTTATGTTTATAAGTAAACTTGTTAGTTGGTGTTCTGTTCTTGGAATCCCAACCTTACTCAAGTAATAATAATTGTGAGGCTTTATACCATGGTAAGTTTACATATCAGATTGGGCTAGCAGAACATGTTTTATAAGTCGCACATTTTGTAATGCTTAGGACAACTAGTTTTTGAATTACTTGTGATATTATATTAGACACTGTAGACCTAAACATTGACGAGAAAGATGAAAACTGCAGAATTTGAGCAAAATCATTGATTTTTAAGGTAAACTGCTTCTGTTAAATTCATGTATTCATTGTAAATGTTTTGCAAAAAAAAACATAAATTTTCAGAGTGTGGTTATATCATAAAAAGCACAAATCAAAATGAAGATGATTTTATTCTTGAGATGCATGATGTGATTTATTACAGAATGATATAGACTAAATATCTAACTTAAAATATTCATTATATTATACATCATAATAACTAAAGTGAATAGCACATATAAAAATAATCTCTACTAAGAAGTAAAAAGGATTTTGCATTCAATAACTGCAAATTACAATGCACTTGTAAGTTCTATGGATCAAAAGAAAAGAGGTGGATATGTCCTCCGTTCCTTTTCCCTGTATATGTATATTTTAGTTAAATTTGTCTAAAGGGCTGTTTTCTAAGTACACGGCAGTAGTTAAACAGGGAGTTGCAGTGGTCACAGCTTGACATGGGTTGGCAGCAATTACAGCATTAACTTCAGTAACAAAAATCAGCACACCAATAATAAGGCAGAATCCGTCAAAGATTTCCGAGGTTAATTTACTACTGAGATTGAACATATTACTGTGACCAACTGGTAATGTAGGCAGCGGCAACGTTTTTGTCACTTTTTTACTTGTCAATGATTGTTCTCAAAATGAAAGAAGCTCTTTCCTGGATGAAAATTCATCTCTGCAAAAAAATCATTCAAATCATTTCACTTTAGAAATCTATATAATTCTGTGACACCAACTGAAATATTGTCTCTCATTGGTGGACATAATTACATGTAAACAATGTGATGAAGTGGAAGGCCCTACAGTGACCAGAGTATAATGCAGAAAGTAGCAATGGTTGGAAACACAACAGTTTAATGAAAAGACCACAGCTTTTTATATATGAGATTACAGAATTTAATTTTTCACTGAATAAATTCTTTGCAGTTTTTACAAATTGATAATTTGTTTAAAAATAGTAACAATTCCTTGTAACAATGTACCAATTGGTTTCTCCAGTGCACAGAAACATTATTTAGTTTGAGAGAATATTTGGTAATAAAAATATCAGTGGACCCTAAACCAGAATTACTGCATGTATGATAGAAACACTGTTAATATTTCCAAGTGAAATGTGTCTCTGTTCAGGAACTATTATTTCAGAAATGTGCACGTCAGTTCCTTCAAATTTCTATGTCATCCACTTTGAGAGGGTAAAATATTTTGTGATTTTATCTGTCCTGGTACAGTTCATAAAACTGCAAACACCTTTACCTCTGTGGAAGTTTGTGCTGATAATACCATTCAGTAGAATCAAGTCTAAGCCGGGGTTTTCTGTAACTTTAGATTGCTCAAATAAATACCAATCTTCCGTACATTCCAAACTCTGCCATGAGCTGGAACTAGCTGTTAAAAGAGATGTAAACCACAAATTTACTCTGGCCATGAGCTGGATCAAACCCATAACTACAGATGTGAGGGTTATTACATTCCAAACTTGTTAGCCATTCAACCTCTTGTCCTCTATCACTATTCAGCACTACTTCTGTTTAGCCAATGTTTTACTTAAAAGAATTTTGTGCACAATGACAGCGCTCTATACACTCATCCAGATTTAGTGTTTATCACAAAGTCTGTTTGATCAAAATTTCATCACAGTCTTCAATATACCAAATTAACTGGTAAATCACTCAAATATTCCAGCATAATCCTACAATAGAATTTCTACATACAGTATAAGTACGTAATATTTAAGCTTGAGAGATACTTTTATAAAAGGCAAGAAAATATAAAATTCTTCAGGGATGTCCATACATCTTGACACAAATGCATGCGGCTTGAAGTTAGAATGCACATGATGGAGTTACTCCGACTGTCCTGACTGGTTATTGCTGAGCAAATGTCTGGATGTCAATGAATATATGTAGGTATGACTCGGCCTTTTGTGTCATGTGATTAGCTTACTGGTGATCACAGTGCATGGAACTGACAAGAGAAGGAGCAGAGAGTAAGTCTGTATGTGAGCAGTGCTTTGTACTGGTGAGTCTCCTGTAACACAACGCATGTAATGAGCCACATAGGTAAACATACTGCAATATGTGAGATGTGTTTAAACCTTCATCTGATATATTCAACTGTCCATACATTTATATTGGACAGATGCACGGTAACCCTATTGACAGTGGACAAATAAGTTATAGAGCTTTCAAGAGGTGGGTCTCCTGTAATACAGTGAACAATTACACATCTAGAGCTTATATCATTTCACAAACATCAAAGCAGTCGGAATGTCCTCCACTGCAAATACCTCGTCAATACCTCATAGTCCCTCCTTTCCACACATCATTCTTTAAGTCAGTCAAACATTTTGGCCATAGTTTTGCCTTTGATGCTCCTAAGATCTGGAATGACATCCCTCATGATGTGCGTAGTGCAACATCAGTTGCCTCCTTCAGAAAAAAAGCTCAAAACTTACCTGTTTGCAAAAGCCTATCCGCCATAGCCTCCCACATCACCCCTGTGTCTCCTTGATATGACCGGGCTACGTCCTTTGATTAACGTTAACTGCCTTGCTTTATGTTCAGATGCGCCTTAAATTCCATCAGTGATGGAGATTAAGCGCTATAAAGGTCCACATTAGATTAGATTAGACTGCAAAATATTATTTTGGTGTGGCTATAACTGAAGCAGTGGGTCATAATGCTGTGGCAATAAAAAACATACTTGATTTGTGAGATATAGTATTGGACTTATCAAAAAAAGCTATCAGTCTGTTTACCAAGTACATGTATTTCACTCTTTTTATGTATTTACCTGATTCAGTCATGAATACAAACTGAGAACTGGGATCTGACCAGCCGATGTCATTCCTGGCAGTGATCTCCACCTGATAGTGAGTGGCTGGGGACAGTCCTTCCAGTCTGTAGCTGGACATCGGGTTGTCTGGATTGTCCTCCTTGTAACGTACACTCCAGCTTTCCAGAGCTGCAGCAATCTCCCAGGTTCCATCAACCACCCTCACCTGGAGTACACCAAGCACAGCTCCCTCATGTATTTATCTTTTCCAGGAGAAATTTATGATGGCAACTGAACAGTGTTGGATTAAAAGTACCTTATTCATAAATATTTATGGCTTGAATGTCCAGAACAATAAGTATAAAACTTTGTCACATCTTCACCTATGTTCTAAAACGTATAAGTGTAAACATCAACTTTAAAAGGAAAATACCACAGTGGATTACATCAATCAATCAATCAGTCAATCAGTTGTCCAGTTGCTTAATCTCCGTATCTACAGATTCTAAGGCATACCATCCAGTTCGTTAGGCATATATCTGTGATCTACTGTAAGCAATGTTTAAGAAATGTAAATAAAATAATTACATTCACAAGATAATATTGACAGGATCTTTGGGTAAATGAAAAATGGAAATGGTAAAGTAAAAGTGTACTGACCCTTCTGTATCTGAACTTGTACTCTCTGATTGGAGTTCCTCCTGTGAGAGGCTTTTCCCAAAGTAAAGTATAGTCATATGGGTACCAGCCTTCTGGGTCACTTATTATTACAATGGGATAAGGAATACCTAAACAAAGTGAACAAATGAATGTATTACTGAAAACATCAGCCGTAATTCATCTGACAAAATTGTGTGTTAATTCCATTTATCCAAGTTCCAAAAATGTGGAATGATCTAGAAAGCGCTGTACGGCTTTAAAAGTAAAAAAAATGGCATCAGAGATGCCCGTACCCCACAGCCTTGGGAAATATTTTCAACACCATGAGATATAGAAGTACTGTACCAGTACAAACTTCAGGATACTTTCAGAGCACTGTCAGTTATATAAAGGTCCAAACAATGTTTAAATGGAGAAATAATGTTTAAAAGAAAGATAATGTGTATAAAGATGAAGTATTAAAACAAGATAATTCAATGACAAGATGACAGCATTAATCAGTAAACTAAAATTCAACACTCTTTATATACATCTGCATTTCCGAATTATGGTTTAGATGGTTTGAATATTACCATGCATACAGAAGTGGTAACACATTTAATGAATGCTTATGTGTGGTGTTGGAGTAAAATCTGCGGCTCACTTGATGAAATTCTATCTCTTACAATGGGAAGTTATGAAAGTAAAATTCTTAATAAATTCTAATATGACTTTTGCTTAATCTGCATCAAAAGACAGACCCAAAGGTGCAACAAGATTTTAAAGGTCAAGTTCATTACGGCAAGGTAAAAGGTCAAATTAAGGTCACACCATGATAATACACACCTATAGCCAATAACCAATGTCCCTACCAAGTATCAACTTCCTACACCTTACGGTTTCCGAGATACAGCCCTGACGATTTTATAGGTCAAGGTCACTACGGCAAGGTCAAAGGTCAAATCAAGGTCACACCATGATGCTGCACACCTACACCCCTAGCCAATGTCTCTACCAAATATCAACTTCCTGCACCTAACAATTTCCGAGTTAAAGCCCGGGCAATATTTTATAGGTCAAGGTCACTACAGCAAGGTTAAAGGTCAAATCAAGGTCAGACCATGACGTTGCACACCTACACCCCCTAATCAATATCCCTACCAAGTATCAACTTCAAAAATGTTCTTACTGAAACCACACGTGATAAATCAGGTCTCAGAATCTGCTGATAAACCACAATTAGGTTTGATAGACTGGATGTTTATATGTACCATACAACAAGGTCACAGATTTAAGTGACCTTCACATGCAGGAGTTTTGTAACCAAAATGGACTACCTACGTATTTGAGGAGTAGTGTGACTTAGTTGGTAAGGGTTGCTCACATCCACCTCATTCCTAGCCCTCACATTGAACAGGTAACTGTTTTGTGGACGCAGGTTTTCAATTCGCACCTCTTCCACTGAAAAAATAGCAAAGCTGGTAACACTGACATCATAATATCTATAACATAATACTCATTCCTCACTGTAACACAAGATTTTTCAAGCATAAAATGTCCTGATTTTAACAATGTGAGTGAAATCACAATAAATGGTTCAATTAAATCCTGCCCTTTATTAATGCAAATTGGTTACATCTGGTGAGAAAATATACTAAAGTATGTAGAACTTGATAAATGCACCATAATTCACAGTGTGTAAGGCATATTACTATGATCAGTACATGGCCATTCTACCCGTTACACACTCAATGGTTATAACTTGCAATACATGCGTACACATGGTGAAGTCCATGTGGTTAGTGTCATACTCCACCCTGTACCCAATGACAGGGGCACCTCCATCATCTGTGGGTGGTGTGATGCCAAGTATCAGCACAGTGGGTGCTTCCTCCAACACCACCACTTCCTCTGGGGGCTCTGGCTGTGCTGAAATAAGCAGCAGATAAAATTAAAGTCTGACAACTTCCTACCTTCAAAGGGAGATTCTTACACTGGCCTAATGATGCAAGGGTTGGAAAATACAGGTGTAACATATCCAGCAATAAGAATGACATGTTTGTTTCACACAAAGTATTGGGGGAACATTTCCATAATATATAATTGAAAACACTGTATAAAACAAGGTTTAAGACAATATTTAATGGTATATTGGGCCATGTAAATTGAGTAAACAAGAGGAGAGTGCCCGTGAACGGGCACTCTGTCAGCTGACTGAGTGTTTTTGATTTGTGAAGGTGATTAGAGGACAGAATAATTATCAGGAAAAGGGCTGTACAGAAATACAGTAAATGGTAACTGAACAGCAAGTTCGAAAGAAATTCCGAAGCTGACAGAAGAAAAGGATAAAAAAGTTGTGCCCTGTAAATGGTATTATGAAGGAAAATAACAAGGTAATTGTTTAAGTGTAAAAAATAGGTTAAAACATATTTAAAGAAATACTAGAAATGCAATAACCTCGTTCGACCTTGAAGAAGGGGTCCAAGGTCAAATCTAACCACACAAATACATTCCCAGCCCATGATTTCCTATGGTTTACCATTCCAAACCTCTAGGACCAATTATAAATGAGTTATAAGCACTTTGAAGCTTGGCTGTCCTCATTTGACCTTGAAGGAGGGGTCCAAAGGTCAAATCTGACCATACCAAAAGATTCCGAGCCAATGATTTCCTATGGGATGGTTTACCATCCCAAATCTCTGTCACCAATAATAAGCGAGTTGTAGGCACTTTCAATTTTCGCTATCCTCATTTGACCTTGAAGGAGGGTTCCAAGGTCAAATCGGACCATATCAACAGATTCACAGCCCATGATTTCCTGTCTGTTTACCATCCCAAACCTCTGGGACCAATAATAAGCGAGTTATGAGCACTTTTAAGTTTGGCTATCCTTGTTTGACCTTGAAGGAGGGGTCATTGAAGGTCAAATCTGACCACACCAAAAGATTCCCACCCCATGATTTCCTACAGGTTGGTTTATCATCCCAAACCTCTAGGATCAATAATAACGGAGATATAAGCCCTTTTCATGACTGACAAAAAGCACCTGTGGCGGCCATCTTGTTTCTCAAAATGAGGCCAAAAATATTCCCAGACAACATTTTATGGTTATTAATATATACTGCAAACTTAAGAAAGCTAGCTATAATATTTTTTTCATCAGAGCAGTAATGGTGAAATCTCTCTCTACACACTGCGGCTATCCAGTGGATACAATGATTTACTCAACAGTGAGAACCTGAAAGTAGCTATTGCTCAGCTATGCCATGACATAGAGGTCTGCAATTTCACTATGTTATAGCTGACCAAAAATTCTGTGAATAACATATTTAACAAATTACTCTAAATGTAATAGTTTTCAAGTTACAACTGATTTACTCAACAGTGAGAACCTCAAAGGAACTATTACTCAGCTATGCAATGAGCTACATGTCTGAAATTTTACTATGTTATAGCTAACCCAAAAGTAGGTGAACAACATATTTAAGCAAACTACTGTAAATGCAATAGTTTTCAAGCTACAACTGATTTACTCAATAGTGAGAACCTGAAAATAGCTATTGCTCCGCTATGGCATGAGCTATAGGTCTGTAATTTCACTATGTTATAGCTGACCCAAAAGTAGGTGAACAATATATTTTAACAAAATACTCCAAATGCAATATTTTTCAAGTTATAGCTGATTTACTCAACAGTCAGTACCTGAGAATAGCTATTGCTCAGTTGTGCCATGAGCTATAGGTCTATAATTTCACTATGTTATAGCTGACCCAAAAGTAGCTGAATAACATATTTGCACAAATTTCTGTAAATGCAATAGTTTTCCAATTATAACTGATTTACTCAACAGTGAGAACTTCAAAGTAGCTATTACTCAGCTATGAAATGAGCCACAGGTCTGAAACTTCACTATGTTATAGCTGACCCCAAAATAGGTGAATAACATATTGAAACAAAATACTCTAAATGCAATAGTTTTCAAGTTATAAGTGATTTACTCAACAGTGATAACCTAAAAGTAGCTATTACTCAGCTATGCCATGAGCTACAGGTCTGAAATTTTACTATGTTATAGCTGGCCCAAAAGTAGCTGAATAACATATTTATACGAAATTTTCTAAATGCAATAGTTTTTAAGTTACAAGTGATTTTACTCATGATGGAAGTTACTGAAAAGCCCAAAAGTAGCTATTACTCACTTAGCTATTGAGACAGACACCCAACTTACTCACCATATTGTAGCTATGAAAAAAGTAGCTGAATAACATATTTTAACAAAATGCTCTAAATGCAACACTTTTCAAGTTATAAGTGATTTACTCAACAGTGATAACCTAAAAGTAGCTATTACTCAGCTATGCCATAAGCTACAGGTCTGAAATTTTACTATGTTATAGCTGACCCAAAAGTAGCTGAATAACATATTTATACGAAATTCTCTAAATGCAATAGTTTTCAAGTTATAAGCGATTTACTCAACAGTGATAACCTAAAAGTAGCTATTACTCAGCTATGCCATGAGCTACAGGTCTGAAATTTCACTATGTTATAGCTGGCCCAAAAGTAGCTGAATAACATATTTATATGAAGTTCTCTAAATGCAATAGTTTTTAAGTTACAAGTGATTTTACTCATAATGGAAGTTACTGAAAAGCCCAAAAGTATCTATTACTCACTTAGCTATTGAGACAGACACCCAACTTACTCACCATATTGTAGCTATGAAAAAAGTAGCTGAACAACATATTTTCACAAAATGCTGTAAATGCAACACTTTTGAAGTTATAAGTGATTTAGTGCATGATTTCATGAATTTTAATGCATTAAAAATTATTAAAAAAATTTATTAAAAAAAAAGTAAGACAGATCCAGGTCTCATACTCACACAAGAGAATCTACCTCTGGCCTAGTACATATATGCAAGATATGAGAGAAATCCCTGCAATAGTCACTGAGAAAATTGTGATAAAAAGTTGAAATTTTCACACTTTTGGTGGGGGTACCCCCCTTGTAATGTCTCTAGCAAACAGACGAACAGACAGATTTGCATGCCTTGAACAACTTTTCATCCTCGATAGATAAGGTATCTTTTAAAAAAAACAGCATGTCTCTAGGCCTTGTAGTTTTGGAGAAGAAGTTGTTCACGCGGACGCGGACGCCCACGCCGCAGAGTGATGACATAATGTCAGCTGACTGACAGGTCAGCTGACATAAAAAACAGAAAGAAGATTATAACAGTGTGGGTTTTTATTGAAGCTTTTGCCACACGTTTAATGTTACACTGTAGTACTGAAATGTTACATTCCATTAGACAACCACTGAGTTGATAACACTTCTCAAGTTACACCTTATAACCAAACTCAGGTAGTATTACAACAAGTTAAACTTAGCAAATTAGCCTGATAAAACAATATTACTACTTTGATGTCATTGCAAAATTTTTATATGGTCAAAGCCTGACTGATACAACTGGATTAAAAAACTATTCCTGCGCACACTGAATTTGGCACCAAATTGCCTTTATAGGCTGAGCCATGAGCTCAAGTGTTCACTAAATGTTGGTTAACACAAAACTTCTCCCCCTTGTGGATTTAAATTCTTAGATAAAATAAAAAAGAATCCAAAATAAAATTAAAACTTGAATCAGAATTGATGCTAATTGATTTGCTATTTATTTGCTATGTACTCACTTGCTTCTAGAAAGGTGAACATGAGGGAGTTTTCTCCATGCTGATTCCTGGCCCGGCAGTTGTAGTCATCATGGTAGATCCAGAGTCTGTCCTGCTCTCTGGGGTAGATCTACAATCCATTAACATAAACATTGGCAAAAATAAGTAACATAAAGACTTGCACAGCCCATACCTGTGACAAAACTTTGATACAGAAATCTAGTTTGTAACACCCTTGCCTCCCACCTATGAGTACTGACATTTAATATGGCCTGACCTCAAGTGGGTAAGTTGAGTTGTTGCTTGCTGTTGGTTAGTGGTTTACAGTACAGAACCTTGATCAACCTTAAGTACTGGTTTCCTCTACCCTTTCAACTTCCAATCACCATTTAACCAATACAAAGGTACTAGACATGACAGAAAACACTAAACAAATACAATAGGGTTTATTGTAATGTGATAACCCACCTGCAGCACTGAGTTCTTGATGAGGGGCACTATTCTATATGTCTCGTTGTTTTCCAGTACCCTGTCTCTCACCACCCACTCTATCACTGGAGCAGGCTCTGCATATGTGTGGCACGTCACATTTCTGGTTTTACCAGGCCAGCCATAGAACAGCCTTTCTTGTTGTGGATACAGTGGTGCAACTGTCAAAAGTTGGTGTGCAGCTCAAAGCATTGCTTTTGTTAATTAAACAAGAACTTAAATAATACTAAATCAATGTCATAAGTGTATAAATAACACCATTGGGCAAATCTTTATGTTGGGCTTCAAACAGTGTGGCTTATGAAGAAAATAATTTAATTGTCTTTTTAATGCAAATTATAGTTGGGTCCATACTTTGTAAATGTCCTTATAAATAAGAAGCTACATCTTACATTCTACAATAATGGTGCCATTCTGTTCAGCAAACCCGCCCTGGTTGGTGGCCTTACAGGTGTAGTTGGCTGTGTCTCTTGGAAGTAACTGTTCTATGCTCAGCTCTATTCGCCCTGGAGAGGGACTCCTCACAACAACTCGCCCCTCCTCCTGAAATACCATACACAGATAAAAACACAGCACTAGAAATTGGAATTTTGCAGGGATAAATTTATATCATTTCAGACAGAATAAAACTGAAAGATATTTATATATAAATACACGGATCCACAATCTCTATTGCTTTTCTTTATATATATAAGTAGCTGTCACAGTCCATTTAGTTTTACATATAAGCACAACAAAAGCTACAAGTTAAATAACTCAGAACTTAGTAATTACATGACACAAAATTAAATTTGAAACAATGACTGAATAGAGTTAGTGCCTCTCAACACAAAACTTATTGGAACTAATAAAAGTACAAGTTAAAATGAAATTAGAATGAAAAATTCAATTACTTAAAGAAGAAAATTGGTGAAATATAGCAGATTGAGAAAGAAATAGAATCTAAATATCAGAATTTCACTTAATAATATCCAAAATAAAATTGCAGTTAAAATAATCAAAAAGCAAACCTTAATAAGTTACATAAGGAATATACATGTATACCTTCTACAATGTTGTGGGCACGATGGATGGAACAAGGTGAAAAAGGATGATATGATTATTACTGAGTAGCTTATTTTTCTAGTCTTGAAGGGTGACACCAAACATTTAACTGTACAATTAAACAGACAATAAAATCTTTCCTCCCATTCTAGCCAACTGTCGTAAAAAGTTTACTAGAATTTGTTTCTTCAGATCTAAGAGATACATTGGACAAACAAATGAAAAGTGCTTGACCCCACAGAATACACATCAGTAGTAAATGGTACTAGTGTTATTTATGCATGAAATGTCTATCCATGCATAATTTATGAAGACACTTGACAGTAGTTGACACAGCTTTTTCAAACTGTGAAGAAAATAATATCTGTAATCAATTTAATAAATGGATAAAGTATTTATAAAATGACCACTGTGCATTATTAAAATAATGGCTAGCTTGCAGCTAAAATAATTATAACAAATAGGCTTCTCCAAGGATGCCTCAGATCTTCTTCACTTTTATTTTACTGGTAATTTTTTACACATAGAGTAGGATAATTATAATTAACACAAATATGTGACTACAAATTAAGACATATAAGATATTAAGTTAAATTCTTGCTTAAATATATCTTTTAAAGTTTCAGCTTTTAAAGCCTGGTGTGGGTTAGGCAAGTGTCAGCACAACTTTTAAAATAATACAAATATACACATTAAAAATGCAATGAAAATTTGGTAATATTACAAAATTCATGTTAAAATTGTTAAAATTCATGTTAATTTTACACATCTAAAAATATAAATGCATCAAAATATACACTGTTCAGCTGATGAAATATGACGCTTGTAAAACATTTTGCAATATCTCAAATCTTATATGATGTACATGTATATGTTATGACCCAGGTGTGAAATTGTCCATTTTGTTACAATAAGTTTGTGTGATCTGGAGAATTTGCGAATTCCATGAAAATGTCTTGGGAATTTGTGAAATTCCTATGTGGATCAGAAAATTTGCAAATCCCTGAAATTTCTAGGGACTTCATAAAACACCTGAAAGTTTAGTCAGAGATTTTACAAAATCCCCGACATGATTTACTAATTTACTTGAATGGATTTACTTACTTGTTGATTTTATATTGATACAACATCACTTTTGTTTTTTATTGAATAATACAGATATGACACAATCTCTTGCCTTATTTTATACAATATTCATAACACCATAAAAATGCATCATTATTAATTTAATTATAACATCAATTTGTTCTAGCATGGTTAATAATTTTCAGTTTTATTGTGAACATTCAGTGGTCTCTCAAATTTGTTAAATTTCCAACTTTTATATTTTTATGACATGCTTTCATGCTTGAATGTATTTATCATATGCGGTTAAATTAAATTGAAAGATTATTTTTTGAACAAATCTTTCAACATATTTCCCGAGATGTATTTTGTGTATTTGTGAAAAAACCCACTTAAGTTGTAGGAATTTCATATATTCCCTTGAAATTTTAGGGAATTAGTGAATTCCTGGATACAATAGGGATATCATGGCCTGATTACATAATTTAACTGTAACATATAGCTGAGGATTGTATATATACATAGCACTGTTAATACTGGAAATTTGACACAATATTTTAACTAATACTTTTTAAAATATGTTTCCATGCTTATTGACAGAAGCTCTTATTCTATGACTTTAAGCTACCAGATTAAATCTAAAAATTACCTGTCAAAAATGATATTAAATACATCAACCTTTTATACACATATGATGTTAGTGTGTGCAGTATATATATCTGGAATACAAAAATTCATGGGAAACAGAAAAAAGATATCCTGTGTTGCTAATCTGGGCATTCACACCATCCTCTCAAAACTGTGCTGTATAACTAGAAGTTTTTTCTAGAAGAAAATTTCACTAATTCTTCATTTTTAAGAAACATTCAGTAGAACTAATTTTCATTAATGGCTAGTTTCTTCTGGAGATATTACTGGTAATACAGACTTGAAATTTCACTAGGAATTAATTTATTTTCCCTATCCAAGCTCATCGGCTAAGCCAGCTAAAATTAATGTCCAGTGAAACTTTCAACTTCTACAGTATTTGAAACAGATGAAAGGTCTGTCAAGAGGCCATATCACTTACATTCTCTCCATCTACATAGTCATAGTCATTGGTGACCTTTCTGAAAGCCATATCTGGTGGAGGTTCACCCTCTGACAGGCAGGTCAAGGTCACAGAGTTGTCTATCTTCTGTGTCATATTAAAGTACTGGTAAATCTTGGGAGGAACTAAAACAGAAGATGCACAGTAACAATGCAAATGCTCACATATGACTGCATATGATTATGCTATCATGATTCTGTTTGCCACTTGGCACTTTACAAAGAAGAGTTTCACATATCTCTGTAATATCAAGGATTATATACCATGCAAATCCTGGACATTGACACTTTTATGTATATTCAGATAACATCTCCACTCTTTGGTCGAAAAAGAAATTTCTTAATTGATAATATATAGTTTTTGCAGTTTTGGTAAATTCAGCCATTTTTGGAAAAAAGGCTTCATATTTTAAAATACAGTTCCACTGAGATGTACGACTTGGACACTCCTGATATATGTACATTGTCCCATCTTTATTTCTTACAGATAAGACCTCTAGACACTCAAGTGGTGACATACTGATGACATCCAGGTATCCCTGTGAGATGATGTGGCCGGCACTGTTGAGGGCCTCACATTCATACTCATCCTGATCATCCCTGTACAGAGGCCTGTAGTCAATGGTCCCAGCCTGCTCATCCACAAACCGAGTATCTGTGCTACTCACACGTGAACGCTGACCACTGTCCAGTAACTAACAAACAATTTACAAACTATTCACATGTTCCATAAAAGCCAAAATTAAGGTTATATGACTTTGCCATCCAAGTTTTGAACTGCTTCAAATATCTTTTTATGGCCAATTGAATTGCAAATATACATTTTATTTTCATTAGATATCATAAAAAAGTAATTTACAGGAAAGCATTTTATTTGCTTGTTGAAATAAACCAGATTTATGCAAACTGCATTTCTCGATATGGTTTAGCATAATGACCAAATATCTGATCTGATCTTTCAATTGCTTTTACCAAGTACTGTGCTTAAGAGAGCACACACATTTAACCTTAAGTAGACATATTTTGAGAATGGACTTAAACTGCCTATGGAAAATAGCAAACTGAGGGTTTTTTATTGGTAGGACAAATTGAGCCAAATGACACAATTTTTGTTTGTTAAGATGATTAGTTTTAATTAATATTTTTCACTTATTTTAAATGCTGGCTTGAATAAGATACTGGCAAACTAATCCAGTGCATATGAACAATAAATGAAGCACATACCCTGTAAAACTCATAATGAGGGTCTGGCAGGCCAGTGGCTTTACACACCATGCTAACTTCTTGTCCTTCAATGCCCACAGTAGTGCCTAGCTCTTTGGTGAACACTGGAGGCTCTAAATAAGCACAACACACCACGGATACAAATGCAAGGTAATCTCATTGCATAAAATCTGTTGGAATATATAAACCGGAGAATGTAGCTAAAAGTTACAAATGCACCCTATCCTGTTCCTTAAAATATTGACATTAAGTAACTGTTGTTACAAAACTGACCAAACTGAATGGGCATTGATTCCATAAACTTATATTATACTCAACATTGGTTCCATAAATAATACCTCTATTAAAGTTAATACTGAAGCTGTTGAAAAAGGAATGCATTTTATTAACCAAAGGGAATTTTTAAAGGAGTCAAAATAATCTTTGATTAGCTTGTCGCATGGACACAATGAGATTTTAGCTTTTCAACAGTTATAATGTGATACAAAGTATTGAATATTTAGTGGCTTGGAGTAGAAGGATGAATGTTCATACTATGGACAACGACTTCAATATAGGCAGTGTCTGATGCTCCAGTGGACAAAACTTCAGCAACACACTCATACAGACCATTGTCTTCTTCTGTGATGTTTGAGATTCTCAAGCCATACAAAGCATCTATTTGATATCTGCCTCCTGTAAAAAAATTAAATTTTTATTAAACATACTAACAGAACTTTAACTTGTAGAGCAAAGCTAGTGGACATCATGACTGTGCATAACACCCCATTTAGATTTTAGACTAGTGTTCTCAAAATACCCTTTTTGGTGGGACCGGGTAGGTATGGATTTCAGCGGGCGGGTACCCGGGTACTCACACCGATGGGCGATAATAGGTGATTCTACAAAAATCTCCACGTTTACAAACTTAAAACTTACAGAAATAATGGGATCCAACCATTTGCTTTATATCTCGTCGGCCACCATTTTTGCATTCAAAACAGTACAACACAGAAGAAATGTTAACCAAGAAAAGATTTCTGTACATTCAAAACATGGTTGTTTATTGCAGTGTCCGTAAAAGTGGAGTCACATGACCTATCAGTAAAGCATTAACTGTTGCTCAAATGTAGTTTCGGAATTGAAACTTTATTTTTTTTTCAGACAGGTATGTGGACTTTATTGATGTTAAATTATGAACTACTGTTTAAAAATATCGTACTTTTATTTTATTAAGGTGTGCATATCACTATATAGGCAATATACACAATATTTCATGTACTCGGAATAACATAACTGTGTTAAGATACTGACGATTTTCAAAGGGTATCGGCATTTGACAGTGCATAAACAACCAAAATAAAAGACAAATAAAATACTATAAGTGGTGTATAAGGGTGAGAAAACATTACTCTTGTGTATTTTAATTAAATATCTTGATTTTTAGATGAATTTATGAAGTTGAGATATGTCTGTACTCATCAGCCAAAGTGGGCGATATTGACAGTAGTTTCGGGTACTCGGGTATGTGATTTCGGATTCGGGTAAATATTCAGGGTTCGGGTACCCGGATATCCGGATACCCGTTGAGATCACTAATTTAGACTTTTCTTAAAGATGTTCTTGTGTCCCCACCTATTTTGCAGTGAGTACTTAAAGTGTGAGATCCTGTCTCATCTGTTAAAGTGTATAACCTGCTTATTTTCAGATCTGTTACAAAGTAATTCTCGATATTCAAACTATTCAAAACAACGGTTGCACAAAACCTTTAAAGTGGCTGTTGCAACTGATTTAGTAATGTGAGGGTCACTTTAGTGATCTGTTTGATCTCTATAAATGATACATTCTCTCATGTTAGAACTATAGAATCTTCATGACAACTGTGACAAAACTACCATAATATGGATAAATTTATCCACACCAGTGATTTTTGCTTTTCTCCCCACATTTTCTGCCAAATTGAACAGAAGGGTAGAACTTTGGAATGACAAGGAAATTGCCATCACTTTGGCTGAGCCTGGTACTGTAAGAGCTGCTGCAGGAAGAAAGATATGGGGCAAAATACCTAGGAAAACCTGTGTGAAGAAACTTGTAAACAAGTGTGGCTGTCTTAAAACCATGCACTGTTCAACAGGAAGCCAATGCATTTTGATAAGCACAGGAGTTATACTGGTGTATCGACTGGTGTTAGATGCAATTCTGGCTGCACTATTTTGGATGCACTGTAATTTGCGTAGACTGAACCTAGACAGGCTCCTGAAAAGTGAGTTGCAATAATCCAACCTACTACTAACAAGAGCATTAGCCACAAGTACAGAAACATCATGAGTAAGAAACCGCCTGACATGTCTGAAATCACGGAGTTTCACAAAACAACTTTTGCAGACATTCTGAACGTGCTTGGACAAGGAAAAATCTGAATCAAACCACATACCCAAATTCCTAACTGAGTCAACAGGGTAAAGTGGACTACCCATAATATTAATTGGAAATTGCAAATTTAATAAGTAAATTAAATTTTTATAAGTTAATACCCTATCCAATGGACAATTGCTTTACCAGTCAGCGTGACCAGTCCTGCCAAACACCAGAAAAAGACTGTATATACTACCGGCAAGACCGGTCACAGAGTGTACATTCGCTAGGTGGCGCATCATACTTCCTTCATGTATAGACAGAGTGACGTCACAGCATCTTTTTCATTGTCTAGTCCTATTAAGACCCCTAGTAAGCTGATAGTGGGGCCAGATGGGTGTGCCTTGCCTGTCCATTGGATAGGGTATGGTATGCCTCAGAGAAGCCCTGCTCCTTGATTGCTGTGGCTCTAGGAGCCAGGCGTGCAGGTTCAGGTTGGACAGGTTCCTGTGCAGGGTCTGGTAGAATGGCTGAGACACCAGGTTGGACAGACTGGGCAGACACAGTGGGATCTGACTGGACATTGCCACTAGATCCCAGAACCAGGGCATGTTGGGCCAACCCGGTGCAATCAGTATGATTCTGTTGCATGGGTAGTCCTGCAATTTCTCCACCACTTTGCCCAAGATGGCTGGTGGTGGGAAGGCATATCGGTCCAGATCTTCCCAGGACAGACTGAGTGCATCCACTGCCCACGCCTGGGGGTCTGCAACCGGTGAGACAAACTGTGGGAGTTTGTTGTTGAACCTGGTGGCAAATAGATCCACATTGTGGCTGGTGCCACCGGGAACAAATGGCCTGGAAGACCTCTGGGTGAAGGGACCATTCTGTTTGAATGGTTTGACCCAGTCTGGATAGCTTGTCTGCTATCACATTCAGCTGGCCTGGGATGTGTCAAGCTTTGAATGTTACCTGTCTCCTGGTATACCAGGTCAGGATTCTCCACAGAAGGGCACAGAGGGCCTGACTTCATCCCCCCTTCCTTGTTGATATAGGCAACCACTGTTGTGTTGTCTGTGGCCACCAGGACTATATTGTTTGAACAGAGGTCTTGGAACTCTTTTAGGGCCAGAAAGACCGCCTTTAGTTCCAAATGCTATCACATTCAGGTAGCCTGGGATGTGTCGAGCTTTGAGTGTTACCTGTGTCCTGGTATACCAGGTCAGGATTCTCCACAGAAGGGCACAGAGGGCCTGACTTCATCCCCCCTTCCTTGTTGATATAGGCAACCACTGTTGTGTTGTCTGTGGCCACCAGGACTATATTGTTTGAACAGAGGTCTTGGAACTCTTGTAGGGCCAGAAAGACCGCCTTTAGTTCCAAATGCTATCACATTCAGGCAGCCTGGGATGTGTCGAGCTTTGAGTGTTACCTGTCTCCTGGTATACCAGGTCAAGATTCTCCACAGAAGGGCACAGAGGGCCTGACTTCATCCCCCCCCCCTCCTTGTTGATATAGGCAACCACTGTTGTGTTGTCTGTGGCCTTTAGTTCCAAATGGTTTATATGCAACTTGCTTTCTGGAAGGGACCAGGTTCCCCTTGCAGTGCGCTCGTTTAAGAGAGCGCCCCACCCTTCTTTTTATGTGTCTGTAAATATCTGCAGAGCATGTTTTAGTGGGTGTAATGGTTGACCTGGTAGCACATTGCTTTCCTCCAGCCACCACCTTAAGTGGGGGTGGAACGACCTGGGGACCGGCATCACCTTTTCTAGTGATTGTGGTACCCTCCAGTTGTTTTTCAAGTGCCACTGCATCGGTCTCATATGAAGTCGACCAAGGTGGACTTGCTTTTCTGTAGTTGTCAGAAACCCTATGAGGGACACAAACTGCCGGACCGAACACACCGAACTGGAAAGAATTGTCTGAAATTTGTCTATCAAGGACTGCCAACGCCCTGGTGTGGGTCTGACCTTGCCCTCTTTCAAGTCGAACAAGTTGAAAACCTGTTTTGGATCCAGTTCTGACTTTTCCTTGTTTACCAGCCAACCTAGTTCTCGACAGAGAGCTACCAGGGTCTGTGTATGCTGGAGACAAGTTTGGTGGGATATGGCTCTCACCAACCAGTCGTCCAGGTACTGGTGGATTCTTATACCCTTCTGTAAAGCCATCAGTTTGACCTCTTTGGCCACCACTGTAAACTCCATGGATGCTGTCGACACACCAAAGGGTAGTGCTTTGAATTGGTAGGAGGACTTCCTGGACTGACTGTGAATTGGTATGTGGAAGTCTGTGTTTCGGAAGGTGCTCAGGGCCAAGATAGGTCTCCACCGGTTGTTGGGTTTGGGTACCAAAATAGCCGGTTGTAAAACCCCAGGGAATTTTGGTTTTCTACCGGTTCTACTGCATTTTTGTTCACCAGCTGATACAGGGCCTCCAAAGATTGAGATTTTTGTGAGGGTTGGTATAGCTGCTTACGACAGTTGGTGATCTGGTTAGGTTGGATCTGAACTGGAAGGGGAGGACAGGTAAATTTATAGTCTCAATCTTGTTGGTCAAGTCCCTGCTTCTGGCCATCACTACTGATGGGTTCAAACACTCCTTACCGAGCACACAAACAAAGTCCTTCAGCCTGGTAACATAATTTACACAGTAATTGTCATTTACGTTGTTTAGAACCCTTGGCCGGTTTCTGTGAGAAAGAGGTAGGTTTGCCACGACCTTTCTTTCCCTGCAGGCATTCTCGTTTTTGCTTCCAAGCTGGGATAGATGACTTCCAGTCCTGTTGATGAGACGGCTTGTCATTGGAAGCATATGGATGGAAACGACCAGGATTCCTGTGTGACTGGCTAGACGAATGCCTCTCTTCACTTCTGGCCACTTCCTCTTCCACCTTACTGAGAAGAAGGACTGGGAAAAGTGATTGTAAATGGATGGGAGCAGTACACAGTGCAGTAAGTGTGTCCTGTTTTACTCCCATGTGTAAATAATCCAGGTAGCTGTCTCTACGCGTAAGCGTAAAGTTTGCGACACTAATGAACACACCTTCTGACAAGTCCTGCATTGTCCTGGCCATGGCTTGGAAAATTGACCAGTTAAATGTAACCAAATATGTCCACAGCTTGCTGCATTCTTTCAGAGGACTTGCCCTTGCCTTTGTCTGAATGTAAGTTCTTGAGTTGTGTAGACATAGCGTCCTGCACCCTAGTAAGACACCTTGACAACCCTGCAGCCTGGTTGCACATAACAGGCTGTTCTCTGGCTGCTCTCTCCCAAAGTCTCAAAATGTCCTGGCTGAGACCCCGGGAGGGTGGGGCAGTAGGTATAGATTACGTCTAGCTACCCTACTGAACACACTGGGTAGCCACTGGGTATAGATCTACCAGAGTCTTTCTTGTCAGCATGCATGTCGTACCATCTAGACGACCTTGGTGGCTTTACAAACTGGTCCCTGAGAAGTCCGGCAGTTTCTGTGTTCCTGGAAGGGTAGTCTTGAGCAACAGTGAGGTTTAACTTCTCCATCTTTCTACACAGCCAGTCCTCCACCGGCAACTTAACAGAAACTTTCCCAGTTGGTTGGACTCGGGAACCGGCAAACGGATTGTCATCTGCAGAAAACACACGTTCGAATTCAGGAATCTGATGCCAGCCCATAAAAGACCTCACGCCTCTGATAGTCTCTGTAACTAGACTCCTCAGTAAGTTCCTGATCAATTGATTCTTCTCTGGTGAGGTCTAGGGACCCGTCCAGGACATTGCCATCAACAGGAGAGCCTGGTTCACTCTGGAGTGAACCAGTAGTTTCAACATGTAGGGCAACATTACCGGTACCGGTTAGCAGAGCTTCAGGACCTGCACCGGGAGGCTCAACAGGCTGGGTGGGATTCTGTAAAACTTCAAAAAATAGCATCAGAGATGCCCGTACCTCACAGCCAGGGGAAATTGTTTTCAACACCATGAGATATAGAAGTAGTGAAACAGTACAAAGATCGGGATACTTTCAGAGCAGTGTCAGCTACAAAAAGGTCCAAATGATGTTTACGTAGAGAAAATAACATCTAAGTGAAAGAAAATGTATGTAAAGATAAAGATATAGCCCGGATAAGATTTTATAGGTCAAGGTCACTACAGCAAGGTCAAAGGTCAAATCAAGGTCACACCATGACGTTGCACACCTACACCCCTAACCAATGTCCCTACCAAGTATCAACTTCCTACACCTTATGGTTTCCGAGATATAGCCCGCACAAGATTTTATACGTCAAGGTTACTATGGCAAGGTCAAAGGTCAAATCAAGGTCACACCATGACGTTGCACACCTACACCCCCTAACCAATGTCCCTACTATGTATCAACTTCCTACACCTTACGGTTTCCAAGATATAGCCCAGACAAGATTTTATAGGTCAAGGTCACTATGGCAAGGTCCAAGGTCAAATCAAGGTCACACCATGACGTTGCACACCTACAACCCCTAACCAATATCCCTACCAAGTATCAACTTCCTACACATTACGGTTTCCGAGATATAGCCCGGACAAGGTTTTATAGGTCAAGGTCACTACGGCAAGGTCAAAGGTTAAATCAAGGTCAGACCATGACGTTGCACACCTACACTCCCTAACCAATGTCCCTACCAAGTATCAACTTCCTACACCTTATGGTTTCTGAGATACAGAACTTTTTCCCACCGCCCGCCCGCCCATCTGGACACCATGGGTGAAAACAATACCCCGACAGCTCTTAAGGGCTGTGGGGTAAAAACGTTTCTCTGTAGAAAACATGTCTGCACACTCCACGCGCCAAACAAACAAGATGCTATGACGTCACGCTGTCTAGGCAGGAAGGAAGTATGATGCGCCACCTAGCGAATGCACACTCCATGACCAGTCCTGCCAGTAGTATATACAGGATGTCTTTTTCTGGCGTTTGGCGGGACCGGTCGTGCTGACCGGTAAAGCAATTGTCCATTGGATAGGATGTAGTAACACAATAAAAATAAGCTTTCAACTTGTCCCTCTGTCTCTTCGAACCAAAGATGATAAACTCAGTCATGTCAGGATTCAGTTTGAGCTTGCTAGTAAACATCCACTCTTTAACATCATTTAGGCACCTGTTCAGTTATTCAAAGGCAGTAGATGCATTCTTCTGGGATAAATGCACATAAACTTGGTTCTCATCTGCATAAAAATGAAACTTTATTCCTTTATGTTTACCGATAATCAAGCTGAGGGGGGGTGGTATACTATGAGAACAACAAAGGGCCTTGGGGAACGCCAAATTGAAAAATTTTGTTGTAATTTTAATTTTTATTAGATAAATACTTACCATTTCCTGACCATTGCTATATGTTGGTGCCATCCAACTCACTGGCCAACGTTGAGAAACGTTTTAAGATACCTTAAGAGGCCAGTGAGTGAGTGTGAACTAGCATGTCCCCCTAGTGGTCATGTGACCACGCTAGTAAACAACCTTCATTATTTTTGTTGCAGAAAATACTCCCCTAGTACTGAATCTGCGGGGAGGTAGGGGGGGACTATCCTGGTCAGGAAATGGTATTTATCTAATAAAAATTAAAATTACAACAAAATTTTTCAATTTTATTGCGAAAAATACACTTAGCAGTACTAGAATTTAAAGACCCAGTACACCACTCTGCACAGCTATCATACACAGCACAAACCTATAGGCATTCAGATCCAAACTCACCTCCCAGATGAGGCAGTGGAACTGTTGAGCACTACAAAACAACACAGCCTTGTTGTTGTTGTTGTTGCTGTTGTAGGAAGGAAGTAATCATTACAGAGACTCACTACCTAGCCTACAACTAAAACATTATGAGAAGTTTACATTGAAAATTACATGCATACAACAACATATAAACTTCCAACAGTCACCACATACCATACAGATCCCCTAAATCATAGTATGTAGTTGAAGTTCTCACAAACTGACAGTTATTGCCACAATTGAATGCTGTATCTAGACAAACATCCAACACCCACACAGGTGACACAAATATTGGAAGTGTCATCAGCATATTGTGTAATTCCAAGCCTGAATGAAGTCAACAATTCTGCTTAATAAATACAGATAGTATGATCTGACAGACATACAGATACAAATGCATACTAAAGTATCAAAATAAGTATCACACATATACTTATAAGATAACAAACTGTAGGACACAATATCAAAGTCTGACCACAAGCAAACCAAGCAGGTGAGACTGAAAATTGGTAAAAAAGTTATGGTTTCCAGTAACAGACATCTGAAAATTCATATACAGAAACACTACCCTAAAACCTAAAGATTCTTGCTTTGACTCTCTGCTGTTGAGAGTCAGAATTTGACTTCTCCTCAGTCAAAAAGCTAGTCTGCCTACAGCAAGATAAGATAGTTGACCTGAAAATATCTGCTGTAAAGCCTTCCTAACTAGGCACAGACAAGACATAATAATTCCTCATTGAATCCTTTGTCCCAAGTAAAAGTATTTCAAAACCTCACAAGACAAAGAGATCTATCTTGAGTAAAACTGCTTTCCCAGTGATAGAGAGCTGGCATATCGACCGGCTTAACTGAAGTAGGCCCATCCGAAGCCAACTGATTCTTGGGTAATAAATGGCCAGAGCCATTTGTGAGCAATACTCCTTTTAAGTAAGGGAAGACAATGCTAACAAAAATTACCCTTCTTCCTTTGCCTGATGCCAAAGTCAAAAGAAAGATCGTTGTGAAAGTTAATAACCTCCAAGAAATCTTCCTCAAAAGGCTGTCTGGTGAGACCAAACAAGAACCAGAGACAAAAGGTAAAGAAGGCTTAACCTATTGGCTACTGAATTGTCTCTAGAAACATGTCAACAATCTATACAACTGAAGAGTTCTGGAGACTTATTACCCTTCAAGTAAAGCAATCTACAATTGTTATTCTGTAACCAGCAATAGTAGATAGCTTTAGATTCTTTTCCTTAAAAAAATAGTTAAGGAAATTTGCTACATGTAGAAAAGTATTATCTGAGATGTTCACCACAAAGAAGCCTCAGATGGAGGTTTGTGGATAGATCTACCAGGCCCCACAACCAAGAACATCCACCATGACCATCATGATTCAATCATGATGAATCTGCACCTGAAGGTGGTCATCTTCTAAATCACCTGAAGAATCCTTGGCTATCCTGGTGCAATCATGATGATTCTGCACCTGTAGGTGATCATCTTGAGTCACCTGAGGAAGGAGAGCCACTGGAACAAACACAAAGCTGTCCAGATCCTCCCAAGAAATGTGTAATGCATCTGTTCCCCAAGCCCCACAGTCTAAGGCAAGGAAACACCTACACTGGAAGCTTAAGATTCAGGTTGTTGGATACCAATGGCATAATGATTGAACTCACCTACAAGGAAAAGCCTTAAAAGGAATCTTTGTGGAACAGATCCACCAGATCCCAAAAATAAGACATCCCTAGCCACTCTGATGCAATCAAGATGATTCTGCACCAAATCTTGAAGTAGCCCCTCTTAATAGCTACAAAAAGAATTTCTTGCCTTTCCTGAGATCTTTTGTCTTATCAAGATAACCTCTCAAGGCTCTCACTGGACAAAGAAACCTATCTTGCACCAAAGCATGATCTAAAGAAGGTTCCAAAGCAGGAATGATTACAGGTTGAAAAACCAAAGGAGCCTTAGAAGCCAAATGATTCACCTGCATCACCTGAAGAATCAAGGCCACAGGACCAAACAAACTGTCCAGTCCATCCCAAGAAAAGTTGAAAAAGACAAGCTTGTGGTTCAAACTAGTTGCAAAACAAATCCATCATTGGTGACTGTAATCAAAGACAGATTTGATTGAACACCTGAATCAAAATAGAAGATTCAAAAGTCATCCAAAACACATTCAATTTGAATCATCTTGACTCTCATGAACAAAGAATTTGTATACCCTGAGAAGTGATATGCCTGAATCTGAACCCATGGCATTCGTCCAAGGAATGATTCTTCAGATAAGGAAACACATTCCTGAAAGTGGGTACCTCCCTACCTGTTCAGATAGGAAACCACTGAAGAACTGTCTCTGGAAATCAACAGATTTAGAATCCGAATCAGACTTCCAAATGACTCTAAAGGTAGTAGCCCTGTTAATAATACAACAGACCACTGGCTGTTTGATGCCATATTTGCGCATCCTAACCCTTAAAGAAAACTAATAACAGAAGGAGATTGTGCTCCTTCTGATGAAGTAGTGGGACCTCCTTCAAACTTGCAAAGTCAGTCCACCTCTGAAGATGATCCCTGAGAACAGAAAACTGGGATATCAAGACTGAAGATATCCTTTGTACATTATCAGAAAACCTTGGGGTCACCTGATAAACTGTCTTCTCCTATGAAGCCATGCTGCCAACCCAAGACATGGCTTCCTTAGGAACCATTAACTCAAGAAATTGCTTTGCTTTGCATGAAAGATGTACCATAGGGTCGAATCTGCAATCCAAATTAAAACCCTGGAGCTGAAACTTAATCTGATGTAAAAATCATGATCCAACTCTGCTTTAGTGAAGAATGGTGACACCCAATGCCTTCTACTGCAGCCATCAGGTTTTGATGCCATAGTAAAGTCAAAAATAAACCATTTTCAAGAGCAAAGCAATGAAATGGTCTATACTGGTAAAGCATGATGCGTTCTTATAGATCCCACATTCTCACCATGGACTAACATAGCAAACAGGCAGTGAACCGGTGTGAATTGTCATCAACAGGGAAGTGAAGATAAGAATTGCGTGAATCCGGCTACGAAAGAATGCAACTGTAAGGAAACGAGTTGACACACCCATTCACTTACTAGTAACAAGAATTGCGAAAATCCCAACTATGCGAAACGAAGGTACATGTAAAGGTTTATTACCTGACCTCAACTATTAGTGGTAGCCATCTCTTCCCAGCTTATCACAACCGATAAAGTGTAAAATTGTAGCGATATCACCATCTCACTGGTGTTATCGCCCTTTTGTCGATCATTCCATACACAGCTTTATGCAAACTGATGTCTCCCGCATTTTATTCATTTATTCTTAACACACATGTCCACAACTGCTTTAGGAACATGAATAAGTAATCCTTCATGGTACTGTTGCCTCTGTGAAAGGTAAAGTATGGTTGAAGATTATCCTCTTACTATGTTGAGATGTAAGGTGTAGTATATCTGCACTAGTGGACAAACACTACTCCTAAAAATTACTCCTAACCCCTCTAAATCTTACAGAGGAGGAGAGCTTTGTAACAGAGTTGGAGGATTAAGTATCATAATGGGAAGAAAAAACTGCCCTGGGGCACTAATCCCCTTTCTAGCCATGTGTAGGAGTTTGCTCCTTCCCAGAACAGAAAAAACACTATACACCCGAGATCACAAAATGAAGTTTTCCTGGACATCTGACCAAAAGTTCAGCAGGAGAAAAACCTCATTATGAGTGAAAAATGCACTTTTCATTCTACCAAAATCATCTAAGAGATAAGATAGAGAAAAATAAGACTTGTAACACTCCTGACGAGTAACAAGTTGAAGAGCTGGTCAACACACTGCCCACAAAACATCCAGGATCATTGAAGACTGTAATAGAAATTACTGTACACAGTCCAAGGTAGTACTGGATATTCTAGGAGATTTCTGTTAATCCTTAAATTCTTGAAGACCTCCCAAACAATTCCTGACTACTGAGGCTGTAATTGCAAAAACTCTGCACACAGCCCAAGGCATAAAAGAAACTCTGTGAGATCCTGCAATCCTTAGCTCCTTGAAGACGTCCTGCCAGAGGTCCTGTTAGACCACTTCAAAAAATTATCCAGGCTTTAACATGCTCTCTGCAGCAGAAACCCAGAGAACCTGTACTCCTGAATATAAATTGACAATGGTTACTAGTTCATATGTACCGGTGCCGGTCTGAGAGCAGCCGAAAAACCGGTAAGAAACCACAGAAACAAATGCCCATTACTGGGATGAATCACAGCTCCGGGAATCTGACAAACCGATTTCTGACCTTTTGGGAGGTATGGAAACTCGATTGTCTTCGGATGACGTCATGCAGGTATTTTCCTCCGTGAAAAGTTCCGACTGAACCTCACCAGAGGAAATAAACGGTGTAAAAGATCCACTCTGCATCCGGAACTTGCCCACGATGTAGCTTCCAAGAAAATCAATGATGTCTGCCACCATAGGGGATTCCAACCGGAACCTATTCGGCAGAGCATGATGTGGTGAGATCCTTGCTACCAAACACCTGGCTATACGAACCCAACATGTGATAAGCTTCGAGACAATCGAATTGTCTCCATCGTTTCCTTTGTCGCCTAGCAACATGTAAACTGTCCCTGCCGGAGCTAGTATGACTGCCGACAGTTTCAGTGTTAAAAATGAAGTAAATCTTCTCCCATATGATGTAATACGAGATTTATGAAGAAAAACATGCATTCTGAGCAACAGAAGATCTTCATCCAATGACAAACATTCCTGTCGCCATTTTACAAAATGGTCATCAATCCGTGAAGAAATGTCCACACAAAAACACTTTTCCTCTGTGCTTTTCCTCTTAATTTTGTCCTGAGAAGACATAGTCAACACAGATGTCTTATAACAGAACTCAAATTCACCAAAAGTCCAAAAAACTTAATAAAAAATCCGAAAAGAAAATAAACATCCACACTCTAGGATGGCCAACAAAAATAATGAAGGTTGTTTACTTGCGTGGTCACATGACCACTAGGGGGACATGCTAGTTCACACTCACTCACTGGCCTCTTAAGGTATCTTAAAACGTTTCTCAACGTTGGCCAGTGAGTTGGATGGCACCAACATATAGCAATGGTCAGGAAATGGTAAGTGTATTTTTCGCAATAAAATAGTAGTTTACAAACATCTGACAAAGTAGAACCAATTTTTATTAACTGATAACAGTCTGTTAGGTAGGAAGTGAACCATTCCAGAACAGAGCCACCAAAGCCAAACTAAATATGCAGGCAACTGAGAAGAGTGGAATTATCTATGGTATCGAAGGCGGCAGACAAGTCTAGCAATACTAAGGCAGTGGGTTCACCTCTTGACAAAGATAAGTGAACTTCATTTTTTATGGAGAGAAGAGCTGTCTCTGTTGAGTGACCTGCTTTATATGCCGACTGGTACGCGTTGTCTAAGTTATTCACATGGATATGTTCTAACAGCTGCCTAGCAACCACACATTCCACCAATTTAGATATGAAACCGAGACCAGATACAGGGCGATAATTCTTGAGATCCTCTGAAGGAAGATTTGCCTTTTAATAAGAGGAGTGACTACAGCAGTTTTGAAAGCATCAGGGACGCATCCCTCCATGAGCGAGCAATTGACCAGCTTAGTAAGAGATGGTAGCAATATATCAATGGATTCCTTGATAAAAAATGTTGGCCAAGGATCTAACAGGAGGAGTTTGTTGGTGAGGTTTTAATTATTTTACCAACAACATCTTCAGAAACTTGTCTAAAGACACTAATTTTTGGAGGATTTGATGGAGGGTGAACCTCATTTTCAGTGCTAGAGGAAGCAAAAGTATCTCTACTTTTCTCGATTTTGTTCGAAAAATAGGAGGTAAACTGGTCAGCCAATGACTTTTCAGACTCAAGCGATGGAAGTGTAGCATCAGAGACCCTGTTCAAGGTTTTATGCAGCTAACGCCATAATTTTCTAGAGTCATGAATATTGTCTGAAATTAGTTTGCTGTAATAGTCTGACGTATCATTGTTTACAAGTGCATATGCACCGAGCAATCTGAAGACAAAGCTGGCTTCTGTTCAGTGGAATTTTGGCCCTACGCCAAGTTCACTCAAATTGGAGCTTAAGGGACTTTGGACGTCAATAAGCATCAGACATCCAATCTACAGAATTGTTAGCTGCCCTAAACACACTGGAAACTTTTGCAACTTTACTCTGGGTTTAAAATGAATACAGAAAAAAAACTCAGGTTATCTGGGGTCGGTTTCATGAAAAGTCTCAAACTGAGCCAGACTCAAGGCTGAGTCAGGGTCTCAAATCTGAGACTTTTGTCTCGGCTGAGTTTTTGGCTCAAATGGATTTCACAAAGGGTGGATCAGCTGAGACCAGTCTCAAGTTATGGTCTCAACTTTTTAATCTCATTTCATATATTTAGTGGGCTTATTTTTAGTTTAAAAAGTTATATTTCATGATTATTATCATTTTAAATATCTTTAATACTCATGATACAAAGAAATTATATGATAATATATTATTCTAAGTGATCCATAAGATTGAGACTCAACTGAGGTTGAGTCTGGCTTTGAGTCCACCCTTGAGGCCTGTCACTTGATAATAGCCTATAAAGCATGTCAATTCTATTGACTTTTGTTATTAGTAAATATTGAATATGTGGCTGTAATTACAAAATAAAATGAAAATAGAAGATTTCAAGATTTATCAATTTCATTTTGGAACAAATTGTATCGCTTTATGTATGTGTTTTTTGGCATCAAAGCTTGGACTCAAATTTGAGATACCTCCTTCATGGGCTCAAATTTGAGCCTGTGACTGAGCCAGGTCTCAAGTTGAGCTTGTTTGTGAAATGCATTGAGTCTGAGTTCACAGACTCAGCAAAATATTTCCAAAATTTGAGACAAAGTCTAAACTTTTGAGTCTGACTCAAAGCTTAAGTCTGTTCATGAAACCGGCCCCTGGATTGGATAAAAAAGGCATTCAAAGGAAAAATTGGTGGATAAAGGCTTCTATGATGTTGTACACATTTCGACCTACTGGGAATAAAATTTTCAAACAACCTTTTGGATATTTCAGAGATTAACTATGAAAAAAAGATTAATGACATAAAGAATCTTATAAATATCTGGGAGAAGCAATATTTAACACCTATAGGGAAGGTAACAGTTGTAAAAACATTTATTTTGGCAAAACTAAATCACTTATTCTTGGGCTTGCCAAACCCTACTCCATAATTATGAAAAATAATTGAAGAATTATGTTACAAATATTTATGGTCAAATAAACCTGACGAAATAGGCATACAGTAACCCTTGATGGGCAATCAGGCGGACTTAATATGGTCAATATAAAACTGTTTATAAAATGTTTAAAAACAACTTGGTTCAGAAAATTGCTGTGACAAACGTATGCCCCAAGAAACAAGATGCTATGACATCATGCTGTCTAGACAGGAAGGAAGTACGATGCACCACCTGGCGAGTGCACAGTACACCTGACGTCTTTTTCTAACGTTTGGCGGGCCGGTCTGCACCGACCGGATTAGCAATTGTCCATTGGATAGGATGTATTAACGCAATAAAAACTAATTTTCAGTACAGCAATTTCTCTAGACCAAATATACCAAATCATATTAGGATTCTGTGATGTGATACTGTAATATTGATATTTGTGTGTACCATATTGTAAAACATTGTGCATTGTCTGTATTATTTTGTAATATTGTATATTGTCTGTACTTTTATGTATCCCAAAAAAGAATAAAAAAAATATTAAGATTCTGTACCAATCCGATAAGGGAGCTAGAGATTTTATAAGTAAAACTACATGTATGTTAATAAATACAAAAAAAATAATCACTCAATGAAGTCAAAATGGAATGTAAACTTACACCTCAATAAAGATGAATCAACTTGGTGTGATATTTAAAGTATGTTTTAATACAACAAATGATAACACAATCAAGGTACATACCGTTCACTGCTTTACCCATTTATATACATAAAAACACAAAACGGTAAATGGCCCACTTCCGTTTTACTGTTTTACTGTTTTGAAACAGGTAAAGGGTTAGATACTTAATTCTATTTTCTGGAAAGTCAATGAGAAATGTGTAAAGCACACTTTAACAGTTTATATGCTGTAATAAAGCATCAATGAATATCAGGCCTTTTATTGTTTTATATTATACTTTTTAACTCTTTCACTATTTTTGCCAGATTTTGTCCGTTTTGGGGGAGGGGGAGGGGGGCAGCCATGTGCTTGTGGGAAGTGAATCTTGTGGTTATACTTCAAAGGCCTATGACGTCACTCATGCTAGTGATGTCACAACACAGTGTGCTTTATATGTTCCATGAGGATTTTGAAACAATTTATTTAAGCAATAAATTATATATGAATTTTCAGTGTAATTTAATCTAGCCATAGCTGATATAAATGATTTACTTTAAATATACCTAATTTTATACAAACGATGGCTGTTCCTCAATTCTGTATTGTAACTATGACATACATATGCTTGTAATAAAGGAGATACAGGACGTTATAAGTACTCAAAAACAGGGAGCTAGACAGATCAGGCCTCAGCAACTCGCTCCAAGTTAAATCAAACAATAATATGTAATGCAATAACAATTTTTGGTGCTTAATCTCCATCAAATGACAGACAATATGTTCAACATTTATTTATGAATAGTACGAATAGTATCTAGTATACATCCTTAATTCTAACTTGTGTGATTAAGTGTGATTAATGTGTATCAAAGATATTTGGATGCTGTAATCAAGTCCTTAAATCTTTGTCCTTTAGACATTTGTTTAGATTTTTGTCTATGTTAGTTAACTTATAAAGTCATATTTAGCAAAAGTTTAGCAAAGTTGTAGTCAATACATACAAAATGTTTTACCCTACAGCCCTTAAGTGCTGTAGATAAATACACAGTACACTGTTCTTGAAAAATTACCAAAATAAAATATTCTACAAAAGTATTTATTTCAAAGATTTAGTTTTGTACAAACCCTACTCGAAATTGTATTTATGAATCTTAAATTAATGAATGACTACAAAAATTTATTGTTGGTGTCTGTCCCCGGATATATGCACAGGAAATATGAAAATAAACTGACTCTATCAAGTCACTCTTGTTTGACCTTTGAATGGGTAACCTTATGTGGGTATTCCACCACATGACTAAGGCTCCCCATTAAGGGTTTTTGAGGGTCGGTTTGAAATATTTGTTTAGTCCCAGACCTTCTGTAAGGGTCGGTTGTGGTCGGTTGAGGCCGTGTGAAAAATCAAACATGTTTGATATTTCTCACGACTACAACCGATTCATATTTCCCGCCCTCAACAAAATGTCCAGTCCCAGGCGTCCTCAGGCCTCCTCAGACCCAAATTTACACAGTCGTGTGTTGTCCCAGGCCGCCTGCGACCCTTAGTCCCAGACCTCCGTAGCTTAGTCCCTGGAGGCCGGTTGTTAATCCCAGACTCAAGTATGATGCGTATGAATTTCATGCGTCTAAAAGTTAGTCGGTTGCATTAGTCCCCGGAAGCCTCAGACTATCTGCGGTGTCCTGGGACCCAAAAATCAAGGTCTGGGACTAAGCCCCGAGTAAGGGTAACCGACCCAAACCAGCCAAACCATATTATACTTGAGCTTAAGGCAAATTTCAAAGTTAGCATGTGAAAAATCAAACATGTTTGATATTTCTCACGACTACAACCGATTCATATTTCCCGCCCTCAACAAAATGTCCAGTCCCAGGCGTCCTCAGGCCTCCTCAGACCCAAATTTACACAGTCGTGTGTTGTCCCAGGCCGCCTGCGACCCTTAGTCCCAGACCTCCGTAGCTTAGTCCCAGGAGGCCGGTTGTTAATCCCAGACTCAAGTATGATGCGTATGAATTTCATGCGTCTAAAAGTTAGTCGGTTGCATTAGTCCCCGGAAGCCTCAGACTATCTGCGGTGTCCTGGGACCCAAAAATCAAGGTCTGGGACTAAGCCCCGAGTAAGGGTAACCGACCCAAACCAGCCAAACCATATTATACTTGAGCTTAAGGCAAATTTCAAAGTTAGGAGACACATTTTACTATTTTTTTATTATTTTGTTGACTGGATTATGAGGAAAGAGAAAGGAGGGAAGAGAGGAAGGAAAAAGATGGATGAGAGAGAGAAGGAAAGTGAAGAACAGGAAAGGACTGAAGTTACAGAGGAAGGGATTGAGAGGAAAGAGGAGGAGGAGATTGAGGAACGTCCAGCTATTGAGGAAGCTGTGGAAGAAGAAGAGAGGTGTGAAGATGATCCAGAGTGCCATTCTTCAGCCAAGAGAGCCAGGGTGTGTGCAACTTTTACAGACAGTCAGGAAATTTCCATTGTGGAATTTGTAAAGCAGCACCCAGAACTGTATGATAAGGAACTTCCACGTTTCCATGACAGGACCAGAAGAGAGGCTCTCTGGGCAGAAATATCTGCAGAACTCAAGCTCCAGCCCTTTGATGTGAGACGTTGGTTCGAGTCCCAGCGAACGCGTTATGGCAAGCTGTCTAAGCTCCAATCTGGCCAAGCCCCGAGGGAGATGACCAAGAGACAGTCCTGGGTCTACCAACAGATGGGTTTTCTTAAAACCCACATCAGAAGAAAGGGGGCCAACAGAAGTTCAGGTTTTGAGGCCAGTCCATCTAACTGTACAGGATGAAGGGAGCAGACACAATCTGAGTGGAATCTTAATCCAGCTACCTGATCTGACATCAACACAGATCGTAGAGCAGCAGCAGCAACCGCAGCAGCAGCTCTTTACTATCAGCACTTCAGCACCACCTCAACAGCAGCAACAGCCTCCTCAGTAGCCATCCAGCCAGGGCGGGTCTTTGACCTGCCAGGCCCTTTTCAGGGCCACCAAAACAATTATTCAGCTGCAAGTTATTCCAATTCCCCTCCCAAAACAAAAAAACAGTACAAATACTTATCACAAGAAAAAAAAGCCCAACACTTACACTGCCCCAAACATGAAATAAATAACCCATGGTACCACACATAACAAAAGAGGTCCTCAGTGGCCTAGTGGTTAGCAAGTTTGGCATCTAATCATAGCCTGTCACCTCTGTGGGTTCGAGTCCCACAAGTGGCAATTCTGAGGACCTGTCCCAATATGACCCTGGCTGTTGAACGGGACGTAAAACCCCAACTTTGACCATTGACTCTATCACACATAACAAAAAAGGCCACATAAAAAAAATTTAAAAATAACTCCAAATATGGCCATTAATCAGCCCATTTTTAGATTAAAATCCATGGGATAGTTTAAAATCTGTAATTGCAAAGTCCAATACTTACACCTTCCCTAGAGTTAAAAGGCATTATCACATACTTACCAACCCACAAACAGACAAACCCAACACCAAACATAACCCCCTACTACCAAAAAAAAACCGAAGTGAACAGAAACATAACCCCCAAACCGAAGTGAAACCAAACATAACCCCCAACTACCAAAAAAAAACCGAAGTGAACAGAAGTGAAGATTTTAGATTTAAGATTTCCATGAAAACATTTCCTTTAGCAATAATTTTAACCCCCCCCCCAAAAAAAAAAAAAAAAAAAAAAAAAAAGAATTGGTGAAATTAGGATGAGAATTTCAAAATATATACAAATATCATTTCATTTAGGATATTATGTGTGGCTTTGTGTGTGGCTTTTGTTTGGCACTGGGTTTGTCTGTTTGTTGGGCGTGTATCTTGTGTTTGTCTGTTTGTCCGTCTGAACAAGTTATGTTTGGCATGGGGTTTGTCTGTTTGTCCGTCTGATCAAGTTATATTTGGCACAGGGTTTGTCTGTTTGTCCGTCTGTACAAGTTATGTTTGGCATGGGGTTTGTCTGTTTGTCCGTCTGTACAAGTTATGTTTGCCACGGGCTTTGTCTTTTTGTCCGTCTGAACAAGTTATGTTTGGCACGGGGTTTGTCCGTCTGTACAAGTTATGTTTGGCACGGGGTTTGTCTGTTTGTCCGTCTGTACAACTTATGTTTGGCATGGGGTTTGTCTGTAGCAAGCATAGCTCATTAATTGTTTTTGGAATATTTGGTAGTCCTGAAAAGGACTGTTTGTTAGTCCTGAAAAGGACTGGTTACTGCAGCAGGAGTTATATTCTGCCATCTTGCCAGGCCACTGCTCCCTCATTATTGAAGTAGTCCTTGAGGTAATCCCTCTGTCTTTTGGGTTCTCTAGCAGGGTTTCTGTCTTGGCCACCACCAGCAGCACCACCAATCAATCCACAATCACCAGGCACATCAGCATCATCGTCCTCCCCAGGCTGCTGACCACCAGGTTGACCTTGATACTTGCTTCTCAGTATGTTATGCAGAACCACACAGGTAAAGACCACTTCTCTGACTGTTGCTGGGGGTAGTTCAATAGTGGTCCTCATCACCCTGAATCTTGACACTAGGATGCCAAAAGCGTTCTCAACAACTCTCCTGCCCCTTGATATTCTATAGTTGGCAATCCTTTCCTCTCTTGTTAACATCCTTCTGCCATAGGGTTTCATGAGCCAGGTCTTCAGGGCAAAAGCATCATCTGCCAGAATGAAGTAGGGGACATCTCTACCACCCTGGGTTATAGGAGCTGGGTCAGGGAAGCCTATCCTGCCATCCTCAATCCTCCTCTTCAGCTGAGAGGCATTAAATATCTGGGTATCTGAGCAATATCCAGCTGCACCAGCATCCAAACATCTAAACTTATACTGTCCATCTACAAGGGCCAACATGACAATTGAAAAAAACCCTTGTAGTTGTGGTAGAGGGCTCCAGTGTTCTTGGGTTTCTTTAGGGCCACATGCTTCCCATCCAGGGCTCCCAGGGCATGTGGAACATTCCACCTGATCCTGAATTCCCTCTCCAGTTCTTTCCACTCATCTGGGGTAGTAGGACATTTGAGGTACTCTCTGGTGAACTCATCCTGGATGGCCCGGCAGACCTCTGGTAAAAACTTGGAAATGGTGGATCTTCCAACCCTGAACTGACAGGATAATGATGTGTAGGACTCCCCAGTGGCCAGATATCTGATGGTGAGGGCTAACTTCTCCCCAACACTGGTGCTCTGTAGTTGGTGGCCTGCCTGGCTAGATGTGGTTCCAGTCTGGTCTTTATCATTTCAAAGAATTCTGGGGTCATCCTCATGTAATTGGTGAATCCTGGAATGTCTGTGGCATACAGATCAGCCATAATGTTGTGGTAGGCCCCCCCTCTCCTCTCTCTTCAGTAGCCATGGCCTGACCAACATGTTGTGCCTTCTTCTAGGTCTTTGTATGGGTGCTGGTGGTGGTGGTGGTGCTGGTGGTGGTGGTTGCTGTGGTCGACATAAAAATTGGAAATACATGATTATTTGTAACTGAATAAAAACCAAAAAAGCCCTAAGTTGTTGTTGAAGCTGTCTTCCATTAAAAGGTGGCATCCTGCTGTGTTCCTAGAAAAGCAATGGTGATTAGATCACGAATTTTATATATATATACCCAGAAAATCCAGCAACTTTGCAAAACAAGAATCGGCGATCCTGGTCTGGGGAAGACTGAGGAGACCTGAGGACGCCTGAGGACCCCGGGAGTTTATCGGGTGTTAGTCGGGGCTTAGTCCCAGGAGGCCGGAGGCATCCTGGGACCCAGTCGGTATGTGTATGACAGGATCGTGGTTGAAACCGACCAAATACGCGACTTAGTCGGTTCTTAGTCCCAGACTAGTCGGGGACTGTCTGCGGCCGCCTGAGGCATCCTGAGGCTTCCTGAGGCCGATTGGTACTTAATCCCAGACTTCAAGACCAACTCAGTATTCCCGCCCATTTTTCCCTTCTTTCCACGATTAAGGGTCGCCGACAGGATCGGGGCTTAATCCTTTGGTGGAACAGGGGCATTAAAGTCATTTGTAAGTCATTATTGGTTAGATTTTAAGGACACCTTACATTAAAGAGTTTTCAAGGCCAAAACAACACCTATGTATCAATTATAAGTGAAATTCAACAAGTATTTTTTATAATTGGCCCTGTAAGTGGTAACCTTAAAGTTGCTATATCAGACTTATTGCACGGAGTTTAAGGTCACTATAAAGTGGACGTACGCTCAAGACTTTGTGCCATCCTCATACCAAATATTAATGAAATTCATCAAGCAGTTTTGGAGTATTTTAATTTATTTTGACAATATAAACTCTGTAAACCCATTCACATGTTTAAATTTTGCACTGTGACGTCACAATCCAGCCTACTAAGGTTGCCAGGGACATGACCTGCACTTTATAATTCTTTGCAGGCCAAAATATACCATAAACACTCAAACAAAAAAGGCCCATTTTCTGTTTCAAATCCTGTCCCTTATACAGTTTTCCTATTTATAATTAATCATTAGGTAAAGGGTAAGAATGTTGTATTTGAAAACCATAAAACAGTAAAACAGTAAAACGGAAGTAGGTGCTTTACCGTTTTTTGTTTCTGTGTATATAAATGGGTAAACTAGTGAACGGTATGTACCTTGATTTAACACCCTAGTGTGGTTCTAGTTAAGGGTAATCTACAGGATATTTGGAACAAACCATTATCTAGACAAAATAGGAGCCTCACCATCTTCGCTCTGTCGAAAATGTGATAATGTTCCAGAAACATGAATGCACATTTTTACAGAATGCCCTATCATTGTAACTTTATGGGAACACATAAAAATATATGTCAAAGAAAAAATTAACTATCAGTTAAGGTTAAATAATCTGGATATTATGCTGGGATATTTACTGTCAGATCAGAATAGAACCCCTGTAAATACTTTGCTGATCCTGACAAAAATATATATTTTTGACTCTTAAGAATAATACCGTTATGTGTCTAGACAGACGAATGCATAAGTTCAAGCATACATATGCAGAAGAAAAGCTCTTGGCAAAGCTACAAGACAAACAGGCCTTTTTTGACTTAAAAAATGGAAAAATTGGAAATTCATTGTGGAGTGATTAACTAAATGTCTTGATCAGGTAAAAAGTGACCCGTGTGTTTCTATATCACTTATTTGTATTCATTGTACAGTTACTTATTGTCATCTGAAAGTATTGCTGTATCTTTATTGATATTAAATGTATTGTTTACAAAGTAAAAAGAACAAAAACAAAAAAAAAACCCCCAAAAAACATCCAAATCTGATCTATTGTAATTTAACTATGTGGTGTACAACTTTTCCAAAAATTTTATGATGCAGAAATACAGCAAATTTTTATTTTGGTGGAATTTCTTGAAAAATTGACCCACTTCATGAATCGACCCACACCATGCTAACCGATGTAGTAGTCATATTTTATCTGTTATTATATCATTGTATTTATCTAAATTAACTGTTGCTCCACACTTCTCTGACTTCCCAGGGTGGACTGTCATGAGAATACAGACCAGGGAAATGTTATTCAATATTTTAAATAACACTATTGGCAATTTTAATGAGAGTTTGCAACATGACATATTTCTGGGAAAAATTTCTTGTCCACTCCTTATGACTGAGCATAAAATATGAAGCTGTTGTTCATATATGTCCCTACAGTTACTGACCTGTACTTATACTTTGTCCACGATACCTCCAGCTCACTTCAGGAGTGGGGTTACCACTCACTTCACACTGAATCAATGCATCAGTAAACTCCACTGGATTCTGTGGACTTGGGGCTTTGTCAAATGTGATGTCCTCTGGAAAATTGAAAAACTATATAATATATAAATCAACATATGCACATGGTAGTGTTCTGTTAAAGAATTGTGAATCTGTGTTCAGACTTTTACACAAAAAATACCATAATAAAACTGGATTTTAACAGAAGATGAAGGTTTATCAATGCATTATGGTCAGATTATCAGTGATTGATTACCTGATGCGAGATGAACACCTGGATGAATTTCTAAATTTAAATATAACAATATTTTAAGTTGGTTGAATTTTCCCAGGATATACAATATATAAAAGTATGCAGCAGATTGCTTTTCATCTAAAAATATTTTTTTCATGGTAACATTTTAATTGGATCAAGCAGAGGACAAAAACCAAGCATATTTTGAGAAGCATTCATAGAAGTCTTTATGTGGCATTTCCTCCAATTTGTGGCCAGAAAAATATCCTCAGATACCCACAAGCACACATAACTGCACTAAATACTGCTTTAATTCCACCAAAACAGATAAAAAGATGTAGTTAAGAAAACATGTTTTTAAAACAAACATAAAAGTTTGATGCCTTATCAGAAAATGTGACCAGGGTTTACTGCTTCCTTACTATATATTTCTAGTGTGACTTCTTTTCTTTGTACAGAGCCCTCCACCACTCCTTCACAAGTATAGGTGCCTCCATCCATATTCTGGATTTCTTTAATGGTCAACTTGAGTGTGTCAATGTCATCTTGTGTGATGTAAATCCTATAAAACATTAAAAGAAATGATTGGCCACATAAACATTTTGCTTAACTTAAACATAGAAAACAAAATCAAGAATAAGTTGCTCAATTCAAGAATATCATCATTAAAACTTGTGCTTTACATTATCATAAAACTGTTTATATATTACTACTGATGAAAGTATAAAGCCATAAGGGGATACAGGCTGAGCTACTAAAAAAATTAAAGAAAAATAAACCAAACAAAACTAAGAATGACATGACCATGTTCCAGGCAATTAAACTAGAAGAAGGTTTTTGCTAACAAAAATGACGTGGCCCTGATGGAAAAGTGGGTTATTTAAAAATTGTAGCAGTTGCAGCATTAGACTTTAAGCAGAGTGCAAGCTTTATTGTATTTTGTTAGATAGTATATTTTACAAAGTTAAAACGTAACAAAGACTATAGGTTGGCAGAAGAGAAATTGTAAATGCAAAATTTACCTGCTACAAAGGATGTTTCCAGAGAAAATGTATTCTAAATATATGCCCCTTGAGAAATAACATAACAAATAAGTCAGTCTAGAGGGCTAGAAAATGTTATTGTATTTGGGCAAAAATGAAATTATGAGATTAAATATTAGTGATGTTTTTCTGTTTAGATAGTTTCATAAACTGCAGAATATTTGGGAGGGATTGTTTGGAGAGGCCTTTTATCCTGGTAAAAAAATTTCCAGGGGGAATTTTTTTCAGGAGGCATTTAATGCTAAATTCACAATGATATACATATATTTTAGTAAAGTATAATTTACTACAGAGGGACATCCATGTACTGTAAACCCCTGAGGCTTTTTATGCCTGTGAATATACATTGTTACTTTAAACATACTTCAAATAACCCTTCTTCTTAAATCCTTTATTATTCCATTGCAAAAGAAATAAACAAATTCATGTTCTCAAATGTTACTGTTAACTTTTTCCATTTACACAAAGTCATTAAGAATTGCCATATTTAACTGATTACTTGTTCAAAGAAGGCTTCAAATTGTTACTGCTTCAGAAGTATAATCTTGATTGAATTTACAGGCTGTTTACAGGATGTTTTTGTTGCAATTAATTATCATCAGACAGTGTTGTAGTCATACTTTGTATTTTGGGCAAACATTTAAGTTCTGTAAGTTTTTTGTCTGCTTGATCCAAGTGATTACATTTAATATTGTAATGGACCTTTTTGATAATCTCTTGAAGAATTCTACTCTTACCAATTGCAATTAATTACTTTAAGACACATTTCTAATCACACTTTTCATTCTTTATTACTGCATTATGCTGATAAAACTCATAAATAAAATATTAAACCAAATAAATAAATGAAACAGTGACTCAGAATTACAGTATGTAAATATCACGAAACATCAGGGTCTTTTACATGAGGCTTTTTCCATTCTCTTAGAACAGACAAAGCATTCTTTCCACAAGAGATAATTTCCACAAGGCATAATAATACTTCAATGAACCTAATAATTAATATCCTTGTTTATATTGAAGAAAGATTTCCAAAAAGATTTACTGTAAGCATATCCCTTAATGAAAAGAAACCAATACATCTTTATACCACCTCTAAGACCTTTCATTCACAGTTTTCACAGGGGACACTTTGCGTTTGCCTAGGCCTTTGTAACTGAGGAAATTGAAGCACTGAGTTGGTACTAGCTCTGACTTTTTCTAGTTTGTCACCCAAATGAGATCTTGAACAAACGCCACTAGCTATACCTTGTAGTACAACTGCAAACAGCTTCCAGGAGGTGTATCTACTGATCTTAGATGGTCACTTTCTACATCCATCATGACCCCCTCTGGTGGGTTGTGAAGACTTGAGTTGATTTATGTTTTCTGCTTGGTCACGAAAAGAACTTCTGCCACCATTTTGAGAAAAGAAGGGGCCACTGTTGAAGTCTGTTCTACCCCTTCTGGCACTAAAGATTGGCTTGGAATCTATCTTTAGTCTTTTTGGAGATCTGCTGCATTCATATTTATTCTCCACATTGTTGAGCACTGGCAGGGAGAAGAGACCTGTAGATGTGAAACCTGACCTCCTAAGCCAGTCCTATCATGCTCGTGGAGGTGTGGAGCCAAGGTTTTTAAGATGGTATCTCACCTTGGCAGTTCCATGTTGCAAGCCATTGTCATGGAGGCTTCTGTTACAGTCTCTAGAGCCCATTCTATGGAGGCAATGGTGGAGTGCTGAATTTGTATGTATGACAGCAACTCCTCAATATCCTGGTTGTAATTCTCATCAACTGAACCAACACAAGCTTGCAAAAGTTCCTTCATATTAGCTAAACATTTTTCTAAAGCCCTGATGAAGTGGATGACATATCCCAACACCTATGCATGCTCTCGTTTAACCGACTCCATGGTTGTGAACTGTTTGCTTGCTCCAGAGTCGTACAATGAGTGGAAGATGATTTAGAACAAATGCTTCTAAAGGAATCTAGGCATTTGGGTCCTGTGGTAGCAAATTCGGAGGATGTTGTTCTATAGAACTTCATGATGGGCCTAGTATATAGCAAAAAATGTCTGTATTGAAGGGATCTGAATGAAGTCTCTCCATTTTCTAATGGATTTCCTGCCACCTTATTTCTAACTCAAGGTACCTGGCATTGATCTCCTCCACTTGAGATAAACACATAGGTAAGACAGACTGCCTTTTCCTTCTGTCCTTAGACCCAAATATCTACGATGGGTTCTTTATCCCTGGTAGAAAATATTTCTGTTTGTGGAGACTGAGAACACGTACATTTGTGAGGCATGCTCCCCTCAACCTCTTCATTTACTATATCATGATTGTCTTCCTTTGTAGTTGCAAACACTGAAGTAGAAGACCTGTCTTTATTAGGTTCTACTGTATGATGAAAAGATTCTGCTGTGTATACCTCATGGGAGGAGGCAGAACTGCTTTCAGATTTCTTACACAGCCAAATGACCTTGCATAGAATCTAGACGGGCTAGAATTAGCTGCAGAGTGTCATATGACGATGAATATGAACATGAGGGCAAGGAAGATGAGTTATTTTCTTTAGGTGTAGAAGTAGCTGCTGAAGTGGACTGACTGTCATCAATGCCAACAAAGAATCTTCCAACTCTTTGAGATGCATTCTTTAGACTTTTTCTTTTTGTAAGCTTTCTTTACCTTCAACTTTTTTCTTCTTATCTGAGGTGAACTGGAGACAAATAAAACAATCTTGCTCCTTGGAAGTGACACATACATCATCATCTTTACTTTTTTCTCTTCAAGAGAGACAGTAATGATGGTGGTCCCATTCAAAAGAGACATGGCGACAACCAGAAACAAGATTCTGTCCTTTACTTTTAATCTGTCCTTCCACCATCTTAAGATTCACAAAACAAAAAACTGCTTGCTCCCTGATGACCAAAATTACTTAATTGTGACTACATGAAAGTGACATTTGAACTGGTGTCAAGATATACTATTCATTTTCAATCAACTAGAGATATATAAAATACTGTACAGGAAAAACTGTACAAAAGAAATAATTTATTCTTTTTTCAGTCATCTTCTCTTCTGAAAGAAGTAAAGTCTATACATTTGACCAATTTATATAGTCTAAACAAATAAGTAGATCAACAACTGAATGAATGCTAGTTAAGAAGTCATGAGTTCTGAAAAAAGATAACAGATAAAAATCTCAATAAATGGACTAAAAAACTTCCAGTAATATTATAACACTTGTAAATTTAACCTAAAAGAGATATTTTTATCCCCAAAAAGAAACTTATATCCCAATAATTCCACAAGAATGGAATCAGAAGAATGTGGGATTTTTAATGTACTTAAAATTGGGAATTTATATATATATACAATGATCAACTGAAATATGTAAATAACCACATAGGGGGTGCTAAATACCTCATTTTTTCTCTGAAGATGCCATAACTTCATAAACACAAGGATTTGTCAGGTAACAGAAATATAGACAGTATTTTTGATCACGACTTGCTTTAGTCGAATTACATTTGTCCCTTACCTTTGTGGGGCCAGCAGTATCCCTAGGTGAAAAACTAGTGAATTTAACGTGATTTGTACAGTCATTATTTACAGATAATTCACTATCATCCGTATGAAGGTCATACAGTACCTGATACCTGTTATGTGTACTGACAATGTTAGTATGGGATTCCTTAACGGGCAAGTAAGGTGTGTTCACACTTGTACGACTAAGTGACCGTTGTGGGTTGACAGATGCATGATGCACCACTTTGTTAACCAAGCCTGTGTTAACCAACGTACTAAGCCTTGGTTTACATTTGTTAAGCTGACCATTCTGTGGCAACTTGGGACTGTTAAGCATTGAAGTGCTTTTAAGTACTTGTGCATATGACCTGCTGTCTATGGTGTCGAAAGCTTTGGCTTGATGAAACCACTGTGACCAATCAACTTTAGTAGCATTTAATTCTTTATTAATTGTATTTTTATCAATATTTACAGCAAACAGAGTACGAGCACTATGGACATGAGCACCAGCATGGCTCATGCCCTTGGTACTTCGTTTTTTGGACTGATTTTTTTCTTATTTCTACAATCCAGTTCACTATGTTGGAATGTCCTATTGGCTGTTGTAAAACAATGGGAACATATATGTTTATATAGAACACCCCTAGTTTCATGTGTGGTTGTATGGGAGCAGGAGTTTTGATTGAAAAATTGGCAAGGCATAGTTTTGCCAGCTTTCAAGGTGGTCTTTTTGCCAAACTGAGCACTGTTGGGGTTAAAAGGACCTTGTGTCACATGTTTTTGTGCATTTGCTCTTCTAATTCGATCAATTCGATCAATTTGGTCATAGCCTGTAACTTCCCCTTGCTCCATGCGACACAAGAGGACCGCATGGCTGGCCTTGGCCGCACTCCACGAGAAATCATTCGCATCATCCATCAAATCAATAAGATAATTCAACATATGATCTTTTAAATTTTGATTAGTTTCCTCTCTCATGGTGCGGCAAAAGCCAGCCATCCACTGGGGCATTGTGAGTTGGTCATAGGAGATTCGCTCTTTAGATGAGCCAGACAACACAAATTCATGGGGCCATTTAACTCGGGTCCGAACAAACACATCAACTTGACCTCCGCGTTGTGATTTGACCTCATTACAAGTACCTGTTTGTGCAATATCTGCCAACTGTCTTAGGCGCTGATCTACTTGAGCTTGTATTTGTTGATCCTGTTTAATTGCTTGTAAGGAAGGTACAGAAGTGTCGGATCCGACCTGGACAACCGGCTGGGTCTGGGTAAGTGAAACCTTGGCTTTAGGTTTCTGGCCACGACTACTGGCCTCATGTACTGATTTACTCAAAGGCACTGCGTTAACCATACCCGATGTACTGGGTAGTTCAACATGTTTTGATTTTTTGAAAGTTTTGTTTTTGATTTTTGATGCCTGAAGAGATTTTTTACAATTCTTTTGTTCTAGTGTATCTAGCCTAGCACTAATTTTTTCAAGTTTGTCTAAAATTGTCTGATTGACCATTTGCTGAGTGTCATTACTGCTATCTTCATCCGGAATTTGATTTTCAGAACTAAATTTCTCATAGGACCTATGGTCAGTATGTGATACATCCGTTTCATTATCGGATGATTGAACTAGATCCGAAATATCGAAATCACTACCGGATGACAAATCAGAATGAACTTGCCGTTGAGCAGGGGTAGGGTGACTACCCCCCAGCACTTGAGACATGAAGTCCTGGTCTTCACACAACTGTAGTTGAACGGGTAGTACAGTCTCCCTCTTTCCTGATCTGAGGTTATACTTCTGAGCCATGTAAAGTAGTGCAGTGGCAAAAGAAACTCAAAAAAAAAAAAATGTGAAATAAAACACTAAAAACCTAAAATATATTTCTAACACGTGGCAGCATGTAGACAGTGCTATGAAAATTCAGTGCAGATGTGACCCCTTCAGTGTCTGCAGAGCAAATGGCAGAATGAAAGGCCAAGCTTCTGGTCCTCATTACCTAGACCAATCAGAAGCTGCCACACACTTTACACATTGGTTATACTAAAGGGCATAACTTTTTTCGAATATTGGACCTTCCCCAGCAATGATCTCGCTGGCACCCAAATGCCAGCCCGAATAAGTATATTTGTGGCAGGTGTGGTTTAAGAAGGTCTGAAACTCCATGAGGTAAGAGCGGAAATTACATATTTATTATGTTAATATGGCCATAGCTTCTTAAATACACGAGTTATATCATAGAAATCTTCCTTTGGGTAAGCTTGACTGGTGTGTCAAGTTAAACCGATGTTAGCTGAAAAGTAAATCAGATGGTAGGTAAAAAGCCATATTTTCACTGTAAGATGGCCTTAACTTCACTCATATTGGTACTTTAAGGTGACCAGAGAATAAAGATGTCCCTTTTGTCATCCTTTATAAGTGTGCAAAGTTTAACTGAGGAGTTGTTTAATTTTGTTTATGTGTATTTTGTACATGAGTCTATGTAGTTATATACATATAAAAAAAAAGTTTGTTTCACCCGAAAGTGAGAGTTACAAAGGGTATAAAGTTTTGTTAAGGTGTTATTACGTATATTTAGACTGTTTTTTTTTTGTTTTCTTTTGCAATGCATCCTGCGAGATGTGACATATTGTGAAAGGCAGCAGATTGAGATTTACAACCCCTTTGCTCTTCTGATTGCTTTGGTGTTTTTAAATGGGGGAATAAACAGAAAAAAAAAAAAAAAGTTTAACTGAGGTCAGTGGAACAATAAAATAAATATAGGTTGAAACCCCCCTTATTTCACTGCAAGGTGGCCATAACTTCATTCATATTGGGACTTCAGGGTGGCCATAAAATAAGAATGTCCTGATCGCCAACCTTAATAAATGTGACAAATTTTATTTTAAAAATGTAAAAACTAACGGAGCTGAGGGTTGAAAACCCTACATTTTAAGTTTAAGCTGACCATAACATTGTTAATATTTAAATCATAAGGTAGCCAGACTATTCCGTTGATTTACTTTAGTGTCTGTGATAAGTTAGATTTTTACAAATGGAAAACTAAAGGAGTCAGAGGATTTTATTCCAATTTTTATGACTTTAAGGAGGCCATAGCTTCATTGATATTTACAGTTTAAGGTCACAATAAAGTCAGGATATTTCTTGGTGAATCTTAATACATGTGCCATGTTTGGCTGAAACAAGTTGAAAAAAAAACTAAGTGAAATGGAGGATTAAAATCCTATTTTTGATATAAAGGTAACCTTAATGTTGCATATACAGGCCTAAAACTTTGGCATGTAAAAGATTATTAAAAAGTAGCTTAATAACTTATTCCAACAAAATACCAAAATCTTGACTGTTTCTAAGATACAAAGTACCCATTTGCTATATGTTTGCAAAAATTAAATGCCTCCTATTCAGGGATCTAATGACTGGTCAGATTGATCAGAAAGTCTTTTACAATGTGTGGATTTAGTTCTAGAATGTACCTGGAAAATTTTTTTGAACTGGTGCGTGTGTGGTTTTGTCTGAAACACGATGACAGGGTGTTTTTGAAAAATGCCTAAAGTTATTATAAGTGAAGTTTAAGGTCTCCTCGAAGTGTCCCAAAAATTTTCCCGCCACTATATTTTGAAAGAAAGATAGGAAGGAAAAAAAAATTCCAAAGTCAAAGAAGTTATTCGAAGGAGACCATAATCCACTGAACCTAAGTGAAAACAAATAAGTGCCCCTAGTGGGCCACTTATTTACAAGTCGATCAGATTAAATTCTCACTTTTAACCAGTACAGCAGAATGTTAGATTGTGTGATTGCTGACCTGCCATTTGTCTCAATGATCTGCTCCATAGTCTGGTCAAACCACTTGAGCTTTGCATCCTGCAGATGGTTCACTTGACAGGTCAACACTATGTTCTTTCCCTCTGCCACCTTGTGCATGTCTCCCTCAGGAATGATTTCTAGGTCTTGGGACCTCACTACAACCCATAGATTATACACAGAAAATGGTTCACTGTATAGAGCTAGAAATATCAGTATATGATTAGCATGATTTTCAGTTTTAATGAAAAAATAAAACATACATTGAGTCACTGGATGGGCACTAATGTAGCTGCACCATGTCTTAATAAGGTAAACTTTGATAAGAGGTAGGTGTGGAGAAAAAATTTACTGTAAAATTATTTAGGGCTGAATCTCATATTGAATGATATGGTCATATTTTTGAACAATAATATATTATATACATGTATATAATATACACATTATATATCAAACAAATACCTTGCTTTGTCATGTCAAAAAGTTACAAACCCCAGTAAAGTGTCAATTTTGAAAAAAATATTAAAGATGTATGCAAAACAAACTGAAAAAAAGACATTTGCCAAAAATTTACTTCTAGGGTATACCACTTGCAATACCTAGTGCACAGGTGACCCTACAGATGATATACAAATAGATGTAATAGCTAAAGATAAAAAATGACATTACTTTCAAAGCAAGCAATCAGTGCCTGTAAAAGGGCTCTGTTTCAGCTGACTGCGTGTTTTGAGATTCAGAGTAGAAGTGAAAGAAAAAAAGGACACGAAAGTTTGGCAGTGCAAATGGTATTCAGAAGTAAAGTACAATGTTATCTGTTAAGGTGTAAAAAGTAGGTGAAAAACATATCTAAACAAATTACTGTAAATGCAATATTTTTTTGAGTTACTACTTATTCACTCAACAGAGCGAATCTGAAATTATATTTTGCTCAGCTTTGCATGGAGGTACAGGTCTGCATTTTTACATTATAGCTGACCCACAAGTAGACAAATAACATATTTAAACGAAATTCTCTCTAAGTGCAATAGTTTTCAACTTACAATTGATTTACTCAACAGTGAAAACCTGAAAGTACCTATTGCTCATCTATGCAATGAGCTGCAGGTCTGCAATTTCAATACTATGCTACAGCTGACCCTAAAATAGGCGAATAACACATTTGAAATACTGTAAATGCAATAGTTTCAAGTTACAACTCATTTACTCAACTATGACAACCTGAAAGTAGCTATTGCTCAGCTATGCTATTAGCTACAGACATACAATTTCAATATGTTATAGCTGACTAAAAAGTAGATGAATAACACAATTAAACAAAATACTGTAACTGCAATGTTTTTCAAGTTACAATTAATTTACTCAACATTGAGAACCTGGAATTAGCTATTTCTCAGCTATATAATAAGCTTCATTTCAACAATTACACTATCTTATAGCTGACCCATAAGTAGGTGAAAACATACTAGTATTTTAACAAAATTATCCAAATGCAATGGCTTTCAAGTTACAACTGATTTACTCAAGAGTGAATTTCAAAGTAGCTATTTCTCAGCTATGCAAGGAGCTACATGTCTGCAATTTTACTATGTTATAACTGACCCAAAAGCAGATGAATAAAATAGTTCAAGAAAATTCTCTAAATGCAATAGTTTTCAAGTTACAATGGATTTACTCAACAGTGAAAGTCTAATCTACTGCTTTGCAGGCGCAATATCTTCCCCTGAAAGTAGCTATTGTTCAGCAATGCAATGAGCTACATGTCTGCAATTTCACTATGTTATAGCTGACCCCAAAGTAGCTGAATAACATATTCATGCAAAATTCTCTAAATGCAATAGTTTTCAAGTTACAAGTGATTTTCGTCATTATGGAAGGTACTGAAAAGTCAGAAACTAGCTATTACTCACTTAGCTATTGGGATAGACTCCCAAGTTACTCACCATATTGTAGCTATAGAAAAAGTAGCTGAATAACATATTTTAACAAAATGCTCTAAATGCAATTAACTTTTCAAGTTAAAAGTGATTTAGTGCATGATTTCATGAATTTTAAGGCATTAAAAATTATTTTTAAAAATTCATAAAAAAATAATTAAGGCAGATCCAGGCCTGATACTCGCACAAGGGAATCTACTTATGATCTATTACATATAAGCAAGATAAGAGAGAAATCTCTGCAATAGTCAATGAAAAAACTTGTGATGAAGTGTTGAAATGTTCACATTTTAGTGGGGGTACCTCTCTTCTAGTGGCTCTGGTGAACAGGCGAACAGACAAATCTGCATGAATTTTACAATTTATCATCCTCGATAGATAAGGTATCTTTTAAAAGTAACATCATGTCTCTGGGCTTTGTCCTTTTCGAGGAGAAGTTGTTCACGTGGATGCTGCTGAGTGATGCCATAATGTCAGCTGTCAAGTCAGAGGACATAAAAATCTCAGTGACACATGAGTGGAGTGTGAAGTGATCAAGCAAATACTTTCAAAGTTGCATTATTCTTAAATAGGAATGTACACTATATTCATGCTAAATTTCATTGAGCTATAAAATAACTTTCTAAAGGGGCACAGAGATGTTCACTTGTACACATTGGCAGTTAGGTGAGATAAAATTAACTGGTGCTTAGGATAACTATCAGGGAAAATGATAAATATATCAAATTGCAAGATATTTTCAAAAGAGATCATTTTCCAGCCAGGATAGTGTTGAATTTCAACAATAAAAACAATAAATCTATTTTTTAAATACACACCAACTGCAGCACAAACAAATAAAAAAAAGCAGGAATTAATATAGAAATCTTTGTCACTGACCTGGTTGTAAGCAGAGAAAAGTATAGATTAATCCAAAGAATAAGTTAACTGTCATTATGTATATTTTATTGAGAGAATTAGAAATGAAAAAACAATATTATTCACCAGTTACAGGTAATAATATTTACACTGTATTTATAGGGGCAAAGTTCTCCTGATAAGAACATATGACACTCTTTATGTACCAAGTATTTATCAAAGTCCAAGTCACATGAAGTAACTGAGACAATCATGTTTAATAGAATTTACTTGAAAATATAACATATTATGCAGAAAACTACATGACGTCTAAACATTGTCATATTAAGCTTGCTCCTGGATGAGGATTAGCAGATCAACAATTTTCACTCATGTTTGAATCACAATATCCAAGCACTACTTTCTAAAATGTAAATAGAGTAAAAAATGGTAAATTTGCTGCATATGTGAAATTTGCCATGTTTTTATTATGTAATCATAACACTGTTTTTACCTCCACCAAATAGGTCACATAATTGGCAACATTTGTTTGTTTGCAAAATAACTTGAAAAACTGTATCCCAGGATTACAATGAAATTTCAGGAAATCTCAACAATGATACAAGAAACAAATGATTCAATTTTGTCTCTGGTCTGGATAACTTTCTGCATCCTGGAACTTTTTAATGGATTTTTATCATTGCACTCCCAAGCAATATTGGAATTTTTGGGGTCTTGGGAGATGTCTGAACTCTCCCAATGCTCATGTTGTGTGATGCATTCTTCTTTGACATCAACCAATCAGAATAACTTGATCTTGTAAGTCACTCAAAGCCTGTCCTCGCCAGTTAAATGCTCTTGTCGCTGTAAATAGCATTGGCTTAAGGAACAAATTTGTACTAAAATCCTTCTCAAACATGTATAGAAAAGTTCACTTTTGTGAAATAATCAAACATATTTTGACTTAAAATAAAGGGTCACTTGAATTAAAAAACTGTTGTGGTTATTTTAGTCACACAACGTAAAATCCACTTAATATGAAAAATTGGCTAAGACAAAAGCTCAGATTTAAGTCCCTGCTTTAGCAGGTTAAGGGTTAAGTCTAAGACCCTTTGTAAAACAGACTCCTGCCACATTATTGTCTCAGATATTTTGGAAAAAGTATCAATTATTATTCATCTTAAATGAGGTACATATTTTCTGCTTTATATAGTTAAAAATAGAAGTAATTTACACCATGCAGGAATACTTGACTTCTGTTTAAATTTTGGTTTCAGAAGCACCTTTTTTTTGAGACTTCTAAAATCACAAAATCCAAAAAATAACCATCATAAATAACACCACAGACTATTTTTGGCAAATCAAGAAAAAAACATTCAAAATTGAAGGGGTATAAAAAAACCCACTATTTATAAACTTGGCCATAATCATTGGTAGTTTTTGTAAGAAAAAAAGAGTGGTTTGTGATTTATTTTCTTGTATTTACCTGTTTTATTTGATTATCACTCAAATATACTACCCGGTAATTGATGCATTTAATTGATCTGGCAAGTTGGTACACAATGTATGAAAAATTGCCCTTCTAGAAAATTACCCTTCTACAAAAGTAGTTTCCTAGAAAAGTACCCTAATTGAATTTGTTGGGGATGGAAAACTGTCCTCCTTGACAGTTTACATGTACTCGTGTCTTTGAAAAAAAAATCACATATTTATATATAGATTCTAATTCTAATTTGACTTTTATACCGCTTAATCTCCACTGAGTAGTGGACCCTAAGGCGCAACAAGACAATAGCAATATGCAAATTCAAAGTCCAGGGACAGAAGTAGGTCAGCACCACGGAGAAGCCATAAGAGAAAATGAGCTAAGGAGGATAAGCCTTTGCGTAGAGATAGGTTTTGAGCTTCTTTCTAAAAGAGGCAATAGTGGGTGATGCACGAATGTGTTCAGGAAGCGAATTCCAAAAAGTGGGAGCATCAAAAGCGAAACTGAAACCAAACTGCTTAGTGGACTTGTGAATTTTAGGTTCAAATTTGGGTACATTAAGGAAATTGGCAACACTCTGACTATGTCTAGTATTGTAAGTATTGTGGTATGTGGATAGATATGGAGCAAAATATTTAGGGAAGCCAGTATGAATAAACTTGTACACCAGGGTAGCCAGTTTGAACTCTGAGCGAAACTGAACAGGGAGCAATGGAGTTTCCTAAGTACCGAAGTTATCCGAGTATATTTACTCGAATTTGTAACAATTCTGGCTGCACTATTTTGGATAGACTGTAATCTGTGAAGATTGAATTTGGAGAGACTCTTGAAAAGTGAGTTACAGTAGTCCAACCGACTACTAGCAAAAGTATTGGCAACTGATACAGCTGCATCATGAGTCAAGAACTGCCTAATATTTCTAAAATCCCTCAGTTGAATAAAGCAGCTTTTACAAACATTCTGGACGTGTTTAGAGAAAGAGAAATCAGAGTCAAACCACACACCCAGGTTCCTGACTGACTTGGTGGGGTGAAGGGGGTTACCCAAGATGTCAATTGGGAAACTTTCTCTCTGTTTCTTGGAGCCAAAAAGTATAAACTCAGTTTTATCTGGATTAAGTTTAAGTTTGCTAGCCGACATCCATTCCTTAACATCATGAAGGCATCTGTTCAACTTATCAAAAGCAGCTGAGGCATTCATGTGCGAAAGATGGACATAAAGTTGTGAATCGTCAGCATAGAAATGAAATTTTATGCCTTTGTGTTTACCAATCAGAGTACTAAGGGGAGATGTGTAAAGAGAGAATAGCAGAGGACCCAGAACAGAACCCTGAGGTATACCGAACAGCAATTTTTGTAAATCAGACAAAGTAGAACCAATCTTAACAGACTGAAAGCGTTCCGTCAAATTGGAAGAGAACCATTTGAGAGCAGAGCCACCAACACCGAACCATTCCAGAAGACAGCTGAGGAGAGTGGAATGATCAATAGTATCAAAGGCGGCCGAGAGATCCAGAAGTACCAAGGCAGTAGCTTCACCCCGAGATAGTGACAAATGGATATAATTTTTGATGGAAAGCAGAGCCATTTTCTGTTGAGTGACCTGACTTATATGCTGACTGGTATGAGTTATCCAAGCCTTGTCGATGAATATGGTGAACCAGCTGTTTAGCAACTACACGTTCCACATTTAATGACTGCATGGTCAAATATGAATTCACAGATGTCAACATGTACGCACATATCTTGATCACTGGGGGAAAGAATGAGATCAAGGATATGACCGTGCAAATGAGTGGCATTGTTAACTGACTGTGTTAGATTACATGATTCTAACAGGGATTCCAATTTGTAACTATCAGTACAAGGTACATCAACGTGTATATTAAAATCACCGTAGATGAAGTAATTGCAATCCACAGAAAACAAACAAATGACATAAATTCATCTAAAAAAATGGTAGAACATGGCCCAGGAGGACGATAGATAGAGGCTAGGAGCAAATTTCGGCCCGAAAACTGAAACTGATATGACAATATTTTCAAAGGAACTATAATTTGGGGTATCCACCTTGCGATATTTGTATGATTCACGAATGAAGAAACCAACACCACCACCAATACCTGTTGAACGTGGCCTATGTATCAATGAGAACCCATCGGGGGTGAGGAAACGAAGGAAACTATCAGAATCAGTGGTACGAATGTGTGTTTCTGTGAGACAGAGAAAATCAAAGGCGTGAGATGCAATTGTATCAGAGAGGAGAGGGCCCTTATTTCGGACTGACCTCGCATTCAGAGCCAAGCATAACCGGTCCAGGATTCATGGCAACATCACCACACATCAGAAGCAATAGCATAAGCCCACTCTGTTTTACAGTAGGAGGAAAAACATGGCAGGAGCAGCTATAAGAGTATTTTTTAGCAATCCTCAACATGGATGGAATGAGGAATCCACTTCCAGTGAAATTTTGGGAGACACTCCTGAGATGAGTGGCAGCCATCAACATGCTGCAGAAAAGAAAAATGCGCATGGCAATCATCTTGGTTGGGTTGGTTGAATGACAATGCCCTAGGATAAAAATCACCTGTGGGTGGCCTAACCTTTATGGCCTTAAGGACTAACCCTTGAAACTTTGTCCCGTGGGTGACTCACGGGCACCCTAGCAACCCACACTAAAGCCAACCTTATGAACTCAAAACCAACCACAACCCAAAGAGTGCTTTTATGCTGAAATACAAGGGAAACTGATAACAGAAGCTACAATGTAATGATGAACCATCTATGAGAGTAATGAACCAATTTTAAAATTACACACAGTTAGCAAGAGTATACAATGGGCATGATAAGAGTAATGAACCAATTTTAAAATTACACACAGTTAGCAAGAATATACAATGGGCACGATAAGATTGAAAACAGTTACCGGTAATTCCCGGCTAGGTGGGCGATAATACCCGAAATATTGTAAAATCACAGTAAGAGTTATAGGGGACAGAATACCCGAAATATTGTAAAATCACAGTAAGAGTTATAGGGGACAGCAAATCAAATTAACGTCAGGTAGATAATAAAATAAACCTAAAATAGATATAACCTCCTTTAACATCACAATTGTCTTTTTCGTATGTCAATATGAAATTGTCTTTTTCATATGTCATATGTAATTTTGGTATGTCCCCAGGGAAATCATTCCACAAAGTTAGAGCATGTAAGAACTTATTTTGTATCAACAACTTATATTGTATTACCTGACCTATTTGGTATCAATTTTTGACTTATTTCGTAGTATCGACTTATTTTGTAGTAAAATTGCCTTATTTTGTATTACTTGGCCGACTTATTTCGTACCAACAGTTGACTTAATATGTTACAAAACGGTGCGCAGAATTTTGACAAGATTTCAGGGTGATACAAAATAAGTCGATAATACAAAATAAGCTGCTCTATAGACAACTTGTTTTGTATCACTGACTTATTTTGTAGTAATTTTAATTCACCTTTTATAGTGGCTTGTCCGCATCAAAGGATGGACTCAAAGGAATTTAATCCTTACTGTATTCAATCTTGTAGTCCATTTACCATTCGCCTGATAGTAATTCTTATTTTCAGCACTGACATTAATACAAAATAAGTCGAAAATACAAATAAGCTGCAACATAGACAATTTATTTTGTTTTTAAAACTGTGGAACTCTTTGTTTATTCATTATTTTAATGTTACATTTAACACTTTGGCATAGATTACACTAAAACATAGATCATAAGTTAAAAAATACATCCAAATTGTTATAATTTTCAAATATTTGCCTCTTATTAGCCATTCCATGAAAGACCATGCAATTTTCCTTGGATGTGTAGCCATTCCTATTGCACATTGAAGATCCTTGGACATCTCAAAAACTACAATAGGTGCAATATGTTAAAAAGACATAGCAATCTTTTGGAATGATGATAAATGTGCCAAACTTGACATTATTTTTTCATCCTTTTCATGTAATTTTGTAGAACGAGGACTTCTTACAATGGTAATTAGCACATAAGAATTGGAAAAATTGTCACCCAGGTATTGGGGTCACATTGGGCAGTTGGGCGGTCTCTCGGCCAAGTGGACGGGCTGGCTTCAGTAATAACTCATCCCTGCTGTATCTCATAAACTATAAGGGGTAGGATGTTGAACCTTGATAGAGACATTGAGAGACATTGGTTAAGGGGTGTAGGTGTGCAGCATCATAGTATGACCTTGATTTGACCTTTGACCTTGCCGTAGTAACTTTGATCTTATCCGTCCCATATCTGTCAAACTATAAGGTGTATGATGTTGATACTTGGTAGGGATATTGGTTAGGAAGTGTAGGTTAGCAATGTGCAGTGTAACATGTTGACTATGAGCTTGTCATAGCAATACTGACCTTTATAGTCTTTAAAAGGTTGATACTTCACATAAACATTGCCTGTGGGACAGGTGTATTGTTCAACTTCATAGTCTTACATCAATGCTCCCTATAACTTTTACTCTGTAATGTTGAACATGAATATAATATTTAGGCAGATGTTTCTTGAGTGTATGAAGTATACATTTTAACATCTAATCTTATCAAGTTCATTGATTTTCCCAAGGTTGTGGGATTTGGCCATCTCTGATGCTATTTTTTATCGGGAAACAACATGTTTGTTGCAACCAGTTGCAGCATTTTAACATTTTTATACTAGTGTTTCTACAGATAAACCAAATCTGAGCTCTCTATATGTAAACTTTATCTGACTCAACAAGGGCATTTATACTTCCACAAATATATTCCAGTCCAAGATTTAACACCAAACTCAAGTTCATTTACAGATGCAGATATAATTCTCAATATACTACTGAGTCAGACAAGTATAATTAATTATATCTCTGTGGAATGTCAGTGCCGGAAATAAGAATTACTGTCAGGCAAATGGTAAATGGGCTAAAAGATTGAATACAGTAAGGATTAAATTCCTTTGAGTCCATCCTTTGATTTAGACAAGCCACTATAAAAGGTGAATTGAAATTACTACAAAATAAGTCAGTGATACAAAACAAGTTGTCTATAGAACAGCTTATTTTGTATTATCGACTTATTTTGTATCATCCTGAAATCTTGCCAAAATTCTGCGCACCATTTTGTAACATATTAAGTCAACTGTTGGTATAAAATAAGTCGGCCAAGTAATACAAAATAAAGCAATTTTACTACAAAATAAGTCGGTAATACGAAATAAGTCAAAAATTGATACAAAATAAGTCAGGTAATACAAAATAAGTTGTTGATACAAAATAAGTTGTTACAGAGCATCAAATATCTAGAGTGTGGTTTATGTGCTTTTTTGATTTGCGAACTAAGACACCAACTGTAAAAATTTTATTGTAATTTAACTTTTTGTAAGTTAAATACTTATCCTCACTATAGTTCTTTCGCCTTGGCGGGAGCAAACAATATGACCAAATGAGAATATTTTAAAATAAATATTCTTGTCGGTACCAGTATGTATACCCATGACCCCGCATGCGCCTCCACAAGAACCCCGTAAAGCCTCACCTTAATTTTGGGAGTCAATGTAATGTATTGATAACCAAAAATTTTGAAAATGTGGGGTTGGTTGGGTGGGAATCCGAATCTTGCGTAAAATATCCTTACCTTATCCTCACTAGTGCTTGATTACAACCATACTGGTGGTGGGTTTTTCAATATTTTTGACACCAAAAGTAGGTATAATTAAACAATAAGCCAAAGTACAAATATCAAGCCACTTTGTGAGGATAAAATACTAGACTATTTTATGCATATAAGTCACTTAACAAAATAACATTTATACTTTATAGTTATGTTATATTTGTAAGCACTAACCTGGCCCCTTTCCACTGGTGCCTTGGCTCTATATTCAGTTTGAGTTCTTGAACATAATAAAGGCTGTTTTTGTCTTGCTTAAAAGGTGTAGTTCCAATGATAACACAACTCCAACAATAACGAAACCAACGTCTCTTATTTACAAACATCCTCCTGAATGACCTGTAAATAAGAATAATAGTGAATTACAGTTACACTTGTATTAGATACATACTATAAATTTACTATATGCTGGGCCGAAACCACAGAACCCAGGGAATATTCTGACCCTTCCTTTGACTTCCAAGCCACATCTTTCAAATAAAAACTGGTAAATGTGGTATGTGACTTCCAGAAACATGCACCTAGTATCTGGTCAAGAGAGACTCCTCCCTTGAAAGCCAAGGAAGCCACCATTGAGCGTATATCACGAGCCTTAACCTTGAATAAATTTTGAGTTTCAAAGTCAGATCCCTGATACGCTAGCATAACTGTCTGCTTTATCCAAGAAGATATGGTAGACCTTTGAATATCACCTGAGAACCCATTCTTGAAGGAGATAAACAGGAGATTCTTTTCTTACCCTAAGATCTTTAGTCTTATCAATATAATATCTCAAAGATCTGACTGGGCACAAGATCATATCTTCAGACAAAGAATAATCCAAAGTTGGTTTTAGAGCAGGAATGACCACCGGCTGGACAATGCTAGGACCATCTGAAGCCAATTGGTTCTTTGCTAGAAACACCAATGAAGGTGCAACTGTGACCCCCTTCCAGCCAGTTTTATGTTTTGAGGACTTGAAGGTCCAAGCATGAACTTCACCCCTCTTTCTACCTGAGGCCAAAGTCATAAGGAAGACCGTTTTGAAAGTCAAAATTTTCAAAGGAGCATCCTTGAGTGGTTCAAAAGGAGGTTTTGTCAAAGCCAAAAGTACTAAAGGTAAATCCTAAGAAGGTATATTCCTATCCTTCACTGGTCTATCCCTGTGAAAACTTGCAATCAATCTGTTAAGTTCAACGCTGTGACTGATCTCAATCCCTGCAGGCCCTATGTGATCTACAATTGCTGTCCTGTAGCCTGCAATTGTGGTGGGTTTGCACCATGACTCAAAAATGGTCCACCTTGATTCATAGACCCTTCTAGATGAAAATCTTTGAGGTGCCTTAATTCTCTCTGCCACTGACTTTGAGAATTTTTGAGGTGGTTTGGTCTCGAATCCAGATGCCAAACATGCAGATTGAGATATTGGAGATTTTGATGGAACCTCTGACTGAAAGGCTGTTTGAGAAGTGTTTCCCAATGTGGAAGTAATAGTGGAGGTTTTGTGGAGAGTTCTATTAGATCCCAAAACCAACTCATCCCTGGCCACCCTGGGGCTACTACAATCATTTGGCAAGCATAGGTTCTGATTTTTTTAATCATTTTTGGTACGAGAGACAGTAGGCATAACCGTCTAGTGCATCCCATGAGATATTCAATGCATCTACTGCCATCGTATTTGGATCTGGGACTGGAGACACATAAAGAGGTAGTTTGTTGTTCATTTTGGTTGCGAACATATCTACCATTGGCCTGTGCCAAATTTGGCAAATCCCCTGAAAGATCTTGAAATGAAGAGACCATTCTGTTTGAATAATCTTGTCCCTGCAAGAATGGCTGTCTGCTATCACATTTAGACAGCCCTGGATGTGCCGAGCCCTTAGCAAAATTGCCCTAGGGTTGCAGAATGCCATCAGACGCCATATCATAAGACACATTTCCAGTGAGTGAGTCCCCCCCTTGCTTGTTGAGGTAGGACACTACTGTTGCATTGTCTGAGGCCACAAAGACCCTCTTGTTCATTAGATGGGTTTGAAAAGACCTTATTGCCAAAAACACTGCTTTCAGTTCCAGAATGTTTATATGCAAATTTGCCTCTGTGTCCGACCACAGTCCACTGACTGTCAGGTCTCCCAAATGTGCACCCCAAACCTTGACAGATGCATCTGTGAACAACAGGAGATTGTGTTCCTCTGCATGGAGGGCAACCTATCAGTACATTTTTTGGATTTTTCCACCATATCAGATGTTTTTACAAAATTTCTGAACATGATATCTTTTTGTCCAATGATTGGGGATATTTCCAATGGGTTTTCAGGTACCATTGGAAGGGCTTCATATGCAACCTGCCCATTGGGACTGTTTCTCCAGAGATGCCGGAATGCCTATGAACGACATCAGGATCCTGGGAGTTGTTGTCAAACTGTTGTTTAGACCTTCTATGGCTGTTGTCAAAATGAGCCATTTCTTTTCTGCGGGTAAGACCTCGCCTTTGCTTAAGTCGAACCTGTACCCCAGGAAATCAAATTTTTGAGTTGGTGTTAACTCCGATTTTTGAAGTTGATTACCCAACCGAGTTCCTGAACAAATGCGACCAGTTGTTTTGACTGCTCCATGCAAATCTGCTGTGTTGGAGCTCGCAGTAGCCAGTCGTCTAAGTACTGGTGAATGTGTATACCCCTGTCTTGCAACTTTAGCTTTACCTCTCTGGTAATGCGGGTAAATTCGAGCGGAGCCATGGCTTTACCGAAATGTAGGGCTCTGAATTAGAAAGAACGTCCTCCTACATGAAAGTGCAGCAGGTTTTGCGATTTTTGATGAATAGGAATGTGGAAGTGCGCGTCTGTGAGGTCTACAGATACAACCCATTCCCCTTTGCAAATGGAGTTCCTTATTACTACCGCAGTCTCTATCTTGAATGTTGGGACCGATAGATGCATGTTTAATACACTCAAATCTATTACTGGCCTCCATTTTTCCCTGGTTTTGAGACTAAAACAATCTGCTGTAAAAGCCCAGAGTTGCATTCATTCTTACCAGAACAATGGCTTTGTTTTTGTGGACTTGCATAACCGCTTCAAATTGTTGGAGTTACAGACAATTTGACTGGCTGTTTCAACACTATTTTGTAACTGTGTTTCAGAATGAGTGCAGCTCTGGGGTGGCATTCGTTTTGCTCCCATACCTTGACAAATGACTGCAAATGGCCTCCAGGAGGCGAGATCTCTGACTTTATATAGTCACTTCCTTCTGCCGCCACGGCCCCCTCTGGTGGACTGTGGTGCTTTTTGCTGGCTCTTGTATTCACCTTGGTTACAAAAAGCACCTGTGCTGAAGTACTGATTAGTATTTTGCCCATAAGAAGTACTTTTCCTTGAAGTGTATGAAGATCTATTGTCCAACTTCTGTCTTTTAGGTGATCTTTCTCTGTCATATTTGTTTTCTACACTGTTTAGTACTGATGGTGAAAACAAATCTGTTGATGTAAAGCCAGACCTGCGCAGACGATTTCTGTCATGTTCATGCAATTGAGGAGCAGAAATCTTGAGAATGGTATCTCTTCTTGCCAATTCCAAGTTACAGGCCATGGTCATAGAGGCTTCAGCAATCGTTTCCAAAGCCCTTTCTGTAGATGAAATGGTGGCCAATTGCACATGAATGTAACTCAGCACCTCCTCTAAATCTTTATGACATGATTCATCCACTGAACCAAAGCAAGATTGAATCAAGTCCTCCATATTGGTGGCACACTTCTCAATAGCTCTAATGAACATGCTTACAAATCCCCAGCATCAGCACGTGTTCCCTTTTCACTGCCTCCATTGTTGTAAACTGCTTGGTAGGCACTGAAATCATAGGTGGAGTGGTGAAAGACTTAGAACACACACTTTTGAATGAATCCTGGCACTTGAGTGAAATAGTGGTGAACTCTGATGAGGTTGACCTATATAATTTCATCAAAGGTCTGGTATAGAGCAGAAAACTGTCTGAGTTATAAGGAACTGAAAGCAACCTCTCCCCATTATCAGAAGGATTGCCAGTCACCTTCTTTTCAAGTTCTGCCCACCTGCTATTGATTTCTTCCACTGGAAGTCGAGACATCGGTAGAATAGGAGTTTTCTTCTTTCAATCTTTTGATCCAAAAATCTTAGAAAGCCCTTCTGTATATTCTTCAGGAGTAGGCAGATATAACAAACTTCTAACAGAAGCCAACACCTCCCTATAAGACAGATCATCATCTAACTCTTCGTCTTTACTGTTGGAAGGTTTATCTGATGAAGGAGACAAAGAATGCGCTCTTTTCGATCTAGTCTCCCTAAGCTCCTCTGTATCTTCATCTTCCTCTGTCACAGCAAACGCACTGTGAGATGAATTCCTGCGTCTCTCAGATCCCTCTGTAAGGGTTGCCTCTGTCATATTCACCTCATTTGAGGAGACAGAGGTACTTCCCTTTTCCAGAGCTGACAATCTACCTTGCATACTATCAAGTCTTACTAATAAGCAATAAGGGGTCAGAAGGGGTGGACTTATCTGAAGAAAGAGTAGCTACAGATGAAGTGGCAGAAGTTGAAGTTGGAGTAGTACAAGGAGGTTCTTCTGGACCCAGCAAAGAATCTTCTAAATCTTTGGAGATATCCTTAGATTTTTTTCAGTTGGTATGCCCTCTTTGCTTTCAATTTCTTCTTCTGATCGGATGAGAATTGAAGACATATATAGCAGTCTTCCTCTTTCAAGGTTACACAAACATCATCTCCCTTCTTTTTATCTCGGCAAGACCAACAAAGGTGATGGGAGTCCCATTCCGATGTAAAATGGCGACATCCAGAAGCAATTTTCTGTCCCTTGGACTTAACTTGACTTTCAGCCATATTTCTTCAATATTTCCAAACGAATTTGGCAATGTAAACAAACAAAGTTTGCTCCCTGATGGCCAAAATTGAAGTGAAGCTTTACAGGGTTCTTCCAGTGGAGGTGCATGCGCGGTCATGCGTATACATACTGGTACCGACAAGAATACTTATTTTAAAATAATCTCGTTTGGTCGTATTGTTTGCTCCCGCCAAGGCGAAAGCACTAGTGAGGATAAGGTAAGGGTATTTTATGCAATAAAATGTAGGACCTTCATGTAATTTGTTACAGGTTTGCTGTGTCTGGTGTTGTAGTACATGATGCTTCAGTAAGATACGGGGCTTAACTACTTTGGAAGACAAGTGTGGAGGCACATGTATTTGGAGGCACCACTTTGTGTTAGAGTTTCAAAAATGGAGCATTGTTCAACAGACAATCTAGGGCTATGACCACTTAGTGGACAGAGCGTTCAGTTCTCTTATCAAACCAGAATCATGCATTGTGGTTTGTCATTGTGTTCAAAGTATACAACTCAGCCTTTGTGTAATCTTGGCGCCACACTCATTTGAATTTCGAGGAGAATACATGTTTTGAACTGAGCAATTATATTTTAGTTTTACATTTTATATTACCGGTATTTACTTTGTTTTACATAACATTGCTCAGTTCATTATTTATCATGCCTAAAGTATTTTTTTGCTCTAAAATATGCCAGCCAGTGGGAAAGAAATGTCAACGTTATACAGCAGGCGAGTCTTTTTCCAGCGGGGGTTTGGCTAGTGTATTTTCTTTCTTTAAATTAAAATAACCATCAATTCAAATATTTGTTTAAATTAGTTCTGTACTGGCACAGGGTCCCCTCCATTATGCACTCTTATAGATTTTCTTCCAAATGTACTTTAGGTTGTTTTAACCTACTTCGGTTAAGGTCACATCAAACTGTCTTTAGGTTAAGGTGACCCTATGCCTGTATTTTATTGATGCTAGTTTTAATGGATTGTGCATATGCAGTGGTGAATATTTTAGAGAATAAAAATTTTATATCTGTAATGCTTGTTGACCTTTGACCTTTAGAGTCACTGTGGTTATCCAGCTTTCAACTTTGACCTTTGGGGTCTATAGTCATCCAACTTCTGGTAATCGAGGAACTGAATGTAGATTTCAAACATACTATAACTTTTTTGACATTGGATTTGGACAGATATCTGAAAAGATAATTACAGAAGTCAAGTTGACTACCCACAAGAGTGGCACAAGCAAGTATTGCAGCTATAGGCATTGGTCAAAATGTCCCAGTCCTTCAACTACCGTCTTAGGTTTGTATATGAAGTTGTGATACTGTGGCATTTACCTCCACTCACCTTCTGTCAACGTATTACACTGAAAGATGAGTCACAACCTTATACATACTGTGGACTACACCTTCAGTTACCGTAGCAAGCAATTCCTCTGCACATGCTCACGGTGAGGTCGAAATTTACATTTTAAAACTTCCATAGAACATGCTAGGTACTGGATGGTTCACCATTGTTCACATATGAACCTCAGACAGTAGTTGAATGACAGGAACGTTATGTCTCAATGCCTATAACCAAGTGGTTATACCACCTCAAGTGTGACTGGAGTTTAACATGGGTGCCATAAGAACTCTACATCAAACCAAACCCCAAGGTCTGACACTATTTACATGAAACAAAATGTCAACTGGAACATGGAATTTTAGCTTGGTTTGTTACTATTTCTACTCAAACACACTAAATTCCATTTGTCAAAATTCAGCTAGAGCTTCTTATTTGACTTCAATTGCTTTCTGAAATGTAGCAGCAGTGTTCTTATATCCAAGGTGGATATAGAACTGAGTGTCAAAGAAGTGTGTGGAATTGTTGTTAGTATTGAATGCTGCTGACATGTCAAGCAACACTAGGGTGGTGGGCTCACCTATTGGCAGAGACAAGTGAACCTCATTTTTATGGAAAACAATGTGCTTTCAGGGAAGTGTCCCCTTTTACAGGCAGAGTGACAGGGAGTTTCAAGTCTATTGATTTCAACATGTTGGATAAGCCACCACAACACACTCAACAGTTTAAAATAAAACAGGGTTCAGAAACAGGGGGATAGTTCTCAAACTCATCCCTTTAGGCAGGAAAGATTCTTCAGCAAAGGGGTAACAATTGCCTTTTTAAAACAAGGCAGTACAAAGCCCTCCAAAAGTGAACCATGTACCATGACATTAGTGTGTTATGGCAACTGCACATTGTTTTACCATAATGTTGGGATTGGGCCCTAGAGACAAGATTATGTGAGAGGTTTCATAATGACTTTGAGAAGCTTTTCTTCAGTCACTGCCTTAAAGTTTTAAAAGACAAAAAGGGCACAGGTAGGTGCTTTAAGAGTTATATTGTCAGTTGGAAACTGAGCACATATTGTTTTTATCTTGTCACTGAAACAAACTGAAAACTTATTGGCTAGAGCAACATTTTTGAGATGAAATAATTAAGATTTACTTATTATCCAATAATGTGTATACATTTTGAAGGAAAACAACTTATATTGAAAAAAACAGAAATAAAGAATATATTTTATTATGCCTCCTTGAATTTTGACTTGTAAAAATACTGGTGTTTTTGGAGCGGGGTTTTGTTATTAAATATAGCAGAAAAGTAGACCATGTGACATAATTGATATAATTGATCATGTTTAATTTTTTAATTTAAATTGATGCTATAAATTTGTTAAATGGACAAAACCCCACTGGGCATAACCCCATCAGGCAAAACCCCAATTGACATAACCCCACTCAGATATATGAGAATTAGGACAAAACCCCACTATTCCTTTTAAAAACAAAATATTTTCTTTTAACTCTTATTTTACATACTACAAATATCACTGGTTGTTCAAAGTCTACAGTAGCAGTGACTGGATCAACATCAAAACCAAGGCTATGTCATTTATCCTGAATGGCAGTAAAAAGTTCTTCATAGGTTGCCTGGTTTTTGTTTGGTAGGAAGGCATATACACATGTCGCAGCCGAATCTCCCAGTGGAACATGAATGACGTACAACTGAATAAACAGTAACAGTGCAACATCAAGAGTCCCATCACTAGCCTATTTAACAACTCCATTAATTATTAAAGCCTGAGCAGCTAGTAGAATTAATAGAAGCACACTTTAAACACTAGCGTATTCAGCAACTCTTTTAATCATTAAAGCCTGAGCAGCTAGTAAAATTAATAACTAGAAATAGGATGCATTGGCATACGTAATGTTCACCCAAAGGGAAGCATGAGTTTTGCTCTAAAACTTGGACAAATTGGCAAGAGTAGATTGCTGAGATATCCTATGGGTGGAAAATTTCGACAAATTCGCTCTATCTCGCATGGTTAAGGAGATAGAACCCAATTTGTGTTTTTCCATTTTTGGCAAAAATTTGAAAATTCAAAATGGCTGCCATTTTTGGGGAGGGGAAAATTTTTTTGAAAATTACCAATAGTACATTGATTAGATTCTCTGTGGGTCGAAAATTTCGATGAAATTGCTCTATCTCACACGGTTAAGAAGATAGAAGCAAATTTGTGTATTTCCATTTTTGGCAAAAATTCAAAAATTCAAAATGGCCGCCATTTTTGGGGAGGGGAAAATTTTTTTGAAAATTGCCAATAGTACATTGATTAGATACCCTATGGGCCGAAAATTTCGACAAAATCGCTCTATCTGGCACGGTTAAGAAGATAGAAGCAAATTTACGTTTTTCCATTTTTGGCAAAAATTTGAAAATTCAAAATGGCCGCCATTTTTGGGGAGAGTAAAATTTTTTGAAAATTGCCAAGAGTACATTGCTTAGATATCTTGTGGGTCAAAAATTTCGACGAAATTGCTCTATCTCGCACGGTTTAGGAGATAGACATATTTATGTTTTTTGCTATGTAGTGAAAACAGAAATGCAATTCAGAGTAGGCTCAAAGTAGCAAAGCAGCTATTACTCAGATAGCTACAAAGCTATCATCGACAAAAAGCTATCCTGGCAAAACTATTGACCCAATTATCCTTCACATAAATTTTTGTGAAGATAGAAAACATTGTTTTATTAAAATGTCTAGAAAAAGTCAACTCAAAATAACATAATAGCTATATAGCACAGTAGCTATTACTCAGTTAGCTATAAAGGTATTATCACCAAAAGCAATCCCAAGTAAGCTACTGATCCAATAATCCTCCATCCCGAATTTTGTGAACATAGGTGAAATACTTTTCCTTCAAAATGCTTAAAATAAAAAAGCTACTCAAAGTAGCTGAGTAGCTATTACTCAGTCAGTTATATAGCTATTACCACTAAAAGCAATCCCAAGCAAGCTATTGACCTAACTATTGCTCATACCAAATGTGGTAAAGATATGTCAAATATTTTTCCTTAAAATGCCCAGAAACAAAAGAAGTACACAAAAGTAGCTAAGTATCTATTACTCAGTTAGCTATAGAGCTATCTTCACCAAAAGCACTTCCATGCAAGCTATTAACCCAATAAACATCCATACCAAATTTGGTAAACATAGGATAAATACTTTTCCTTGAAATGACCGGAAACCAAGCGTGACGGATGGCGGATGCCGGAAAAAGCAAAAATAATATGTCCACCCCCCAGTGGGGTGGACATAATTAATGTAGACCAGTTACATTGAAGGATTGCTCCTTTGATCATGAAGGTCTAAGTAACTAAACAATTGAACATCATAGTGTTTGATATTTTTAAGTTACACAATCATACTTTTTTAAAAAAAAATTTACATCTTAAAAAATGTTTATCATCTCCAAATTTTGTAGGAAGATATTTTCAAAAGTAGGGTTTCATCCATAGATCAAATTTATGAGTGGGGTTGTATCTGAGTGGGGTTTGATCTGATGGGGTTATGCCTGATGGGGCTTTGACAGTGTGGGGTTTTACCTTGGATTCATAAATTTTGGTGTGAATTATAGATCAAAGAGCATGTTTAAAAAGAATACTACGGCCTTCATTTAAACTAAAACTTTAATATCCAAATTGCATTTTTTCTTAATTACAAAGAAATATGAGCCACATGAATATACTGGGGCAAAAAGTTCATTATTTCATTCTTCCCTAAATGTTTTACCCCAAATGTAAACATAAAACTAGAGGATCGCTCGCAAAAAAAAAGATAATGTTTTTGCATAGCAAAAACAAAGCGTCCCGAAAAGGATATAAAGGTGAGTGCTAAAGTATTAAGAAAATGCTTCGTTTCTAGCCTTATACTGTTGTGGCAACCAAAGTCAGCGCAGTCTGCTCTATCTAGCATGGTTTTCAAGATATAAGCATTTTTGTGTTTTGCAAAAAATTCGAAAATTCAAAATGTCCGCTATATTTGGCGACACAAAAATATTTTGAAAATTGGCATGGCTACTCTGCAGAGATACCCAGCAGGTCAAAAATTTTGTTGAGTTCGCTCCATCTAGAACAGTTTTCGAGATATAAGCATTTTTGTGTTTTGCAAAAACTTTGAAAATTCAAAATGACCACCATTTTTGGGGAGACAAAAATTTTTGACAAGACCACTGCAGCGGTGTGTATCTCCCGCCGAGCATTAAAGGAGAAGAAATAGCTTTTCCGAGATATTCACAATTTTCATTTTCGTGTGTGAAAGCTCTTCCAAAAGTAGGTGAATGAGTTATTTGAGAAAAATTGGCTATCTGCAATACTATTAAGAGATAATTCACATTTACTCCTTTTGAGTAGGTGAGTAATTACCTACGGGTCTGGAACTTCATCAAGTGAAAGTTCTCCCAAAAGTAGCTGAATGAGTTATTTGATAAAAATTGGGTATCCGCAATACTTTTAGAGATAATTCGCATTTACTCATTTTGAGTAGGTGAATAATTAGCTATGGGTCTGAAACTTCACGGAGTGAAAGCTCTCCCAAAAGTAGGTGAATGAGTTATTTGAGAAAAATTGGCTATCTGCAATACTTTTAGAGATAATTCGAATTTACTCATTTTGAGTAGGTGAGTAATTAGCTATGGGTCTGAAACTTCACCATGTGAAAGCTCTTCCAAAAGTAGGTGAATGAGTTATTTGAGAAAAATTGGCTATCTGCAATACTTTTAAGAGATAATTCGCATTTACTCATTTTGAGTAGGTGAGTAATTATCTACGGGTCTGAAACTTCACCATGTGAAAGCTCTCCCAAAAGTAGATGAATGAGTTATTTGATAAAAATTGGCTATCTGCAATACTTTTAGAGGTAATTCGCATTTACTCATTTTGAGTAGGTGAGTAATTAGCTATGGGTCTGAAACTTCACCATGTAAAAGCTCTTCCAAAAGTAGATGAATGAGTTATTTGAGAAAAATTGGCTATCTGCAATACTTTTAAGAGATAATTCGCATTTACTCATTTTGAGTAGGTGAGTAATTATCTACGGGTCTGAAACTTCACCATGTGAAAGCTCTCCCAAAAGTTCATGAATGAGTTATTTGATAAAAATTGGGTATCCGCAATAGTTTTATATATATATATATAGTTTATTTATTATAGTGACATTGTATATCAGCATAAGTACATCATGTAAAACAAAATACAATATACCCAGCCACTTTAAGGGCTTATAAGTCACTACAAATATAACAACAATTTTATGATAGGCAATTGCTAAGGAATCTGATACAGTATACTCTTCCTGGTATTCCACAGTTCATTAATATAATCTGCTAATAATCTGACATTTTGGACTTTTAAAATGTTACAAAATTGATCATATATATCCATTTCATTAATACTGAAATATTCCCTAAATTTTTCATAGAATCTGTGTCTAATAGAGTAAAAACATTTACATTCACAAACAAAATGAATTTCATCTTCAATATGGTTTCCTTTACAAATTTGACAGGTACGACTTTCAAAAGGCACGCGATAATATCTTCCAGTTTCAACTGCTAACGGCAAAATTCCAATTCTTAATTGTGTTAAAAGTGAGCGTTGAAACTTGTTTATTTTTCCTTTAAGATAGTGTTCAGTTTCTATACTATTTTTAATATGAGCATATGTTCTGAGCTTTGGTTTATATGCTAATTTTTCACACCAAATACTATGCATAACAACACTTAATTTATTTCTGGCTTCAATTAAGTTTATTTCTTCCCCATTCTCAAATACGTTGTACATGTTTAATAGTTCAAAAACATTCCAAATCTTTCCGCACCAGCTATTGGGGTTAAAGTTTTGCAAATCCCATTCAAAGATGCAGCGTGTAATTCGAGTTGGTTCTAATTTTACTAATTTATTCCATAATCTCAACATGGACATATAGTACTTGAACTCCACAAGTAACCAACCCATGTCACCTTGCACAGCCAAATCTGGTGCATTTTTATGTACTCCGAGAAAGTATCTAGAGGCTCTGTTTTGTATTTTGGTAGAGTAGTGATAGAGTAGATGAAATAGTTATTTGATAAAAATTGGGTATCTGCAATACTTTTACAGATAATTAGCATTTACTCATTTTGAGTAGGTGAGTAATTATCTACGGGTCTGAAACTTCACCATGTAAAAGCTCTCCCCAAAGTAGATGAACGAGTTATTTGATAAAAATTGGGTATCCGCAATAGTTTCAGAGATAATTAGCATTTACTCATTTAGGTAGGTGAATAATTAGCTACGGGTCTGAAACTTCACCAAGTGAAAGCTCTTTGGGATAGCTGCTCTGAAGAGATACCCTGAAGATCAAAAATTTCGTTGAAATCGCTCTATGTAGCACGGTTTTCGAGATATTAGCATTTTGTGTTTTGCAATTTTTGCGCAAAAATTCGAAAATTCAAAATGGCCGCCATTTTTGGCAAGAACATTTTTTTTTTGAAAATTGGCATGGCTACTCTGCAGAGATACCCTGTGGGTCAAAACTTTTGTCGAAATCGCTCTATCTAGCACGGTTTTCGAGATATAAGCATTTTTATGTTTTGCAATTTTTGCGAAAAATTCGAAAATTCAAAATGGCCGCCATTTTTGGCGAGACAAAAGTTTTTTGAAAATAGGCATGGCTGCTCTGCAGAGATACCCTGTGGGTCAAAAATTTCGTCGAAATCGCTCTATCTAGTACGGTTTTCGAGATATAAGCATTTTTATGTTTTGAAATTTTTGCGAAAATTCGAAAATTCAAAACGGCCGCCATTTTTGGCGAGACAAATTTTTTTTGAAAATTGGGATAACTACTCTGCAGAGATACCCTGTGGGTCAAAAATTTCGTCGAAATCGCTCTATCTAGCACGGTTTTCGAGATATAAGCATTTTTGTCTTTTTCCTTATTTGGAAAATTCATAAGGATTAATTAATCATTAATTACTCAGCCATTTCTTAACCAATCAATGCCAAAATCTAATGATTTCCAGATTTTAATAGAATGAATGTATTTGCCAAGTTTCAGGTGAATTGATAAAATTCCTTTCAAGTTATCATCCGGACAAGCTTCCCCATCAAAAAAAGACATTTTTGGTCATGTGACCTCTCTGATTGGTTGAAATGTCACTGCAGCATATTCAAAAAAATTCCCCAAGGCTACTGCCTAAACCTGCCAAATTTGAAAAGAATCCGCTTAACGGTTACAGAGTTATAAGGAAAACAAAATGCGGAGCCGGCGGAGCCTGAAGGTCTCCCATACACAAACAAGCGTCCCTTGCGGGACGCTTAATGAAGGAGGACATAACAACCTTATCAGCTTTCTTCATTTGAAAGGAAACATGTCTTTACTTTAAATAAAGTTTACATAACTTTTTAAAATATTTTGTTGACAATTGAGATTTGATTACCCAAATTCATTTGACAGACAAAAAATATCAGCTATCTAGTGCAAATATTGTTTTAGATATATTTACTGGGAAAAAGATATGTTTTTACCGGGTATATCATCATACATGACTGTACATTGAATTGATACAGTAAAAACTTAAGTCTCTGCATGTACACATGGGTTTGATTGATAACCAAGGTGGTATTAACCAAAAAGACTCACTCTATACACATTTTTTTTTCAAACTACTGCTGAAATTTAAATGTAAGTTAATGTGACTAAACTAAGTGTCACTTTACAATATCCTTATCTTTCCAAAAATGAATATAACACTTTTTTGAGTTTAATCTGTTCTGAAATTCATTAAATGTATCTTAAAACAATACGTTACCTACATTTTAGAATATTCAAACTAAATCATAACTGCTGCTTTGTGTTGAGTTTTATATAAAAACAGGTATTCCACTCCAGAAAAACCCTTGTAGATAACCATCTGAAAACTTTATGGAAGGATTTAAAAATACGAATACTACCTGACAGGTTTTATGTTTACCAAAGAAATTAATCACTGTGTAAAACGCTTCATTATCACTCTGTACATAAAATTCACAATTCATTTGAAATTATGTATATTCTTAGCTTAAAATATTAAAAACCTTGAAACTTATTATCATTGTCTACAAAAGTTGTTCAATATTTAATTTGAAAACAGCTTTTTGGTTGGGATTAAAATTTTGGCTAATCTTAAACCCTTTTATTTTATAAACATCTTAAAAACATTAATTTATTTGAAGAAAAAATGTAACAGTACTATATATAATGTGCACATGTACACCCTTAAAGTGCTTATATGTTTACATTTTGAGGTCAACTTTGGGCAATCTTTGCAAGTGCACATTATGAAAGAAAGGATTGATTTTTATTTATTTATTTGGGTTTTAACGTCGCTTTCAACACATTGTATAGGTCTATCACAATGGGTAGTTTTATGGGCAGAGGAAACCAGTACATACAGTCGGTCAAGGTTCTGTTCTGTAAACTGCTGACCAATGGCGAGCAACTACCAGCTTTTTCACTTGAGGTCGGGCTGGGAATCGAACTCCGATCTCAGTGGTGGGAGGTGAGAGTGTAACCATTCTGCAACCGTGTCCTTGAAAGAAAGGATTGAATCTGAGGTCATGCATGGATGATTAAAAACAACACGACTGCTGTGAAAGTCATTGTCTGCTGGACAATCATACAGTCTACATTCCTAGAGTATGATATACCCTCATACCAACATGACTGAAATCTCTGCAGGCATTTTTACATATCGACCATCAGAGCAGCAAACCTTAAATTCACCAGAAGAATTCAGTAGAATTGTAATGTGTCACCAGCTTTTTTGAAAGACTAGAAAACGGATGAAATTCAAAAGGACAAAAATTATGCTGGACAGGCATCAAGAGCTGGCTCACTGGCAATATTTTTGCAGATCTAGACTATCTTTGAGAAGGACTGAGCCATGGCGAGCCCCACCTTGTTGAAGATATAACTTAGCTCCAATGTACAGGTTCTGACAAATGCACACTGGCAGACAAAGATGCAATTATACTAAGTTATCACTTACCAAGTTTATACTACCCATACAAAGTTATCACTTACCAAGTTTTTACTCCCCAACAGGAAATTCAACAAAGTATCATTTTGGTAACCTACTCTGAAACTGCTAGTCATGTGTCTATATAAGTTAATGCATTATGCAAGATAGGAACTACTAATATTTGTCTGACATTCTGCGGGACAGCAAACAAGCAAATCTGGTGGAATTAAGGTCATAAGGTCACTTTATCTTAAAGGTCTTCTTCAGAATATTTTATATCTGCAGCCTAGAAACAGAAAAAAACAGTGTTGCCATGGCAAGACTGGTTGCCAGGTATTGCTGAAAAGCCAGTCAGCAACAATCCATGCAGGGGTTTGAAATGCAAAGAACCCACAAAATTATGTGTAAGTCCTAGAAACAAAAAAATGTTCCCATGGCAACACTTGTTTCTTTTTTCTTTTTTTTTTTTTTGCTAAAAAACTAATTAGCCCAGTTCCCTTTGCAACGGACATATCAATTGATAGGCATTTTTCCTGATGGGCTTTTTTCTGTACACCATATAACTCATTAGTGTACACACAATACGATACACATATCAGATGTATCAAAGATGACCCTGTTCAACCTAGGGGGAATTACATGGAGAGGAAAACAAAAGAAATCAATTAGAAGCGGAGTCACTCTGCTATTCATCCCCAAGTAATTCTACAGGAGATACTGAAGCAAAAGGGGTACCAGATGAATACCCGTGCTCCACAGCCTGGGGAATTACCATCGGATACTATGAGATACAGATGAGAGGAAAAAAGAAGGACAGAAACAGAAAATAAAGAAAAGTACAAAATTACGGAGTCTTTCAGAACAGACAGTGTAAGCTATATAAATGAGCAGGCGAAATAACACAAAAGAAATACAAGTGTATGCACAGACAAATACTCAAAACAAGAAAATTTAACAGCTGTAAAATTTATTAATTGATCTATTTAATAATTGAAGCATAACTGCACAAATGTACATTTTATAAGCAGCTGCAGCAAAGCTTTGTGATGGACAAATCGGTCTCAAATGTCATAGTAGAAAACACTCCAGCAGAGCAGAGAAGAAAAGTCACACAAAATTCACGCCATGGTACATCTACACCCTCCAACCAGTATACCTACTAAGCAGCAAAATCCTTGATCCAACAGTTTCTGAGATAAGCCAAGAGAAGAATTTAAAGGTCAATGTCACCATAGCAAGGTCAAAGGTCAAATCAAGTTGACATCATGAAACTGGACAGCTACATTTCCTAAAACCGGAATCAACTTGGTACACCTTATATTTTCTTTCAAGAAGTAGCCTGGACAAGATGTTTAATGTCCGGGTCACAACAGCAAGGTCAAATAAAGGTTACACCATGCTGTTGCACAACTATATTCCCAACTAATGAACTTACCAAGCATTAGATTTCTACATCTTATGATTTTCAAGATATAGCTTAGACAAATTTTTCAAGGTCAGGTTAACTAAAGGACAGTCAAAGGCATGATGTTACACATCCACATCCCTACCAATGTACCCATCAAGCACCAACTTCCTACATGTTACTGCTTCTGACATATAGACAAAGATTTTATAGGTCAGGGTCACTACACTATGGTCAAAGACCAAATCGAGGTCACTGCATGGTGTAGCACAGCTAGAGCCTTGAATCAATGTCCCTACCAAGTATAAACTTCCTACTATTGACCCGAACACCCACCCACCCTCTTGGATACCATGGGTGAAAACAATGCATGGCAGCCTTGAGCATTCAAGTACCCATGTATGTGCTCTGTGTCTGCTGATTTTGTATTTTGAGTTTCAGAGTACAAGTGAAAGTAGAAAAGGAAACAAAAATTGTGCACTGTAAATAGTATCCAGATGTAAAATACAAAGTTACCTATTAAGGTGCCTGTTAAGCAGGTACTGAGGACATGGTTCCTATATAAAAGTACAGAGTTTAAAAGTCAGTGCATAGTGACTGCAGATATCAAGCAGATACCTTCACAAAGTAATCTTCCTCTGGTCCAGTACATATTGGCAAAATAAGAGAAAAATTCCTCCAATGTTCACAGAAAAAAATATGAAAGGGTGTTAAAATGTTAACACTAGATAGGGAACCTCACCTGAAACAGCTCTTCTTCACACACAAAAAATCCAGGACCAACAATAAAGGAAGGGGATAACAAAACAAGGACTAAGTTGAGCTTGAAGGGATGGTCAGAGGTCAAATCATAACCTACAAAATAGCATCAGACATGCCCATACCCCACAGCCTGGGGAAATAGTTGTCAACACCATGACATACAGAAATAGTGAAACAGTACAAAGACTGGAATACTTTCAGAATAGTGTCACTTATAAATAATGTTTAAGTAGAGAAAATAACACCAAAGTCCAAATAATGTTTAAGTAGAGAAAATAACACCAAAGAGAAAAAAAATGTATGTAAAGATAAAGTATTAAAACAAGACGATTCAATAGCAATATGACAGCATTAATCAGTAAACTAAAAAATATGAAGCTGTAAAATTTATTATTAGGAAAATAACTGTCAATGGAAATAGCATAATTATGTAAAAGTGCATATAGTAATCAGTTGCAGCAATCCATATATCTTTGTCATAAGAGAAAGATGTCTCAGGTGAACACACTTTGACAGAGCAAAAAGGTCAAACCATGATGTACACCTACACCCCCTAACCAATGTCCCTACCAAGTGTCAACCTTCTACACCTTATGGAATCCAAGAAATAGCCCAGACAAAATTTTAAAACTCATGGTCACTATGACAAGGTCAAAGGACAAATCAAAGTCATACCATGACGTTGCACACCTACACCCCCAACCAATGTCCCTACTACGTATCAACTTCCTACACCTTACAATGTCTGAGATATGGCACGGACAAGATTTTAAAGGTCAAGATCACTATGGCAAGGTCAAATCAAGGTCACCCCATAATGTTGTACACCTACAACCCCCACCAATGTCCCTACCAAGTATCAACTTTCTACACCTAACAGTTCTAATCTAATCTAATCTAATCTAATGTGGACTTTTATAGCGCTTAATCTCCATCACTGATGGACTCTAAGGCGCATCTAAACATAAAGCAAGGCAGTTATCGTTAATCAAGGGACATAGCCAGGTCGTACCAAAGAGACACAGATGTGACGGGAGAGGCTATGGTGGGTAGGCTTTTGCAAACAGGTAAGTTTTAAGCTTCTTTCTGAAGGAGGCAACTGATGTTGCACTGCGAACATCTTGAGGGAGGTCATTCCAGATCTTAGGAGCATCAAAGGCAAAACTATGGCCAAAATGTTTGACTGACTTAAAGACTGATGAATGGAAAGGAGGAACTGTAAGGTATTGGCGATCTGGGTGACTATGCCTAGTACTATAGGGACAACTACTAAAAGACAAGAACGGTTCGAAGTAAGAAGGAGAACCACTATGCAAAAATTTATACACAAGTGTTGCGGTTTTGAAAATACAACGATACTTAACAGGCAACCAGTGGAGTTTCTGTAGAATGGGTGTAACATGAGCATACTTTCTATGATTTGTAACAATACGAGCAAGGGTGTTCTGAATACTTTGCAATTTGTGCTGATTGAAACCGGACAAACCTCTGAACAGAGAGTTACAATAGTCCAGACGACTACTAACCAAGGCATTTGCAGCAAGGACTGCCACTTCAGAAGTGAGATACTTTCTAATTCTACGGAGGTCGCGCATCTGAAGGAAGCATGCTTTGCAAGTCCTCTTGATATGCTCAGAGAATGAAAAATCTGCATCAAACCACACACCTAGATTTCTGACAGAATCAACCGGATGAAGAAGGCTACCAAGAATGCTAACAGGAAAGTGAGAGGAAATCTTCTGACGTTGAGCCTTGGAACCAAAGACAATAAACTCAGTTTTTTCAGGGTTGAGCTTCAATTTACTGAGAGACATCCATTCTTGAACATCACGAAGGCAGGCATTTAGCTTGGCGAGAGCCGAAGAAGCATTCTTGTGGGAGAGATGGATGTATAACTGAGTGTCATCCGCATAAAAATGGAATTTAATATGCGGGTGGAGGCGAATAATTTTACTGAGTGGTGTTGTATAGAGTGAAAACAGTAACGGACCCAGAACAGAACCTTGTGGGACTCCATAGATGAGATTGCTTAATTCAGATAGTGTGGAGCCTATCTTAATGGCCTGGCAACGATTTCTTAAGTAGGAAGCAAACCACCTTAGAGCTGTTCCACCAAGACCAAACCAGGATTTAAGGTAACCAAGGAGAATATTATGGTCTATAGTGTCAAATGCGGCTGATAAGTCAAGAAGTACTAGAGCTGTGGGTTCACCGTGTGCCAGAGAGAGATGAACCTCATTTTTTATAGACAATAAAGCAGTTTCCGTGGAATGTCCTGGCTTACATACTGACTGATGAGGATTGTCCAGTTTGTTGTTATTAATGTGTGACGTTAGTTGCCTGGCAACGACTCGCTCAACCAACTTTGACAGGAAACAAAGACCAGATACTGTTCTGAGATATGGCCCGGACAAGATTTTATAGTCAAGGTTAACTATGGCAAAGGTCAAATCAAGGTTACACCACGACGTTGCACACCTACACGCCCTAACAAATTTCCCTACCAAGTATCAACTTCCTACATCTTCCTACAGGTCAAGGTCACTATGGCAAGGGTCAAATCAAGGTCACACCATGACACTGCACACCTACATGCCCTAACCAAAGTCCCTACCAAGTATCAACTTCCTGCACCTTACGGTTTCAGAGATACAGCCCAGAAACGGTTTTATAGGTTAAGGTCACTATGGCAAGGTGAAAGGTCAAATCAAGGTCAGACTATGATGTTACACACCTACACCCCTAACCAATATCCCTACCAAGTATCAACTTCCTACACCTTAAAATGTCCTGGACAAGATTTTAAAGTAAAAGGTCACTATGGCAAGGTCAAAGGTCAAATCAAGGTCACTTCATAATGTTGCACACCTACAACCCTCCCTTCCAAGTATCAACTTCCTACACCTTACAGTTTCTGAGATATGGCCTGGACAAGATTTTATAGTCAAGGTAACTATGGCAAAGGTCAAATCAAGGTCACACCATGACATTGCACACCTACATGCCCTAACTGATGTCCTTACCAAGTATCAATTTCCTACACCTTACAGGTTTAAGAGATATAGCCCGGACACAATTTTACAGATCAAGGTCAATGCGGCAAGGTCACAGCAAGGTCAGAATATGATGTTGCACACCTACACCCCCTAACCAATGTCCCTACGAAGTATCAACTTCCTACACCTTACCATTTCCAAGATATAGCTTGGACAAGGTTTTATAGGTCAAGGTCACTACGGCAAGGGTCAAATCAAGGTCACACTATGACATTGTACACCTACATGCCCTAACCAATGTCCCTACTAAGTATTAACTGCCTACACCTTACGGTTTCTCAGATACAGCCCAGACAAACTTTTTCCACCCACCCACCCGTCTGGACACCATGGGTGAAAACAATACCCTGGAAAAAATGATTCGGGGCACATAATTTCCTAGAAATTGTCTTCAAATCCCAAACATTTTGAAGTTCTAGAAACAATAACAGGGAGATATAAGGTCTTTTACTTGGCTTAACTCGCTTGACCTTGAAACAGGGGTGAAAGCTCAACTTAAACACTTGCAAAAGTTTTGCAGGCTATGATTTCCTACAGGATGTTTTCAAATTTTTGAGCTGTGGAATCAAAAATAAGGGAAACACAAGTGATTTACTCAACAGTGGGAATCTCAAAATAGCTATTCTTCAGCTATGCAAAGAGCTACTGGTCTGCAATCTTACTATCTTATAGCTGACCCCAAAGCTGGTGAATAAAATATTTTAACAAACTACTGTAGATGCAATAGTTTTTAAGTTTCAAGTGAATTATTAAACAGTGAGAATCTTAAATTAGCTATTGCTTGGCGATGTACTCACCTACAAGTCTGAATTTTACTATGTTATAGTTGACCCAAAAGTAGGCAAATAACATATTTTATTAACAAAACACTCTAAATACAATAGTTTTCAAAGTTACAAGATATTTCAACAATGAATCTGACAATAGATATTGCTTTTAAGTCATGCAATGAGAACAGGTTTACAATTTTACTAGGTTACAGCTGAAACAAAAGTACTAAAATACTCTAAATGTACTAGTTTTCAAGTTACAAGTGATGTTACTCTTTATGAAAGGTACTGAAAAGTAGGAAAGTAGCTAATGCTCACTTAGCTATTGCGATAGACTTCCAACCATCTGACTATGATGTAGTATGGAAAAAGTAGCTAAACAATATATTTTAACAAAATGCTCTAAATGTAATTGTTTTTTAGTTAAAAGTGATTTGGTGTATGATTTTATGAATTGTAATGCATTAAAAATTGTTTTAAAAATACAGTTTTGAATTGTAAACTACTGACCATCGGTAAGCAACTGCCAACTTTCCCATATAGGGTCAAGGGTTTGAACCGCGTACCTCAGAGGTGGAAAGCGAGTGTGTTACCATACACGTACTACAGTTTGAGGCTGGTCACACTTGCCAAGTTACAAGGCAAAATTAATTGAAAAAGTGAAGAAAAAGTCCACAGGTTAAATGTCAACTTAAAGCCTTAATTTTTGATATGTGTGAAATAACATCTTAAAATATTCCCATATGAGATTTTAGTTGGACATTGTTTTGAAAGCTACAGATTTGAATTGGCAGAGTTCATAAAATGGGATCCTGTGGGTATTTTAGAAACCTTTATGTGACCTTTAAATTAAAGCTACAAAATTACAGTGCAAAATATTTGAAAAATGCAGAAAAAAGTTGGAGTTTTTAACATAATTTTGACTTCCAACTGAAAGTTTTGATTTTTAATGTTTGTCAGAAGATACTAATGTGTTTTCAAGTAAACTTTTAACTGGATGAGCCACATAGTTTGTGAAGTAGAGGGCTTTAAGCGGTTGAAAGTTCATTTCTGACCTTATGGTTGCCAGAAGTTCTTAATTATTGTGAGTTTAAGGTCACCTTAAAATAGGGTTCCTTTCCAGGCCAAAGATTTGTCCTGCCAACCGCCCACCTGGTCAGCTGTACACCATGGATGAAAAGGCTGTGGGGTAAAAAGAAACAGGCGGGTTATCATGTTACCAAGCATTCAAAATACGAGCATATTTTTTCTGCACTGAGGTAATGCCAATTGATCTGTCCAGTTGTAATTATTTTATCATAACCTTTCAAATCTGGGAAATGACTGCATGCATTTCAGGGGACTTTATTACAGTTACCTCCAAGTCGTTATATGTCTGAGGGAAACATAGTGCTTGTACACATGACTGATTATGAAAGAGGTTAATTGGTAATTTGAGGAAATCAAGATTCCGTACAACCTTTGAAAAGACACTGTTTAAAAAGTTGCTTCCTCTAACTCTTAAAAACTAGATGTATCATTTCTACACTTGAAGAGTATTCTTCAACATTAACCAGTTATGTCAAGGTATGATGTCTAAGAGGAGCTCACAACTTATTTTAATGTATTTAACACAAAAAATATTGCTTGAAAAATCTGGCTAATCATGTTATCAGTGTGTTGGTAGAGCTCAAATCTTTGTGTGATTTTCATAACATTGGGCAAGAGTTCAACAAAACAAGAAAACAATTATGCATATAGTAACCTGAAACTTTTTTTTTTTTTTTTGCACAAGTCTTTTGATATGCTGGATATAATTCCCAATGTGAATTTACAAGAGGAAAGACAGACATTTCCGTTTGGAATGAACTCATAAGATCATGGCAATTATAGTGTATGACTAAAAAATGTTTTTGGAAACAAAAGCAAAGTGTCCCGAAAAGCATAAATGTAATGTCATAGATGCAGCAGAAATTTCAAAGATGGAATTGTGTATACTTTACAGAGGCACTGCAGGCATAACAATGTAAAGTATTTAATTGGTTGACAGCATTCCAAAATAGTAATACCAAAACCTATTTATTTTTCTTCAATCTAATCTAATGTGGACTTTTATAGTGCTTAATCTCCATCACTGATGGACTCTAAGGCACAGCTAAACATAAAGCAAGGCAGTTAACATTAATCCGAGGACATAGCCAGGTCATACAAAGGAGACCCAGGGTGACAAGAGAGGCTATGGGGGATATGCTTTTGCAAACAGGTAAGTTTTAAGCTTCTTTCTGAAGGAGGCAACTGATGCTGCACTGCGCACGTCATGAGGGAATTCATTCCAGATCTTTGGAGCATCAAAGGCAAACCTGTGATCAAAATGTTTGACTGACTTGAAGACTGATGAGCGGAAAGCAGGAACAGTAAGGTATTGACGATCTGGGTGAATACGCCTGGTACTGCAGGAACAACTGCTGAGTGACAAGAATGGTTGAAAATAGGTTGGAGAACCACTATGTAAAAATTTATAAACTAGTGTTGCAGTTTTGAACATACATCTATACTTAATGGGCAGCCAGTGGAGTTGCTTCAGAATGGGTGTAACATGAGCATACTTTCTATGATTTGTAACAATACGAGCAAGGGTATTCTGAATACTTTGCAATTTCAATGCATTTAAAATATTCATCAAAAAGAAAAGCTTACATTATGTATACAAACAAAAATTATATGTATGCAAGTCTCAGTGGAAGTGTGTGGAGAAAAGTTATCTTAATTGAGAGAGGGATTTCAGTTTTAATATATAGAGATTATGAAATACTCACCTCTCAATTATAGCCCCACTGATGTGAAAGGAACTCGAGTCTAAATAGTAACATGGTTTATAAACATTTCAAAGTAGGTAAAGATGTCTTAAATAGATTCTGATAAAAATAGATACAAGTGAAAAGAAAATTAGAGATCCCCCTCCCCAGCTGCATGGGGATTTATTGTTGGGCACCATCAGATATAGAACAGGTGAAAAAGTACAAATATAAGGAGTCGTTCAAAACAGTGAAAGTTATGTAAAGGTGCTGGAGATCACACCATGATGTTGCACATCTACACCTGCCAACCAATGTCCCTACTAAGTATCAACTTCCTATACCCTACAGTTTCTGAGATTTAATCAGACATGTTAAAGGTAAAGGTCACTATGGAAAGTTGAAGGTCTGGTCAAGGTCACACCATAATGTTGCACACCTAAACCCCCAACCAAGTAAGAACTTCCAGTACATCACATTTACTGAGATATAGCCCACACAAACTTTTTCCTGCCCCCTGCCCCCCACCTCCCCCTAAAACCAACCGATGGACGCCATGGGTAAAACCAAAGCTGCACAGCCATCAAAGGCTTGTGATGTTGCTAAAATAAAAAAACTTCACAGGACACAAAAGCTTAGGTGAACTGGTCATAAAGAAATGCCTGATAACCATCACCTTTTAATATATGAGCCGTTAAATGTGTCTTAAGGATACTATCAGAAACCATCAATCAACTGTCATTTGCATGTTTTTCGATAATTTAAGATCAAATTAGGTAATAATATATTTAAATAGAGTAACAAGAAATATTTGAAAGAAAAGTTTTTGTATCAACATCAAAATGGGTGAAAATACTGCAAAGAGTGTTCAATACTCAGGTCCCAAATTTTTGCATCATAAATAATGAAAAAAAGAAAACAAGCAGTCATTGCCCATGAATGGGCTCTGTGTCAGCTGACTCTGTTCTTTGAGTTTCAGAGTAGAAGTGAAAAATGAAAAGGACACAAAAGTTCTGCTCTGCAAATGGTTTTCAGAATTAAAGTACAAAGTTAGCCTTTAAGGTGTAAAACGTACGTGGAAAACATATTTACACAAAATGCTGTAAATGCAATAGTTTTCCAGTTACAACTGATTTACTCAACAGTGAGAATCTCAAATTAGCTTCTGCTTTAACATATTGAAAAAAATACTGTTAATGCAACAGTTTCAAGTTACAACTCATTTACTCAACTGTGAGAACCTGAGAGTAGCTAGTGCTAAGCTATGCTATGAGCTACAGGTATACAATTTCATTATCTTATAATTGACTGAAAAGTAGATGAATAAAATATTCAAACAAAATACTGTAAATGCAATATTTTTCAACTCATTTACAACTTCAATTTCAACTTCAAGTTACAACTCATTCACTCAACAGTGATAAACTCAAAGTAGTTAGTGCTCAACTACGCAATGAGCTACGGGTCTGCAATTTTACTATGTTATAGCTGACCCAAAAGTAGCTGAATGTAAAAATTTTATTGTAATGTAACTTTTTGTAAGTTAAATACTTACCTTATCCTCACTAGTGCTTACGCGTTGGCGGGAGCAAACCTATGACCAAACAAGAATATTTGTAAAATAAATATTCTTGTTCGTACCATTATGTATGCATGACTGTGCATGCGCCTCCAAAAATTTTGAAACTGTGGGGTTGGATGGGTGGGAATCCGAATCTAGTGAGGATAAGGTAAGTATTTAACTTACAAAAACTTACATTACAATAAAATTTTTACATTTTATTGCGTAAAATACCCTTACCTTATCCTCACTAGTGCTTGATTACAACCATACTGGTGGTGGGATTTTCAATATTTTTGACACCAAAAAGTAGGTATACTTAAACAAAAAGCCAAAGTACAAATATCAAGCAATCTTGTGAGGATAAAGTACTAGACTATTTTATGTAAGCAAATAATTTAACAAAATAACATTTATAGTTATGTTATGTTTGTAAGCACTAGCCTTGGCCCTATATTCAGTTTGTGTTCTTGGATATATTAAAGGCTGTTTTCCATCTTGCTTGAAAAGTTGTAGTTCCAACGACAACAAAACTCTAACAATAACCAACACCTCTTATTTACAAACATCTTCCTGGATGACCTGTAAACATATGGAAAAAACAGAATGTACAACATTCATGCACAATTCAAAGCAAGATTGATTAGCTGAATAGTGAATTATAGATACATATGTACAGGAAATGCAAACAATAATTGTTCTATATGCGGGGCAGAAACCACAGAACCCAAAGAATATTCTGACCCTTCTTTTGACTTCCAAGCAACATCTTTCAAGTAAAAAATTGTAAATGTGGTGTGTGATTTCCAAAAACATGACCAAGTATCTGGTCAAGATAGACTCCCCCCTTGAATGCCAAGGAAGCCGCCATTGAGCGTATATCATGAGCCTTGACCTTGGACAAGTTTCAAGTCAGATCCCTGATATGCAAGCATAACTGTTTTATCCAAGATATGGTAGACCTTTGTATATCACCTGAAAACCCATTTTTGAAGGAGATAAACAAAAGGTGCTTTCCTTTCCTATGATCTTTAGTCTTATCAATGTAATACCTCAAAGATCTGACTGGGCATAAGGTCATATCGTCAGTCAAAGATTGATCCAAACTTGGTTTGAGAGTAGGAATAACCACCGGCTGAACAATGATAGGACCATCTGAAACCAACTAGTTCTCTGCTAGAAAGGCTGATGAAGGAGCAACTGGGACATCCAGCCAGTTTTATATTTTAAGGATTTAAAGGTCCAGGCATGAACTTCACCCCTCCTTGTTCCTGAGGCCAAAGTCATGAGGAAAACCGTTTTGAAAGTCAAACTTTTCAAAGGAGCATCCTTGAGTGGCTCAAAAGGTGGTTTTGTCAAAGCCAAAAGCACTAAAGATAAGTCCCAAGAAGGTATAATTCTATCCTTCACTGGCCTATCCCTATGAAAACTTGAAATCAACCTGTTAAGTTCAAAACTGTGACTGATCTCAATGCTTGCAGGCCCTAAGTGATCTGCAATTGCTGTCCTATAGCCTGGAATTGTAGTGGGTTTCAGATTCTTTCCATTGAACAGGTAAGTAAAAAAATCTGCTATTGAGGAGAGAAAAGGGTGTTTGAAATCCACCCGATTCTCTTTGCACCATGATTCAAAATGGTCCACCTTGATTCATAGACCTTTCTGGATGAGAATTTTTGAGGTGATTTGGTCTCGAATCCAGATGCCAAACATGAAGATTGAGATATTGTAGATTTTGATGGAACCTTTGACTGAATGGTTGTTTGAGAAGAGTTTGGCAATGTGGAAGTAATAGTGGAGGTTTTGTGGAAAGATCTATGAGGTCCCAAAACCAACTCATCCCTAGCCACCCTGGGGCTACCACAATCATTTGGCAAGCATAGGTTCTCATCTTTTGAATCATTTTCAAAATGAGAGCTATTGGACAGTAGGCTTAGCCATCTAGTGCCTCCCATGAGATATTCAATGCATCTACCGCCATTGTATTTGGATCTGGGACTGGAGATACATAAAAAGGTAGTTTGTTGTTCATTTTGGTTGCAAAAATTTCTACCATTGGTCTGTGCCAAATTTGGGAAATCATCTGAAAAATCTTGGGCTGAAGAGACCATTCTGTTTGTATGATTTTGTCCCTCATGAAAGACTGTCTGCTATTACATTTAAACAGCCCTGAATGTGTCGAGCCCTCAGTAAAATTGCCCTGGGGTTGCAAAATGCCATCAGACGCCAAACCATTAGACTCATTTCCAAGGAATGGGTCCCCCCCTTGCTTGTTGAGGTAGGACACTACTGTGGCATTGTCTGAGGCCACAAAGACCCTCTTGTTCATTAGATGGGTTTGAAAGGACCTTATTGCCAAAAACACTGCTTTCAGTTCCAGAATGTTTATATGCAAATTTGCCTCTGTGTTCGACCACATTCCACTGACTGTCAGGTTTTCCAAATGTGCACCCCAATCCTTGCATCTGTGAACAACAGGAGATTGTGTTCCTCTGCATTGGGGGGGGGGGACCTATCTACACATTTTCTGGATTTTTCCACCAGATCAGATGTCTGAACATGGTGCCTTTTTGTCCAATGATTGGGGATACAATGGGTTTTCAGGTACCATTGGAAGTGTCTCATATGCAACCTGCTCATTGGGACTGTCTTCTCCAGAGATGCCAGAATGCCTATAAACGACATCAGGATTCTGGGAGTTGTTGTCAAACTGTTGTTTAGACCTTCTATGGCTGTTGTCAAAATGAGCCATTTCTTTTCTGTGGGTGAGACTTTGCCCTTGCTTAAGTCGAACCTGTACCCTAGGAAGTCGAATTTTTGAGTTGGTGTTAACTCCGATTTTTTAAAGTTGATTACCCAACTGAGTTCCTGGACAAATGTGACCAATTGTTTTGACTGCTCCATGCAAATCTGCTGAGATGGAGCTCGAAGTAACCAGCCATCTAGAAACTAGTATATCCGAATGCCTCTGTTTTGCAGTATAAGCTTTACCTCTCTGGCTATGTGGGTGAATTCGAGTGGAGCCATTGCTATACCAAAAGGTAAGGGCTCTGAATGGAAACGAACGACCTCCCACATGAAATCGCAGCAGGTTTTGTGACGTTTGGTGTTTGGGTATGTGGAAGTACGCGTCTGTCAAATCTACCGAGACTACCCATTCTCCTTTGCAAATGGAGTTCCTTATCACCTCTGCCATTTCCATTTTGAATGTTGAAACTGAAAGATGGATGTTTAGTGCACTCAGATCTATTACTGCCCTCCATTTTTTGCCTGGTTCTGGAACTAGAAGCAATCTGCTGTAAAACCCCAGGCTTGCACTCATTCTTACAGGAATAATAGCCTTTTTTCTGAAGCATTTCCTGCACAGATTCCAACACGTTTGTTTTTGTGGATTTGTGTTGTCGCTGTGAATTGTGTGTGACAAATCGATTGGTTGAGCTATTCTGTAACTATGTTTTAGAATGAGTGCAACCCTGAGATGACATTCTTTTTGTTCCCATACCTGGTAATAACACTGTAAACGGCCTCCAGGAGCTAAGTCTGCTGGATAATCATTTCCTTCTGCCACCACGACCCCCTCTGGTGGGTTGTGATGATCTTTGATCTTTTTGATTTTTAAAGTCTGTTTGGCCACAAAAAGAACTTCTGGTAGTGTTTTGAGAAGAATTTTGTGGAAAAGATGAACCTCTTCTTGAAGAGTGTAAAGATCTACTATCCAGTTTTTGACTTTTAGGAGATCTATCCCTCTCATACTTATTTCGACACTATTCAGCACAGAATGTGAAAATAAGTCAACTGACTTGAAGCCTGATCTACGAAGACGATTCCTGTCGTGTTCGTGAAGATGAGGGGCTGAATATTTGAGGATGGAATCTCTGCGAGCCACCTCCAGATTACAGGCCGTAGTCATTGATGCCTCTGTCACAGTCTCCAGAGCTCATTCTGTTGATGAGATCATAGCCAGTTGTATGCGAACATAAACCAGTAACTCCTCCAAGCCTTTGCCATAGATTCATCCACCGAACCCAAAGCTGCCTGCATAAGTTCTTCCATATTTGTTGCACATTTCTCAATAGTCCTTATGAAAAGACTAACAAATCCCAGGATTAGAACATGTTCCCTCTTTACAGACTCCATTGTTGTGAATTGCTTGGTAGGAACTGAAATAACAGGAGGAGAAGATGAAGACTTGGAGCAAATGCCTCTAAATGAATCTTGACATTTAGGCGAAGAAGTAGAGAAGTCTGAAGATGTGGTACAATAAAACTTCATCAAAGGTCTGGTGTAAGGCAAAAATGTGTCAGTATTATATGGTGCTGACAAAAGTCTCTCCCCATTATCAGAAGGGTTTCCAGCCACTTTCTTTTCAAGTTCTGACCATCTAAGTACAGAATTCTTCCTTTTTCTGCCTTTGGATCCAAAAATCTTGGATGGAGCCTCTGCAAATTCCTCTGGTGTAGGAAGATCTAGAAGATTTCTCACCGAGGCCAGTAACTGCCTATAGGAAGGGTCATCCCCAACCTCTTCCTCTCTTCCAGTGGACTGTTTGATTGGTGTGGAGACAAAGAATGTGCTCTCTTTGCAGTTCTATGTTCACCAAAGTCTTCTCTGGGATCTTCATCATCCATCACAGCAAAAGTATTGTGAGAAGAACTTCTATGTCTGTTCTTCTGTGACAGGGGTTGCCTTTGCCATATTTACCTCATTAGAGGAGACAGAGGTACGTCCCATCTCTAGTGCTACCAGGCGACCCTGCATACTGTCCAATCTTTCCAAAGTCAGCTGAAGAGGGTCCACTGCTGAAGATTTATCTGTAGAAGCAGAGGCCGTAGCACTGGATGCTGGTGTTGAAGAGGGAGGGTCATCAGATCCTAATAAAGAATCCTCTAAATCCTTTGAGATATCCTTTGCTTTTTTAAGTTGATAAGCCTTCTTAGCCTTCAGTTTCTGAAGAAAACTGGGGACAAATATAGCAATCCTCCTCTTTCGAGGTAACACAAACATCATCCCCCTTCTTCTTGTCTCTGCACGACCAGCAATAATGGTGGGAGTCCCATTCAGATGTAAAATGGCGACATCCAGAAGCAATTTTCTGTCCCTTTGACTTCATCTGGCATTCAGCCATCTTTCTTCGATATTTCCAAATGAATTTGGCAATGTAAACAAACGAAGTTTGCTCCCTGAAGACCAAAATTGAAGTGAGGCTTAACGGGGTTCTTCCGGTGGAGGCGCATGTGCAGTCATGCATACATAATGGTACAAACAAGAATATTTTTTTTAAAAATATTCTCATTTGGTCGTATGTTTGCTCCCGCCAACGCGTAAGCACTAGTGAGGATAAAGTAAGGATATTTTATGCAATAAAATAACATATTTATAAAAAATTCTCTAACTGCAATAGTTTTCAATTTACTCATTATGGAAGGTACTGAAAAGTCAGAAACTAGCTATTACTCAATTAGCTATTGGGATAGACTCCTAAGTTACTCACAATGTTGTAGCTATAGAAAAAGTAGCTGAATCAGAATAAGATATTTAACAAAATGCTCTAAATGCAATACTTTTCAAGTTATAAGTGATTTAGTGCATGATTTCATGAATTTTAATGCATTAAAAATTATTTTAAAAATTAAAAAAAATAATTAAAACAGATCTAGGTACTGATACACAAGGGAATGTACTTGTGGCCTTGTACATATATGCAAGATAAGACAGAAAACCCTGCAATAGTCGATGAGAAAATAAGTGATATGGTGCATGATTTCATGAATTTTAATGCATTAAAAATTATTTTAAAAATTCATAAAAAATAATTAAGAAAGCACATCACAGTTTTTTTTTGGTGACTCTTTTTAAAAATTTTTTTTAACTATTTACATTATGTATATGTAAGAAATATTTACACTATGTACATATACAAAAATCCCCTCATGATAAGGGCTATTTGTGGATCTGCTGAGCAGCCACTACTGGGCCCAAATGGAAAAAGCTCTGAGTCAGCCCAAGCCACATCCTTCAAAGAGAACTGTATGAAGGTGTTATGTGACTTCGGGTGGCAAGCTGACAAGATCTGCTCTAAGGAAACTCCTGACTGGAAGGCCTTAGAGGCAGTAAAGGCTCTGACATTATGGGCTTTAACCTGATGCAAGGTGAGGGCCTCCTGATCAGCAAGCTCATAACACAGGATCACAGTCTGCTTGATCCATGAGGAGATAGTGGCAAGTGAGATGTCCTTGTCAAAGCCTTTCTTAAAGGAGACAAAAACTAACTCCTTGTTCTGCCTACTGTCCGAAGTCCTGTCCAAATATTAGGGCAATGCTCTGATTGGACACAGAGACCTGTCAGACTTGAGGGGCTTATCCAGAGTTGGGCCAGGACTGGTTTTAACCACTGGGGCCACACTGTCTGGCCCCTACTTGGAGAGCTGATTCTTGGAAAGAAAGCTGGCAGATGGGTACAGGGACACCTTGGACCAGTCTGACTTGTACCATTGACCACATCATTCTCCTGGATAGACTCAATGTTTATTATGGAATCAGTGAGCTAGCACTTGGCTGTTTCACATCATACCTGTCAGGAAGGACACACTCAGTCAAGGTAGGTAGTACACTCTCCCATCCTGCTGCACTCCAGTATGGAGTTCCCCAGGGCTCCGTCCTTGGACCAATTCTATTCTCTCTCTACACTAACCCAATCAGCTTAATCATTCATTCCCACAGTTGCATAAACTACCACTTTTACGCTGATGACACCCAGTTACACATAACACTTTCACCAGCAAATTTATCTCGCTCTATGCAAAAACTAAAGAACGACATTCAAAAGAGGTTCCAGGAGGACACTACCAAGGAAATTAGTGAGATTTTCATCTTTGCTGACATTAATGGATCATTAACAGAAGTATCCTATTCTGGATCTGAAAGTTCAACGTCCTCATAGTGACCAGTTCTTGCACAACAGAACGACATTCAAAAGAGGTTCCAGGAGGAAACTATCCAGGAAATGAGTGAGATTTTCATCTTTGCTGACATTAATGGATCATTAACAGAAGTATCCTATTCTGGATCTGAAAGTTCACCATCCTCATAGTGACCAGTTCTTGGACAACAGAGTCATTATCTGAGTCAGAGCCGGTAACCATATCAGTTTTTGTTGAGTGCTGGCCTTGTACAGGTGAGGTGCTGGGATCAAATCCAGAGTTATCAGGCTTAGAGGGCTGCTGATGAATAGTGGCCGGTTCAATGGTCGGTTGCTGGTGAGTAAATGAAGCACTGGGCCTGTGATCAGTCTTCGGCCGGTGAGAAGGCTGCTGATAGTGAGTAGCCGGTTGGCTGGCCGGTGCCTGGTGAGTGCTGGCAGTAGTAGGCCGGTTGTTAGACTTAGGCTGGTGAGAAGGCTGCTGAGAGTGAGTGGCCGGTAGATTGGTTGGTTGAATATGTTGGTTGGTAGGTCCAGGCCAGTTATCAGTCTGAGGCGGGTGTGAAGGCTGCTGATGAACTGTGGCCAGTGATTTGGTTGGTTCCAGTTGACTGGTGGTTGGTTGGTCAGTCTGAAGCTTGAAGACTGGATGGGTGGGCCTTGCCTGTCCATTGGATATGGTATTAACTTATAAAAATTTAATTTACTTATTAAATTTGCAATTTTATTGCGTTAATACATCCTATCCAATGGACAATTGCTGAATAACTACCGCTTGGTAGGGGGGTAAGATACTAGGGACTCAAGTGAAATCATAAACAAAACTAAGAAGGTCCGGTTTGACCTAGGGTTAGAGAACCCCTGTAAGGTCAAGGTTGGCTACCACTAACTGGTTACAAGGAAGGCTACCAACGTTGTCCCCCCCCCCTTTTTCTCAGGCCTGCTCTGAGAATAGGAAGAGAGGGTCGAGTTCAGTCCCAAGAAAAATAAACTTCCCAAAGGAAGCAAGTCACAGTTTTGCTCTAAGGAGACCCCCAACTGGAAGGCCTTAGAGGCAGCAAAGGCCCTGACATCATGGGCTTTAACCTGATGCAAGATCAGGGCTTCCTGATCAGAGAGCTCATAACATAGGATCACAGTTTCCTTGATCCATGAGGAGATGGTGGCAGGTGAGATGTCATCAAAATCTTTCTTGAAGGAGACAAAAACTAACTCCTTGTTCTGCCTGAGATTTGAGGTCATGTCCAAGTAAAAGCGCAGTGCTCTGACTGGACATAAGGACCTGTCACCCTTAAGTGACTTATCCAGAGTGGGGGCCAGGGCTGGTATCACCACCTTGGCCACACTATCTGGACCCTCCTTAGCCAGCTGGTTCTTGGATAGAAAGCTGGGTGAGGGGTACAACAGACACCTTAGACCAGTCTGACTGGCTGATGTTCTTACGTAACCAAGCATGGATCTCACTCCTGCATTTACCAGAACCCAGGGCCAGCAGGAAAACAGTCTTGAAGGTCAAGTGTTTTAATGAGGCCTCTTTTAAGGGTTCAAAGGGATCCTTGGAGAGTTGGTGTAGAACCAGGGAGAGATTTCAGGAGGGGATGCCCCTCCTGCCCTTGGGTCTGTCTCTATGAAAACTATCCAGGAGACGAGTAAGATTCTCATCTTTGCTGACATTAATGGTGGATTTGCCAAATTTGTCAGCAATGGCTGATCTGTAGCCATCAATGGTGCTTGGCTGTAACTTCCTGTCCTGGAACAAATACAGAAGGAAGTCAGCTATGGCTTTCAGAGGTGGTGCCCTGAAGTCCATCTGATTACTGAGACACCACTTTGTAAAAATGGTCCACTTTGCCTCATAGATGGATCTGGTTGATCCTCTTTGAGGAGCCTCAATTCGTGCTGTCACTGCCTCCAAGAAGCCCTGCTCCTTGATTGTTGTGGCTCTAGAGCCAGGCATGCAGGTTCAGGTTGGACAGGTTCCTGTGCAGGGTCTGGTTGATAGGTTGGGTCACCATATTTCCCAGACTGGACATGGCCACTAGGTCCCAAAACCAGGGCATGTTGGGCCACCCTGGTGCAATCAGTATTATTCTATTGCATGGGTAGTCCTGCAACTTCTCCACCACTTTGCCTAAGATGGCTGCTGGTGGGAAGGCATATGGATCAAGATCTTCCCAGGACAGACCAAGTGCATCCACTGCCCATGCCTGGGGTGTGGAAATGGTGACACAAATTGTGGAACTTTGTTGTTGAACCTGGTGGCAAACAGGTCCACTTGCGGCTGGTGCCACACGGAGCATATGGCTTGGAACACCTCTGGGTGAAGGGACCACTCTGTCTACGACGTAAAATGAGTGAGACACAGGCCATTATAGATATCAGGGACTAAATGCAACTTCCAAGGAGGGGCCAAAGCTCAAATCTCAGCCCACCACAAGAATTGGGGCACATGGTAAGTTGTCTTGACATCCCAAGCTTCTATACCAAACTAGAAGAATGTTTTTGCTAACAAAAACTAAGCGTCCCAAAAAGGTTCACCGCAATATAATATACAGTAGAAAAAGGTTTTTGAAAATAAAAACATGCAGTGCTGAGAGAAGAAGTGAAAGTTAAGCAGACAGTGTGTAAGTTTATGCATTAACATGAAAGAAAAATTTAAGCTTTATTTTGTTTTCTATGGTTATAAATTGTGAAAAGTTAATCGAATAAATGCTCTGGCTCAGAAAGCATAAATCATCAATACTTATAATAGGTTAAAAATTACACCATAAAACTACTTAATTAAAGAGTAACTGTTACAGTGCTTTATAAATGCCATATACCTATTTACATTTTAGAAAAAGGCATAGTAAAATTTGAGCCTTTGGAAAGGCAAGAAGTTTATGACACAATGCTGTGACCACATCTATCCCAATGAGTAAATAAAAGGTCAATGTTCCCACAAGCCTAGTTATATCTTATGAATAATGCTCATTTCTATTTAGATATAATTGAAAATCGGCTATTTTATGACCCCAGTTTGACCCATAAGGGAGGGTCAGGGGGTAAATCTGACTGGCTATCTAGACTCTTCACATAAGGTTTCCCAATACCTCTTAATACATTCTACAGCTGTAGAAGCAAGACTAAAGTAGATGTAAGGCAAAAACACAAATTCGGCTATTTTATGACTGCAATTCGACCCATAGGAGAGGGGGGGGGGGGTAAATCTGACCGGCTATCAGCTATCTAGACTCATCACATAAGGTTTCCCAATACCTCTTAATACATTGTAAATCTCTGAAAGCAAGAATAAAATAGATATAAGGCAAAAACACAAAATTGGCTATTTCACGACCCCAGTTTGATCCATAAGTGGGGGGTCAGGGGGTAAATGTGACCGGCTATCTAGACTCTTCACATAAGGTTTCCCAATACCTCTTAATACATTCTAAAGCTCTAAAAGCAAGAACAAAGGATATAAAAGGCAAAAACACAAAATCGGCTATTTTATGACCCCAGTTTGACCCATAAGGGGTGTTCCGGGGGTAAATCTGACCAGCTATCTAGACTCATCACATATGGTTTCCCAATACCTCTTAATACATTCTAAAGTTGTAAAAGCAAGAATAAAAGTGATAAAAGGCAAAAACACAAAATAGGCGATTTTATGACCCCAGTTTGACCCATAAGGGGGGGTCCGGGGGTAAATTTGACCAGCTATCTAGACTCTTCACATATGGTTTCCCAATACCTCTTAATACATTCTAAAGCTGTAGAAGCAAGAATAAAGGAGATATAAGGGAAAAAGACGAAATTGGCTATTTTATGACCCCAGTTTGACCCCTACAGGCGGGTCGGAGGGGAAATTTGACTTGCTTTCTAAACTCTCCACATATGGTTTCCTACTACCTCCCAATACATTTTATGGCTCTAAATGCAATACTTAAGAAGATAATAGGGGGGTTCACATGAATTTTAAGCTTTCTGATTGGTACCTGTGAGAAAATTGCCCATAAATCGGTCAATTTTCATCGGATTGCTCCCAAAATCTAATCAGCTTGCGTTTTTGATAGTATGAACACATGTATGAAGTTACAAGCCTCTGTGGTCAATAGATTTTCCTGAACTGCGATGAGGGGCGGGTGTACCCAAAAAAACTATTTTTTGATCATGTGACCTTGATAAAGATGAAAGGTCAAATTTAAGCATGTGGAAAAATTTCCCCACGCCTAAGGTATATAACTGCCAAATATGGTTAAAAAGCTTCCAATAATAAGGGAGATATTCAAGGGAGACCATAATGCGGCGGCGAGGAAACTGACGCGAAACCAAATAAGCGCCCTTTTCAGGGACGCTTAATTATAAGGTGCGACCAATAATAAGGGAGATATAGGTCATTATAAGTATCAAGGACCAGGTTCGACCTTAAAGGAGGGGTCGAAGGTCAAATCTGTGATCACCAAAAGATTCGGGGCACATGATTCCCTATAAATTGTCTTCACCTCCACGAGTAATAGTAAGGGAGATATAGGCCATTATAGGTCGGTCAAATGTGACCCCACCATCAGATTCGGGGAAGATGATTTCCCATAAGTTGTCTTTACCGCCGAAACCTCTACAACCTATAATAAGGGAGATATAGGCCATTACAAGTATCAAGGCCAACATTCAACCTTGGAGGGATCTAAGGTCAAATCTGACCACACCAAAAGATTTGGGGCACATGATTTCCTATAAGTTGTCTTCACATCCAAAACCACTACAACCAATAATAGGGGAGATATAGTCCATCATAGGTATCAAGTACCACATTCGACCTTGAAGGAGGGATCCAAGGTCAAATCTGGCCCCACCAAAAGCATGATTTCCTATAGGTTGGTTTCACATTGCAAACATCTAGGACCAATAATAAGCGAGTTATAAGCACTTTTAAGTTTGGCTATGCTCATTTGACCTCAAAGGAGGTACCCAAGGTCAAATCTGACCACATCAAAAGATTCCCAGCTGATGATTTCCTATAGGTTGGTTCCACATTGCAAACCTCTAGGACCAATAATAAACAAGTCATAACCACTTTTAAGTTTGGCTATCCTCTTGAAGGAGGGGCCCAAGGTCAAATCCAACCACATCAAAAGATTCACAGAATATGATTTTCTATAGGTTGGTTTCACATTGAAAACCTCTAGGACTGATAATAAGTGAGTTATAAGCACTTTTAAGTTTGGCTAACCTCGTTTGACCTTCAAGGAAAGGCCCAAGGTCAAATCCGACTGCATCAGAAGATTCGCAGCCCATGATTTCCTATAGCTTGGTTTCACATTGCAAACCTCTAGGACCTATAATAAGCGAGTTATTAGCAATTTTAAGTTTGCCTATCCTCGTTTAACCTTGAAGGAGGGGCCTAAGGTCAAATCTGACCACATCAGAAGATTCGCAGCCCATGATTTCCTATAGGTTGGTTTCACATTGCAAACCTCTAGGACCAATAATAAGCGAGTTATTAGCACTTTTAAGTTTGTCTATCCTCATTTGACCTTGAAGGAGGGGCCCAAGGTCAAATCCGACCACATAAAAAGATTTGCAGCCCATGATTTCCTATTGGTTGGTTTCACATTGTAAACCTCTAGGACAAATAATAAGGGGATATAAGCACTTTTTATGACTAAAAAGAAACGCCTGTGGCGGCCATCTTGTTTTTCAAAATGAGGCCAAAAATATTTTCTTTCAACATTTTGTAATGCTGAAGATATCCCGTGAATTTGAGATCTCTACCTATAATGCCCTTTGTTCTAGAGGGCCAACAAAACTCCTTGCTGAAAGTCGAAAAATGCCTGTGCCGGCCATCTTGTTTTTCAAAATGAGGCCAAAAATATTCCCAGGTAAGAATATATGGTTATGAATATATCCTGCAAATTTGAGAAGTCTACCTATAATACCATGGCCTCTAGAGGGCTACCCGGTGGATACAATAATCAACATGAGCCAGTAAGTTATACAGCCAATAATAAAGGAGGTATCTGGCTTCACAGTCTTATATAGGCATATATATGCAGTAAAAGGTACCATTTTGAGTCATTTTAGCAGGCCTAAGGTGACCTTGAAAGCAATAGCCAATGTCAACAAACTGGATGCTGGTACTCCATCATGTACTCAACCTCCAAAGCCATTTTCAATAGTTTCCATGCAATATAGTCGGCATTAAGTGTGAAAATATCTCTAAAATGGCCGAAAATGACCTCGGTGAGGTACTTTGGCGGTCTTTGGATGACCTTCAATGAAGAGCTTGAATGGTCAAATTTCTGCATGCTTACAGAGGACATATATATGTATTATATATACCAGCCATAGGATGATCTAACTTTCTGTATATGAGAACTGGGCCAAAATATGAAAAATGGCCAAAATCTGACCTTTAAGAGGCCACCAGTGACCTTGAAATTGAAGGTCGTCACAAAACATTAGCGTTCGTGGCATTGCCCATATATACCCACAAACCAAATTTGAAAGGTCTAATTAAAACATTTTTTAAGTTATCGTGTCCGAAAGGAAATCTCTGCGGCAGCGGCGTGACGGCACTGAATCCTAAGTATCCCCGACTTTCGTCCGGGGATACAACTATGTTGTTCGAACAGAGGTCTTTCAAGGCCAGAAAGACCCGCCTTTAGTTCCAGATGGTTTTTGTGCAACTTGCTTTCTGGACGGGACCAAGTTCCCCTTGCAGTAAGTTCATTTAAGTGAGCGCCCCACCCTTCTTTTGATGAGTCTGTAAAGATCTGCAGAGCACGCTTTTGTGGGTGTGATGGTTGACCTGGTAGAACATTGCTTTCCTCCAGCCACCATGAGGGTGGAGCGACCTGGGAACTGGTATCACCTTTTCTAGTGATTCTGGGACCCTCCAGTTGTTTTTCCAAGTGTCACTGTATGGGTCTCATATGGAGTCGCCCTAGGTGGACTTGCTTTTCTGTTGCTGTGAGTACACCTATGAGGGACATGAACTGCCGGACCGGACACACCGGACTGGACAGTATTGACTGAATCTTGTCTGTTAAGGCCTGCCAACGCTCTGGTGTGGGTCTGACCTTGCCCTCTCTCAGATCGAACTGGTAACCTACAAAGTTGAAAAACTGTTTTGGAACCAGTCCTGACTTCACCTTGTTCACCAGCCAACCTAGTTCTCGACAAAGAGCTACCAAGGTCGTGTATGCTGGAGTCAAGTTTGGTGGGATGTGGCTCTCACCAACCAGTCGTCTAGGTAATGGTGGATTCTTATATCCTTCTGTAAAGCCATCAGTTTGATCTCTTTGGCCACCACTGTGAACTCAAAGGGTGCTGTGGACAGGCCAAAGGGTAGTGCTTTGAACTGGTATGACCGACACTGGACGTGAAAATGCATGCACTTCCTGGACTGACTGTGAATTGGTATTTGGAAGTATGCGTCCTTGAAATCTATGGAAGTAACCCACTCCCCTGACTGTAGGGAGGTTCTTATGGTCTCTGGTGTCTCCATTTTCAACGACTCTGTGTTTAGGAAGGTGTTCAAGGTACTCAGGTCCAAGATAGGTCTCCACTGGTTGTTGGGTTGGGTTAAAAAAACAGGCGGTTGTAAAACCCCAGGGAGTTTTGGTTTGCAACTGGTTCTACTGCATTTTTGTTCACCAGCTGATACAGGGCCTCCAAAAGGTTGAGGTTTTTGTGAGGGTTGACATAGTTGCTTATGACAGTTGGTGACCTGGTCAAGTTGGGTCTGAACTGGAAGGGGAGGGTGTAGCCCTCTCTGAGTGCTGTTACTACCTTGGGACTTGCCCCCAGGGTTTCCCATTTTTCCCCAAACTGGTGCAGTCTGGCCCCTACAGGTAGATCTATGGCAACAGTTGGGACATTTGTGAAAAGATTTACAGAGCTCAAGTGACCTACACAGGAAACATCTTTCACATATTTTATTTCTGTTTAATTGTGACAATAATTGGGAATTACGCTTTTTTTTGTGGCAACCCGGTAACAGAATGAGCATTTGCAACACAAGAGTTTACAAGTAAATTTACAGTCTCGCTCTTGCTGGTCAAGTCTCTGTATTTGGCCATCACTGGTGAAGGGTTCAAACCTATCTTTCCGGACACACAAGCACAGTCCTTCAGTCCGGTAACACATTTTACATAGTAATTGTTATTTATGTGGTTTGGAACCCTTGGCCGGTTTTTGTGAGAAGGTTGAAGGCTTGCCACGACCTTTCTTTGCCTGTTGGCGTTCGCGTATCTGATTCCAAGCTTGGATAGAAGACTTCCGGTCCGGTTGATGAGGAGACTTGTCATTGGAAGCATATGGATGGAAACGACCGGGTTTCCTATGCGACTGGCTAGAAGAACGTAACCAAATACTCCAGTTTTTTTCCACAGCTTACTGAGTTCTTTCAGACAATTTGCCTTTTCCCTTATCCAGATGCTGGTTCTTGAGTTGAGCTGACATAGCAGCCTGAACCCTAGTCAGACATCTTGACAAGCGAGCAGCCTGATTGCACATAACAGTCTGTTCTCTGGCTGCTCTTTCCCAACGTCTTAAAATGTCCTGGCTAAAAGTCTGGGAGGGTGGGGAAGCAGGTAAACTATGTCTGGCGACCCTGCTGAACGCACTATTCTGGTAACCACTGAAGAGGGTTTATCACAGGTTCTACAGGCACAGCAAATGTCTTGGAAACCAGCATAGCTTCAAATCTGGCAAAATGTTCAGCCCACTTCTCGTCTAGATATTTAATTTCATCAGACCTGGGTTTGCCTCTGGATTTCTTTTTACTGCTAGTCTTGGGAGATTCATCAGCTCTCTTCTTCTTCTTGCTAGCAGGCGATTCAACAGAAGCAGATTTCTTGTGTACCCATCCCAAACGAGTGGCCTCTGATGGGTCCACGAGAGTGGAGGTAGCACTAGCAGGGGAATCAAACACAGCTTTCTTCTGCTCACGTTCTTTCCTGGACTTGTAGGTAGGGGTGGCCAGTTGTTCAAGTTGTGCAGGTCCAAAAGCTTTGCAAATCTGACAATCCAACTTCTTCACACACAGGTCATCACCCAGCCCCTTCTCTCTGCATCTCGCGCATTTCTTGTGGCTATCAAACAGAGCCATAACATGGCCGCAAGTGCCTCTCTTTTGTCCAGGGAACGACATGATGATCAGTATACTAGTAGAATAATGTAGAAATACTTAAAAGTTCATAAAATGATAAATTTTGTTGTAAAACTTCAAAAACGTCTCTCACACTCCACGCACCCCAAAAAAGATGCTATGATGTCACGATGTCTAGACAGGAAGGAAGTATGATGCGCCTCCTAGCAAATGCACACTCCATGACCGGTCCTGCTGGTAGTATATACAGGACGTCTTTTTCTGGCGTTTGGCGGGACCGGTCCCGCCGACCGGTAAAGCATTTGTCCACTGGATAGGATGCATTTAACACAATAAAAATATGATTCTGAAACAATAATTTGGCAACTTAGAATTCTCAAGTAGAAAGATTAAGTGCTATAAAAATCTGATAAAACTAGTCCAAGGACCATCTGTGGCCAGATGCAAGATGTATCCACCAGAAAAGGACAACAAATATAGTTTTGTGAGGAGGGGCCCCAAGGTCAAATCTGACCACATCAGAAGATTTGCAGCCCATGATTTCCTATAGGTTGGTTTCACATTGCAAATCTCTAGGACAAATAATAAGCCAGTTATAGGACTTTTAAATTCGGCTATCCTCGTTTGACCATGAAAGAGGGGCCCATCAAAAGATTCCTTGCTCATGATTTCCTATAGGTTGGTTTTACATTGCAAACCTCTAGAACCAATAATAAGGGAGATATAGGGACTTTTCATGACTGAAAAGAATCGCCCGTGGCGGCCATCTTGTTTTTCAAAATGAGGCCACAAATATTCCCAGGCAAGATTTTTATTAATGAAAGAGTGAAAGCATGGATACTATACAATTTATTCTTAAACATAGACATTGTTAATTAATTCAGAGGCTGTTTTTTATCAACATAAATTAAACTCCTCAATTTGACAAGTACCAGAACATGAACAAAAATCACCTTTTTAAAAGCCATGAAATGAAAACAGAACTTTATAAGCAAATGGAAACAAACAGAACAGATATAATTTATATGTCCGATACCTCTAACCTAAGGAGTGTGACGCAGTAAATAATTGTACAGAACGTCAAGGGAGTATCAGGAATACAATAAATGTTATTGTGTTAACTTAAATGTAACAAGGTCAAATTGACCCCTCATCACACAAGTATGACCGCACAACAAACCGGTCATATGGCAGTCCCAATACACCAGTACCTCAACTATCCAAACATGTAAGGAGAGGATGACTTCAGTCTGATAAAAAATAGCATCAGAGATGCCCGTACCCCACAGCCTGGGAAAATATTTTTCAACACCATGAGATATAGAAGTAGTGAAACAGTGCATAGATTAGGATACTTTCTGAGCACTGCATGTAAAGATTAAGTATTAAAACAAGACAATTCAGTAAACTAAAAGTTATGAGGCTGTAAAATTTCTTACCTGGAAATTAGCTGTCAATGAAAATATCACAATTATGTATGGTCGAATTATGGTTTGAATGTTTTGAATATTATCCATACATACAGATGTGGCAATACATGCTTATTATGTGGACTTGGGGCAAACCTGTGACTCACTTGATACAATACCATCTGTTACAATTGGAAGTTGCAAAAGTAAAACCCTTAATGAATTCTAATGTGACTTTAACAGTGCTTAATCTACATCAGAAGACACCCAAAGGTGCAACAACCCAGATTCAAGTAAATAGATAAGAGAGATATAAGAGAGATAAAATAATATCACATATCCCTGTAGAGAGATAAAACAGCATCAGATATGCAAGATCAAAGGTCAAATCCAGGTCACACCATGACATTGCACACCTATAACCCCCGACCAATGTCCCTACCAAATCTCAATTTCCGACACCTTATGGTTTCCCGAATATAGCCCAGACAAGGCATTATAGGTCAAGGTCATTACAGCAAGGTCAAAGGTCAAATCAAGGTCACACCATGAGGTTTTACATCTACACACCCTAGCCAATGTCCCTACCAAGTATCAACTTCCTACACCTTACGGTTTCCGAGATATAGCCCGGACAAGATTTTATAGGTCAAGGTCACTACAGCAAGGTCAAAGGTCAAAACAAGGTCACACTATGATGTTGTACACTTACAACCCCTAACCAATGCCCCTACCAAGTAACAACTTCCTACACCTTACGGTTTCCGAGATATAGCCCGGACAAGATTTTATAGCTCAAGGTCACTACGGCAAGGTCAAAGGTCAAATCAAGGTCACACCATGACGTTGCACACCTACACCCCCTAACTAATGTCCCTACCAAGTATCAACTTGCTACACCTTACGGTTTCTGAGACATGGCCCGGACAAGATTTTCAAACTCAAGGTCACTATGGCAAGGTGAAAGGTCAAATCAAGGTCACAACATGAGGTTGAACACCTACACCCCCTAACCAATGTCCCTACCAAGTATCAACTTCCTACACCTTACGGTTTCTGAGATACAGGCCGGACTAACTTTTTTCCGACGAAAGTCCACCCATCCGGACACCATGGGTGAAAACAATACCCGACAGCCCTTAAGGGCTGTGGGGTAAAAATGACAAGCTCAGTATCAAAGAGTAACTAGAAGTCTGACTATGGCTAAGTATAGCTTGACAGGTTTGAAGAAACTGTTTTTGAACAATAAGAGGCTCTATTTTCTGAGCTCTATATGTTATGCTTGAAGACATCTTTTCTCTTTTAAGTTTTATATTTATTTATTTTATTTTACCTTACTTTAGTTCAAGGACACCAACGATATAACTTTGATACAAACACAACTATTGATGTATTTCAGGGATTTACCTCAGTATTTTATTACCCTCCCCAATAGGAGGAGAATGAGAGTATTTCACTAATGACCATTTGTCTGTTTGTCTTGCCTGCATAACTTTAAAACTATTCATGAGATCACGGTCATATTTTCACACAAGGTGGGAACTACCTGTGGCTTGGCCCTCCTCAAAGATGAACCCAGATCAAGACTCCAGATTTTAAGGGATTTTTTCACTAGAATCTAGTTCTGCATCATTGGTGAATGTGCTCTCCCAGCACTGCTTGTTTAACTTCGTACTAAATTGGGTCTTACCAAGTTTAACTTTGTACTGAATATCAACAGTACTATCAGTAAAAGACCTTCTATAACATAAGGTCACCTGATATCACTTACTGCTCATTTTACATAAGTTTGTAAATTACATCCTTAAAATTTCAATGATTATGTGATCACTGGAACATAGTTCTTATATCCAAAGGTCCACATCTCTGAATGTATTGTGAGGAATTCCAGTTTCTCTTTCAAGAAACACATACAGCTGATTACACATTTTTGCCTCACAACAAAGCTATGAGACCTGAAGATTTAATCTACATATAAATTATAAGAGCTGGCTGAGAATATACATTATGTACAATAATCACTAACTTGTCTACATTCAAATGTGCACATACAGTAAGTGACTTTCTGACAAATATGACATTAGAACAATGTGTGAGCCCTGTGGAGGCCGTCAGGTGACTAGAGTTTGGAACTCAGTGAGGATTTCCTCCAGTTTGGTGAAACGCTGTTTCTGTGTGCCGAGGGACACGCCTCTCTCACTGCGGTGAGCCAATCCCAGCAAAGCAGTGTACTCAGGCTCCGTGTACTGAGGCCCACGCTCCACAACCAGCCTCAGCATCTCCTGTAAAACACAGCATCAATAAAATCACTAGCTCACTGTTCCTGTAAAATGTAGCATGAGTAAAACTGCCAGCCAGTGTTTGTTATTAACATAGCACAAGTAAAGTTCCACTCTTCATCTCCTGTAAAACATAGTTTGGGTTAAAGTACCACTCAGTGTTTGCTGTAAAACATAACAGAAGTAAAAGATTATACAGTGTCTCTTGTGAAACATAATACAGTTGAATTTATGATTCAAAGTTTCCAGATCTGTAAAACATAGCACAGTAAAGTACCACCGTGCATTTCCTGTAAAGCACAGGTAATAATAGACTCTATGTCTCCAGTAAAATTTGTCTACAGTACTGGAGCAAACCGCCCCTTAATGTCTCCTGTAAAACATAGTACAGGTAACATATGACAGGTTATTAGAGGTGAGACTCTGGCAAAACACTTCTCAGTAATTGTACTTAAGAAGCCACCTGAATCCAAGAACTTGTATGTGAGCACTATCAACTGCAAGTACCATTAAAGTAATATGCTGGATGATGTGAATTCATTAATTGAGAATAAAAGATCAAATATCTGTAAAAATAAGGAAAATTATGCGATAAACAAAAATTAGTCAGAGTCACACAAATTGTAAAAATTTTATTCTAATTTAACTTTTTGTAAGTTAAATACTTACTTTATCCTCACTAATGCTTACGTGTTGGTGGGAGCAAACATGTACAACCAAACAAAAATATTTTATTTTAAAATAAATATTCTTGTTCGTATGACAATGAACGTATGAGACTATGAGTGCGCATGTGCCTGCATCAGAAGAACCCCTTAAAGCCTCACTTTAATTTTGGTAGTCAATATAATGTATTGTAAACAAAATTTTTTGAAAATGTGGGGTTGGCAGGGCGGGAATCTGAATCTAGTGAAGACAAGGTAAATATTTAACTTACAAAAAGTTAAATTACAATATAGGAATATAGCATGAAAAGGCCGTCTAAACGCTGAATTTTAGACGGGTTGGCGTGGTATGAGCACGAAGGCGAAGCCTGAGTGCTTAGATCATGTCAACCCGTCTAAAATTCTGCGTTTAGACGGCTTTTGAATGCTATATTCCTATTCTAACATGACTGTTGAAAATAAAATACTTGAAACACTTGTAACCTTACAAAATTATCCAATTATCGCCGCCATGTTAACAGCCGTACTGTTGATGCTGAATTTTAGACGGCTTAGAAATCGCTCTCGACCAATCAGAACGACGGACACATCCGTGTCATGTTAGAATAAAATTTTTATATTTTATTGCATAAAATACCCTTACCTTATCCTCACAAATGCTTGATTACAACTATACTGGTGGTGGGTTTTAAAATTTTTGTCACCAAAAAGTAGGTGTAATCAAATGACAAGTCAAAGTACAAATATCAAGCCATCTTGTGAGAATAAAGTACCAGGCTATTTTATGCAATATGAATCACTTAACAAAAAATAACATTTAAGGAATAACACACTCCTAGCATGGGGTTATGCAGGGTTTTACAACGAATAGCGATATTAGTAACACGAAGGCAAGCCTGAGTGTTTCTAATGAGCTATGACTTTTGATATATGGGGATGTGGAAGTACGCGTCTGTCAAATCTACCGAGACTACCCATTTCCCTTTGCAAATGGAGTTTCTTATCACCTCTGCCGTCTCCATTTTGAATGTTGGGACTGAAAGATGCATGTTTAATACACTCAAGTCTATTACTGGCCTCCAGTTTTTCCCTGGTTTGGGTACAAGAAACAATATGCTGTAAAATCCCAGGTTTGCACTCATTCTTACCATAATAATGGCATTCTTTTGAAGCATTTCCTGCACACATTCCAACAGAAACGTTTGTTTTTGTAGATTTGCATAGCCGCTGTGAATTGTGGGTGTGTGAGACAATTCTATTGGTTGATCTAGGATAATTCTGTAACCGTGTTTTAGAATGAGTGCAACTCTGGGATGACATTCGTTTTATTCCCATACCTTGTGATAACACTGTAAACGGCCTCCAGGTGCTGAGACTACTGGATCATAAGTCATTTCCTTCTGCCACCACAACCCTCGGTGGGCTGTGATGATCTTTGCTGGCTTTTAAATTCTGTTTGGCCATGAAAAGAGCTTCTGGAAGTAGTTTGAGTAGGGTTTTGATCATTTGCCTCTTCTTGAAGAATACCCAGATCTACTATCAAACTTTTGTCTCTTAGGAGATCTGTCCCTTTCATACTTGTTTTCAACACTATTCAACACAGAGGGGGAGAATAAGTTGACTAACTTAAAACCTGATCTACGAAGATGATTTCTGTCGTGTTCGTGAAGATGAGGTGCTGAAAACTTGAGAATGGAATCCCTGCACGCTAACTCCAGATTACAGAGCATAGTCATTGATGCCTCTGTCACAGTCTCCAGAGCTTGTTCTGTTGATGAGATCGTAGCCAGTTGGATACCCACATAAGCCAGCAACTCCTCCAAGTCTTTAGCTAGTGGTTCATCTACAGAGCCCAAAGCTGCTTGCATGAGACCTGGCATATTTGTTGCAAACATTTTTCAATAGTCCGGATAAGTAAACTAAGATTACTAAGTAAACTAAGAGTACTCCCAAGATTTGAACATGTTCTCTCTTGACTGACTCCATTGTAGTGAACTGTTTGGTAGGTACAGAAATTACAGGTGGAGAAGAGGAAGCATTTTCTTCTAACTGAATCTTGACATTTAGGTGCAGAAGTAGAGAACTCTGCAGATGTGGTAGGATAAAACTTCATCAAAGGTCTGGTGTATGGCAGTAATGTGTCAGTGTTATATGGTCCTGACAAAAGTCTCTCCCCATTGTCAGAAGGGTTTCCAGCCACCTTCTTTTCTAATTCTGACCATCTATTGTTAATTTCTTCCACTGGAGGAAGCACCATTGGAAGTACTGAAGTCGTCTTCTTTCTATCTTTCGATCCCAAAATCTTGGATGGAGCCTCTGAAAACTCTTCTGGTATAGGAAGGTCTTACAGATTTCAGATCGAGGCCAGTGACTGCTTGTATGAACGATTGTCTTCAACCTCTTCCTCCCTTCAAGTAGACTGTTTATCAGACTGATGTGAAGACAAAGAACGCCCTTGTTTTGTAGTACTGCCAGATGACCCTGCATACTGTCCAGTCTTTCCAAAATCAGCTGTAAAGGGTCCACCATTGGAGATTTCTCTGTAGAAGCAGAGTTCGTAGCACTGGAAGCTGGTGTTGAAGAGGGAGGATCATCAGAGCCCAATAATAAATCCTCTAAATCCTTTGAAACGTCTTTTGCCTTCTTAAGCTGATAAGCTTTCATTGCCTTCAGTTTCTTCCTTTGGTCTGAAGAATATTGGAGGCAAATATAACAGTCTTCCTCTTTTGAGGTAACACAAACATCATCTCCTTTCTTCTTATCTCTACATGACCAGCAATAATGGTGGGAGTCCCATTCTGAAGTAAATGGTGACAACCTGAAGCGATTTTCTGTCCCTTGGACTTAATCTGACTTTCAGCCATCTTCCTTCTATTTACCAAACAAATTTGGCAGTGTAAACAAATGATACTTGCCCCCTAACGACCTAAATTGAAGTGAGGCTTTACAGGGTTCTTCCGATGCAGGCGCATGCGCACTCATACGTGTATTGTCATACGAACAAAAATATTTATTTTAAAATAAAATATTTTTGTTTGGTTGTAGATGTTTGCTCCCACCAACACGCAAGCATTATAAGTGAGGATAAGGTAAGGGTACTTTACGCAATAAAAAAGTAAGGTTTCCTTCATGTTACTTACAGAAATAACAATTCGAAGAGTTTTATTAGTATTTGCTTAAACAGTTTGTACTTGCTTTCTCAATTTTTTAATATTCGCATACTCAATCCCCCTGTGACAGCCCTAATCATGTATGTAATTAGAACAGAAAAAAGTCAGCAAGCAAGTATAAAACCCACAATTGTGTTAACTTCAAAGACTCTAAGATTTGTAGTGGCAATATATTTTAAATAACAGTCCTATATATGATCAGGTTTTTCTGATATTTCTGTAATAGTTTGGAATAATTTGATTAGTTTTGTACAAAATGAACTAGTGATCATTCCTAAGAGTCAAAAAGGTTTTTCAGACATTAATCTGATTGACTTTTTACGTAGTACCTTTATTGCTATTATTATTTTTATTGCAGAAAATATTGTCAAAAAATTGATATATATTGACAATGTTGATATCTACAATGTCAATAATATTCAGTACAATAAACAGACGGGAAGGTTAATTAATCAATTTTTTTATTTAGTGTTTTATGGCAAGCCTAGTACACGTTATTGGTTATATTGTGACGGGTCGTTGAAAGGGTACAGGAAACCAATACATGTAGTTGGTCACGGTTCTGTACTGTAAACTGCTGACCAACAACAAGCAACTACCAGCTTTTCCACATGAGATCAGGCTGGGATTTGAACTCTCACCTCAAAGGTGGGAGGCGTGTGTGTTACCATTGTGCTACCATGGCCCCCGATAGGACGGCTAACTGATTTGGTAAATTACAAAGATGATTAAATATATGAGAACTGGAATCACATGAACGTCATTGGATTTTGTTTATGCAATTGAATCTGTTTAAATAACAAGAACAACAACAACAACAACAAAAATAAAAATATAAAGTTAATAGCGATATTTTTTATTCCTTTTAATTGCACTTAAAGGATTTCAACTTTCATGTTGGGAAAAATATTTGCAAAGGGAGGTATTTGACACTTGAGAGGGTACGGTTTCTCAATGCCATGCCATGACAACAGTTTTGGACAGTCCTTTACAATGTTTGGTATAAAACCAGAAAGCTGTAAGAGGAAGCTAGAATCAATACCATCTAGATAATGAATAAGCAGAAATAAACATATAGGACTGAATAAAGAAGCCTCATATCTGGATAATCACTTCCCGTAGGTGTGGTCACAGAACATTCATTTCTTAAAACTAAAAGATTGCCATAAAGCAAGCCAACAAGTAACATGACACTGACATCTGGAAAATGATGATGGTGGAAATAGGCCTTTTAATTGTATAAAGGCAAGAAAGCAACTACCAGGATGCCATCCCAGGCAAACAGTAAGTGTTCTATTGAAATTCTTACTTTTCAATGCTGACATACACAAGGGACTAGTTTCACAACTGTCTATTTAATATAGAAGGTAGTATGCAACTTAACCTGCACGTGAGCTGGAACTTAATAGGAATAACCAATATATTCCACCAAGATCACAATGAGTTTGTACAAAAGTTCTGATGTGGCAGGTTTTATAATGAGGAGAGTTTGACAAATTGTAACAAATTTTATTGTAATTTAACTTTTTGTAAGTTAAATACTTACCTTATCCTCACAAATGCTTACTTGGTTTTGTGGAGGCAAAACGCGGCGACCAACAAGAATATTTAAAAATTATTCTTGTTCGAGAGGTGAACCCCGTAGTTAGTGATAGGTGCGCATGTGCACAACACATTGTCGGTTGGACTTTAGCGAGAGATCCTCATTTAATTTTTGGTCCCCTATGAAAACAAACCTGTGAGGGGAGGAAGGGTGGGTCTGTCCTTGTGAGGATAAGGTAAGTATTTAACTTACAAAAAGTTAAATTACAATAAAATTTGTTACATTTTATTGCGTAAAATAGCCTTACCTTATCCTCACAAATGCTTGATTCCAACCATAACAGGAGGAGGGGTTTGTTTTGAAACCTCCCTGTTAATAGACTATGGGGTTCACCATAAAAGCATTTGCAGGAGAGGATAAGATAAGCTTAAGAACGCTGCATTGAGATTACTCATTACTGTGAAAAATCTGTGAAGATAAGTAATGAATGCTAACCTCATGAATATCCATGATGCACTGTTGTTGTTGACACTTGATTCAATTGGTATGTGCTATCTTACAGCTACCCATCACCGATTAACTGAATGGTCGGGGATGGCTTCCTGGGTCCTTCGAGCAAGATGCTGTCATCCACCAGAAAGGCATCCCCAAGCTGACTCCTATGGCTCCTTAAATACAGTCATGGGGCCATCTGAAAAAAAGAAGACAAATGTCAGTACAAGCTACTGGTATGGCTGAAGACATGTAAGTATGTAGAACATATGAAAAAACATGGAAAACATACTCAAAAATTCACCACATGTTGAGCAGAAACCACTGGGCCTAACTTGAAATCTGATTGGTCGGTGGACTGCCAAGCTACATCCTTCAAATAAAAAGTGGTAAAAGTGTTGTGGCTCTTCCAAAAACATGAGCCTAAAACTTGTTCTAATGAGACCCCACCCTTAAAGGCCAAAGAGGCTGACATGGATCTTATGTCATGAGCCTTTACATGAACATTGTCGGACATAGAATCCGAAGATTGATAGGCTAAAGCAACAGTTTGTTTGATCCAAGATGAAATAGTGGATCTTTGAATATCTTTGTCCTATCCAAATAGTACCGAAGAGCTCTAATAGGACACAGAGTCATATCATCAGACAGATCGGAGCTCAAAAATGGCTTTAGAGCTGGAATGACTATAGGTCTGATCAAATCTGGACCCTCAGAAGCTAACTGGTTCTTAGCCAAGAAGGCAGGAGAAGGAGAGATAGTGACCTCCTTCCAGTGAGGCTTATGTCTGAGGGAAGAGAATGTCCAAGCGTGCACCTCCCCCCCTCCTTTTGCCAGATGCCAAAGCCATCAAGAAAACAGTCTTGAAAGTCAAAACCTTAAGACTTGCATCCTTCAAAGGTTCAAAAGGAGCCTTAGTCAAAGCCATAAGAACCAAAGATAGGTCCCAAGAGGGAATACCTCTATTGAGAATAGGTTTGTCCCTATAAAAGCTTGCAAGAAGTCTATTCAAGTGTATGCTCTTGCCCACTTCCAGACCAAAAGGTCCTAAATGGTCAGAAATTGCAGTTCTGTAGCCAGCAATTGTGGCAGGCTTCAAATTTTTGACAGTAAACAGATGGTTAAAAAATTCTGCTATGTCTGAGATAGAAGGCTCTGCGCTGACCACCTTAATCTGTTGGCACCAGAGTTCAAAAATGGCCCACCTTGACTCATATAATCTTCTAGATGAGGGTCTTTGAGGTGCCTTAATTCGATCTGCCACCTGCTCAGAGAATGATTCAAGTGATTCTGAGTGGTGTCTAGGTGCCAAACATGAAGATTCAGATACATGAGATTCTGATGGAACTTCTGACTGAAAGGTTGTTTTAGCAGATGAGGCCAATGAGGAAGTTGTAATGGGGGCTTGGTTGACAGATTGACTAGATCCCAAAACCAATGCATTCTGGGCCACCCTGGTGCTACTACTATCATTCTGCACCTGTAGGTGTTCATTTTCTGTATGACCTTTGGTATGAGAGCTACAGGACAAAAGGCATAGCCGTCCAGACCCTCCCAGGAGATGTTCAATGCATCTATGTTCATAGCATTTGCATCTGGTACCGGTGAGACATAGATTGGTAGCTTGTGATTCAAATTGGTGGCAAACATGTCGACCATTGGAGTGTGCCAAACTTTGCAAATTAGACTGAATATTTGAGGATGAAGTGACCATTCTGTCTGAATAATTTTGTCTTTCCTGGAGAGACTGTCGGCTATGACATTGAGGCAACCCTGAATGTGTCTGGCTCTTATGAGTATGTTTCGAGGATTGCAGTAGGCCATGATGCGCCAAACCAGGAGACACATGTCCCACGAGTGTGTTCCCCCTTGTTTGTTCAGATAACTGACTACAGTGGCGTTGTCTGTTGCTATAAGAACCCTCTTGTCTAGAATACTGTTTTGAAAGCTTTTTAAGGCCAGAAACACTGCCTTTAACTCTAGGACATTGATATGAAGCAATTTTTCCTGATCTGTCCAATTTCCACTGACTGTCAGATTTTCTAAATGAGCTCCCCAACCCTGATTTGACGCATCTGTGAAAATAAGGGTATTGTGTTCCTGAGGATGTAAAGGACAACCCTTTTCTAGATTTTTGGGATTTTTCTACCATTGAAGATAACTTTTCAGAAGATTTGAAACCGGAATCTTCAGGTCTAGAGACTGAGGATATTGCCAATGTGTCTTCAGGTACCACTGAAACGGACGCATGTGGAGCCTGCCCATTGGAATTGTCTTTTCTAGGGATGCTAGTACACCTATCAGGGACATAAGCGACCTTGGGGTTGTTTGTGATACGACCTCCATGTCCTGAACAGCTTTTTCTAGAATTTTCAACTTCTTTTCGGTTGGAAAGACTTTTCCCTGAATCAAATCGAAATTGTAGCCCAGAAAGTCGATTTTTTGTGTAGGTACGAGCTCTGACTTTTCAAAGTTTATCACAAAGCCGAGATCTTGTACCATCTGAATGAGTTCTTTGGTCTGTGAACGACATTGGTGGCTGGTATTTGCTCTTAACAACCAGTCGTCTAGATACTGGTGAATACGAATTCCGCGAGACTGAAGAACAAGCTTTACCTCTTGTATGATTCGCGTGAACTGTAGAGGTGCTGTTGCTAGCCCGAATGGCAGAGCTTTGAACTGGTACGTTCGCTTGTCTACATGGAAGCGAAGCAAATGATGAGAGGCCGGGTGTATGGGAACATGAAAGTACACATCTTTGAGATCTATGGACACTAGCCATTCCCCTTTTGTAAGCGAATTTCGGATGATCTCTGCAGTTTCCATCTTGAAAGTCGGAACCTGCAGAAAGCTGTTCAGTACACTTAAGTCTATTACTGGGCGCCATTTTTTCCCGGGTTTTGGTACAAGAAACAATCTGCTGCAAAAACCTGGAGATGTGCATACCTTGAGAGGGTAAATAGCCCCTTTTTTGAGCATATCTGCTACGCAATCTGTGAGAAAGCGATGCTTTTCCGGTGTGCTGTAACCACTGCGAATTGTGGGAAGCACTGACTTGGGCGGATTCGATTGAGGAAGAATTTGGTAACCGAATCTCAAGATCTGCACAACTCTTGGATGACAATGAAGACGTTGCCATACCTGCCAATATCTTTGCAAACGGCCTCCATGTAATAGAAGTGGATAGTCACTTGCGTCTATTGCCTCCTCGTCTTGAAGACGATTGGTAGGGCTTCTTATTGAATCTATCTGGTTGGCCACGAAAAAATTTTGAACCAGAGGAGTACGAGGCAGAAGAACGCCTGTCATTAGAGCGACTGTTCGACTGGAAAGACTGGCGGTTATCAGTCTTCAATCTTTTGGGGGATCTGTCCTGTTTCTTCTGTATTTGGTCCAATGTAGTGGGACAAAATAAGTCCGCAGATTTGAACCCTGTTCTTCGTAATTTGTTGAAGTCGTGTTCTTGCAAGTGAGAAACACAAACTTTCAGGATGGAATCTCTTCTTGCCAACTGTAAATTACAGGCCAACGCAATAGAGAGATCAGTGACAGACTCCAAAGCCTTATCAAGTGAACTAAGGCAGGCTGACTGCATTTGCAGGTGAGATAACAGCTTATCAGAGTCCCTGAAAACATCTGAACCACCCTGTTGAAGCAACTCCTCCATAGACGATGAAGTTTTGCCAATAGCCCTCATGAACCAATTGACATAAGATAAAATTTGCACACATTCTCTAGATACAGTCTCCATACTTGTATGTTGCTTGATAGGTACATGAACTGAAGATGGAATCGCCTTTGGGAAGAGAGATCTGAAGGCATCTTGACATTTGGGTGCAGAGTTCGAGAATTCTACCGTGGAAGACCTGTAGAACTTCATGGGAGGCCTGTTATATTGTAAAAAATTGTCAGTGTTAACAGGACTGCACTGCAACCTCTCAGGCTCACCTTTCTTTGGGTTACCAGAGGCTTTGGCCTCATAAAAATCCCAACGCTCAACTATGGCTTCCAAAGGTGGCATGACCATGGGAAGAACTTGTTTTTTCTTTGATTCCTTGCTCTTGGAACCAAAAATTTTGGTAGGTTGGTCAGAGGATTCTTCTGGAACTTCAACCTGTAGTAAAGCTCTGACAGCAGCCAAAGTCTCCCTGTACGTGGGATCTTCTTCAACCTCCTCATGAGGAGATGGAGATCTGAGCCTCTTGCGTGAGGAAATACTCGTAGATTCATGGACCGAGCTGACATCAGAGAACGCATCTTCACCAGATTCCAAAGCTCTAGGGTGAGGCTGGTGGGGTGTTGGTAAAGAAGATGAGGAAGACAAATTCGTCTTCAAGGAAGTAATTTGTGACTGCATATCTTCTAATCTCTGTAGAATTTTTAGCAAGGATTCCTCTGCTACAGGCTGAGATTTCTCAGCTGTAGGGGACCGATGAGGGTCAGATTCCTGCCCTAACAAGGAGTCTTCAACCTCTTTGGACACAAATAATATCTTTAGATTTCTTTTTTGACTTGGAACGAAGCTTTTTCTTCTGTTCAGAGGTGAACTGTAAACAGTTGAAGCAATCTTCTTCTTTTGAAGTGACACAGACGTCCTGACCCTTGCCCTTGTCTCTACAAGGATAACAGAAAAGGTGTGTGTCCCAATCGTACAGTGGGTGACCACAACCAGAAGCACGTTTCGTAGATTTTAACTGTGACTCAGCCATGATGACCTTCCAAAGAAAAACGCGCAGCCTCCACGACGACCAAAAATTGAATGAGGATCTCTCGCTAAAGTCCAACCGACAATGTGTTGTGCGCATGCGCACCTATCACTAACTACGGGGTTCACCTCTCGAACAAGAATAATTTTTAAATATTCTTGTTGGTCGCCGCGTTTTGCCTCCACAAAACCAAGTAAGCATTTGTGAGGATAAGGTAAGGCTACTTTACCCAATAAAAATTTCTAGGTACAGAGTATGCCCTTTGGAAACTGGGTAATAAATATAACAAAAAGAGTTGGGGGGTTTCTCCAACAGAAACTGTTACCAAGAAACTAAAAAAATACCATCGCAGGTGCCTGTACCCCACAGTATAGGGATATAGTTTTCACACCATGAGATATAGAAAAAGTAAAACAGTACAAAGATCAGGAGACTTTCACAGCAAACGATGTTAGTTATGCAAAAGTCCAAACAATCTAAGTGGAGGAATTAATGGTGCAGAGAGAGAAAATGTCTGTAAATTATGAAGCTGCCAAATTTATTAACTGAAGTATAGCTACCAATAGAAATAGCACAATTAAGTAAAAGTACATATAATAATCAGTTATAGCAATCCATATATCTTTGTCATAAGAGAAATATGTCTCAATTATGGTAGGTGAACATAATTTGGCAGAGACAAGGTTAAAGATCACACTATGACTTGGTGTACCTGCACTCCCAAACCAATGACCCTTTCCAAGAATCAACTTTCTACACATTACAGTTTCTGACATCTGGCCCAACCAAAATTATAAAGATCAAGGTCACTACAACAAGGTCACACCATGACACTGCACTCCTACACCCCTCAAGCAATGTCTCTACTGAGTTTCAACTTAAAGCACCTTATGGTCTCTGAAATATAGCTCAGACAAGATTTTAAAGGTTAAGGTGACTACGGAAAAGTCAAAGGTAAAATCAAGGTCACACCACACTGTTGCACACCTGTACCCCAATCAATGTCCCTACCAAGTTTCAACTTCCTACACCTTACGGTTTCTGAGATATATAGCCCGGACAAGATTTTCAAACTCAAGGTCACTACAGTCAAAGGTCAAATCAAGGTCACACCATGATGTTGCACATCTACAACCCCAAAACAATGTCCCTACCAAGTTTAAAATTCCTGTACCTTACGGTTTCTGAGATGTAACCCGGACAAGATTTTAAAGGTCAAAGTCACCTCAGCAAGGCCAAAGGTCAAATCAAGGTCACACCATGATTTTGCAAACCTACAAACCCCACCCAATATCCCTACCAAGTTGTAACTTCTTACACCTTACAGTTTCTGAGAGATACCCTGGACAAGATTTTTAAACTCAAGGTCACTACAGCAAGGTTAAATGTCAAATCAAGGTCACACCATGATGCTGCACACATACAACCCCCAACAAATGTTCCTACCAAGTTTCAACTGCCTACACCTTATGGTTTATGAAATACAGCCTGGACAGTTTTTTCCTGCCATCTGCCCATCCGTATGCCATGGGTGAAAATGATAGCACAGCCTTTAAAGGCTGTGGAGTAAAAACTGAACAGAAAATACATCACACTATGCTATACATTACAAAAAGGGAGATGGTCTTTTGAGGTATACAAAGTTGCAAAATAGGGATTTACCTCTAGGATATGTGGAAACACATGTATGAGGTTTTTATAGACATGCTGAGACATGTATAAGGGTTTTTTATTGACATGCAGAGACGAATGTATACATAAGGCTTTTATGGACATCTCAAGAAATGCATAATGTTTTATGGACATGCTAAGACATCTATACACAAGGGATTTAGGGACATGCAGAGATTTATAGGTTTTAAAGATATGGTGAGACATGTATAAGTGTTCAATGGACATCCTGAGACATGTATAAGGGTTTTACGGACATGCAGACACATGTATAAAGGGTTTATGGACATGCTGAGACATGTATAAGGGTTTTATGGACATGCTGAGACATGTGTAAGGGTTTTTATGGACATGCTGAGTCATGTATAAGGGTTTTATGGATATGCTGACACATGTATAAGGGTCTTATGGGTATGCTGAGTCATGTATAAGGGTTTTAGGGACATGTTGAGGAATGTATAAAGGTTTTATGGACATGCTGAGACATGTATAAGGGCTTTATGGACATGCTGAGTCATGTATAAGGGTGTTATGGATATGCTGAGGAATGTATAAAGGTTTTATGGACATGCTGAGACATGTATAAGGGTTTTATGGACATGCTGACACATGTATAAGGGTTTTATGGACATGTTGACACATGTATAAGGGTTTATGGACATGCTGAGACGTGTATAAGGGTGTTATGGATATGCTGAGGAATGTATAAAGGTTTTATGGACATGCTGAGACATGTATAAGGGTTTTATGGACATGCTGACACATGTATAAGGGTTTTATGGATATGCTGAGACATGTATAAGGATTTTATGGATATGCTGAGACATGTATAAGGGTTTTATGGATATGCTGAGACATGTATAAGAGTTTTTTATGGATATGCTGAGACATGTACAAGGGTTTTATGGATATGCTGAGACATATATAATGGCTTTGTTGATATGCTGAGACATGTATAAGAATTCTATGGACATGCTGTGACACGTATAAGGGTTTTATGGACATGCTGAGACATGTGTAAGGATTTAAGGACATGCTGACACATGTGTAAGGGTTTATGGATATGCTGAGACATGTATAAGGGTTTTATGGATATGCTGAGACATGTATAAGGATTTTATGGATATGCTGAGACATGTATAAGGGTTTTATGGATATGCTGAGACATGTATAAGAGTTTTTTATGGATATGCTGAGACATGTACAAGGGTTTTATGGATATGCTGAGACATATATAAGGGCTTTGTTGATATGCTGAGACATGTATAAGAATTCTATGGACATGCTGTGACACGTATAAGGGTTTTATGGACATGCTGAGACATGTGTAAGGATTTAAGGACATGCTGACACATGTACAAGGGTTTTAAGTTGAGACATTCTGAGGGTACATGCTTTTTACATGTTTCTGGGCCGGTGTCTCAGGAAGGACTTTAGGGTGTTCAGCAGGCTGTGCAGTTTGTCTGACTGAAAGCTGCAGGGGTGACTTCGCTGCTTCAGGTTCATCAGCTGTACATACTCCAACTCCTGGTACTCAGCCCCACGACTCTCCACAAGTGATACCAGATCCTGTGGACAGTGACTCAAAGTAAGGATTCACATTCACTCAATCACAGTGCTCAATTGTTGTGACTTACAATTGTATGAACTTCAATGTCTCATTGTAATAAAGAATGTGCATTATATGCAATGTTCTGAGTTGTTGTGCCATTTATATGCCTTATTTTAATGTGTATTATATTCAATAAAAATTTTTTTCTATTTCTGTCATAATTAAATAAAAAATAAAAAGGGGGGGAAATCAATGCCCCATGGGAGGAATTTATAGCCTTGTGAAAAAAGGGGGGAATTTAATGGGGAGGAATTCAATGGGGAGAAAATCTATATGTACCACTCAGTAGAACCAGGTCCTATAAACAGTAAATCAATATAAGGACTCACACATAGTTATATATCCAGCGGAACCAGGTCCTTTTTGCAGTGACTCAATATAAGGACTCACACACAGTCATATACTCAGTGGAACCAGGTCCTGTGTGCAGTAACTCAATACAGGGACTCATACACAGTCACATACAGATTCAAAGGCACAGACATTCAGTATGAAGGTGTATCATCACCACACTATGAATACAGTGTGAATTCAAGAATGTTATATGCATGCACAGAATTGCACATGTTACATTTTATAACAGAACTTTCCTTTGACCCAATGATAGAGATTAGAAAATGTAGATGGAATTAGGGGGCCAACCCATAAACATAAACACAAAATAAGAACAACCCATTCACCATACTGTACTTATTTTGTAAAGTTGTAAAGAAGAAAAATGACCAAAGTCAGTGATAGTACTTGATCATAATGTTCTGGTTAGTATTACATTGTTATCAACTGTATCCATTGTCTAACTACATCATTGCACTAAGCTGTATCATATGTCAGTGTGGAGGTTGGGATATATGTGCACTAGCCTTAAGAAAGAAAGGGACAGACGTCAAACTTGTGAGACATTCACTGTTTACTTATGAATTAAAAAAAAAAAACAACTTACTGTGGTATTACGAAACTAGGCCTAGGGCATTGGAGAACTGATGTATGTTATATTAGAACCATAATATGCAAGATGAAGGCACTTCACAGTTTGGTGAACCCTGTTTGACCTTGAAAGATTTGCAACTCATAATTTCCTACAGATTGGTTTTACATCCCACAAATTTAGGATTAATAATAAGCAAGATATTTTAAGTTTTGCCACCCCCACATATACCTTGAATTGAGAGCTTCATGGGCAAATGTCTACATACTTATAGAGAACATATATATTCATTAAACATATCACTCATAACCTTCCTGATAGTTAAGCAAAAATTTGTCAATACAAAAAGATTAATTTCAAAGAAATGGCATTGGCGACCAGTTGTTTCATTCAAAAAAGGCAAAAATTATTCCCTGACAACATATCCTGTAAATTTAAGCAACCTAGGTGTAAAACTTGTCCTGAGGAGCAGTAACGAGAAAATCTTTTCACACACTGAACACAGTGGCATAATGAAGCATAGTCCAAACTATCCACCAGGAAGATGAAGCCCCAAATTTTTTTAAAGTATCCGGTAAGATGGCATTTTAACTGGAAACAGTGCTGACCTCAGGCTTGAGGTAGAGCATCTCGTAGTACTGGCGTGCATGGTCCAGGTCTGACTCTCTGCTCAGAGTAATGTTGGTGAGACACTGCTGTATGGCAAAGATGTTACGGCACCTGTCAGCACAAAACACACTGTGATAGGCACAACCAAATCAGTTCATAACTGTTAGAACTGTCTCATTCACAACATATTAGTTAATCCTGTATGACTATAGTCACAAAACAAAGTTCTACAACACTTTGCTGCCTCTGATTTTACCTCATATTCACCTTACCTTTAGTAACCAAATAGCTTGCCTGTTCTACCGAAAACCATGGTTTTGGCAACTGATGGAAATTAAGAGTGACTTCAAGTATACACAAATCATATGGATAAATAACATCATGAATACACAATATGTTGCATTTTATGGCTTTTTGGAGAGCATTGTGTTTGTGTCAAAGACCTCTACATCTCAATAGAAATTTTCATAAAAGTACTTACATTTTCTTTATGCCATTTTCATTGATTCTTTTCAAGTATTGAGTACAGTTAATCAATATTGTAGACACCAGATGACCAAGCCCTTCAAATATATACCTGAAAGAGTATGACATATGTAATCAGCAAAGATAACACGGAATAATAAAGCCCTTACTGTCAGAAATAAGCGAATGACAGGTGGGCAAATAAGGCAATTCACTGTTATGGCTAGGAGATAATAAATACTCCCTAGTAAATAATAAGAGGAGAGTGCCCGTGAACGGGCACTGTGTCAGCTGACTGAGTGTTTTTGATTTGTGAAGGTAATAATGAGAGGAAAGCATAATTATCAGGGAAAGTGCTGTACAGTAAATGGTACTGAACAGCATGTTCAAAAGAAATTCTGAACCTGACAGAAGAAAAGGACAAAAAAGCTGTGCCCTGCAAATGGTATTATGAAGGAAAGTAACAAGGTAACTGTTTAAGTGTAAAGAGTAGGTTAAAACATATTTAAAGAAATACTGCAAATGCAGTATCCTCGTACGACCTTGAAGAAGGGGTCCACGGTCAAATCCAACCACACAAAAACATTCCCTGCCCATGATTTCCTATAGGTTGGTTTACCATCCCAAACCTCTAGGACCAATAATAAGCGAGTTATAAGCACTTTTAAGTTTTGCTATCTTTGTTTGACCTTGAAGGAGGGGTCCAAGGTCAAATCCGACCACACCAAATGATTCCCAGCCCTTGATTTCCTGTAGGTTGTTTTACCATCCCAAACCTGTAGGACCAATAACAAGCGAGTTATAAGCAATTTTAAGTTTGGCTATCCTCAACTGACCTTGAAGGAGGGGTCCAAGGTCAAATCTGATCACACCAAAAGAATCCCAGCCCATGATTTCCTATATGTTGTTTTACCATCCCAAACCTCTAAGACCAATAATAAGCGAGTTATAAGCACTTTTAAGTTTGGCTATCCTCGTTTAACCTTGAAGAAGAGGTCCAAGGTCAAATCGGACCACATCAACAGATTCCCAGCCCATGATTTCCTATATGTCTGTTTACCATCCCAAACCTCTAGGACCAATAATAAGTGCGTTATAAGCACTTTTAAGTTTGGCTATCCTCGTTTGACCTTGAAGGAGGGGTCAAAGGTCAAATCTGACCACACCAAAAGATTCCCAGCCCATGATTTCCTACAGGTTGGTTTACCATCCCAAACCTCTAGGACCAATAATAAGGGAGATATAAGCACTTTTCATGACTGACAAAGAAACACCTGTGGCGGCCATGTTGTTTTTCAAAATGAGGCCATAAATATTCCCAGTCAAGATTTTATAATGAGGAACATATCCTGCGAATTTGAGATCTCTACCTATAATACCCTTTCCTCTAGAGGGCCAACAAAAGTCCTTGTTTAAAGTTGAATAAACGTCCCTGGCGGCCATCTTGTTTTTCAAAAATATTCCCAGGCAACATTTTATGATCATTAATATATTCTGCAAACTTGAGAAGGCTAGCTATAATATTTTTTTCATTAGAGCGGTAATGGTGAAATCTCTCTACACACTGCGGCTATCCAGTGGATACAATGATTTACTCAATAGTGAGAACCTGAAAGTAGCTATTGCTCAGCTATAGCATGACATAGAGGTCTGCAATTTCACTATGATATAACTGACCAAAAATTATGTGAATAACATATTTAAACAAAATACTCTAAATGTAATAGTTTTCAAGTTACAACTGATTTACTCAAGAGTGATAACCTCAAAGTAGCTATTACTCAGCTATGCAATGAGCTACATGTCTGAATTTTTACTATATTATAGCTGACCCAAAAGTAGGTAAACAACATATTTAAGCAAAATACTGTAAATTGTAAAAATTTTATTGTAATTTAACTTTTTATAAGTTAAATACTTACCTTATCCTCACTAGTGCTTACGTGTTAGCGGGAGCATACAAAAGACGACCAGACGAGAATATTATTTCAAAAAGAAATATTCTTGTCGGTAGCGGTACCAGTATGTATGCGCATGACCGCGCATGCGCCTGGTCCAGCATAACCCCTGTCAGCCTCACTTTTAATTTTGGGAGTCAATATGTTATATTGTAAACCAAAAAATATTGAAAATGTGGGGTTGGTAGGGCGGGAATCCGAATCTAGTGAGGATAAGGTAAGTATTTAACTTACAAAAAGTTAAATTGCAATAAAATTTTTACATTTTATTGCGTAAAATACCCTTACCTTATCCTCACTAGTGCTTGATTACAACCATACTGGTGGTGGGATTTCAATATTTTTGACACCAAAAGCAGGTATAATCTAACAATAAGCCAAAGTACGAGTATCAAGCACCATTGTGAGGATAAAGTACTAGACTATTTTACGCATAAATAGGTAATTGAACAAAATAACATTTATACTTATGTTATCTTTGTAAACTAACCTATAAAACTTGAATCCTCGGCCCTATCATCAGTTTGAGTTTTCAGTACACAGAAAAGCTGTTGTTCATCTTGCTTGAAAAAAGTAGTTGCTACACAATCAAACTTCCAACATCAACTTCAAACTTCCAACGGAAAGAAACAGAAATATTTACAAACATCTCCCTGGATGACCTGTAAATAGACAAAAATGTGTATAAATCTCACGACACAACTGTATGAACACAAAACAAGATGAAAAAGATCATAATCACAGAATTTAAGATATAGTTAAAACTAAGAGGAATACATACTATAGCTTAACTATATGCTGGGCTGAAACCACAGAACCCAATGAGTATTCTGACCCTTCTTTTGATTTCCAGGATACATCTTTGAGATAAAAATTCGTGAAAGTAGTATGTGATTTCCAAAAACATGCACCCAAAATCTGGTCAAGAGAGACTCCACCCTTAAAAGCCAATGAAGCAGCCATAGAGCGAACATCATGGGCTTTGACCCTAGATAATTTTTGAGTTTCAAGGTCAGACTCCTGATATGCCAGAATGACTGTTTGCTTTATCCAGGATGATATCGTAGCTCTTTGGATATCTCCTGAAAACCCACTTTTGAAGGAAATAAACAACAGGTGTTTACCCTCCCTAAGATCCTTTGTCTTATCAACATAATACCTCAAAGATCTGACTGGACATAAGGCCCTATCCTGAGATAAAGATGAGTCCAAAATTGGTTTCAAAGCCGGAATGACCACTGGTTGAACCACATTAGGACCATCCGAAGCCAACTGATTTTTGGACAGAAAAACTGATGAAGGAGCTACTGTAACCTCCTTCCAACCAGTCTTATGTTTGAGGGATTTGAATGTCCAAGCATGTACTTCACCCCTCCTTCTACCTGAAGTCAAGGTCATAAGAAACACCGTTTTGAAGGTTAGCAATTTCAAAGGAGCATCCTTCAGAGGTTCAAAAGGAGGCTTAGTTAATGCCAGAAGGACCAAAGATAAATCCCAAGAAGGTACACCTCTATCCTTCACTGGCCTGTCTCTATGAAAACTTGCAATCAGCCTATTTAGTTCAAAACTGTGACTGATTTCAATGCCTGCTGGTCCCAAATGGTCTGCTATTGCTGTTCTATAACCTACAATTGTAGTAGGTTTCAAATTTTTTCATTGAACAAATGAGTCAGAAAATCTGCTATTGTGGAAATAGATGGTTGTTTGAATTCCACCTGCTTCTCTTTACCCCATGATTCAAAAATGGACCACCTTGATTCATAAACCCTTCTGGATGATAATCTCTGAGGTGCCTTAATTCTCTCTGCCACTGTGCTTGAGAATTTTTGAGGTGACTTGGTCTCGAATCCAGATGCCAAACATGAAGGTTGAGATAAGGAAGATTTTGATGAATTCTCTGACTGAATGGTTGTTTCAGAAGATACTCCCAATGTGGAAGAAATAGTGGAGGTTTTGTGGAAAGGTCTATGAGATCCCAAAACCAGCTCATCCCTGGCCACCCTGGAGCTACCACAATCATTTGGCATGCATAAGTTCTCATTTTTTGAAGTACCTTCGGGATTAGAGCTATTGGACAATAAACATAACCGTCCATTGCCTCCCAAGAGATGTTCAATGCATCTACCGCCATTGCATTTGGATCTGGGACTGGAGACACATACAAAGGAAGTTTGTTGTTCATTTTGGTGGCAAACAAGTCTATCATTGGCCTGTGCCAAATTTGGCAAATCCTTTGAAAAATTTTGGGATGAGGAGACCATTCTGTCTGTATGACCTTGTCCCTGCGTGAGAGACTGTCTGCTATCACATTCAGACAGCCCTGGATGTGTCGAGCCCTCAGCAAAATTGCTCTGGGATGACAAAAAGCCATGAGACGCCATATCATGAGGCACATTTCGAGTGAATGGGTCCCCCCCTGTTTGTTGAGGTAGGCCACCACTGTTGAATTGTCGGAGGCCACCAAGACCCTCTTGTTCAAAAGATGGGTTTGAAAAGACCTTATTGCTAGAAACACTGCCTTTAGTTCCAGGATATTTATATGCAAATTTGCTTCTCTGTCCGACAACAGTTTCACTGACTGTCAGGTTTTCCAAATGTGCTCCCCAGCCCTTGATTGAAGCATCTGTAAACAGAAGGAGACTGTGCTCCTCTTGCATGTAGGAGACACCCTGTCAAGACATTTTTTTGATTTTTCCACCAAATGAGGTGTTTCTTCAAAATTTCCGAGCATGGGATGACCTTGTCCAATGATTGGGGATACTTCCAATGAGTTTTCAAGTACCATTGGAATGGCCGCATATGCAAACCTGCCCATTGGGACTGTTTTCTCTAGAGATGCTATTACCCCTATGAAAGACATTAGGATCCTGGGAATTGTTGTAACACTGTTGCTTAGACCCTCTATGGCACTTTTCAAAATTAGCCATTTTTTTCTGTGGGTAAGACCTCGCCCCTGACCAAGTCGAACCTGTAGCCCAGGAAATCGAATTTTTGAGTTGGTGTTAACTCCGATTTTTTGAAGATGATTACCCAACCTAGTTCCTGCACGAATTGGACAAGTTGTTTCGACTGCTCCATGCAAATCTGCTGTGTTGGAGCTCGCAACAGCCAGTCGTCTAAATACTGGTGGATGCGTATACCCATGTTCTGAAGCATTAGCTTCACTTCCTTGACTACACGAGTGAATTCGATTGGAGCCGTCGCAATGCCGAAGGGTAGTGCTCTGAATTGGAAGGAACGCCCACCTACATGAAACCGAAGAAGGTTTTGCGATCTTTGATGAATAGGGATGTGAAAATAAGCGTCTGTAAGGTCTACAGAAACTACCCACTCCCCCTTGCAAATTGAGTTTCTTATCACCTCCGCAGTTTCCATTTTGAATGTTGGGACCGTTAAGTGGCTGTTCAGTACACTGAGGTCTATTACTGGGCGCCATTTTTTGCCTGGCTTTGGCACCAAAAACAACCTGCTGTGAAATCCCAGAGTTGCAGACATCTTTACAGGAACTATCGCTTTTTTCTGTAACATTTGCTGTACACATTCTAAGAGGAAGTTCTGTTTTTGTTGATTGGCATAACCACTGAGAATTGTGGGATGTCGAGACAATTCGATTGGATCTCTTAAGATGATCTCGTCACCGTACTTTAGAATGTGTGCAACTCTGGCATGACAACTGTTTTCTAGCCATACCTTGTGAAATAACTGTAAACGGCCTCCAGGTGACAAATCTGCTTCTTTGATATAGTCATTTCCTTCTTCCACCACGACCTCCCCCTCTGGCGGATTGTGTGGGTTTGAATTGTGGCTTGCTGTCCTGTTGACCACGAAAAGAATTCTTTGAAGATGAATTTGGAAATGAAGCAGTATTGTAATCCGATCTTCCTTTCCTGGAGTTGAAAATGGGTTTGGAATCCATTTTCTGTCTTTTGGGCGATCGACTGCGCTCATATTTGTTCTCAACATTGTTTAAAACTGAAGGTGAGAATAAGTCAGTGGATGTAAAGCCAGATCTCCTCAATCTATTCCTATCATGTTCGTGTAGGTGAGGGGCTGAGAATTTCAAAATCGTATCTCTTCTAGCCAGTTGCATATTGCAGGACATTGTCATCGAGGCTTCAACCACTGCCTCAAGAGCCCTTTCAATGGAAGCTATTGTAGAATACTGCAGTTGAATGTATGATAACAGTTCCTCAATATCCTTACTGACACTGTCCTCCATATTCACCACACCAGCCTGTAAAATATCCTCCATATTGGAAGCACACTTTTCAAGAGCTCTAATAAAGTGACTCACACGAGCACATGCTCGCGTTTGACTGATTCCATGGTAGTGAATTGGCGAGTGGGTACAGAGATGTACGATGGAGCTGATGAAGATTTGGAGCAAATGGACTTGAAGGAATCCTGACATTTGGGTGCTGAAGTCGAAAATTCTGAAACTGTAGACCTGTAAAACTTCATGTTAGGTCTAGTGTAAGGTAGAAATGTATCTGTGTTGAAAGGCGCAGAGTGAAGTCTCTCCCCATTTTCAGATGGATTTCCTGCAACCTTCTTCTCTAACTCAATCCAACGTGAATTAATTTCATCCACTGGTGGTAAACACATGGGTAGTACTGCCTGCTTCTTTTTCCGGTCCTTAGAACCAAAAATCTTTGAGGGAACCTACTTAAATTCCTCTGGGGTTGACAGATCCAACAAACCCCTAATAGAGGCTAAAAATTGCCTGTAAGATGGGTCCTCAACTTCCTCATCTTTGGATGAAAGCCTATGATCCGAGTGTGGAGACTGAGAACGCGCTCGTTTGTGATGCGTTCTTTGCTCAGCCTGATCATTCCCCACTCCATGTTCGTCATCTTCTGTCGTAGCAAACACAGACCTTGATACAGATTCGTCACGGCTAACCTCACCATAAACCTCCTGTGTAGTTGCCTCTGTAGATTTGGTTTCTAAAACCTGAAGACAACCCTGCATAGCTTCTAGACGTGCTAGTATAAGCTGTAAGGGGTCATTGGAACTAGAAGATGAATTTGAAGTGGAAGGCACATTGGAAGACTTTTCCTTATTGGCGGAAGCCTGAGACGGTTGAATATCATCAACCCCTAACAGGGAATCTTCAACCTCTTTAGAGATTGCTTCTTTGGAAATTTTCTTCTTTTCATAAGCTTTCTTAGCTTTTAATTTTTTCCTTTGCTCAGCAGTGAACTGGAGGCAAACAAAACAGTCTTCTTCCTTAGAAGTTACACAAACGTCATCACCTTTATTCTTCTCTCTACAAGAGACACAGAAGCGATGGTGATCCCATTCATAAGCTGTATGGTGACAACCAACAGCCAGCTTCTGTCCCTTACTTTTAATCTGCTCTTCTGCCATAGTAGAATTCGCAGCAAACACGATTTGTTTACCATGTACACTCCCTGACGACCAAATTAAAAGTGAGGCTGACAGGGGTTATGCTGGACCAGGCGCATGAGCGGTCATGCGCATACATACTGGTACCGCTACCGACAAGAAAATTTCTTTTTGAAATAATATTCTCGTCTGGTCGTCTTTTGTATGCTCCCGCTAACACGTAAGCACTAGTGAGGATAAGGTAAGGGTATTTTACGCAATAAAAGCAATAGTTTTCAAGTTACAACTGATTTACTCAATAGTGAGAACCTGAAAATAGCTATTGCTCAGCTATGCCATGAGCTATAGGTCTGTAATTTCACTATGTTATAGCTGACCCAAAAGTAGGTGAACAACATATTTTAACAAAATACTCCAAATGCAATATTTTTCAAGTTACAACTGATTTACTCAACATACAGTACCTGAAAATAGCTATTGCTCAGTTGTGCCATGAGCTACAGGTCTGTAATTTCACTATGTTATAGCTGACCCAAAAGTAGCTGAATAACATATTTACACAAATTTCTGTAAATGCAATAGTTTTCAAGTTATAAATGATTTACTCAACAGTGATAACCTCAAAGTAGCTATTACTCAGCTATACCATGAGCTACAGGTCTGAAATTTTACTATGTTATAGCTGACCCCAAAATAGGTGAATAACATATTGAAACAAAATACTCTAAATGCAATAGTTTTCAAGTTATAAGTGATTTACTCAACAGTGATAACCTAAAAGTAGCTATTACTCAGCTATGCCATGAGCTACATGTCTGAAATTTTACTATGTTATAGCTGACCCAAAAGTAGGTGAACAACATATTTAAGCAAAATACTGTAAATGCAAGTTTTCAAGTTACAACTGATTTACTCAGTAGTGAGAACCTGAAAATAGCTATTGCTCAGCTATGCCATGAGCTATAGGTCTGTAATTTCACTATGTTATAGCTGACCCAAAAGTAGGTGAACAACATATTTTAACAAAATACTCCAAATGCAATATTTTTCAAGTTACAACTAATTTACTCAACATACAGTACCTGAAAATAGCTATTGCTCAGTTGTGCCATGAGCTACAGGTCTGTAATGTCACTATGTTATAGCTGACCCAAAAGTAGCTGAATAACATATTTACACAAATTTCTGTAAATGCAATAGTTTTCAAGTTATAAGTGATTTACTCAACAGTGATAACCTCAAAGTAGCTATTACTCAGCTATGCCATGAGCTACAGGTCTGAAATTTTACTATGTTATAGCTGACCCCAAAATAGGTGAATAACATATTGAAACAAAATACTCTAAATGCAATAGTTTTCAAGTTATAAGTGATTTACTCAACAGTGATAACCTAAAAGTAGCTATTACTCAGCTATGCCATGAGCTACATGTCTGAAATTTTACTATGTTATAGCTGACCCAAAAGTAGGTGAACAACATATTTAAGCAAAATACTGTAAATGCAAGTTTTCAAGTTACAACTGATTTACTCAGTAGTGAGAACCTGAAAATAGCTATTGCTCAGCTATGCCATGAGCTATAGGTCTGTAATTTCACTATGTTATAGCTGACCCAAAAGTAGGTGAACAACATATTTTAACAAAATACTCCAAATGCAATATTTTTCAAGTTACAACTAATTTACTCAACATACAGTACCTGAAAATAGCTATTGCTCAGTTGTGCCATGAGCTACAGGTCTGTAATGTCACTATGTTATAGCTGACCCAAAAGTAGCTGAATAACATATTTACACAAATTTCTGTAAATGCAATAGTTTTCAAGTTATAAGTGATTTACTCAACAGTGATAACCTCAAAGTAGCTATTACTCAGCTATGCCATGAGCTACAGATCTGAAATTTTACTATGTTATAGCTGACCCCAAAATAGGTGAATAACATATTGAAACAAAATACTCCAAATGCAATAGTTTTCAAGTTATAAGTGATTTACTGAACAGTGATAACCTAAAAGTAGCTATTACACAGCTATGCCATGAGCTACAGGTCTGAAATTTTACTATGTTATAGCTGACCCAAAAGTAGCTGAATAACATATTTATACGAAATTCTCTAAATGCAATAGTTTTCAAGTTACAAGTGATTTTACTCAAGATGGTAGTTACTGAAAAGCCCAAAAGTAGCTATTACTCACTTAGCTATTGAGACAGACACCCAAGTTACTCACCATGTTGTAGCTATGAAAAAAGTAGCTGAATAACATATTTTAACAAAATGCTCTAAATGCAACACTTTTCAAGTTATAAGTGATTTAGTGCATGATTTCATGAATTTTAATGCATTAAAAATTATTAAAAAATTTATTAAAAAAAACTAAGACAGATCCAGGTCTCATACTCACACAAGAGAATCTACCTCTGGCCTAGTACATATATGCAAGATATGAGAGAAATCCCTGCAATAGCCACTGAGAAAATTGTGATAAAGTGTTGAAATTTTCACACTTTTGGTGGGGGTACCTCCCTTGTAACGTCTCTAGCAAACAGACGAACAGACAGATTTGCATGCCTTGAACAATTTTTCATCCTCGATAGATAAGGTATCTTTTAGAAAAAACAGCATGTCTCTAGGCCTTGTAGTTTTGGAGAAGAAGTTGTTCACGTGGACACCTACGCCCACGCCGCAGAGTGACGACATAAAATTTGTGAATGAAAGCACAAGAAACAAAATTACTGCTCCATCTTGTGATTGGCCACATAACTGGAATGGCTAAAAAGTAAAAGTAAACCAAATGTTGTGGGACTGTCACTTGTGTAGAAATTACAGATTTAAAACGTCTATTATAAACAATAACCAACTAGACCTACGCATCAGATGCAAATTTGTATCCACCAGAAAAGACAACTCACCAAAGTCACTGAACCATCATTTGACCTTGAAGGAGGGGCCAAAGGTCAAATCTAACAACACCAGAGGATTCCCAGCCCACGATATCCTACAAGTTAGTGTCACATTGAAAACCTCTAGGATCAATAATAAGCGAGTTATAAGCACTTTTATTTTTGGCTGTCCTCGTTTGACCTTGAAGGAGGAGTCCAAGGCTAAATGTGACTATATCAAAAGATTCCCAGTCCATGATTTCCTATAAGTATGTTTCACACTGCAAACCTCTAGGATCAATAATAAGCAAGTTATAAACACTTTAAAGTTTGGCTGTCCTCGTTTGACCTAGAAGGAGGGGCTCAAGGTCAAATCTGAACACATCAAAAGATTCCCAATCCATGACTTCCTATAGGTTGGTTTCACATTGCAAACCTCTAGGACCAATAATAAGCGAGTTATAAGCACTTTTAAGTTTGGCTATCCTCTATCAAGGTCAAATCTGACCACATCAAAAGATTCCAAGCCCATGATTTCCTATAAGTTGGTTTCATATTGCAAATCTTTATGACCAATAATAAGCGAGTTATAAGCACTTTTAAGTTTGGATAGCCTTGTTTGACCTTAAAGGAGGGGTCCAAGGTCAAATCTGACCACATCAAAATATTCCAAGCCCATGATTTCCTATAGGTTGGTTTCACATTGTAAACCTCTAGGACTAATAATAAGTGAGTTATAAGCACTTTTAAGTTTGGCTATCCTTGTTTGACCTTGAAGGAGGGGCCCAATGTCAAATCTGACCACATCAAAAGATTCCAAGCCCATGATTTCCTATAAGTTGGTTTCACATTGCAAACCTCTAGGACTAATAAGAAGCAAGTTATAAGCACTTTTAAGTTTGGGTATCCTCGTTTGACCTTGAAGGAGGGGCCCAAGGTCAAATCTGACCACATCAAAAGATTCCAAGCCCATGATTTCCTGTAAGTTGGTTTTACATTGCAAACCTCTAGGACCAATAATAAGCGAGTAATAGGCACTTTTAAGTTTGGGTATCCTCGTTTGACCTTGAAGGAGGGGTCCAAGGTCAAATCTGACCACATCAAAAGATTCCCAGCCCATGATTTCCCTATAGGTTGGTTTTACATTGCAAATCTCTAGGACCAATAATAAGGGAGCGTAGTGAACGCTAAACCAAAGTATCCACCGGATGCTGGTGGATACAATAACTAATAACAAACCACAATGGATACAATCACAGTCAGCAAAACAGTTCATCCTCCCAAAGTCATAGTGTAAACTGAATGACTACTTTATGCACATTGCATCACAGCATCAAAGATGCCCATACCTCATAGCCTGGGGAAATAGCATTGGACACCATGAGATACAAAAAACTACAAATATAAGGAGTGTTTCAGAACAGAGGGTGCAAGTTATGTAAAGGTGCAGAAAAAAATAACACCTAAAAGAGAGAAAATCACAGAATATCAAAACAAAGCAATTCAGTAGCAAGATGACAGCATTAATTTCTGAACTAAAATTTATGAAGCTCTAAAATGTAGTAACTGATCTGATCTATAAATGGAGATGGCACACTCACATAAAGGTAGATTAATAATCAGTTGCAGCAATCCATATAGGCTTGTTTAGTGGAAAAAAGTCTCAATTATGGTGGTACAAATATAGTCTGGCAGAACCAAGTTCAAAGGTCAAACCATGATGCTGCACATCAGCATTCTAAAATCAATGTACCTCCCAATTATCAACATCCAACATGTTACAGTTTCTAAGATATAGCCCAGAAACATCATTTTAAGGATCAAGGTCACTAAAAATTGCAAATTTATTAAGTAAATTAAATTTTTGTAAGTTAATACCTTGCCTAATGCACAATTAGCTATATTGCCGGGGCAAGGCCGGCCTTGCCAAATGCCAGAAAAAGACATTTTTCCACCAGCAGGTTGGGCTAGGTTGCCCCCATTGACTAAATGGCTTACAGTACTTCCTTCCTTGCTGGAGAATGTGACATCATTGTATCTTGTCATTCTTCTATCATTAAGATGACCCGAAATAAGAAAAGTGTGGGGTCAGATGGCAGGGCCTCTCTTGTACATTAGGTATGGTATTAACTTATACCAGTGATTTAAGAAATAACTCAAAGACATTAGTGGTCTTAGACGGACTGGTCAGCTTTGAGTGATTTATTCAGAGTTGGGGCAGGGGCAGGAACAACCACTGGGGCCACACATTCTGTACCCTCTTTGGCCAGGTGATTATTCAAAAGAAAGCTGGATGAGGGGTAGGGTAGCGAAACACCTTAGTCTGTCTGGTGTCTGATGTTTTTGTTGGGCCAAGCATGGATCTCACTCTTGTACTTGCCAGGACCCCAGAACTAACAAGAAGAAAGTCTTGAAGGTCAAGTGCTTCAAGGAGGCCTCTTTAAGGAGGAAGTCCGCTGTGGATTTGAAAGGTGGTGCCCCGAAGTCTACCTGATTACTTTGGCACCAGTTTGTTTCGCTTCATTGACTGATCTAGTTGAGCCTCTTTGAGGAGCATCAATTTGTGCTACCACTGCTTCAGAGAAGCCTTCCTCCTTGATAGCTGGGGCTCTAGGAGCCAGGCATGGAGATTTAGGTTCAACAGATTGTTGTGTGAAATGTAACTGAATGGTTGAATCAGCAGCTTGGGCAGGTACTAAGGGATTTGGCTTAACAGAGCTACCAGATTCCAGAACCAGGGCATGTTGGGCCACCCTGGAGCAATCAGGATGATCCTCCTACATGTGTAATTCCTTAGTTTTGCCACCACCCTGCCCAGAATAGCTACTGGTGGAAAGGCATATGGGTCAAGATCCTCCCAAGGAAGACTGTATGCATCTACTGCCAAGGCTAGGGAGTCTGGAACTGGTGAGGCAGCTTGTTGTTGAACCTCGTTGCAAAAAGGTCTCCTTGAGGTTGATGCCACTGGGTGCATATCAATTGGAAGATTTGAAGGAGAGACCAATCTGTCTGAATAATCTGGCCTAGTCTGGATAGCTTGTCTGCTACCACATTCAGCCAGCCCGGAGTGTGTTGGGCTTTGAGTGTCACGTGATTCTTGCAGCACCAGGTCAGGATTCGCCACAGTAGGGCACACAGTGGGCCCGACCTCATGTCTCCTTCCTTATTTATGTAGGCAACAACTGTAGTGTTGTCTGTTGCTATGAGTACAATCTTGGTTGAACAGAGGTCTTGGAACTCTTTTAGGGCCAGAAAGACCACCTTTAGTTCCAGGGAGTTTATATGCAACTTGCTTTCTTGTAGGGACCAAGTCCCTCATGCTGTGAGATCTCCCAAGTCAGAGCCCCAGCCTTCTCTTGAGGCATCTGTAAAGATGTGAAGAGCATGGCTGAGTGGGTGTAGTGGCTGACCTTGGAGGACATTGGCTTCTTGACCCCACCATTTTAGATGTGGATAGAGAGATCTTGGGTTCAGGATCACCTTTTCCTAGGATTCTGGGATCCTCCAGTGAATTTTCAGGTGCCACTGAATCAGCCTCATATGGGGCTGACTTAGGTGGACTTGTTTCTCTGTAGTTGTCAATTGGATAGCTGTCATCAGGAACATGAGCTTCTACTTGTGAAGGGCCTACCAGGTAGGGCCTGAGATAAGCTTCTGAATTTTCAAGTTTAAGGTCTGCCAGCATTCTAGAGTGGGTCTGACCTTGTCCTCCTTTAGGTTGAACTGGTAACCTATGAAATTTAGACAGACCAAACAGTAGAGCTTTTAATTGCCTGTCTGCAAGGAAGTCCTTATGCTCTCTGGTATCTTCATTTTGAATTTCTCTTACTTCAGATACACATATTTGTTCAGTGAGTTCAGATCTAGAATAGGTCTCCATTTGTTGGGTTTTGGAACCAAGAAAAGTCTGTTGAAGAAAGCCAGAGATGTCTGATTTTTTTACCTTTTCTACTGTATTCTTTAGCATAAGTGCATGTAATGCCTCCATCAGGTAGCTGTTCCTGAGGGGATGTACATAGCCTCTTATGATTATTGGAGACCTGGTCAAAATTGGTAGGTTCTCGAAGGGGAGGGTGTAGCCTTCCATGGGGATTCTTATGACCTTCGGACTGGCCCATGTTTTCCAAAACTAGTTCAATCTGGCCCCTAGAAGCAGATTTTGAGCAACAGTGTGGACACTGGTTACAGGTTGAACAGAAGACAAGTGATCTACACAGGAACAACTTTCACATATTTTATTGCTTATACAATGGGTCTTATGTCTTTCTTTTGTGGCTGCCTGGTGACAAAAGGTACATGACTTACAGCAATACAATTTACATTTAAAGTCTGGCAATTTACAAGACTATTCACAAGAGTCTCTTTTCTTCCAGCTGTCTCTACAAGACCCCTCTGGGTTACACAGTAATTGTCATTTGCAAGAACTCTGACCCTTGGCCATTTGCTGTGAGTAGTTGCATCGACCTCATCTACTCTGACCATGAGAGCTGAGCAATTTCAAGGCAGGTGGTGCGAATTTCCAGCCGGTGTCCCATGCAGGTCTTAGAGACTGAGAGTAGAGATGAAACTGGGTCATTTTCTGTGCGATGCTCTGGAATAATGCCTCCTCAGCTTTCTGGATGACACTGTCTGAAAACAGAGAGCCTTTTTTTTTTTTTTTTTTTTTTTTTTTTTTTTTTTTTTATTTATTTTTTTTTTTTTTAAAGCTTCCACCACTTGTATTTTGAATATTGTTTAACACTGAGACTTTAACTTCTTTAAATGTTATTTTATGCAAGAACTCCTGTTCAGTGTATATTTTTTTTATGTATAGCTGCAGTCTATGAAAGTTTGAAATCGTTTTTTTCTTTGTACAGTCGAAAATGTAATGCTTTGTGATTATTAGATATTACTTGAAGCTTGTTTTTTGTTCCATTCTCCCAATAAAATATTTTCTGATATTATGCTAAGTTCTCCAATTTGGTTAATAGAGCTGAAATGCATTATATCCGCCCATAGTTTTTTTACATGTTCAGAGGTAACAAACAGATGTTTGATACTTTCTCCTGATTGCTGACAAAGTCTACATATGTTGCTAGCACATTTACCCATTTTTTTCCTTAGTGATTGTGTTCCTAGAATTCTAAATATAGTTCTATACTGGAACCAAATCAGGTTGTTATCTTGTATTGTACTAAAACAGTTTTTGAATATTTTTGACCAGTCTTTTCCTGTTATCACCACATTAAGTTTCTGATCCCACTTTTTTGAGAGACTTTCATTTAGGTCCTTATTTACATCTGTGAGGACTTTTCGAAAATTTTTTGTACCCTTTAAGTGTGTCCCTATGGCTAGAGCATTTGATGGGTATATAGGCCCATATTGAGAAAACAGAGAGCCTAGGTGGATGGGTGCAGTCCTGACAGCAGCCAGAGTATCATGTTTAATCCCAGACTTTAAATGATCTAGATAGCTGTCATGCCTGGCAAAGGTAATGTTGGCCATATGAATGAACACAAAGTCTGATATTCATAAGTCCTGCATAGTCCTGGCCATAGCAAAGGTGATGCTCTCGTTAAAGTTCATGAGATGGTTCAGTTCCTTGGTCGCTTCCTGGGGTTTCAAAGAGGACTTGCCTTTGGCCTTATTGTCTCTTATCACCTTTAGGTGAGCAGCAATGTTTCCCTGCACCCTTATGAGGCAGCAACTAAAGCTGTCTACCTGGTTGCAGATGAACGAAGACTCTCTGGCTGACCTCTCCCACTTCCTAAGGGTGTCCTGAGAGATAGGCCAGGAAGATGGTTGTATTAGTGAGACTGGAAGCCTTGGCAATTCTGCTGTAGGAACTGTTGTGGCTTGCGGGTTTGTTGTAGCAGTGGTGACATTACATCCAGAAGTGTCACTTCTTCTCTGAGTGGATGTCATACCAAAGACTCTGTGACCGGGTTATCTTGACAAACTGGTCCCTGGACAGTCCACTTCTTTCTGAACTCCTGGAGGGGTAACCCTCGACAACAATAAGGTTCAGTTTGTCCATTTTGCAACATAGCCACTCATCTACAGATAGCTTCACTGATATCTTGCTGGTTGGGGGTTGTCATCACTAGCAGAGGAAGCTGAGTCAAATTCAAGTACTTCATGCATGATATAAAAGACCTGACACTCCTCTCAACACTCTCTCCATAGTTCTGTTCTTTTCTGCTGATTCAGGTCTTGGCTGGGTATACCAGACTTGTGAACTTCACCCTTCTCTTCTGCAAAGCAAATAGGTGATAAGTGACCAGTTGGCTGCAGGACCATATCAGTCTCAGAGTTCAGTTCTTGGTATGAAGACTGACCATTAGCTGAGGTAGTTTGGCCAGTATCCGAGGTAGAAGGTAATTTCTTCTCAATGACAGGAGGCTAGTTGGTGTGTACTGTACTACTCAGACCAGTGGTGGTAGAAAAGGCCAGTCTGAAGTGATTTCACCAGTAGAAGGCTGCTGGACCGGTGAAACAACAAAATGAAAGGTAGGCTGACTGGTAGGTTGAGCTGTCTGAGGCTGACCAGTAGGTTGATCCATTTGAGACTTTACCCGTATAAGAGCTTCCAAGCGAGATAACCTTTTGCTACATTTACTGTCCAATGCCTCCCTCCATATCTTCCTTGAAAATGGCTTTAGTTGAAGTAGATTTCTTATCTTTGGCATTGCTGTCTTTGGCAGGTGGAACTGCCTTGTCTGACACTGTCTCTATTTCCTGACACTTTGCTATCGACCTGGGACCAGGACACTGCCTACATCTACTAGGGAGGGATTAGCCATCGAGTGTTTCTTGACATATTTGTTTACTTTCCTACCTTTATATATAGGTGTTGATAGTTATTGTAGCTGGTCAGCAGTTATATGATTACAGTACTTACAGTTCTGTATGCTCACACAAATGTCCTGTCCTTTTTCATGACTACGAGCACACCTACAGTGCTGGTTGAAGGCGGCCATCACATGTTCACAAGAGCTCCACTTTTGTCCTGGGGATAACATGATTTGTCTTTTAACTTCCTGCATCAACAAAATCGGTGATAAGTGACCAGTTGGCTGCAGGACCATATCAGTCTCAGAGTTCAGTTCTTCGTATGAAGACTGACCATTCAACAGTGCTGGTTGAAGGCGGCCATCACATGTTCACAAGAGCTCCACTTTTGTCCTGGGGATAACATGATTTGTCTTTTAACTTCCTGCATCAACAAAATCACACAAAATGTATTCCACCAGAAGTATTTTATGAAAATTCTTGGAATTTTAAGAGCTTTACAAATAAGTCTACACTGCACATGCGCCATATGAAAGAGATGCTACGACGTCACATTCTCTAGCCAGGAAGGAACTACTGCACATTACCTAGTGAATTGGGGCGACCTTGCAAGTGGAGACACAAAAATTTTTTTTCTTGCGTTTGGCGGGACCGGTTTGTGCTGGCAATAATTAGCTAATTTTCCATTAGGTGAGATGTATTAATGCAATAAAAAGGTAAAATCACGGTTACACAATGACATTGCACACCTACATGTCCTAACCATTATCCAAGTAAGGTCAAAGGTCAAATCAAACTCATACCATGACATTGCACACCTATACGTCCAAACCAATATCCAAACAATGTATCAACTAAGGCCCAGACAATCTTTCAGAGTCAAGGTCATGACAGCTAGGTGAAACTGCACACCTACATCCCCAAACAATGTCCCTGTCAAGTATCACCTTCCTATACCTTATGGTTTTTGTGACATAGTCTGGAAAATATTTCAATAGTCTTGGTCATTGCTGCAACGTCAAATGTTAAATTAAGGTCACACAATGATGCTGCAAAGCCTACAACCCAAACCAATGTTCCTAAAATATGTCCCACTCATCATTTCTGAAAGCCTGCCCTGTAGCTGTGAGTACCTGAACTTGTGTTCTTGCAGGCTTTGATGTAGGTGTTCCTCTATGTTGGACAAGTCCTTGTTTAACTTGATCACATTGGGGTCTGGGTCCATGTCATCTATGGCTCCACTGTAGTTAGACTGTATAAGCAATTAATAACGTGTTTAAAAGTAATTAAGTCCGACATTGTACATTATCAAAAATTCAAATCAGTATGCATGAAAAGTAACAACACACATGACTTGTAGAATACAAAATCACAAGAATGGTACCAGTATTGAAATTTAAGTACACACATAGAAGAGTATGGCCAATATCCAATATACAGACACAAAAGAACTATTGTTTATATTCAAAAGACATTTTTACAATTTAACATTATAACACTGTATCAAGTAATTAAATCTGAATCTACCATACAGTGGACAGATACCTTTTAACCAAAAAGACTCACATGAGAATAGAAATCCATCATGTAGTTTTGGAGTGACTGTCCATCAATAAGAAAACTTGAAAACCACACAAGCACACCCACACACAGAATGCATTTTATAATTTCCATCAATCTGGCCACGTGATTGGTATGTTAAAGAAGCTTGTTCACTACAACTGAATATTCCTTGTAATAAGTGAGTCACAAATTCAAATGTGTTACATGTTTGGGGAAGTTGAAATGTGTTACATGTTTGGGGAAGTTGAAATGGGTTACCTGTTTGGGGAAGCTGAAATGTGTTACCTGTTTGGGGAAGTTGAAATGTGTTATCTATTTGGGGAAGTTGAAATGGGTTACCTGTTTGTGGAAATTGAAATGTGTTACCTGTTTGGGGAAATTGAAATGTGTTACCTGTTTGGGGAAGTTGAAATATGTTACCTGTTTAGGGAGGTTGAAATTTGTTACCTGTTTGGGGAAGTTGAAATGTGTTACCTGTTTTGGGGAAGTTGAAATGTGTTACCTGTTTTGAGAAGTTGAAATGTGGTTACCTGTTTGGAGAAGTTGAAATGGGTTACCTGTTTGGGGCAGTTGAAATGGGTTACCTGTTTGGGGAAGTTGAAATGTGTTACCTGTTTGGGGAAATTCAAATGTGTTACCTGTTCGGGGAAGTTGAAAGGGTTACCTGTTTGGGGAAATTGAAATGTGTTACTTGTTTTGGGGAAGTTGAAATGTGTTACCTGTTTGGGGAAATTGAAATGTGTTACCTGTTTGGGGAAATTGAAATGTGTTACCTGTTTTGGGGAAGTTGAAATGTGTTACCTGTTTGGGGAAATTGAAATGTGTTACCTCCTGGGGAACTTGAAATGTGTTACCTGTTTGGGAAGTGGCAGCAGATGGAAGAAGCAGTGGACACGCACTTCCAGGTGTAAGACCAGCAGACACAGGTCTCCCAGGTCCTGGAAGTCTTGGGACAGCTCCCTCAGAGTCCTGTAACACATACAGCCCCAGTACAAACGTGCAGGTTTTATGTGGCTCATTGAAACTGAGAAGTACTTTGAACAGATCTGCCTGTAGAAAGATGGGTGAAATTGCAAATTTTAATTAGTAAATTAAATTTTTATTAGTTAATACCTTACCTACCAGACGATAGCTATAGTCCGGCGCCAGCCGGTCCCGCCAAACGAAAGAAAAAGACGTCCCGGGTTTCACCCCCGGCAGGACCAGCACACTACAATCCACTCGCCAGGTGGCCTAGTTCCTGCCTCACTCACCAGAGGGACGTGACGTCATAGCATCTTTTTCGTCCCTAAGATTGAATGATGAGGCTGGAAGCGGGGAAGGCCGGGTGGGAGTTTCCCGTCTGGTAGGTAAGGTATTAACTAATAAAAATTTAATTTACTAATTAAAATTTGCAATTTCATTGCGTTAAAACATCTTACCTACCAGACGATAGCTAGAATAACTACCCAGTGGAAGGAGGGCAGCCTTCTGAGGATTGGAGAGAACTCTTATATTATACCTAGGTGTGAGGTTCTAGTCCTTTGAGGAGACATGTTAGTCTCAAGGGTATCTAGACCTACCTGCCCCCCCCCCCCTTTTTTGACTGCTCTGAGGGGAGGAAGAGAGCAAGAGTTCAAGTCCATGATTCCCACGGTTAACCTGGAAGAGTAGGGAAAGTCCTATACCCAGAGAATTACTCTGAAGTAAAAAACTTTGAGAAGCCAAGGCATAGGCTAAAAGTGAGCCTGCACCTAAAACTAACTAGTATGTACACTATATATAATTATATACAAAGAAGCTTAGGGGACTAGTGGTGGATCTGCTGGGCCGCCACCACAGGACCCAAGTGAAAAAGCTCCTTATCTGCCCAGGCAACATCCTTAAGGTAAAACTGTGTAAAGGTGTTGTGGGACTTCCAGTGGCATGCTGCTAGAATCTGGTCCAGAGATATGCCACCTTGAAAGGCTTTGGAGGCCGCAAAGGCCCTAACATCATGGGCCTTGACCTGATGTAAGGTCAAGGACTCTTGGTCAGAGAGATCATAACACAACACTACTGTTTGTTTGATCCAGGACGAGATAGTGGCAGGAGAGATGTCCCTGTCAAAACCTTGTTTGAATGAAACAAAAACTAACTCCTTTCCCGTTCTTAGGTCCTGTGTTTTGTCCAGGTAGTAGCGAAGAGCCCGAACGGGGCAAAGGGATCTGTCTTCCTTTAAAGACTTATCCAGAGTGGGGGCTAAGGCCGGGATGACCACAGGGGCCACGCACTCTGGTCCCTCTTTTGCCAAGTGATTTTTCGCCAAGAAGCTTGGTGATGGGTAGAGGGAAACTTTGGACCAATCAGCTTGGTGTCTGATATTTTTGTTTAACCAAGCGTGTATCTCACTTCTGCGTTTTCCTGAAGCCAGGGCTAGGAGAAAAACAGTTTTGAAAGTAAGGTGTTTCAGAGAAGCCTTTCTGAGGGGTTCAAACGGTGCTTTTGTAAGCTGGTGTAAAACTAGGGAGAGGTTCCAAGCAGGAACCCCCCTGCGTCCTTTGGGTCTATCCCTGTGAAAACTGTCTAACAGTCTAGTCAAATTGTCATCCTTGCCGACATTAATCGAGGTATTTCCCAGTTTGTCTGCAATGGCTGACCTGTAACCGTCAATAGTGCTGGGCTGGAGATTTTTCTCCTGGAAAAGGTGCAGGAGGAAATCTGCTATTTGTTTTATAGATGGGTTCCTGAAGTCCACCTGACTTGTTTCGCACCATCTGATAAAAACGGCCCACTTCGCTTCGTAGACTGTTCTGGTTGAACGTCTTTGAGGCGCCTCAATTCTTGACACCACTGGGCTAGAGAACCCCTGCTCCTTGATTGTCTGGGCTCTAGGAGCCAGGCATGGAGATTTAGGTTTGTCAGATCCCTGTGACGTGCCTTGTTGGGTCACTAGATCTGGATGGTGTGGAAGACATAGAGGAACCCTCGCAGACAGTTCCACTAGGTCCCAAAACCAAGGCATGTTGGGCCATCCCGGGGCAATCAGGATTGCTCTGCGATACCAGTGATCTGACAGCTTGCTGACCACCTTCCCCATCAGAGACACTGGGGGAAAGAGGTACATGTCCAGGTCCTCCCAGGACAATGTCAGAGCATCCACTGACCAGGCCTTTGGGTCTGGAATTGGGGACACAAATTGAACTAGCTTGCAGTTGTACCTTGTTGCAAACATGTCCACTAGGGGAGAATGCCAGGTTTGACAAAGGAGGTCGAAGGTCTCTTGATGGAGGGACCACTCCGTCTGAATGACCTGCCTTTGGCGAGACAATTTGTCTGCAATTACATTCAGACGGCCTGGAATGTGTCTGGCCTTCAGTACTATTTGATTGAGGCTGCACCAACATAGGAGCCACCAAAGAAGGGCACAGAGTGAGCCTGACCTCATACCTCCTTCCTTGTTGATGTATGCTACAACCGTAGTGTTGTCTGTGGCAATCAGGACGACCTTTCCTTGCACTAAATGTTGGAATCTTTTTAGTGCTAACAACACGGCTTTTAGTTCTAAGAAGTTTATGTGCAACTTGCTTTCGGGCACTGACCAAGTACCGCTTGCTGTGAAGTCGCCTAAGTGAGCACCCCAGCCTTCTTTTGAGGCGTCTGTAAAGATTTGAACTGCGTGTCGCAGGGGGTGTAAGGGCTGACCCTTTAGGACATTTTCCTCTTGGGTCCACCACTGCAGGTACTGGTGGAGAGACCTCGGAATTGGGATCTCCTTTTCCAGAGATTCTGGGACTCTCCAGTGCTTCTTGAGGTGCCACTGAATAGGTCTCATGTGCAGTCTGCCTAGGGGCACCTGTTTTTCTGTCGCAGTGAGAAGACCTATAAGAGACATGAAAGTTCTCACTCGGCAATATCTGGTCTGTAAAAGCACTGTTATCTTTTGTTGAAGGGCTTCCCAACGGTTTTGAGTAGGCCTGACTACTCCGTTGAGTAGGTCGTACTGGTAGCCTACGAAGTCGAAGACTTGCTGGGGTTCCAGTTCTGACTTTTGCATGTTTACCATCCAGCCCAACTCCTGGCAAAGGGCTAGGAGGGACTGGGTTCCCTGGTGGCAAGATTCTTTGGTAGGGGCTCGAATCAACCAGTCGTCTAGGTACTGGTGGATTCTTATACCCTGTGACTGAGCCATTAACTTGACCTCTTTGACCACACCAGTGAACTCCATGGGAGCTGTTGACAGGCCAAAGGGAAGTGCCCGAAACTGGTACGACTGGTTCTGAAAGTGGAACCTGAGGAATTTTCGGGATGTGAAGTGAATTGGAATGTGAAAGTAGGCGTCGCTGAAATCTAGCGATGTCACCCACTCCTCTTGTTGTAGAGAGGTCCGGATTGTCTCTGGAGTCTCCATTTTGAATGTTTTTACGCATAAAAACTTATTTAGAGTACTGAGATCCAAGATCGGCCGCCACTTGTGGTTCGGCTTTGGGACAATGAACAGTCTGTTGAAAAAGGCTAGTGAGGTTTGAACCCTGACCCTCTCTACTGCCTTTTTCTCGATCAGAGCTTGTACAGCTTCTTGCAAGTGGGAGTCTCTGATGGGGTTTGCATAGCCACTTATTATCAGGGGATCCCTTACCAAGGGAGGTCTGACTTTGAAGGGGAGAACATAACCCTCCTTTAAAATGGACACTACTTTGGGGTTTGCACCTTTGTGAGCCCATATTTCCCAAAAACTCTGAAGACGTCCCCCCACTGGTTGGACACTTGCAACATTGGGGACATTTGGAACATTTGGAGCAGAAACAAAGTGACCGACAAAAGAAGCACTTTTCACACACTTTATTTGACTTTTGATCTTTGATTTTGGCCTTACGTCTTTCTTTTGTGACTGCCACCTTGTTACAGTAGGTACACGACATACAACATGATAAGAAACATTTGTTGGAACAGATACAAAAGAGTTTCTTGTTACGACACTTTTCACAGAACTGACTGGCCGGGCCACCGGCACCGGACTTGACTTGCAGTAATTGTCATTTATACTGTGTCTTCTCATGAGCCATCTTGGTACCACGTCCGGGCTGACCACCCCGGCCTCTGCCCCGGCCTCTATTGCGGGAACCAAATGCTTTCCAAGCTGGTAGTTCCTTTCCGGCTTGAGAAGTTGTTTTAGCAGTGTCTTGAGGTTTCCAACCAGTACTGTAGGGTTGGTATCTCTGTTTTCTGCCTCTACCGGCGAACCCCCCGCGGCCCGGGCCGGGCTGGGAAGTACGTCGGGAAGCTTCTAATTGATTTATTTCATCCTCAGCTTTTCTAATAGCAGCATCTGGAAATAACCCATATCCATTCAGGGGGTAATTTCTCAAGGAATTGAAAGTATCTGGTTTAATCCCCGGTTTCACAGCTTCCAAGTATGAATCCCTACGGAGTAGGGTCAAATTCGCCATCTGCACAAATGTAAAGTCTGCCAAATGTTGTAGAGATTTACCCATGGCGAAACTGACATTCTGGTTAAATGAGGATAAATATAAAAGTTCATCCAATGCACCTTGAGCTTTGACAGAGGACTTGCCTTTCTTAAGTTCACTTTGTAAAATATGCAATTGTTCTTGGAAGGCATCCTGTATTTTGGTAATACAGCGATTAAACCCCGCTGACTGGTTGCAAATATATGAAGACTCTTTTGCTGCTTTCTCCCACTTACGCATAGTGTCTTGTGATAGTGGGCGGGATGGAGGCTGAGGAGATGTAGAAGATATGGTTGAAATCCTGGGGAATGAACTATTGATCTTCGCCGCATCATTTGGCCAAGAATTCACCGATTTACCCGGCCTAGTTGGATCTGTAGGCTCCGCCGGGTGTATCCCATACCATCTGTTCTGGGATTTGGGGGGTCTGAGGAATTGGTCCACATGCAGGCCACCTGGATCACTAGACTTTGAAGGATATCCTTCTATCAGTACAAGGTTTAGAGTTTCTAGTTTTCGGCACAACCAATCTTCCGGTGGAAGATCCACAGAAATCTTGCCCACAGGCTGAGAACGGTGACCTGCCCAAGGATTATCAGTGCGGGATTGCGGAGAAAACTCCAGGTCAGGAATGTGTGTCCATCCCATGAACGCGCGGACGCCTCTCACAGTCTCGCGGTAATTTTGATCTTCACTGAGGACCCGGTCCGGGTCTGAGGTTTCCAAGTCTGGGGATTCCTCTGCGTCAGATAACTCACCCTCTTCAAATGTTTCCTGAGGATTGACATCGCGGAAGGTGACCGGCCCGGAGCCGGAAGAAGGTTGTTGAAATGCAGATTGAGAGGAAGCAGACATAGCAGCTGACGAAACAGTAGCCACCGGAGCAGGGTGTTTAAACATAGGTTCTGCTTCCGGGTAGAGGTTTTGAAGTGGAGATTGTCTGTCAGCAAAGGAAACATCCTGATCTCTAGGCTCATCCGGGCCAACAGCCGGGCCGGCTGGGCCGGAAGAAGCCGAAGTAGAGACAAAAAAGGGTGTCTGGGAAAGAGCACCTGCTGGAGCAGCATGAGAGACCGGTACTTTGACTGGAGAAAATGTTGGATTTTGTTGCACAGAAGGTGAGGAGCGATGTCCTAAAGTAATAAGTGCCTCAAGCCTGGCCATACGAGTGGCCCACTTTTCGTCCAGTTCTTGAAGATCTTTCTTAAACTGAGGCACAGGAAGGGACAAATCCAGAGCAGAAGAAACAGAAACAGCAGGTTCTTGTTCTGGCTGGGTATCAAGTACTACCACAGAAGACGGATCGACTAACACCTCCTTTGCTTTAGCCTTTTCCTTTCTGAGTTTAGAAAGGTAGGAGTACTTAACTTGAGCACTTGCTCCGGGGTAAGGACACTGCAAAAGTCACACTGCAGATTTTGAACACAAGGGTCATCCCCCTGTCCTTTCTCGCGACAACGCGCACACCTACTATGTTTGTCAAATGAAGCCATAATATGGCCACACGCACCCTTTTTCTGTCCTGGAGATGCCATGATAGAAAAGTCAACTAATGGCAACAATTCCGACACAAATTAAACAGATATAACACAAATATAAAACCAAAAGGTTCACAGATAAAAATCCACAACTTTAAATATCGCGCCAAACGAAAAAGATGCTATGACGTCACGTCCCTCTGGCGAGTGAGGCAGGAACTAGGCCACCTGGCGAGTGGATTGTAGTGTGCCGGTCCTGCCGGGGGTGAAACCCGGGACGTCTTTTTCTTTCGTTTGGCGGGACCGGCTGGTGCCGGACTATAGCTATCGTCTGGTAGGTAAGATGTATTAACGCAATGAAATTGTAAATTTTAATTACTTAAATGTAGCTTTTATAAGCTACAAGCTTACCATGTGGGACTTAATGCTGTTCTCGGGTTGCAACACCCCGGGCCAACGTCTTAGAAAAAAAGACAGTTCTTGTTAGCCACCGGATACACTGCTAGTTGTCGTCACGTGATAACCTCTGACCTCTCGCCCTACTTTCTCGTTGAAATTTTCTAAAACCTACCCCTCAGCTGTAAACAGCGGGGAGGCAGGGTGGGACTCTTCTAAGTCCCACATGGTAAGCTTGTAGCTTATAAAAGCTACATTTAAGTAATTAAAATTTACAATTTTATTACGCTACAATAGCTTACCATGTGGGACTTAATGCTGAATTCAACCGCCCGGTGGCGGGATTACAGCTGAGACTGGAAGATATGTCATTTTTTTCTAAGATTTTGAATTAATATGTATAGAATAGTGCCAGAAATACCAGTCTGAGTCCCATTTACAGTGCCCAGATCCCGAAGACCGGGCCTGTAACGAGCCAAAAACCTAAATAAAATGAGAGACAGTGCTGAAACTGTCTAGATGTTTGATTGTAGGACGGAAGTGCAGCAGTGCTCACTTTGAGGTCTAAGGGTCTTTGAGGCCCCTTCACTAGTGACTGACCAACCCATGGTTGGACATCTCATAAATTTTTACAACCTGAATATGAGATTAATGACAACTAAATAAGTCCTTAATAGAAGTTACTTGATAACTGAAAAACAAAAATGACCTTACCTGTAACATCTTGAAGGTAAAGGAATACCTAGATCCTGGGAGAGACTCCTGAAGACTTGGTTGTAGCGGATGTGCCCCCCCCCCCCCTTTTTTCTTTCCGAGGACAACTGGTCTGAGGGGAAGGATCTAGGACTTGTTGTGCCGCCACTACGGGTCCCAGATACATATTGTTGTCGGTGTCCGACCAAGTAAGGTCTTTTAGGTAAAAATTTGTAAATGTGTTGTGAGGTTTCCAGTGACAGGCTTGCATGATTTGGTCCACCGATACCCCACTGTAAAAGGCCTTAGAGGCCGCGAAGGCCCGGATGTCATGCGCTTTGACTTGGACCAAGTCCAAGCCTTGTTGATCTGCTTGTTTGTAACAAAGTAGGATGGTTTGTTTCAACCATGAAGAGAGAGTAGCGGGTCTGATGTCTGAGGTATGTCCTTTCTTAAAGGAGATGAAAAGGAGAGAAGGAGACCCTCTCAGGTCTTTTGTTCGGTCCAAATAAAACCTCAGGGCCCGCACGGGACACAGGGTCCTGTCTTCTTTAAATTGTCTATCTACAATGGTAGTCAAAGCAGGAATAGTCACCGGAGATACACTTTGAGAACCTTCTCTTGCTAGTTGGTTTTTGGCTATGAAATCAGAAGAAGGGAACAAGGCAACCTTTTCCCATTGGCCTAGATTAGATACTTGTTTGCGACCCAGGCATGGATTTCGCTGCGGCGCTTGCCGGAGGCTAAAGCTAGCAAGAAAGCAGTTTTAGAGTAAGATGTTTGAGGTCTGTGTCTTTCATGGGCTCAAATGGTGCTTTTGTGAGCTCGTTGAGGACAACAGAAAGGTTCCACTTGGGTAAATTTCTGGAACTTTTGGGACGATCCCTGTGAAAACTGGAGAGTAATCTATGAAGGTCTGCATTGTGTGCAACATGTTGGGTGTCAACGATTGCAGTCCTGTAACCATCAAAGGTCGAGGGGCGCCTGTTTAGGTTTTGGTACAGGTACATGAAAAAATCTGAGATTTGTTTCACAGATGGAGTGGAGAAATCCACCGAATTTTCTCTGCACCATTTTTCAAATAGGGCCCACTTTGACTTGTAGATGGTCCTTGTTGAAGACCACTGAGGGGCAGCAATTCTCTCTGCCACCTCCACAGAGAAGCCTTGTTCTTGGAGTTGTCCGCTCCTAGACACCAGGCGTGGAGGTTCAGGTGCTGGGGGTTGTTGTGGAACACATACCTGTGGGACTGTTTGAGTAGGGTCGTTGACACTGGGAGTTGTAGTGGGATCTCTGTTGAGAGCTGCACTAGGTCCCAAAACCAGGGCATCCCTGGCCAGCCTGGGGCTATTACGATGATCAGGCAATGTTATTGCCTGATCTTTTGGATCACCTTGTGAAGGAGCCGTAGGAGGGTACGCATAGGCCGTGAGGTTGGTCCAGTTTATGTTTAGAGCATCTATGTCCCAGGCCCTTGGGTCTGGGATAGGAGACACGTACAGTGGGAGCTTGTGGTTCAGGTGAGTGGCAAATAAGTCTACATGAGGTGTGAACCACTTCTGGCAGATCTGTTTGAACACCTGTGGTTGCAGAGACCATTCTGTTGACTACACTTGGTTGGACCTGGACAGTAGGTCGGCCATCACATTCAGGTACCCTAGAACGTGCCTGGCTTTCAATGTTATGAGGTAGTGATGGCCCCAGGTCGTGATCTTCCACAGGAGAGCGCACATCTCTGCTGAGTGTGTTCCTCCTTGTTGTTGATGTAGGCTACCACTGTTGAGTTGTCCATCGCATCTAACACTGTTTGATTCTGGCACTGGTCCTTGAAGTCTCGAAGGGCCTGTCTGGTAGTAGCCTTGCTACTGTCTTAACATATATATATAACCAGGTTGTATTCAGAAAAAACCTAGTGAAGAGCAGCCTGAAGCTCAACTCTTGCTGACCAGAAGGGGAGGAGGGGCTTACCCAAGGAGGCCCCTAAGGAGATACAAATTTGAAAACTTGTTCCATTTTAAGGGAAATTAAACGGCCCAAGTTCCTGTTGGCCTAGTAAATCATTCAGAGTCCAGACTGTGGAGGATCTAGGCATAAATTCCCTGGGGGCAGGGAGGTTAAAAAAACTGCCTAGGTTTCAATGTCCTCAAAAATTGGTTAGGGTGAAGTCAGGCAACCTATTTCCCTAAAATACAGAGCCAGGACTGAATGAAGGACCTTGTTTAGAAGGCCTCTTGGGCTTGAGGACTTGGACTTGAACTTGGACCCAAGCCTCCAATAGGTGATATTTACTGCCAGGCTGGTGAACTATTAGTCCAAGTTTTTTTGTTTTTTTTTTGTGTGAGGATTGTTAGTGTTCTGATCTGGAATCAACATCCGAACATCAGATTAGATGATCCGATCATCCGAGGATCAGATCTACATACAATCCACCAAGCATTAGATTTCAGATGATCCGAGAGATGCAATGAAAACCGAGTATCAAATCATACTTGGGTGAATAGAAGTTGGGAATACTGCATCCGATTCTCGGATGCATTAAAAATCTCGGATGAACTAAGATCTTATCTGAATTTAAGCAGGGATCTGATCCACCCTGGAGAAAGAAGTTGGATATCATAATTTCTATGTAAGCTTTCCTTAAGGTAAGCTTCCATGTAAGCTTTGCCTTTCCTTCTTTGAAGGAACTACACAACTAGATTTACGTAAGTAAATCAACTGTGACACAAGGTCACCTGCCCCACCCGCCTCACTGCAGGTAGGGCTAGTTGTGAGATAAGGAAAGCAGAAATTATACAGAATTTGATTAAATAACATAGAATCTAAAAAACAAGTAATTATAATTTAAAACTGGATGAATTAAAATATAACTAGACTAAGGACGCATCTGTGGCCGGATGCTGGATGTAACCAGCGACAAAGGCCAACTAACATAGTTTAGAAGATAAACAGCATTTTTCGTTAATAAGCAAGCTGAAAGCACTTTTAAGTTTGGTTACCCTTATTTGACCCTGTAGCAGGGGCCCAAGGTGAAGTCTGACCTGATCAAAAGATTCGCAGCCCATGATTTCCTATAAGTCGTTTTCACATTGCAAACCTCTAGGACCAATAATAAGCAGGAGGGGCCCAAGGTCAAATCTGACCACATGAAAAGATTTGCAGCCCATGACCTCCTATAAGTTGTTTTTATGTTAATGAGTTATTTGAGAAATACTGGCTATCTGCAATACTTCTAGAGATAATTCGCATTTACTCATTTTGAGTAGGTGAATAATTAGCTACGGGTCTGAAACTTCACCAAGTGAAAGCTCTCTCAAAAGTAGGCGAAGGAGTTATTTGAGAAAAATTGGCTACCTACAATACTTTTAGAGATAATTCAAATTTACTCATTTTCAGTAGGTGAGTAATTACCTACGGGTCTGGAACTTCACCATGTGAAAGCTGTCCAAAAAGTAGGTGAAGGAGTTATTTGACAAAAATTGGCTATCTGGAATACTTTTAGAGATAATTTGCATTTACTCATTTTCAGTAGGTGAGTAATTACCTACGGGTCTGAAACTTCACCAAGTGAAAGCTCTCCCAAAAGTAGGTGAATGAGTTATTTGAGAAAAATTGGCTATCTGCAATACTTTTAGAGATAATTCGCATTTACTCATTTTGAGTAGGTGAATAATTAGCTACAGGTCTGAAACTTCACCAAGTGAAAGGTCTCCCCAAAGTAGGTGAAGGAGTTATTTGACAAAAATTGGCTATCTGGAATACTTTTAGAGATAATTTGCATTTACTCATTTTCAGTAGGTGAGTAATTACCTACGGGTCTGAAACTTCACCAAGTGAAAGCTCTCCCAAAAGTAGGTGAATGAGTTATTTGAGAAAAATTGGCTATCTGCAATACTTTTAGAGATAATTCGCATTTACTCATTTTGAGTAGGTGAATAATTAGCTACAGGTCTGAAACTTCACCAAGTGAAAGGTCTCCCCAAAGTAGGTGAAGGAGTTATTTGACAAAAATTGGCTATCTGGAATACTTTTAGAGATAATTTGCATTTACTCATTTTCAGTAGGTGAGTAATTACCTACGGGTCTGAAACTTCACCAAGTGAAAGCTCTCCCAAAAGTAGGTGAATGAGTTATTTGAGAAAAATTGGCTATCTGCAATACTTTTAGAGATAATTCGCATTTACTCATTTTGAGTAGGTGAATAATTAGCTACAGGTCTGAAACTTCACCAAGTGAAAGGTCTCCCCAAAGTAGGTGAAGGAGTTATTTGACAAAAATTGGCTATCTGGAATACTTTTAGAGATAATTTGCATTTACTCATTTTGAGTAGGTGAATAATTAGCTATGGGTCTGAAACTTCACCATGTGAAAGCTCTCCCAAAAGTAGATGAATGAGTTATTTGATAAAAATTGGATATCTGCAATACTTTTAGAGATAATTAGCATTTACTCATTTTGAGTAGGTGAATAATTAGCTACAGGTCTGAAACTTCACCAAGTGAAAGGTCTCTCAAAAGTAGGTGAAGGAGTTATTTGACAAAAATTGGCTATCTGGAATACTTTTAGAGATAATTTGCATTTACTCATTTTCAGTAGGTGAGTAATTACCTACGGGTCTGAAACTTCACCAAGTGAAAGCTCTCCCAAAAGTAGGTGAATGAGTTATTTGAGAAAAATTGGCTATCTGCAATACTTTTAGAGATAATTCGCATTTACTCATTTTGAGTAGGTGAATAATTAGCTACAGGTCTGAAACTTCACCAAGTGAAAGGTCTCCCCAAAGTAGGTGAAGGAGTTATTTGACAAAAATTGGCTATCTGGAATACTTTTAGAGATAATTTGCATTTACTCATTTTGAGTAGGTGAATAATTAGCTATGGGTCTGAAACTTCACCATGTGAAAGCTCTCCCAAAAGTAGATGAATGAGTTATTTGATAAAAATTGGATATCTGCAATACTTTTAGAGATAATTAGCATTTACTCATTTTGAGTAGGTGAATAATTAGCTACAGGTCTGAAACTTCACCAAGTGAAAGGTCTCTCAAAAGTAGGTGAAGGAGTTATTTGACAAAAATTGGCTATCTGGAATACTTTTAGAGATAATTTGCATTTACTCATTTTCAGTAGGTGAGTAATTACCTACGGGTCTGAAACTTCACCAAGTGAAAGCTCTCCCAAAAGTAGGTGAATGAGTTATTTGAGAAAAATTGGCTATCTGCAATACTTTTAGAGATAATTCGCATTTACTCATTTTGAGTAGGTGAGTAATTACCTACAGGTCTGGAACTTCAGCATGTGAAAGCTCTCCCAAAAGTAGGTGAATGAGTTATTTAAGAAAAATTTGCTATCTGCAATACTTTTAGAGAAAATGCAGAATTACTCATTTTTAGTAGGCAAGTAATTTAGCCACAGGCCTAATTTAGACATAAAGCCTACCAATAGAATACTGTGGTGCACCCTCTAATATACCTTGCAAACTTGAGAAGGCTAGCTATAATATTTTTTTCGTTAGAGCGGTAATGGTGAAATCTCTCTACACACTGCGGCTATCCAGTGGATACAATGATTTACTCAACAGTGAGAACCTGAAAGTAGATATTGGTAAGCTATGCCATGACATAGAGGTCTGCAATTTCACTCTGTTATAGCTGACCAAAAATTATGTGAATAACATATTTAAACAAAATACTGTAAATGTAATAGTTTTCACGTTATAACTGATTTACTCAACAGTGATAACCTCAAAGTAGCTATTACTCAGCTATGCAATGAGCTACATGTCTGAATTTTTTCTATGTTATAGCTGACCCAAAATTAGGTGAACAACATATTTAAGCAAAATACTGTAAATGCAATAGTTTTCAAGTTACAACTGATTTACTCAATAGTGAGAACCTGAAAATAGCTATTGCTCAGCTATGCCACGAGCTATAAGTCTGTAATTTCACGACGTTATAGCTGACCCAAAAGTAGGTGAACAACATATTTTAACAAAATACTCCAAATGCAATATTTTTCAAGTTACAAGTCATTTACTCAACAGTCAGTACCTGAAAATAGCTATTGCTCAGTTGTGCCATGAGCTACAGGTCTGTAATTTCACTATGTTATAGCTGACCCAAAAGTAGCTGAATAACATATTTACACAAATTTCTGTAAATGCAATAGTTTTCCAATTACAACTGATTTACTCAACAGTGTGAACTTCAAAGTAGCTATTACTCAGCTATGCAATGAGCCACAGGTCTGGAACTTCACTATGTTATAGCTGACTCCGAAATAGGTGAATAACATATTGAAACAAAATACTCTAAATGTAATACTTTTGAAGTTATAAGCAATTTACTCAACAGTGATAACCTAAAAGTAGCTATTACTCAGCTATGCCATGAGCCACAGGTCTGAAATTTTACTATGTTATAGCTGACCCAAAAATAGCTGAATAACATATTTACACAAATTTCTGTAAATGCAATAGTTTTCCAATTACAACTGATTTACTCAACAGTGTGAACTTCAAAGTAGCTATTACTCAGCTATGCAATGAGCCACAGGTCTGGAACTTCACTATGTTATAGCTGACTCCGAAATAGGTGAATAACATATTGAAACAAAATACTCTAAATGTAATACTTTTGAAGTTATAAGCAATTTACTCAACAGTGATAACCTAAAAGTAGCTATTACTCAGCTATGCCATGAGCTACAGGTCTGAAATTTTACTATGTTATAGCTGACCCAAAAATAGCTGAATAACATATGAAACAAAATACTCTAAATGCAATAGTTTTCAAGTTACAAGTGATTTTACTCACGATGGAAGTTACTGAAAAGCCCAAAAGTAGCTATTACTCACTTAGCTATTGAGACAGACACCCAAGTAACTCACCATGTTGTAGCTATGAAAAAAGTATCTGAATAACATATTTTAACAAAATGCTCTAAATGCAACACTTTTCAAGTTACAAGTGATTTAGTGCATGATTTCATGAATTTTAATGCATTTTAGACATTTTTGTCTACCAGAGGCCTAATTTAGACATAAAGCCTACCAAAAAGATAGGGTGGCGAGTCCTCTAGCATACCAAGCCACCTGCCAAATATGAAAGAAATCTGGAAAGAAATGTGGACTGTAGGTCGCTAACAAGCAATATTCCACATTTTAGACATTTTTGTCTACCACAGGCCTAATTTAGACATAAAGCCTACCAAAAAGATAGGGTGGCGAGTCCTCTACCATATCAAGCCACCTGCCAAATATGAAAGAAATCCGGAAAGAAATGTGGACTGTAGGTCGCTAACAAGAAATCTCTGCGGACGCGGACGAGGGCGCGGACGACGACGATGATGAATCCATAGTATCCCCGCTTCGCGTCGGGGATACAATTAAAATAATGGGTAACCAAGGTTACCTTATAGCCTAAAGAGACACGTAATGTCTAGACGATTAATGAAGAATTCTATTCCTGTTTATTTAAGTAATAACCTTATAAATGGTCAATAATACAGGAAAGAAGGGATAAAATATATTATTTAATTTTATATTTTATTTATATTTATAAACGTACTGTAAGAAAACCCGCGTCTCTCAGCACATGCGGTCTAGACGTGACGTCATCACAGGGGTTTCCCCGAGGATTCCCCCAGTTAGAATCGTGCTTTATATCATATTTTAACCCTTAAAATGGACCAATAGAGTAGAAGAACGGGGATAAACCCTTGCAAAATTTATTTTATTTGATTTCAACAGGCATATATTCCTGTATATAAACTACCTACATGAGACGTGCAAATTGCAAGAAATGCTGTCTCGATAAAAAAACGGAAGTGGTTTCGATTATTTCACTCGACAAGGACTCGTTTGTGTTACATTTATACACTTTTAAACCCTAAAAATGGTCAAATAATGAAGCAGATAGGGCTAAATATTTTATTTTATTTTATTTTACTGACAGGCATATATATATATATCCTGTATTAGAAACCACATGAACGAGTCGCTATTGCTTTACAACATGAACCCGGAAGTGGACTTCCGTTGTAAAATATAGTAAAGATACTTATCTGAACTATGAAAAGACATCGAATTGTGATTCTATGTAATAAAATAAAGAAATGATGTAGTTTCCAGATCCAACGACAAGTATATCCTTGTAAAAATGAAATAATATTCCTTGTAAAATAAAGCATTGTAAATTCGCATGGCCAACGAGAAAGTAGGGCGAGAGGTCAGAGGTTATCACGTGACGACAACTAGCAGTGTATCCGGTGGCTAACAAGAACTGTCTTTTTTTCTAAGACGTTGGCCCCGGGTGTGGCAACCCGAGAACAGCATTAAGTCCCACATGGTAAGCTATTGTAGCATAATAAAAGCCTCACAACTTTACTCTCATGATTTTTTATTTAAATGCCACTACATATTGTACAATGCAAGATTTAACCAACCATTTTTTATAGGGATAAAACTTAATGAGGCAGTATTTATCTCTGTATTTAAGGTACGTTTTCTCCAATATTTGTCAGTGGTAAAAAATTTTAAGTACAGTAAAAGAGAAGTAAATGCAAAATTATAATGTGTGACCTCTTCAGCTTCACAATGTTACACTATGCCTACTCACACAATCATGTGGTGTAAAATATTTGAACTGATAAACACTATCACGCATTAGTGCACCAGTTTTATGTTAGTCTTTATGCCATGAATGCAGGAATATGAAAAGGTAGTTTGTTAAATTCTGTTTTTGGTTATTTAAGTTGTAAAAGCTTTGAAGTACCACTTACTGTAAAGTTTTCTCTGATACAGGTGGTAAGGTACTCCCTTCCTGAAAATGAGGTACAGTGGACATGAAACACAATCACACAAAGATAATTCTGTCAAATTAAAAGTATACATAACTCAGATAAGAATGTGATTTTCTTCAGAATAAAACTCTATTATCTCACAGAGGAATCACAAAATTTAAAATTGTAAAGTCAGACTGTTTGCACATCTGTGTTAACAGTTTCTGTAAGAAAGATAATGAATCTTGAGTATTTGACACAATGTCAGGGACAAGCAGTACCTCTAAAAATGGAGCCCATCAGGCCACATGACCTCCAGAAAATGGAGTCTCAATAACTTATTCTGAGTCTCGTGTTACAGCTCATACGGAAATCAAGTAAAAATTTACATAAGATTTTAACAAGTCAAAGTCAGGGCTCTATGTTCCATTCAATAGCCAGGGTCATATTGGGACAGGCCCTCAGAATGTCAATTGTGGGGATCAAAAACAACACAGAGGGGACAGCCTGTTATCAGACACAAAAGTTGGTAACTCACTTGGCCACCAAGGACATGTGATTTTAACAAGATTTTTTTCATAGTAACTGATACTTATTACGGCTAAGTAATAACTGATCTAAGACTTTCATGTCACATTCACTAAAACTTTACCAGTTAAGCTTTAACAGTAATTTAAATAATTTAAATACAAGAAATGAGAACAGTGGTGTGCAATATATCGCATTCGCTGCGGAGCCACACTCAAGCCAGCTGAACTGAGATTCTCTTGTCCATATTTCCTGAACTTTTCATTTTATCTTGACTATTCCCACTTATGCATTACTTTTAGCTATATTCCCCCCCAAAGTGCAAAGAAATGACAAAAAAAGCGACTGGCTTTACAATTTGTGCCAACAATGATTTGTGTCTGCTGAATGGTCTGCAAGCCCAGGTAGAGTCCACCATCTTGCTTTCAAAGTCAAAGATAAGATATAAATTCAATCAATATATTACCAAAAGCCTTATTTTAAAGTATTTGCTAGGTTCTATATTTATATATGTATATGACATTGTAAATGGGTGGAATACCAACCAAAATTCACTTGTAAAAAATAATTTCTACATAAAAATTGTGTCCTGATGGATGCAGTGAAACCAAAATTCACATTCAGAACTGAACCACTGTGTATTTAATATATCATGGCATAATCATGGTCCCTAAGAAGTGTAAGAGATGGAAGTCTCACTGATGGAAGCCCTGAAACCTACCTTGCCATCCCTGTGTGATGTGGTATGCTGTAGTTCCAGTCCCCGTGCTATCTCTATGATCAGATTGGAAAACCACTCCTGCAGAAAACAAAATCACAGTTCTACATACTGAGCTTCTGCATTTACTTTGGATGAGTTTAATGAATTTTGATATAAAGGTTCCTTCAAGGTCAAAGGTCAGCTCTTGGTATGCAGCAATTACTGATGGAGAGATCACACATATAAGAGGAAAACATACGGGTTTGGTCTGTAATGATTACCCTTGTGAGGAGAATTAAAGTTGTAGAAGTCAATAGATCCTTTGTTTAACTCAGGTCATTTATCAGTTCCTTAACTGAACTCTTCACTGAAACTGTAAGCATCAGCATATGCCACTTAAAGATGATATTGCGAATTAAAAAAAAAAAAAAAAAAAAAAAAAAAAAAAAAAAAAAAAAAAGATATTGCGAATTAGTCAAGTTCTAGCATAAATTAATCTCCTACTTCTTTTTCCGGAAATGTGAAATATCATCTCAGATTGGATTATTCCAGACTATTTTTTAAAAAAAATCACACTTTTGAGACACATAGGAATAATTTTTGCAATTGACTTTTTTTTTTTTTTTTTTTTTAAAAAAACAAAACAACTTTCACATGTCATAATTTTTAAAGTGAAGCAGTTTGAACTGTCACTATTTGGATAAAGAGGATGAATGATAGGTAGTCCAAACAGGCCTTCATATGACCAAACAGCAATGAAACCAGAATTTTTCTGCAGGACATGGATCATTGCAACTGCAGATGAAACACTAGTATACACTAAACAGGAGGCATGGTATGAAACAAAACAGTGAATCAAGTAAAAGGTCCCCTACTTCTCTCCATCATGTCCATGCTCTGTATTGAAAAAAAAATCATGAAGTCAGCTCTGTACAAACAATACACTGACTTGAAAAAAATACCTAGTTCTGTAAGTACTGCAAAAAAAGAAAAAGAAAGGTTAGAACCATATGTCAAGATACATGTCAGACAGATTGTACTACAATAACTCCACTTTGACAAAATCTGTGAATGATTATGTAAAAAGTGAAAAGTATTTCATGTGCAAGAAATGTAGGCAAAGTTTAGAAGTAGAAGGGCATGATGGTAAATATATGCAAGCTTATCAGTAGGGATGAAGTTACACAGAAGTGCCACACAGTAAATATGATATATTGCCAGCTTCATGTTGTGGACAAGCAAGGCGAAAATGAATGATTGGTGTGAGGAACAGTTATGAGGAATGACATAGCTTGTGCATTTGATTTCAGTATACACTGTTCTCAACAACCTCACTAAACTGCTACAAGTGAGGCATTAAATGCCCAACCACTGATGAACTGGTAAAGATGTTTTTTTTTTTTCAAAATTAAAAAATACTTTTACAGATGCCCCAGGTATGCTTGTACCACCCTTACACCTTGAACAAGATCTCACATATTTATGTTGAGTAAATTTAATGATGGATTGACTATGAAACATCTTATTTGCATATAGTACTGTGAAAAAATACGTCATTTTACCTCTACCAGGAGATTATGTTTTGGGGTGTGTTTTTTGTCTGTCTGTCTGTGTGAGTACTCCAAAAATAGTTAAGAGATCTTTCTGTAATTTTTTATACAGACAGGACCTGACCAAGTTTAAGAAGTGACTCAATTTTAGGAAAGATCCGGATCATATTCTCAACCATTCTTTGGTATTCAACCATGGTTGACATTGCTCCAAAAGTAATGATTTTTATGACTTTTTATGTGGGTATGGCGGCTATGGCCTAGCCAAAGAAAGAAGTGATTACATTTTGAGAAATGTCCAGATCACATTCTGGATACAAAAAACATTAAATTTTCAGAAACGTGTCCTGATGGAGGTCTGCACTTTCTAGTTTTGTGTGGGAATTAAAGGACAATTTCATAGCTACTGCTGTCTCATTCACCAAAAAATATAGATATTTCAGACATTTAAGAAAGATCACAATTTTATCACATGACTGCTGTGCAAGTAATCAGCTTCCTTAAAGATCTCAAAGTAAATCTTCGGACAAATGAATATTGATCATCAAAGTATGAAGATATAAAATACAACAATGTTTAGAAAACAAATAATACTGCCTCATAAGGTATTAGAGACTCTATGTTGAAATGAATTCTTTTGGCATGGATACTGAAATCCAGGAACCTGTTATGATCAATACTGAAATATGGATATTTCATTCCTCCCTTATAAACTAGTGCATTTTCTTGAGTCAAAAAGAGAAAACTTGCCTTCTACATAGTGTATACAACTTGAAAGTAAAAGATTGGTATGTTTTCCTCATTTAGGTTACACTTACAGATAATAATCTAATACTTCTTTCATGCAGATCACATCACTTATATCTCAGATATCACCTGTTGAAATGGTATCTCAATAACTTACAGAATAAAAACAGGCTCTTACCACACAGAGTGTTTACAACCATTTTTTCTTAAAGAAATTCAACTTCAAATATGGGAAATTTTAAAATTAATACCAGAATTCAATAATTAAGTACAAACTTACAAGAAGAAATAAAAAAAAATAAAACTTTCTTCAGAGTATGTTAAACATGGAAAAAAATTTCATATTTTTAAATCCATGAAAGCACAGCCTATTGAACTAACACAAAGTTTAAGCTGCTATTGAATGAATAGTGGCTGCGCTTTTGATTATATTCTTATCCAGATTCATTGTTTATCAGAAATTAACTTAACACAGATGAAATAACAAAAGGCTGCCACTAACATTTACAACAGAAATTAAGATCGGATCCAAGCAAGAACGGGCAGAATGTGCACCTTGAATAACAGGAAAGTGCATTTTTATTTGAATAAAATTGCATGTAAATGACTGCTGCTTTAATCAGTAAAACACAAATAAAAAATGTGAAAGGGTGTAACTGCAAATACATGCACAAACATTTCTCCACAGGCTTAAATAGTGTAGGCAGACAGCTGTTTTCTTCACCGTACTGGTAACCAATACTTCACATAAATGATGTGCTAGTTGAACAATTACAAGTGTATTTGATATTTTCCCCAACAACCAATGAATAATACTTTAATTAAAGCTCTATAAAATTAGTTCCCGGTATCTGTTTTTCTGACAAGGTGAATCACAAATTAAATAATTAACCACCCTGTGTCTATCATTTATACTTGAATGATCATCCATCATCTTATACAAACTCATTTCCACTGGAACAGAAAGATAAAGTACTACTGGGGGGGGGGGGGGGGGGACTCCATGACATCAACTGTATCTTTATGACGGAAGTTCACCAATTTCAATCTCAGTTTGTCTAATTGTGACACACACACACACACACCAAAAAAATTTACGGTAATTTTTCCTCCTTTGCATTTATTACTTTACCTGTGGCATAATATACCAAACATTTGCTGTAAAAACTGTATGTCAAAAAGTTTTACAGAACACAAAGGTGGCTACACATGTCCCCAGCTAATCATGAGATTTGACTTATCTGAGAGATCAATCATTCAACACATTGTGTGGCTGTTGGCAGGAGAATTAGCTGTGATGGCAGAGAAGTCACAGGTCTATGTTGTCAAAGCAAAGGTTAAGTGGAGAAGATGAACCTGTCCTGTATTTTTGCCTGTAAACAGAGAGCTAAGATTGGGCAAAGACTGCACACAAACTGATACTCAGTGTCAGCCACACTGGATCACATCTGTCCAATGCGTCCACAATCAATAACAACTGAAAGCCACACAGCCTTATCTACACAGGAAAGTGTCTTGCATAAAGATTTTTAAAGCACAAAGCAGAGGGCATCCTTAAAACCTGCCATCTAATGCTGCAGATAAGAGAAGTAAGCAGTGGATGTGTTGGTGAACACACACACATCCCAGTTGAATATTTGCACCTCTCAATCCTGGCTTTAAACAGCAATACAAACAGCAGCCTTTTCAACTGCTTAATTAGCAATTTCACATGTGGACCTTCAGAGGATGGCTGCAGTCACGAATAGTTTAAGAGCTGTGATTTTACAGTTTCTGATTGTGATATTGTTGCAGTGTAGTCGTGCAGAATACACAGGCAAAGTTCTACTTGTTGGATATGATGGTTTTCGGTGGGATTACTCAAGTTTGACAGACACTCCAAATTTGGACAAATTTGTATTAGAGGGAAGCTCAGCACCTTTCATCAATAATGTCTTCACAACAATCACTTTTCCCTCTATGTACACAATTGTGACAGGTAAGTTGACACTTCTTGCAGACATATTGACAGGTAAGGGTACAATTGGAGTCGTATATACCTCGGTAGGTGTTTGCCTAGTACCAATCACTTGACACCTTCAGATTTGATCCCTTTCACTGATTTCAATTGGCTGATGCACATGGCTGATCCTAGTTTTTCCACCATGCAAACAAAAAACAACCAGCTAACATGGTGGCCATCAAGTGATTAATATCAGCTAATAAAAGATATATATGCATAATTTATGATATAGGTGTATTCCACATTAGAATCACTGTGTTTTATATTGAGGGCATACATAAAAGATTTGTTAATATTGGTTTAAGAAATAAGAAAGTAAGGTTTAAAAATTGTGTTATATTCAGTGTGGCTGACACGTACAACATATTTTTGACTTTAGTCAATTTAGGGTTGTAAACTGTGTTTAAATTACTGATGTGAAAAGCCTTCTTCTGTCAAAGCATAAAGTCAATTTATAACATGAACTGAGATATCCGAAAATATGATTATACATAAGAAGGAGTTTGTATAAAATATTGAAACACTTGCATTAAGATCAATCTGTTAAAATGCCTCAGCACCATAGATTCTCAAGAAGTTCATACATTTGTTGATATTTACAACAGCCTTTCATTGCCAGGTTCATTAATTTTTTCTTTTGTAATGTATATTAATTTTATCCACGGTGAAGTCACACTTTTCTGGCAGAGAAACTGTACAGACGATGTATTTTTTTGTATCAGCCAAACAAATTTGATTGAATTTGACACGATGCTTTATACTGCAAATACTGTATTCTGTTCATTAATTTTGGTCACAAAATAAGAACAGATTTTATTGCGAAGCACTGATTCCACAAAAAGTGTTCATAAAACTGATGCATCTAATCCAAATATCAGTATGAACTAGTCTGCATAATTAGACAATAGCAATGTAGACATTGACAATACCAATGTAGACACTGTGGATGCACATATGTGCACATTCTGGGTGTTACTCTATTTTTTTTTAAATATTTGTCAGCCTTTAAAATCTTGTATTTGCAACTTCTGCAGAAAAGCAAGGGTCTGCTGATCTCCAAGCTCAGTGGTATTTGCTATGTTTAGGGTAATCATTATTGTATCACAAGTACTCAAAAGAATGCATTTATGTATTATTTTTACATATATTATAATGGTATAACAATGTTAATTAAACTCTAAACTTTTCCCTCCATTGTATGCTTCTCAGTGTATGTTTGGTTCCATTCACGCTTCTTATCAAGTAAGTTACATTGGCAAATAAATTGGTGTGCAGTATGTTAGAAACCTTTCTATAGACTGTGGAATGGTGGGAGGGTCTGCTTTATCCACATGCCCCCCTACATCTGCCCTGAGCAGTAGCCCTTTCTTGTAGTCTGCAGGCCAGCACAGTATTCTCAATTGTGACAAGAAGAATTACTATTTGCAATGTAAACACCACTGCACTAAGTCTAATTTTCTGCCACCAATACAACTATTAATGTAACAGAATTGGTTATTTGGTCTGAAGTATTGAGGTTCATTTGCACTGACTAAATCTGAAACAAACTTTTTAAGTCTTTTAGCTATAAAAGAAGCAATGAGGCTATTCTTAGATCTGTATTCTAAACTGAAAGTTTGCACTGTATAAAAATTGCAGAGATTTTCTCTTAGTTTGATCAGGTTTTACAGACAGATCTCTCTCATTACTGGTAGAAAACATGTTTAAATTCTGTGTCTACTTTGATTAAACTACCATATGTTAATTAACTAAAATGTGATTTGCTGGTGCAATGTGTTTGCATAATAAGGTATAATTTCAATGGTTTGTTTTTATAGTCTTCAAATACAACTTGAACAGTTGCAGGATATTAAAACATATATTCAATGGTGCACGGAAAAGGCACCTCCTAGAAAAGTGCCGTCCCAGAAAAGTGCCCTCCTTTGACGGGCTGGAAAAGTGCCCTCCTTTTCTGAAATAATACACCATAAATTATCTTATTAAGCATTTTAATAAATATTTTACAGACATTTAATTCAGAGAATTATAACATATAATTGTGACAAAGTAAGCACAAAATAAACATGCAAAGTGGCAGGATCTTTTGGCATAACACTACACTGAATATTCCTTATGTTGCACTTCACAGATTCCTTAATTCCTAAATCAGCTCTAATATTGTCAGAAAATAAAAACATTAATAAAAATCCATTACAACTGATATTGGTTATTTCCTCTATAATTAATTTCTCATGTAAATATAATCTTGAATACTGCTAATCAACCTCACAATTGGAATGATTCTGAAGGGAGATCAATTTCTTATAAAATGGGGTAAAACATGGAAAAAAACAAGATTACCTAGGCTGTAACAGAATATTTAATCATTTGTTTTAACCCAAAGCTGTGTCAAAATGTTCCATATTACAGCATTTTATAACATAAATAGGCAAATTGAGATGTTGGGTTTTTAAAAAACAAGAACTCATTCATGTCAACAAAGCTAGAACAGCAAATTTAAATTGAAATAGAATTGAAGCATTGGAGAACAGATGCATATTTGCATCCACCAGAAAGAGAACAACTCCAGTTAGGAAGCACTTAACCTAGCACCCATGTTTAGGAGCATTAATAAGTGACTAAAAGTAACATCAGAGATGCTCATACCCCACAGGAGTAATAATTTTCAAAATCATGAGATATAGAAGAACTGAAACAGTACAAAGATCAGGAGACTTTCATAGCAAATGATGTCAGATATGTAAAGGGTCCACATTATGTTAGTTGAGAAAAAACGTTTAAGAGAGAAAATGTCTATAAAAGTATGAAGCTGTTAAATTTATCAAAGTATAGCTACCAATAGAAATAGCACAATTAAGTAAAACTACATATAACTAGATTGTGCCGACTTGACTCAAACATATCCCCAGACATGCCATCTCTCACGCTGCAGGCATTCATTGGGTAATTTTGCAGCACCCATTTTTTTGTGGTTCACAATTATTATAAATTATTTTTCATTTATTTATTATTTTATTTATTGGTCAATTAAAAAAAATGCCCTCTGGGGAGATTGCTCATGTGCCTCATATACAGATCTAATGCCCACTTAAAATCTTAATTTTTCACACGTGTACATCCTCAGATATGATTTCAGCTCTATCACTCACATAGTTTGACAGCTATAGGACTTACAAGTGGCAAAAATCCATAAATTGGATCTCTGTGGTTATTATAGAGATCTTAAGGTGACCTTAAAATTAAAGCTACCGACTTTAAATTTTGCACAGATAAAGATTACATATTAAAGTTATATCTACTACAGTTTGTCAAACTCTCCATTTCTAAGTCACAAGGCAAAATATGTGAAAAATGTCGAAAAAATTCCTAAGTAGGGTCTTCATGGGCCACAAACACAAGTAGAACCTTAACATAAAGTCTTGATTTTTTTATATGTAAGAAAAATATATTAACGTGTTCCCACATAAAATTTGAACCAGATGAGCCACATATTTTTTAACCTAGAGGGTATTAAGTGACTAAAAGTCAAATTTCTGACTGAAAGTGGCCATAAATTCTTTATTATTAGGGGCTTAAGGTCACCTTAATAAGGGTTCCTCTCCTGACCCAAATACATGTGTGTGCCAAGTTTGAGTTATCGCACACAAGTCAAAACGTAAGGCGGCGGAACAAAGGTGAAACTAGATGAATGCTTTTGCTAACAAAAGCGAAGCGTCCCTGAGAGTTTAAAATGCCTTGTGGTTTTAATAAGCATGCTGTAAAGCTAAGAATGCACAAAGCTGTACCGTACTGTTTAATAAACCAACCCCCTTAGTGATATCATGACAGGGAAAATCCTACAAAGGTCTTCTTTAATTAACATAAACAAGCGTTGTAGACATAGACAAGCTAGAGAAAGTGTTGTACATTGGATGTACAACATTGGATGTAACTTGAGTAAATTTTGTGTAAATGCTACAAAGCATTTCAGTAACGAGTATTGATAACTTCATATATAATCATGTGTGCAAGTATGTATTGCTATTTAGATTGTCCACAGGGTTTTGCAATAGGTTTTAATACATTGTGAAAGCATAAAAGCAACAATAAAGACAAAAGCTATTTCATGACCCCAGTTTGACCCATACATGGGGGTCAGGAGGTAAAACTAACCGGCTATTTAGACTGTCCACATATGGTTTCCCAATACCTCTTAATACATTCCGAAGCTATAATAGCAACAATGAAGGAGATATCAGGTAAAAACTCCAAAACAGCTATTTTTTACCCCAGTTTGACCCATTGGGGGGGGGGGGGGGGGAGAATCAGGGGATAAAAGTGACCAGCTATTTAGATTCTCCGCATATGCTTTCCCAATACCTCTTAATACATTCTGAAGCTATAAAAGCAATGATAAAGGAGATATAAGGCAAAAACTCCAAAGCAGCTATTTATGACCCCAGTTTAGACTATAAGGGGGGTTGGGGGGTAAAACTGACGGCTATTTAGACTCTCCACATATGCTTTTCCAATACCTCTTAATACATTCTGAAGCTATAAAAGCAACAATAAAGGAGATATAAGGCAAAAACTCAAAATCAGCTATTTTATGACCCCAGTTTGACCCATAAGGGGGGGGTTGGGGGGTAAAACTGACCGGCTATTTAGACTCTCCACATACGCTTTCCCAATACCTCTTAATACATTCTGAAGCTATAAAAGCAACGATAAAGGAGATATAAGGCAAAAACTCCAAAGCAGCTATTTATGACCCCAGTTTGGCCCATAAAGGGGGGGTCGGGGGGTAAAACTAACCAGCTATTTAGACTCTCCACATATGCTTTCCCAATACCTCTTAATACATTCTGAAGCTATAAAAGCAACAATAAAGGAGATATAAGGCAAAAACTCAAAATCAGCTATTTTATGACCCCAGTTTGACCCATAAGGGGGGGGTCGGAGGGTAAAACTGACCGGCTATTTAGACTCTCCACATATGCTTTCCCAATAACTCTTAATACATTCTGAAGCTATAAAAGCAACAATAAAGGAGATATAAGGCAAAAACTCAAAATCAGCTATTTTATGACCCCAGTTTGGCCCATAAGGGGGCGCTGTGGGGTAAAACTGACCGGCTATTTAGACTCTCCACACATGCTTTCCCAATACCTCTTAATACATTCTGAAGCTATAAAAGCAACAATAAAGGAGATATAAGGCAAAAACTCAAAATCAGCTATTTTATGACCCCAGTTTGACCCATATGGGGGGGCCGTGGGGTAAAACTGACAAGCTATTTAGACTCTCCACATATGGTTTCCTATTACCTCCCAATACATTTTATGGCTCTAAATGCAATACTTAAGAAGTTAATAGGGGGGTTGACCTAAATTTAAGGCTCTCAGATTGGAAGGTGTGAGGAAATCACCCATAAATGAGACATTTTTCAAGGGATTGCTCCCAAAATCTAATCAGCTCGCGTTTTTGATAGTATGAACAGGTGTGTCAAATTATAAGGCTGTGTAGCAAGTAGTTTTCCTGAACTGCGAAGACGGGGGAGTGTACTTAAAAAAATTGTTTTTGATCATGTGACCTTGATAAAGGTCAAAGGTCAAATTTAAGCATGCAGAAAAAATTTATATGGTTTGAAACCTTCTAATAATAAGGGAGATATTCAAGGGAGACCATAATGCGGTGGCGGCGAGGAAACTGAGGCGAAAACAAATAAGCGCCCTTTCAGGGACGCTTAACCAGTACATCCCGACTTTCATCTGGGGATATAATAAACAGTTACAGCAATTCATATATCTTTGTCATAACAGAAATATGTCTCAACTATGGCAGGTGAACACACTTTACCAGAACCAAGGTTAAAGATCACACCATGACTTAGCATACCTGCACTCCCCAAACAACCAACCATCCAAGAATCAACTTTCTACACCTTACAGTTTCTGAGAAATGGCCTGGACAATATTTTTAAGTTCAAGATCAATATAGCAAAGGTCAAATCAAGGTCACACCATGACGCTGCACACCTACATCCCCTAACCAATGTCCCTACCAAGTATCAACTTCCCACATCTTATGATTTCTGAAATATAGCCCGGAAAAGATTTTAAAGTTCAAGGTCACTACAGCAAGGTCAAATCAAGGTCATACTATGACTTGCACACCTACACCCCCTAACCAATGTCTCTACCAAGTATCAACTTCCTACACCATATGATTTCTGAAATATAGCCCGGACAAGATTTTAAAAGTCAAGGTCACTACAACAAGGTCAAATCAAGGTCATACTATGGCGTTGCACACCTACACCTCTTAACCAATGTCTCTACCAAGTATCAACTTCCTACACCTTATGGTTTCTGAAATATAGCCCGGACAAGATTTTAAAGGTTAAGGCCACTACAGCAAGGTCAAAGGTGAAATCAAGGTCATACTATGACGTTGCACACCTACACCCCCTGACCAATGTCCCTACCAAGTATGAACTTCCTACACCTTACGGTTTTCGAGATATAGCCTGGACAAGATTTTATATGTCAAGGTCACTACGGCAAGGTCAAAGGTCAAATCAAGGTCAGACCATGACGCTGCACACCTACACCCCCTAACCAATGTCCCTACCAAGTATCAACTTCTTACACCTTACGGTTTCTGAGATACAACCCGGACAAACTTTTTCCCACTGCCCGTCCATCCGGACACTATGGGTGAAAACAATACCCTGACAGCCCTTAAGGGCTGTGGGGTAAAAATTAATGTAGACTTTAACTAGACTGCGCTGACTCAACGTCAACATGTTCCCAGACATGACATCTGTCACATGGGTGAATCCAGTACATCCCTTGACTATTGTTTTGGGATATAATAATATTATGTCTTGAGATTTATTTAAATGAGCCTCTGTTATTTATCTTGTGAATAAACAAGTAGTACTACATTAGTCACATGATCTACTCTCAATCCAGAAAACAAAGTGATGTGTGATTTATATTTGGAAATTCTGTGCATGCGTGTTGTTACCTGGTATATGAAGGGATGATTTTAATTACCAATTCTAATGTTATGAAGACAATATTGCAAATTTAATAAGTAAATTAAATTTTTATAAGTTAATACCCTATCCAATGGACAATTGCTTTACCGGTCGGCACGACCGGTCCCGCCAAACGCCAGAAAAAGACGTCCTGTATATACTACCGGCAGGACCGGTCCCAGAGTGTGCATTCGCCAGGTGGCGCATCGTACTTCATTTCCTGTTTACCTATTGACGTCATAGCATCTTTTTCGTGTCTAATCCTAGTAAGACCCCTAGTAAGCTGATAGCGGGGCCGGTTGGGTGGGCCTTGCCTGTCCATTGGATAGGGTATTAACTTATAAAAATTTAATTTACTTATTAAATTTGCAATTTTATTGCGTTAATACATCCTATCCAATGGACAATTGCTGAATAACTACCGCTTGGTAGGCGGGTAAGCAGCTAGGGACTTATGTGAACTCATAACAACAATTTTTAACAGGCCCATTTGACCTAGGGTCAGAGAACCCTGAAAGGTCAGGGTCGGTCACTAACTCACCGGTTAACCGGGAGCCTACCGACGTTGCCCCCCCCTTTTTCTTTCCTTTCAGAGGTGGTCTGAGTTGGAAAGATAGAGAGAGAGAGGGGCTGAGTTCAGTCCCAGAAGAAATAAACTTCCCAAAGGAAGCAAGTCACAATTTTTTTTTTTTTTTTTTTTTTTTGGAACATATATGTACATTCAACATATTTACATTATGTACATATCTAGCATATTTACAATATGTACATATTTACATATATACAACATCTCCTCACTTCTGGGCCTGGTGGTGCACCTGCTGGGCAGCCACTACAGGTCCCAGGTGGAAAAGCTCTGAGTCAGCCCAGGCAACATCCTTCAAATAGAATTGGGTGAAGGTGTTGTGAGATTTCCAGTGGCAGGCTGACAAGATCTGATCTAAGGAGATCCCTGATTGGAAAGCCTTAGAAGCAGCAAAGGCCCTAACATCATGGGCTTTAACCTGATGTAAGGTGAGGGCCTCCTGGTCAGAGAGCTCATAGCACAGAACCACAGTCTGTTTGATCCATGAGGAGATGGTGGCAGGCGAGATGTCTTTATCAAAACCCTTCTTGAAGGAGACAAAGACTAACTCCTTATTCTGCCTGAGGTCTGCAGTCCTGTCCAAGTAGTAACGCAGGGCTCTAACTGGACATAGGGACCTGTCACCCTTGAGTGACCTATCCAGAGATGGTGCCAGGGCTGGGATGACCACTGGTGCCACACTATCTGGACCTTCCTTAGCCAGCTGATTCTTGGATAGGAAGCTGGGTGAGGGGTACAAAGACACCTTAGACCAGTCTGACTGGTGTCTGATGTTCTTATGTAACCAAGCATGGATCTCACTCCTGCGTTTACCTGAACCCAAAGCCAGCAGGAAAACAGTCTTGAAAGTTAAATGTTTCAAGGAGGACTCTTTCAGGGGTTCAAAAGGAGCCTTTGTGAGCTGATGTAAAACCAGTGAAAGGTTCCAGGAGGGGATGCCCCTCCTGCCCTTAGGTCTGTCTCTATGGAAACTATCCAGGAGACGAGTGAGATTCTCATCTTTGCTGACATTAATGGTGGAATTGCCCAGTTTGTCAGCAATGGCTGATCTGTAGCCATCAATAGTGCCTGGTTGTAACTTCTTGTCCTGGAACAAGTGCAGGAGGAAGTCAGCAATGGCCTTCAGAGGTGGTGCCCTGAAGTCCACCTGATTACTGAGGCACCACTTTGTAAAAAAGGTCCACTTTGCCTCATAGACAGATCTGGTTGATCTTCTTTGAGGAGCCTCAATTCGTGCTGCCACTGCCTCAGAGAAGCCTTGCTCCTTGATTGCTGAGGCTCTAGGAGCCAGGCATGTAGGTTCAGATTCGACAGGTTCCTGTGAAGGACCTGGTTGAATGGCTGAGACACAAGGTTTGGTATGCTGGGCAGACAGAGTGGGATCTGGCTTGACATTGCTACCAGGTCCCAAAACCAGGGCATGTTGGGCCACCCTGGGGCAATCAGGATTATTCTGTTGCAGGGGTAGTCCTGGAGCTTCTCCACCACTTTGCCCAAGATGGCTGCCGGTGGGAAGGCGTATGGGTCCAGGTACTCCCAGGAGAGACTGAGTGCATCCACTGCCCAAGCCTGGGGGTCTGGCACCGGTGACACAAACTGAGGTAGTTTGTTGTTGAACCTGGTGGCAAACAGGTCCACTTTTGGCTGGTGCCACCTTGCGCATACAGCTTGGAATACTGCTGGATGAAGTGACCACTCTGTTTGAATGGTCTGGCCAAGTCTGGATAGCTTGTCTGCTATCACATTCAGCCGGCCGGGGATGTGACGTGCCCTGAGGGTTACCTGTTGTCTGGTGCACCAGGACAGGATTCTCCACAGTAGGGCACACAGTGACCCCGACTTCATCCCCCCTTCTTTGTTGATATAGGCAACCACTGTTGTGTTGTCTGTAGCTATCAACACAGTCTTGTTGCAGACCAGGGTTCGAAACTCCTTTAGAGCTAGAAAAACTGCTTTTAGCTCTAAGTGGTTTATGTGCAACTTGCTTTCTGGAAGGGACCAGGTTCCCCTTGCAGTATGGTCGTCCAAGTGAGCGCCCCACCCTTCGTTTGATGCGTCTGTAAAGATCTGCAGAGCATGTTTTAGAGGGTGTAATGGTTGACCTAGTAGCACATTGCTTTCCTCCAGCCACCACCTTAGATGAGGGTGGAGAGACTTGGGGACCGGTATCACCTTTTCCAGTGACTCTGGGACCCTCCAATTGTTTTTCAAGTGCCACTGTATGGGTCTCATGTGGAGTCGCCCTAAGTGGACTTGTTTTTCTGTTGCTGTGAGGAGACCTATGAGGGACATGAATTTCCGGACCGGACAAACCGGATCCGACATCATTGATCTGATCTTGTCTGTCAAGGCTTGCCAACGTTCTTCTGTTGGTCTGACCTTGCCCTCTTTCAGGTTGAACTGGTAACCTACGAAGTTGAAGACCTGTTTGGGTGCCAGTTCTGACTTTTCCTTGTTCACCAGCCACCCTAGTTCCTGACAAAGTGTGACCAGGGTTTGAGTATGCTGGAGACAGGTGTGGAGGGTAGAGGCCCTCACCAGCCAGTCGTCTAGGTACTGGTGGATTCTTATACCCTGTCGTAAAGCCATGAGCTTGACCTCTTTGGCCACCACTGTGAACTCCATGGGTGCTGTGGAAAGACCAAAGGGCAGGGCCTTGAACTGGTAGGATTGGCCCTGAATGTGAAAACGCATGTACTTCCTTGACTGACTGTGAATTGGTATGTGGAAGTAAGCGTCTTTGAAATCTATGGATGTGACCCACTCCCCTGCCTGTAGGGAGGTTCTTATTGTCTCTGGGGTCTCCATCTTGAACGACTCTGTGTTTAAAAAGGTGTTCAAAGTGCTCAAGTCCAAGATAGGTCTCCACCGGTTGTTGGGTTTGGGAACCAAAAATAGCCGGTTGTAAAACCCTAGGGAGGTCTGATTTGTTACCGGTTCTACTGCATTCTTGTTTGTTAGCTGAGTCAGTGCCTCCAAAAGGAGGGACTGTCTTTGGGGGTTTACATATTTGCTGATGACCATTGGTGACCTGGTTAGATTGGGTCTGAACCGGAAGGGAAGGATGTAGCCCTCTCTCAGTATTCTGATAACTTTTGGACTGGCACCCAGAGTTTCCCACTTCTCCCAAAACTGCTGAAGTCTTGCCCCTACAGGAAGATTTGTGACAACAGTTGGGACATTTGTGACAATTTTTACAAAACTCAAGTGATCTACACAGGAAACATCTTACACATGGTTTATTTCTCTGATAGATTGACAATAAACGGGATTTACACCTTTCTTTTGCGGTGACCCGCTGGCAAAAGGAACACTTGCAACAAAAGAGTTTACATGTGGAAACACAGTCTCGCTCTTGTTTGTCACTGGTGGTGGTGGGTTCAAGCCCTCCATCTTGTCGGATACATTTACAGAGTTCACCAATCCGACCACATTTGCAAAACAGTGATTGTCATTTATGCTTTTTAAATCCCCTGGCCGGCTTCTGGATGAAGTTTGAGGCTTTACCACCACCTTTCTGAGCAGTTTGCCGGTCTCTAATCTGCTTCCATGCCGGAGTAGTGGGCTTCCGGTCCGGCTGGTGAGGGGTTCGATTGGAGGAGACGTATGGATGAAAACGTCCAGGTTTCCTTGGTGTGGTACCAGCAGAACGCCTCTCTTCACTACGTAAGATTTCCTCTTCAGCTTTGACCAGTAAGCTGTCCGGGAAAAGTGATAGTTGGTGAACTGGAGACGTACGTAAGGCAGACAAGGTGTCCGGTTTAATCCCACCCCTTATGAACTCTAAATAACTGTCCCGCCGGGCCAGGGTGAGATTAGCCATGCTGATAAAAACTCCCTCTGACAAATCCTGCATGGTACGCTGCATAGCCTGTGAAATTGACCGGTTAAACGTAACCAGATATTCCAGTTCTTCAACAGCTTGTTGTTGTTTCTCAGCACTTTTGCCCTTTGAGGAATCGAACCTGAGGGACTTTAACTGGGTGACCATGGAGTCCTGTACTTTGGTGAGGCATCTAGAGAGGCCAGCAGCGTGATTACACATCACTGATTGTTCTCTGAATGACCTCTCCCACCTTCTAAGGGTGTCCTGGCTGAAGGTCCTGGAAGCTGGAGCAGAAGGTAAACTGCGCCTTGCAACTCTAGAAAACATACTGTTAAGCTTTGCCGGTTCCGGAGACCAGTCACCAACAGCCTGGGTAGACGCATCCTTCTTAACAGCTTGCATGTCGTACCACTTTGAAGTACGGGGTGTCTTGACAAATTGGTCACGCAGTAGACCACTGGTTTCTGTATTCCTGGATGGATAACCTTCAGCAATGGTTATATTCAGTTTCTCCAGCTTTTTACAAAGCCATTCATCCACCGGCAATTTTACTGACACTTTTCCGGTAGTCTTCACTCTAGAACCGGCAAAGGGATTGTCATCCATAGATGCAGCTGAGGTGTCATAATCCGGGATTTGATGCCAGCCCATGAAACTCCTCACCCCTCTCAAGGTTTCCCGGTAATTGGCATCTTCAGATAGATCCTGGTCAGTGTTAGTTTCCTGTACATCACCCTGGTAGTGAACACTAGCCGGTGAAGCCGGTTCCGGATCCACCTCAGCCTCACTGTCAGATTCCCTAGCAACCTCAGAATTCTGACCAATGGGAGGCGACTGGTTAGACAGCGTAGTTTCATAACCGGAAGGCAGAACCTCAGGACCCGCACCGGGAGCCTGTGGAGGCTGGGTGGCAGTCCCTGCACCGGGAACCAGTAAAGGTTGGGTGGCAACAGTCTTAGAGGTACCGGGGCCCTGAACAGGGTGGGTAGCACTCTCATTCCCTTCCTTCACAGCTTGTGTACCGGGAACCCCCAGCGGAGGTTGGGTAGCCGTCAACTGCGTAGCAACGTCACTAGTGCCCTCAGAAAACATAACACTTGTAGAAGCACCCGGATCAAAGAAGGGGTGTTCTCTGGGCACCACAGAAGCAGAATTCACCGGTCTCACAGGGACAGCAAATGACTGGTTAATCAGCATTGCTTCCAGACGGGAAAATCTCTCACTCCACTTGTCATCAAGGGACTTGAGGTCGTCAGAAGTAGGCTTACTGCTGTGCTTCCGTTTACTAGACCTTGGGGAACCATCAGAACGCTTCTTCTTGTGCTTGGGTGTAGAATCAACAGGAGACTGCGTCCCTGAATTGACCGGACCCAGCAGTGAAACCTCAGATGGATCAACAAGCTTGGGAGACGCACTTGTTAATTCTTCAGATTTCTTCTGGCTAGAGCGTTCTTTTCTTTCCTTGTAGGTGGGGGTTGCTAACTGGTGGATCTGAGCAGGCGTAAACGCCTTACAGATACTACAATCCAACTTCTTCACACACGGGTCGTCTCCCACCCCCTTGTCACGACAACGCGCGCATTTCTTATGGTTGTCGAAAAGGGCCATAACGTGCCCGCAAGAACCTCGTTTCTGTCCAGGAGACGACATAATGATCAGGAACGTTGTAGAATTACTCCGTACTAATAAAAAACAAGAAACTTGGAAGAGTTCGTTGTAAAACTTCAAAAGCGTATCTCTGAAGAAATTCTTCTGCACACTCTTTCGCGCCAAACGAAAAAGATGCTATGACGTCAATAGGTAAACAGGAAATGAAGTACGATGCGCCACCTGGCGAATGCACACTCTGTGACCGGTCCTGCCGGTAGTATATACAGGACGTCTTTTTCTGGCGTTTGGCGGGACCGGTCGCGCCGACCGGTAAAGCAATTGTCCATTGGATAGGATGTATTAACGCAATAAAATATATATTTTTTCATCTGTTTCATTGTTAATGGGCTCCATTTAGAGGGAATCTCTCTGGCTCATAGATACAGAACTACTCCATTTTTAACGAATATTCAAACTTCCAATAAAAAATAATACTTCTGATAAACAGTCCAAACACAGAGGTGAGATGTGTAAAAATTAACATGTCTGTAACTGGCAAAATGGGTGTGGACCTTATCATCTCAGTGGTGCTTATATTAACTTAAATGCCATTAAAGTGATATCATTCAAGTTAAAAAGTTTTCATAGCAGGAGAAATTTTTTAACACTGAACTTCTGGAGAACTGCATGCATTGAACTGAGAATAATTATCCATTGGCATATTTTCCTGTAGACGTGCATCTGGATCCTTAATTGTGGCTGTGAGAAACTGCCTTTAGGTGTTGTGTAATGTTGTTTAAAATATATGTATTTCTTCTGATCTTTGACAGCATCCCCTTGATCATATCAAGATAAGATGAGATAACTCTCTGCAGTGTCATTAATGTCCTTACTACCACTTCAGTTCAAGAGGAATCACCTACTTAACAAGGACTAGTTCAAGAGAGATCTACTAGGCACCAAGTAAATCAACTTTTCATGTCCCATTCTATTTTTATCACTTACTTCTCATAGCTTGAGTTAAAATTATAAAAAACTGATAATCACAGTGTTAAATACCATAGAAATCATATAAAAAAGCTAGAACGGACATTCCTCATAAAACTATATTGTGCGAAACGAGAATTTCGGCCGCCATATTGGAATGTTATATTATGGTAAACTAGGATAGCAACGTGTTGAATTTTAAAAATTCATAAAAATGTTATTTTGGCTCAATTTTGAGAAATACTATACCATTTTAAAGCTCACAACAAATGGAATCTATCTAGAGTGGTGATATATCTCATTTAAATGAAGAAAGTCTCGAATTTGCATCACATATTACTTTATAATTTAAAGTTTTCCTTTAACCAACTTCACAATAGGTGCTCAAAATGTGACATATTATTTTTAAGTAATGCCCAAGGCAAGAGATATGTTAAAAAGTTTCAATAAACCATAGTTTTGCAACCTTCTATGTTAATTTGTTTCAAGAAAATCAATTATTGCAACTTAAAGGTCTGCTTTTGAGTACTAGTGAAGATTATGTGCCATAAAAGTTGATTAAAATTAGAATTATATGTCTTCTGTATATGAAAGCAAATAAAGTGCCAAACATATAATTTACATTTAGTTGAGCATCAAGTTTTAACACCTTAAGATACAATGGTGGCCTTTCATCTTTGAAAGCTAAAGTAGGCAGGCAATTGGGAGTGAATTTCAGCCAAACTAGGAAATGCAAGTTTTTGCACATAAAAACAAAGCGTCCCAAGGAGATGGAAAGAAACTCAGAAAGTCAGCTTGATTACAGAAGCAATTGGCACTGCATTTTTCAGGATAACTCTATTAGAGGATAATCACAGAAAATTTTAATGTTAAGATAAGCCTTGTACATTGTATTTAGAGATGACATATGGCTATTTCGGGAAGGAGAGACATTTTAGGTATTTTTTTTATTTGTAAAGGCTGAATAGGAATGCCTAATGCTGAGGGTGTGTGCTTTGTTGATATTGGGCATTTTAGAAAAAAAAAAACAATCAAGTTTTGGATCATTTGACCTTGAGACACATAAATATGGGAAAAAAGGATTTTAACATGAGGCACGGTAGACTTGGCAGAGCCCTAGTGGGTGAAAATTCTCTCAAAATATTTCTAATTCACAATTTTTTGGAGACACTGACTGTTTATTACTTAAATAAAATATAATAGAAGCATTTGTGCAGCACAAAATTGATGAGGATCCTCTAATGCTCTTGTATCCAAAGAGCTACAGTCTAAAAACAAGGCACAAGTCATAATGCTTACCCACTAAGCAAAATGCTAGGGGAGGATGACTAGTGGGGGTGGGTAAGCTATTCTAACCAGTTAAGTCTTGAGTTGGCGTCTAAATTCTGAAATGGTCTGTTTCGATCTAACATTATATGGGAGTCTGTACCATTTTGCTGGTGCAGCTGGGGCCGAACTACGCCTGCCTATGGTCTTTCTAGCCCTGACTGAGGTACCTGACGGTCTCTCTATGAGTCAGACTACTAGACTTGATCAAATAGGACAAAAAGGAACTTACTAGAAATTTATGGCTTTAAAAGTGAGGTTATTTTTGAAAAGGATACAATATGAAATGGGAAGCCAGTGGAATTGTTCTAGATAGGGTGTGATATGACTCATTCTGTCCAGTCTGAACATAATGCCGCAAAGAGCGTTTTGAGCTTTCTGAAGTTTATCAATGATAGGCCCCAACTCACGATTGGGAACATCTCGAGATTGTTCTTGCACAAACTCAAGATCTTGAGTTGAGGAAAGCATCTTGAGATTGCACAGAAGATCTCGAGTTGGTGATGCCCAAACTTAACATATTGCATCTGGAGTTGTCATTAGCTCTAAACATGGCTTTATTTAGAGGAAGCCCACAAGTGTGGCTTCCAAATATAATCTGGCACAGGATTACAATTGTATCAAATATAAAACTCTTTGATTATCTAATCAAAGCAATTTGTGTAAAATGTTGTGTGAACTTTTTCTCAGATTCTTAATTGCACTTCTATAATTGTTGGTGTGTTGTCAGGTGTATCACTTGACTAGATAACCAATTGCATATTTATAGCACTAAATCCTCCTATTAACAGATTCATGAAATATGATTGATATTTGCCCTTGATTTTTAAGGTAGTAATTCCCCCCAAAAAACCAGTTATTTAAATCAAATCGTGCTATAAATTTTTAAGGGGTAAAATTGATAACTTTTTATTTCTTCATTACTTTTTTCTGAGTTAGGTCTAAAACCAGGTTCACAGAATAAATCAGATGTTCCCAATTGTACGTTGGTGCTCAACAGGAACACTGGCCCTGCAGACCCCACATAGTAGGGGATTACAGTAGTCTAATTGATTACTGACCATAGTGTTGGCCACAAGAGCACTGCAATCTTCTCAATTCAGAATGAGTGAGAGATTGCAGGAAATTACAATAATCCAATCAGCTAATAACTAAGGCATTAGCCAGAAGAATTGGTCTTCTGAGGTCTAGCAGATGATAAATTCTGAAAAAAGTAATGTCACCTTAAAACAGTATCTTTATGATTCTTTGAAACCCAAAGACCAATAATGAAGAATAATGAAGGCCTTTTTGTGTAATGTCATAGCTCATCAAGTCCTGGAAGCAGGGATCAAAGGTAAAATTAGACACTTGGCCATCCCCAGGTTATGATTTCCTACAAGTTGTTTTCACAAACTGTGGCCCTACTACCAATAATATGGGAGCTATAAGGGCTTTTTAATATGATGACCCCTATTTGACATTAAACAAGTGATATGACGGAGGTGAAAATTATTCTGAAGCAAGTTTGCCATAAAAGCCAAATCTATATTAATGTATACTTTGTGGAAACTCAGTCATAAAATGCTGTTAAAATTTATAACAAGAATAACTCATGCATTACTTTGTGAGTTTTTTCAATTGTTTGGCCCAGGTGACCCTTCCTTTGTGAAATAGACTTGAGCCAAAGATTAGCCAGTTTTCTTGATTCTGGTCCAATTTAGAGCTGATTTTTCACTCAGCCTGAGCCATGTTAGTGAATGCAAAACTTGGTTATTTTATTAATCAGTACAAAGCCTATTATCTGCTCTTCACTGTGCTTTTTACTGATTGCAAATTGATGCAATATTCAATGAGATATTGGCATTTAAAATTTGTCCATTTTACAGTATATTCTGCTCACAATCACAAGATACTGTAATATTTCAATATGGCGGCCATATTTCCCGAAAGTGAGATGCCAATGTCCATTCTAGCTTTTTTATACGATTTCTATGTTTAATAAATAATATGTTGACAACCACATATATGGGCTTTGGACCATCTGTGTCCACAAAAATCAAAGTTAGGGTTCTTAGGGTTCTTTTAACAGCTTGGCTTATTCTCAATATTTCTAATATTTTCATGAGCTGGATGGGAATAAACAACCACAGAGAGCCAAGCAAACATTTCCACTGAAGATTCTATCACAGGTTCACGCAAAGTCAGTGATGAAGTGTACAAATTAATGCACTATTTCAAGCATAGTGTTTAACAGTGAATGAAAGTAACACCCACTACACTGAAATAAATTCATGAGAGTTTAACTTTTACATTCTTGCAATTTCAGAAAATAACATTACACCATTTTTTATTTACCGGTAGTACCTGTCACTTGGTCAATTTTGGCACTCAATATTTATTTAACCTATGCCGAAATACATGACTGGCAACTTTTACTATAGACATTTTTTAGTTTTTTAATTGCAGGTCTGGTACACCTGGATAGTTTTCTGGTGAGCAATGGTGATTTCAGAGTATTTAACAGCTTGTGCTGTACCATGCTTGGTTTAAGTTTTCTTATCTTGTCCAAACATTAGACCTTCATTTTATACATAAGAAGCTATACACCTTTTGTGGAGCATCTCTTTTTCTAAACTATTATGTTTAGGACAACAGTACAAGGCACATCTGAGTGAAATGTCAGATTAAATATCAGTATTTAATATTTATTTGGATTTGATACCAAGGCTGAAATGAGATTGAAACAACAGCAGAAAATTATTTAGTAAAAATAGCATCAGAGATGCCCGTACCCCACAGCCTGGGGAAGTAGTTTTCAACACCATGAGATATAGAAGTTGTGAAGCAGTACAAAGATTGGGATACTTTTAGAGCAGTGTCAGTTGTATAAAGATCCAAATAATGTTTAAGTCGAGAAAATAACATCTAAGAGAAAGAAAATGTATGGAAAGATAAAGTACTAAAACAAGACAATTCAGTCATGGAGAAAGCACAAGGAACAGTAGATTCTTAGATATGAATGTATGAGGGCCGAAGGCCCCAGTACATTTGTACTACGAATCTACTGTTCCAAGTCCTTTCTCTGACTTAAAATACTGTTTAATAGTATGATAGTAGTTTTTTGGTTTCAAGTTATTTCGACATTTTAAAAGACGTTTCTCATAGCATGGAAATATTTAATATTTTCTCTTTAAAGTTTTACACAACAAAAAATAAATGTAGGTAAAGTTAACACATTTTTACATACTTCTTAAATCCCAACTTGTATTACATAAAAAGTATAAATATTACACACAAAATAGTCTATTTGAATGCATTTTTAAAGAATGTAAAATACTGATACAGGAATTTAAAATGTAATGATATTTGAAGACTAAACTGTAAATGGTCAAGCTTTGTACTTTGGCTCCCTTTAAAAAAACAGTAGAAAAAAAAAACTGCACATTCTGTTGTATGAATTTACTGTTTTAACAATAGAGTGACATCACTACTGTATTTTAATATTATGAAAGTAACAGTTTTAGCAATTTTGTTAGTATATCAATTGCAATATAGAAAATTTTAAAATTATTTGATTATACTTGATGTATTACCATTAGTCGTGGTAAATATGTCCAATTATACACATTTCAGCCTAAATAAAATCTTAAATACTTAAACTGTGGAAATTAGAATGCCAACTTGATCTGGGCTTTGACTTAATCTACATATTTTGCATAGTCTTGCAAAATGTAAAACCTATAAATATTGGTATATTTATTATTTTCCCTTTTAAAGTTTCACATAACAAAAAAATAGCATCAGAGATGCCCGTACCCCACAGCCTAGGGAAATATTTTCAACACCATGAGATATAGAAGTACTGTACCAGTACAAACTTCAGGATACTTTCAGAGCACTGTCAGTTATATAAAGGTCCAAACAATGTTTAAATGGAGAAATAATGTTTAAAAGAAAGATAATGCGTAAAAAGATGAAGTATTAAAACAAGATAATTCAATAACAAGATGACAGCATTAATCAGTAAACTAAAATTCAACACTCTTTATCTACATCTGCATGGCCGAATTATGGTTTAGATGGTTTGAATATTACCATGCATACAGAAGTGGTAATACATTTAATGAATGCTTATTGTGGTGTTGGTGCAAAATCTGTGGCTCGCTTGATGAAATTCTATCTCTTACAATGGGAAGTTATGAAAGTAAAATTCTTAATAAATTCTAATATGACTTTTGCTTAATCTGCATCAAAAGACAGACCCAAAGGTCCATGAAGATTTTAAAGGTCAAGGTCACTACGACAAGGTAAAAGGTCAAATTAAGGTCACACCATGATAATACACACCTATAGCCCCTAACCAATGTCCCTACCAAGTATCAACTTCCTACACGTTACGGTTTCCGAGATATAGCCCGGACAAGATTTTATAGGTCAAGGTCACTATGGCAAGGTCAAAGGTCAAATCAAGGTCACACCATGATGCTGCACACCTACACCCCCTAACCAATGTCCCTACCAAATATCAACTTCCTACACCTTACAGTTTCCGAGATATAGCCCGGACAAGATTTTATAGGTCCAGGTCTCTACGGCAAGGTCAAAGGTCAAATCAAAGTCACACCATGACGTTGCACACCTACACCCCCTAACCAATGTCCCTACCAAATATCAACTTCCTACACCTTACGGTTTCTGAGATATAGCCCGGACAAGATTTTATAGGTCAAGGTCACTATGGCAAGGTCAAAGGTCAAATCAAGGTCACACCATGATGTTGCACAACTACACCCCCTAACGAATGTCCCTACCAAATATCAACTTCCTACACCTTACAGTTTCCGAGATATAGCCCGGACAACATTTTATAAGTCAAGGTCACTACAGCAAGGTCAAAGGTGAAATCAAGGTCAGACCATGACGTTGCACACCTACACCCCCAACCAATATCCCCACCATGTATCAACTTCCTACACCTTACGGTTTCCGAGATATAGCCCGGACAAGATTTTATAGGTCAAGGTCTCTACGGCAAGGTCAAAGGTCAAATCAAAGTCACACCATGACGTTGCACACCTACACCCCCTAACCAATGTCCCTACCAAATATCAACTTACTACACCTTACGGTTTCTGAGATATAGCCCGGACAAGATTTTATAGGTCAAGGTCACTATGGCAAGGTCAAAGGTCAAATCAAGGTCACACCATGATGTTGCACAACTACACCCCCTAACGAATGTCCCTACCAAATATCAACTTCCTACACCTTACAGTTTCCGAGATATAGCCCGGACAACATTTTATAAGTCAAGGTCACTACAGCAAGGTCAAAGGTGAAATCAAGGTCAGACCATGACGTTGCACACCTACACCCCCAACCAATATCCCCACCATGTATCAACTTCCTACACCTTACGGTTTCCGAGATATAGCCCGGACAAGATTTTATAGGTCAAGGTCACTACGGCAAGGTCAAAGGTCAAATCAAGGTCAGACCACGACATTGCACACCTACACCCCCTAACCAATGTCCCGACCAAGTATCAACTTCCTACACCTTACGGTTTCGAGATACAGCCCGGACAAACTATTTCCCGCCGCCCACCCGCCCTTAAGGGCTGTGGGGTAAAAATTAATGTAGGTAAATGTTTACACATTTCTACACAGTAAATTCAAACTTGTATTACATTAAAATTATGAATATGACACACAAAACAGTCTATTTTGAATTCATTGTTAAAGAATGTAAAATACTGTTAGAGGAATTTAAAACGTACTGATATTTGAAGGCTAAACTATAAATGGTCAAGCTTTGTACTTTGGCTCCTTTTACAGAACAGTAGAAAAACCAGTACATTCTGTTGTACGAATCTATTGTTTTAACAACAGAGTGACGTCACCACTGTATTTTTTTAGCAAGATGACAGCATTAATCAGTGAAGTAAAAATTATGAAGCTGCAAAATTTATTTGGAGGATAGCTGTCAATTGAAATAGCACAATTATGCAAAAGTGCATATCATAATCAGTTGCAGCAATCCATATATCTTTGTCATAAGAGAAAGATGTCTCAAATATGGCAGGTGAACACACTTTGGGAGATCAAAATGGTCACACCATGATGCACACCTACACCCCCTAACAAATATTCCTACCAAGTATCAACCTTCTACACCTCATGGAATCCAAGAAGTAGCCCAGATAAGATAAACTTTAAAACTTATGGTCACTATGACAAGGTCAAAGGTCAAATCAAAGTAACACCATGATGTTGCACACCTACAACCCACTAACCAATATCCCTACCATGTATCAACTTCATACACCTTACAGTTTTCCGAGATATAACCCAGACAATTTCACTACAGCAAGGTCAAAGGTCAAATCAAGGTCACACCATGATGGTGCCCATCTATACCCCCAACCAATGTCACTACCAAGTAACAACTTCCTACACCTTACGGTTTAGCGAGATATAGCCCGGACAAGATTTTATAGGTCAAGGTCACTACGGCAAAGGTCAAATCAAGGTCACACCATGATGCTGCACACCTACACCCCCTAACCAATGTCCCTACCAAGTATAACCTTTCTACACCTTACGGTTTCCAAGATATAGCCTGGACAAGATTTTATAGGTCAAGGTCACTACGGCAAAGGTCAAATCAAGGTCACACCATGATGCTGCACACCTACACCCCCTAACCAATGTCCCTACCAAGTATCACCTTTCTACACCTTACGGTTTCCAAGATATAGCCCGGACAAGATTTTATAGGTCAAGGTCACTATGGCAAGGTCAAAGGTCAAATCAAGGTCACACCATGACGTTGCACACCTACACCCCCTTACCAATGTCCCTACCATGTATCAAATTCCTACGCATTACAGTTTCTGAGATACAGCCCAGACAAACATTTTCCCGCCACCCGCCCACCAGCCCATCCGGACACCATGGGTTAAAACAATACCCTGGCAGCCCTTAAGGACTGTGGGGTAAAAAAAAAAATTAGAGATATGTGGATGAAGAATTCAAGTGCCACATGGCTTTCAGTGTGACACTCTTCAACTGAAGATCTTAATAAAAGCTTATGATTTACAACAACTATCTCCAAAATACTGTCTTATAAAAATACAATGTCAAATCAGGGTTACTAAACTAATAACAAGACAGACTTCTAAAAATAGGGTAACTATTTTACACTTTGCAACTTGGATTATTTCAAAGCTATCTCATTATGTGTCAGAACTATACTTTTTCTCACATTCTGTTTTTTTCTCACACAGCTATCAGTGATGCAATAGAAGTAATATTTTATAACCATGACTAAACTTGAAAATGTTGCCACATTGAATAAATCAGTGTAAATGATACCATAGTCAAATATGAATAGAGTAAAACTCTGAAATACACACAGAAATATTTGCTATGAAAAATATGTCAGCCAAGTGTAAAGTATTTATGTTCTTATCAATGTTATTTACTGTTATCATTTCTCCCTTTGGCCTTATGTAAAAACATGCATATAAATATTATTTAAACACCAAAAAACCTCTCTGAGTGTCACAAAGAGGTATATATCACTAAATTGCCTAATACATTCAGAGTGCAGGGAGGAATGTTTAAGTGTTCTCAAAACACTGAGCTGGGAACACAATGCATTCTACAGTCATTCTAATGTCTTGCCTGCTGGGACCACCCAAACATGCAATAACAGGCCAGTGTGCTGACACAACTGTTTTCACAGTCACCTCTCTCACTCACACAACACTCTTAATCAGTTGCAAGCTTTATTCATGGAAAAGTTACAACAATCCAAAAACTGACTCATAAACATTCCTCCTCTCAGCTAATTCTGGAGTTGCTATGTGCCATGAGACAGACCTACATTAATATTAATTAGAAAGTTGCCATGTGCCATGAGATATAGATATGTTAATATTAACTAGAAAAGCACTTTGAGAGCTCAAAACCTTTTCCAATGCCCAATAGCTCCAATATGGCTCATTTGTCCAATGAGTAAAATCCTTTTAAATTTGTTGATCCAGGGACAATCTTGATCACCACCAAAATTTAATCATTTATTCCTTACATAATTGTCAACATTTCCTGAAAATTTCATCCAAACATGTCACCACTTTTCAATTTATTTTGAAAACACACTTGTCTAGGAACTCAGAGGACATGGGTTCAAACCCAGGTACAGGCAGATACATAGTGGCTCAGATGACCACTTAAAATGGTGGTCCTCTGTCATTGGGTCCTATCACCAGTGGCAGGTTAAAGAACCTCAAGGACGTTGATAAATGGTCATCCTTGAGCCTCTATCTTCCACTTAGGGGAATGCCAGTTACTTGTGAGTTGGGGCTGTACCTGTGAAGTCAGATGGGTTTAATAGCATTTTGAGTTCTGTAGTATATGGAGATATTGCGCTAAGTATAAATACACAATACAATACAATACAAAAAAAACCAAACAATTCCCGGATGAAGACAGTTAAATCCTTTAAAAAATTCCTTCAAGTTAATTTGCTGACAAACGACTGCATACTGTCAACTACATATACCTCCTTGTTGGGGGTTAATTAATACATTTTTGCTTGCAATCGTTGAGAAAATATTTTTAACTGTTCCTTCAATTTTGTATAAAATAGCTCCATGACCCAACAACTGTCATGTCTGCTCTATTTTTTTCTGACAGGACACATTGCCAGACAGCCTGTCATGAATGCAATGGCATTGTGGTCAATAGGATGTGTTCTCGTTTCTAGTTCTGTACCCTGAAAACCACTTCGTAGTCTGGTTATATGTGTTCTGTTTTCTAGGTCTGTACCCTGAAAGCCATGGCATACTGGGGTTATATGATGTGTTCTGTTTTCTAGGTCTGTACCCTGAAACCCATGGCATAGTGGGATTATATGATGTGTTCTATTTTCTAGGTCTGTACCGTGAACGTCACTGTGTAGTGGGGTTATATGATGTGTTCTGTTTTCTAGGTCTGTACCCTGAAAGCCACGGCATAGTGGGCTATGTGATGTATGATCCAGTCTTTAATTCCACATGGAGCTCTACAAATGAAGAGCCAAGGTGGTATAATGATGGCGAGCCAGTGTGGGTAACAGCAGGGAAGGCTGGTCTCAGGACTGCTAGCTACATGTGGCTGGGAAGCTCAGTGGAGATTAGGAAGTACCGGCCAGACTTTTGGGTGCCCTACAACCAGAGTCATTCATTTAAGGACCGAGTGGACCAGGTAATCCAGTGGTTTAGTGAGGAGGATGTGGATGTGGCCACCCTCTATTTCCACAATCCAGATAGCATAGGCCACTCTACCGGGCCTGCACCTGCCTCCATAGACACTCTCAGGATGATCAAAACGATGGACCTCAATACTGGATACCTCCTACAGAGGCTGGAAGACACAGGGCTCTCCAGCACAGTCAATGTCATCCTGACCAGTGACCATGGAATGACAGAAACCTCGCTCACAGACTGGGTCATAGACATTTACAAGTATGTACAGAAGCAGGACATCTACATAGTTGCAGATGAGGGGGCCGTGGCAAACATCCTGCCTGCAGAGGGTCGTACACAGGCAGTGTATGAGGCTCTGAAAGGGGCCCACCCCAACATGACTGTCTTCCTAAAAGAAGAGCTGCCTGCACGCTGGCACTTCACCAAGCACCGTAGAATACACCCGGTCATCGCAGTGGCTGATGAAGGCTGGCTTATTTACAGTGTATGTAGTATACCAGAAATTTCTTAAAAATACTTTAAAAACAACTTATCCAGTCCTTCGAACTGCAACTTTAGTAAAGTGTAGGGGGCTATCTATTAACCTACGAATGGTTTGCAAAACACACTGTGATCAAAACTATCTGTAAAAAATATGCAAAAAATGTGGTAGTTGATTAATGGATATCACACAGCCCCTGACTCACACTAATACAGGTAATTACTATATACAGTGCTAGTTGGCCATATATCAATAATTGTGAGGCTTAAGCAACACTTCAAAATATTAAATTTTCTTATTATTTTCTCAGCTACCAGCATATTTATGGTAAATCCCAATATGTCTTCAACCTTCATCATTTGCACCTAGTACCTTTAAACATGTACCAAATTTGATATGATTCAATAAACTTGAGTAAATTACCAAAAAATGAGCAAGTGATCAGTTTCACAATCATGATGATTAATGTTAATTATTTCTTTGATAATTATTCAACATACTTTAAGAACATAGATATTCATGAGATGATAAAGATTAACTGCTTGGTCATGACACTTGGTCAGGAAGCAAAGGAACTTCCTTGTAAATGACTACTTAAAATGCAATGTAATATTTTATTCTCACACATCAGCCGATAATAGTACTTAGTTCACTCTAATTAGATCAGATTTAATATCAGCAACATTAATATATATTACCTCCACTAAGCAGCCAAGTACATCAAATTAAGTTTTTGTTAACATAACTCCACTTTATGTCAATCATAAATCACGCCACTGAAATCTTCACCTTCTCAAAGAGGGGATTGAATCATTTGACAAACCACTTGAAAGTTGTCCTTTTGAAACAAGCACTCCAGAATGGTTATAGTTATTACTTGTTATATAATTAATTTCAAAGTGTGTAGAAAAAGGTACAATAAAACTTTTAATGATGGGAAATTAATAATAATAAGCTGAGCATACTGACGAATTTCAGAATTGTGAATGTGACTGACAGAAAACATTACTTATTTTCCTTCAGAATATTTCCAACTGGCCGCCACCATTGAAAGGCATGCATGGTTATGACAATGAGTTGATGTCCATGAAGCCCTTCTTCTTAGCAAAAGGACCAAACATTAGAGGAAACTATGAATTACCCCCATTTGGGTAAGCTTACTTCTTCATCACACTCATCCTTCCATCCCTTATTTAAGTTATAAGTGTTTAATAATGGTCTATAAAATCTTATATATTCACTAAAGGTCTTATTGAAATTTGTGGAAAAATCGTTTATTGATACTGGCAATATTTCTTGTTTTGGAAGAGGTTTGCTGATATTGATATGAAAAGACATATATTAAAATCAGTATTTTATGTAAACTATAACGATAAACCTTACACAGCAAATATTTGAAATAGACACAAAATCTGAAGAAACAAACTTGTACACTTTTATTTTGTATTTGTGTAGCTTTTAATGTGTTTTTGACCAAACAGTCATGTCTGGCTTGATAAACATCACTTACGGATAGCGGTTGGGCATATGTTTGAACAAAACATTTTAATGTTAACATTTTTTATTGTCCTGGATTCAGACTTCTTAGTACACAAAATAACCCCCCACCCACCCTTCCCACCCCCAATATTAGATGATATTGGCAATAGAAATAGGTACATTTGTTTGCATCAGATGGATATTTTTCTCACTTTATAGCTTCGTGGGTGTATCAATTTGATAGATGCTCCTTGAGTGATGTCTGAGTTTCTGTCAGGTGGATATCTTGTAAACATTGTGTGTGCACACATCAGTCTCTTAGACATTTTCACACTACTATGTGCATTTTTATCTTATTTCAGCCAGGTGGACCTGTACCCACTGATGTGTAGTTCTTATTCCAGCCAGGTGGACCTGTACAAGCTGATGTGTAGTTCTTATTTCAGCCAGGTGGACCTGTACTCACTGATGTGTAGTTCTTATTTCAGCCAGGTGGACCTGTACCCACTGATGTGTAGTTCTTATTTCAGCCAGGTGGACCTGTACCCACTGATGTGTAGTTCTTATTTCAGCCAGGTGGACCTGTACACACTGATGTGTATTTCTTATTTCAGCCAGGTGGACCTGTACACACTGATGTGTAGTTCTTATTTCACCCAGGTGGACCTGTATCCACTGATCTGCAGTTCTTATTTCAGCCAGGTGGACCTGTACCCACTGATGTGTAGTTCTTATTTCAGACAGGTGGACCTGTACCCACTTATGTGTAGTTCTTATCTTAGCCAGGTGGACCTGTACCCACTGATGTGTAGTTCTTATTTCAGCCAGGTGGATCTGTACCCACTGATGTGTAGTTCTTATTTCAGCCAGGTGGACCTGTACCCACTGATGTGTAGTTCTTATTTCAGCCAGGTGGACCTGTACCCACTGATGTGTAGTTCTTAATTCAGTCTGGTGGCTCTATGTCCACTAATGTGGACCTGTACCCACTTATGTGTAGTTCTTATCTTAGCCAGGTGGACCTGTACCCACTGATGTGCAGTTCTTATTTCAGCCAGGTGGATCTGTACCCACTGATGTGTAGTTCTTATTTCAGCCAGGTGGACCTGTACCCACTGATGTGTAGTTCTTATTTCAGCCAGGTGGACCTGTACCCACTGATGTGTAGTTCTTAATTCAGTCTGGTGGCTCTATGTCCACTAATGTGTGGTTCTTATTTCAGGCAGGTAGATCTATATCTACTGTTGTGTGTATCTTATTTCAGCAAGGTGGACCTGTACCCACTGATGTGTAGTTCTTATTTCAGCCAGGTGAACCTGTACCCACTAGTGCGTAGTTCTTATTTCAGACAGGTGGACCTGTATCCACTGATGTGTAGTTCTTATTTCAGCCAGGTGGACCTGTACCCACTGATGTGTAGTTCTTATTTCAGCCAGGTGGACCTGTACCCACTAGTGTGTAGTTCTTATTTTACCCAGGTGGACCTGTACCCACTGACGTATAGTTCTTATTTCAGCCAGGTGGATCTGTACCCGCTGATGTGTAGTTCTTATTTCAGCCAGGTGGACCTATATCCACTGATGTGTAGTTCTTATTTTAGCCAGGTGGACCTGTACCCATTGATGTGCAGTTCTTATTTCAGTCAGGTGGACCTGTACCCACTCATGTGTAGTTCTTATTTTAGCCAGGTGGACCTGTACCAGGTCCACCTGGCTGAAATAAGAACTGCAGATCAGTGGGTACAGGTCCACCTGGCTGAAATAAGAACTGCAGATCAGTGGATACAGGTCCACCTGGCTGAAATAAGAACTACACATCAGTGTGTACAGGTCCACCTGGCTGAAATAAGAAATACACATCAGTGTGTACAGGTCCACCTGGCTGAAATAAGAACTATACGTCAGTGGGTACAGGTCCACCTGGCTAAAATAAGAACTACACATGAGTGGGTACAGGTCCACCTGACTGAAATAAGAACTGCACATCAGTGGGTACAGGTCCACCTGGCTAAGATAAGAACTACACATAAGTGGGTACAGGTCCACCTGTCTGAAATAAGAACTACACATTTCAGCAAGGTGGACCTGTACCCACTGATGTGTAGTTCTTATTTCAGCCAGGTGAACCTGTACCCACTAGTGCGTAGTTCTTATTTCAGACAGGTGGACCTGTATCCACTGATGTGTAGTTCTTATTTCAGCCAGGTGGACCTGTACCCACTGATGTGTAGTTCTTATTTCAGCCAGGTGGACCTGTACCCACTAGTGTGTAGTTCTTATTTTACCCAGGTGCACCTGTACGCACTGACGTATAGTTCTTATTTCAGCCAGGTGGATCTGTACCCGCTGATGTGTAGTTCTTATTTCAGCCAGGTGGACCTATATCCACTGATGTGTAGTTCTTATTTTAGCCAGGTGGACCTGTACCCATTGATGTGCAGTTCTTATTTCAGTCAGGTGGACCTGTACCCACTCATGTGTAGTTCTTATTTTAGCCAGGTGGACCTGTACCCACTGACGTATAGTTCTTATTTCAGCCAGGTGGATCTGTACCCACTGATGTGTTGTTCTTATTTCAGCCAAGTGGACCTGTAACCCACTGATGTGTAGTTCTTATTTCAGCCAGGTGGACCTGTACCCACTGATGTGTAGTTCTTATTTCAGCCAGGTGGACCTTTATCCGCTGATGTGTTGTTTTTATTTCAGCCAGGTGGACCTTTATCTGCTGATGTGTAGTTCTTAATTCAGTCTGGTGGCTCTATGTCCACTGATGTGTGGTGCTTATTTCAGGCAGGTAGATCTGTATCTACTGTTGTATCTTATTTCAGCCAGGTGGACCTGTATCCGCTGATGTGTGAACTGCTGGGGGTGATGCCAGCCCCTAACAATGGTACCCTGGAAGTGGCAGGACTAATGCTGCAGCAAACACCCATCCCCCAGCTCAATAATGTGAGATCAGCTGCACCCTGCATGTCATACAAGGCACTGTTGGCTGTCCTGCTTACTGGGCTAGCCTCTTTGTTTACATGTAACAGATAAAACAGCTTGCGAGAAAACGATATGTCAACTGTGGGCACAGTGGGAAAAGAACCTACACACCAAAATCTAAATTTTGATTTATCTGATTTGTGACAGAGATTTGTAATGCAGCAATAACATTATAACATTATAATGTAGCAAAACGTTATACTGACTGAATATGGGCATAAATATCAGAAATTGCAATTTTCACTCTGGAAATGTGAAATTATAATTGCAAATTGCAGATCATATTCAGATACAGGGGAACACTTAATATTACAAGAAGATTGTTTGATCATAAATCATTTACATGGAACAAACACTAATGCCAAGTATTTCGTGTTAAACTACTGACTCTCGATAAGTACATCATCATCATCAGTGGGCAAAAAGTATTCTTTATTGCATTGTTGAGTGTTACATTACTACAATTGGTCTCAATTGAATGCTTCAGATTGATTGATTGAGGACTAACCTAGCTTTCTATCACATTGTACGTGTCATATAACCAGGGGTGTTTGAGGTGATGGAGGAACAAGTGATGACAGACCATCTTTGTCATGTCAGGCTGGGAATTTAATCCAATACCAGAGAAGCAGGAAGCCACCGAATAAAATGAATGTCTCCTCTTGTCAAGTTAATCTGCTACAGTACTGACACAATAATTCAATAAACAATTAACAATATCACATTCAGTTCATTACTCACAAAATATCAACCTTTCATTCTATATTTAATGAACACAATATCTCGTAGGAAACAAGAGTTCTGTTCATGTGTCAGAAACAGCATAAAAAGTTAGTAGCCTTTACAAGTTCATTTGTACACAATACATTCATATTATTAACTTCCCAAACTGGGGAAAGAAAAAACTTTCAAAGAAGCTTGTCAATAACGTAACCATTTTGTTAAATATCTAAATCCTTAGCTGGCAGCGTTTCTCTCTCCATCCCTCATTATTACTAAATTTGATTATCTTCCAATGCACATCAATACAAAATTCCCTCACTTTTTAAAAAACTCAAAAATTTATTTTGCATAATTAAAACTCATATTAAGACTGAAACAATCATTTACTGACAAATTCCTTTCTGGTGATATGTAATGTCTGCTGAAAACCTCAGAAATGAACTTAATAATCTGTGTGGCTTACAGAAGTACAGGGACACAATGTAATCATATAAGTCTAGCCTGGGTTAATGATAGAACATAGTGGAAACAGATTAGCACACAACTTTACTAACTTTGATGACTGCAAGTAGAAAGATTTACCCAAAAGTTAGTAGATTTAATTTTCCCAGTAAACCTGAAGTATCACTCAGGCTCATCAAAACTACACTTTCATCCAACATCTGGGGCCGATTTCACAAAGGGACTTAAGTCCAGATTTAGACTTAAATATAAGACTTTGTCAAAAGAATGTTAAGTCTGTGGTCTTAGACTTAGCGGATTTCACAAAGCAGCTAAGTCAATGAAATTGCTAAGTCAGTGGACTTAACTTTAAGTCTGGTAGGTAGTGGGCTTAAATTTTGTAAAGAGGACTTAAATATGGCCGCCATAAACTTTTCTCCACTTCAAAATTTGAAATGGCTGTAAATAAATTATAATTACACAGAACACCTCACTCAAGTAGTCTTGGGGAAATTTATATGTGGCAACAAGGTTTTCCATTTCAAAACAGCCCTTATCCTTAGATAAAATACATCAAATGAAGGATATATGGCACCAATATTATATTTTGAATAGATATGAAAGGTCACATGACACAGAAAACCACTGTGGTTATATGATAAGCTTGGACTTAGCTAAGTCACCTTTGTGAAAACCATTTTAAGTCCCAGACTTAGCTAAGACCAAAGTCTTAGATTTAAGTCCCTGACTTAGCTAATAAAGGGACTTAGTTTAAGTCCTTTAGTGAAATCGGCCCCTGCTTATCTGGTTACAGTTTCCCTCTGAATCCAAATTTCACATTAAATTCTATAATGGGCTCATGTAAGTACTTTCAACTCCACAGCTGCCTTGTCTGTGTTTTGTTTTGACATTCATTTGGAGGAAATATAAATGCTGTAAGTATAACCATCCATTATCATTTACATACAGTAGTTGTGAGAACAGTGCTGTTACTAGCACAAAGGAATACTGAAGAGTAATTACAGGGGTAATTGCTTTCTTTGTTTTATAAAATCAAAATTTAATAAAATAGCATCAGAGATGCCCGTACCCCACAGCCTGGGGAAATATTTTTCAACACCATGAGATGTAGAAGTAGTGAAACAGTACACAGATTGGGATACTTTCAGAGCACTGCATGTAAAGATTAAGTATTAATACAAGACAATTCAGTAAACTAAAAGTTATGCAGCTGTAAAATTTCTTAACTGGAGAATAGCTGTCAATGAAAATATCACAATTATGTATGGTTGAATTATGGTTTGAATGTTTTGAATGGCATGAATGGGGAGTTGCAAAAGTAAAACCCTTAATGAATTCTAATATGACTTTAACTGTGCTTAATGTACATCAAAAGACACCCAAAGGTGCAACAATCAAGGTTCAAGTAAAAAGATATGAGTGAAATAAGAGAGATAAAACAGTATCACATATCCCCTTTAGAGAGATAAAATAGCATCAGATATGCAAGATCAAAGGTCAAATCAAGGTCACACCATGACGTTGCACTCCTATATCCCCGACCAATGTCCCTACCAAATATCAACTTCCTACACCTTATGATTTCCAAAATATAGCCCGGACAAGGTATTATAGGTCAAGATCACTACGGCAAGGTGAAAGGTCAAATCAAGGTCACACTATGATGTTTTACATCTACACACCCTAGCCAATGTCCCTACCAAGTATCAACTTCCTACACCTTGTGGTTTCCGAGATAGAGCCCGGACCAGATTTTATAGGTCAAGGTCACTACAGCAAGGTCAAAGGTCAATCAAGGTCATACTACGACATTGCACACCTACACCCCTTAACCAATGTCTCTACTAAGTATCAACTTCCTACACCTTGCGCATTCTGAGATACAGGCCAGAGAAACTTTTTCCCGCTGCCCGCCCGCTCGACCGCCCACCCACCCACCGATCCGGACACCATGGGTAAAAATAATACCCTGACAGCGCTTAAGGGCTGTGGGGTAAAAATTGAATCACTACCATATAAAGGTATGGCACCATAAAAATATTTCCAAACATTAACGTTGAAACATCAAGGCACATTACAACTCTGGACTTCTAGGTGTTTTTGCATTCATGCATAATAACCCCACAATTGACTGTAAATCTGACATGGTATTCACTTATGTAGAGTATGAAGTACGCATGTACCCTCTCTCAGAATACCTACTTTATGATTGTTTACAATCAGCCACATGTCCCACATTGTGTTTCATGTGGTTGTTTTATTTTAGTTGCATATTTATATATATTTTTATAGCCAACGGTAAGAGTTTGTAATACTGCAAGGGACTGCAAGTGAACTGAAAAATTAAGGCAATGGGTCTATATTAAGCCTATAAGTCAGTACCGGTGTCCAGGTTGCCAGCAGCATACCAACGCCCCCCCCCCTTTTTACAGACCTGCTCTGAGGTAGGGGAAGAGAGGTTTGAGTTCTTTCCCTGTAGAGGTGCTCATAGAGGGAAGTACCAACTGATTAATGATGCTTTTTTTGAGTGTGTGTCTATCTCCAAGATAACTGGGCTATTGGTGTGTCTGAGCAACCACCACAGGACCCAGATGGAAGAGCTTGGCATCAGCCCAGGCCACATCCTTCAAAGAGGATTGTTTGAAGGCATTATGTGAGTTCCAATGGCAGGCTGATAACAGTTGTTCAAAGGAAACTCCTGACTGGTAGGCCTTAGATGCAGAAAAGGCCCTCACATCATGGCGTTTAACCTGATGTAAGTTGAGGGTGTCTTGATCCTGTGGTCCCATCCAAGTAATAGGACAAGGTTCTGGCTGGACAAAGGGACCTATCAGCCTTCAGTGACTTATCAAGAATCTGGGCCAGGGCTGGAATAACCACTAGGGCTACACACTGTTTGGACCCTCTTTGGCCAGCTTGTTCTTGGAAAGAAAGCTGGATGAGGGGTAAAGAGACATCTTGTACCAGTTTGACTGGTGTCTGATGTTCTTATTCAGTCAAGCATGGAACTCACTCCTGTGTTTGCAGAACACAAAGCTAAGATGAAGATAGTTTTGGAGGTCAAATCCTTCAACAAGGCCTCTTTAATGGATTTGAAGGGAGCCTTTGTGAGCTGGTGAAGTACCAAGGAAAGGTTTCATTTGGGGATGCCCTTCTTACCATGGGGTCTGCCTCTGAGGAAGCTATCCAAGAGAAGAGTCAGATTCTCATCTTTGCTGACATTAATGGAGGAATTTCCCAGGTTGTCTGCAAAGGCTGATCTGTAGCCGTCAATAGTCTTTGTAACACCTTGTCCTGGAACAGATACTAGAGGAAGTCGGCTATGGATTTTATAGGTAGCCTGATGTCGTCCTGTTTACTGTGGCACCACTTTATAGCAAGCAATCAGAGCTCGTGAACGGTCTCTGTGTCAGCTGACTGTGTCTTTTGAGTTTCAGAGTAGAAGTGACAGAAGAAAATTACACAAAAGTTGTGCCCTGCAAATAGTATTCGGAAGGAAAGTAACAAGCTAACTGTTTTGGTGTAAAAAGTAGGTTAAAAACATATTCAAAAAAAATACTGCAAATACAATTACAGTTTCTGAGTTACAACTGATTTACTCAACAGTGAGAATCTCAAAGTAGCTTTTGCTCAGCTATGCAATCAGTTAAACGGCTGCAATTTTAGTATGGTATAGCTCATGCAAAAGTAGGTAAATACCATATTTAAAGAAATACTGTAAATGAAATAGTTTTCAAGTTACAACTGATTTACTCAGCAGTGAGAACCTAAAAGTAGCAATTACTCAGCTATGCAAGGAGCTACAGGTCTGTAATTTTACTATTTTATAACTGACCAAAAAGTAGGTGAACAACACATTTAAACAAAATACTCTAAATGCATAGTTTTCAAGTTACAACTGATTTCCTCAACATTGAGAACCGGAAAGTAGTTATTGCTCAGCTATGCCATGATATACAGGCCTGCAAATTTACTATGTTATAGCTGACCCAAAAGTAGGTGAACAACATATTTATAGAAAACACTTTAAATTGAAAATTTTAATTACTTAAATGTTGCTTTTATAAGCTACAGGCTTACCATGTGGAACTGAATGCTGATCTCAGATGGCCATAGGCATCCGGCCAACGTCTAAGAAAAATAGACATTTATAGTTGGCCATAGCCTCAGGTTGTACTCTTGTGGAACTCTTCCTAATTCGTCCTCCTTTTCTCGTTGCAATTTTGAACCATACCCCTCAGCTGTAATACAGCGGGGAGGCAGGGTGGGACTCTCTTCAGTTCCACATGGTAAGCTTGTAGCTTATAAAAGCTACATTTAAGTAATTAAAATTTTCAATTTTATTGCGCTACAATAGCTTACCATGTGGAACTGAATGCTGAATCCAACTGTCCGGTGGAGGGATTACAGCTGAGACTGGAAGAAGTAGTCAATTTTTCTTATGTGGGTGTTCCACCACACGACTAAGCTTCCCGATGAAGGGTTTTTGTAGTCGGTTTCAAAAATTGGCTTAGTCCCAGGCGTTCTGTATGGATCGGTAGTTGTCGGTTGGGGCCGTGAGAAAAATCAAACATGTTTGATATTTCTCACGACCCAAACCTATTCTTATTTCCCGCAGTCAACAAAATGTCCAGTCTCAGGCTTCCTCAGGCCTCCTCAGACCCAAATTTACACAGTCCTATGTTGTCTCAGGCCTCCTGCGACCCTTAGTCCGAGGCATCCCTAACTTAGTCCCAGGAAGCCTGTTGTCAGTCCCCGACTCATAACATATCTTTGAAGTTTCATGCGTGTGAAAAAGAATCGGTTTCATTAGTCCCAGGAAGCCTCAGACCATCTCAGGTGTCCTGCAACTAAGAAATCTGGGTCTGGGACTAAGCCCCGACTAAGAGAAGCCGTTCCAAACTGATCCAAGCCCGCCTCCTCAGGCCACCTGGGACCACACAAATTTAGTCTGCGACGGTCTGAGGACGCCCCAGGTGGCCTGGGACTAAGTACCAATTAAGTAACAACTCTTTTCCACGCTCTTTAAACCAAAAAGAGGCAAGGGGGTCTGGGACTATATAAGCAACCGCGCACACGTTTTCTGTGCTATTGACTGGTTGGCTACTGAGAGACGTGTGTCACTTTCTGCTAGGGGTTTTTATATTTTACTTAGGGCAAATTTCACAGTTAGGCGACACATTTTATATTTTTTTAAACTTTTTTTGTGATATTTGCTGGAGTTATGAGGAAAGAGAAAAGAGGAAAGAGATAAAAGAATAAGATGGTGGATAGGCAAGAGCAGAGGGAGAAGGAAGGTGGAGATTTGGAGGAGAGAACAGAGGAAAGGACAGGACAGAGGAGGGGACAGAAGAGAGGATAGAGGATCCAGAGGAAGGTTTAGAAGTTAGTGAGGAAGCTTGCAAAGAAGATGAGAGGTGTGAGGAAGAATCAGAGTGCCACTCAGCAGCCAAGAGAGCCAGGGTCTGTGCTACATTCACCGACAGCCAAGAACATGCCATTGTATAGTTTGTGAAGCAGCACCCAGAGCTGTACGATAAGGAGCATGGGCGTTTCCAGAGGAAGACAGAGGAAGGAGGCTCTCTGGGCAGAAATCTCTGCAGAACTGAAGCTCCAGCCCTTTGATGTGAGAAGGTGGTTTGAGTCCCAGAGAACTCGTTAAGGCAAGCTCTCCCAGCAACAGTCTGGCCAAGCCCCAAGGGAGATGACCAAGAGACAGTCCTGGGTCTACCAGCAGATGGGTTTCCATAAGACCCACATCAGACGCAAGGGGGCCAACAGAAGCTCTGGGTTCGAGGCCAGTCCCAACACCAGCAGGCATGAAGAATCTCGTGGATCTACTACTGATACAGAACATCTAGAGACCAGTGTCCTGAGGGAGAGTAGGAGTCAACCAATACTTACATCTACACCAGTTTCTACACATTCCAAGATACTCGAGCACTTTGACCAGATGAGCACACTGACCTGAGGTTTCACTCATAGACGTCAAGTACTACCCAAGAGGTCAGCCACTATTAACAAAGAGTCACAGAGGGTCGGGATACTGCCAACAACCACTCAACAGGCGTCTAGTTCCACCCTGGCAGCAGCAGGCAGCAGTTACGTCTACTACACACCCAGCCCCATTGGCTTTGGAAACCCTCCATCAGTGGTCACAGTACAGGACGAGGGCAGTAGACACAACCTAAGTGGAATACTAAGCCAGCTACCAGATCCAACAACAACACAGATCATTGAGCAGCCTCAGCAGCAACAGCAGCAGCTCTACACCATCACCACCACAGCACCGCCTCAACAGCAGCAGCCTCCTCACTAGCCAGCCAGTCAGGGTGGGTCTCTGACCCCCCATAGGCCCTTTTCAGGGCCGCTCAAATATTCCAAAAACAATTAATTGTTCAAATTCCCCTCCCAAAACATAACAGTTCAGTACAAAAGTTATCACAACACAAAAAAAAAGCCCAACACCCACACCACCCCAAACATGAAACAAATAACCCATGGTAATACACATAACAACAGAAGGCCACATAGAAAGAAATTAGATAAATGAACTCCAAATATGGCCAATAATCTGCCCATTTGTAGCTTAAAATCCATGTGATTGGTTTAAATCTGTAATAAAAAAGTCCACCACTGACACCATCCCTAGTGTTAAAGATATTATGCTATCACATAGCCACCAACCAACAAACAGACAAACCCAATACCAAACATAACCCTTAACCAATGGACTGACAAACCAATTTGCAAACATAACTCCCCACAACTAACAGACAGATAAACCATACTCTAAAGAGAACCACTTGGGTGGTTATATTTTCTAAATTTTCTTGAAGTAGAGGAAAAATATTTTATTTTGAGATTTGCAATAAAGGAAAAACTTTTAGTTTCAGTTATTTTTCCAGAAGACAAGAAAAATTTAACTCAAAATAGGGTGTAGCTTTCAAAATGTCTGCAATATTTATTCCATTTAGCAAATTATGTTGGGCATTGGGTTTGTCTGTTTCTTGGTTGGGGGACTTATGTTTGGCATTGCGTTTGTCTGTTATTTGTGGGACTTATGTTTGGCATTGGGTTTGTCTGTTCGTTGGTTGGGTGACATGTTGGGCATTGGGTTTGTCTGTTTGTTGGTTGGGTGACTTATGTTTGGAAATGGTTGGGTTATTTGGAACAAGCACAGCTGATTAATTGTTTTTGGAATATTTGGTAGTCCTGAAAAGGATTGGTTATTAGTCCTGAAAAGTACTGGTTACTGCAGTAGCAGTTATATTCTGCCATCTTGCCATGCCACTGCTCCCTCATTATTGAAGTAGTCCTTGAGGTAATCCCTCAGTCTTTTGGCTTCTCTGGCAGGGTTTCTGTTGTAACCACCATCAGCAGCACCACCAATCAAGCGACCATCACCAGGCACATCATCATCATCACCACCAGGCTGTTGACCACTATGTTGACCTTGATACTGGCTTCTCAGTATGTTCTGCAGAACCACACAGGTCAAGACCACATCCCTCACTGTTTCTGGGGGTAGTTCAATAGTGGTCAACATCGCTCTGAATCTTAAGACCAGAATACCAAAAGCATTCTCAACAACTCTCCTGCCTCTTGATATTCTGTAGTTGGCAATCCTTTCCTCTCTGGTTAACATCCTTCTGCCATAGGGTTTCATTAGCCAGGTCTTCAGGGCAAACGCATCATCTGCCAGGATGAAGTAGGGGACATCTCGACCACCCTGGGTTATAGGTGCTGGGTCAGGGAAGCCTATGCTGCCATCATCAATCTTCTTCAGGTGACAGGTATTAAATATCTGAGCAAGATCCAGTTGTACCCACATCCACCCATCTGAACTTGTACTGTCCATCAACCAAGGCCAACATTACTATTGAAAAAAATCCCTTATAGTTGTGGTACAGGGCTCCAGAGTTCTTGGGTTTCTTCAGGGCCACATGCTTTCCATCAAGGGCTCCCAGAGCATGTGGAACGTTCCACCTGATCCTGAATTCCATTTTCAGTTCTTTCCACTCATCTGGAGTAGTAGGACATCTGAGGTACTCTCTGGTGAACTCATCCTGGATGGCCCTGCAGACCTCTGGTAGAAATTTGGAAATGGTGGATCTGCAAACCCTGAACTGACAGGATAATGATGTGTATGACTCTCCAGTAGCCAGATATCTGATGGTGAGGGCTAACTTTTCCCCAACACTGATTGGAGCTCTGTAGTTGGTGGCCTGCCTGACTAGATGTGGTTCCAGTCTGGTCTTTATCATTTCAAAGAATTCTGGGGTCATCCTCATGAAATTGGTGAATCCTGGAATGTCTGTGGCATACAGTTCAGCCATAATGTTGTGGTAGGCCCCCCTCTCCTCTCTCTGTAGTAGCCATGGCCTGACCCACATGTTGTGCCTTCTTTTAGGTCTCTGTCTGGCTGGTGGTGGTGGTGGTTGCTGTGGTCGACGTAGAAATAGCAAATACATCATTATATGTAACTGAGTAAAAACTAAAAAAGCCCTAAATCGTTGCTGAAGCTGTCTTCCATTGAAAGGTGGCATCCTGCTATATTCCTAGAAAAGTAATGATAATTACATCCCGGAATTTATATATATACCCAGAAAATCCAGTTTTTTTTGTAAAACAAGAATTGGCCATCTTGGTCTGGGGAACACTGAGGATGCCTCAGGATGCCTGAGGAAGCCGGGACTTAATTGGGGGTTAGTCGGGGCTTACTCCCAGGAGGCCTGAGGCGTCTTGGGACCCAGTCGGTATGTCTATGACAAGATTGTGGTTCAAACCGACCAGAAAAATGGCTTAATCGGTTCTTAGTCGCATAACAGTCGGGGACTGTGTTGGGCCTCCTCAGGCTTCCTGAGGCCGATCTGAACTTAATCCCAGGCTTTAATACCGATTCAGTATTCCTGCCCATTTTACCTTTTTTTTCACTGATTGTCCACGATTAAGGGTCGCGGACAGGATCGGGACTTAGTCCTTTGGTGGAACAGGGGCTTTAGATTTGAATTAATAGATAGAATGAATGTTTTTGAAAATGCCAGTGTGAGTCCCGTTTCCAGAGCCCAGTCAAGGGGACTGAGTCTGTAATAAGTCAAAAACCAAAAATAATAAATGAGTACTAAAAAACTGTCTGGATGTTTTGATTGGAGGAGAGAAGTGCAGCTTTTGCTCACTTGAAGAGTAAAGCCCCTAGAGCTAAGCCACGATGAAAACAAGCCCTAGGCTTGGGAATCTCATAATTTTTGCCACCTTAACATGAGATTAATGACAACCTTAACAAGTCCTTAATACATGATACAATATACACTGAAAATAAAAAAGACCTTACCCAAACATCCTGATGAGGTACATTATACCTAGACCCTGGGATTTAGACTCCTGAAGACTTGGTTGTAGCTTCATTTCTTTCCGAGGATAATTGGTCTGAGGGGAAGGGTCTAGGACTTGTTGTGCCACTACTACTGGTCCCAGATACACATTGTTGTTGTTGTCTGACCAAGTAAGGTCTTTTAGGGAAAAATTTGTAAATGTGTTGTGAGCTTTCAAGTGACAGGCTTGCATGATTTTGTCCACCAATACCCCACCATAAAAGGCCTTAGAGGCCGTGAAGGCCCTAATGTCATGCACTTTAACTTGGACCAAGTCCAAGGCTTCTTGGTTTGCTTGTTTATAACAAAGTAAGACGGTTTGTTTTAACCAACGAGAGAGAGTAGCGGGTCCGATGTCTGAGGTGTGTCCTTTCTTGAAGGAAATGAAAAGTAGGGATCGAGACCCTCCCAGGTCTTGGGTTCGATCCATGTAATACCTCAGGGCCTGTACCGGACACAAGGTCCTGTCTTCTTTGAATTGTCTATCTACAATGGTTTTGGTTTTTGGCTATGAAATCACAAGAAGGGAACAAGGAAACCTTTTCCAGTTGGCCTAGAATACATACTTTGTTTGCAACCCAGGCATGAATTTCGCTGTGGCGCTTGCCAGAGGCCAAACTAGCAAGAAAGAAGTTTTGAGAGTAAGATGTTTCAGGTCTGTGTCTTTCATAGGCTCAAAGGGTGCTTTGGTGAGCTAATTAAGTACAACAGAAAGGTTCCATTTTGGAAGATTCCTGGAACTTTTGGGACAATCCCTGTGAAAACTGGAGAGTAATCTGTTGAGGTCTGAGCTTTGGGAGATATGGTGCCCCGCTGGGCCCAGGGTGTCAACAATAGCAGTCCTATAACCATCAATGGTCGATGGTCGCCTGTTTATAGCAGTCCTATAACCATCAATGGTCGATGGTCGCCTGTTTAGGTCTTGGTATAGGTACATGAAAAAGTCTGAGACTTGTTTTACAGAGGGAGTGGAGAAATTCACTGAATTTTCTCTGTACCATTTTTCAAGTAGGGCCCACTTTGATTTATAGATGGTTCTTGTTGATGACCTCTGAGGGGCAGCAATTCTCTCTGCCACCTCCACAGAGGAGCCTTGTTCTTGGAGTTGTCCACTCCTAGACACCAGGCGTGGAGGTTGAGATGTTGTCGACTGCTGTGAAACACATAGTTGTGGGACTGTTTGAGAAGAGTTGTTGACACTGGTAGCTGAAGTGGGATCTCTGTTAAGAGCTGCACTAGGTCCCAAAACCAGGGCATCCCTGGCCAGCCTGGGGCTATTACAAAGATCAGACAGTTGCATTGTCTGATCTTTTGGATCACCCTGTGAAAGAGAGCTGTTGGAGGGTAAGAATAAGCTGTGAGGCCCGACCAGTTTATGTTTAGAGCATCTATGTCCCAAGCATTCTGGTCTGGAGACACGTACAGTGGTAGTTTGTGGTTCAGACAAGTGGAAAATAGATCTACATGTGGGGTGAACCACTTGTGACAGATCTGTTTGAACACCTGTGGATGCAGTGACCATTCTGTTGACTGGACTTGGTTTGACCTGGACAGTAGGTTGGCCATCACATTCAGACAACCTGGAATGTGTCTGACTTTTAATGTTATCTTGTAATGATGGCACCAAGTCATGATTTTTATCAGGAGAGCACACATCTTCGCCGAGTGGGTTCCTCCTTGTTTGTTTATGTAGGCTACTACTGTTGAGTTGTCCGTAGCAACCAGTACTGTTTGGTTTTGACACTGGGCCTTGAACCTTTGAAGGGCCAGAGAAACCGCCTTCAGCTCTAGAACATTTATGTGTAGCCTTTTTTCCCTGTCTGACCACAGACCCTTGGTGGAGGTTTGCTCTAAGTGAGCCAACCAGCCTTTGTTTGAGGCGTCTTGTAAAGAGTTGGATACTGTGATCTTTGGGATGGAGGTCTGCGCCTTTCATCATGTTTGTGGGATTTTGCCACCAGTCTAGGTTTGCTGAAATGGTTTCTGTCCAAGGAAGGAGGTTGTCCAACGACTGAGGATATCTCCAGTGCTCCTTGAGGTAAAACTGAAAGGGCCTCATGTGAAGGCATCCCTCCGGGACCATTTTCTCCATTGAGGCGAGCAACCCAATTAGCGACATCAAACATCTTGCAGTCAAAACATGTTTTGACTTGAGTCGTAGGATCAAATCCTGAAGTTTGAGCCATCTCTCTCAAGTGGGTTTTACAAGGGCTGAATCTAGATGGTATTCGTAGCCCACGAACGAAAACACCTGAGTAGGTTTTAGTTCAGATTTCTCCTGATTTATTATCCACCCTAAGGACTGGGTCAGTTCTACCACTGTCTGAGTGTTTATTTGTGCTTCTTCCTGAGACTGGGCCCTGATCAGCCAGTCGTCCAGGTACTGGTGAAGTCTGATCCCCCTTGCGAGGGCCATCAACTTCACTTCCTTTACAAGCATTGAAAAGACCTGTGGGGCAGTGGCCAGTCCGAAAGGAAGGAAGGTGAACTGGAACACCTGTGACCTGTGGCAAAACCTTAGGTACTTCCTTGAGTTTGGGTGGATGGGGATGTGAAGGTAGGCGTCTGATAAGTCTATCGACGACACCCATTCCCCTGGAATCAGAGAGGCCCTGATGGACTCTGGTATTTCCATTTTGAACCTTTCTACAAGTAGAAAGGCGTTGAGCCTGCTTAGGTCTATCACTGGTCTCCACTTTTGGTGAGGCTCGGGGATTAGAAACAGGTGACTGTAAAACCTGAGAGATTTTACATTTTCCACCCTTTCCATTGCATTCTTTGACAGAAGAGACTGGATACAAGAGGTCAGAGCTTGTTCTTTGTGAAGGGCCTTGTAGCCTGAATGAATCAGGGGAGCTCTGACCAATTTTGGTTTTGAGATGAATGGCAGAACGTAGCCATTGGTGATAATGTTTAATACGCTGCCTGAACATTTGTTTATTTGCCAGTCTCTTCTGAAAGAACGGAGGCGACCTCCTAGTGGTGGTGCCTTTTTTGAGGAGAAAGTCTTCTCCCTCCTTTACTAGCTGAGACTTGAACAATGAGGAAGGCCAAAAAGCTGAGTTCATCAGTTCCTGACTTCTTGTATCTCCTACTTGTGGTTGTAAGAGGGTCATTTCGACCTTGCGAAGGCCAGTGATACCCATAGAGTAGAGTTCCCTCTGGAGTATATGGGCCACAGATTTACTTAGGCAGGCAAGAACTCTTTGTTGAATAAAGTGTCTTATTCAGCACTTCAAAATAATCACAGGCAGTGTCATAACCACGCCTGGCTGCTTTCTCAGGATTGGCACCTTTTTGAATCTGAGTTGTGACCTTTTTAAAGGTCGACTTCAAACTGTGTTGACACTTCTCCATGGTAGTGTTACAAGAAGAAGAAGTTTTGGCAAAAGCAGCAGTGAAGTTAATAGCAGAGAGATTCTGCCTAGCCTGATATTCCAGTTCCTTGAGAACTGGTAGGGGAACTATGCCCATAGGGGCTCCAGAGGGCTTGGGAAATATACAGATTTTAGAAAAATTCTTTAATTCTTGCATTTTATCTTCAAAGCAAGGCTGTCCCACCTTGTACCACTTTCCCGTGGAGGGAGGGGGTTTAATGTACTTTCCCTCAGGTAAATTAGATGCCAGGAAATCTTGCTCAAATTTATCAAAGGCATCCTTTATATGAGAGCTGAGAGGGAGCATAGCTGATGGGCCTCTTGGCCTAAGCTCCTGTTGGCCTTTATGGTTATCCAGGCCCAGAACCGAAGTGGAAGACCTAGGCGTAGTTTCTCTGGGGTCAGGGAGATTTAAAATATGCCTGAAGGTCTCCACTTCTTCAGCATATTGAGAGGGTAAGTCAGCCATGGCTACTTCCCTATGAAAAAGGGGATCTGGGTCATGTTGAGGTTGGTCTAGTTCAGAAGGGGCCCTAGGGGGCTGAGAAGACCTTTTCTTGTGAGCAGAGGACTGATCCTCCTCTGTGGATGACGATTGAGAAATATATTTGGCCCGAACCTTGTGTTTGCGTTTGTCCGAATGTTTTTTGGCTCTGGACGAACACACCTGTTCGGGTTGTTCGGATATATCTGAGTGATCTGAGCCACGTTTGGACTGAGCATCTCCGAACTGTGGTGGAAGAGATGGACCAAACACGTCCCAACTCCATGGTTTCATCAGTACATTCGGACTGAGTGTTCGGAGTAGTGTTTGGGGGCAAATTATCAGACTGTTTACTGGGGCCAGGCTTTGAAGCAGAAGTGGAGCTCTGATCCAACTCCACTTCTTTAGCAGACTTTTTAATGGACTGCATTTCGTCTCTGAGAGACTTCATTGCTTCAAGCATAGAAGCCTGGAAAGCCCCCATTTGTTGCTGAAGTTGGATGTTAAATTGAGAACCCAGGGATTTTTCAAGTTTAGATTCACTCTTTTGTTGCAAGGGCGTACCTGGGGTTGGTGGGACAGTTTTAGCTGGAGTTTTTAATGACAAAGCCTCAAAACGCAGGTGTTGGGGGCGTGGTGGTGATGCAAATAAATTGTCAGTAGCACCCTCAAGGTCTGCATGCAAACCAGAAAAGGATTCCATGTCCTCATCTCCCAACAGATCCAAGTCGTCGTCTTTGGATGTGTCTGTTGCCTTCTGTTTCCAAACATACCTACGCCTGTTTTTGATCTTCAGCCATTGCTCTTCAGAGAAACCCGAACAGATTTCACACGGGTTTTCTAAAGTAACACAGGGATCATCACCCTTGTTAGCTTCCCTACAGGCAGGGCAGTAATTATGAGAGTCGAAGGGTAAACAGAAATGATGACATTTGCTGGATCTAGGCTTGTCTTTGCTTGCTTGGTGGGACATTTTTACAGCAATAAAAGGACTGTGCAAGCCGAACCGTAAACTGAGTTGAAAGTTGAGAAGTTAAGAAATACTTATCCTGTTGAAGTCAGACTTTCACAGAATATACTATAACATTAATTACAAGAACTGGCTAAATAAAAACAGCCAACAATACATATATACTGAAATATGAAAGAAAATTGAAGCAAAAAATCTAACGCTTCCAAATCACGCGGCCAACGAGAAAAGGAGGACGAATTAGGAGTTCCACGAGAGATTAAACCTGAGGCTACGGCCTGTCTATTTTTCTTAGACGTTGGCCAGATGCCATCCGAGATCAGCATTCAGTTCCACATGGTAAGCTATTGTAGTGCAATAAAATGCAATAGTTTTCAGGTAACCACTGATTTACTCAACAGTAAGAACATGAGAATAGCTATTACACAGCTATGCCGTGAGCTACACGTCTCCAATTTTCCAATGTTATAGCTAATTCAAAAGTAGATGAATAACATATTGATACAAAATTCTCTAAATGTAATAGTTTTCAAGTTACAACTGATTTACTCAACAGTGAGAACCTGAAAATTGGAAAATTTAATAGTAATTTAAATTTTTATTAGAAATACCATTTCCTATTAGGAAGGAGGGAATTATTTTAGAGAACCACTACCTAGCCTACAACTAAACTTCATGAGAACTTTACATTGAAATTTACATGGATTGATGAAAAAATAAACTTCCAACATTCACAATATACAAGACAACACCCCTAAATGGCAGTATTTAGTTGTAGTTCTCACAAAAGCTGACACTGTTGGTGCTGGAGCTGGAGCTGCAGATTTGATGGAACACTTGATGATTCAACGCCCATTCGGTTTGAATCACCCCGTCTCTTCTTGACAGAGAATCTGCTAGAACATTGATATTCCCTGGAATGTGTTTTGCCCGAATCTGGATTCCCCTGGCATTCATCCAAGCCATGATTCTCCAGATTAGGGCACACATTTCCTGAGAGTGAGTGCCTCCCTGCTTGTTTACATAGGCAACCGCTGAAGAGTTGAACTGTCTGTGGAAATCAACAGATTTTGATTTTGAAGCTGATTTCTGAGTCATTTTAAAGCTAACAACATTGCTTTAGCTGTAGAATGTTATGAGGAGCCTTGACTCGTCCTGAATCCACAAACCGTGACTGTGCTCCGTCTGAAGGAGTGGTGAGTCCTTCTTCAAAATTGAAAGTCCAACACTAAAGATGATCCCTGTGAACCATAAACACAAGAAGTGGGATATCCAGAGTACTGAGAATATCTGCAGTGTTTTTTTCAGATACCATTGAAGTGACTTCATGTGCAGACAACCCAATGGTATTTCTTCTCCATTGAAGCCATGCTTTCAAAGTGACATGAACTTCCTTGGAGATGCATATTAAGTAAGGTACATGCAAAAGCTTGTTTTACCTGACCTTAATTATTACTGGCTGCCATTTCCCTTGCTTGTCACAAGAAATAAACTGTAAAAGCGATGCGGCACTTTGACTTGTGTTATCGCCATTTTGTCGATCATTTCATAAACAACTTATATTAAAACTGTTGTTTCTCCCGTTTTTTTTGTTTTTTTTTTAAATTCTGCCAAACACCTGTCCATAACTGCATCAGGGACCCAGGCAGTCACTTCCTCCTGCCACTTTGCTTCAGGAAGGTCAGGTTGAATATGTTCCTATTACTGTAAGGCCACCCTGTCTCTATAGGGCCTAGATGAGAAAGAACATCTCCCTATCTCCCATTCCTAGTTGAGGAGAAGGAGACACTTGTAGCTGTATTTGAGGAGAAATTGGCATGACAGGGACTCTGAGGTCAGTTGTCCCCTTCCTAGAAATAAGTAGGAGTATGCTCCTTTCTAGACATAATAATCCCCTTGACATGAAATCACTGGCTGAAGAACCTCTGAACATGTTACACCATGTCCAACAGAAACCCTCATTAGGAGTGAAAAATGCATTCTAATTTGCTAAAGACATCTTAGTGATAATACAGAGCCACATCACACATAAATATCCATCCTGTTGAGCCACATGTTTTTTTTTTGTTTTTTTTTTTTACATGGTCAAAGCCCACCAAGAAGATCTGAATAAAAACTGGTTGACTGTAGACTGCAAATGCAAACATGTTGAACACAGTGCAAGTCATATTGTTTGCAAGGTGACTGAAACTGAAAAAAGGAGAGTATCCTCCCAGCCTCCTTAACTAAGGAGCTGTCAATTAATATGATTTAAGAAATGACTAGTAATTCCAACATCCTGATCTTTCAGAAGCACCACAAGCTTTAAATGCCTTGATATCCCAAAGATTGGCCATATTCTCTGCTGTAAACCAAAAGAATCTGTGGCAATCCCTGGACATGGATAAATGTGACAAAAACAGAAATAACAATCATAGTGTCCATGTCTTTTATATCAATCTGTAAGACTTTAATAAGAGTCAGCCAAGTCTATGAAAAACTAGAAATAGGACACCCTGTTAAGAGTAGCTGCAACATATGAAAAGAAACAGGATAGCACAGAAGAACACACATTATCATGTGTAATGTCCACCCCATGAACGTTTTGCAACAATTATACAGTAGTCTTAGAACACCCTGCTTCATTTGTAAAATATATCAATGATGCTTAAATATTTATTAGTATACATGTAAATTTGGAAAATTTTATAGTAATTTGAATTTTTATTAGAAATACTTAAATTAGATTAGATTTCCAAAACACGTCTCTACTGTTGATGGCCAACAAAAATAATAAAGTAAACAATGTGGTCATGTGACCTATTTGGCGGGAAGATGGACTACTGTAACCCAATGGCTTGGTTAAGGTTGTTAGAAAACCTTAAAATCGCATCTCTGCGTTGGCCATTGGGTTGGATGGCTCCAACAAATAGCTACTGTTAGGAAATGGTAAGGGTATTTCGCTATAAAATATTTCAGTTTCATGCCTTTTTGCATTGGTTCATAATTTGCTCAAAATCACTCTGTCTCTAAAGGTTTTTGAGAAAACCTACATTTTCGATTTCTGATAAAATTGAAGATGGTGGGCGAATTTGACATTTTTCAGAGGCAATATACCAAAGATCTCTAATATCCACATGGTCAAAAATTAGCTTGAAATTGCTCTATCCCTTACGGTTTTCGAGATAAACGACATTTTCAATTTCCGCCAAAATTCTGGAAATTCAACTATATCTAAGGTCTTTAGCACCCAAAGTGTCCAAACATTGCTCAAAATCACCTTATCTCTAAGGGTTTTTGAGATAAATGACATTTTCAATTTCCGCCAAAAATTCAAGATGGCAACCAAAATCTCGTTCCCAAGATAAATGCGTTTTTGCATTTCACGCAGAAATTCAAGATGGCCGCCAAAAATGGCGTTTTTTTGTGAAAAGTCGGCAGTAGACTGTGCAGATACCCTGCAGGTCCAAAATTTTGTCAAAATCGCTCTATCTCGCACTGTTTACGAGATAAATGCACTTTTGCATTTTACGCAGAAATTCAAGATGGCCACCAAAAGTGGCGGGAAAGCAAATTTTGCCCTCTATCTCACACGGTTAAGGAGATAAAAGCCAATTTGCATTTTTCCATTTTCGGCGAAAATTTGAAAATTCAAAATGGCCGTCATTTTTAGGGAGAGGAAATTCTTTTAAAAATTGGCAAGGTCAAAGGTCAAATCAAGGTCACATCATGACATTGCACACCTACACCCCCTAACCAATGTCCCTACCAAGTATAAACTTCCTACACTGTACAGTTTCTGAGATATAGGCCGGACAAATTTTTCCCGCGGCCCACCCGCCCACCAACCCATCCGGACACCATGGGTGAAAACAATACCCCAACAGCCCCTAAGTGCTGTGGGGTAAAAATTGACAAGAGTAGATTGCTGAGATACCCTGTGGTCGAAGACTTCAATGAAATGGCTCTATCTCGCACAGTTAAGGAGATAGAAACAAATTTGAGTTTTTCATTTTTGGTAAAAATTCAAAATTTGAAAATTCAAAATGGCCACCATTTTTGAAGAGAGCAATTTTTTTGAAAATTGCAAAGAGTAGTTTGCTGAGATACCCTGTGGGTCGAAAATTTCAACAAAATCGCTTTATCTCGCACAGTTAAGGAGATAAAAGCAAATTTTTTTTTTCCATTATTGGCAAAAATTTGAAAATTCAAAATGGCCGCCATCTTTGGGGAGAGGAAATCGCTCTATCTCGCACGGTTTAGGAGAAAGACATAGTTATGTTTTTTGCTATGTAGCTATTATATTACTCAGGAGGTTAAAGGTATTACCATCAAAAACATCACCAAGCAAGCAAATGACCCTATAACCCTTCACACTAAATTTTACAAAGATGAGTTGAATATGTTTCCTTTAAAAAAGTGAAAACAGAAATGCAATTCAGAGTAGGCTCAAAGTAGCAAAGCAGCTATTACTCAGATAGCTACAAAGCTATCATCGACCAAAAGCTATGCTGGCCAAACTATTGACCCAATTATCCTTCATATAAATTTTTGTGAAGATAGAAAACATTATTTCATTAAAATGTCCAGAAAAAAGTCAACTCAAAATAGCATAATAGCTATAAAGCACAGTAGCTATTACTCAGTTAACTATAAAGGTATTATCGCCAAAAGCAATCCCAAAACCAATAATCCTCAATCCCAAATTTTGTGAACATAGGTGAAATACTTTTCCTTTAAAATGCTTAAATTAAACAAGAGGAGAGTGTCCGTGAATGGGCACTGTGTCAGCTGACTGAATGTTTTTGATTTGTGATGGTGATAATGAGAGGAAAGCATAATTATCAGGGAAAGGGCTGTACAGAAATACAGTAAATGGTAACTGAACAGCATGTTCGAAAGATATTCCGAAGCTGACAGAAGAAAAGGACAAAAAAGTTGTGCCCTGCAAATGGTATTACGAAATAAAGTAACAAGGTAATTGTTTAAGTGTAAAAAGTAGGTTAAAAATATTTAAAGAAATACTATAAATGCAATATCCTCGTTCGACCATGAAGAAGGGGTCCAAAGGTCAAATCTGACCATACCAAAAGATTCCCAGCCAAAGAATTTAGGATGGTTTACTATCCCAAACCTCTCGGACCAATAATAAGTGAGTCATAGGCACTTTTTAAGTTTGGCTATCCTTGTTTGACCTTGAAGGAGGGGTCCAAGGTCAAATCCGACCACACAAAAAAATTCCCAGCCCATGATTTCCTGTAGCTTGTTTACCATCCCAAACTTGTAGGACCAATAATAAGCGAGTTCTAAGCAATTGTAAGTTTGGCTATCCTCAATTGACCTTGAAGGAGGGGTCCCAGGTCAAATCCGACCACACCAAAAGATTCCCAGCCCATGATTTTCTATAGGTTGGTTTTCCATTCGAAACCTCTAGGACCAATAATAAGCGAGTTATAAGCATTTTAAGTTTGGCTATCCTCATTTGACCTTGAAGGAGGGGTCCAAGGTGAAATCCGACCACACCAAAAAATTCCCAGCTCATGATTTCCTGTAGGTTGGTTTTCATTCCAACCTCTAGGACCAATAATAAGCGAGTTATAAGCACTTTTATGTTTGGCTATCCTCATTTGACCTTGAAGGAGGGTTCCAAGGTCAAATCGGACCATATTAACAGATTCCCAGCCCATGATTTCCTACAGGTTGAAACAATGATTTACTCAATAGTGAGAACCTGAAAGAAGCTATTGCTCAGCTATGCCATGACATAGAGGTCTGCAATTTCAATATGTTATAGCTGACCAAAACGTCTGTGAATAACATATTTAACAAAATACTGTAAATGTAATAGTTTTCAAGTTACAACTGATTTACTCAAGAGTGAGAACCTCAAAGTAACTATTACTCAGCTATGCAATGAGCTACATGTCTGAATTTTTGCTCTGTTATAGCTGACCTAAAAGTAGGTGAACAACATATTTAAGCAAAATACTGTAAATGCAACAGTTTTCAAGTTACAACTGATTTACTCAACAGTGAGAACCTGAAAATAGCTATTGCTCCGCTATGCCATGAGCTATAGGTCTGTAATTTCACTATGTTATAGCTAACCCAAAAGTAGGTGAACAATATATTTTAACAAAATACTCCAAATGTAATATTTTTCAAGTTATAGCTGATTTACTCAACAGTCAGTGCCTGAGAATAGCTATTGCTCAGTTGTGCCATGAGCTACAGGTCTGTAATTTCACTATGTTATAGCTGACCCAAAAGTAGCTGAATAACATATTTGCACAAATTTCTGTAAAGGCAATAGTTTTCCAATTACAACTGATTTACTCAACAGTGAGAACTTCAAAGTAGCTATAACTCAGCTATGCAATGAGCCACAGGTCTGGAACTTCACTATATTATAGCTGACCCCAAAATAGGTGAATAACATATTGCAACAAAATACTCTAAATGCAATAGTTTTCAAGTTATAAGTGATTTACTCAACAGTGATAACCTAAAAGTAGCTATTACTCAACTATGCCATGAGCTACAGGTCTGAAATTTTACTATGTTATAGCTGACCCAAAAGTAGCTGAATAACATATTTATACTAAATTCTTTAAATGCAATAGTTTTCAAATTACAAGTGATTTACTCAACATTGAGAACCTCAAAGTAGCTATTACTCAGCTATGCAATGAGCCACAGGTCTGGAACTTCACTATGTTATAGCTGACCCAAAAGTAGGTGAACAACATATTTAACCAAAATACTGTAAATGCAATAGTTTTCAAGTTACAACTGATTTACTCAATAGTGATGACCTAAAAATAGCTATTACTCAGCTATGCCATGAGCTACAGGTCTGAAATTTTACTATGTTATAGCTGACCCAAAAGTAGCTGAATAACATATTTATACGAAATTCTCTAAATGCAATAGTTTTCCAATTACAACTGATTTACTCAATAGTGAGAACTTCAAAGTAGCTATTACTCAGCTATGCAATGAGCCACAGATCTGAAACTTCACTATGTTATAGCTGATCCCAAAATAGGTGAATAACATATTGAAACAAAATACTCCAAATGCAATAGTTTCCAAGTTATAAGCGATTTATTCAACAGTGATAACCTAAAAGTAGCTATTACTCAGCTATGCCATGAGCTACAGGTCTGAAATCTTACTATGTTATAGCTGACCCAAAAGTAGCTGAATAACATATTTAAACGAAATTCTCTAAATGCAATAGTTTTGAAGTTATAAGCGATTTACTCAACAGTGATAACCTAAAAGTAGCTATTACTCAGCTATGCCATGAGCTACAGGTCTAAAATTTTACTATGTTATAGCTGACCCAAAAGTAGCTGAATAACATATTTAAACGAAATTCTCTAAATGCAATAGTTTTTAAGTTACAAGTGATTCTACTCATGATGGAAGTTACTGAAAAGCCCAAAAGTAGCTATTACTCACTTAGCTATTGAGACAGGCACCCAACTTACTCACCATATTGTAGCTATGAAAAAAGTAGCTGAATAACACATTTTAACAAAATGCTCTAAATGCAACACTTTGCAAGTTATAAATGATTTTATGCATGATTTCATGAATTTTAATGCATTAAAAATTATTAAAAAAAATTTATTTAAAAAAAAGTAAGACAGATCCAGGTCTCATACTCACACAAGAGAATCTACCTCTGGCCTAGTACATATATGCAAGATATGAGAGAAATCCCTGCAATAGTCACTGAGAAAATTGTGATTAAGTGTTGAAATTTTCACACTTTTGGTGGGGGTACCCCCCTTGTAATGTCTCTAGCAAACAGACGAACAGACAGATTTGCATGCCTTGAACAATTTTTCATCCTCGATAGATAAGGTATCTTTTAAAAAAAACAGCACGTCTCTAGGCCTTGTAGTTTTGGAGGAGAAGTTGTTCACGCGGACGCGGACGCGTACGCCCACGCCGCAGAGTGATGACATAATGTCAGCTGACTGACAAGTCAGCTGACATAAAAAGCTACTCAAAGTAGCTAAGTAGCTATCACTCAGTCAGTTATATAGCTATTATCACTAAAAGCAATCCATTGTTGATTCTAGAATACAACTGATTTATTCAACAGTGAGAAGCTGAAAATAGCTATTGCTCAGATATGCCATGAGCTGCAATAGTCAATAAGAAAATAAGTGATTTAGGGCATTTTGTCATGAATTTTAATGCATTAAAAATTATTAAAAAAATTCATAAAAAAATTAAGACAGATCCAGGTCTGATACTCACACAAGGGAATCTACTTGTGGTGTAGTACATATATGCAAGATATGAGAAAAATCCCTGCAATAGTCACTGAGAAAATAGTGATCAAATGTTGAAATTTTCACACTTTTGGTGGGAGTACCTCCCTTGTAATGTCTCGATAGATAAGGTATCTTTTTAAAAAAACAGCATGTCTCTAGGCCTTTTAGGGCCAGAAAGACCGTTTTTAGTTCCTGATAGTTTATATGCAAATTCCTTTCTGGAAGGGGCCAGGTTGCCCCTGTAGTATATTCCCCTAAGTGAGCACCACACTCTTCTTTTGATGCGTCTATACAGATTTGCAGAGCATGCTTGAGGGGGTTCCAATGGTTGGCCTTGAAGAATGTTTTCTTCCTAGAGCCACCATTTTAAGTGAGGGTGGAGTGACCTTATGATAAGGATTAACCTTTCTAGTGATGCTCGTACCCTTCAGTTGTTTTTAAAGTGAAACTGTATCAACCTCATATGGAGTCAACCTAGGTGGATTTGCTTTTCTGTAGCTGTTAATAACCCTATCAGGGACATCAGCTGCCAGACAGGACAGGTCGGTTTGGAGAGCAGTTTCTGGATATTTGCAATGAAAGTCTGCCAATGCTCTAGGGTGGGTCTGACCTTGCCCTCCTTCAGGTTGAACTGGTAGCCTACAAAGTTGAAGACTTGTCTGGGGTCCAGTTCTGATTTTTCCATGTTTAACATTCAACCTAGTTCCTGACACACAGCTACCAGAGTTGTGTATGCTGGAGACAAGTTTGGTGGGATCTGGATCTGACCAACCAGCTGTCTAGGTACCGCTGGATTTTTATGTAAGCCATTAGTTTCACCTCCTTCACCACCACTGTGAAATCCATGCGCGCTGTGGACAGACCAAATGGTAGTGCTTTGAATTGGTAGGATTGACCTTGAATGTGAAAACATAGGTATTCCTAGACTGGTCTGTATTGGACTATGGAAGTAGAAGTCCTTGAAATCTATGGATATTACCCAATCCCCTGGCTGACGGGAGGTCCTTAAAGTTTCTGGTGTTTCCACTTGAATTTCTCTGTCTTTAGAAATTTGTTCTGGATACTGAGGTCCAAGATAGGTCTCCACCTGTTGGGTTTCTGTACCAAGAAAAGTTGGTTGAAGAAAAAGTTCTGAGTTCTGACCAGTTCTACTGCATTCTTTGCATAATTGCATGTAATACCTAAATCAGATAGCTGTTCCTCAGAGATGTGCAATGCTGATGGTCGGTGACCTTGTCAAAATTGGTTGGATCCAGAAGGGAGGGATTGCCTTCTATGGGGATTGTTGTGACCTTGGGACTGGCCAATAGGGTTGCCCTTGTTTCCCAAAATTGGTGCAATGTAGCCCCTACAGGCAGATCTGGGGCAACTCGGACATTTGGGACATTTTGGATAGAACTCATCTGATCTACAGGAAACACCCTTTATTGGCTGTGGATGCTCGACAACAGAAGGTACATTATTTGTAACAAGTGAGTTGAGATTTGAAGTCTGACACAGGTCTAAAGTCTCTTCACTCCTGATCAGTCGTGTTTCCATTTATAAGATAACTGACCATTGGCTGGTCAGGAGGTGTAGTTGGATGACTCGCCCCGACTTTTCTTGTTGTAGCCACTGCTGATATTCTTCCATGCTGGTCGCTCGGACAGGCTGCTTTCCTGGGAATACTTGCTAGATTACTCATAAGGGTAATAATAAGCGTATGAGAAGATGAACCAGGGTAGCTTTTGTTTTTAAAACTGTGCTGTCTTGCTCTGCATTTTTAAGACAACTGTCTGGGAAGAGAGTAGCATTATTCAATGGGGCATTTCTGAGAGCATTCAAAGTGTCCTGTCTAATGCCGGATCTTAGATGGTCAAGATAGGAGTCTCTTCTTCTGGTGACCTTGAGTGACCTTCAGCTGTGTCTGCATAGCATCCTGTACTCTGGTCAGACACCAGTTAATCCTTGTGGTCTGATTGCAGAAATAACCGAATTCTTTCACCACCTTCTCCCACTTTCACAGGGTTTCTTGGGAGATGGGTGTGGACGCTGGTGGTGTAAATGACAGACCTAAAGATCTAGTTATCTGGCTATAGGAACTGTTCAAGGGAGTGGACTCGTACCAGGACCGTTTCATTGGTGTTTCTCTGTAACCAAGGCTATTCAGAGAGGAAGGATTGGCCACCCCTTGATCCTCTGCAGGTCTGGTAGACTTTCTCTATAACCAATGCATTCTGACAGCAAGGATCAGTCTGGCCAGCTAAACCTTTTGTTGACCTTCTGTCGGTCCAGACTGGTGTAACTAATGTGTTTGGAGACCAACTAGCCTGTATCACTAGCTAGTCAACCCTTAGTACACCTCCCAGTAAGGTAGCCTGGTGTTTCTCTGCAACGAACATTTTCACAGAGCAAATGGTCAGTCTGACTGGCTAATTTACCCTCTTGTGGATCTTCTGCCAGCCAGTTAACTGGTCTGGTAGACTGGGATTAGGTATTCTTGTATAATATCTGTGAAGTCAGAAGACCAGCACTGGTGTCTGCAGAGTACAAGTGTAAAACGAAAAAGATGCTGTGACATTGTTTGGTCTTGACAAGAAGTACCATGCACCACTTAGAAAATGCCCAGTACTAGACTGGTTCTGCTGGTGGATAACACAAGATGACTGACAAGTCAGCTGACATAAAAAGAAGGGTCTTCTAACAACACTTATGGTCCAGTACAGCACTGGGTGTCAAAACCTGTAAACTCTTCTATGATTTCCCACATTTGCAAAAAGCATGTTAAAGTAATTTTATTTGCGGCATAAGTTGGGTAGTTGTAGTACTGACCAGAAACAAGACATGAATTGTTTACAATATGGGGTCACCTGTGTACCTGTGCAGTTTGAATTTTGGCCTTGAAGGGAGAAGACATAGTATTTTATATATGAAATGTAGATTAGCAAACTACTTCATATAATAATAAATATGTTTTAAACCATTTGGATTATATTAAGAGGGTATATGGATATTTTATACAAGCAAATTGTAGGTGTTTTCACAATTTGCCCCCTTTTAATTTAAATTACCTTATTTTCATTACAAATAGTGCACATTCTCTTTCGAAACCAAATCTCACACATGTGCTGATGAAATTAATGAGCTGTGTACACATGTCAGTGACCCAGTTGGTCTTCTTTTTATATAATTTTTCCATGGCCAGTATTTTATAACTCAAATATGATTATATTTGCACCTGACCTTAAATTTCCAACAAATAGATTTCTTTGAAACTTTTGTGAATTCATCATCATTAAGCCAAACAGATATAAATCACACAATAAGCTCCTCTCTCTTGGCATTTCTGTGCCATTTGATTGGATGAAAATTCTTGAACAAAATGCCAATGCATTTGTGCAAGTTAGGAATCTGAAGCAGTGCATAGACTTATTTGTACACTAAAATTTTGAAATAATTTTCTCCCTGGCTTGTTACTCGCTTTAAATGGAACAAAACAAGTAGAAGCACTGTTTTACTGTCTTTCCAATGACACTTAATGCACTTTAAATATTTGAAATATACAAGGAAGTTACTAAATAAAGAATTTCCGAGATTTAGTATCTCTTCATTGGAAAAAAAAATAAAAATGCAATTATGTCAGAATTAGAGAAAGCTCAACATCAGGAGCCCAACTCCAAAAAGGTGTCCAAGTTGATATTAGTATGGTCCAAGAAATATTCCAATTGAATAACAAAATGGAGTAAATACCTCATAAAACCGAAATCAATTATACACTAGGGTCGATGGTTTTGTTTCACAATTAAAAATTGCTAAACAGTATATGCACACTGCTTTGGGGTGTTTATAACAAATATAGGCATGACTGAGACAAAGGCCAGCATACTTAACTTTTTGATTCCTTAAATACAGAAGAAAACTTCTTGAAAAGTTGTAAAAAAGACTTGCCAGGCTTTCCACCATATTGGCCAGTGCTCTGAGCTGGCCAAGGTCGCAGATGACTTCCTGTGGAGGGATAAGGGCATCAGTTGAGGAGAGGTTGCTTGTGAGGATACTTGATTCTTTGCAGTTCATAGCATGCAAATCCATCTCACTCATCTCCTCCTGCTCCCCAAAACCAGTCTGCAGGTTCTTCCAGTTAGGCAGCGACCTAAACACACATATAAAACATGTGCTTGCAGTAACCAAAACACACATAATAAGTTACTTCATACAGGCAACAGCCTAACTACATAAAACAGTTTCTTGCAGTTAGGCAGCAACCTAAACACACAGTTCAGGTTTTTCCAATTAGGCGCAAACCTGAAAACATGACACAGGTGATTGCAGATAGGCAGCAACTTGACACACAATACAGACTCTTCCAGTTAGGCAGCAACCAAAATACACAGTACAGGTTATTCCAGTTAGGGAGTCACCTGAATACATGGTGCAGGTTCTTCCACTAAGGAAGTAGCCAATTTTCTTTGTACCATAAATATTATGAATCATTTTTCATTATTATCTTTTCAAACTGGCTGTAATGATAAGAATGTTCCATTTTCATGGCATTTTAATGATTGTCTGGACACTCTAAAATACATGGTAGTTAGCCAAACCATTTAATCTTTTTTGTAAGGGTCTGTTTTTTATGTCTTAAAACCTTGATTTATGCCACATGTAAACAAAACATATTAATATGTTCTCTGTTAAGATATTAGCTGGGTGAGTTACATACTTTGAGAGAGTCAATAAAATTGGTCCCTGTGGGCATTTTAGAGAGTTGTGGTGACCTTAAAGTTAAAACGACAGGCCTAAAATGTTCCATAGACAATGATCACATACAGAGGGTATATCTAGTAGAGTTTTGTGTTGGTCACATTTCAATTTCCAAGAAAAATCAAAATATGTGGAAAATGTAGAAAAAAACCCCCAGGTGGGGTGTTTATGGGCAGAGCTACAGGAGAATCCAGTATATATAAAGTTTGTTCTGGAAACAGAGTACATCCCTCTTAACATTTTCATCTGACAATCTGGTATTCATTTCTACTTAAAAAGGATATTATACCAAATAGATTTCCACTTTAGGGGGATTGGCAGTAGATACAATAAATTCAAGCGTCTTATTTGTCTCTGAACGCTTGATGCAAGAACAGTCATAAAAAGCTTCAGTTACCTGAGAAATCTTCCTATATCTTCATCCTTGGCCCAGTTTGCACTGATAATGCGCTTATCTTCCATCTCCGACATTACCAAGCCTGTAACAGTGAGTAAACATCATATCAAAGATGCCTGTAACTCAAAGTCTGGGAAAATAGTGCTGGCACCATGAGATATAGAACAGGTGAAAAGTACAACGATGAACAGCCTTTTAGAAAAGTCAGTGTAAGTTAAGTAAAGGTGCAGGAGAAACAAAATGCATTTGGAGAGAGCAAAATGTATGACTCAATGAAATCTGACATGCACAGATTTGAACATTTTAATTTAAATTCAAGTTTTGTAAGTTAATATCTTCATTTACAGACATACTCCATTTGTCCGGTGTGGGCCAGTCCCACCAAACACCCGAAAAAGATATTCTGAGCATTCCTCTGGCCGGACCTGTGGTTGTCTGGTCCCATGCTCGTCAGGTGGAGTGAAGCCCACATGTCTCATCTTTTTGTGTTAAAAATAAGGACTTGAATGCAGGGAAGGTAGGGTAAGAATCCCATGTGTGTGAGGTAAGATAATAACTTATAAAAATTTAATTTTAATTTTTCTGTTTTATTGCATTAATACATCTTACCTAATAAACATAAGCCATAATAACTACCCTATGGATGGTTGGCTGTTCACTGGGGACTGTGAATGAATTCTTATTCAAAACTAGAAAACTCCTTGTTTGAGGTCCTCAGGGATACCATGATGATTAGTGTCCCGGAAGAAGGAAAAAAATTTGAAACAGTCAAGGAGATTCCAACCAAGCCTTGTGAGTGACAAAAACAAGGTGAAACTGGAGACCTCAAACCTGCACCACAAGTACTAGGGTAAAGGGTCCTAGGAGATGATTCAGTTCCTTAACTATAAGGAGTTAAACAACTAGATTGGGCCAACTTGGTGCCAACATATCCCCAGACAGGTCATCACTCACACAACATGTTTTGACTGGGTATTTTCCATGAGACCCATCTTCTGTGTGACATAATTTTGAAGAAAACATAATCAACCACTTATATAAGAACTTGAGTAATTCAATCTAAAGTATTTCTATTTTGCATAGCAAAATTGTATCCCTGGATGATGGATGTGAATCCAGGAACTTTGCCTGCAAGAACTTTGTCAAAAGTGAACTCTACCCAGAGGGCCTTTGCCCACAAGGAACTTTGCCCACAACAATCTTTACAGGGTAGGATATCCACCCACAATACAAATTTTTCTCACTACATAGACATTTTTATTTTTCATCAATCAATCAATCAATTAATTAATTAACCAATCAAACATACTTCCCTTGTGTGGGTGTTCCACCACACAACTAAGCTTCCCGATTAAGGGTTTTTTGTAGTCGGTTTCAAAAATTTGCTTAGTCCCAGGCGTTCTGTATGAATCGGTAGTTGTCGGTTGGGGCCGTGAGAAAAATCAAACATGTTTGATATTTCTCACCACCCAAACTGATTCTTATTTCCCGCCGTCAACAAAATGTCCAGTCTCAGGCTTCCTCAGACCCAAATTTACACAGTCCTATGTTATCTCAGGCCTATTGCGACCCTTAGTCCAAGGCGTCCCTGGCTTAGTCCCAGGAAGCCTGTTGTCAGTCCCCAACTCATAACAGATCTTTGAAGTTTCATATGTGTGAAAAAGAATCGGTTTCATTAGTCCCAGGAAGCCTCAGACCGTCTCAGGTGTCCTGGGACTAAGAACTCTGGGTCTGGGACTAAGCCCCGACTAAGAGAAGCCGATCCAAACCGATCCAAGCCGGCCTCTAAGTACCAATTAAGTACCGACTCTTTTCCCGTGCGCTTGAAACCAAAAAAGAGGCAAGGGGGAGGGGGGTCTGGGACTATATAAGCGACTGATCTGGGACTATAATAGCTATGAGTTGTTCAAATTCCCCTCCCAACATCCCAACACTCCCCATCCTCTACAATATACTAGGCAAGAAAAAAATGAGTCCATTGAACATCTTTTTTTCAGAATGTGAAATTGTGTCACAGCTGTGGGATAATTTATAGAATTGGATCATAAATAAGCTGAGAATAAACATTATCATAAGTAAATCAATGAAAATTCTGGGATACTTAATACATGATGTCCATTTCTGGCCCCTCAACTTTGTTCTTATAATAGCAAGAAGCTATATTTTTCAGTCTTCTAGAAAAAATTGTGCATTAAATATTTTTGCCCTCCAGTTACAGGTTAAAAAGAAATACTTAGAGCAGCAAATGCTACAAAAGATCAGTTCTAAGTAACAAATTTTTGACAGAAGATGGAATATATGGAACAAACTATTTGATGGTATCTAGTCCTAATATTTCCAATGATCCTTACCTGATTGTTTAAAACTAGTAAACTTATCTTTCAAGGTGTAAATGTGTCAAAGCAATAAAATATTCCAATGTTATTACTAATGCTGTGTATTTTCTTGTTATAATGTGTTAATTTTAGTTACTTAAATATGGATAATATCAACAATTTTGTGTAAAGTTTGTGTGTAAAAATATTATCTGAAGAGAATATTATACAAGATTATGTCTGCCCAGGTCAAATCCTGGTCAGACCATGACGTTGCACACCTACAACCCCTAAGCAATGTCCCTAGTAAGTATCAACTTCCTACACCTCACGGTTTCCGAGATATAGCCCGGACAAGATTTTACAGGTCAAAAGTCACTACGGCAAGGTCAAAGGTCAAATCAAAGTCAGATCATGATGTTGCACACCTACACCCCCTAACCAATGTCCCTACCAAGTATCAACTTTCTACACCTTACAGTTTCTGAGATATAGCCTTTGTCGGGAAACAAATGGCTGAATAATAACATCCAACAATGCGTATGTCCTGAGAAAACAGTGAAATAAAGTAACCTTATTTTAAAAGGTTCCTAGTCACGCGGCCAAAGACAGAAGTAGGATGAAGCACGGAATTACACTGTTATGGTACACTCTTGGCATGGGGGGATTTGGTCAATACTAGATGTCTATTTTTCTTGGACATTGGCCGGATGCCTGCGGCCTCCCGAGTTAGCATTCAGTTCCACATGGTAAGTTATGGTAGCAAAATAAAGGTAGTAATTTTGGAGTTATAAGCAATTTATTCTAAGTAACTACTAGCCCCATTACTCACTTATGCCCAGCTCACACTCACTGGTCATGGTGCTATGATTATCTCAGCGAATATAGAAGAATACAGGCAACTTCAAATTCGCCAGAATTTGCCGAAAAAATGTGGGAAAGTTGTGTCATGTGACAAAAAGATCTTCAAACTTCTATAATGTTCTATGATGCTATTCAAATGTCTTGAGACACATCAACAAAGCAAGAATATACTGAGAAGATCCTATGAACTGGTGAAGTTATCTAGCAATTTTTCTATAATTATTTCCTATGAATTAGCAACAGGCAGGGGAGAATGAATGCGATCTGTGAAGACTCTTCTACCACAAAGAAGAACAAGGTGAGAACAAGGAGGAATATCTAGCAAATTTACTAAGAACAAGACTCGTCGGAATTAGATACTGCCAAAAATGCAGGACATAAGAAACTGAATTAAAATTATTTAAGCAAAAGACCCCACAGCCTTCCACTATAGGGAAAACTGCATGACACACACATGCACGCACCCCATTATCCGCACATGCACACACTCACACACAAGAGGCATTTTATAATCTTTCGCCTGGCAGACTGACAGGAGATAAAAATAGCATCAGAAATGCCCGTACCCCACAGTCTAGGAAAATATTTTGAACACCATGCGATATAGAAGTACTGTATCAGTACAAAGTTCAGGAAACTTTCAGAGCACTGTCAGTTACATAACGGTCCAAACAATGTTTAAATAGAGAAAATAACGTCTAAAAGAAAGAAAATGCATGTAAAGATGAAGTGTTAAAACAAGATAATTCAATAACAAGATGACAGCATTAATCAGTAAACTAAAATTACAACACTCTTTATCTATATCTGGCATGGCCGAATTATGGTTTAGATGTTTTGAATATTACCATGCATACAGAAGTGGTAATACATTCAATGAATGCTTATGTGTGGTGTTGGAGCAAAATCTGTGGTTCACTTGATGAAATTCCATCTCTTACAATGGGAAGTTATGAAAGTAAAATTCTTAATAAATTCTAATATTACTTTAACAGTGCTTAATCTGCATCAAAAGACAGACCCAAAGGTGCAACAAGATTTTAAAGATCAAGGTCACTACGACAAGGTCAAAGATCAAATTAAGGTCACACCATGATAATGCACACCTATAACCCCTAACCAATGTCCCTACCAAGTATCAACTTCCTACACCTTACGGTTTCCGAGATATAGCCCAGACAAGATCTTATAGGTCAAGGTCACTACAGCAAGGTCAAAGGTCAAATCAAGGTCAGACCATGACGTTGCACACTACACCCCCTAACCAATGTCCCTAGTAAGTATCAATTTCCTACACCTCACAGTTTCCGAGATATAGCCTGGACAAGATTTTATAGGTCAAGGTCACTATGGCAAGGTCAAATCAAGGTCAGACCATGATGTTGCACACCTACACCCCCTAACCAATGTCCCTACCAAGTATCAACTTCCTACACCTTACGGTTTCCGAGCTATAGCCCGGACAAGATTTTATAGGTCAAGGTCACTACAGCAAGGTCAAATCAAGGTCAGACCATGACGTTGCACACCTACACCCCCTAACCTATGTCCCTACCAAGTATCAACTTCCTACACCTTACGGTTCCGAGATATAGCCCAGACAAGATTTTCAAACTCAAGGTCACTACAGCAAGGTCAAAGGTCAAATCAAGGTCAGACCATGACGTTGCACACCTACACCCCCTAACCAATGTCCCTACCAAGTATCAATTTCCTACACCTCACAGTTTCCGAGATATAGCCTGGACAAGATTTTATAGGTCAAGGTCACTATGGCAAGGTCAAAGGTCAAATGAAGGTCAGACCATGACGTTGCACACCTACACCCCCTAACCAATGTCCCTACCAAGTATCAACTTCCTACACCTTACGGTTCCGAGATATAGCCCAGACAAGATTTTCAAACTCAAGGTCACTACGGCAAGGTCAAAGGTCAAATCAAGGTCAGACCATGACGTTGCACACCTACACCCCCTAACCAATGTCCCTACCACGTATCAACTTCCTACACCTTACGGTTTCTGAGATACAGCCCGGACAAACTTTTTCCCGTCGCCCGCCCGCCCACCCATCCGGACACCATGGGTGAAAACAATACCCCGACAGCCCTTAAGGGCTATGAGGTAAAAATGAAGTAACTGAATAATAACTTTGGATGATGAATCTACCAGAAATTATGTGCCACATTAGTTTGGGGATAAATATGTACATGTGAAGAGCTACAAATGAAATGGAGGCATCACCTCTGTATGCTGTGTTGCACATGTGTTTGTAGTCATGAAGTATCCTGCAGATCATCTGGATGAACTGATCAGCATAATCAGGTAAGTCTGACATCAGAGCCTGCAGCTCTTGTATACTGCGGGCCACACAAACACAACTCTACAATACAGACATGTGTCTACAGTATAACCACAGTACTACAACATAGATGTATACTGTGTCTGGAGTATAAATACAGCTCTAAAATACAAACATGTGTGCACAGTATAACCCCAGCTCTACAATACAGACTTTTATGCACAGTATAACCACAGCTCTACAATACAGACTTGTGTGCACAGTATAACCACAGCTCTACAATATAGACTTTTATGCACAGTATAACCACAGCTCTACAATACAGACTTGTGTGCACAGTATAACCACAGCTCTACAATACAGACTTGTGTGCACAGTATAACCACAGCTCTACAATATAGACTTTTATGCACAGTATAACCACAGCTCTACAATACAGACTTTTATGCACAGTAGGGGTGTGACAGGGTGCCCGGTCACCGAAAGACGGTGACAATCTATGAAACTACCGGGTATATTTTAACGTTCGTGGAAACCGAAAATCTATACTTCCTTTGCAGAAAAGGTACAAATTATGTTGAATAAAATAAATATAACAATAAAAAGTGTTTTACTTACCCTAGAACTCCATTATCTATCATATTTTATCACAACTTGAGCTTCAGTACACCTTAAGTACCTGGACTTCCTGTTTGGGGATTTACCGTAATCAACTTTACTGTATCTCCATAGCAACCATAGTTCATTTCCTGTCTGCAGGTAAGTACTCTCTTTTTTGCTAGTATCCAGTTTAACTGTATTTTGTGTTGCTTTTTTTGACAAAAGGATCATTTTTGCCTTAAAAAACGAAGCAAACTGCAAGGAAATGGTCTAATATTAAGCTTTTGGATGTTCACGATCTCCGGTTACGGTTCGGTTATTTCCCGCGGATTAACCGGAGTCAAAATATTGTCCCCGTCTCACCCCTAATGCACAGTATAACCACAGCTCTACAATACAGACTTGTGTGCACAGTATAACCACAGCTCTACAATACTGACTTGTGTGCACAGTATAACCACAGCTCTACATAACAGACATGTGTGCACAGTATAACCACAGCTCTACAATACTGACTTGTGTCTGCAGTATCAATGTGACTCAACAATACTGACTTGTGTCCGCAGTATCAACGTGGCTCAACACTACTGACTTGTGTCTGCTGTATCAATGAGGCTAAACAATGCTGACTTGTGTCTGCAGTATCAACATGGATCAACAATACTGACTTATGTCTGCAGTATCAATGCGGCTTAACAATACTGACTTGTGTCCATAGTTTAACCACAGCTCTAAAATACAGATTTGTGTCTGCAGAATAACCAAAGCTCTACAATACAAACGTGTTCACAGTATAACCACAGCGCTACAATACAGGGGTGTCCACAGTATGAACACAGCTTTACACAGCTCTACATTACAAAGATGCATTTACAGCTCAGCAATACTGATTTGTGTCAAGTATACCAAAGTTCTACAATACAGACTTGTGTAAACAGTATACCCATAGCTCTAAACACAAACAAGGTTCTAAACACAAAGACACACGCCTGTAATACAGACACACAGTTATCAAAATACTCTGATCTGCAATACAGACCAATACAGCTCTAAAATACAGGGCCATATACAGCAATACACCATAAAGAAATGCCCAGCTCAAAATACAAACACATATCTACAATAGAGAGATGTACCTAAATACATAGAGCTGGATACACAAATCTAGTCAGACATCTCCTGAGTCAGATATGAAGCACAATCTTGCAACTTTAATAAGTAAATTAAATTTGTATAAGTTAATACCCTATCCAATGGACAAATGCTTTACCGGTCCCGCCAAACGTAAGAAAAAGACGTCCTGTAAAACTACCAGCAGGATCGGTCACGGAGTGTGCATTTGCTAGGTGGCACATCATACTTCCTTCCTGTCTAGACATCGTGACGTCATAGCATCTTTTTCGTTATCTAGTCCTATTAAGACCCCTCGTAAGCTGATAGCGAGGCCGGATGGGTGAGATGTCCATTGGATAGGGTATTAACTTATAACAATTTAATTTACTTATTAAATTGGAAATTTTATTGCGTTAATATATCCTATCTGATGGACAAATGCTGAATAACTACTGCTTGGAAGGCGGGTAAGCTACTAGGCACTCAAGTGAACTCATAAACAAACAAAACTGAGAAGGCCCATTTTGATCTAGGGTCAGAGAACCCTATAAGGTCTTGGTCGGTTACCACAAACCGGTTACCCGGAAGCTACCCCCCCCCCCCCCCCTTATTCCCAGACCTGCTCTGAGAAGAGGAAGAGAGGTCCCATAAGAAATAAACTTCCCAAAGGAAGCAAGTCACAGTTTTGATTTTTTTTTATATATATATATATATTTTGTGTCATTATACTTATATACAAAGTATATACAATATGTACATACTTACATATTTTCATATCTCCTCATTTTTGGGATTGGTGGTGCACCTGTTGGGCAGCCACTACTGGTCCCAAATGGAAAAGCTCTGAATCAGCCAAAGCCACATCCCTCAAATAGAACTGTGTGAAGGTGTTATGTGATTTCCAGTGGCAGGCTGACAAAATTTGCTCTAAGGAGACCCCCGACTGGAAGGCCTTAGAAGCAGCAAAGGCTCTGACATCATGGGCTTTAAGCTGATGCAATGTGAAACCCTCCTGGTAAGAGAGCTCATAGCATAGGATCACAGTTTGTAAAATCCACGAGGAGATGGTAGCAGGTGAGATGTCCTTATCAAAACCTTTCTTGAAGGAGACAAAGACCAACTCCTTGTTCTGCTTAAGATCTGAGGTCCTGTCCAAGTAATAGCGCAGGGCTCTGACTGGACATAGGGACCTGTCACCCTTAAGTGACTTATCCAGAGTGGGGGCCAGGGCTGGTATAACCACTGGGGTCACATTATCTGGGCCCTCCTTAGCCAGCTGGTTCTTGGATAGAAAGCTGGGTGAGGGGTACAAAGACACCTTAGACAGTCTGACTGGTGTCTGATGTTCTTATGTAACCAAGCATGGATCTCACTACTGCATTTACCACAACCAAGGGCCAACAGGAAAATGGTCTTGAAGGTCTAGTGTTTTAGTGAGGCCTCTTTTTAAAGGTTCAAAGGAGCCTTTGTTAGCTGGTGTAGAACCAGGGAGAGGTTCCACGAGGGAATGCCCCTGCTGCCCTTGGGTATGTCTCTATAGAAACTATCCAGGAGACGGGAGAGGTTCTCATCTTTGCTAATATTAATGGGGGAGTTGCCCAACTTGTCAGCAATGGCTGATCTGTAACCATCAACGGTACCTGGCTGCAACTTCCTGTCCTGAAACAAGTACAGGAGGAAGTCAGCTATGGCTTTCAGAGGTGGTGCCCTGAAGTCCACCTGATTATTGAGGTACCACTTTGTAAAAATGGTCCACTTTGCCTCATAGACGGATCTGGTTGATCCTCTTTGAGGAGCCTCAATTTGTGCTGCCACTGCCTAAGAGAAGCCCTGCTCCTTGACTGCTGTATCTCTAGGAGCCAGGCATGTAGGTTCAGGTTTGACAGGTTCATGTGCAGAGTCTGGTTGAATGGTTGAGTCACCAGATTGGGCAGATTGGTCAGGCACAGTGGAATCTGACTGGACATTGCCACTAGATCTTAGAACCAGGGCATGTTGGGCCACCCCGGTACAATCAGTATGATTCTGTTACATGGGTAGTCCTGCAAATTCTCCACCACTTTTCCCAAGATGGCTGCTGGTGGGAAGGCATATGGGTCCAGATCTTCCCAGGACAGACTGAGTGCATCCACTTTGTAAAAATACCTGGGGGTCTGGAACTGGTGACACAAACTGTGGCAGTTAGTTGTTGAACCTGGTGGCAAACAAGTCCACTTGGGGCTGGTGCCACTGGGAGCATATGGTTTGGAAAACCTCTGGGTGAAGGGACCATTCTGTTTGAATGGTTTGGCCTAGTCAGGATAGTTTGCTTGCCATTACATTCAGGCAGCCTGGGATGTGCCGAGCTTTGAGTGACCTGTCTCCTGGTACACCAGGTCAGGATTCTCCACAGTAGGGCACACAAAGGGCCCGACTTTATCCCCCCTTCTTTGTTTATATAGGCAACCACAGTTATGTTGTCTGTGGCCACCAGAACTATGTTGTTCAAACAAAGGTCTTTGAACTCCTATTAAGGCCAGAAAAACAGCCTTTAGTTCCAGATGGTTTATGTGCAACTTGCTTTCTGGAAGGGACCAGGTTCCCCTTGCAGTACGTTCGTTTAAGTCAGCACCCCGCCCTTCTTTTGATGCGTCTGCAAAGATCTGCAGAGCATGCTTTAGTGGGTGTAATGGTTGACCTGGTAGCACATTGCTTTCCTCCAGCCACCATTTTAAGTGAGGGTGGAGCGACTTGTGAACTGGTATCACCTTTTCTAGTGATTCTGGGACCATCCAGTTGTTTTTCAAATGCCACTGTATGAGTCTCATATGAAGTCGCCCTAGGTGGACTTGCTTTTCTGTTGCTGTGAGTAGACCTATGAGGGACAAGAACTGCCGGACCGGACACACCAGACCAGACAGTATTGACTGAATCTTGTCTGTTAAGGCCTTCCAACGCTCTGGTGTGGGTCTGACCTTGCCCTCTCTCAGATCGAACTGGTAACCCACGAAGTTGAAAACCTGTTTTAGATCCAGTTCTGACTTCTCCTTCTTCACCAGCCAGCCCAGTTCTCGACAAAGAGCTACCAAGTTCTGTGTATGCTGGAGACAAGTTTGGTGGGATGTGGCTCTCACCAACCAGTCGTCTAGGTGCTGGTACGATGAGTAGACATCGCATCCTGTACTCTAGTCAGACACCTTGACAACCCAGCAGCCTGGTTGCACATTACAGTTTGTTCTCTGGCTGCTCTTTCCCAGCGTCTCAGGATGTCCTGGCTAAGGGCCCGTGAGGGTGGGGCAGCAGGTAAACTATGTCTGGCCACCCTGCTGAACACACTATTCAGCTTTGCCGGTTCCGGAGACCAGGAACACACAGTGGATCTATCAGAGTCTTTCTTTTCAGCATGCATGTCGTTCCATCTAGACGACCTGGGTGGCTTGACAAACTGGTTCCTGAGGAGTCCAGCAGTCTCTGCGTTTCTGGAAGGGTAGCCTTCAGTAATGGTGAGGTTTCACTTCTCCATCTTTCTACACAACCAGTCGTCTACCGACAACTTGATAGAGACCTTCCTGGACTCGGGAACCGGCAAAAGGGTTGTCATCAGCAGAAGAAACACTGTCGAATTCAGGGATCTGATGCTAAATGACCTCACGCCTCTGATGGTCTCTATAACTAGCCTCCTCAAAGAATTCCTGATCAGCTGAGTCATCTCTGGTGAAGTCTCTGTCTGGGGAACCGTTCAGGAAGTTGTCATCACCCGGGGGCCCAGTTCACTCTGTAGATCTTCATCACTATCAGACTGCAGGGCAGCATCACCGGTACCGGCTAGCAGAACATCAGGACCTGCACTGGAAGCCTCAACAGGCTGGGTGACCTTCCCTGCACCAGGAGTCTCAACAGGCTTAGCGGCTAACACTCCAGTACCGGGACCCTCAACAGGGCGGGTAGCACTCTTGCTGGCAGCTACACTCACAACAGCAACTTCACCAGTGGTCTGAGCAAGACTGGAACCGGTACCCTTAACAGTCACACCAGAGGACAAGCCACTGGTGGAGGTTCCAGGATCAAAAAATAGCCAGCCTCTGCAGGCAAGAACCCCAGCCCGCAGGTACAGCTAAATGGCCAACAACATTGAAATTTGGGAAAATCTTAGGAACAACTTCTGTTTTAAGAAGTATTGAGAACCCACCGTGATTTCTTACAAGTAGTTTTCATATTTTGAAGCCCAAGAAACAATTATAAAAAATCTTAAAAGTGTCGCCATGGTAACAGTGGTTACTGGATACCCCCAAAACCTAAACAGCTCTAGATCCTCTTGGGGTAAACATATCCTGAAAATTTGGTGAAAATCCGTGCAGGGGTTTAGGCTGTGGAACGCCCACAAACTTTAAGACTTGAAAATCTTAAAAATCTGTGTAGGGGTTTAGGCTGTGGAACACCCACAAGCTTTATGCCCCCACCCCCCCCCACCCCCCACCCCCACCCCCGCCATCACCGCACGGACGGCGCAGGGGACGACCATAACCCCAGTCTTTATGGGCTGATGTTAAAAATGGCTGATCACTGGTAACCACTGAACAGGGTTTCGTCACAGGTTCTACAAGCACAGCAAACGTCTTGGAGATCAGCATTGCTTCTAGTCTGGCAAAACGTTCAGACCACTTTATCGTCTAGGTACTTGAGTTCATCAGACCTGGGTTTGCTGCTGGATTTTTTCTTACTGCTAGCCTTGGGAGATTGGTCAGCTCTCTTCTTCTTGCTAGTAAGATTAGATTTAACAGAAGCAGATTCCTTGTGTACCCATCCCAAAAGAGTAACCTCTGACGGGTCCACGAGAGTAGGGGTAGCACCAGCAGGGGAATCAGTCACCGTCTTCTCCTGGTCTTGTTCTTTCCTGGACTGGTAGGTAGGGGTGGAAAGTTGTTGAATTTGCACAGGCGTAAACGCTTGGCAAATCTGACAATTCAACTTCTTCACACACGGGTCGTGACCCACCCCCTTCTCTCTGCATCTCACACATTTCTTGTGGCTATCAAACAAAGACATAATGTGGCTGCAAGTGGCTCTCTTTGTCCAGGGGACGACATGATGATCAGTATATTATTAGAGTAATGTAGAAATAATTAAAAGTTCATTAAATGATAAAGTTCATTGTAAAACTTCAAAAACGTCTCTCTGTAGAAAACAAGTCTGCACACTCCACGCGCCAAACGAAAAAGGTGCTATGACATCACGATGTCTAGACAGGAAGGAAGTACGATGTGCCACCTAGCGAATGCACACTCCGTGACCGGTCCTGCCGGTAGTATATACAGAACGTCTTTTTCTTACGTTTCGCGGGACTGGTCGTGTCGACCTGTAAAGCATTTGTCCATTTGATAGAATGTATTAAATTAATGCTATAAAACTTTATTTTATGTTAAACACTTTCTTAGAAATTCATAACATGTATTTTTAAAATATAAACTTCTGTCATCATGAGATTTTCATACAATCTAAGCTATTGTTGTATCACATCACACTTGCATGTTAAAATTGTTTTGACACACAGCAAACATCAGACAGACTTACATGAAGAAGAGGTTTGGGCACTCCCAACTCACGCTGTGTCCTCAGGTCAATGGTCAGTCTATTCACTTCAGGACCTGCAGGGGAATAACTCAATGAGGTCACACAAAATAAGTATTGTTATCAGTAGCCATATCTCATGTATGCAAAGTAGTGAAAACCAATGAGAAAAATTTGAAAACAGCTGTTGAAAATGTTTATACTGATTATGGCTCTTGTATGCGGATATCTATGGTTTCTTTCCTGTAACAAATCACTAATAACATGAAAGCATTTATTCATAGACACTTGATGAACTACTTGCAAAAATGACTAGACTATTTACAGGCTTTGTAAAAGGTTATTCAGGCTCAACACAGGCTAGTATGATTGACTGGTGTTTTACACAATCACAATCTAATACTGTGGAAGTAAAGCTGCATCTGTCTGGAACACTAACCTTTGGTGGCATTACTGATATTACCCCTAATATCTTCCATGACTAGATAGAGGTATGTCTCTTTTATGAAATTGGTCACAAATGTTGCCAGTGTACTTGTTCTGCAAGTAAAAAATTAAAACACAAAACATATGTCCGGTCAGATGGACAGGAATGGAAACTCTTTTAAAAATAAAGGGGTACCCATTAAACAAATTTTTTTTAAAAATTTTAATAATCACTACATCAGTCTCAAAAAATCAGAAACAGTAAGATTATAAAATGGGATAAGTCATTAGTTACAGTCGGCTTGTAATTGTCATTTTTGTCAAACATTTTCATCAGTGCTCAGATAAGTTTTGTACAAGTTCTGCATTCACAGAGTGTCCAAAAACAAAATTTGATTCAGAATTTTGAAATTTCAAATCATTTTGATATCACCCAACTATAAAACATACATTCTCTTGAGAATATGATGAAATTTAACCAAACTACCTGTGGATAATATATGTTTCTACCATATGTTTAACACAATACAATATTTTGTGGTAGGTGTGTGAATATTTATTCAGTTTTGAAGGATTGTTATGTGATCAAACTGGATTGAATTTTGCTGTTTCATAGAGATCCCAAAGCTCAAACTAAAATTCTAAATCATTTCACAGCTTTAGTATAATCACTGTCAAATAACAGACAGCAGCTAATTTAAATACAATACATACCCTGGAGCAGCCTTGATGGCTTTCTCTACCTCTTTGATGAACTTCTGTATGGGATTATAGATTACTGAAACAAATATACATCATTCAGGTAAGAATATAAAATAGCATCCGAGATGCACATAGCCCACAGCCATGAGATATTGAAGAAGTGAAACAGTACAAAGATCAGGAATTTCAGAGCAATTAGTGTCAGTTATATAAAGGTCCAAAAAATTATAAGTGGAGAAATAATGTTTAAGAGACAGCTGTCAAAAGAAATATCCCACTTAAGTAAAGACTATATAAAAATCATTTGCAGCAATCCATTTATCTTTGTGTTAAGAGAAATAGGTAAATACACTTTGGCAGAGCCAAAGTTCAAGGTCCCACCATGATTTAGCATACCTACACACCCCTACTAATGACCCATCCAATAACCAACTCCTTACACCTTATAGTTTCTGAGATATAGCCTGGACAAATCTTCAAAGTGAAGGTCACAATGGCAAGGTCAAATGTCAAATTAAGGTCATACACTATGATCACCACCCAATGTCCCTATCAAGTATCAATATCTTGCTCCTCACAGTTTTGCCCATCTGGACGCCATTGGTGAACACCACACCCTTACAGCCTTTAAAGGTTATGGGGTAAAAATGCTTAAAAAAGTTTTAGCATTACTCAACAGCAAGTAAAATTAAGGCAGTAAATAAGCCGTAGCCCTATTGCATAAGAGAACTGATACATATTTGTATCCAACATAAATACAAGATCTAGCACCTAAGGTAGCAGCACATAATTTCCTATGGGCCATTTTCACTAAAGTTATACTGTTATATAAGCCACACATTGGCACTTATAGGTGGTGTTGGGACTCGCCTCCAACTTTCATGGTTGATTACTCGTCCATTTTGCCAAAGGACAATTGACCCCTAATCGATTATTTTACTTCATTGTTGGTGATCATTCAAGGAACACTTTCCGGGATAAAGTATAGGTCAACCCAGCAAGAATAACAGTGTTCCGACATTTAGAATTTACCAAAAGCACCCACTTCCTGTAAATATGGTAGTAGAAATAAACAAACTCGAAATTCAAGACAAAACTGTCAGTTTATTAAGTAAAACTACCTAAAATATGTTAAAAATAGTTGGATATTGAGATAAATTAGGAAAGGTAAGGTTTAAGCTGAAAATTTGATAATTAGAAAACAACAATAACCGCCGTCTTTGTACAGTATCACCAACGAGCACCAACGAGCACATGTCTAATCGTCCCACAACTATTTATAGCCCACCTCCATATGACCTTGAATGAATTTGTTGATAAAGAAAGCTTGATCAGTTTCAACAGAATGGCTGTGGCTCTTACCTTGTTTTCAAAATGTGATCAAATCTAGATAAATTTTAGGAGCTTAGATGTAAGCTTTTTTCAGACAGAGCAGTAACAAGAAAACCACACTGGTGTGGTGTTGGTGGTGTAACATAGCATAACACAAGTTAACCTATACAATCATTAAGCTTCATTATCAAATGGCTTTCAACTCACATGTGATGTTTGTTGCACATGGTTTACATACAAATTCAGTCTTTTCTGTCCAAGGAATGCCGCCTCCACCAACTCCTTCAGCCTGAAAAAAAAAAATATGTTTACAAGCAACAAGCAGACTGAACAGACAACTATACCAGCTGCCTGACAATAAGTGTCATGGCAAATTCCTTTTTTCTTTAACTAGATTGGCCCACTTAGTGCCAACATATCCCCAGACAGGTCATTTTCTGGGTATTTTCCGTGGGTATTTTCCGTGGGACCCATCTTCTTTAAACTATAAATTTTAGGAAAACATAATCACCAACTATTATAAGATCTTCTGCAAGTTAAGCTACAATATGTTTATTTTGCCAAGCAAAATTGTATCCCCAGATGATACATACATAGTAACTTCGTATTTATCGAATTTTCATTCTTCATTTCATGATAAGACTGATCCTTTTTTCACAGTATTTAAATTGGAAATTTTAATTAGTCAAATGTAGTTTTTATAAGCTACGAGCTTACCATGTGGGACTAATGTGCTATCTTGGAAGGCTCCCTTGCCTCTCGGCAAAGTCAACAAAAATGACCATAATAATGACCAAGAGGTCCATTCATTGGCGGCACCTGTTGTGTCGAAGTGACATAGATAGTGATGTAGTACACAACTTCCTTCTTCAAGTTGGAATTCTGCCCATACCCCTCAGCTATAATACAGTGGGGAAACAGGGTGGGACTCTCCTTAGTCCCACATGGTAAACTTGTAGCTTATAAAAGCCACATTTAATTAATTAAAATTTTCAATTTTATTGTGCCTGAATAACAAGAGGATAGTTTGCTTCAACCATAAAGACACAGTAGCAGGTCTAATATCTGAAGAATGACCTTAGCATATGAAAAGTAAGGATCTATCACCTCAGAGATCCTGAGTGTGATCCAGATAGTATCTCAGGGACCATACTGGACAAAGGTTCCTGTCGTCTTTGAATTACCTATCTACTCTAGTGGTTAAACCAAGGATAATCACTGGTGACACACTTTTGGAACCTTCTCTTGCTAGGTGGATTTTGCTTTGAAATCTGAAAAGGGGAATAAGGCGACCTTTTGCCACTGGCCTAAATTGGACACTTTGTTTGCAACCCAGGCGTGGATTTCAGTGCGGTACATGCTGGAGGCCAGAGCTAGCAAGAAGGCTGTTTTTACGGTTAGATGTTTGAGGTCTGAGTCCTTCATAGGATCAAAGGGTGCTTTAGTAAGCTCATTTAAAACAACAGACAGATTCCATTTGGGCACATTTCTGGAACTCTTGGGTCTATCTCTATGAAAGCTGGTGAGCCCTGCTGGGCCTAAGGAGTCAACAAAGGTAGTCCTATAGCCATCAATGTTTAAAGGACATCAACTTAGGTCCTGAAAAAGTCCACGGAATTCTCTCTACACCACTTTTCAAAAAAGGCCCACTTTGATTTATAGATGCCTCAGAGGGGCAGCAATTCTCTCTGTCACTTCCACAGAGAAGCCTTGTTCTTGGAGCTGTTCACTCCTAGAAGCCGGGCATAAAGGCTGAGGTATGGTTGGTTGTTGTGAAACACTAGGTGATGAGAAGTGTCAATTACACTGGTAACCAGAGTGGGATTTCCATTGGGAGCTGCACTTGGTCCCAAAAGCAGGGCATCCCTGGCCAGCCTGGGGCTATCAGGATTACGAGACACTTGCACTGATGGATTTTCTGAATCACCCTGTGAAGGAGAGCAATAGGAAGGTAGGGGTATGTTATGAGACCCAACCAGTTCATGTTCAGAGCAATGATTTTCCATGCTTGTTGATCTGGAACTGGGGATACATACAGTGGAGCCTTGTGGTTCAGACAAGTGGCAAATAGGACAATATGAGGAGTGAACCACATATGACAGATCAGCTTAAACCCTGAGGATGCAGTTAAGCATTCTGTCAAATGGATCTTAGTCAACCTGGTCAATGAGTCGGTCATCACATTTAGGCATCCTGGAATGTGCCTGGCACGTAACAATATTCTGTAATGATGGCACCAAGTCTTGATTCTCCACAGTAGAGTGCACATTTCCACTGAGTGGATTCCTCCATGTTTGTTTTATATAGGCTACCACTGTTGAGTGTGGCAATCAACATTGTCTGATTTTGACACTGAGTTCTGAAATGCTTCAGGGGCAAAAAGACTGCCTTTAGCTCTAGGATATTTATGTGTAGCCTTTTTTTCCGACCACAGACCTTTTGCTGAGTCTTAATCTAAATGAGCGCTCCAGCCTACATTTGAGGGGTCAGTAAAAATCAGAACGCTGTGGTCTTTGGGATGAAGTATATTGAGGGGATTTTGCCACCAATACAGGTGACCTGAAATGGTCTCAAACCACGGAAGGAGGTTGTCCAGCAACTGAGGAAATTTCCAGTTCTCTTTGAGGTGTTACTGAAAAGGTCTCATTTTTTCTGTGCATGTTAGCAATCCAATTAGCGACATCAAACATCTTGCAATCAAAGCATACTCTGACTTTATTTTCAGGATCAAATCCTGCAGTTTGAGCCATCTGTCTTGAGTGGATTTTACATGGGTTGAATCTAGATGGTACTCATAGCCCACAAAGGAAAACACCTGAGTCAGAGTCAATTCTGACTTTTCTGGGTTGTTGATCCACCCCAATGACTGTTAGGTTAACAATGGTATTTGTATTCTGGAGTGCCTCTCTCTGGGATAGAACCCTGATGAGCCAGTTGTCCAGGTACTGGTGAAGTCTGATTCGGTTAGTTCCATAATGTGGGTGTTCCACCACAGGACTAACCTTCCCGATTAAGGGTTTTTGGGAGTCGGTTTCAAATATTTCTTAGTCCCAGACGTCCTGTAAGGGTCGGTAGTTGTCGGTTGTGGCCGTGAGAGAAATCAAACATGTTTGATATTTCTCACGACCCAAACCGATTCTCATTTCCCGCCGTCAACAAAATGTCCAGTCCCAGGCTTCCTCAGGCCTCCTCAGACCCAAATTTACACAGTCCTATGTTGTCCCAGGCGTCCTGCGACCCTTAGTCCCAGGCCTCCGTAGCATAGTCCCAGGAAGCCTGTTTGGCAGTCACTGACTCATAACAGATCTTTGAAGTTTCATGCGTGTGAAAGGGAATTGGTTTCATTAGTCCCGGGAAGCCTCAGACCGTCTCAGGTGTCCTGGGACTAAGAACTCTGGGTCTGGGACTAAGCCCCGACTAAGAGAAGCCGACCCTAACCGATCCAAGTCGGCTTCTTCAGGCCGCATGAGACAACACAAATTTAGTCTGCGACGGTCTGAGAACGCCCCAGGAGGCCTGGGACTAGGAACCAATTAAGATCCGACTGTTTTCCGCGCGTCGGAAATTAAAACGAGGCAATGAGGGGGTCTGGGACTATATAAGCGACTGCGCACACATTCTTGTTGTTACTGGCTGGTTGGCTACTGAGAGACATGTGTCTCTGTTTTGTAGGGGTTTTCAGTTTTTTTAAATATCATATAATACTTGAGCGTAAGGCAAATTTTTACAGTTAGAAGACACATTTTAGTTTTTTACTTTTTTTTGCTATTGACTGGAGTTATGAGGAAAGAGAAAGGAGGGAAGAGAGGAAAGAAGAAGATGGATGAGAGGCAAGAGGAGAGGGAGAAGGAAAGTGGAGAGGTGGATGAAAGGATTGAGGAAAGGACGGAGGAGGGTACAGAGGAGGGTACACAAGAGACTGAGGAGCGATTGGAAGTTACTGAGGAAGCTTGCGAAGAAGAAGAGAGGTGTGAGGAGGATTCAGAGAGTCATTCGGCAGGCAAGAGAGCCAGGGTCTGTTCAACTTTCACCGACAGCCAAGAAACTGCAATTGTGGAGTTTGTGAAGGAGCATCCAGAGCTCTACGACAAGGAGAATGCACGTTTCCACGACAGACAGAAGAAGGAGGCTCTCTGGGCAGAAATCTCTGCAGAACTGAAGCTCCAGCCCTTTGATGTCAGAAGATGGTTCGAATCCCAGCGAACGCGTTATGGCAAGCTGTCAAAACTACAATCTGGCCAAGCCCCAAGGGAGAAGACCAAGAGACAGTCCTGGGTCTACCAGGTGATGGGTTTCCTTAAGACCCACATCAGACAAAAGGGGGCCAGCAGAAGTTCAGGGTTCGAGGCCAGTCCAAACACCAGCAAGCAGGACGAATCTCATGGATCTACTACTGATACAGAACACCTTGAGTGCAGTGTCCTCAGGGAGAGTAGGAGTCAACCTATGTTCACATCTACACCAGTTTCAACAGACTCCAAGATACTCGAGCACTTTGACCAGATGAGGACATTGATCTCAGGTTTCCTGCCGCAGAAGTCAGACAGGCAGCCCTTGTTTGACTACGTGGCATCAGAGGTTGAAAAGATGACCCAAGAGGAATTTGAGGACCTCAAGGGCAGAATTTTTAGAGATATTGAAAGCATTAAGAGCAACCGTAGACGTCAACCACTAGCCAGAAGATCAGCCACTATTACCACGGATACTGCCAACAACCACTCAACAGGCGTCTACTTCCACCCAAGCAGCAGCTAGCAGCAGTTACGTTTACTACACACCAAGCCCACTTGGCTTTGGCAACCCTCCATCAGTTCTAACAGTACAGGACGAGGGCAGTAGACACAACTTAAGTGGAATACTAAGCCAGCTACCAGATCTGACATCTGCACAGATCATTGAGCAGCCTCAGCAGCAGCAGCAGCCGCAACTCTTCACTATCACCACTACAGCACAGCCTCAACAGCAGCAGCCTCCTCAGTAGCCATCCGGTCAGGGCAGGTCTTTGACCTGCCAGGCCCTTTTCAGGGCCACCCAAATATTCCAAAAACAATTATTCAGCTGCAAGTTATTCCAATTCCCCTCCCAAAACATAACAGTTCAGTACAAATACTTATCACAAAAAAAAAGAAAAAAAAAAGTCCAACACCTACACCACCCCAAACATGAAACAAATAACCCATGGTTATAACCCACACATAACCAAAAAAGGCCACACACAGAAAAAAAATTAAAATAAGTAAACTCCCAATATGGCCAATAATCAGCCCATTTTTAGCTTAAAATCCATGGGATTGGTTAAAATCTAGAGTTAAAAGGCATTATCACATACTTACCAACCCACAAACCCAATACCAAACCTAATCACCAACCAACAAACACACAAACCCATTACCAAACCTAACCACCAACCAACAAACACACAAACCAAATACCAAACATAACCACCAACCAACAAACACACAAACCCAATAGCAAACATAACCACCAACCAAGAAACAGACAAACCCAATAGCAAACAGAACCCAAACCAAAGAACTGACAAACTATTTTGCAAACATAACCCTCCATCATTGTAAAGAAAACCAGTTTGATGGTTATATTTCCTAAATATTTGTGAAATGGAGTAAAAGATTTTAATTTTAAGATTTCCAGGAAAACATTTCTGTTTCAAATATTTTTCCCCCCCAAAAAACAAATGTAAGTAAAATTAGGATGTAGCTTTCAAAATATATGCAATATTTATTCCATTTAGGAAGTTATGTTTGGGTTTGTGTGTTGTTTTTGAGAATTATGTTTAGCACTGGGTTTGTCTGTTTGTTATTTTGGCGACTTTTGTAAGGCATTTATGTTTGTCTGTTTGTTGGGTGGGTGACTTATGTTGGGCATTGGTTTTGTCTGTTTGTTGGTTGCGTGACTTCTGTCGGGCATTGGGTTTGTCTCTTTATTGGGTGGGTGAATTATGTTGGACATTGGTTTTGTCTGTTTGTTGGTTGCGTGACTTCTGTCGGGCATTGGGTTTGTCTGTTTGTTGGGTGGGTGAATTATGCTGGGCATTGGTTTTGTCTGTTTGTTGGTTGTGTGACTTCTGTCGGCCATTGGGTTTGTCTGTTTGTTGGGTGGGTGAATTATGTTGGGAAATGGTTGTGATATTTGGAAAAAGCACAGCTGATTAATTGTTTTGGAATATTTGGTAGTCCTGAAAAGGACTGGTTATAAGTCCTGAAAAGGACTGGTTACTGCAGCAGGAGTTATATTCTGCCATCTTGCCAGGCCACTGCTTCTTCATTATTGAAGTAGTCCTTGAGGTAATCCCTCTGTCTTTTGGCTTCTCTAGCAGGGTTTCTGTCTGGACCACCACCAGCAGCATCACCAATGAGTCGACAATCACCAGGCACATCATCATCTTCATCATCTCCAGGCTTTTGACCACCATGTTGACGTTGATACTGGCTTCTCAGTATGTTGTGCAGAACCACACAGGTCATGACCACATCCCTGACTGTTTCTGGGGGTAATTCAATAGTGGTCAACATCACTCTGAATCTTGAGACCAGGATGCCAAAGGCATTCTCAACAACTCTCCTGCCCCTTGATATTCTGTAGTTGGCAATCCTTTCCTCTCTGGTTAACATCCTTCTGCCATAGGGTTTCATGAGCCAGGTCTTCAGGGCAAAGGCATCATCTGCCAGAATGAAGTAGGGGGACATCTCTACCACCCTGGGTTATAGGAGCTGGGTCAGGGAAGCCTATCCTGCCATCCTCAATCCTCCTCTTTAGCTGACAGGCATTAAATATCTGGGCATGTGAGCAAGATCCAGCTGTACCAGCATCCACCCATCTGAATTTGTACTGCCCATCTACCAAGGCCAACATTACTATGGAAAAGAACACCTTGTAGTTGTGGTACAGGGCTCCAGAGTTGTTGGGTTTCTTCAGGGCCACATGCTTGCCATCAAGGGCACCCAGGGCAAGTGGAACATTCCACCTGATCCTGAATTCCATTTCCAGTTCTTTCCACTCATTTGGAGTAGTAGGACATCTGAGGTACTCTCTGGTGAACTCATCCTGGATGGCCCTGCAGACCTCTGGTAGAAACTTGGAAATGGTGGATCTGCCAACCCTGAACTGACAGGATAATGATGTGTATGACTCTCCAGTAGCCAGATATCTGATGGTGAGGGCTAACTTCTCCCCAACACTGATTGGAGCTCTGTAGTTGGTGGCCTGCCTGGCTACATGTGGTTCCAGTCTGGTCTTTATCATTTCAAAGAATTCTGGGGTCATCCTCATATAGTTGGTGAATCCTGGAATGTCTGTGGCATACAGTTCAGCCATAATGTTGTGGTAGGCCACCCTCTCCTCTCTCTGCAGTAGCCATGGCCTGACCCACATGTTGTGCCTTCTTCTAGGTCTCTGTCTGGCTGGTGGTGGTGGTGCTGCTTGTGGTGGTTGCTGTGGTCAACGTAGAAATAGCAAATACATCATTATTTGTAACTGAATAAAAACTAAACAAGCCCTAAGTTGTTGCTGACGCTGTCTTCCATTAAAAGGTTGCATCCTGCTGTGTTGCTATAAAAGTAATGATAATTAGATCGTGGAATTTATATATATATACCCAGAAAATCCAGATTTTCTGCAAAACAAGAATCGGCCACATTGGTCTGGAGAAAAGTGAGGAGGCCTGAGGACGCCGGGACTTAATCGGGGGTTAGTCGGGGCTTAATCCCAGGAGGCCTGGCTCAATCGTTCTTAGTCCCAGACCAGTCGGGTACTGTCTGGGGCCGCCTGGGGCCTCCTCAGGCTTCCTGAGGCCGATCTGTACTTAATCCCAGGCTTTGATACCGATCCAGTATTCCCGCCCATTTTACCTTTTTTCACCAACTGTCCACGATTAAGGGTCGCCAACAGTATCGGCCCTTAGTCCTTTGGTGGAACAGGGGCATTAGCTTCATTTCTTTGACTATCATGGTGAAGACTTGCGGGGCTGTGGCCAGCTCGAGGGGCAGAGGTCAACTGATAAATTTGAATTTCTCCACCATCAAAAAAATGTTTAGCCTACTCAGGTCTATGACTGGCTTCCATCTCTGACGAGGCTTTGGAACTAGAAACAGGCTAATATAAAACCCAAGAGACCTTACTTTTTCTATTTTCAATATCGCATTCTTTGACAGGAGAGATTGGATACAAGAGACCATAGTTTGATCCTTTTACTGGTCTTTGTAGCCTGAGAGGATCTGAGGCTGTCTGGCTAGAAAAGGCTTGTTGATGAATGAAAGAACAAAACCATTTGTGATAATGTTCAATGTGTTGTTTAGGCAGTTTTCTTCTAGTCATTCTCTCCTGAAGAAAGCTGAGGTAACCTCCTAAGGGTGGTGGACCACTTGAATACTGACAGGCACTGGTCAGAGGGCTTGGCTTTTGCTCTGGTGGGAACAATGAAAAGGGTGGTTTTGGTACGGCCTGAATCCCTGAGACTGTTTAGGAGTGCCTTTTTAAACGAGGAATTACCCCCCCCCCCCCCCTCCTTCTTCATATGTGAATGGAATAGTAGAGAGGGGGAAAGGGTGAGTTCCCGATGCCTAGTCTCCCCCAACCCATGATGGAGATGGATCATGTCAACATCCCTCCTCAAGAGACCTGCACTGCCCATTAAGTAAAAGTCTCTCTAGGGCATATGATATAAGGTTTTTATACTCTGACAGGCTAAGGCCCTGTGTTGGAAATATATCCTCTTATCATAGGCATTTCTAATGGCCCTTTCTTGATTAGCCCCTTTTGAATTTGGTTCTTGCCTTGCTTGACAGTAGCCTTAAATCTGTCCCTACAGCTTTCCATAAGAAAGGTTACATTCTGAAATAACCCAGTTGAAGGTAGCTGAAAAATTGACAGTACAGATACTAGCAATTTTGAAGTCTTGTTCAAACTTCTCTGGGGCTTCTTTCAGTGAGGAATTTGATGGGAGAAAGTTGAAGGCCCTTTAGGCTTAAGTTCCTGTTCTTGACCACAGTTGAGGACATTTTCATGCTATCAGGGGACAGGGATATTGTGGACTTGCCTAAATGTTATGCCCTCAGTGTATTGGGAGGGTAAGTCAGCAATATCTACTCCCTAGATATGATAGGATCAGGATTAGCTGAACAATATGATAGCTGGAGGTTAAAAACTCCATAATTTCACTACAAGATGGCCATAACTTCATTCATATTGGGACTTTAAGGTGACCATAAAAGAAGAATGTCCCTTTTGTCATCTTTTATAAGTGCACAAAGTTTAGGTGAGGTCAGTTGAAGAATAGGATAGCTGAAGGCTGAAAACTTCCTTTTTTCACTGTAAGGTGTGACCATAACTTCATTGATATTGGGACTTTAAGGTGACCATAAAATCAGAATGTCCCTTCTGCCAACCTTTATAAATGTGCCAAGTTTTATTTTAAACATTTAAACATTAACTGAACTTAGCGCTGAAAAAACCTACATTTTAAGTTTAAGATGGCCATAACATTATTAATATTTAAATCATAATGTAGTAAGAGTCTTCTTTTGATCAACCTCAATATCAATATATGTTAGATTCTTTAAAACTAAGGGCTAAAACCCCTTTTTTGACATTAAGGTGACCTTAAGATTGCAGATACAGGGCTAAAACTTCGGTATGTGAAAGATTATCAAAAAGTAGCTGAATAAATTATTCCAACAAAACGCCAAAATCCTGACCATTTTTGAGATACAAGCAAAGTACCCATTTTTAAAAAAATTCGAAAATGAAATGCCTCTCATTCAGGCATCTATGGTCTGATTGATCAGAAAATCCTTTCCAACCTGCGGATTCAGGTCTAGAATGTACCTGATAAATTTTAGCACAGGTGTGGATGGTTTTTCCCGAAACGTGATGACGGGGTATTTTTGAAAATGTTTAAGGTTACATTAAATAAAGCTTAAGGTCTCCACAAAGTATCCCAAAAATTATTCCCGCCCCTATAGTTTTAAAGAAAGATAAGAAGGAAAGAAAAATTTGAAAGCCCAAGAAGTTATTCAAGGGAAACCATAATCCGGCGGCGGCAGTGGTGATCAGTCGAACTTACGTGAATACAAATAAGTGCCCCTGATGGGCCACTTAATTGAGAAAAATCCAGGTCTGATTCTCACATAAGGGAATCTACTTGTGGCCCAATACACATATGCAAGATAAGAGTGAAATCCCTGCAATAGTGAGACATAGGCGGACACTGCAGAGTGGTGCCATAATGTCATAAAAATAAAAATGACATAAAAATTTAAAAAGCAAGGGTAGTTACCCACAAACAATGATACACAAACATCACATTATGAGAAACAATTTTATCAATTTATATATATTTTTTATTCTGATATCTTTATCAATAAAGTTATTCTTTATTGGAAGTTTTATTCCTATATCATGATGTTACAATTTTCAGGCTGCAATGACAGGTACATACCGTTCCATAAAACTCCTGGCGTTGTTCCCTCATGTAGCTGTCCATGCTAATGGCATGCGAGGAGGCCGTGAAACGGAAGAGGGGGAACTGAAAGTATAGAGAACTTATACACCACTAATTGACAGCATAAAGGCTTTAGACACCACAAAATGAAACTATAGAGCTTTAAAATGCCACAAACTAACAGCCTAGAGCTGTTATACACCACAAACTGAAAGGCACAGACTTCTTTTATACCACCGCCTGAAACCATAGAGCTTTATAGGTCATAAATTTAAAGCATAAATTTAAATCTTTCACACCACAAACTAAACCTAAAGGGCTTTATAGGCCATACACAGAAAGCAAAGCACCTATTAACACCACTCACTGAAACTAGAGAACTTTACCCTACCAAGAAATGACAGTATAGAGCTTATACACAACAGAAAGAATGGAGTCTTTTTATACAAACTGAATACACAGAGCTTTAACAGATCATTAACTCGTAGCATTTAAATCTAAATTGGACTTTTATAGCAATTAATATCCAGTTTAGTAAGTACAGAGCTTTAATAGACATTAATTCTAAGCACAGAGCTTTAACAGACCACTAACTAAAAGCACAGAACTCTGACAGACCATAAACATTTCAACATGGTTACATTTTTCATATAGCACAAATAACGAACAAAAGCTAATTGATATTTTATTATTTCCAGCTATTTTACAACTTCTGTGCATTCTTTGAAACCAAGAACTGATCCGAGGATTGATATATTTGTTGATATGTGTACTAGCAAAATTGGCTCCTATGAACTGGCAACAATGAACTGACCTTGCAGCGCATCGGTCGTTTCTTTGAGAAGTACATGGCAATGTCACTGACATCCCCAAGTGTGATTGCTGCAGGAACTTGGGAGGCAGGTGTATTGCAGAGATCTAAGTAGTCTCCCAACAACATCGTCAGCTAAAAATAACTTCCAATAAATTAAAGGGGTGGATAGAAAATATAGTCCGAGGGGAAAGAATTACCCTACTCCCAACGGGCAGAAGTGAAGGTATTGTAATCGCTAACATCTGTCTGTCTTTCTATGTGTCTAACTATACACTGGATTTGGGTCATACTTTCACATCTAGGTTGGGTTTACCCATGGCTCAATACTCCTTTAAAGATGATCTGAATCTAGATTAGAGATTCATATTTTTTGTTGCAATCGATGCTGGCGTAACTCAAACACTATTCAAAGGATCGTGGTCATAGTTGCACACAAGGTGGAGCTTATTAATATGCTACTCACAGTTGATTCAGATCTGGCTTAATGATCCGGATTCAGATGAAAAATACAGATTTTTTTTTGCTTGCAGAATTATCTGTGAGTGCAGGTTTGTGTAATCTCAGACAATGCTTGTTATTACATTATGTAGTGTTGCCTGTGTCAATCAATGCAACCAATACTTAAATACACAAAGATTTTTCCTGGTCCTGACCAACTGGTAAGACAAAAAGTGGACTTCAAGTTATAGATAACTAGATTGCTCTGACCAAATGACAGTAAAGTCAATATATCCCCTGCCAGACCATCTCTCATGCCACTGGTGTTGTGTATTTTTTGTGGTAAAAGTTATATTTTAGGCAGTTAAAGGATGGACATACTTGCCATTTCCAAGTTACAAGGCAAAATATGTGAAAAATGTGAAAAAAACCCATGTGGTGTTTTTCTGGACCTCATACACAGGTTAAATGTCTACTTAAAGCCTGGACTTTTGGCGCATATGAAGAGAACATTGTAATTTATTCTAAGATATTAGCCGAATGAGCCAAATAGTTTGAGACCTACATGGCTTACAGTGGCCAAAAGTGCATATAATTTGTACATGTAGGCTTATTGGGACCTTAAAATTAACTCTACAGGCTTCAACTTTTCAACTTACGATTTCCAAATTACTGGGCAAAATGTGTAAAAAATGTACAAAAATGTTCCCAAATGGGTTTCATGGGTCCCAAACACAGTATTTAAACTCAACTTAAAATCTTTATTTTTGGCATTTGGGAGAACATATTATTGTATTCTTCAGTGATATTTTAGCTGGATGAGAAGCACAGTTTGTGACCTAGTTTGCATACACAAGTCAAAATGTATGGTTGTGATGGAGGTGCGACACGAGTAAATCCAGTATAACCCCAAATTTTGTCTGGGGATATAATGAAATTATCCTGAGTTATGAAGGAAGATGATAGAGCTCACCACAGACTGCATCTTGTTCCAGACCTCCAGAGTGTTGTACACACAGAAGTCACCGAGAGACGTGTTGGAATTCTGAAAGCATAAAGCTATGCTTGTCTCAATACTGATACAATAACAGAATACTTTCTACTGAACAGAATTGATACACAAAACAACAATATAACCATTATGTAATCACACACTGACAGTAGCACAGCTGTTGTACAATTACATTCTGACTAATTGTAACAAATTTTATTGTAATTTAACTTTTTACAAGTTAAATACTTACCTTATCCTCACAAGTGCTTGTTTGGTTTTGTGGAGCAAAACGTATCGACCGACAAGAATTTTTTAAGGAATATTCTTGTCACAAGAGGTGACCCCTTTGTCTGCGCATGTCCGCGCTTGCGCAGTAGTCGTTGTTGACAGACGATTGTCGAGAGTTCTTCATTGTATTTTTGGTCCCCAGAAAACAAATTATGCGGGGAGGTAGGGTGGGTTTATCCTTGTGAGGATAAGGTAAGTATTTAACTTGTAAAAAGTTAAATTACAATAAAATTTGTTACATTTTATTGCGTAAAATAGCCTTACCTTATCCTCACAAGTGCTTGAATACAACCATAACAGGTGGAGGGTATTTGTTTTGGCCACACTGTTAGATGATTGTCAGACAAGGGGTCACCAAATAAAGCACTGATAAGAGGATAAGATAAGCTTCCATACACCACATCTTAGGTTAAAAGTTACTTCTTCATCACAGATGAGTAACTTGCTACCCTCAACAAGAGATCCATGATGTGGTCGTCATTGTTGCTGCTGTTGCTGTTGTAGACAATTTTACAACAAATCATATAGCAGAATTAACCATCACCCAGTATTGGCCGGAGATGTCTGCATGAATCCCCAAACAAGATGTCATCATCTGGCAATGAAAATATCTCCAAGCAGGCAAACTGAACTGCATAAACTGCAGATATGGGGCCATATGTAAGCCAAGAAAGACATATGTCAGTGACACAAGACTTGTATAACTGGAGAGAACATAAATATGTGAGTCATATGAATAACATGTATAAATACACAAAAAATGACTACATGCTGAGGTGAATCCACAAGGCCCAATTTGTTCATGGACTGGTCATGGGATTGCCAAGCTACATCTTCGAGTAGAATGTAGAAAAGAATTGTGGGTCTTCCAATAACAAGAGTTTGATCTCTGCTCAGGTAAGACCCCACTCTTGGAAAGTAAAAAGGGCAGCCATGGATCTAATACGTGTCTCAAAGTATAGATTCTGAGAATCAAAGTTAAAGGACTGGCAATCTAATCATGCAGCCAGATTGATCCAGGAAGAGATAGCAGAACTCAAGATATCTCCATCAAGCCTTCCTTAAAAGATATGAGCAAGATTCTTCCCCTCCTTGAAGTACTTGTACTGTCCTGATAGTAACTAAGTACTGTAAGAGAGCAGAGTGTCACAACATCAGTCCAACATCAGCTCAAGAAGGGTTTGTGAGCTGGAATGACCACTGGTTTGAGCCATCTGGGCCATCAGAAGCCAACTGATTCTTGCTAAAAGGCAGGAGAAGGAGACTTTCCCTTTTCTCCAAGCAGTAGTCCTGTCCAAGAAGGATCTAAGTGCTGTAAGAGGACAACGAATCATGTGTCCAGGCAATTTGAATTCAGGAATGATCTAGAGCTGAAGTGACCACTGGAGGCAATCTAGACCAACCGAGGCTAATTGGTCCTTGTTGAAAAGGTAGGTAGGAGGGAGAACTGTAAACTCCTTCCTATGAGGCTTGTGTCTGAAGGAGCCAAAGTCCCAGAATACACTTCCAATGGCATTGCAACAGTCTTGCAAGTCAAACTTTTTTAGACTGACCTCCTTTTAAAGGTTAACAAGAAGCCTTTTGTGAAAACCAACAGAAGCAAAGGCAAATCCCTTGATGCTGTACCTCTGTTAGCAGTGGGCTTCTCTCTATAACACTTGCAATAGGCCTATAAAGATGCAGGCTTTGGTTCAACTCCTGCACAAAAAATGTAAATGATCAGCTATGGCTGCTGCAAAGCCAACAATAGTGACAGGTTTCAGATTTTTTGCAAGTAAATGGATCAAAAAATCTGGTATATTTGAGACCGTAGGCTCTGAGATGGCCACCTTATTCTGTGGGTACCAGAGCTCAAATTGGCCCATCATGACTCATACATTCCAAGATGAGGATCCTTGAGATGCCCTAAATCTCTCTATCCCTAGCCCAGAGAATGATATAAGAGATTCTGAGTGGTGTTAAGGTACCAAGCATGAAGGTGCCAATGCAACAGATTCAGATGGTATTTCTGATTGAATGGTTGTTTTTGAGACCAGTGAAGTAGCTGTAATGGAGGTATGGTTGAATGAGTCACCAGACCCCAAAGCCAATGCATCATGGGCCACCAAGGGGCCACTACAATCATTTTGCACCTGGTGTTCACTTGTTCAATGACTTTTAGGAATAAGTGGTATAGGACAAAAGGCCTAGCAGTCCAGAACCTCCAACAAGATGTTTAATTCATCTATGTTCAGAGAATTTGCATCCGGGACTAGCAACATAGAATGGAAGTTTGTGACTCATATTGGTGGCAAACATCTCTACCATTGGTATTTGACAAACTATGTAAATCAAATAGAATATTAAAGATGAAGCCTTTCCTATCTGTAATATTTCGTTCTTTGTGGAGAGGCTGTCATGACATCTAGGCAACCCTGAATATATCTGGCTCATATGAGAATATTTCAAGGATTGCAGTAGGCCAAGATGCAGCATACCTGCATAAAACACCTATTGTTGATTTGTGTCAAACTTGCACGTTGTCTAGAACCATAAAGGGAGTAAGAGCCATTCTGTACATATTACTTTTGTCCCTTCTGTAGAGATCATTGAGTATGACATTTAAGTAACCCCAGAATATTTCTGTCTCTTAAGAGTATATTTCAAGGATTGTAGTAGGCCAGGATGCGCCAAACCTTTATCCCTTCTGGAGATATGTTGAGTATGACCTTTAAGCAACCAAGAATATGTCTGTTATGAGTATATTTTCAAGGATTGCAGTAGGCCAAGCTGCGCCAAACTAGGAGGTATACGCTCCCCCCCCTGTTTGTTCAGATAACCGAACACAGTGGTGTTGTCTGATGCTATCAGAATTCTTTTGTGTGGAATTTGTCTTGAAGGCTTTTAAGGGCTGAACACACTGCCTTCAGCTATGAAATTGAAATGTAATATATACATTTTAACTGTCCAAAGCCACTAACTGTGATGCTTATAGATGGGATCATCAACCCTGGTTTAATGCATCTACGAAAATAAGGGAATTGTGCACCCGTGTATAGAAAAGGCATCCTATTTCCCATTTTTTGGCATTTTCCACCAGTGAATATGCTTTTGCAGAAGGTTTGAAACAGGAATTCTCACAACTAGTGACTGGAGATATTGCCAGTTGTAGTAGATACCAGTGAAAGGCACACCTACATAACTGACCCATTGGTACATTCTTTTCCAAAGATGCTCGTACCCCTACCTGGGATATAAGCAAACTTGGGGTCATTTGTGATGAGATCTCCATTTCCTGAAAAGATTTCTCAAGTTTTTAAAATTTATTTGTGTTAGAAAGACATTTCCTTGTACCAATATGCAGTGGTAACCTAGGAAATCGATATCACGAAGTCCAGTTGATGAATAATTGGAGGAGTTCTTTGGTTTGAACCCAATACTGGTGTCTTTTAGGTACACTAAACAACCAGTAGTCTAGGTATATGGTGAAAGAAATTTCCTGATATCAAAATGCAGTGGTAACCTAGGAAATCGATATCACGAAGCCCAGTTAATGAATAATTGGAGGAGTTCTTTGGTTTGAACCCAATACTGGTGTCTTTTACGTACACTAAACAACCAGTAGTGTAGGTATATGGTGAAAGAAATTTCCTGGTACCAAAATGCAGTGGTAACCTAGGAAATCGATATTACGAAGCCAGTTGTTGAATAATTGGATGAGTTCTTTGATTTGAACCCAATACTGGTGTCTTCTACGTACACTTAACAACCAGTGGTCCAGGTATATGGTGAACTCCTATTCCGTGAGACTGAAGAATGAGATTTGCCTCTTTATTACTCGCACGATACTGTAGAGGGGTCGCTAACCCGAATTTCATAATGCTTTGAACTGATAGGTTTGACCGTGTACATTAAACTGAAGTAGATGTTGAAAATCTTGGTGAGTCGGTACATAGAAGAACGCATCTCTTGTAACCGAATTTCTAACAATTTCTGCTGTCTCCAGCTTAAATGAAGGGACAAGCAAGTATTTATTGTTATAGTAAACGAACTTCACTCGTGGGCCGTGACCGTTGAAGACGTAGTTAGATCAATTCAGGACACTGAAATGTATCAGAGGTAGTCATTAGCAGAGTTTCTATACAGGAAATAAAACTGCCATAGAAACCTGGAGTTCTGCAATTCTTGAGTGGATAACTTGCTTTCTTTTGAAGCATTTCCAGCAATATTTCAGCGGTATTTACTGTAGCCATGTTTTCCTGTCTGACGTCATCGCTTTGCATTGTGGGTAGTACAGGTATTGGTGAATTCGATTGGGGAGTAATTCGACAATCCCAACAGAAGATTCGCACAACTCTGGCATGGCAGTGAAAGTCTCCCATCACTGCCAGAACACTGCAAGAAGAGCCTCCATGGTGACTTGCATTAATGTAGCCGCGTTCTTCTGTATCCATCTCTCCTGGTGAACTAGGAAGAGTGATACGATGATATTTTGTAGTTAGTAAAGGTTGGAAGCAAGGACTTCAACACCATATCTCATCTAGCCATTTTTTAGGCATTGATTGATCTTCGTTGAGTTTGCAGAAGAATTAACTCAAAAGTCACAGTATTTCTTCCATTGGAGACATGGTCATAGGAAGGTTCAATTCTTCAACAGGGCTGAAAAGACAAGCAGTGCACATACTGCCACAAAAATAATAACTGCAAGGATCAGTAGATACGCTTCTGTAGTCGTTCTTTTGGAGGGAGACCTGTTACTGTACCAGAGTGGCGCTCCACCCACAGTAAAGAATCTACGACCTCCGCTGCCAAGACAACTGCATTCTTTCTTCTTGGTTTTCCACTGAAAACTTCTCTGCATCCCTTTCATCGACAAGGAGGTAGTTCCAGTCGAATAATGGGCGAGTACGGCGGAAGATATACACGTCTTCCACTGAAGACTTTACAGCAACATCTTCTTGCACATCTTATTCTGACCCTTTTCAGGACAAGGGAGGCAGAATTAGTGGTAGTACCAGTCGAATAATGGATAACTACAGGTAGGTGCACGCTTCAAAACTTCATAGATCTTCATCCGTGAATGGACGATAATAAGGAAAAATACGTGTTGCTCCCATATCGACCAAAAATATAATGAAGAACTCTCGACAATCGTCTGTCGACAACGACTACTGCGCAAGCGCGGACATGCGCAGACAAAGGGGTCACCTCTTGTGACAAGAATATTCCTTAAAAAATTCTTGTCGGTCGATACGTTTTGCTCCACAAAACCAAACAAGCACTTGTGAGGATAAGGTAAGGCTATTTTACGCAATAAAAACACAGCTGTTGCACAAGGATGTACTGAATAGTTGTTGTACACTGACACACTGACAGCAACAAAGCTTGGTATAATGAAACACAGAGAGTAATGTATTGTACATATTCATTGTACACCTGGTGTACATTGCCCCACTGGCAGTAGCACAGTTGATGTGCTTTTAAGGCTATCTTGAGAGAATAGATCAACATCTGCTATTTTAGGGTAAAAAGTATACTAGTCTTGAGCTTCACAGGAGTAAATAGAGCGAAGTACAAAATGTCACTGGTTCAAGACTTGACCACTCACTTTGATTCTAGTTGTGTTGGCTATGATTATTTCATGCATCCGGGCCACCACACGAAACTGCTGAAAGACAAGCTCCAGTATTTCTAACAACAACTGAGGCTGGTAAATCTGTGACAGGTTCTCTCCTTCAACATAGGCACTGAAAAACAAATCAGACTAAACTGCCAATGAAGTAATAACCCAGCCTCTTCATCATTTCAATCAAACTACAATAGCATCAGATATGCCCTTACCCCACAACCTGGGGAAATAGTTTTCAACACCATGAAATATAGAAGTAGTGAAACAGTACAAAGATTGAGATACTTTCGAGCAGTGTCAGTTATATAAAGGTCTACATAATGTTTAAGTAGAGAAAATACTGTCAAAGAGAAAGAAAATGTATGTAAAGATAAAGTATTAAAACAAAACAATTCAACAGCAAGATGAAAGCTTTAATCAGTAAACTGAAAGTTATGGAGATGTAAAATTTATTAATTGGAGAATAATTGTCAATGGAAATAGCACAATTATGTAAAAGTACATCTAATAATCAGTTGAAGCAATTCATTTATCTTTGTCACAAGAGAAAGATGTCTCAAATATGGCAGGTGAACACACTTTGGTCACACCTTGAAGGGCACCTACACCCACTAATCAATGTCCCTACCAATTGTCAGCCTTCTACACCTTACAGAATCTAAGAAATAGCCTGGACAAGATATTAAAACTCATGGTCACTACGGCAAGGTCAAAAGTCAAATCAAGATCACACTATGATATTGCACACCTACAACCCCTAAGCAATGACCCTAGCAAGTATCAATTTCCTACACTTTACGGTTTCAGCGATATAGCCCAGACAAAATTTTAAAGGTCAAGATCACTACATTAAGATCAAAGGTCAAATCAAGGTCACACCATGAAGTTGCACACCTACAACCCCCAACTAATGTCCCTACCGAGTATCAACTTCCTACACCTTATGGTTGCTGAGATATAGCCCGGACAAAATATTATAGGTCAAGGTCACAACAGCAAGGTCAAAGGTCAAATCAAGGTCGCACCATGATGTTGCACACCTACACCCCCAACTTCATTTTAGATGTGGTTATGTTTCTTGTACATGTTTAAAATTTTTTTCGGTTAGTCTCATATTTATTAAAAAAAATCTGGTTTTCTTTTCAGGACTTGGTTTCCAAATTTCCTTTTCAATTGTAGCATCAAACTTAAGATAAAAATAGCTATAAACTAGATTGGGCCAACTCGGCTCCAACATATCCCCAGACAGGTCATCACTCACGCCACAGGTTTTGATCGGGAATTTTTAAAAACATAATTACCCATTATTATATGAACTTCAGCACATCAATCTACTCTGTTTATATCTTCCAAGGAAGATGGTGTATCCCCAGACGCCGAATACATAACTCAAATTATATTTTCAATCTTCCTGCAATGATAACTCTAAACCTATTTTCAAAGTATTTAAATGATTGATGATTGAATGTCCATTCTAAAATAATAATCCCAAAAGAGCATATCTGTTTCTATATTTGTTGACAAATAAAATATTATTTTTAACTCAACTCATCATACTTTTCAATCTTCCTTCAAAGTATTTAAATGATTGATGATTGAATGTCCATTCTAAAATTCATAATCCCAAAAGCGCATATCTGTTTCTATATTTGTTCACAAATAAAATATTATTTAAAAAAAAATTATTTATATTATTATTTTATTATATTATTTTTAGAATTTGCAAATTGTTTTCAGTTATTCATTTCCTCTATACCTATATATGTGGTCCATATACAGTAGAACCTCGATTATCCGAACCCCATGGGAGACATACATTCCGGCCGGATAATCGAGGGGTTCGGATAGATGAAGGAAACCGAAATTCACAGTCTATGGGTTACAGAGTGGGCGATAATTGAAGAATTGTCGTTTTTATGCAATAAATATATACGTTGGTGGTCATCGATAAAATAATTCAATATATTTGTGTCATATAATATAACTGACCCTTCAATTGTCGCTTATTTGCTCCATATCTATGGATATTATTTAAACATTACGCGGATTTGAAATGATTGCGTTCGGTTGGTACATGAATGTGGACGTTTTAATTTTAGATAAACATTGTTATGCATTTTGTCATTTGGAAAACTCCGGGAGATTTATTTATTGTAAAACCCAAAGCGAACACACCTTCAGTGATAGGTGTTTGGTTGGTAATGCATTGAGGACGTCTCTTCTTTTGATACACATTGTCAGTCTGTGAACCTACTCCGGGAGATTGTAAATTGCGAAACACAATCGAACATGCTTTCATTGATTAGCGTATTATCAAAGAAGTTGTGTAGCAGGGTCGTTTAATTGAATTAATCCCTCCCCTATTGTTCCAATGGTGATAAAGATCAAAGAAGTTAGGCGTTTCTGTGAATGGTTCGTTTTATAAAGCACTAGAATTAATAGTTTCCGAGACTGTGTTAAAGCCTGTATTATCGCTCATGGTAGACGGTGCATCATACATGTACATGATGTGTAGGGAGACATGATTTCGGTTCGGTTAATCCGGAGATTCGGATAATAGAAGGTCGGATAATCGAGGTTCTACTGTATATGCAACCTAAATATGTGACACAATCTCAGTTCTGACTCCCCTTTGTGTTATATGTAATGAAGCCCACCACCTCCCACCCCCACCCCTCTCCCCTTCTCCACACCTCTCTCACTATTACACAAGATCTGCAACCCCATTGAGGTCTTTGTTTCTCATCTGATATCATTAAATACCTTTGTTTATTTAGTGTCACTCAATATAGCTGGAGGTCCCAGAGGTGGGTGGGGGGAATCCGGGTGGGGGATGTGGGTTGGGACTTAGTTTAGTTTATTAGTTTATTATAGTGACATGTATTATGTTGACAAGGATTATACAAAAACTATTGAAGTAATACCCAGCCCTATATGGGCTTATAAGTCACTTTAAATAGAGAGTTAATAACAAACAGAGCAAACATATTTTGAGGTAAGATACAGAAAATAAAGACAGCAATTCAATACATAAAAATTAACAATATAATTTACTTTTTCTTTCTTGCCACAAATCAAAAATAAAATTAATAACCATATTGACATTCATATGAGTTAATACCCTTGATAATTGATCTATTAATAATTCAGATTTATCTATATTTAAAATTTTGAAATATTTCATACGAATCAGCTCTAAAGCTGGACAAACACAAACAAAATGTATCTCATCTTCTACATCTTTTTTACACAGTTTACATGTTCTCTCAAAGAGATGGAGAGCTACAGCATAAATGGTAAACAAACAATCTATATCAAAGGGGTACTCAAATACAAAAAGAATTGAGAATTTTAAGTATGTGATTATCAACTGAAATGAGTTCATAACTGTAGGAGCTGTGTCAAAATTAACTGAGGCAAGTTGAATAAAACTGGGCTAGTTGAGGGTTAAAAATCCCCTAGTTTTACTACATACCGATATAATTTCATTAATATTGGGACTTAAAGCTCACTTAAAGTGTCCATTTTGTCTACTTGAATATGTTTAACCGGCGTTTAACCAGTTTCATTTTAAAAAGTTAAAAACTCAGCAAGCAGAGGTATAACACACAAAAATAAGTTCTTAAAAGACTAAGATAGCCATAACATTATTAATATTCAAAATTTAAATAGACAGGCATTTCCTTTTAAAAATTCAAAGATTTCAGCTCTATAACCCACATAGTTTGACAGTTACTGGGCTTTAAAGTGGCATAATGTCCATAAATTGGGTTTCTGTGGGCATTTTACAATTGTTAAAGAGACCTTAGCAATTAAACTACAGATCTGAAACTTTTTGGGGGACATACATAACAAACAAAAATTATATATAATACAGTTTAAGACTTGTCACACTAAGCATTTCCAAATAACAGGGCAAAATACGGAAAAAATGTCCAAAAAGGCACTTGGGCGAGTGTCTATGGCCCTCATACACAGGTTAAATGTCTACTAAAAACCTTGATTTTCGCCATATGTAAAAAGGACATAATAATGCATTCCCAGATGGGATTTCAGCTCCATCAATCACATAGTTTAACAGTCACAGGGCTTAAAGGTGGCAAAAAGTCCAAATATTGGGTCTCTGTGGGCCTTTTAGAGATCTCGATGTGGCTTTCAAATTAAAGCTTCAGACTTAAAATTTGTTACATACTAAGATTACACATACAATATGTATCTAATAAAGTTTGAAACTTCTCAGACTTACCATTTCCAAGTTACAGAGCAAAATATGTGAAAAATGTCTTAAAAGGGTCACTCAGGTGGGTGTTTAAGGTCCTCATACACAGGTTAAATGTCTACTTGAAGCCTTGATTTTTGGCACATGTAAAAAGAACATAATAATGTATTCCCAGATGAGATTTCAGCTCTATCAGTCACATAGTTTAACAGTCACAGGCCTTAAAATTGGCAAAAAGTCCAAATACTGGGTCTTTATGGGGCCTTCTAGAGACCTAAATGTGGCCTTCAAATTAAAGCTTCAGACTTAAAATTTGTCACATACTAAGATTACACATAGAATATGCATCTAATACAGTTTGAAACTTCTTAGACTTACCATTTCCAAGTTACAGGGCAAAATATGTGAAAAATGTCTAAAAATGGTCACTCGGGTGGGGATTTATGGTCCTCATACACAGGTTAAATGTCTTCTTAAAGCCTTAATTTTTGGCACATATATAAATAACATACTAATATCTTCCCAGATAGGATTTGAGCTCTATCAGTCACATAGTTTGACAGTCACAGGGCTTAAAAGTAGCAAAAAGTCCAAATATTGGGTCTTTGGGAGCCTTTTAGAGACCTCAATTTGACCTTCAAAATTAAAGCTTCAGACTTAAAATCTGTTACATACTAAGATTACACACAGAATATATATCTAATACAGTTTGAAACTTCTCAGACTTACCATTTCCAAGTTACAGGGAAAAAGATGTGAAAAATGTCTTATAAGGGTCACTCGGGTGGGTGTTTATGGTCCTGATACACAGGTTAACTGTCTATTAAAGGCCTAAATGTTGGGGCACATATAAGAAAACACATAGATATATTCCCAGATGATATTTAACTTAGATGAGAGACATAGTTTGAAAGCTACAGTGCTTGAAAGTGGCAAAAAGTGCATAAATTGGGTCTCTGTGGGCACTTTTGAGACCTTAAGTCGACCCCTTTGGGTAAACCTACAGCCCTAAAATTTTCTACAGACAAGGATTACATATCAAAGTTATACCTCAGAATTACCACTTCCAAATTATAGGGCAAAATATGTGAAAAGTATAGCAAAAAATCCCTAAGTGGGGGTATTTATGGGCCTCAAAGACAATTTTCTCCTCAACTTAAAGTCGTGATTTTCGGCACATGTACTAAGAACATATTAATGTGTTGTCAGGTAAAATTTCAGCCAGCTGAGCATCATAGTTTGTGACCTACAGGGCTCTAAGTGGCCAAAAGTCCAATTTCTGACCTTAAGGTGGCCATAAGTTCTTTTTTACTGGGAGTTTAAGGTCACCTTAAAATAGGGATCTTCCTTTGGGCACCCTTAACATGTGTACCAAGTTTGAAAAAAAATATTAATTTGTTTTTGAGTTATCGCGTCCACAAGGAAATTTCTACGGCGGCGGTGGCGGCGGCGCGACGGACCTGAATCCAATATATCCCCGACTTTCGTCTGGGGATATAATTACTTGGCCATTTGAATACACTTCCAAACCTTGAACCATCTTGTACCTAAGAAGAAAATAGCTGAATAACATATTTGACTAAAATGATGCACATGTAATAGTATTCTGACTTATCAATGATACCATAAGTAGCTAGTACTCAGTACATAGATTCATGCGTGAAAGACAAAAGCAACTACAACTGCCAAAAATTGAAGTGTACAGAAACTTACTAGGACAACTAATTGAGTAAAATGCTGTTGGATTAAGCATTTTTAGAAAAATCTGCATGCCACACTCATCGATCCACTGATGAAATCACAGAGGACCCATTTTATAATCTCACTCCCACGCTACAGCCCAGTGGGAGATAATAATTGTCTCAAATATATCACATGGAATTCATGAAAAAATATCAATACATCTGGAATAAACTGACTCACTTGTCATACACCTGTTGAGAGGCTCTCTGTACTATTCCCAACAGCCCAGGTCTGATCTGACCCCGGATATGCTGAAATTGCAAATTTAATGAATAAATTAAATTTTTTAAGTGTCACTGAATACCCTATCCAATGAACAATTGCTAATCTGCTCGGCGCAGACCGGCCCACCAAATGACAGAAAAAGTTGCCTTATATGTGTCCATTATGAAACACTAGCTGGCCGGTCCCACTGTGCATTCACCAGGTGGCGCATGGTACTTCCTTCCTGTCTAGACAGGGTGACGTCATAGCATTTTTTTCATTGTCTAAACCTTTTAAGACCCCTAGTAAGCTGATAGTGGGGCCGGTTGGGAGGGCCTTGTCTGTCCATTGGATAGGGTATTAACTTATAAAAATTTAATTTATTTATTAAATTTTATTGCTTTAATACATCCTGTCCAATGGACAATTGCTGAGTAACTACCACTTGGCCGGCAGGTAAGTTACTAGGGAGTTAAGTGAACTCATAAACAGAACCAACAAAATTTTCACTAGGCCTGGGTCTACCTTAAGGTTAGGAAACCCTAAAAGGCCCTAGTCGGTAACAGCGGCCGGATAACCAGGCTAAACTGACGTTGTGCCCCCGCCCTTTTTTGCTTTAACAGACCTGCTCTGAAGCAAGGGGAGGAGAGGGATGAGTTCAGTCCCAGAAGGAAAATAAACCTCCCGAAGGAAGCACGTCAAAGTTTTTTTTTTGGTGACTTTTTTTTTATCTATGTACACTAATGACTTAAATAATATGTACATATATACAAATCTCCTCAATATCACGGGCTATTTGTGGATCTGCTGTGCAGCCACTACTGGGCCCAGCTGGAAAAGCTCTGAATCAGCCCAAGCCACATCCTTCAAATGAAATTGTGTGAAGGTGTTATGTGACTTCCAGTGACAAGCTGATAGGATCTGCTCCAAGGAGACTCCCGACTGGAAGGCCTTAGAAAAAGCAAATACCTTGACATCATGGGCATTAACCTGATCTAAGGTGAGCCTCCTGATCAGAGAGCTCATAACATAGGATCACAGTCTGCTTGATCCATGAGGAGATAGTGGCAGATGAGATGTCTTTGTCAAACTCTTTCTTAAAGGAGAAAAAAACTAACTCCTTGGTCTGCCTGTGATGTCTGAGGTCCTGTCCAAATAGTAGCGTAATGCTCTGACTGGACAAAGAGACCTGTCAGATTTGAGGGACTTATCAAGTGTTGGGGCCAGGGCTGGTATAACCACTGGGGTCACACTATCGGGACCCTCTTTGGCCAGCTGATTCTTTCACAGAAAGCTGGGAGATGGGTCCAGGGACACCTTGGACCAGTCTGATTGGTGTCTGATGTTTTTGTTTTACCAAGCATGTATCTCACTTCTGGGTTTGCCCGACCACAGGGCTAAGAGGAAAATGGTCTTGAAGGTCAAATGCTTCAAATAGGCCTCTTTAATTGGTTCAAAGAGAGCCTTTGTCAGCTGGTGCAACACCAGGGAGAGGTTCCAGGAGGGATCCCCCTCCGTCCTTTGGGTCTGTCTCTGTGGAAACTATCCAGGAGATGAGTGAGATTTTCATCTTTGCTGACATGAATGTGTGAATTTCCCAGTTTATCAGCAATGGCCGACCTGTAACCATCAATGGTACTGGGCTGTAACTTCCTGTCCTGGAGCAGGTACATAAGGTAATCGGCCACTGTCCACCTGATTAGCGAGGCACCACTTTGTAAAAATGGCCCACTTTGCCTCATACTGGTTGCCTCATACTGATCTGGTTGATCCTCTCTGAGGAGCCTCAATTCGTGCTGCCACTGCCTCAGAGAAGCCCTGCTCCTTTGATTGCGGAGGCTCTAGGAGCTATGCATGTAGATTTAGGTTTGACAGATTCATGTGTGGAGTCTGATTGAATGGTTGTGTGAGGAGATTTGGTAGGTAAGGAAAGCTCAGTGGGATTTGGCTGGACATGGTCACCAGATCCCCAAACCAGGGCATGTTGGGCCATCCCAGGGCAATCAGAATGATTCTCCTGCATGGGTAGTCCTGCAACTTCTCAACCACTTTGCCCAAGATGGCTGCTGGTGGGAATGCACATGGGTCCAGATCCTCCCATGACAGGCTGAGTGCATCAACTCCCCAGGCCAGGGGGTCCGGTACTGGTGACACAAACTGGGCTAGTTTGTTGCTGAACCTTGTTGCAAAAAGGTCTATTTGGGGTTGGTGCCACCTGTTGCATATTGCCTGGAAGACTTCTGGAAGGAGAAACCACTCCGTTTGAATGGTCTGGCCTAGTCTGGATAGCTTGTCTGCTACCACATTCAGCCGACCTGGGATGTGTCGGGCTCTAAGGGTAACCTGTTTGCTGGTACACCAGGTCAGGATTCTCCAAAGAAGGGCACACGGAGGGCCTGATTTCATCGCCCCCTCTTTGTTTATGTAAGCAACCACTGTGGTATTGTCCGTGGCTATCAGGACTATGTTGCTTTAGCAGAGGCTTTGGAACTTTTTTAGGGCCAAGAAGACAGCCTTCAGTTCCAGGTGGTTTATGTGTAGCTTGCTTTCTGGAAGGGACCACGTTACCCTTGCAGTGTGATCGTTTAAGTGAGCACCCCAACCTTTTGATGTGTCTGCAAACAATTGCAGAGCATGTCTTAGAGGATGTAATGGTTGACCTTGAAGCACATTGCTTTCCATCCAGCCACCACCATCTTAGATGGGGGTGGAGCGACTTGAGAACTGGTATCACCTTTTCTAGTGATTCTGGGACCCTCCAGTTTTGTTTAAGGTGCCATTGTATGGGCCTCATGTGGAGTCAGCGTAGGTGGACCTGCTTTTCTGTTGCTGTTAATAGCCCTATGAGGGACATCAGCTGCAGGACTGGACAGGTCGGTCCAGTTAACAGAACTCTGATTTTTGTTCTTAGTGTCTGCCACCGGTCTAGGGTGGGTCTGACCTTGCCCTCTTGCAGGTCGAACTGGTAACCTACAAAGTTGAAAACCTGCTTGCGGTCCAGTTCTGATTTTTCTAAGTTTACTAGCCAACCCTGGTCCTGACACATAGCTACCAGTGTTTGTGTATGCTGGAGACAAGTGTGGTGGTATCTGGCCTGGACCAACCAGTCGTCTAGGTACTGGTGGATTCTTATACCCTTCTGTAGAGCCATCAGTTTGATCTCTTTGGCCACAACAGTGAACTCCAGTAGAGCTGTGGACAGACCAAAGGGTAGTGCTTTGAACTGGTATGTTTTGCCCTGTACATGAAATCTCAGATATTTTCTTGATTGGTTTTGTATGGGTATGTGGAAGTAGGCGTCCTTGAAATCCCTGTCTGTAGGGAGGTCCGGATCGTTTCTGGTGTCTCCATTTTGAATTTTTCTACCATGAGAAACTCAGATCAGATCTAGTATAGGTCTCCATTTGTTTGGTTTTGGGACCAAAAATAGCCGGTTGTAAAAGCCCAGAGATTCTTGATTTTTTTCACCAACTCTATTGCATTCTTGTTTGTCAGCTGATGCAATGCCTCTAACAGGTAGAGGTTCCTGTGGGGATTTACACAGCAGCTGGTGAATGTGGGTGACCTGGTCAAGTTTGGTCTGGTTTGGAAAGGTAGGGTGTACCCTTCTTTCAACATTTGTACTACTTTGGGTCCAGCCCCCAAGGTTTGGCAAGTTTCCCAAAACTGATTCAGTCTGCCCCTACAGGCAGATTTTGTACAACGTTGGGGTTTTTAGTGCAAGTTTGACACAACACAATTGATCTACACAAGAAACATTGTTCACACATTTTAATTTCTGATTTTGTTTTACAGTATCTGGACTTATGCCTTTCTTTTGTGGCTGTCCCTGAACAAAATGTGCATGAGAAAAAACATTTAAGTTTGCAAAATTTACAGTCTGTCCGGACTCTGGTCCAGTTTCTAGGTACTGGGCACAATTTAAAGTCTGTTTGCTCCCAGCCAGCCTTCTTGAGAGCAGAAACTTTACACAGTGATTGTCATTTATAAAAAGACTGGCCCTTGGCCGGACGTGCTGAGAACTGTGAGGCCTTGCACTTCCTCTACTGGTTGTAGGAGCCAATATTTTTCCAGGCCGGTTTGCCAGACCTCTGATCTCTGGCAGCCTTGTCAGACCTGTAGTAAGGGTGGAAACGTTCCTTTCTATAGGTGGAGGAAGGTTGAGTGGAACGACCTTTGTTTTCATGCTGTGCAATGTCCACCTCAGCCCTCTTTAAGATCTGATCTGGGAAAAGTTTATCCAGGTCAATAGGTGCTTGCTTTAACATGAGCCAGATAAACGTCCCTCCTAGCCATAATCATGTTAGCCACACTGATGAACACAAACTCAGACAAATGTTCCATGATCTTTGCCATGCACTTGGTAATGCTTGAGTTGAAGTTCAGAAGATACTGTAACTCATCCGTGGCACTGCTGGTCTTTTCTGTAGACTTTCCTTTTGATTGTTCACTTTGAATCTTTCTGAGTTGTGCCTGCATGCTGGTCTGCACCTTACTGACGCAACGGCTGAAGCCAGCCGCCTGGTTACAAATGTAAGATGACTCGCGTGCCGACTTCTCCTATCTGCTCAGTGTATCTTGGCTAAGTGGGCGAGATGCTGGTGCTGGAGTAGATAGGCCTGATGAATGTGCAATTCTACTGTAACTAGAATTTAGTTTCACCAACTCGTTTCCCCCAGAGGGACACTGTATCAGCTGTATTGTCTGTGCTTGGGTGTAGCCCATACCACTTTGACTGTGATTTACTGACTTTCACAAATTGGTCCTTTTGTAAACCACCGGCTTCTGATGCTCTTGACGGGAATCCTTCAACTAGAGTAACATTAAGCTTATCAATTTGCGACGTAACCATTCATCAGTCGACAACTTGACACTAATCCTACCCAAAGGTTGTTGTTTGGGTGCCATGAAGGGGTTATCATCTGCAAGAAGATGAACTAGAAAAAGGTTTTTGCTGACAAAAATGAGCGGCCCGGATGGAGACTTGGGTTAATAAAGCTGTAGTAGTTGCAGTATGAGACTTTAAGCAGAACGTAAGCTTTACTGTGTTTTGTATCTGATGAAAAAGTGGATTATTTAAAAACTGTAGCAGTTGCAGTATCAAACTATAAGCAGAATGTGAGCTATTACTTCCAGAAGGATCCATTTCCATGAACCTAAATATAAATGTCTTATATATAAATATAAATGTTTACCCCCCCCAGAAGATTTACTGTAAGCATATCCCTTAATGAAAGGATATGAAAACATCTTGATATCCCTTATCAACCATTTCACTCAGTGTGCAGAAGGGGATGAAAAGCACAGCAGGCCATAAGTGAGTCAGTGGGACTTGCTATGAATGTGCCTCCAGATAGATATCACACAAAAGCAAATACAGAGTTGGATGAGAAAGAAGAGACAACTCATTCCTTTTCAATTAGCTGGAGATACATAAAGTACTGTGCAAGAAAAACTGTTTCTAAGAAAGGGTTTTACCCAGTCATCTTCTGAAAGAAGTAAAGTCTATACATTGGACCAATTTAAATAGTCTATGTGAATAAGTAGCTAGATCAACAACTCCTGCTGCAAAACAAAAGCTGAATTAATTAAAGCCTTTTTCTCCCCTAAAAAAGGAAAATACATATCCACACAATTCCACAAGAATGGAATCAGAAGAATGTGGGATTTTTTTAATGTGCCTAAAATTGGGAATTTATATTATATAAACATTGATCAGCTGCAATATGTTAATAACCACATCAGGGCATGCTAAATACCTCATTTTTTGAAGATGCCACAACTTCATAAACAGTAGGACCTTAGCTTTGCCAGATAACAGAAATTTTGTTTACATGTGCCAGGTGTGGTTTTAAAAAGTCTTAAAATAAAATAAATGGGGTGAAAGCAAGAACTATATATTTATCATGTTAAGATGGTCAAAGTCTCTGAAATACAAGAATTTTAAGTAAAAAGGTCATAAAAATCTTCCTTAAGCTTAATCAATGTGTTAAGTTAAACTGATGTTATTGAACAGTAAGTCAGTTGGCAGGCTGAAAACCCTCATTTTTACTTCAAGATGGCCATGACTGTACTTGTATTGGAACTCCAAGGTGGAAAGAAAATAAGAATGTTCCTATTGTCATCTTTAATAAGTGTACAAAATTTAACTGAGGTTAGCTGAATAATATGATAGCTGGAGATGAAAAACTCCATAATTTCATTGCAAGGTGACCATAAGTTCATTAATATTGGGACTTTAAGGTGACAATAAAATAAGAATGTCCCTTTGTCATCCTTTATAAGTGTACAAAGTTTAGCTGAGGTCAGTTGAACAATAAGACAGCTCTAGGCTGAAAACTTATTTTTTTTCACTGTAAGGAGACCATAACTTCATTCATATTGGGACTTGATGAAATGAGAATGTCCCTTCTGGCATCCTTTATAAATGTACCTAGTTTTATTTTAAAAATTTAAACATTAACTGAGCTTAGGGCTTAAAAAACCTATATTTTAAGTTTAAGACGGTCATAACATTACTATTTAAATCATAAGGTAGTTAGAGTCTTCTTTTGATCAACCTCAATATCAATATATGTTAGATTCTTTTAAAAAATAAAAAATAAAGGGGCCAGACGGTTTTATTCCTATTTTATGACTTTAATATTTAAATCATTCGGTAGTAAGAGTTTTCTTTTGATCTACCTCAATATCAATATATGTTAGATTTTAAAAAAAAATGAAACAAGACCACTGCCGCGGTATGTATCTCCCGCCGAGTACCGCAGGGGAAGAAATAATAAATTGAAAATTTCCCCTTTGCATAGGACACTGTTGTACCATCCTGTGGGGTCAAAAATTCGCTGAAAATCGCTCTATCTCTTACGGTTTTCGAAGTATTGACACTTTTCCATTTTCCACAGGACACTCTTGTACCACCTTGTGGCTCAAAAATTTGCTCGAAATCGCTCTATCTCTTACGGTTTTCAAGATATTGACACTTTTTCCTTTTCCGCAAAAATCCAAGATGGCCGCCGAAAGTGGTGAAAATTGAAATTTTCCCCCTTTGCATAGGACACTGTTGTACCATCTTGTGGGGTCAAAAATTCGCTCGAAATCGCTCTATCTCTTACGGTTTTCGAGATATTGACACTTTTTCATTTTCCGCAAAAATCCAAGATGGCCGCCGAAAGTGGCGAAAATTGAATTTTTTTCCCTTTGCACAGGACATTCTTGTACCACCCTGTGGGTCAAAAATTCACTGGAAATTCCTCTATCTGTTACGGTTTTCGAGATATTGACACTTTTTCATTTTCCGCAAAAATCCAAGATGGCCACCAAAAGTGGCGAAAATTGAAATTTCCTCCCCCTTTGGACAAGAGACTCTTGTACCACCCTGCGGGTCAAAAATTCGCTCAAAATCGCTCTATCTCTTACGGTTTTCAAGATATTGACACTTTTTCATTTTCCGCAAAAATCCAAGATGGCCGCCGAAAGTGGCGAAAATTGAAATTATTCCCCTTTGCACAGGAGACTCTTGTACCACCCTGTGGTTCAAAAATTTGCTCGAAATCGCTCTATATCTTACGGTTTTCGAGATATTGACACTTTTCTATTTTCCACAAAAATCCAAGATGGCCGCCGAAAGTGGCGAAAATTGAACTTTCTCCCCTTTGCACAGGACACTCTTGTACCACCTTGTGGCTCAAAAATTTGCTCGAAATCGCTCTATCTCTTTCGGTTTTCAAGATATTGACACTTTTTCCTTTTCCGCAAAAATCCAAGATGGCCGCCAAAAGTGGCGAAAATTGAAATTTTTTCCCTTTGCACAGGACATTCTTGTACCACCCTGTGGATCAAAAATTCACTGGAAATTCCTCTATCTGTTACGGTTTTCGAGATATTGACACTTTTTCATTTTCCGCAAAAATCCAAGATGGCCGCCGAAAGTGGCGAAAATTGAACTTTCTCCCCTTTGCACAGGACACTCTTGTACCACCTTGTGGCTCAAAAATTTGCTCGAAATCGCTCTATCTCTTATGATTTTCAAGATATTGACACTTTTTCCTTTTCCACAAAAATCCAAGATGGCCGCCAAAAGTGGCGAAAATTGAAATTTTTTCCCTTTGCACAGGACATTCTTGTACCACCCTGTGGGTCAAAAATTCACTGGAAATTCCTCTATCTGTTACGGTTTTCGAGATATTGACACTTTTTCATTTTCCGCAAAAATCCAAGATGGCCGCCGAAAGTGGCGAAAATTGAAATTATTCCCCTTTGGACAGGAGACTCTTGTACCACCCTGTGGGTCCAAAATTCGCTCGAAATCGCTCTATCTCTTACGGTTTTCGAGATATTGACACTTTTTCCTTTTCCGCAAAAATCCAAGATGGCCGCCGAAAGTGGTGAAAATTGAAATTTTCCCCCTTTGCATAGGACACTGTTGTACCATCTTGTGGGGTCAAAAATTCGCTCGAAATCGCTCTATCTCTTACGGTTTTCGAGATATTGACACTTTTTCATTTTCCGCAAAAATCCAAGATGGCCGCCGAAAGTGGCGAAAATTGAATTTTTTTCCCTTTGCACAGGACATTCTTGTACCACCCTGTGGGTCAAAAATTCACTGGAAATTCCTCTATCTGTTACGGTTTTCGAGATATTGACACTTTTTCATTTTCCGCAAAAATCCAAGATGGCCACCAAAAGTGGCGAAAATTGAAATTTCCTCCCCCTTTGGACAAGAGACTCTTGTACCACCCTGCGGGTCAAAAATTCGCTCAAAATCGCTCTATCTCTTACGGTTTTCAAGATATTGACACTTTTTCATTTTCCGCAAAAATCCAAGATGGCCGCCGAAAGTGGCGAAAATTGAAATTATTCCCCTTTGCACAGGAGACTCTTGTACCACCCTGTGGTTCAAAAATTTGCTCAAAATCGCTCTATATCTTACGGTTTTCGAGATATTGACACTTTTCTATTTTCCACAAAAATCCAAGATGGCCGCCGAAAGTGGCGAAAATTGAACTTTCTCCCCTTTGCACAGGACACTCTTGTACCACCTTGTGGCTCAAAAATTTGCTCGAAATCGCTCTATCTCTTACGGTTTTCAAGATATTGACACTTTTTCCTTTTCCGCAAAAATCCAAGATGGCCGCCAAAAGTGGCGAAAATTGAAATTTTTTCCCTTTGCACAGGACATTCTTGTACCACCCTGTGGATCAAAAATTCACTGGAAATTCCTCTATCTGTTACGGTTTTCGAGATATTGACACTTTTTCATTTTCCGCAAAAATCCAAGATGGCCGCCGAAAGTGGCGAAAATTGAAATTATTCCCCTTTGCACAGGAGACTCTTGTACCACCCTGTGGTTCAAAAATTTGCTCGAAATCGCTCTATATCTTACGGTTTTCGAGATATTGACACTTTTCTATTTTCCACAAAAATCCAAGATGGCCGCCGAAAGTGGCGAAAATTGAACTTTCTCCCCTTTGCACAGGACACTCTTGTACCACCTTGTGGCTCAAAAATTTGCTCGAAATCGCTCTATCTCTTACGGTTTTCAAGATATTGACACTTTTTCCTTTTCCGCAAAAATCCAAGATGGCCGCCAAAAGTGGCGAAAATTGAAATTTTTTCCCTTTGCACAGGACATTCTTGTACCACCCTGTGGATCAAAAATTCACTGGAAATTCCTCTATCTGTTACGGTTTTCGAGATATTGACACTTTTTCATTTTCCGCAAAAATCCAAGATGGCCGCCGAAAGTGGCGAAAATTGAACTTTCTCCCCTTTGCACAGGACACTCTTGTACCACCTTGTGGCTCAAAAATTTGCTCGAAATCGCTCTATCTCTTATGATTTTCAAGATATTGACACTTTTTCCTTTTCCACAAAAATCCAAGATGGCCGCCAAAAGTGGCGAAAATTGAAATTTTTTCCCTTTGCACAGGACATTCTTGTACCACCCTGTGGGTCAAAAATTCACTGGAAATTCCTCTATCTGTTACGGTTTTCGAGATATTGACACTTTTTCATTTTCCGCAAAAATCCAAGATGGCCGCCGAAAGTGGCGAAAATTGAAATTATTCCCCTTTGGACAGGAGACTCTTGTACCACCCTGTGGGTCCAAAATTCGCTCGAAATCGCTCTATCTCTTACGGTTTTCGAGATATTGACACTTTTCTATTTTCCACGAAAATCCAATATGGCCGCCGAAAGTGGCGAAAATTGAACTTTCTCCCCTTTGCACAGGACACTCTTGTACCACCTTATGGGTCAAAAATTTGCTCGAAATCGCTCTATCTCTTACGGTTTTCAAGATATTGACATTTTTTCCTTTTCCGCAAAAATCCAAGATGGCCGCCAAAAGTGGCGAAAATTGAAATTTTTTCCCTTTGCATAGGACATTCTTGTACCACCCTGTGGGTCAAAAATTCACTGGAAATTCCTCTATCTGTTACGGTTTTCGAGATATTGACACTTTTTCCTTTTCCGCAAAAATCCAAGATGGCCGCCGAAAGTGGCGAAAATTGAAATTATTCCCCTTTGCATAGGAGACTCTTGTACCATCCTGTGGGTCAAAAATTCGCTCGAAATCGCTCTATCTCTTACGGTTTTCAAGATACTGACACTTTTTCCTTTTCCGCAAAAATCCAAGATGGCCGCCAAAAGTGGCGAAAATTGAAATTTTTTCCCTTTGCACAGGACATTCTTGTACCACCCTGTGGGTTAAAAATTCACTGGAAATTCCTCTATCTGTTACGGTTTTCGAGATATTGACACTTTTTCATTTTCCGCAAAAATCCAAGATGGCCACCAAAAGTGGCGAAAATTGAAATTTCCCCCCCTTTGCACAGGAGACTCTTGTACCACCCTGTGGGTCAAAAATTCGCTCGAAATCGCTCTATCTCTTACGGTTTTCGAGATATTGACACTTTTTCATTTTCCGCAAAAATCCAAGATGGCCGCCGAAATTGGCGAAAATTGAAATTATTCCCCTTTGCACAGGAGACTCTTGTACCACCCTGTGGGTCAAAATTCGCCACGAAAATCCAAGATGGCCGCCGAAAGTGGCGAAAATTGAACTTTCTCCCCTTTGCACAGAAATTATTCCCCTTTGCACAGGAGACTCTTGTACCACCCTGTGGGTCCAAAATTCGCTCGAAATCGCTCTATCTCTTACGGTTTTCGAGATATTGACACTTTTCTATTTTCCGCAAAAATCCAAGATGGCCGCCGAAAGTGGTGAAAATTGAAATTTTCCCCCTTTGCATAGGACACTGTTGTACCATCTTGTGGGGTCAAAAATTCGCTCGAAATCGCTCTATCTCTTACGGTTTTCGAGATATTGACACTTTTTCATTTTCCTCAAAAATCCAAGATGGCCGCCGAAAGTGGCAAAAATTGAAATTTTTTCCCTTTGCACAGGACATTCTTGTACCACCCTGTGGGTCAAAAATTCACTGGAAATTCCTCTATCTGTTACGGTTTTCGAGATATTGACACTTTTTCATTTTCCGCAAAAATCCAAGATGGCCACCAAAAGTGGCGAAAATTGAAATTATTCCCCTTTGCACAGGAGACTCTTGTACCACCCTGTGGGTCAAAATTCGCCACGAAAATCCAAGATGGCCGCCGAAAGTGGCGAAAATTGAACTTTCTCCCCTTTGCACAGGACGCTCTTGTACCACCTTGTGGCTCAAAAATTTGCTCGAAATTGCTCTATCTCTTACGGTTTTCGAGATATTTGTGATTTTTCACACTTTCACTAAAAGTAGCCATTACTCACTTGTACATCGAGCAACAGTTGTAAAACTTAAATATGTTACAGTTCACAAAAAAGTACATGAACAAGATATTTAAGAGAAAATGTGTAGCTGCAATACTTTTGAAGATATAAGCCATTTACTCATTATGGTTATCATTCCAAATTGACCAAGTAGCTATTACTCACTTAGCTATGGAGATACACTTCCAAACTACTGACCATGTTGTAGGTGTGGAGATAGTAGCTGAACAACATATTGGAACAAAATTGTGTAGCTGCAATACTTTTGAAGATATAAGCCATTTACTAATTATGGTTATCATTAAAAATTGACAAAGTAGTTATTACTCGCTTAGCTATCGAGATACACTTCCAAACTACTGACCATGTTGTAGCTGTTGACAAAGTAGCTGAACAACATATTGCAACAAAACACTGTAAATGCAATAGTTTGAGAGTTACAAGCCATATAAATATATTAGCTAAAAGTGCTATTACTCACTCACAAGTAGGCCAAAGTTCACCAAACCCAAAAAATATTGAAGAGCAAAAAAATTCATTAGGACAACTAATTTACCAAAAATGTGTAACTGTAGTAGTTTCAGAGGAAACTGCGTGACACACGCACGCACCCACGCACGCACATACGCATACACATGGTGCAAATTATAATCTCCCACCGGCGAGCCGGGCGGGAGATAAAAAATAAAGGGGCCAGACAGTTTTATTCCAATTTTATGACTTTAGGGGGGGCCATAGCTCCAATAATATTAAAAGTTTAAGGTCACCATAAAGTCAACATAATCCTTTGGTAAATCTTAATATATATGCAAAGTTTGGTTGAAAAAAGTGAAAAACTAAGTGAACTGGAGGGTTAAAACCCCCTTTTATACATTAAGGTGACCTTAAGATTGCAGATACGGGGCTAAAACTTTCGGCATGTGAAACACTATCAAAAAGTAACTGAATAAGTTATTCCAACAAAACGCCGAAATCCTGACCGTTTTTGAGATACAAAGTACCCATTTTTAAAAAATTTACAAAAATCAAATGCCTCCCATTCAGGCATCTATGGTCCGATTGACAAGAAAATCCTTTCTGACCTGCGAAATTTGGTCTAGAATGTACCTGGTAAATTTTATAGCACTGGTGTGTGTGATTTTTTCCAAAACGTGATGACGGGGTGTTTTTGAAAAATGCTTAAGGTTATATGGGTCCACCCCATGAAGGACCTGATGCCACATACAGTTTCCTGGTATGTTTGCTCTTCTGAAAGAGCCTGGTCGGTGTCTGTACTAGTGAAGTCTTGATCCGGATCAGACAGTTCCCCTTCCTCATCAAATACACTGGAGGGTCGGTTGACCGGGTCAATATCAGAATCCGAGTCTAGATCCATGCCAGTGTCCTGGGTAGTGTCGACCAGAGGGGCATGGGAACTGATGTGAAGCAACAGGGGTCTGGTCAGTGGAAGGCTGGTTGGTGAGAGACTACAGTAGAGGGTCGGTCATGTGGAGCTTCAACATGAGCCTGGTCGATAGCCATCATAGGTCAGTCCACAGCTCGGTCCACAGGTCGGTCAGCTGGCTTAGGAAGTATAAAAGGTTCAGAACCCTTTACTGCACTGGCTGGTGCACTCTTTGCTGGCATCTTCACAGTTTGAAAAGTCGGATCTGACTTTTCCAGACGACTGAAACGTTCAGACCATCTCTAATCTATTGCCTCAAGTTTAGCATCAGTTGCAGAGCTTTTCTTAACTGGAGTAGAGTGTTTCTTCTTCTGCTTCTCTTTAGCTGTAGTTTGAGGTGATTTCATAGCCTTACTATCACTAGATACAACCCCTACCACAGAAACTAAGCTGGGGTCCAAAAATGTTTCTGACATGTTCTCAGCACTCTTATCAACAATAGCTGCCTTCTGCTCTTGCTTTTCTTTTTTTTTTCTTTTGGCAAGACAGGGTTAATATTTGCCACTTCTGTTCAGCCATTAGAAGTTACAAAAAGAGCAGGGTTTTTTACTGACACACAGATCATCACCATTTAACTTGTCTCTACATCTTGCACAGTGCACATGTTTATCAAACCAAGCCATAACATCATGGTCACAAACACCTCTTCCCTGTCCAGGTGAAGAAATATTCAGCTATAAACTATAAGAAACACTTTGTAGTAAAATAGAGTTCGTTCTATAAAATATTGCTTAAGAATACTTCAAAATGAAAACTTTCACAAATTTCCGTCTGCACAGTGCTTGCGCCATATGAAGAAGATGCTATGTCACGCTGTCTAGACTGGAAGTACCATGCGCCACCTGGCAAACGCACAATGGGACCGGCCAGCTAGTGTTTCATAATGGACACATAAAAGGCGGCTTTTTCTGTTGTTTGGTGGGCCAGTTTGCGCACCAACCAGATTAGCCCACAACTTTCATTATAACCTGAATTCATAAAAGATAATTTAAAAGAACTATCACAGGCCTTGACATGCACTACTGTATGCACTAATGGATGATCCATTGATACCATTTCCCTTAGAGGTAATTCAAAATCGATGAGAACCAAAAACCATGGTACACGTAACTTTAATCAACTGACTATACTCAACTATAACTAGACCTATGCATCGGAGAACCAATGCAAATTTGTATCCACCGGAAAGACAATTCAAAGCCAGTGAACCATCGTTTGACCTTGAAGGTCCAAGGTCAAATCTGACTACATCAAAAGATTCCCAGCCCATGATTTTTTATAAGTTGGTTCCACATTTAAGTTTGGCTATCCTCGTTTGACCTTGAAAGAGGGGCCCAAGGTCAAATCTGACCACATCCACAAGATTCCCAGCCCATGATTTCCTATAGGTTGGTTACACATGCCAAACCTCTAGGAGGAATAATAAGGGAGATATAGGCATTTTTAAAGTCTGCTATATGGGGTACTTTGGCACTCCATGGATGACCTTGAATGAGGAGCGTCAAGGTCAAATGTCTGCAAGGTTGTAGAGGACATGTATATCTGTTATACACATCACCTATGAAGAGATTCAACTTTCTACTTATGAGAACCAGCCAAGAAAAAGAGAAAAAGGTACATAATTTTCAAAGAAATGCCTGCAGTGGCCATCTTGTTTTGTAGAATGAGGCTATTTCAGTCCCAGAGAAGTTTAACTCCCAATAAAGATATCCTACATATTTGGTGAAGCTAGCTGGTGTAGTTTACCTCTGAGAGCGTTAACGTCGAAAATCTCTCTACACATGGAGGTGGCAGTTAAGTAGCGAACACCAAACCAAAGTATCCACCAGATGCATCCGGTGGATACAATTACAGTCAATATTTTCTGTACCAAGTGTTTATTTAAACAAAAAGCAAAAAGTTACTGTCACAGAAGTTACTTCTACCAGTTCTCAGTACTCACATCTATGGCCTCAGGCATCTTCTTAAGGATGGCAAGAGACTCTATGATGACCGCCAGGAAATGGATGGGGTCACTCTCTGGGTCAGCATGTACATCCTCTGTGATCTGTCTGGGTGCGGCAATCTGCTCCAAGTCCACAGACATCAACTGTTTCAACTGCTCCTCAGCAACTGAACAAACAAACAAACAAACTTACCAATTTAATAAGAACATAAAATTTTTACAAGTTAATACCCTATCCAATGGACAATTGCTAATACGGTCAGTGCAGACCGGCCCGCCAAACCACAGAAAAAGCCGTCTTTTGCTTCCACTGGCTGGGTCGGTCCAGTACTGTACTTTCGCCAGGTGACGCATCGTACTTCATTCTTGTCTAGACAGAGTGACGTCATCGGATCTTTTTCATTCTGTAAACCTACTTAGACCCCTAGTGGTTGGGAGGGCCTTGCCTGTCCATTGGGTTGGGTATTAACTTATAAAAATTTAATTTAATTATTAAATTTGTAATTTATTGCGTTAATACATCCTATATAATGAACAATTGCTGAATAACTACCGCTTGGTCGGCAGGTAAGTTACTAGGGACTTAAGTGAACTCATAAAACAATAAAGTTTTCCCAGGCCTAGGTTAAAGTAGAGTCAGAAACCTGTAGGCCTATGGTCGGTTACCAGTGCCTGGTTGCTGGAGATACACCAACGCTGCCCCCACCTCTTTTTTACAGACCTGCTCTGAGGTAGCGGAAGAGAGGGATGATTTTTCACTCCCAGAAAAACCTCCTGAAGGAAGAAAGTCCTGAATTTTTTTTGTCTATGTACAACTATTTACATATGTACAAATCTCCTCAATAACATGGGCTACTAGTAGATCTGCTGAGCAGCCACTACTGGGTCCGAATGGTAGAGCTCTGAATCAGCCCAAGCCATATCTTTCAGATAAAATTGTGTGAAGGTGTTGTGTGACTTCCAATGGCAGGCTGACAGGATTTGTTCCAAAGAGACTCATGATTGGAAGGCCTTGGAAGCAGTGAAAGCCCTCACATCATGGGCTTTCACCTGATGTAAGGTGAGGGCCTCTTGGTCAGAGAGCTCATAACTTGGGATCACAGTCTGCCTGATCCATGGAGAGATGGTGGCAGGTGAGATGTTCTTTCTTAAAAAAAGCCTTTTTTAAAGGAGAAAAAAACTCCTAATTCTGCCTGAGTTCTGAGGTTCTGTCCAAATAGTAGTGCAAAGCTCTGACCAGACACAAGGACCTACCAGACCTAAGTGACTTATCCAGAGTAGGGGCCAGGGCTGGTATAACCACTGGGCCATACTGTCTGGACCCTCCTTGGCCAGCTGGTTCTTGGACAGAAAGCTGGGTGAGGGGTAAAGAGAGACTTGAGACCAGTCCGACTGTTGTCTGATGTTCTTGTTTTGCCAAGCATCAATCTTACTTCTACATTTGTCCCAACCCAGGACCAAAAGGAAAACAGTCTTGAAGGTCAAATGCTTCAACTAGGCCTCTTAATGGGTTCAAAAGGAGCCTTTGTCAGCTAGTGCAACAGCAGGGAGAGGTTCCAGGAGAGATGCGCATCGGACCCTTGGGTCTCTGTTGAAACTATCTAAGAGACGAGTGAGATTCTCATCTTTGCTGACATTAATGGGCAAATTCCCCAGTTTGTCAGCAATGGCTGATCTGTAACCATCAATGGTACTTGGCTGTAACTTCCTGTCCTGAAAAAGGTACAGTAGGAAGTTGGCTATTGACTTTACAGGGGGTTCCCTGAAGTCCACCTGTTTACTGAGGAACCACTTTGTAAAAATGGTCCACTTTGCCTTCATAGACTGATGTGGTTGATCCTCTTTAAGGAGCCTCAATTTGTGCTGCCACTGCCTCAGAGAAGCCCTGCTCCTTGATAGCTGAGGCTCTAGGAGCAAAACATGCAGATTTAGGTTTGGTAGTTTCCTGTGAGGAGTCTGATTGAAGGGCTGTGTTAGCAGGATGGGCAGGCACAGGGGAATCTGACTTTATTATTCGTAAAATCAGTTTATTCACTCTTTTTTGCATGTATAGTCCTGCAGCTTCTCGACCACTTTGCGCAAGATGGCTACTGGAGGGAAGGCATATGCATCGAGATCCTCCCATGGCAGGTCAAGTGCGTCCACTGCCCAAGCCAGGGGGTCCGGTACTGGTGACACAAACAGAGGCAACTTGTTGTTGAACCTTGTGGCAAATAGGTCTATCTGGGGCCAGTGCCACCTGCTGCATATTGATTGGAAAACCTCTGGAAGGAGAGACCACTCTGTCTGGATGGTCTGGCCAAGCCTCGATAGCTTGTCTGCTACCACATTCAGCCAGCCTGGAATGTGTCGGGCTTTGAGGGTAACCTGTTTTCTTGAACACCAGGTCAAGATCCTCCATAGAAGGGGACACAGTGGACCCAACTTCATGCCTCCTTCTTTGTTTATGTAAGCCGCTACTTTGGTGTTGTCTGTTGCTACAAGAACTATCTTGTCTAAGCAGAGGTCATGGAACACTTTTAGGGCCAAGAAGACCGATTTTAGTTCCACATAGTTTACATGCAGCTTGCTTTTTGGCAGGGACAAGGTTCCTCTTAAAGTGTGTCCCCCTAATTGAAACACATTGTTTTCTTGTAGCCACCATCTGAGATGTGGGTGGAGTGACCTTGGAATGGGTATGACCTTTTCTAGGGATTGTGGTACTCTCCAGTTGTTTTTGAGATGCCACTGTATGGGTCTCATGTGTAGTCAGCGAGGTGAACTTGTTTCTCTGCGGCTGTTAGCAGGCCTATCAAGGACATAAACTGCCGGATCGGACAAGGCAGTTGGGACAGCAGTTCCAGTATTTTTGGCTGCAGGGTCTGCCACCGGTCTAGTGTGGGCCGGACCCAGCCACAGCTGAGGTCGAACTGGTAACCTACGAAATTGAAGACTTGTTTGGGGTCCAGCTCTGATTTCTCCAGGTTCACTAGCCAACCTAACCTCTGACAAACTCATACTAGTTCTTGAGTATGCTGGAGACAAACTTAGTGGGATCTGGCTCTTACCAAACAATCGTCCTTATACCCTTGTGTAAGCCCACCAGTTTCATTTCCTTTGCTATGACAGTAAACTCCATGGGAGCTGTGGACAGTCCGAATGGAAGTGCCTTGAACTGATATGACAGAGCCTGGATGTGAAACTTCAGATATTTCCTGGACTGTTCCTGTATTGGTATGTGGAAGTAGGTGTCCTTGAAGTCTATTGAGGTCACCCACTCCCCTTGTTGGAGGGAGGTCCTGATGGTTTCTGATGTCTCCATTTTGAATTTTTCTGCCTTGAGGAATTGATTCAGATTGCTCAGGTCTAGTATTGGTCTCCACCAGTTGTTGGTTTTGGGAACAAAAAATAGCCTGCTGAAGAAGCCCAAAGATTTCTGAATTCTGACCAGTTCTAATGCATTTTTGTTTATAAGCTGATGTAAATACCTCCAACAGGTAGATATTCCTATGGGAATTGACATAGCAACTTATGATGGTCGGTGACCTTGTCAAGTTTGGCCGGTCCAGAAGGGAAAAGTGTAGCCTACTTTGAGGACTTTTACTACTTCCATACCAGCACCCAGAGCTTTCCAAGTTTCCCAAAACTAGTGCAGTCTTGCCCCTACAGGTAGATCTAGAGCAATAGTTGGGACATTGGTTACAAGTTTTGCAAAAGACAACTGAGCGATGCAGGAAACATCTTTCAACATATTTTAATCTCTGATAACAATTTATAACAATGGGACTTGTATCTTGTGAGATTTAGTTTACTCAGTTTGTTGCAGAGCCATTCATCAGTGGGTTTGCATACCGAAACTTTACCGGCAGACTGTAATTTCAGACTGGCAAATGGATTGTCTTCTGATGTTAAAGTGACAGTGTCCATATCAGGGATGTGTGTCCAACCCATGAAAGACCGGATCCCCTTCATAATTTCTCTGTAGGTTTTATAGAAATAGAGGGTCTGGTCAGGGTTGGTAACAGAGCCATCTGGATCCTGGTCTGACAATTCGCCTTCTTCGATGCTGAGTTCTGGTCAGTCCGACATGTCACTATCAGTGTCCATACTTGAAGCACTTTGTCCTCTGGCTGGTTGAGTTGTCGATTTGCTGGTAACCTGTTGCTGTGAAGCAGGAGAGTCATTGTCAGACAAATCTCTGGTCAGTTGGTTTACTTTGTGAGGTTGGTCCCTTGGCAATTTGCTGGTAGCCTCTCTCTGCAGAGCAGGAAGGTCGGCAGACAAATCTGAGGGTGCTCGTCAGTCTGCAGTTTGAGAGAAAGACTGAGGTTGGTCGGCCGGCTTGATGAAGGGGTCGGTCGCCTTTACAGAGCCAACTGGTGGAGTATGCATTGGTGAAACCATATCAGGGATGTGTGTCCAACCTATGAAAGACCGGATCCCCCTCATAGTTTCTCTGTAGGTTTGTTCCTCAGACAGGGCATGGTCAGGGTTGGTAACATTGACATCTGGATCCTGGTCTGACAATTCGCCTTCTTTGAAGATGCTAAGTTCTGGCCGGTCCGACATGTCGCTATCAGAGTCAGTGTCGATACTTGAAGCACTTTGTCTCTGGCCAGTTGAGTGGGCAATTTGCTGGTAACCTATTGCTGTGAAGCGAGAGTTGCTGCCAGACAAATCTCTGGTCAGTTGGTCTACTTTCTGAGGTCGGTCAATTGGCAATTTACTGGTAGCCTGTCTCTGCAGAGCAGGGAGGTCGGCAGACAAATCTGAGGGTGCTGCTCAGTCGGCAGTTCGAGAGAAAGACTGAGGTTGGTCTGCCGGCTTGCTGAAGGGGTCAATCGCTTTTACAGAGCCAACTGGTGGAGTATGCATTGGTGTAAGCTTAACAGTCTGAAAGGTTGGTTCTGGTTTTTCTTGCCAGTAAATAGCCTCTAGCCGGTTGAATCTGTCCGACCATTTCTGGTCTAAAGCACCAATTCTAGCATCAGCAGAGTATTTGGCCGACCTGCTATCAGGAACTGACTTTTCAGGCTTGTCTGTGGCCAACTTGGCAGGTTTTGAAGCTGCTACTTTAGGCTTTTCTTCAAAAGTGACCTTTTTCTTCTTTTCTTTGTTGCTGGCACTAGAACCATAAGACTGTAACATCCCCTGGCTGTCCACTGCCGCCACTACAGACACTAAGGCTGGGTCCATGAGGAAGAAACTGTCCGTGTCCACAGGTTTAGTTGGAGTGTTTTCTTTTTAAGCTTGTAACTGGGAGACGACAACTGTCAGCGTTGGTCAATTTTTGACACATCGCAGAAACTACTGTCACTCTTTGAAACACAAGGGTCTGGGCCCTTATTTTTCTCGCAGCATCTCGCACAGAAACTGTGCGAGTCAAATCCTGCCATTAAATGGCCACAACCTCCTCGCTTCTGTCCTGGAGATGCCATGTTATTCTATACGGTGACTAATATCCACAGAAGTAAAATAAAGTTACAAACTTGCAATAATCCACAAATATTCAAACTCTAAGAGCTGACAAAATAATCCGTCTGCACAGTAGACACACCAAACGAAAAAGATGTGATGATATCATTCTGTCTAGACAGGAAGGAAGTAAGATGCGCCACATGGCGAATGCACAGTACTGGACCGGCCAAGCCAGTGAAAATGCAGGACAGCCTTTTCTGTCATTTGGCGGGCTGGTCTGCGCAAACCTGATTACCAATTGTCCTTTAGTAGGATGAATTAACGTAACAAAAAAAATATTCTGCTTTTACTTGCTTTAGCTTTCATAATATTTTTATTACACTATGTACAGGGCATATGAAAGTGACATTCAGCCAGTCTATTATTAACTGTGCTACATATAAATACAAGGTAAAGTTCAAATGTAGAGTGGTATGATTGTAATAATACTAACACTCCTTCAAGCAGACTGTTTTTAAACATTCATATAAATACTGTGTATAGCTGTAAAAATAATAAGTATTTTCAGGTTCAGGCATTGAAACTGAATACAAAGTAAAAAACAACAATATATATATAGTTGTCAAGGTTTATGTGATAATCAAAGTATTTGGAGATCCAAAAATGTATAAAATGAATTATGTTGACTTTGTGACAAATTGTTCTCCAAATCTATTGAGAAGACTGTTACCAGTTTTAACAGGTAGCAGAACCAATCATTTCCCAAATTTATGACAAAAACTTTCTTACTAGATGTAATATACAATAATAAAATCAAGAAATGGTCACAAGGGAACTATTTTTGAGCGAGTGTAAACTGAAACCTAAAAGCAGACCAAGTGTTTTTCACCTGACTCTGTCTCTGTGCCAGTGGTTGCATTCAGGAGAGCCATTTTGAGCATGTTTTGTTTGTCTGACTTGCCCTTGCTGGCACGCAGTGAACCGTGACGCTGGAAGCCCTGCACTAGTGAGGTGGTGGCCTTCATGTACACTTGCTTGTGTAACGCTTCTACTAACACATCATAGAGTTCCTACAATACACAGGTAACAAGGTTACACATCACAGAACTCCTACAATAGACAGGTAACAAAGTAACACATCATATGACTTCTGCAATACACAGGTAGCAAGATAACACATCACAGAACTCCTACAACACACAGGTAACAAGGTTACACATCACAGAACTCCTACAATACACAGGTAACAAGGTTACACATCACAGAACTCCTACAATACACAGGTAACAAGGTTACACATCACAGAACTCCTACAATACACAGGTAACAAGGTTACACATCACAGAACTCCTACAATACACAGGTAACAAGGTTACACATCACAGAACTCCTACAATACACAGGTAGCAAGATAACACATCACAGAACTCCTACAATACACAGGTAACAAGGTAACACATCATAGAACTCCTATAATACACAGGTAACAAGGTTAGAAATCATAGAACTCCTACAATACACAGGTAACAAGGTAACACATCATAGAACTCCTATAATACACAGGTAACAAGGTTAGAAATAATAGAACTCCTACAATACACAGGTAACAAGGTAACACATAACAGAACTAATACAATACACAGGTAACAAGATAACACATCAAATAACTCTTACAATACACAGGTAACACAGTAACAAATCATAGAACTCTTACAACACACAGGTAACACGGTAACACATCATAGAACTATTACAATACACAGCTAACAAGGTAACACATCACAGAACTCCTACAATACACAGGTAACATGGTATCATATAACAGAACTCCGACAAAACACATATAACAAGATAACAAATCATAGAACTCCTACAACACAAAGGGAACCAGGTGACATATCACAGAACTCCTACAATACACAGGTAACACGGTAAAAAAATCATAGAACTCATACAATACACAGGTAACATGGTAACAAATAATAGAACTCCTACAATACACAGGTAACAAGGTAACACATCATAGAACTCCTACAATACACAGGTAACAAGGTAACACATCATAGAACTCCTACAATACACAGGTAACAAGGTAACACATCATAGAACTCCTACAATACACAGGTAACAAGGTAACACATCATAGAACTCCTACAATACACAGGTAACATGGTATCAAACAAGACATCTGCCGCGGTGTGTATCTCCCATCAAGTATTAAAGGGGAAAAATACTGTTTCCGAGATATTCACATTTTTCATTTTCACTACAATCCAAGATGACCGCCAAAAGTGGCAAAAATTGAAATTTTTCTCCTAGGCACAGGATACTCCTGTACTTCCCAGCGGATGAAAAATTCTCTTGAAATCGCTCTATCTCATATGGTTTTCGAGATATTCAGACATTTTGATTTTCCGCTCAAATCCAAGATAGCCACCAAAAGTGGTGAAAATTGAAACTTTTCCCCTAGGCACAGGATACTCCTGTACTACCCTGCGGATCAAAAATTCGCTTGAATTCGCTCTATCTCTTACCATCTCCAAGATATTTTCAATGTTTTATTTTCCATTAAAATCCAAGATGGCCGCCAAAAGTGGCAAAAATTGAAATTTTTCCCCTTTGCATAGGATACTCTTGTACTACCTTGCGGGTCAAAAATTTGCTCGAAATCACTCTATCTCTTATGATTTTTGAGATATTCACACTTTTTCATTTTCCGCTAAAATCCAAGATGGCTGCCAAAAGTGGCGAAAACTGAAACTTTTCCCCTAGGCACAGGATACTCCTGTACTATCCTGTGTCCAAAAATTTGCTCAAAATCGCTCTATCTCTTATTGTTTCCAAGATATTTTCAATGTTTTATTTTCCGCTAAAATCCAAGATGGCCGCCAAAAGTGGCCAAAATTGAAATTTTTCACCCAGGCACAGGATACTCCTGTACTATCCTACAGGTCAAAAATTCGCTCAAAATTGCTCTATCTCTTACAGTTTGCAGGATAATTGTGATTTTCACATTTTCACTAAAAGTAGCAATAAAGTAGCCATTACTCACCTGTACATGGAGCAACAGTTGTGAAACTTAAATATGTTACAGTTCACAAAAAAGTAAATTCCCAGCCCATGATTTTATACAGGTTGGTTTACCATCCCAAACCTCTAGGACCAATAATAAGCAAGTTATAAGCACTTTTAAGTTTGGCTATCCTCGTTTGACCTTGAAGGAGGGGCCCAAGGTTAAATCTGACCATACCAAAAGATTCGCAGCACATGATTTCCTATAGGTTGGTTTCACATTGCAAACCTCTAGGACCAATAATAAGGAAGATATAAGCACTTTTAAAGTCTGCTATGTGGGTTACTTTGGCACTCTGTGGATGACCTTGAATTAAGAGCTTCAAGGTCAAATGTCTGCAAGATTGTAGAGGACATATATATCTGTTACACATATCACCTATGAAGACATTCAACCTTCTACCTATGAGAAACTGCCAATAGAAAATGTAGATAATTTTCAAAGAAATGCCCGCGGCGGCCATCTTGTTTTCAGAATGAGGCTAATTTCCTTCCCAGTGAAGCTCCCCCCCCCCCCCAGTGAACCTAGCTGATGTACTTTTCCTCTTAGAGTGTTAACGCTGTGGCGCGGTGGCGGCGTAGCAAACACTAAACCAAAGTATCCACCGGATGCCTCCGGTGGATACAATAACTGGGAAACTGCTGGACACTTTCATACATATATATTGACACTTTAAGCAGCTTCTGGAACATGCTTATTTCCTCAATAAGAAAGTATTTACATCATCCCCTTACAGTCATTACAAATCAAAGATATAGCACATGCAATCAAAAAGCTTGTCAACAGTTACTCATATGGCAGATGAACAAATGATGTTATACCTCAATCACACTACAGGCGGTATGCCAAGCAGTATTACGCATTTGCTAAAATATCCCTGTCCTTTGAGTATCGCCTGTAGTCAGTTTGCAAACTTGCAAGTCTGTGGCCCATTATCCCAATAGTTAAGCATCCCTTGGAAGTTTTAAAATGTTTAAAACTTCCGCCATTGACCGCCTCACCGTGATCATGCACAGATGAATGTGAGCATGTGCAGATGAATTTCTTGCTACATTAACTGAAGGTGTAGTTCACGGTGTATATAAGGTTGTAGGTCGGTCTTTCAGTGTAATATGGTGATATAAGGCGAGTGGACATAAATGGACATTTCGCCAGTGTGTCACAACTTTGCACACGAACCTCAGACAGTATACACCAAATGACGGAAGGTATGAGGCGTCCTTGGAGGCAGTTCCGCCACCAAGTAAAACCTCTCACCACAGGACATACCGTCTGTAGTGTGACTGGGGATTTAGAGTGACATGAATGGGTGTTATTGCTGTTTTAAAGCTTTTGCTGTGGCATGTACCTCTTTCTTTGATCTCAGTTCTACTTTGACATCTTCCAGGGCTTCTACTTCTCCCAAGTCACTCTCCAAAAGGGAAACTAAACATACAAAAACCCACCATTCAGTCACAACCAAAATAGATTGATTCAAAGAATTACATGAAACTTAGAGGAACCACTTCATAATAACTCACCTCATTTCATTTTTAAGAACATTTTCTTTCACATACAAAAATTTCTTGCATAAAACAAATGCCAAACAGTATCGATATCTAAGAAAGTGAAAGAATCTTGTTGCTTTCATCTGCATTCATTTCCAATGACACAATATTTTACATGTGTTTCACATTTTTCACATGCATGGTTTTAATTGTACTAACAAATCTTTGATTAAAATGTAAACACAGATTACACATATATTCCATTATTACACATGCACTAACCTTTATTTAAGAATTACACCATGAACCTACGGACATGTACTTACCAGATTTTATTAACAAATCTGTTGCATGTAGATACTGCTTCCTCTCAATATACATCTGTAACTTACTGTTTACGTCTCTGATATTTTCACTAAAAGTTTAAATATACAATTAAATATACAATCTGAAAATTTATAATTAAACAGTAAGGTGTTAACTATCTATACGCTAATACACGTGTATTTAAATCAGTAATACTGATGCGTGTACATGTATATATGTTACAGGCAATCAATGTAACCAGGCATTATGCATACTGACTGAACATTTTAGTCATTTTCTGAAATGCCTAAACAGTTAAGCCATTTCACAAAATGTGGAGACAGATTCCTTCTTTTGATATTTTAGCACAGGCATGGAGTTTCACTGTTGACTTTGTTCACACAACAATGTACCTGTGTATATACTGACATTAACTTTGTTGATAAAAACACAATATACCAATGTCTAAGTCAATTATGTCACTGTTTCATAACATTACTGTTAACATTCTATAGTATTTGTATGAATATTTATCATTCATTATTATTATCATTAATTTTTAATACTAGATTGGGGTAAAAGTATATGAAGATTAAATGAAGAGAGGTGGAATTTACTTATCACAGGAAACTTACATTTGATCAAGCATTGAGACAATTGTCTTGTGCTCTATACCCTCAAGCCACAACTTCCGTAATTCATCTCTTTTGCAATGCAGCAGATTTTTACAGGACTGAAGATTATCTTTGATTGCTCGGATTCTTTCCTGAGAAGCTAAAGGTAAAATGCAAAAATAGCCAGCCTCGGCATGCAAGAACCCCAGCCCGCAGGTATAACTAAATGGGCAACATTGATATTTGGGAAAATCTTAGGAACAACATCAGTTGTAAGAAGCATACAGAATCCATGAAATGTCAGATATAAGATTCACAGGCCATGATTTCTCACAAGTTGTTTTCATATTTTGATGCCCCACAACCATCTGTAAGGGAGATATAAAGCCCCTTTAGAATGATGACACTACATGACCTTGAAGCAGGGATCAAAGGTCAAATTTGACACTTGCATAAGATTTGCAGACCATGATTTCCAAGAAGTTGTTTTCTCATTCCAATAAGGGAGATAAGGCAGCCATTTTGTTTTCAAAACAAGGCCAAAATTACTCTGAGTCAAGCTTTCTAACTTATTTACATTTTCTGCAAATGTGACAGAGCTAGCTGCAATATTTTAAATTTTAGACCATATCAATGATTTTCCAGCAAATCGGCTATTGCAGCCATGTTCTTTTTAAAAATGAGTACCATAATATTTTACAGACATGTGTTCACAGTCATAAACATGCTCTGCAAATTTGGTGAAGATCTGCAACTGTGGTAACATCGATTTCTAAATTAAGAATTTTAAGACCGAAAGTATTTAAAGCGTTGCCATGGCAACAGGTATTGTCTGATACCCTCCAAAACCTACTCATCTGTCGATCCTGTTTAGGTTATCATATCCTGAAAATTTGGTAAAAATCCATGCATCAGTTTAGGCTGTGGAACACCCACAAACATTAAAACCCTATAATATTCAAAGCATCGCCATGGCAACAGTTGTTTCCAGATACCCCCCAAATCCTAACCAGCTCTAGATCCTCTTGGGGTAAACATACCCTGAAAATTTGATGAAAATCCTTGAATGGGTTTAGGCTGTGGAATACCCACAAAGTTTAATACCAAAAAATCTTAAAAGTGTTGCCATGGAAACAGTTGTTGCCAGATACCCCCCAAATCCTAATCAGCTCTAGATCCTCTTGGGGTAAACGTACCCTGAACATATGATAAAAATTCATGCATGGGTTTAGGCTGTGGAACACCCACAAGTTATATACCTGCCGCCACTGATGCCACTGCCTTCAGGACGGCGCAGGTGACGACTATAACCTCTGCCTTTATGGGCTGGGGTTATCAATACTGATGAATAAAGTTTATAAAAGTTTATAGGTTATCAAAAGGACTTATACGGTCCTGGTGCACACAACTGAGAAATCTACTAGATGAAATAAATGAAAGGCTGGTTTTATCATGAAATAGATGGGCGGATGGTGCTTCTAAGTTTGTTAGCAAGCTTAATGCACAGGAACACCAAGGCTTGGAAGGTTGGAACAATGTACAGGACATCAGGGGCTGCAAATATGAATCCTTTGGCAATATAAGATTTGTTCTGTGATGTCTACTTCAAAGTTTACTTGGGGGAATCCTCTATGTTTTACTCCAAATATAGCTTACCCAAAGACATATATGTGCCGTCTGAATGTCCTGTATATGGATATACTTCACCAAAGCAAAGTTTGCAATTTTAATGCTCTAACTTTCTTTTTCTTGACTCTTCCAAAACTAAATAAATAGAACATTTTCAGAGAATCTTGTTAGCCAGCTCTGAATGGACATTTTATCTCAGTGTAAATTAAGACTTAACTAGACCTACGCATCAGAGAACCAATGCAAATTTGTATCCATCGAAAAGACAACTCACCAAAACCAGTGACCCATCGCTTGACTTTGAAGGAGGGGTCCAAGGTCAAATCTGAAAACATCGGAAGATTTCCAGCCCATGACCTCCTATAAGTTGGTTTCATATTGCAAACCTCTACGACCAATAATAAGCAAGTTATCAGCAGTACTTTTAAGTTTGGCTATTGTTCTTTGACCTTGAAGGAGGGGCCCAAGGTCAAATCTGACCACATCAAAAGATTCCTAGCCCATGATTTCCTATAGGTTGGCTTCAAATTACAAACCTCTAGGACCAATAATAAACGAACTATAAGCACTTCTTAGTTTGGGTATCCTCGTTGACCTTGAAGGAGGGGCCCAAGGTCAAATCTGAGCACATCAAAAGATTCCTAGCCCATGATTTTCTACAGGTTGGTTTCATTTTGCAAACCTCTAGGACCAATAATAAGCAAGTTATAAGCACTTTTAGGTTTGGATATCCTCGTTTGACCTTGAAGGAGGTGCCCAAGGTCAAATCCGAAGACACTAAAATATTCTCAGCCCATGATTTGTTATGTGTTGGTTTACCATCCAAAACCTCTAGGACCAATAATAAGCGAGTTATAAGCACTCTTAAGTTCGGCTATCCTCGCTTGACCTTGAAGGAGGGGTCCAAGGTCAAATCTGACCACACCAAAAGATCCCCAGCCCATGATTTCCCAGTCAGTTATATAGCTGGTTGGTTTACCATCCGAAACCTGTAGGACCAATAATAAGCGAGTTCTAAGCACTTTTAAGTTTGGCTATCCTCGTTTGACCTTGAAGGAGAATTCCTAGGTCAAATCAGACCACATCAAAAGATTCCCACCCCATGATTTCCTATAGGTTGGTTTACCATCCCAAACCTGTACGACCAATAATAAGCGAGTTATAAGCACTTTTAAGTTTGGCTATCCTCGTTTGACCTTGAAGGAGGGGTCCAAGGTCAAATCTGACCACACCAAAAGATTCCCAGCCCATGATTTCCTACAGGTTGGTTTACCATCCCAACCCTCTAGGACCAATAATAAGGGAGATATAAGCACTTTTTATGACTGACAAAGAAACGTGCATGGCGGCCATCTTTTTTTCAAAATGGGGCCAAAGATATTCCCAGTCAAGATTTTGTAATGTGGAACATACCCTGCGAATTTGAGATTTCTACCTATAATACCCTTTGCTCTAGAGGGCCACTAAAAGTCCTTGCTGAAAGTTGAAAAAACGCCCATGGCGGCCATCTTGTTTTTCAAAATGAGGCCAAAAATATTCCCAGGCAAGATTTTATGGTTATGAATATATCCTGCAAATTTGAGAAGGCTGGCCATAATATTTTTTTAGTGCGGTAACGGTGAAATCTCTCTACACACTGCGGCGGCGGCATAACGAAGCGAAATCCATAGTATCCACCGGATGCTATCCAGTGGATACAATTAATGTTGTTCCATTTTTGGCAGAAGAATATAAATAGTTTACCTGTTATTTTAGATGATATCTGACTAAATGACTGAATAATTGATGTTAATTCTGGCTGCTGCCCTGTAAATACAAAGATGTGTTACCTGAATAAAAATTACTTTTCATAAAGAAAAAAAATATTGACATGTGTTATATGATAAATATGCCTCAAAGAATGCAGTGATGTCCTATTTATTGTTATCGCAAAACTCACACCATCTTTCAGGAACCTGGGGGTTTTATAACAGTATCATAAGTACAGTGATAAGAAAAAGACGTTCATTGTAAATTTATCATGTCATCAGTGAAATATGAATTACAAAAGTGTCAGCTCTAAACTGTATATCTTAGACCAACAGACTAGATGGCTTCCCACACTGTTTATAATTTTAGAATAGTGAAATGAAATTGCAAGAATTATTACTCACACACCATCACCACAGTTTAACTTTATTGTTTCAGCTACCACCTATTTCTGCTCAGAAGTAAACCTTCAACACAAAAATGCACACCTGGTTCCAGTGTTTCCCAGTGATACTTACCTTTCACCAAAACATCCAACTTTTTATCACTTTCTCTGTATTCCTTTTCCAATTTTGATTTCTCCTTTTCCCGCTGTTCAACATTTGCTCTGAGAATATAATTTTAAAACAACTAATGGGCACTGTGTCAGCTGACATTCCTCAGAAACAGCATGGACCATTTGCTAGTACTGATAAAACTTAAGAATATGAGAAGCCTGTTGGGTAAAAACATAATGATTAAAGTATCCCACTGCTTAGTTAGTATTGTAGCTACAATTCTGACATTGCACAATATAATATACTGAAAATGCAGTTGAATAACTTATTCAGTAAAAAATTTAATGTATTATAGTTTCTAAATTATACACCCAGCACTGATACATCAACTATTATAGACCAAGGATAAACCAATGAAGTAACTACATGTACCTCAGTAGTCAAAAAATACTTATAAGTACTTCAGTTATAAATCTGAATCTTGCATACAATAATCTCTACAACTTATGACTACCAACATTCTTAAGTATCCTTTGAGCTTGAAAATCAAATGTATATAACTGTGTCTCTTACAATCTCTGAGATATTTGTGATTTTCAAAAAAAAAAAAAAAAAACAAATGAAAAAAGCAAAAAAAAAACAAGCATTCTGACACATGCATTTATCTCCCGCCGTATAAATAAGATGTACTAAAGATAGTGGAATATAAATTTTCTTGTGAGATGGAGGCACATGTAGAAGTGACAAGTTTAATGTTTGATTGCAATACTTTTAAAGACAAAAGGCATTGATTCATTTTAGTAGCTATTACTCTGCCATCCAAAGAGCTACAGTTCTACAACTTTAATATGCATTAGATCACCCAAAAGTAGGTGAATGACTTATATAGAAGAAATTGCCTACCTGTAATACTTTTACAGATAAAAGACATTTACTCATTTTAGTAGCTATTACTCAGCTATCCAAAGAGCTACAGTTCTGCAACTTCACTATGTGGTAGATCACCCAAAAGTAGGTAAATGACTTATTTAGAAGGAATTGCCTACCTGTAATACTTTTAGAGATAAAAGACATGTACTCATTTTAGTAGCTATTACTCAGCTATCCCAAGAGCTACAGTTCTGCAACTTCACTATGTGGTAGATCACCCACAAGTAGGTGAATGACTTATTTAGAAGGAATTGCCTACCTGTAATACTTTTAGAGACAAAAGACATTTAATTCTAATTCTAATTCTAATTCTAATAGTACTTTTATAGCGCTTAATCTCTATCTAATGATAGACTCTAAGACGCAGAAAGCCAAAATCAGAGATCGTAATCGTTAAATCAGGGACATTGCAGGGGTCGACACCACGGAGAGACAAAATGAAAAACTAGGGGTGATCTAGGGTGGGTAAGCTTTTTCAAAGAGGTAAGTTTTCAACTTTTTTCTGAATGAGGAGAGAGATTTAGCTGAGCGTACATCATCAGGAAGATCATTCCAAATTCTTGGGGCATCGTATGCAAAGCTAAGGCCAAAATGCTTTTTAGACTTATATATTGAAGCACAATGTGGGACCTCAAGCAGCACACCATCAGATTGACTTCTGCGTGTTCTATACACACTATGCCTGGGTTTAAGGAAAGGTTCAAAGTATTTTGGATGGCCACTATGTAGAAACTTGTACACCAACAGGGCTGTCTTGAAGACAGAGCGATGCAAGACAGGCAGCCAATGAAGACTCTTTCTTACAGGAGTGATATGTGAGTATTTGGTGGTATTAGCCACAATTCTTGCAAGACTGTTCTGAACACATTGGAGCCTCCGAATGTCTAGAGCAGAGAGACCTCTGAACAAGGAATTGCAGTAGTCAAGACGACTTCCCACCAAGGCATTTGCAGCTAAAAGAGCAGCTTCACGTGTAAGATATCCTCTGAGTCGCTTTAAATCCCTGATATGAACAAAACTAGCCTTACAGGTATTCCTGACATGGCAAGAGAAGGAAAAATCAGAGTCAAACCAGACACCTAAGTTCTTAATTGCATCAACAGGTGAAAGGAGGTTGCCAAGTATATTAACTGGGAAAAATTTCCTGAGTTTTGTGCGGACATTTCTTGAGCCAAACAGAATAAATTCTGTCTTGTCTGGATTTAGTTTAAGCTTATTTGCAGAAAGCCACTTTCTGACATCATCCAAGCAGTTTTTCAGTCTATCAAAGGCCTGAGTGGCATGGTTATGTGTGAGATGAACATATAACTGTGTGTCGTCTGCATAAAAGTGGAAACATATGCCAGGATGATTTTGAATAACTTTACTGAGGGGGGTAGTGTATAATGAGAACAAGATCGGCCCCAGGACAGAGCCCTGGGGCACACCGTACAATAGCCTTTTAGCATCGGATAAAACAGAACCAATCTTGATGCACTGATAGCGGTCACAGAGGTACGACTTGAACCAGTTCAGAACCACACCTCCAACACCAAACCAGGAACTCAAACACTCAATAAGCGTACCATGATCAATGGTGTCAAATGCTGCTGATTGGTCCAAGAGAACAACAGCAGTAGCTTCACCTCTAGCAAGAGCAAGGTGGACTTCATTTTTAATAGACAGTAGTGCAGTTTCGGTCGAGTGACCTTGCTTATAGGCTGATTGACTGACATTTTCAAGTCCGTTACAGGCAACATGGTCATTTAACTGCGAAGCAACTACACGCTCAACAAGTTTGGAGATGAAACTCAAGCCAGAGACAGGTCGGTAGTTTTTTAATTCATCCGGTGGTAGTGAAGACTTTTTAATCAGAGGAGAGACAATAGCCTTTTTTAAACCACCCGGGACAGCACCTTCAGTTAGAGAACAGTTGACAAGTTTAGTAACTGAGGGGAGGAGAATATCCAAACATTCTTTAACTAGGAAAGCCACAAAAAATGGGGTAAAAAAACAGGGGAAAAAGAGGATATACACAATAAATGGCCCGATTATATATATTTTACAAAAAGAGAGGGTAAAAACTGAGAGATTTAGCCGAAAACGATCTCATTTTAATTGTAATTTTGAAAAAGCGTCTCCGTGGTGGCTATGCTAACATTTACTCATATTAGTAGCTATTACTCAGCTATCCAAAGAGCTACAGTTCTGCAACTTCCGTATGTGGTAGATCACCCAAAAGTATGTGAATGACTTATTAGAACTAGACCAAGGACGCATCTGTGGCCAGATGCAAAATGTATCCACCGGCAAAGGCAAAAGTAGCTATTACCCAGCCATAGCATGAGCTAGAAGTCTGAAATTTTTATTATGTTATAGCTGACCCAAAAGTAAGTGAATAATATATTTGCAGAAAATTCTCTAAATCCAATAGTTTTCACGTTACAATTGATTTTACTCATGATGGAAGTTAGTAAAAAGTCCAAAGTTAGTAAAAAGTCCAAAAGTAGCTATTACTCACTTAGCTATTGAGATAGACACCCAAGTTACTCACCATGTTGTTGCTATTGAAAAAGTAGGTGAATATCATATTGCAACAAAATGCTCTAAATGCAATACTTTTCAAGTTATAAATGATGTAGTGTTGAGTAAGAACTTCAAAGTAGCTATTACTCAGCTATGCTATGAGCCACAGGTCTGGAACTTAACTATGTTATAGCTGCTTCAAAATAGGTGAATAACATATTGCAACTAAATAATGTGAATGCAAGAGTATTCAAGTTATAAGTGATTTACCCAACAGTGATAACCTAAAAGTAGCTATTACTCAGCTATGCAATGAGCTACAGGTCTGAAATTTTACTATGTTATAGCTGACCCAAAAGTAGATGAATAACATATTTGCATAAAATTCTGTAAATACAACAGTTTTCAAGTTACAAGTGATTTTACTCATGATGGAAGTTAGTGAAAAATCCAAAAGTAGCTATTACTCACTTAGCTATTGAGATAGACACCCAAGTTACTCACCATGCTGTAGCTATGGAAAAAGTAGCTGAATAACATATTTTAACAAAGTGCTCTAAATGCAATACTTTTCAAGTTATAATTGATTTAGGGCATGATTTCATTAGTTTTAATGAATAAAAAATTATTTTAAAAAGTCATAAAAAAACTTTAGCATGTGAAAGCTCTACAAAATGTAGGTGAATGAGTTATTTGAGAAATACTGGCTATCTGCAATACTTTTAGACATAATTAGCATGTACTCATTTTGAGTAGGTGAGTAATTAACTATGGGTCTGAAACTTCAAGCGAAAGCTCTCCCAAAGGAAGGTGAATGAGTTAGTTGAGAAAAATTGGCTATCTGCAGTACTTTTAGAGATAATTCGCATTAACTCATTTTGAGTAGGTGAGTAATTAGCTATGGGTCTGAAACTTCACCATGTGAAAGCTCTTCCAAAAGTTGGTGAATGAGTTATTTGAGAAAAATTGGCTATCTGCAGTACCTTTAGAGATAATTCATATTTACTCATTTTGAGTAGGTGAGTAATTAGCTGTGGGTCTAAAACTTCACCAAGTGAAAGCTCTTCCCAAAGTAGGTGAATGAGTTATTTGAGAAAAATTGGCTATCTGCAATACTTTTACAGATAATTAGCATTAACTCATTTTGATTAGGTGAGTACTTAGCTACAGGTCTGAAACTTCACCAAGTGAAAGCTCTCCCAAAAGTAGGTGAATGAGTTAGTTGAGAAAAATTGGCTATCTGCAGTACTTTTAGAGATAATTCGCATTAACTCATTTTGAGTAGGTGAGTAATTAGCTATGGGTCTGAAACTTCACCAAGTGAAAGCTCTTCCAAAAGTAGGTGAATGAGTTAGTTGAGAAAAATTGGCTATCTGCAGTACTTTTAGAGATAATTCGCATTAACTCATTTTGAGTAGGTGAGTAATTAGCTATGGGTCTGAAACTTCACCAAGTGAAAGCTCTTCCAAAAGTAGGTGAATGAGTTATTTGAGAAAAATTGGCTATCTGCAGTACTTTTAGAGATAATTCGCATTTACTCATTTTGAGGTGAATAATTAGCTATGGGTGTGAAACTTCACCATGTGAAAGCTCTTCCAAAAGTTGGTGAATGAGTTATTTGAGAAAAATTGGCTATCTGCAGTACTTTTAGAGATAATTCATATTTACTCCTTTTGAGTAGGTGAGTAATTAGCTATGGGTCTAAAACTTCACCAAGTGAAAGCTCTTCCCAAAGTAGGTGAATGAGTTATTTGAGAAAAATTGGCTATCTGCAATACTTTCAGAGATAATTAGCATTTACTCATTTTGATTAGGTGAGTAATTAGCTACAGGTCTGAAACTTCACCAAGTGAAAGCTCTCCCAAAAGTAGGTGAATGAGTTAGTTGAGAAAAATTGGCTATCTGCAATACTTTCAGAGATAATTAGCATTTACTCATTTTGATTAGGTGAGTAATTAGCTACAGGTCTGAAACTTCACCAAGTGAAAGCTCTCCCAAAAGTAGGTGAATGAGTTAGTTGAGAAAAATTGGCTATCTGCAGTACTTTTAGAGATAATTCGTATTTACTCATTTTGAGCAGGTGAGTAATTAGCTATGGGTCTGAAACTTTACCAAGTGAAAGCTCTTCCCAAAGTAGGTGAATGAGTTATTTGAGAAAAATTGGCTATCTGCAGTACTTTTAGAGATAATTCGCATTTACTCATTTTGAGTAGGGGAGTAATAAGCTATGGGTCTGAAACTTCACCAAGTGAAAGCTCTTCCAAAAGTAGGTGAATGAGTTATCTGAGAAAAATTGGCTATCTGCAATACTTTTAGAGATAATTAGCATTTACTCATTTTGAGTAGGTGAATAATTAGCTATGGGTCTGAAATTTTACCAAGTGAAAGCTCTCCCAAAAGTAGGTGAATGAGGTATTTGAGAAAAATTGGCTCTCTGCAATACTTTTAGAGATAATTAGCATTTACTCATTTTAAGTAGGTGAGTAATTAGCTATGGGTCTGAAACTTTACCATGTGAAATTGAAAATTTCATGTTTCAACAGAAACCCTTCTACTACACTGTGGGTCCAAAACTTGCTCGAAATCGCTCTGACAGTTTCAGAGATATTTGCCATTTTTCATTTTCCGCAAAAATTCAAGATGGCCACCAAAAGTTGTAAACTTTGAAATTTGAAACTTTACTATGTGATAGCTTACCAAAAAGTAGATGGACAACATATTTGAAAAGATTTCCCTAACTTTAATACTTTTGAAGATATTTGACATTTACTTCTTCTGTTATTTAGCTACAAATGAAAAAATAGTTATTACTCACTTAAGGCATGCAACAGAACCCCAAACTATGGACCATCTTATAGCTTAGGACAAAGTAGCTGAACAACATATTTTAGGAAAACACTCTAACTGCAATAATTTTGGAGTTACAATGGCTTTACTCAAGCTACAAACGAGAAAATAGCTATTACTCACTTATGGCATGCACCAGAACCCCAAACTATGGACCATCTTATAGCTAAGGACAAAGTAGCTGAACAACATATTTTAGGAAAACACTGTAACTGCAATAATTTTGGAGTTACAATGGCTTTACTCAACAGTCAGAATTTCAAAGTAGCTATTACTCAGCTATCCAAGGTGCAACAGGTCTGAAACTTTACTATGTGATAGCTTACCAAAAAGTAGATGGATAACATATAGAAAAGATTTCTGTAACTCTAATACTTTTAAAGATATTTGACATTTACTCCTCCTGTTATTTAGCTACAAATGAGAAAATAGCTATTACTCACTTATGGCATGCAATAGAACCCTAAACTATGTACCATCTTACAGCTAAGGACAAAGTAGCTGAACAACATATTTTAGGAAAACAGTCTAACTGCAATAGTTTTGGAGTTACAATGGCTTTACTCAACAGTCAGAATTTCAAAGTAGCTATTACTCAGCTATCCAAGGTGCAACAGGTCTGAAACTTTACTATGTGATAGCTTACCAAAAAGTAGATGGATAACATATTTGAAAAGATTTCCCTAACTTTAATACTTTTGAAGATATTTGACATTTACTCCTTTTGTTATTTAGCTACAAATGAGAAAATAGCTATTACTCACTTATGGCATGCAATAGAACCCTAAACTATATACCATCTTATAGCTAAGGACAAAGTAGCTGAACAACATATTTTAGGAAAACAGTCTAACTGCAATAATTTTGGAGTTACAATGGCTTTACTCAACAGTCAGAATTTCAAAGTAGCTATTACTCAGCTATCCAAGGTGCAACAGGTCTGAAACTTTACTATGTGATAGCTTACCAAAAACTAGATGAATAACATATATGAAAAGATTTCCCTAACTTTAATACTTTTGAAGATATTTGACATTTACTTCTTCTGTTATTTAGCTACAAATGAGAAAATAGCTATTACTCACTTACAGCATGCAATAGAACCCCAAACTATGTACCATCTTATAGCTAAGGACAAAGTAGCTGAACAACATATTTTAGGGAAACACTCTAACTGCAATGGTTTTGGAGTTACAATGGCTTTACTCAACAATCAGAATTTCAAAGTAGCTATTACTCAGCTATCCAAGGTGCAACAGGTCTGAAACTTTACTATGTGATAGCTTACCAAAAAGTAGATGAACAACATATTTGAAAAGATTTCCCTAACTTTAATACTTTTGAAGATATTTGACATTTACTTCTTCTGTTATTTAGCTACAAATGAGAAAATAGCTATAAATCACTAATGGCATGCAATAGAACCCCAAACTATGTACCATCTTATAGCTAAGGAAAAAGTAGCTGAACAACATATTTTAGGGAAACACTCTAACTGCAATGGTTTTGGAGTTACAATGGCTTTACTCAACAATCAGAATTTCAAAGTAGCTATTGCTCAGCTATCCAAGGTGCAACAGGTCTGAAACTTTACTATGTGATAGCTTACCAAAAAGTAGATGAACAACATATTTGAAAAGATTTCTGTAACTCTAATACTTTGGAAGATATTTGACATTTACTCCTTTTGTTATTTAGCTACAAATGAGAAAATAGCTATTACTCACTTATGGCATGCAATGGGACCCCAAACTATGTACCATCTTATAGCTAAGGACAAAGTAGCTGAACAACATATTTGAAGAAAAAGTTGTTTCTGCAATAGTTTTTGAGTTATGAGCCCTTTACTCCAAGTAGCTAAGATAGCTATTACTCACTTATCGTTAGGCCTAAGTCCATAAAACCAAAAAAATTTTCGAGGGCGTGAAAATTCATTGGGACAATTAATTTACAAAAAATCTGTAGCTGTAGTAGTTTTGGAGGAATCTGCGTGACTAACTAACGCACGCACACACGCATGCACGCACGCACGCACGCACAGGCATCATTTCATAATCTCCCTCCCGGGCTAAAGCCCGGCGGGAGATAAAAAAAATCAATTCTGAAAAATCTATGATGATCCAAAATGAAAAATTAAAAATGAAATTAGATACTGCGTCTTGGAACCCTTCAGTTCCCTATGGATTTGAACATAACTGTAACTTTTACTGTTTGTGACATATGGACACAGGAGACAATGCTAGTTTTCTACATAAAGATGAACAAGCAATCAGTGCCCTTGAAAGGGCCTCCGTGTCAGCTGACTGTGTGTTTTGAGTTTCAGGGTAGAAGTAAAAGAAGAACAGAACACAAAAGTTATGTCATGCAAATGGTATTCAGAAGTAAAGTACAAAGTTAACTGTTAAGATGTAAAAAGTAGGTGAAGGACATATTTAAAGAAATACTGTAAATGCAATAATTTTCAAATTACAACTGATTTACTCAACAGTAAGAATATCAAAGTACTTTTGCTCAGCTATGCTAGAGCTACACGTCCGCAATTTTACTGTGTTATAGCTGATCCAAAAGAAGGTGGATAACTTATTAAAAGAAAATTCTCTAAATGCAATAACTTTCAAGTTACAATTGATTTACTCAACAGTGAAAACCTGAAAGTAGGTATTGCTCAGCTATACAATGAGCTACAGGCCTGTAATTTCACAATGTTACAGGTGACCCATAAACGGTGATAACCTCAAAATAGCTATTGCTCAGCTATGAAATAAGCTACAGGTCTGCAAATTTGCTATGTTATAGCTGATCCAAAGGTAGGTGAATAACATATTTAAAGAAAATACTCTAAATGTCACAGGTCTGCAATTTTACTATGACCCAAAAGTAGCTGAATAACATATTTATACGAAAATCTCTAAAATGCAATAGTTTCCAAGTTACAAGTGATTTTACTATTTATGGAAGTTATTGAAAGGTCAAAAAGTTACATTACTCACTTTGCTATTTGAATAGACTCCCAAATTTACTCACCATGTTATAGCTACAGAAAAAGTAGCTGAATAACATATTTTAACAAAATGTTCTAAATGCAATACTTTTCCAGTTATAAGTGATTTCGTGCATGATTTCATGAATTTTAATGCATTAAACTTATTTAAAAAATTCATAAAATTGCCATTACTCAGCTATTCCATGAGCTACAGGTCTGCAATTTTACTATGTTATAGCTGATTCAAAAGTAGGTGAACAACATATTGAAATGAAATTCTCTAAATGAAACAGTTTTAGTTATATGCAATTTACTCAACAGTGATAACATGAAAGTAGCTATTACTCAGATATGTAATGAGCTACACGTCTGCAATTTTATTATGTTATACCTGATCAAAAAGTAGTGAACAACATATTTATACAAATTTCTACAAATGCAATAGCTTTCAAGTTATAACTAATTTACTCAACAGTGATAACCTCAAAATAGCTATTGCTCAGCTATGAAATAAGCTACAAGTGTGCAAATTTACTATGTTATAGCTGATCCAAAAGTAGGTGAATAACATAATTAAAGAATATACTCTAAATGTAATAGTTTTTAAGTTCTGATTTACTCAACAGCGATAACCTCAAAGTCAGTATTACTTAGCTATGCAATGAATTACAGGTCTGAAATTTTACTGTGTTATAGCTGACCCAAAAGTAGCTGAATAACATATTTATACAAAATTATCTAAATGCAATAGTTTTCAAGTTATAAGTGATTTTACTCATTATGGAAGTTACTAAAAAGTAGCTATTACTCGCTTGGCTATTGGAATAGACTCCCAAGTTACTCACCATGTTATAGCTATGGAAAAAATAGCTGAACAACATATTTTAACAAAAACTTTGATATAATTTTTTAGTTATACGTGATTTAGTGCATGATTTCATGAATTTTAATGCATAAAAAATCATTTTAAAAATCTGGAGAAGCTGTTCATGCAGATGCCGATACCGCAGAATGATAGCATAATGTCAGCTAACTGACAAGTTAACTGATATAAAACAAGCATTTTGACACATGCAATTATCTCCCACCGTATAAATTAGATGTACTAAAGATAGTGGAATATAGATTTTCTTGTGAGATGGAGGCACATGTAGAAGTGACAATAAGCAAGAGGCACTTTAATGTTTGCATCCCAATGAAATTTTTTTTCCCTCCGTTTTATGCAAAAATTCCACATAGCTGGGAAAAGGATTTTTGGGGAAAGTCGCCAGTAGACTCTGCAGATACCCTGTGGGTCAAAAATTTTGTCGAAATCACTCTATCTCACTCCCTTTTCGAGATAAACAAGTTTTTTGCATTTTATACAGAAATTCAAAATGGCCACCAAACAATTTTTGGGAAAAGTCGTCAGTAGACTCTGCAGATACCCTGTGGGTCAAAAATTTTGTCGAAATCACTCTATCTTGCTCCGTTTCCGAGATAAACGTTTTTTTTTCTGTTTTACGCAAATTCAAGATAGCCGCCAAAAGTGGCGGGAAAACGGTTTTTGAGAAAAGTCGCCAGTAGACTCTGCAGATACCCTGCAGGTGAAAAATTTCGTCAAAATCGCTCTATCTCGCTCCGTTTCCGATATAAACACGCTTTTGCATTTTACGCAGAAATTCAAGATGGCCGCCAAAAGTGGCAGGAAAACAATTTTGCAAAAAGTCGCCAGTAGTCTCTGCAGATACCCTGTGAGTCAAAGATTTTGTCAAAATCAATCTCACTCCGTTTCCGAGATAAACGCTTTTTTGCGTTTTACGCAGAAAATCAAGATGGCCACCAAAAGTGGAGGGAAAATGATTTTGTAGGAAAGTCGCCAGTAGATTCTCCAGATACCTGTGGGTCAAAAATTTCGTCGAAATCACTCTATCTCGCTCCATTTCCGAGATAAACGTTTTTTTGGCGTTTTACACAGAAATTCAAGATGGCCGCCAAAAGTGGCGGGAAAATGATTATTGGGAAAAGCTGCTAGTAGACTCTGCAGATACCCTGTGGGTTAAAAAATTTGTCGAAATTGCTCTATCTCACTCCGTTTCCCAGATAAACGCGTTTTTGCAAATACATTTGATCAGAAGATATTTGACATTTACTTCTGTCATTATTTTGCTACAAATAAAAAAATAGCTATTACTCATGCAATAGAACCCCAAACTATATGCCATCTTATAGTTAAGTACAAGGTGGCTGAACAACATATTTTAGGAAAATACTGTAACTGCAATAGTTTTGCAGTTACAATGGATTTACTCAACAGTCAGAATTTCAAAGTAGCTATTACTCAGCTATCCATGTGCAACAGGTCTGAAACTTTACTATGTGATAGCTTATCCAAAAGTAGATGAATAACATATTTGAAGAATTCCCTAATTTTAATACTTTAAGATATTTGATATTTACTTATGTCATTATTTTGCTACAAATAAGAAAATAGCTATTACTCACTTATGGCATGGAATGGGACCCCAAACTGTGTACCATCTTATAGCTAAGGACAAAGTAGCTGAACAATATATTTCAAGAAAAAGTTGTAACTGCAATAGTTTTTGAGTTATGAGTCCTTTACTCAAAGTAGCTAAAATTGCTATTACTCATTTTTCTTTAGGTCTAAGTCCACAAAACCCCAAAAAATTTCAAGAGCATGAAAAATCATTGGGACAATTAATTTACAAAAAACCTGTAGCTGTAGTAGTTTTGGAGAAATCTGCGTGACTAACTAACGCACGCACGCACGCACACACACACAGGCATCATTTCATAAAAAAGTTTCAGATATGTCCATACCCCACAGCCTGGGGAAATATTTTTCAACACCATGAGATATAGAAGTGGTGAAACAGTACAAAGATTGGGATACTTTCAGAGCAGTGTTGGTTATATAAAGGTCAAAATAATGTTTAAATAGAGAAAATAATGTCCAAGAGAAAGAAAATGTATGTAAAGATAAAGAATTAAAACAAGACAGTTAATTTATTAACTGTAGAACAGATGTCAATAGAAAATAGCACAATTACGTAAAAGAACATTTAAACTAGAGGAATGCTTTTGCTAACAAAAGCAAAGCGTCCCTTAAAGTTTAAAATGCTTTGTGGTTTTAATAAGCATGCTGTAAAGCTAAGAATGCACAAAGCTGCACCGTATGCTTTCCCAATACCTCTTAATACATTCTGAAGCTATAAAAGCAACAATAAAGGAGATATAAGGCAAAAGCTCCAAAGCAGCTATTTATGACCCCAGTTTGGCCCATAAGGGAGGGTCGGAGGGTAAAACTGACCGGCCATTTAGACTCTCCACATATGCTTTCCCAATACCTCTTAATACATTCTGAAGGTATAAAAGCAACAATAAAGGAGATATAAGGCAAAACTACAAAGCAACTATTTTATGACCCCAGTTTGACCCATAAGAGGGGGTTGGGGGATAAAACTGACCGGCTATTTAGATTCTCCACAAAAACTACAAAGCAACTATTTTATGACCCCAGTTTGACCCATAACGGGGGGTCGGGGGATAAAACTGACCGGCTACTTAGATTCTCCACATATGCTTTCCCAATACCTCTTGATACATTCTGAAGCTAAAAAAGCAACGATAAAGAAGATATAAGGCAAAAACTCCAAAGCAGCTATTTATGACCCCAGTTTGGCCCATAGGGGGGGGGGGTAAAACTGACCGGCTATTTAGACTCTCCACATATGCTTTCCCAATACCTCTTAATACATTCTGAAGGTATAAAAGCAACAATAAAGGAGATATAAGGCAAAACTACAAAGCAACTATTTTATGACCCCAGTTTGACCCATAAGAGGGGGTTGGGGGATAAAACTGACCGGCTATTTAGATTCTCCACATATGCTTTCCCAATACCTCTTAATACATTCTGAAGCTATAAAAGCAACAATAAAGGAGATATAAGGCAAAAACTCAAAATCAGCTATTTTATGACCCCAGTTTGACCCATAAGGGGGGGCCGGGGGGTAAAACTGACCAGCTATTTAGACTCTCCACATATGCTTTCCCAATACCTCTTAATATATTCTGAAGCTATAAAAGCAACAATAAAGGAGATATAAGGCAAAAACTCAAAATCAGCTATTTTATGACCCCAGTTTGACCCATAAGGGGGGGCCGGGTGGTAAAACTGACCAGCTATTTAGACTCTCCACATATGCTTTCGCAATACCTCTTAATATATTCTGAAGCTATAAAAGCAACAATAAAGGAGATATAAGGCAAAAACTCAAAATCAGCTATTTTATGACCCCAGTTTGACCCATAGGGGGGGTCGGGGGGTAAAACTGACCGGCTATTTAGACTCTCCATATATGCTTTCCCAATACCTCTTAATACATTCTGAAGCTATAAAAGCAACAATAAAGGAGATATAAGGCAAAAACTCAAAATCAGCTATTTTATGACCCCAGTTTGACCCATAAGCGGGGGCTGTGGGGTAAAACTGACCGGCTATTTAGACTCTCCACATATGGTTTCTATTACCTCCCAGTACATTTTATAGCTCTAAATGAATACTTAAGAAGATAATAGGGGGGTTGGCCTAAATTTAAGGCTTTCAGATTGGAAGGTGTCAGAAAATCACTCATAAATTTGCAAATTTAATAAGTAAATTAAATTTTTATAAGTTAATACCCTATCCAATGGACAATTGCTTTACCGGTCGGCGCGACCGGTCCCGCCAGAAAAAGACGTCCTGTATATACTACCGGCAGGACCGGTCACAGAGTGTGCATTCACCAGGTGGCGCATCCTACTTCATTTCCTGTTTACCTATTGACGTCATAGCATCTTTTTCGTGTCTAATCCTAGTAAGACCCCTAGTAAGCTGATAGCGGGGCCGGTTGGGTGGGCCTTGCCTGTCCATTGGATAGGGTATTAACTTATAAAAATTTAATTTACTGATTAAATTTGCAATTTTATTGCGTTAATACATCCTATCCAATGGACAATTGCTGAATAACTACTGCTTAGTCGGCGGGTAAGCAGCTAGGGACTTCTGTGAACTCATAACAAAAACAAAATAGTACAGGCCCATTTGACCTAGGGTCAGAGAACCCTGACCGGTCAAGGTCGGCCACCAACTCACCGGTTAACCGGGAGTCTACCGACGTTGCCCCCCCCTTTTTTCCTTCCCTTCCAGAGTAGGTTTGAGAAGGGAAAAATAGAGAGAGAGAGGGGCTGAGTTCAGTCCCAGAAGAAATAAAGTTCCCAAGGGAAGCAAGTCACAGTTTTTATGTTTTTTGTTTTTTTTTGAAAATATATATACATTCAACATATTTACACTATGTACATATCTAACATATTTACAATATGTACATATCTACATATATACAAACATCCCCTCAATTCTGGGCCTGGTGGTGCACCTGCTGGGCAGCCACTACAGGTCCCAGGTGGAAAAGCTCCGAGTCAGTCGGGGCAACATCCTTCAAATAGAATTGGGTGAAGGTGTTGTGAGATTTCCAGTGGCAGGCTGACAAGATCTGATCTAAGGAAATCCCTGATTGGAAAGCCTTAGAGGCAGCAAAGGCCCTAACATCATGGGCTTTAACCTGATGTAAGGTGAGGGCCTCCTGATCAGAGAGCTCATAAAACAGAACCACAGTCTGTTTGATCCATGAGGAGATGGTGGCAGGTGAGATGTCTTTATCAAACCCCTTCTTGAAGGAGACAAAGACTAACTCCTTATTCTGCCTGAGGTCTGCAGTCCTGTCCAAGTAGTAGCGCAGGGCTCTAACTGGACATAGGGACCTGTCACCCTTGAGTGACCTATCCAGAGATGGTGCCAGGGCTGGGATGACCACTGGAGCCACACTATCTGGACCTTCCTTAGCCAGCTGGTTCTTGGATAGAAAGCTGGGTGAGGGGTACAAAGACACCTTAGACCAGTCTGACTGGTGTCTGATGTTCTTATGTAACCAAGCATGGATCTCACTCCTGCGTTTACCTGAACCCAAAGCCAGCAAGAAAACAGTCTTGAAAGGAGGCCTCTTTTAGGGGTTCAAAGGGAGCCTTTGTGAGCTGATGTAAAACCAGTGAAAGGTTCCAGGAGGGAATGCCCCTCCTGCCCTTAGGTCTGTCTCTATGGAAACTATCCAGGAGACGAGTGAGATTCTCATCTTTGCTGACATTAATGGTGGAATTGCCCAGTTTGTCAGCAATGGCTGATCTGTAGCCCTCAATAGTGCCTGGTTGTAACTTCTTGTCCTGAAACAAGTGCAGGAGGAAGTCAGCAATGGCTTTCAGAGGTGGTGCCCTGAAGTCCACCTGATTACTGAGGCACCACTTTGTAAAAATGGTCCACTTTGCCTCATAGACAGATCTGGTTGATCTTCTTTGAGGAGCCTCAATTCGTGCTGCCACTGCCTCAGAGAAGCCTTGCTCCTTGATTGCTGAGGCTCTAGGAGCCAGGCATGTAGGTTCAGATTCGACAGGTTCCTGTGAAGGACCTGGTTGAATGGCTGAGACACTAGGTTGGGTATGCTGGGCAGACACAGTGGGATCTGGCTTGACATTGCTACCAGGTCCCAAAACCAGGGCATGTTGGGCCACCCTGGAGCAATCAGAATTATTCTGTTGCAGGGGTAGTCCTGGAGCTTCTCCACCACTTTGCCCAAGATGGCTGCCGGTGGGAGGGCGTATGGGTCCAGGTCCTCCCAGGAGAGGCTGAGTGCATCCACTGCCCAAGCCTGGGGGTCTGGAACCGGTGATACAAACTGTGGTAGTTTGTTGTTGAACCTGGTGGCAAACAGGTCCACTTGTGGCTGATGCCACCTTGAGCATACAGCTTGGAACACTTCTGGATGAAGTGACCACTCTGTTTGAATGGTCTGGCCAAGCCTGGATAGCTTGTCTGCGATCTCGTTCAGCCGGCCGGGGATGTGACGTGCCCTGAGGGTTACTTGCTGCCTGGTGCACCAGGACAGTATTCTCCACAGTAGGGCACACAGAGAGCCCGATCTCATCCCCCCCTCTTTGTTGATATAGGCAACCACTGTTGTGTTGTCTGTAGCTACCAACACTGTCTTGTTGAAGACTAGGGTTCGAAACTCTTTTAGAGCTAGAAATACTGCTTTCAGCTCCAAGTGGTTTATGTGTAACTTGCTCTCTGGTAGGGACCACTGTCCCCTTGCAGTGTGCTCATCTAAGTGAGCGCCCCACCCTTCTTTTGATGCGTCTGTAAAGATTTGCAGAGCATGTTTTAGAGGGTGTAATGGTTGACCTATAAGCACATTGCTTTCCTCCAGCCACCACCCTAGATGGGGGTGGAGGGATTTGGGGACCGGGATCACCTTTTCCAGTGACTCTGGGACCCTCCAGTTGTTTTTCAATACAGGGTCTCATGTGTAGTCGCCCTAAGTGGACTTGCTTTTCTGTTGCTGTGAGTAGACCTATGAGGGACATGAATTTCCGGACCGGGCATACCGGATCCGACATTATTGATCTGATCTTGTCTGTCAAGGTCTGCCAACGTTCTTCTGTTGGTCTGCCCTTGCCCTCTTTCAGCGCGAACTGGTAACCTACGAAGTTGAAGACCTGTTTGGGAACCAGCTCTGACTTTTCCTTGTTCACCAGCCAGCCTAATTCCTGACAAAGTGTGACTAGGGTTTGAGTATGCTGGAGACAGGTGTGGTGGGTAGAGGTTCTCACCAGCCAGTCGTCTAGGTACTGGTGGATCCTTATACCCTTCTGAAGTGCCATGAGTTTGACTTCTTTGGCCACCACTGTGGACTCCATGGGAGCTGTGGAAAGGCCAAAGGGGAGGGCTTTGAACTGGTAGGACCGACCCTGGAGGTGAAAGCGCATGTACTTCCTGGACTGACTGTGAATGGGTATATGGAAGTATGCATCTTTGAAATCTATGGATGTGACCCACTCCCCTACTTGGAGGGAGGTTCTTATTGTCTCTGGGGTTTCCATCTTGAACGTCCTTGTGTTTAAAAAGGTGTTCAAGGTGCTCAGGTCTAGGATCGGTCTCCACCGGTCGTTCGGTTTGGGTACCAAAAATAGCTGGTTGTAAAACCCCAGTGAGTTTTGATTTTCCACCGGTTCAACTGCATTCTTGTTTATCAGCTGAGACAGTGTCTCTAAAAGGAAGGACTGTTTGGTAGGATTGTGGTAGTTGCTTATTACAGTCGGTGACCTTGTCAAGTGGGGTCTGAACCGGAAGGGGAGCATGTAACCCTCCCTCAGAATGTTTACCACTTTTGGACTTGAACCCAGGGCTTCCCAACACTGGTTTAACCTCGCCCCAACAGGAGGATCTTAAACAGCATGTTGGGCATTGGTGACAAGATTTACAGAAGGCAAGTGACCTACACAAAAAACATCTTTCACATATTTTATTTTTGTGTACAAGTGACATACATTGGGATTTACGCCTTTCCTTTGCGGCAACCCGGTGACAATATGAGCATTTGCAACATGAGAGTCTACATTTAAAGTCACTGGTGGTGGGTTCAAACCCTCCATCTTGTCGGATACAATTACAGAGTCCTTCAATCCGACCACATTTGAGACACAATAATTGTCATTTATGCTTCTTAAACCCTTTGGCCGGCTTTTGGTTGAAGTTTGAGGCTTTACCTCCACCTTGCTGACCAGTCTGCCGGTCTCTGATTTGTTTTCCGGACCGGGCATACCGGATCCGACATTATTGATCTGATCTTGTCTGTCAAGGTCTGCCAACGTTCTTCTGTTGGTCTGCCCTTGCCCTCTTTCAGCGCGAACTGGTAACCTACGAAGTTGAAGACCTGTTTGGGAACCAGCTCTGACTTTTCCTTGTTCACCAGCCAGCCTAATTCCTGACAAAGTGTGACTAGGGTTTGAGTATGCTGGAGACAGGTGTGGTGGGTAGAGGTTCTCACCAGCCAGTCATCTAGGTACTGGTGGATCCTTATACCCTTCTGAAGTGCCATGAGTTTGACTTCTTTGGCCACCACTGTGGACTCCATGGGAGCTGTGGAAAGGCCAAAGGGGAGGGCTTTGAACTGGTAGGACCGACCCTGGAGGTGAAAGCGCATGTACTTCCTGGACTGACTGTGAATGGGTATATGGAAGTATGCATCTTTGAAATCTATGGATGTGACCCACTCCCCTACTTGGAGGGAGGTTCTTATTGTCTCTGGGGTTTCCATCTTGAACGTCCTTGTGTTTAAAAAGGTGTTCAAGGTGCTCAGGTCTAGGATCGGTCTCCACCGGTCGTTCGGTTTGGGTACCAAAAATAGCCGGTTGTAAAACCCCAGTGAGTTTTGATTTTCCACCGGTTCAACTGCATTCTTGTTTATCAGCTGAGACAGTGTCTCTAAAAGGAAGGACTGTTTGGTAGGATTGTGGTAGTTGCTTATTACAGTCGGTGACCTTGTCAAGTGGGGTCTGAACCGGAAGGGGAGCATGTAACCCTCCCTCAGAATGTTTACCACTTTTGGACTTGAACCCAGGGCTTCCCATTTCTCCCAACACTGGTTTAACCTCGCCCCAACAGGAGGATCTTAAACAGCATGTTGGGCATTGGTGACAAGATTTACAGAAGGCAAGTGACCTACACAAAAAACATCTTTCACATATTTTATTTTTGTGTACAAGTGACATACATTGGGATTTACGCCTTTCCTTTGCGGCAACCCGGTGACAATATGAGCATTTGCAACATGAGAGTCTACATTTAAAGTCACTGGTGGTGGGTTCAAACCCTCCATCTTGTCGGATACAATTACAGAGTCCTTCAATCCGACCACATTTGAGACACAATAATTGTCATTTATGCTTCTTAAACCCTTTGGCCGGCTTTTGGTTGAAGTTTGAGGCTTTACCTCCACCTTGCTGACCAGTCTGCCAGTCTCTGATTTGTTTCCAAGCCGGTGTAGTGGGCTTCCGGTCCGGCTGGTGTGAAGGGGAACGTACGGCGTGTTACCCATAGAACGCCTCTCCTCACTACGTGAAATCTCATCTTCTGCCTTGACCAGTAAGCTGTCTGGGAATAATGAGAGTAGATGTACTGGAGAAATGCGTAATGCAGTAAAGGTATCAGGTTTCACTCCACCACGTATAAACTCGAGATAGCTATCCCGACGTGCCAGAGTGAGGTTAGCCATGCTGATGAACACTCCCTCTGAGAGATCCTGCATGGTGCGCTGCATAGCTTGGGAAATTGACCTGTTTAAGGTCACCAGATATTCCAGCTCTTCAACAGCCTGCTGCGTTCTTTCAGCACTCTTGCCCTTTGATGAATCTGACCGGAGAGACTTCAGCTGGGTAACCATTGAATCCTGCACTTTAGTAAGGCATCTAGATAAACCAGCAGCATGATTACACATCACGGATTGCTCCCCGAACGCCTTCTCCCACCTTCTAAGGGTATCCTGGCTGAACGTACGGGAAGCTGGAGCAGAAGGTAAACTTCGTCTTGCAACCCTAGAGAACACACTGTTCAGCTTTGCCGGCTCCGGAGACCAGTGTGATACAGCCTGGGTAGACGCGTCTCCCTTCTTAATTGCTTGCATATCATACCACTTTGAAAAGCGAGGAGTCTTTACAAACTGGTCACGTAGCAGTCCACTGGTTTCAGAATTTCTAGAAGGATAACCTTCAGCAATAGTTACATTCAGTTTCTTCAGTTTTTTGCAGAGCCATTCATCAACCGGCAATTTAACTGACACTTTACCGGTAGTCTTCACTCTGGGGTTATCATTAGTGATCTCAACGGGTATCCGGATATCCGGGTACCCGAACTCTGAATATTTACCCGAATCCGAAATCACATACCCGAGTACCCGAATCTAAGCTTTATTTCTGTCAATATCGCCCACGTTGGCTGACCGAGTACAGACGTATCTGGACTTAATTAATTCACTTAAAAATGAAACTACTCAATTAAAATGCACAGAAATATTGTTTTCTCACCCGTATACACCATTTATAGTATTTTATTTGTCTTTTATTTTGGTTGTTTATACATTGTTAAATGCCGATACCCTTTGAAAATCGTCAGTATATTAACACAGTTACATAATTCCGAGTACATAAAACGTTGTATATATTACCTATATGACATGTACACCTTAAATAAATAAAAGTACGATATTTTCAAACAGTAGTTCTTAATTTAGAATCAATAAAGTTCACTTACCTGCCTGAAGAAAAAAATAAAGTTTCAATTCCGAAACTACATTCGAGCAACAGTGAATGCTTTACTGATAGGTCATGTGACTCCACTTTTATGAACAACCGTGTTTTGAATGTACAGAAATCTTTTCTTGGTTAACATTTCTTCTGTGTCGTACTGTTTTGAATGCAAAAAGGGTGGCTGACGGGAAATAAAGCAAATGGTTGGATCCCATGATTTGTGTAAGTTTTCAGTTTGTAAATGTTGAGATTTTTGTAGAATCACCTATTATCGTCCATCGGCGCGAGTACCCGGGTACCCGCCCCCTGAAATCAATACCTACCCGGTGACACCAAAAAGGGTATTTTGAGAACACTAGTTATAATCCATAGAAGCAGCTGAGTTGTCATAATCCGGGATGTGATGCCAGTTCATGAAACTTCTCACCCCTCTAATAGTTTCCCTGTAATTGGCATCTTCAGAGAGGTCCTGATCTGTAGCTGTGTCCGGTAAATCACCCTGGCAGTGAATACTAGCCGGTGATGCCGGTTCCCCATCCAACTCAGCCTCACTATCATATTCCCTAGCAACCTCAGAGTTCTGGCCATTGGGAGGCGACAGGTTATGCAGCGTAGTTTCAGCACCGGCAGGCAGAACCTCAGGACCCGCACCAGGAGCCTGTGCAGGCTGGGTGGCCATCCCTGCACCGGGAACCGGTAAAGGTTGGGTGGCTAACACTTCAGAGGTACCGGGGCCCTGAACAGGGTGGGTAGCACTCTCAACTTCAGCTCTCCCAGCTTCTGTACCGGGAACCCCCAGCAGAGGTTGGGTAGCTGTCAACTGCGTAGCAACGTCACCAGTGCCCTCAGAAGACATAACACTAGAAGAAGCACCCGGATCAAAGAAAGGGCGTTCTCTGGGCACCACAGAGGCAGAGGTCACAGGTCTCACCGGAACAGCAAATGATTGGTTTACCAGCATAGCTTCTAGACGTGAAAATCTCTCACTCCACTTGTCATAAAGGGACTTGAGGTCGTCTGAAGTAGGTTTGCTGCTATGTTTCCGTTTACTAGACCTTGGGGAGCCATCAGAACGCTTCTTCTTCTTTGGAGTAGAGTCAACAGAGGGAGACTTGTCACAGCTAACCCGTCCCAACAGTGTAACTTCTGAAGGGTCCACTAGAGTGGGGGTCGTGCTTGCATTACCTTCAGTCTTCTTCTGCTCAGAGCGTTCTTTCCTTTCCTTGTAGGTCGGAGTTGCTAACTGGTGGATCTGCGCAAGTGTAAAAGACTTACAGATCTGGCAATCCAGCTTCTTGACACAGGGGTCGTCTCCCACCCCCTTGTCACGACAACGCGCGCATTTCTTATGGTTGTCGAAAAGGGCCATAACGTGCCCGCAAGAACCTCGCTTCTGTCCAGGAGACGACATAATGATCAGTAAGGTAGTAGAATTACTCCGTACTAATAAAAAAAACGAAACTTGGAAGAGTTCGTTGTAAAACTTCAAAAACGTATCTCTGAAGAAATTCTTCTGCACACTCTTTCGCGCCAACGAAAAAGATGCTATGACGTCAAGAGGTAAACAGGAAATGAAGTACGATGCGCCACCTGGCGAATGCACTCTGTGACCGGTCCTGCCGGTAGTATATACAGGACGTCTTTTTCTGCCGTTTGGCGGGACCGGTCGCACCGACCGGTAAAGCAATTGTCCATTGGATAGGATGTATTAACGCAATAAAAGAGACATTTTTCAAGGGATTGCTCCCAAAATCTAATTAGCTTGCGTTTTCGATAGCATGAACAGGTGTGTCAAATTATAAGGCTGTGTAGCAAGTAGTTTTTCCTGAACTGCGATGACGGGGGGTGTACTTCAAAAAATTGTTTTTGATCATGTGACCTTCATAAAGGACAAAGGTCAAATTTAAGCATGCAGAAAAATTTTCCCACGGCTAAGGTATATAACTGCCAAATATGGTTTGATACCTTCTAATAATAAGGGAGATATTCAAGGGAGACCATAATGCGGCGGCGGCGGCGCCGGCAAGGAAACTGAGGCGAAAACAAATAAGCGCCGCTTCAGGGATGCTTAATAATCAGTTGCAGCAATCCATATATCTTTGTCAACAGAGAAACATATCTCAAACATGGCAGGTGAACACACTTTGGCAGAGCCAAAGCTAAAGGTCACACCATGACGAACACCTACACCCCCTAACAGGGTACAAAATTAGTGCCAAATACCTGTGAGCCAAAATGATTAAAACCCTGCCAGTCTGCCAAGTTCTGCAAGCTGTTTTAATACATACATCTTGCACAGTCGAATTATGGTTGGGATGTTTTGAATATTGTCCAAACATACCAAAGTGACCTCGCACATTTGTTAAGATTTAAAACCTCTCCCATCTTTATATATGTTCTGCATGGTCGAATTATGGTTTGAATATTTTGAATATTACCCATACATTCAGATGTGGAAATACAATGTCCCTACCAAGTATCAACTTCATATACCTTACGGTTTTGAGATATAGCCCAGACAAGATTTTATAGGTCAAGGTCACTACAGCAAGGTCAAAGGTCAAATCAAGGTCACACTATGGTGCTGCACACCTACAACCAGTGTCCATACCAAGTATCACCTTCCTACACCTTACGGTTTCGGAGATATAGCCCGGACAAGATTTTGTAGGTCAAGGTCGTCACTACGGCAAAGTCAAAGATCAAATAAAGGTCACACCATGATGTTCAACACCTACATCCTCTAACAAATGTCTCTACTAAGTATCAACTTCCTACACCTTACGGTTTCCAAGATATAGCCCGGACAAGATTTTATACGTCAAGGTCACTACATTAAGGTCATCAGTCAAATCAAGGTCACACCATGACGCTGCAGACCTACACCCCCTAACCAATGTCCCTACCATACATCAACTTCCTACACCTTACGGTTTCCGAGACATAGCCCGGACAAGATTTTGTAGGTCAAGGTCACTACGGCAAGGTCATCGGTCAAATCAAGGTCACACCATAATGTGGCACACCTACACCCCCTAACCAATGTCCCTAACAAGTATCAACTTCCTACACCTTACAGTTTCCGAGATATAGCCCGGACAAGATTTTCAAACTCAAGGTCACTGCAGCAAGGTCAAAGGTCAAATCAAGGTCACACTATGATGTTGCACACCTACACCGCCTAACTAAAGTCCCTACCACGCATCAACTTCCTACACCTTACAGTTTCTGAGATACAGCCCGGACAAACTTTTTCCCACCCATCTGGACACCATGGCTGAAAATAATACCCCCATAGCCCTTAAGGGCTGTAACCTGCGGGGTAAAAAACTTTAAACGTTTGACCATCTATTCATTATATACAATTACACCCACCAGGCCAAGACTATGAGCACAGCTAAGAAATATTGTAAAACAGATGAAACCTGGTAATACAAAAGGCTCTAAAGCACTTTAATAACCAATTTCTTTATACAAAGAAAAGAAAAATACTAATTTAAAACAACTTACCCAGAAGAAAGAGTTCTGATAATAGACATCAAACGGTCAGACTAGAAATAAATAAAACAAATGTCATTTTTGTGATATAAAAAGACACCATTTATGAGTAAGCCAAAAACCACATAATTTAGGACCATCGTCAGTACCTGTATAATAACTGTCTTCACCATAGTCAAAACACCATACCCTCACCAGTACTTGACCAAGAGCAGCCTAAAGTGAAGGTTAAAGGAGAGCCCAAGTTCACTACCTCCACCAAGGAGGCTGTCTTTGGTGGTAAGCGTTTGTAGATTTGTTTTTGTTTGTAAAATAATGCAAAAAATATGGATGAATTTTAATGAAATTTTTGAAAAGAAATGTTGATAATGGCACAGGGAACAGATGAAACTACACAATCATCCAATGTATTTCTTTAATATATATACTAGTATATTACAAACTACAACAATTTACCTTCAAAAATGCATAAATATCACATTTTAGTTTACGTTAGACAACCACAAAAATCTATTTTTACCCAAATTTAAACAAGATAGAGGATATTAATGGGTGCTATATCATTGGAATGGTATTTCTATGGTACTTCTGCTCATTTATATTATATTGAAATTCAACCTGAAATCAAAAAGAAACAAAAATATTGTTTGGTTTTACAACTACATTGCACTTACTTCTGAAGTATACATCACTTTATGCAATACATTGTAGATACACAGACAAATTTTATTTTATAATTGTCAGAAACTACAATTGTATGCCTTCAAAATGGTACAGATATCTAGTACTTACTTAGCTACATATGTTTATTGTTTAATATGTGTTATTGTTTTAAAATCAAAAGTTCAACAAAGTTTAATAATTTACCTTCAAAATGTTATTACATAATACAACCTAGTACAAGAATTTTCACCCCCAATCCCTGCAAGATGCAGAGTGTCAACAAGCACTAATTTTTTCTGCCTTATCTATGAATGGATTTTAATACAATAAATATAAGCCGAATGTTCAAATTCCTTTGTACGATATATATTATCTGTGGATAAAGAACAATATTCATATCTTGTTGTTGGCCAACTTTTATTTCCAAAAACAACACACTTCTACAGGTTGAATGTTAAAAATTAACCTTCTATTTCCTGTCTTTTTTCTTTATTTCTACATTGAGGGCATCTTAAAAGTGGCAACTATTTTGAGGTAACTCTTCATATTTAAAATGTTAGAACAAAACAGAAAATATTTTAGTGAGCCATTACACTTTACAAAGCTAAAGGTTTTTAAAAATAAAAAAAACATATCAGTTTTTTGCTGTAGTGATAAGTTTAATCATTTTCAAAACATTTTAATGGTTCACTACACATTCTAATACAGAAAACCTAAAACAGTTTGACTTGTTTTCACTTTTATATGTTAGAAGTGAGATAAAATATTATAAAAATCTGTGATAACACGGATTCATTAATATGGAATTTGAATGAGGTCATGAGGTTATTACCTCCACCAAAGTGGTATTATTTTCATCACTGTCTACTATATTGTTAGCAATACAACTGAAAGCTTCATGAAAAAAATTCAGAAGATGGGTCTTGGTCCAGCTCAGATACCATTAAATTTTGAAAGTGATCTGGATCACTGTCTGTATACAAGAAACAAGCAATCAGTGCCCATGAATGGGCTCTGTGTCAGCTGACTGTGTGTGTTGAGTTTCAGAGTAGAAGAAAATGAAGAAAAGGACACAAAATTGTGCCCTGCAAACGGTATTCAGAAGGATCAACTTAATTGTTAATCAGTAAAATGTAGGTGGAAAACATATTTAAACAAATACTGTAAATGCAATAGATTTCAAGTTACAACTAATTTCCTCAACAGTAAGAATCTTAAAGTACATTTGCTCAGCTATGCCATGAGCTACAGGTCCGAGATTTTACTATGTTATAGCTGACCCAAAAGAAGGTGAATAACTTATTAAAAGAAAATTCTCTAAATGCAATAACTTTCAAGTTACAATTGATTTACTCAACAGTGAAAACCTGAAAGTAGCTATTGCTCAGCTTTTTTACTATGTTTTAGCTGACCCAAAAGTAACTGAATAACATATATATACAAAATGCTCTAAATGCAAAAGTTTTGAAGTTACGACTCATTTACTAAACAGTGAGAAACTGAAAGTAGCTATTGCTCAGCTATGCAATGAGCTACAGGCCTACAATGTCACTATGTTATAGCTGACCCACACCTATGTGAATAACATATTAAAACAAAATTCTCTAAATGCAATAGTTTTCAAGTTACAGCTCATTTACTCAACATTGAGAACCTCAGAAGAGCTATTTCTCAGCTATGTAATGAGCTACAGGTCTGAAATTTTTCTGTGTTATAGCTGCCCAAAACTTAGAAGAATAACATATTTAAACAAAATACTCTAAATGTAATATTTTTCAAGTTACAACTGATTTACTCAATAGCTATATAATTCTGAAAATAGCTATTGCTCGGCTCTGCAATGAGCTACAGGTCTGCATGTTCACTATCTTATGGCTGACAGAAATTAAGTGAATAACATATTCAAACAAAAGACTCTAAATGCAACAGGTCTGCAATTTCACCATATTATAGCTGTTTCAAAAGTATATGAATAACATATTGAAACAAAATTCTCTAAATGCAACACTTTTCAAGTTACAAGCAATTTACTCAACAGTGATAACATGAAAGTAGCTATTACTCAGCTATGCCATGAGCTACAGGTCTACAATGTTACTATGTTATAGCTGACTATAAAGTTGCTGAATAACATATTTATACAAATTTCTGTAAATGCAATAGTTTTCAAGTTATAACTAATTTACTCAAAACTGATAACCTCAAAATAGCTATTGCTCAGCTATGATATAAGCTACAGGTCTACAAATTTACAATGTTATAGCTGATCCAAAAGTAGGTGAATAACATATTTAAAGAATACACTCTAAATATAATAGTTTTCAAGTTCTAACTGATTTACTAAACAGTGATAACCTCAAAGTAGCTATTACTCAGCTATGCAATAAGCTACAGGTCTGAAATTTTACTATGTTATAGCTGACCCAAAAGTAGCTGAATAACATATTTATACGAAATTCTCTAAATGCAATAGTTTTCAAGTTACAAGTGATTTTACTCATTATGGAAGTTACTTAAAAGCAGGGCGTCAAGTTACAAGTGGGTCTCAGAAAATAGGAATTTCGGGAGTCAAAAAATAGGAATAAAATAGGAATATTGCTGAAAAAATATAGTGAAAATAGGAATCTTTTTTAACAAGATAGTCTCCTAACACCCCTATAGCCATCATGATGCACCACATTTCCCTTTATTTTGCACTTATCTTAGAACAATGGAAAAAATATAGTCAAAATAATACACGTGTATCTCAAGTAAGCATCATACTTATTGAATTACATCCAAAAAGCTTATAAATACACATTCTATAGAACTACATATGTACATGTAACTCAGTTCAAAACTAGACCAAGGACCCACAGATGCAAGATGTATCCACCGGAAAAGGCCAACTAACATAGTTTAGAAGAAAAACTGCATTTTTCAATAATAAATTGAAAGCACTTTTAAGTTTGGCTACCCTCATTTGATCTTGAAGCAGGGGCCCAAGGTCAAATGTGACCACATCGGAAGACTCACAGCCCATGATTTCCTATAGGTTGGTTTACCATCCCAAACCTCTAGGGCCAATAATAAGCAAATTATAAGCACTTTTAAGTTTGCCTAACCTTGTTTGACCTTGAAGAGGCAGCCCAAGGTCAAATCCGACCACAGCAGAAGATTCGCAGCCCATGATTTCCTATAGGTTGGTTTGACATTCCAAACCTCTAGGACCAATAATAAGGGAGATATAAGCACTTTTCATAACTGAAAAGAAACGCCCGTGATGGCCATCGTTTTTCAAAATGAGGAAAAAAATATTTTTAATCAAGATTTTGTAATGATGAACATATCCAGCGAATTTGAGATTTCTACCTAGAATTCCCTTTGTTCTAGAGGCCTGGAGGGCCAACAAAACTCCTTGCTGAAAGTCGAAAAACGCCCGTGGCAGCCATCTTGTTCTTCAAAATGAGGCCAAAAATATATTCCCAGCCAAGATTTTATGGTTATGAATATAACCTGAAAATTTAAGAAATCTACCTACAATACCCTGGCCTCTAGAGGGGTAACAAGAAAATCTCTACACACTGCTCTCTGGTGGATACAATCGTAACTAGATTGATGCCAACATATCCCCAGACAGGTCATTTCTCATGCCAAAGGCATTCAGTGGGTATTTTTGCAGCACTCATTTTGTGAAATTCACAATTATAATAAACCATTTTTCATTTTTCAATGATGCTGTAAAATTTATACTTCATTATGATTTGAGAAAATTAGTCATTTTCCATGTGATCAACAACATTTAGTGACTTAAAATACATTATCATCACCAAAAATAGGAAAAAATAGGAATTTTCCTGGAAAATAGGAATAAATAGGAATTTGTTAAAAAATAGGAAATAATAGGAACTTGACGCCCTGTAAAAGTAAAAAAGTACCTATTACTCACTTAGCTATTGGGATGACTTCCAAGTAACTCACCATGTTATAGCTATGGAAAAAGTAGCTGAATAACATATTAACAAAATGCTCTAAATGCAATACTTTTCAAGTTATAATTGATTTAGTGCATGATTTCAGGAGTTTTAATGTAATAATAATTATTTAAAAATTTTTTTTTAAAAATTAAGAAAGACCCAGGCCTGATACACAAAGGAATCTACTTTAGGCCTAGTACATATGTGCAAGATATGAGAGAAATCCCTGCAATAGTCAATGAGAAAATTGTGATAAAGTGTTCAAATTTTCAAACTTTGGGTGGGGGTACCTCACTTGTAATGGCTCTGGGGAACAGACGAACAAACAGATCTGCATAATTTGAAGAATTTTTCATCCTCAATAGATAAAGTATCTTTTAAAAAAAACAGCAGGTCTCTGGGCCTTGTAGTTTTGGAGAAGTCACTCACACGAACACGTACGCGTACGTACATGCCGCAGAGTGACAACATAATGTCAGCTAACTGAAAAGTCAGCTGACATAGAAAAGAATCCGGATTTTCCCATTTAATTATTAATTATTAATTGTGCCTGCCTTGCCGGAGGTTTGCAGCCTGAGTACTCATGTATGAGTCTTAAATTAAATAGAGGTATTTTAAATACTACAGCAAAAAAATAAATCACAAGCACATGTAAGAGGGATTAAAAACACCATCAGACTCTACCCCACAGCCTGAGGAAATAGCATTTAACAAAATGGGATACAAGGGAAGTGGAAGAATATAAATGTTAGGAGACATTCAAATAGACAGTGTTAGTTATTTAAGGATACAAGAGAAAATAACACTTAAGAGAGAGAAAAAATGTACATGAAGGCAAAATATCAAAGCAAGTCAATACAATAGCAAGATCACAGCATTAACTAACAAAAATAGCATCAGAGATGCCCGTACCCCACAGCCTAGGGAAATATTTTCAACACCATGAGATATAGAAGTACTGTACCAGTACAAACTTCAGGATATTTTCAGAGCACTGTCAGTTATATAAAGGTCTTAAAAATAGACAGTGTTAGTTATTTAAGGATACAAGAGCACTGTCAGTTATATAAAGGTCTTAAAAATAGACAGTGTTAGTTATTTAAGGATACAAGAGAAAATAACTCCGACCACACCAAAAGATTCCCAGCCCATGATTTTCTATAGGTTGGTTTTCCATTCCAAACCTCTAGGACCAATAATAAGTGAGTTATAAGCACTTTTTAGTTTGGGTATCCTCGTTTGACCTTGAAGGAGGGTCAAAGGTCAAATCTGTCCAAACCAACAGATTCCCACCCCATGATTTCCTATATGTCTGTTTACCATCCCAAACCTCTAGGACCAATAATAAGCGAGTTATAAGCACTTTAAAGTTTGGCTATCCTTGTTTGACCTTGAAGGAGGGGTCCAAGGTCAAATCCGACCACACCAAAAGATTCACAGCCCATGATTTCCTACAATTTGGTTTACCATCCCAAACCTCTAGGACCAATAATAAGGGAGATATAAGCACTTTTCATGACTAAGAAACACCTGTGGCGGCCATCTTGTTTTTCAAAATGAGGCCAAAAACATTCCCAGTCAAGATTTTATAATGAGGAACATATCCTGCGAATTTGAGATCTCTACCTATAATACCCTTTGCTCTAGAGGGCCAACAAAAGTCCTTGTTTAAAGTCGAATAAACGTCCCTGGCGGCCATCTTGTTTTTCAAAATGAGGCCAAAAATATTCCCAGGCAACACTTTATGGTTATTAATATATCCTGCAAACTTGAGAAGTGGTAATGGTGAAATCTCTCTACACACTGCGGCTATCCAGTGGATACAATGATTTACTCAACAGTGAGAACCTGAAAGTAGCTATTGCTCAGCTATGCCATGACATACAGTTCTGCAATTTCACTATGTTATAGCTGACCAAAAATTACGTGAATAACATATTTAAACAAAATACTCTAAATGCAATAGTTTTCAAGTTACAACTGATTTACTCAATAGTGATAACCTCAAAGTAGCTATTACTCAGCTATGCAATGAGCTACATGTCTGAATTTTTACTATGTTATAGCTGACCCAAAAGTAGGTGAACAACATATTTAAGCAAAATACTGTAAATGCAATAGTTTTCAAGTTACACCTGATTTACTCAATAGTGAGAACCTGAAAATAGCTATTGCTCAGCTATGCCATGAGTTATAGGTCTGTAATTTCACTATGTTATAGCTGACCCAAAAGTAGGAGAACAACATATTTTAACAAAATACTCCAAATGCAATATTTTTCAAGTTACAACTGATTTACTCAACAGTCAGTACCTGAAAATAGCTATTGCTCAGTTGTGCCATGAGCTACAGGTCTGTAATTTCACTATGTTATAGCTGACCCAAAGGTAGCTGAATAACATATTTACACAAATTTCTGTAAATGCAATAGTTTTCCAATTATAACTGATTTACTCAACAGTGAGAACTTCAAAGTAGCTATTACTCAGCTATGCAATGAGCCACAGGTCTGGAACTTCACTATGTTATAGCTGACCCCAAAATAGGTGAATAACATATTGAAACAAAATACTCTAAATGCAATAGTTTTCAAGTTATAAGTGATTTACTCAACAGTGATAACCTAAAAGTAGCTATTACTCAGCTATGCCATGAGCTACAGGTCTGAAATTTTACTATGTTATAGCTGACCCAAAAGTAGCTGAATAACATATTTATACGAAATTCTCTAAATGCAATAGTTTTCAAGTTACAAGTGATTTTACTCATGATGGAAGTTCCTGAAAAGCCCAAAAGTAGCTATTACTAACTTAGCTATTGAGACAGACACCGAAGTTACTCACCATGTTGTAGCTCTGAAAAAAGTAGCTGAATAACATATTTTAACAAAATGCTCTAAATGCAACACTTTTCAAGTTATAAGTGATTTAGTGCATGATTTCATGAATTTTAATGCATTAAAAATTATTAAAAAAATTTATTAAAAAAAATAAGACAGATCCAGGTCTCACACTCACACAAGAGAATCTACCTCTGGCCTAGTACATATATGCAAGATATGAGAGAAATCCCTGCAATAGTCACTGAGAAAATTGTGATAAAGTGTTGAAATTTTCACACTTTTGGTGGGGGTACCTCCCTTATAATGTCTCTAGCAAACAGACGAACAGACAGAATTGCATGCCTTGAACAGTTTTTCATCCTCGATAGGTAAGGTATCTTTTAAAAAAAAACAGCATGTCTCTAGGCCTTGTAGTTTTGGAGAAGTTGTTCGTAGTTGACGCCCACGCCACAGAGTGACGACATAATGTCAGCTGACTGACAAGTCAGCTGACACAAAAACTGTATCAGTTGCAGTATTAGACTGTAAGCAGAATGTGAGCTTTATTGTGTTTCGGAGAGTGGTATATTTTATGAAAGGAATATATCATTTTTGCTGTAAATTTGGGATCGTAAATTTGGGATTGTAAATTTTTCCAGGAGATATTTAATCCTAGATTTATAATGATAAAGATACACTGTAGTAAAATATAATTGGCTATAGATAGGGACATTCATATGTAGTATACCTTTGAAGCATTTTATGCCTCTGAAAATTCATTCCTCTTTAATATTTTTATAAGATAAATATGCTCAAGATAAAACAACTGTTTATGAGAAAGTGTTTTTTCCCAGTCATCTTATCTTGAAATAAGTCAAGTCTATACATTTGACCAATTTACATAGTGTATGTGAATAAGTAGCTAAATCAAGAACTCCTGCTGCTAAACAAAAGCTGTATTAATTTAAGCTTTTTTCCCCAAAAAGGAAAAGTCATATCACTGGGATTTTTTAATGCGCCTAAAATAGGGAATTTATATTATATGAACACTGATCACTGAACTGAACACTAAATACCACATTTTTTTCTTTGAAGATGCCATAACTTCAAAAACACTAGGAGGTTAGCTTTGCCAGATAACAGAAATTTTGTTTTAGGTACACATGTGGCAGGTGTGGTTTTAAAAAGTCTTAAATTAAATGAGGTGGGAGGAAAAACTATATATTTATTATGTTAAGTTGGCCAAAGTCTCTTAAATACAGGAATTTAAAATAAAAAGGTCATTAGAAGTCTTCCTTACACTTAATCAATGTGTCAAGTTGAACTGATGTCATTGAATAGTAAGTCATTTGGGAGCTGAAAACCCTCATTTTTACTTCAAGATGGCCATGACTGTGCTTGTATTGGAACTCCAAGGTGGAAAAAAAAAGAATGTCCCTCTTTTCATCTTTAAATCTTTAATAAGTGTGCAAAATTTAACTGAGGTCAGCTGAACAATGCAATAGCTGGAGATTAAAAACTCCATCATTTCACTGCAAGGTGGGCATAACTTCATTCATATTGGGACTTTAAGGTGACCATAAAAGAAGAATGTCCCTTTTTGTCATCCTTTATAAGTGCATAAAGTTAAGCTCAGATCAGTTGAACAATAAGATAGCTGGAGGCTGAAAATTTCCTTTTTTCACTGTAAAGTGACCATAACTTCATTCATATTGTGACTTTAAGGTGACCATAAACTTAGAATGTCCCTTCAATATCAATATACATTAGATATGGAAAAAGAAAGATGCCAGATGGCTTTATTTCAATTTTATGACTTTAGGGAGGGCCATAGCTCCAGTTATATTAACAGTTTAACGTCACCATAAAGTCAGGATAATCCTTTGGTAAATCTTAATATATATGCCAAGTTTGGTAGAAAAAGTCAAAAACTAAGTGAACTGGAGGGCTAAAACCAACTTTTTTTACATTAAGGTGACCTTAAGATTGCAGATACAGGGCTAAAACTTCGGCATGTGACAGATTATCAAAAAGTAGCTGAATAAGTTATTCCAACAAAATGCCGAAATCCTGTCCATTTTTGAGATACAGATCGAGTACCCATTTTTAAAAAATTACGAAAATAAAACGCCTCCCATTCAGCCATCTATGGTCCGACTGATCAGAAAATCCTTTCCGCCCAACAGATTTAGGTCTAGAATGTAGCTGATGAATTTTATAGCACAGGTGTGTGCATTTTTTTTCGAAATGCGATGACGGTGTGTTTTTTAAAAAATGCTTAAGGTTACCTTAAGTAAAGCTTAAGGTTATTCAAGGGAGACCATAACCTTGCGGCGGCGGCAGTGATCAGTCGCACTTACGTGAAAACAAATAAGCACCCCTGGCGGGCCGCTTAATTAGTAATCTAAAAGTATTAGCCCAGATATTCCCCAGAAAAGCTTTTCTTAGTCAAGGTCATTACAACAAGGTAAACAGTCAAATCAAGGTCACATCATGACATTTCACACCTACATCTCCTAACCAATGTGCCTACCAATTATCAACTTCCTATATACTTTGAAGTTTCCAAGATATTGCCTGGAAAGGATTTTAAAGCTCAAGATCACTATGGAAAGGTCAAAGGTCAAATCAAAGTCACACCATGATACTGGACACCTACACCGCCAACCAATGTCTCTACCACATATTACCTTCATACACCAGTCTCCAAGATATAGCACGGACATGATTTTCAAACTCAAGGTCACTAATGCAAGGTCAAATCAAGGTTATACACTTACACTCCCAAACCAATGTCCCTATAAGTATCAACTTCCTACATCTTACTATTTCTGATATACAGCCTGGACACGATTTTACTTGCCACCACCCACCCTTCTGCCCAGCCAGATACCATGGGTCTTTAAAGGCTGTGGGGTAAAAAAAATTCTCAGTCATATAAACTTGAGAGAGGTCAATGGTCAATCGTATCATTATGTTATCTATTATCGATGGTTGTTCATTATTGATGGAATGTACTGCTGCTGTCATTCTCTTGGATCAGTCGGCTGCATTTGACACTATTGACCATAATACGCTCCTTGATTCTCTCAGCTCCTGGTCTGATGTCAGTGGGGTAGTCCTGGATTGGTTCAAATCTTACCTCTCAGACCGTGTTCAATGCATAAAAACTGGGTCAATTTTATCCGATGCCAAAAAGTTATTGTATGGTGTGCCTCAAGGCTGTGTCCTGGGGCCAATCCTTTTTTCACTCTGTACTACTCCTCTGAGTAAAGTCATTCAAAATCATCCTGGTGTTAGTTTACATTCTATGCTGATGACACACAATTGTATGTGCATCTCACACATAAAAACGTTGTCTTGGCCCTTGACAAGCTGTCACACTGACACTGCCTAGATGATGTTAAGCGATGGCTCTCTGCAAACAAGCTAAAGTTAAATCCTGAAAAGACTAAATTCATTGTATTTGGCTCAAAGTCTCAGCATGAAAAACTTAATCACTCTTTCCCTGTCAGTATACTTGGTAATCTTATATCACCAGTAGATGCAGTTAGGAACCTTGGTGTCTGGTTTGATTCTGATTTTCTTTTCCTGCCATGTCATGAAGGTCTGCAAGGCTTGTTTTGCTCATGTCAGGTATCTTAAGCGACTCAGAGGACTTATGAAACATGAAACTGCCCTAATGGCTGCCAATGCACTGGTCGGACGTCATCTTGAATACTGTAACTCTCTGTTCAGAGGTCTCTCTACTCTGGATCTACGCAAACTGGCAGAGTTTCCAGTCAGTACTGGTTGTTACTGCACAGATGGGCAGGGCTTATTTTACTAATCACAACTTTTCCACGTGAATCCCCCTAGATAATTTCTAAGAGTCAAATAGATTTGAAATTTTATTTTAAAAATTAAAACACCATATATTTTAATTATTGATCTTTATATTGTCCCTGTCAGCATGCGCTAGTGTAGCAGCCAATATAACTAAAACAATACAACAATATTTTGATCTGTGGATGTTACAATAAACATAAACCACGCCCAAGCTCATTAATTAACATAAAATTATGTGTCTCCACTTGAGGGAATATGAAAGAATCATACTCAAAAAGTCAAAACCAACTTTAAAAGGCTAAATGTACGATTCTAAAAAAAGTAATTTTATAAAAAAAGGTTGGTTTTTGTTTCGTTGTGGCAGAAACAACTAAATCTGAAAAAAATTTGGGGAACCGGTTAAAGAAAGCACTATTATTTTAGGCTTTGTTACGGCTGTAACCTTATCAAAATAACAAAAATTGTCCATGTTTGGTGAAATATGTCACATTTTTACATTATAGTGTGCAAAAATAACGTTTTCGCACTTATTAACATCTTGCAAAAGAAATTTCCAGTTGTAAATTATGGCTCCTATATGCTCGTTGCTAATTTTTGGTCATTTCGAAGCCAAGGTAACAGTTTTTGATTCCTGCAAATGATCGCATCACTAGTTAGAGGTGAAGGATAAATGCGTCTATTTGTCTACAAAATGGGCATTCACTGTTATTTCCAGTTTACCATAAAACAGCTGATAACAGAAACATTTTATTAAAATATAAAACTATGAAACAAACATAACAAAATATACTCCAATAATTAATTGTAGTGCACATCATTGGATAATTAATGGGGTGTTCCACTGGTGCCAACCCTACAACTGACTCTACGATGCTAGGCTTGGTTACCAGAGTCGGAGATCGGGAACAAAAATCTAGAAAAATAGCATCAGAGATGCCCGTACCCCACAGCCTAGGGAAATATTTTTAACACCATGAGATATAGAAGTACTGTATCAGTACAAAGTTTAGGATACTTTCAGAGCACTGTCAGTTATATAAAGGTCCAAACAATGTTTAAATAAGAGAAAATAATGTCTAAGAGAAAGATAATGCATGTAAAGATGAAGTATTAAAACAACACAATTTAATAACAAGATGACAGCATTAATCAGTAAACTAAACATTACGACACTCTATATCTACATCTGGCATGGCCGAATTATGGTTTGGATGTTTTGAATATTACCATGCATACAGAAGTGGTAATACATTCAATGAATGCTTATGTGTGGTGTTGGAGCAAAATATTTGGCTCACTTGATGAAATTCCATCTGTTACAATGGGAAGTTATAAAAGTAAAATTCTTAATGAATATGACTTTAACAGTGCTTAATCTGCATCAAAAGACAGACCCAAGGTGCAACAATATTTTAAAGGTCAACGTCACTATGACAGGGTCAAAGGTCATCAACTTCCTACACCTCACGGTTTCCGAGATATAGCCCGGAAAAGATTTTATAGGTCAAGGTCACTATGGCAAGGTCAAATCAAGGTCACACCACGACGTTGCACACCTACACCCCCTAACCAATGTCCCTACCAAGTATCAACTTCCTACGCCTCACGGTTTCTGAGATATAGCCCGGAAAAGATTTTATAGGTCAAGGTCACTATGGCAAGGTCAAAGGTCAAATCAAGGTCACACCATGACGTTGCACACATACACCCCTAACCAATGTCCCTACCAAGTATCAACTCCTACACCTTACGGTTTCCGAGATATAGCCCGGACAAGATTTTATAGGTGAAGGTCACTACGGCAAGGTCAAATCAAGGTCAGACCATGATGCTGCATCATGTCCCTACCCAGTATCAACTTCCTACACCTTACAGTTTCCCAGATATAGCCCGGACAAGATTTTCAAACTCAAGGTCATTACGGCAAGGTCATAGGTCAAATCAAGGTCATCCCATGACGTTGCACACCTACACATCCTAACCAATGTCCCTACCACGTATCAACTTCCTACACCTTACAGTTTCTGAGATACAGCCCGGACAATTTTTTTCTCACCGCGCACCCCCCATCCGGACACAATGGGTTAAAACAATACCCTGACAGCCCTTAAGGGCTGTGGGGTAAAAAGCTAAGTCCATGAAATTGCTAAGTCGGTGGACTTAACTTTAAGTCTGGGAGGTATTGGGCTTAAATTTTGTAAAGAGGGCTTAAATGTGGCTGTTATAAACATTTCTCCATTTCAAAATTTGAAATGGCTGTAAGTAAAATATAATTATACAGAACACCTTACAGAAATAGTCTTTTGGAAGTTTATATAATATAACAAGGTTTTCTATTTCAAAACAGCACTTATCCTTAGATAAAATGTATCAAATGAAGGATATAAAAGGTCATATGACACAGAAAATCACTGTGGTTATTTGATAAGCTTGGACTTAGCTAAGTTACCCTTTGTGAAATCCATTTAAGTCCCAGACCTAGCTAAGACCAAAGTCTTAGATTTAAGTTCCTGACTTAGCCCAAAATTCGGCTAAGTCTAATTAAGTCCCTTTGTAAAATCGGCCCCAGGAAATCACAACAGATACTAACCGACTCTGTAAACAATGCTCCTGACCCTTGAAAAATCCATAGTTACAGAAAAGACAGCCCTAGTGGAACACCACCATAAATTTTGGAAGAACTTATCAAGCTGTTAATATAATTTAAATTCAAAGTAATATACACAGCATATATATATATAGGCATTTAGAGCAAGTGATGTAAATTCGCCAGTGGATGTAAATTCGCCACTTTTTGGTTTTTGTCAATTTTACAGCACAAATATGGAAAACATGTCATAATTATGTTGCATATACATAGAAAAAATACTTATCTATTGCCCTACAAGGTTTCATAGTCCAACATTTTATATTTTCACAGTATTAAGTATATTTTTGAATAATACTTTTTTACAAATGACTTTAGAGAGTGTAAATTATGCAATTTTTAACAAATACCAACCAACATTTTAAACTTCTCTGGGACAAACTTTTGAAAATTTAAATATATGTTAATAATAATTTTTGGCTAGAAAATATGTAAAATAATTATTTAGCTTAAATTTTTCACAGTATGGTAGGTATTATGCTTGAAAAACAGTTTTTTCAAACAACGGCGAATTTAGATCCATTTTCATAAATAATAGATATTTTTGTATGAAATAATAACAGCCCTCTGAGTGAACCTATGTCCAAGTGAGATAACTTTTTTTTTCAGGTTTGGATAATGCAGGGATGGGCCATATTTATTAAAACAAAAAATTTTAAAAAAAATTTGTGATTTGATGTAGCAGAACCAAAAGTACAAAAAAACTGGCGAATTTACATCACTCACTCTACTGATTAAAAGTCGCTAATAATAAATTCAAAAGAAAACATTAAATATTATGAAACAAACTTCATTGCAACTTATTTAACGGAGTCACGTGAAATTTGTTCCCCATGAAACAAGTTCCTTAATTTATTTTTGTCAATTACTGTTTAAAATATCCATAACTTACAAAAATATGTTTAGTGTAAGTTAAATATTATATCATTCAGCTGGTAATACAACCATTTCTGCGCATGCGCAACAGGACAGAAGGGACAAATTTCACAGCACACTGGCAGGGCAAGGATACAAATTGCAGTGGGGTGTGTGGTTCGGAAATTGTCATGAGAATGCATGTAATAAAATCAATCATGCATATAACATATTCAGATACGATTAAGATTATGACACGTGTATATGCTATCTTTACCGTCTCTTTTGCTTTTCTGTTACTTTGGACTTCCTGGTCAGACATTTTGTCAATATCCTTTTTATCGCCCACCCTATGGCTATTTCTAAACTTCGTGTAATGGGTACACCTTGTTACGGTCGACGGGGTAAGTGTGGATAGCAGTTACCTTTTGCTTGTACGTTGTAACATGAAAAGACAGAGAGTTGTACTCAACAAAATTATTTAACAATTAAAATAATAATTACAGTCAACTGACACACTCTACATAGTTCACACAATAATACAATAATGAAACCAATCCATGACCGTATTCACAAAAGGGATCAAGCTCAACTTGAGCTGATTTGGTGCTTAAGTTGAGCTAAAAAATGGATTAGGATCAAGTTAGTATTCACAAAGAAGTTGAACTGATTTTGGCTCAACTTTGAGCCATCCATGTTAGTGGATCAAGATTTGGAACAAAGTTTGTAACTTTAGAATAAACTAAAACATTAAACATGTAAAAAATAAATCATTGCTAAGTAATATTCAAGCCTTTATATTGTTAATTGATAATTTTGTGATACCTGTTTTCTGTTTTAAGTATCCTTATATTGACATATAAAATGGGCTAGATTTTGTTGTTTATTCTAGCTCAAAAGTGGGCGGAATTTTCCCTAAATTTGGGATTAAAAAGGAAGTATTTAAAATCTACCATTGCAACAATAATGAACCAAATTATTATTAATGTATATATTATGTAAATTCAGACATAAAAATGCTGTGTAAAATGTACAAATAATAAACTTATGCATTTCTATGTGAGTTTTTTTTTCAAATTTATTTGGCTCATCCAATCCTTTTTTGTGAATATAGACTTGGGCCAATGTTCAGCGGAGCAATTTTTCTTGATCCTAATCTGATCTTCAGCTGATTTTTCACTTGTTTGATCCGTTTTAGTGAATACCGGCCCAGACCAATCCATAGTTCTATCCACATGACTAACAGTTAAAACAAATTTGTCCACTCTATCCAGCTATCTGCCCAGTGATCCATCCAGTGTTCACCAACACAAAATGTCTTTACCCAACTGTTCACTATGTTGCCCTACTGTGATGTTTGCTGCAAGATGTGAACAATGTCCATTGTTCAGCAATCCACTTTTTGGAAGATCCAAATACTATGGTCATCTGTGGTATTTTCGTGTCAGTGGTGTTTTCATGCATCCCATTTTCTGTGGGTTTGAATATAAATTATAAAGTAATATTCTGAAACTTTGCTTGCATTAATATTTTTATCATTGGAAATAGGAGTTTCAATAAAAATATCACGGAAAAACAATTTTATCAAGCCTGGGTATAGATCTGATCACTCAATTGTTGAAATGCAGATAAATACTAATAAATTTGTACAAGGCAGTGGGATTTGGAAATTTAACAACAGTCTGCTAAACAACCAAGACTATCTAAATTTAATCAATAAAGTAATCACAGAAGAAAAATTAAAATATGCATTACCTGTGTATAATTTAGACTATATTAGGGACAATAATGTTACTTTCTCAGTTGATGATGATATCTTCCTAGAAACTTTGTTTTTAAGAATCCGTGGAGAAACCGTAAAATTTTCCAAGTTCCTAAAAAAAAAGGAAAAGGTACTTGAATCAAATTTGAAAAATGATAAAGCCTGGTTGGAATCTAATGTAAATGAAAGTAATATGAAACTATTAGATGACAAGAAAGCTGAATTGGAAAGTATTAGAAAAGAAAAAATTAAGGGGTATATCACTAGAGCTAGAATACAATGGCTTGACCAAGGCGAAAAGCCTACTTCTTTCTTCTGTAAACTAGAAAGTAAACAATTTACAGAAAAGACCATTAGGAAACTGCAGCTTGACAATGGCTTTATTATCAACGACCAAAAGATGATTTTAAAAGAAGTACAGAAATATTATACAAATCTTTTCAAAGAAAAGGAAACATTTTCTGATTTCAACCTTGCCAAAAATATTACAGGCAATAAAGTAAATCAAAAGAATGATATAGGAAAAAACATTTCTGTCATGGAACTTGGTGCTGTTCTTAAAAAAATGAAAAACAACAAATCTCCTGGGATAGATGGCCTGTCATCAGAATTTTTCATAGTATTCTGGGGTAAATTAAAGCATTTTACAGCCAATGCGATAAATTCATGTTTTTTCAAAGGCTGCCTTTCAATATCTATGAGGCAGACAGTGATAACATGTCTACCTAAGGGACAAAAAGATAGAAATTTATTAAAGAACTGGCGTCCTATTTCACTGTTATCGGTAGTCTATAAATTGGCATCTGCCACTATAGCTGAAAGGTTAAAATCCACTCTACCGCATATATTTCGAGTCATCAGTCTGGCTTTCTATCTGGCAGAAGTATAGCAGACTCAACAAGGCTTGTATATGATTTAATGAGCCATACAGAAAAAAATAAAATTCCAGGACTTTTAATGTTGATAGATTTTGAGAAAGCATTCGATTCTGTATCTTGGAGTTTTCTTTACAAAGTGCTAGACTTTTTTGGCTTTGATAATGACTTTATTAATTGGATAAAGCTTTTTAATAATAATGTTATCGCGTATGTCATTCAATGTGGATTCCTGTCTGACCCAATACCAGTGAAAAGGGGTTGCAGACAAGGAGACCCAATTACCCCTTATTTATTTCTATTGGTTGCTGAAATTTTGAGTCGTATAATTGAAAATTCTTCATCAATAAAAGGTATTACAATTGGTAAACATAACTACAAGCTTACACAATTTGCAGATGACACAACTATTTTTTTGGACGGGAGTACCAAGTCTTTACAGGCAACTCTTAATGTCTTGGAAACATTTGGGAGCATCTCAGGTTTAAAAATGAACACTGAAAAAACTAAACTCATCTGGATTGGCAGTAAAAAACATTGCAAAGAAAAGTTAAATGTTTCATCTAAACTGCACTGGGGGGATTCTGACTTTAACCTTCTTGGAATTGATTTTTCGATTGAACTAACACAAATGCCAGAACTAAACTATGAAAAGGCAATATTAAGAGCAAAACAAACTCTTAATTCATGGCAACACCGTTACTTAACACCAATTGGAAAAATAACAGTCATTAAAACATTGATTTTATCAAAATTTACCCACCTATTTTTGTCTGTGTCAACCCCTCCTCATTTGATCAACACACTTAATAAACTGCTATTTAGTTATATTTGGGATGGCAAGCCAGATAAGATAAATAGACAACAAATTTGTAAAAAATTCTCAGATGGAGGACTTGCAATGATCCATGTGTACAACTTTGAAAGGTCACTTAAAATAAGATGGGTAAAACATATCATTTCTGGCCGAAACTGTGCATGGCTGACTTTATTAAATCATGAAATTAAAGACCTGAATAAGCTGGCCCTTCTTGGAGGGGATTGGCTCAATCATCAAATATCAAATTTAAATCCATTTTGGAAAACCGTATTTTCATATTTTATGGAATTATGTAGAAAAGTAAAAGTCCATTCTCGTCAAGATATCGTCTCTAGTAGCCTATGGTTCAACACTCACATTGGTACTGACAATCTTTTCTTTCCAGACTGGTTTAAGCACGGTATATATAGTATTGGAGATATTATTCATACAAATGGAAACATTTTAAGTCTACCAGAAATGAAGAATAGGTATAACTTTTCAATTAACTTTCTTAACTACTTTACAGTTAAGAAAGTACTTCAAAACTTTATTACACTTTACCAGCAGAGCAATACATTCGGCTTTCAGAGACCATTTATCCCATTTCATATAAAAGACTTGCTACTTCCAGGACGTGGACATAAATCTGTTTATTTTCAGCTACAGCAGAAAATAAATAAACCACGGAAAAATGAATTAAAATGGTGCTTAGAATTAGACATTGTACCGTATTTTCATATTTTATGGAATTATGTAGAAAAGTAAAAGTCCATTCTCGTCAAGATATCGTCTCTAGTAGCCTAGCCTAGGTATAACTTTTCAATTAACTTTCTTAACTACTTTACAGTTAAGAAAGTACTTCAAAACTTTATTACACTTTACCAGCAGAGCAATACATTCGGCTTTCAGAGACCATTTATCCCATTTCATATAAAAGACTTGCTACTTCCAGGACGTGGACATAAATCTGTTTATTTTCAGCTACAGCAGAAAATAAATAAACCACGGAAAAATGAATTAAAATGGTGCTTAGAATTAGACATTGTACCGTATTTTCATATTTTATGGAATTATGTAGAAAAGTAAAAGTCCATTCTCGTCAAGATATCGTCTCTAGTAGCCTATGGTTCAACACTCACATTGGTACTGACAATCTTTTCTTTCCAGACTGGTTTAAGCACGGTATATATAGTATTGGAGATATTATTCATACAAATGGAAACATTTTAAGTCTACCAGAAATGAAGAATAGGTATAACTTTTCAATTAACTTTCTTAACTACTTTACAGTTAAGAAAGTACTTCAAAACTTTATTACACTTTACCAGCAGAGCAATACATTCGGCTTTCAGAGACCATTTATCCCATTTCATATAAAAGACTTGCTACTTCCAGGACGTGGACATAAATCTGTTTATTTTCAGCTACAGCAGAAAATAAATAAACCACGGAAAAATGAATTAAAATGGTGCTTAGAATTAGACATTGTACAGGATAATGACTTTTGGAAACAAGTTTATAAGATCTGTTTCTGTGCTATAAATGATAATGAATACATTTGGTTTCAATACCGCATACTATATCGTATCCTGGGCGTAAATGAGCTATTAGTTAAAATGGAAAATGCAGAGAATGATACGTGTAGGTTATGTCATTGCCATGTGGAGTCGCTAACCCATTTATTTTCTGAGTGTACTGTCACAAATGCATTATGGAATAATGTTGTATCCTGGATAGAAACAAAAATATCAATAAAGCTTCATCTGGATAAGATATCAAAAACTCTGGGATATCTTGAACAGGATAACTTTTTCTGGCCACTAAACTTTTTTTTAACTATTACTAGGTATTATATTTTTACTTGTGCATATAAACATCAAGACCCAAACATATACTGCCTTCAGAATACAATGAAACAAAAGTTCTTTGAACAGGAGATGCTATCAAGGGTCAATAATACAAATGAAAGATTTGAAAAGACTTGGTCTCGTTGGTGTAAAATTCTAAAAAATGACACTCAATAGTTGGATATTTCTCTCTGATGGATACCAGTTGGAAAATGTAGAGCAGTACTTCAGTTTTTACTGAGAACATTAAGATGTAATGCATATTTTTCAAGAAAAAACAAGTAAATGATATAACTTTAGTATTGTAAACCGGTTATAAACAGGTTTGTGCTTTCCTTTTAGTGAATACGTACGTCTCTGTCCATGTCTTTCTTGTTATTGTCCTTGTGATTTTCATGTTCTGTATATACATGTTTATATATATAATGTAAAATATCAAAAATATCAATAAAAAAAAAAAAAAAAAAAAAAAAAAAAAACAATTTTACAGAGAAGTGCTGCTTGACACATTGATTTTCATGTGATTAATGGATGCTTTAACTTAAATAAGAAAATTCTATTTTTGCTGTTGTCACATGACCCCATGCCATTCGGATAGTATATTAATCTATATAAATTACATTTTGATAAGCAATATTTTGGAAGATATAATCCAGAGCACCTGTAAATTGACTAATTAGCATGTAACACGAAAACTCCAGAGTAAATATTTTTATATATCAATTATTCTCATAATATTTTTGGCTTCAAAATAGGTTTTAAAAGTAAAAATATTTATTTCTATTCTGTAGCTTCGAAATATATACAAATTTATATTCATTAAATATGTTGTATATTTGAAATTAATTTCTAAGAGCACCAATGGAACTCAGACATTTTTAATAGCATGAAAACCCCATGGATCACCATATATCTAATTCACAAACAGATAAAGTAATCCACAATATAGCAATTTCAAAGGCCTCTGTCCATATAGCAAACCAGTTAACTTGATTAAAAGCTCCTTTCTCTTATCTTACCTCATTCATTATAGTGCATGAATACTGAGAACACACACTGGTTTTGTCTGATGAAAATGTGATCTTTAACTTTTAATATAATATGTGGTATCATTTGTAAAATTTATTTGCAATAAAAATGCTATCTTTTTAAAGCAAAGCGATATGTTTGGTTTTATGATATAAAATTAAATGAATCAGCCTCTAATAAGTATGTTTAAAACATTAAATTCCATCCCCTCTCATTTGTTTTTTTGCATACAAAGAAAATCAAAATTTGCACTATGATCTATTAAATAATCTAAAATTTAAGCAATTAATTGATTTTTTTAATGCAATTGAAAGTACATCAAACCAAAATTAAGATTATGCTTATTAACATTAATTCAATATTATTTCAAGGGAATGTGAAGGGTAACTACAAAGTTTGGCATTTATAAGATAAAATTAAAGTAGTCATATGTACGGATACTAAGAAAACTGTGCATTGTAAGACAGGAACACTTTACAGATATTTAGCCTTTTAAATAATTTAAACTTTCAATAATTATATGTAAAATTATGCTTAGATAATTCACAGATAGCAGGGGAAATCTTTATTTACATACTCCATTGAGAAGTTCTTTCTGTAAATGGCAAATCAGGTTAGTATAGTAAAAATGTTATTGCTTTACTCATATTCAGTCTTTTTCTCATTTTTCACAGTTAAAATTTGTTACTAAGTTGGTTTCAGATTTCACCATCCCTTTATTTGAGGCCCCTGGTTTACAAATTTCGAGACATTTTTACTGCAATAAATTTCAATGAGATGTTCACTTTTCAAAGTGTCTTTTATTTTGTCATAACTGTTACATATTTGAAATTACAAGATTTTAGTTTTATTCCACAAAATGCTTCAATATCATTACTAAAATAATTTGAGGAAAAATCTAGGAGCAACATTTCTTTTTTGGCACAATATGTGCTTTCTTATTTTCTATTATACAGAGCTGAGTAAAGTATATTTTGTGTAAGTTGATTCTGTTTTTAGTTTAGTAGTCGTCAAATGAAGTGTTAATAACTTATGCAAAACCGATGTACATCAGAAACATCTAAAACAGTAAATGCATGTCCAATATTTATATTAATCATAGTTGCATACTTCCTGTTGTCAATGTCGAGGTGATTAAAACATAAAATCCCAGTCACAAACAACTACTATATGTAAAACAAGTGTCAGTAAGTGGCTATTACAGAAGGGCTTAAGTGTGTAACATAATAACTAAACACAAACTTCCATAATAACCTCCACAGGAATTATGGATGTGATAAAACTTGGTTTATTTTATCATTGTTATCTTAAATTTTGCCATTTCCCTCAACTCGCAACATGTAGCATCTTTTTCTACAATTTTTTGCCTTTTTACTGATATGATTTATTAAGAAACAATAATTCAAGAAAGTACACAAAATGCACAATAAAGTTACCCTTTCTGTATGACAAAAAATCTCTAAAAAAACTAGGTTTTTCAAACACCAACCAGGCAAAAGCTTAAAATATATAAGGATATGTTTAAATACATGTGTTTTATGATCATTATATAGAGTAAAGAAAGCAATTTTGGATTATCATTTTATTAGTTTAGGACAATACAAAAAAGTTTAATTTTTTCAGAAATTAAACGACTATCTCTTTACAAGAAAACTCATGTATACAGAGATGCAGTGAGTGGTTACACAAATGAGCATTCTTCTATCAATAAAATCCTCTGGATAGGAGGATGAACTAATGTGCACAGAATTATTGTTTTTAAACAGCTGTGCCTTGCCTTCTAGAATAATCTGGAGAGAAATGTAAACAAATTAGTACATTTCCAGGAAAATGAAATACAGAAAAGGTTCCAGAAACCTCCCCAACTAATTACATTGTCACAACTACAGAGTACAAGTAAGATAAGCACTAATAAACACAATTCTGTAGAATACAGATGTCCTTACATGGTTAAATAACTCTGCACTCACAGACAATGCATTGGTAGAGTACCCTTGTATGTAACAATTAAACTGTGTTTTGTGATGAACTTTCTCGAATGTCAGGCTACAGCAGATTTAAAGTAGCAGTGTTTAAAAACACCAAACAAAGGAATAAAAATACCTTTCCAAAAACAAAGACAAACAAATGGATTGGCATGATACAAAAGTTTTACACACTTTTATATACAGTTAACAATATTGTGACTAAGTCATGAATGATATAGCATGCAACAGCAGCATTTAAGCCTAGAGAGTGTGTATTAACTTGTCCTATTTTTATTATTACAGTAAGATCAGGAACTTTATTCCTTGTTAAAAACTAATTATATTCTAAGATTTGATGGAAAAACATCATTGCTAAAATAAGATTATTACTGTCAAATTTATGTCGCATAACCATTATATATACCCTCTTCATCACTGACTGAAACTCTATTTTCACTTATGGTACTTATTGTCACAAATGATTGCCAGACAATTATAGTCTTACTGGCCCAGACACTTACTGTGACAAAGTTGGGGTTTTAAGTCCCGTTCAACAGCCAGGGTCATATTGGGACAGGTCCTCAGAATTGCCACTTGTGGGACTCGAACCCACAGAGGTGACAGCCTATGATTAGATGCCAAACTTGCTAACCACTAGGCCACTGAGGACCTCAACACTTACTGTGAAGTAATCATTCTGTATGGTCACACATTTCTGAAATTTCTTTCTGAATATTATATAGTCAAACCAATTAGAAGCCTGATGCTAAAGAGGAGAAGAAAGAGAATCTTTGGTTGTTACTCTAAAATGGTTGACAGTTATAATACATGGTTTGACACAAAGAAAGGAGTGGAAGATAATGATGGAATGAATGGGGAGGAATGAGACATAATGACTATTACAGATTGTGCTCTCAACAGACCTACATTGTTTTAAACTCAACAGACCTACATTGCTTTAAGCTTTTGTGGACAGAAAATACTCTCTGAATTGTTATTTGTTAGAGATTGATTGTTATGGTTGCCAGTGTGACAGATCAAGTAAGACAAACCTTACATGTTCAGAACTGTGGGAAGAGAGTCATGATAAGTGAAAAGCTACCCCTCGGAAATTTAAGAAAGAGTGCTGAAAAGTACTAAATGTTCTGGGATTACTATACTACTCCTATGAAGGTCATGTGAAAGATAAAACTGTTACAGCACTGGTGACTCAAAATGCATTGTCTTGTAAATAATTTATACTCAGCGAAATATTTCAATGTATTACAGGACTCAAAATGCTGTTTCACCCATCTAGCTGCACAAGTAGAACTCAAATCTCAAGTTACTTACCATTTATCAACATCCTTGAGGTTCTTTAGCCTGCACTGGAGATAGAACACAATGACCACCATTTTTAAGTTGTCATACAAGCCAGTATGCATCCCTCGCTTTGAAACCACAGTATTTGTGTTCCTAGTCAAGTGTTACCCATGCACTAGGCCATAATGGCAAATGTAATAACGAATTACCTACTGCGTCTTCTCACTGAAGTGTGCAACTCTAAGTAACTCATTAAATAATCCTATTGTGTGTTGTGTAAGTGTAATTATTTATTCAATTTTAACAATGTAAATGTGTACTATGTAGTTCTTATAGTAATACAATACAAATGTAAAATAATTGTTTTTTTTTCTGGAAATAAATTGTTTAATTTCATTACTCTGTTGGATATCAAATCAGACTTTCATGATCCTCTCACTTATTATCCACTCACAGGTGGGGGAATAATAAAGGAAGTCAAACCTTTACTCAATTTTACCAGGATTACTATTACATCATTTCCATTCCTAGCAGAATGGGATTGATAGTATTACTGATCATATTTTTATTTTTATGCCTATAATAACCCCTTTACCAGTTTTATAAACTTTAAGATATAGACCTTTTTGTTCTTATATCAAGAGCATGAAGGATAGTCTAATCACTAATTTGCTACAAGAGTAATCCATGTTAACCTTCTCCGTGTTTTAAATGATGGCAGGGTTGTGATATTTGTATTTGTAATATGAAGAGAAAGAATTTGCTTTATGACCCACTTTTGAGAAATAGCTGAATTTCAGTCACATTTCATTAAATATATCCAAATATAACACTGGCCAAAGGTCAAAGTCAAAGTTGGGGTTTTACGTCCCGTTCAACAGCCAGGGTCATATTGGGACAGGTCCTCAGAATTGCCACTTGTGGGACTCGAACCCACAGAGGTGACAGCCTATGATTAGATGCCAAACTTGCTAACCACTAGGCCACTGAGGACCTAATATAACACTGGCAAATATTAGGAGTACCAAAGGGTTCCCCAGCTGTGACACCTTTTATAATAAACATAAGCAGCATTTCATTTTGCATACAAAATACAATTAAATTTTTCTTCAAGGATATGAATTAAAAATGATCAGACCAGTCAAGAATAAAATTGTTACTCTTGCTCCTCACATACCTGAGCTAGGGTATTTTAATGACTACTTTCTGAACATGTTTCATTTATAAAATGCTTTAGAAAATTTTTATTTTTTAAAACATCGGGGTTTTAAAACTCCCCAATTCTCTTGACTTTATCAGAACTTCTTGTTTGTTACTAATAATCATTAGACTAAGTTTTCAGTCCATTGGAGTAATATATTATATTGGTCCAATGGCTTTTTAAATTAATTTTTTAAGCCTTTTAACATAAAATTTGTATTATTGGCTTTGATGTGTGTCAAAACACAGAATTGCCACTATAATAAACATAAGCAGCATTTCATGATCCTCTCACTTATTATCCACTCACAGGTGGGGGAATAATAAAGGAAGTCAAACCTTTACTCAATTTTACCAGGATTACTATTACATCATTTCCATTCCTAGCAGAATGGGATTGATAGTATTACTGATCATATTTTTATTTTTATGCCTATAATAACCCCTTTACCAGTTTTATAAACTTTAAGATATAGACCTTTTTGTTCTTATATCAAGAGCATGAAGGATAGTCTAATCACTAATTTGCTACAAGAGTAATCCATGTTAACCTTCTCCGTGTTTTAAATGATGGCAGGGTTGTGATATTTGTATTTGTAATATGAAGAGAAAGAATTTGCTTTATGACCCACTTTTGAGAAATAGCTGAATTTCAGTCACATTTCATTAAATATATCCAAATATAACACTGGCCAAAGGTCAAAGTCAAAGTTGGGGTTTTACGTCCCGTTCAACAGCCAGGGTCATATTGGGACAGGTCCTCAGAATTGCCACTTGTGGGACTCGAACCCACAGAGGTGACAGCCTATGATTAGATGCCAAACTTGCTAACCACTAGGCCACTGAGGACCTAATATAACACTGGCAAATATTAGGAGTACCAAAGGGTTCCCCAGCTGTGACACCTTTTATAATAAACATAAGCAGCATTTCATTTTGCATACAAAATACAATTAAATTTTTCTTCAAGGATATGAATTAAAAATGATCAGACCAGTCAAGAATAAAATTGTTACTCTTGCTCCTCACATACCTGAGCTAGGGTATTTTAATGACTACTTTCTGAACATGTTTCATTTATAAAATGCTTTAGAAAATTTTTATTTTTTAAAACATCGGGGTTTTAAAACTCCCCAATTCTCTTGACTTTATCAGAACTTCTTGTTTGTTACTAATAATCATTAGACTAAGTTTTCAGTCCATTGGAGTAATATATTATATTGGTCCAATGGCTTTTTAAATTAATTTTTTAAGCCTTTTAACATAAAATTTGTATTATTGGCTTTGATGTGTGTCAAAACACAAGGAAAGAAAAGGGCACAAAAATGCAAAGACAGACCAAAAGACTCAAATAAACATGTTTTTTTTGTCAATGTTTATAGGGAGTTCTTAAGATATTATTGTGTTTATAGTCCATCATGGAAGGTATAAAAATAACAACAATAAACGTACGTGGTTTACGTGATAGAAAAAAGCGACTTATTCTAACCAACTGGCTCAAAAGGAAAGATTTCCACATTGTTTGCTTACAAGAAACTTATGTTACTCAAGAGATATTGCGTGACATTGAAAGAGATTTTCATGATTTGGGGAAATTATATATTTCCTATTCAGAATCCTCTCATGCAAGCGGAGTGGGTACACTAATATCACATAAGCTGTCCAGCTGGAAAGTAATAAATGTGAACAAGGATGAAAATGGGCGCATGATCTTATTAAACATTAAAAATATTAATAATGAAGTATACAGTATTGGTTCATTTTATGCACCAAATATCTTACAACAAAGAATCCACTTTATAACAGAATGTCATAAATTTTTGTTAGATCATGCAGTTAATAGAAATAGAATGGTTGTAGCTGGTGATTTTAATACCTGCTATGATAAGTCTGATCGTGCTTCTGGTAAGATTGATAAAAGTGGGCAAACTCTTTTCAGAATTTCTGGTTTAAAGTAATTTGATAGACACATACAGATATGTAAATCCAAAATTAAAAGGATATACTTATATACATTCATATGATCAGATGCGCAATAGTAGAATTGATTGTATTTTAACCTCTGCAGCATTAGCAGATACTGCATTGTACAGTTCAGTTCTCCCCTGTCCAGCCCCGGACCATAAAGCTTTAACAATTGATCTTGTTTTCAACAAAAACAAACGTGGTGAAGGGTACTGGAAACTTAACAATGCTTTATTAAAGGAACAGGATTATGTTAATATGATAAATCTGGAAATAGGTCGTATTATAACCACCTACCATAATTGTGCATCAAAACAGGAACTATTGGAGCTAATTAAAGTAATTGTTAAAGAAAACTCCATTGCATATGCCATATGTAGGAAAAAGAAAAGACTCTGTAAAGTATCTCAACTTGAAAAAGAAATAGAAACTCTGGATGTTAATATTTCAACAAACAACGACCAGGAGCTGACCTTAAAACGAAACCTCCTAAAAACTGAACTAAATGAATTGTACAAGGAGGAAAGTATTGCAGCATATATACGTTCGCGGGCAAAATGGTTGGAAAGTGGAGAAAAGAGTTCTTCTTACTTTCTGAATTTAGAAAAACAACATCAGTCTGCAAATTGCATTGTCAAACTTGTTAGTGATGAAGGGGATGTTGCGTTGTCTGACACTAATAGATCAATTAAAAGCCTTCTATTCCAAATTATATTCTAGTACTGATCCTAAATCTTTAGATATAGATAACTATTTGGAAAAGTTAAATCTTTATCATACACTTTCTGAAACCGATTCTGAGTCATGTGAGGGATTAATTACTAAAGAAGAGAGTGAAAAGGCTTTGGCTAAGATGAACGGAAATAAATCCCCTGGGCTTGACGGTCTCAGTACTGAATTTTATAAAACTTTTTGGAATGAATTAAGTGACTTAATTGTCGATTCATTTAATGAAGCTTTTGAAAATGGTATGCTTTCAGATTCATGTAATATCTCTGTTCTGTCTCTGATATTTAAAAAAGGGGATACATCAAAGATTAAAAATTATAGGCCAATTAGTTTAACCAATACAGATTACAAGCTCCTTGCACATGTTCTAGCGAATCGTGATCAGACAGGTTATATGAAAAAACGATATATAGGTAACAATGTTCGTAAAGTACTTGACACTATTGAATATTTAAATAGAACAAATAATTCAGGAATTCTATTAATGCTTGACTTTGAAAAAGCTTTTGACACAGTAGAATGGCCTTTCCTATTCAAAGTTTTGGAAAAGTTCAACTTTGGCAATCAATTTATTAAATGGATAAAAATTCTGTACAAAAATCCATATACCACCATAAAAAACAATGGCTGGCTTTCAGACAAATTTCCTTTGAAAAGAGGAATTCGACAGGGATGCCCTGTTTCCGCCTTGTTATTCATATTATTAGTAGAAGTCCTGGCTATTAAATTGAAAAAAAGCCAGCACAAAGGTATAACAGTAAACATATGTAATCACTCCAAAGAGTTTAAACTTTGTCAATATGCAGACGACATGTGCATCTTCTTGAAAGATGAATTACAGATAGCTCCTGTTTTAGGGTTAGTACAAAAATTTGGTGACCTAGCGGGACTCAAACTAAACCGAGAAAAAACAGGACTATGGCTAGGCAAGGATAAAGACCGGCAAGTTGATTGCTGTATTGAAAATATAAGTTGGCCAAGAGACCCTATTCGATGTCTAGGAATATATATTGGTTCATGTCAAGAAAAATGTAATTATATCAATTGGTGGTCCAGACTTGAGAAAATTGAAAAACTCTTAATGTCATGGAAAATGAGAAACCTGACTATGCTTGGAAAAGTCACTATTATAAATCACTTGATAGTACCTAACATTATTTTTCCAAGTCAATTTTTAGAAATTCCGAAGGATTTTGTGAAGAAATTCGAAAGCTCAATTTATAAGTTTGTCTGGGAATCTAAAGACAAAATTAAACGTTCTACCATGATATCAGACATCGCAGATGGAGGATTAAATCTAATTGATTTTGATTCAAAAGTAAAGACACTCAGAGCTATGTGGGCCAATAGAGTCTTAAATGATAAAGCAGACTGGACTTTTTTTGGGAAGGCATACTTCAGCATCTTTGGACCTGAAAATCTTTTTCTGAATTTTAACTTTACAGACTGTAAACAATTACCACTTATCAAAACAATACCAACTTTTTATCAGAATACTATCCTCTCTTTTAACAAATCTAAAGAGGCAAAGATTCCTACTAACCTCCAGGACTTGCAGAATCAGGTGTTATGGGGAAATGTAATTTTCACACAATACAATAACAGAACAAAACACGATGAAACATTATTTTTTAAAAATTGGATTAATGCAGGGTTTCATTTTGTAAAATCCTTAAAATTTATAAATGGAGCTCTGGATGAAACATATATATATGACAAAATAATTGACAAAAGAAACATATACTGTGAAATACTTAGTTTGAAAAAGGCCCTATCTCCATATAAATATATATTGAGACAACTTTAGCAATTACCTGAAAGTAACTCCTTGGAGGATCTCAAAACCATCTCTAATTCTTTTACAACTGAGAGGTTTCAGGGTAGGTTTTTATACAAACATATTTTACACAATAAAATGACTCCACCTTATCAAGAAAGGGTATGGCTACAAATATTAGATGTCGACACAATTGACTTTGCAAATTTATATTTACGTAAAATTAAGTTTATGCCAGACAAGAAGCTGGCTGAGTTTAATTTTAAAGTACTACATCTTATACTTGCTTGTGGTCTTAACTTGAACAGATGGGGTAAAGTTGAAAATAAATTGTGCAGAATTTGCAAAGTTACACATGATATTCCACATTTGCTGTTCTTTTGTACAAAAGCTATTACTGTCTGGAATTTGATTGGAAATATATTTGAATGTGACATTTCGCTGACAGATGTAATTATTACAAAAATGGATAAACCAATGTGTATGCTTATTTCGATCCTTGGATATTTGATATATAAAGATTGGTTAATAAATAGTATGAAAGAAAACTGGGAATATAAAAGTATTATTCTGTACATTAAATATGAATTAATTGGAAAAATTAAAGTGTATGAAAAACTTGATTTTATGAAAGACTTTGTGCAAGTAATGGAAAAGGTTATCAAAATATGTATTACTAATTGAGCATGTTAAAGTTACTGTTAATGTTGGTACAATTCAAGAATAATAAAGACAGGAAACCCAATGATAAAAATGTTGAAGGTGCAAGACAACCTGGCAAGAAATTCCTGATACAAATAACCACCTGGGTGACAGAAAAAAAAAAAAAAAAAACACAAGGAAAGAGACTTGTGTAAAAGCTTCCAGTGTCTACACTGTTAATTTTGCACTGATATAAACAGGATCACTGTTAGCATTCACTAGATGTGACCTAGTTGAGCTGAGGAGGTATTTCACACAGAAACATGCAAACATTCTCTGCAGTGGAAACAAAAATTTTATTATGTGCTCTATTGTGTACCCTCTCACGGAAAAAGCATTATAAATGTATTCCAGTACACATAACAAGTTGTGGGCGGGGGTCATATTTCTTTTACTTACATATATTTTTTCCTATTTCCTTTCATATCCGATTGCCAAAGAGGGCACAGGGCATTTTTTTGAATTCAGTACATCATTTTCAGTTACTGAAACCTGTTGTTTAAGTTTAACATGACAAACAGTCAACACAGTACATTCATTTTCAAATTTCATACTGACTATGGCCATTTGCTGTGATTCTAAAGGCATAATCTATTTGAGTTAAGTTAATTTTCACTCCTACATTATTTACAAGAAGTCTTTCTTTCTGACATACATACACTCTTATGTGGCCCACTAACACTGCAACTTATTTTCTGGAGTTAAAGCATTCGGTTATAATGTCAAATGTTACTCCCTTCCATGCATGTGCCATCAATAGCATCAGCAGTATCTCTGTAAAATAATTCAGTTTTCAATGCTTTCAGTTCCTTCTTCAGTGATGTTGAGATGTACACGAAAATCCACCTTATATAGATACAAGACCAAACACTTGTGTTGATGATTCTCTGATTCAGACTAATATCATACTGTTGGAATATCAAACTTAATGTTAAACTGGTGAAAGCAACTTCATCATCAGCAGTCAGATCATTGTGACCTATTTGAGAAGAATTCTAACTTTCAGTTGTAGTAAAGTGAATTCCAAACCAAATCCTTTTTGAGAATAACTAATAGCAAAAATGTATCCTTCAACAGTTGACCCAACTGATGTTGGTTCAAAAAGGGTTAAACTGGTAGAATGAACATCCATTATGAAAATAAATCAGACTTTAAACCGTTTAAGAACTAGCTGTGTTTTTTACCTCAGATTGTCTGCTTGCCAGTTTAATTTTTATAACCTTAATACTATTTAGCCTCCCAACCTTTTTATTTTGTGTACTCTGTTTTTAGTAGATCCTGCACCTTTTCATAGGGTAGAAAAGAAATCCTGATCATGCATTAAACTTTTCTTAATGATCACTTTAATGCCCTGAAGCACTTGCCTATTGATTTTTATGAAATTAGGGTAGGTGAAGAATGCAGGGTTTGTGTCTAACAGCTTCAATACTGGTAGGAGACTGTCACAAATAATTACAAAAAACACTCAATAAACCATTTTATCAGGTTCTAAAGTCAATCACTGCTACCTCCTATTCGTCTTCTAACTTTACTTGCAATGGTAAATCAACTGGGAAATAATTGGTTTGTTATGCATATTAACAACCATGGAATCACCCCAATGCAAATACAGATGTATGATTTGTAAGTTTTCAATGTCACTGTATTCATCATGGACATATTTCTAGAACAAAAAAGGTTTCTTTTGTGAAGTTGTAACTGGTATTCAAGGTCTGTCCTGTTTTAAGGTGATCTTAAACTCCCATGTATAAAAGAATTATGATGAGTTTACGTGTGTTTTTTTATTTTTCCATACAGTATACAGACAATAATTTAAAAATTTTCATTCAAACTTTATGCATGTATATATAACTGGCCATAGATAAGTGCATACATTAAGATGAGAATTATATTCACTTTCGTAAATTTTGAACAGTATTTCAAATACTCTGCAATTCTAGGTATGTTTAAGTTGTGGATGTAACAAACCTTGAACAGAACCTTCATGAAAAGATTACCTTAAACTCCCTCACAGTCGCAAACTAACACTGACTTTAAGGTTGGGACAATTTTTTTTGTGCTTGGAAGATTTTGATGTGGTAATTGAGATTTTCCATTGATATTCATCATGCACATATATCTAGACAAAAAGAAAAAGATCTTTTTTGTAAGGTTAAAATAAAGTGCTGATATTTCAGAAACTAATGAGTTTAAGGTTGCATTAATTGGTTGTAGCTGTTTGGTGTCACTCAGCTGTGATGGATCACATATATGACCAGCATCATCATCACACTTTATTTCTGGAAAATATATCAAAATTGCTTGCAGGAAAATTCAAATTTGGCATGTGGATGTTGCCGGTCATTGATATGTCCCCATTTTAATATGACTTTAAACTGTCCCCACTAATAACACAATTATATTGAATTTAACTTTGCGATTTGTGGGCAATAGCTTAAAATGGCTTCATAGATTCAAGTCAGGTTTGGTATGTGGATGTAACTGGTCTTCAAGGTGTGTCCTACTTTAAGGTGACTTTAAACGCCTAGTGTTAACATAATTATATTGAATTTAATTTTTTTTTAAATTCTAAAGAGTATCTCAAACAGACTTGTAATCTATTATAGCCAATCTATTACTATTACTATTACATTTTAAAATATTCAATCTACTACTATTACTATTACATTTTAAAAAATTTTATCTATTACTATTACTTTGGCATCTATTACTTCTATTACTTTCTATTACATTCTATTACAATTTGGCGCAAACTTGAGAGGTAATTTTAACACAGAAATAAAACTGACAGGATACTTTATACATCTAATTTTATTGAAAATGCTTCAGGTTATGCCATACAAGGATAAAATATCACAAATATATCACTTGGTATATTTACAATTAAATAAATAGATCCCGTATTTATTCTGTTTAAGAATGACCTGACTACTTGGAGAATTTATGAGAATTCTATACGAAGCCACTTTAGTGCTGTAAGTTTTGTAATGAGAGGTATAGTTCTGTCAAATTCTGTGAAAAGCTTTTTAAATGCTGAAAAATGTGTTATTATCAGTAAATATTATCTGGGGAATATACACTGTTATCAAACAATTCTCATATTTATTCACTTTATGATGAATTGTTAAATTTGAAAACCTCTTATTATTATGAGAAATACTTGATTAGCAGTGTTTGTAAAAGAAAACACTCCATTCAAAGAACCCCTTTCTTTCAAATTCTTTGCTTGCACAGCCCACCTCAAAATGATTCAAAAATGTCATTTATGTTTGAAAATAATAACTTCAGTAATTTAATGTAAATCAGTGAAACAGCTAACACATGCCACAACGCTGCACTTATTATACACAATAGTGACCTGTGTGATTGCCTTTCATGTGTCACAGTTTCTCCTTACTCAGGAACATTTAGTTAATCCTTCCAAAGGTTAATTGGCCTCCTTAACCCTTTCGCTACTGAAGAAACATTATTCCACCGGACTGTAGCCATATGACGTCATATCACGTCAGAAACGCCAATGAAGTAAAATAATAACTCACTACCTTATACACTTTATTTGCGGTATTTTTGGGCATATTTCATTAGGAATTGATGAAAGTCGAATGGGAAAATTCGTGGGAATTCCCCAAATAAAAATAAAAACGAGTAAACAATATGCAGGTATATGCGGTAAATACGGCAATATATACAGAAACCAGTAAAAATAGGTGAAATGGTGAATTTTTTTAAAAAGTACAGCATAACTTTCATATAAAATGCTTAAAAATTCGGTTTAATACTGATACACCAAAGAAAACGTATAACAGTACACTGAAGGGAGAGAAGAAATATATATTATTACCGTCGACCCTTGGTCGACAGACATGGCCCCCTGTAACACACATTGATGTCGGCTGCTAGTCGATATACATGGTAGCGAAAGGGTTAAGCCTTTAAGAATAGCATCTCAAAGACAGTTGTTTTAGAACACTCAATCAAAGAGGGACAATTAAAGGTCCCTTGATATTTCAAAGTTATTTATTTCAACCTTTGTGTGTTTTATTTAGTATTCTTTGATGAATATCAATACATTACATATTGATTATTTGAAAAGTTTATGTATGAAAGTTTAAGATGAATTTGACTTATGAGTGCTACAAAATCAATTCATTATTATTTTGAAGTTTATTTAAAGTGATGATTTTATGACAATTAATTTCTTATTGTATCAAAGTCCATTTAAAGTATTCATTTATATGAAAATTAATTCATTACATAATTAAAGACCATGTTAACTGATAATTTTTCTGCAACCTCCTTCTGAAAAATAACAAAAGGTAAATTGTAATAGAAAAATAATAGAAAGTAATAGATTTAATAGATAGAATTTCAATCTATTACTATTACATTTGAAAAATTTCAATCTATTACTATTACTATTACATCGAAGTTGACTCCAATCTATTACTTTTCTATTACTTCTATTACTTTGTTTACAAGTCTGATCTCAAAACAACATGACAGATTTTATTTAAATTTGATGTGTTAAAGTATGTAGTCTTGAAGGTGTCCCTATTTTAAGGTGTATCAAATAATTTCACTGAGCTCAGGTTTGTTTTCACAAAATGTACAAAAAATGGCGTAACCTATTTGATCTATATTTTGCAGGTACATGTGACTGATGATACACAAATGCCCTACGGTAACATTGAGGTAACCCTAATCTCTTAGTAATATCATAATTATAATTACTTTTAAAATTTGGATAGCGTCTTAAATTATGTGAATAGACCTTAAGCATATTTAAATTTTGTATATAACTAACCTTGAACAGAGTCTACATGGTTAACATTACCCTAAAGTCTGCTTATTTACAGCTACAGTTTTTAATAAAACTAAGAAAGCAATCATTCCATTAAACCTCCACACCAAATTCAGCTGGGACACATAACCTTTTTATGCATGGAATGATGCCTTTCTTGGCAGTATCTGGCAACAACTATTGCCATGGCAACACTTTTCCTATTTCTCGGTCTTGCAATTTTGTGGGCATTTAACATTATTCTAAAGTTTCAGAATATGTTTCTTGTAAGAGGAACTTGAGGTGATTTGCTTTTGGGCAACATTTGCCAACAGCTTTTGTCATGACAATACTTTTCCTGTTGTTTTTCACTTTTAATTTTGTGGGTTTTTTATAAACAAAACCATGCAGACAGTTTAACCAATATTTTACGGTATATTTCTTGCAAGGGGAACTAGAAGAGTAGTGATTAAGACCTTTTGGCAACTTTTTCGGAACAACTGTTGCTATGGTAACATTTTTTCTGTATTGTTTTTTAACCTTTCTGTGGTTACTTTACATTAAAAACTGTGCACAGATATTAACCAGGTATCAGGAAATGTTCGTTGCATAGGAAACTGAGGATGTTTATCTTTCCCACAATAACCAGTAACAAGTAATGTCATGGCCACACTTTTTATGGTTCTTGAGCTTAATAATCATTTTTGGGTTCTTTGTATTCCAAATCCCTATGTGGATTAGATGTGATTAGCTGGCTATAAGTGTTGCCATAGCAGCACTTATTTCTATTTATTTGACTTATAAATATTTTTGTGGGTTCTTTGTATTCCAAACCCCTGCATGGATAGGAGCTGATTAGCTTTTTAGCAATACCTGGCAAGAAGTGTTTTCCATGGCAACACTTACACACACAAGATTAGACAATGGTCTCGTTCATTTGCTGTCACACAAAATGGCATACAAATATAAGTAATTCTTTCTTTCCTCCATGAAGAGAGGAGGCAGACAAGATAGGACTGATCTTGCAGAATGGCATAGCTAGGCATGACTAGCAGTTTAACGGTAGGTTACCAACATGACATTTAATTTAATTTCCTGTGACATCTATGAACACTTGGTAAGTGTGTTTGCCTCTCTGTCTGCCTGTAAATTTGTCATACGCTGTATATTGGACCTTGATTAAATTTTTCTACAAGATGGGGCCTCACCATGGCTCAATCCTTCTCAAAGAAGGTCTGGATCTGCAAAAAACTGCCAGTCAGGAACTATTTTTGTCTATCCAGCATTTTGTCCTTTGAATTTCATCCGCTTCAGTCTTTAAATAAAGCTGGTCACACAGTACAATTCTACTGCATTCTTGTCTTAACTTAGTGTGCTATATGAACTGCTATACCGTGTTATATACATTTTGTAGCAAACTGGGTATAGTGTATGGATCTACCAGAGAGTGAATTTTCTGTACTTTGGATATTGTTTATATTTGGATGTAATTTGTGGATCTACCAGAGAGTGGATTTGCTGTGTATTGGATGTTTTTGCATCATGAAGTAGATAGCTTCGTTGTACAAACTCTGATTATCTGGATAAGGATATTTTGCTAGGACTTGTTGTGCCACCACCACTGGTCCCAGATACATATTGTTGTCATTGTCTGACCAAGTAAGGTATTTCAGGTAAAAATTTGTAAATGTGTTGTGAGCTTTCCAGTGACAGGCTTGCATGATTTGGTCCACTGATACCCCACCGTAAAAGGTCTCAGAGGCCACAAAGGCCCAAGTATCATGTGCTTTAACTTGGACCGGAGACGCACTTTGAGAACCTTCTCTTGCTAGTTGGTTTTTGGCTATGAAGTCAGAAGAAGGGAACACGGCAACCTTTTCCCATTGGCCTAGATTAAATAATATGTTTGCAACCCAGGCACGGATTTCGCTCTGGCGCTTGCTGGAGGCCAAAGCTAGCAAGAAAGCAGTTTTGAGAGTAAGATGTTTCAGGTCTGTGTTTTTCATAGGCTCAAAAGGCGCTTTTGTGAGCTCATTGAGAACAACAGAAAGGTTCCATTTTGGAAGATTCCTGGAACTTTTTGGACGATCCCTGTGAAAACTGGAGAGTAACCTGTGAAGGTCTGAACTTTGTGCAATATGGTGCCCCACTGGGCCCAAAGTGTCAACAATGGCCATCCTGTAACCATCAATGGTCGAGGGGCGCCTATTTAGATCTTGGTACAGGTACATGAAAAAATCTGAGATATGTTTTACAGATGGAGAGGAGAAATCCACCGAATTTTTTCTGCACCTTTTCTCAAATAAGGCCCACTTTGACTTGTAGATGGTCCTTGTTGATGACCTCTGAGGGGCAGCAATTCTCTCTGCCACCTCCACAGAGAAACCTTGTTCTGGGAGCTGTCCACTCCTAGACACCAGGCATGGAGGTTGAGATGCTGTGGATTGCTGTGGAGTTTGAGAAGAGTTGTTGTCACTGGAAGTTGTAGTGGTATCTCTGTCGAGAGCTGCACTAGGTCCCAAAACCAGGGCATCCCTGGCCAGCCTGGGGCTATTACGATGATCAGGCAATAGCATTGACTGATTTTTTGGATCACCCTGTGAAGGAGAGCTGTCGAAATGTAAGCACAGGCAGTGAGACCTGTCCAGTTTATGTTCAGAGCATCTATGTCAAAAGCCTTTGGGTCTGGGACAGGAGATACATACAGTGGAAGTTTGTGGTTCAGATGAGTGGCAAATAAGTCTACATGTGGTGTGAACCACTTTTGGCAGATCTGTTTGAACACCTGCAGATGCAGTGACCATTCTGTTGACTGCACTTGGTTCGACCTGGACGGAAGGTCAGCCATCACATTCAGACACCCTGGAATGTGTCTGGCTTTCAATGTTATGTGATAGTGATGGCACCAGGTCATGATCTTCCACAGGAGAGCACACATCTCTGCTGAGTGGGTTCCTCCTTGTTTGTTTATATAGGCTACCACTGTTGAGTTGTCCGTTGCAACTAGCACTGTTTGGTTCTGGCACTGGTCCTTGAAGCTTCGAAGGGCCAGGGAAACCACCTTCAATTCTAGAACGTTTTTTCCTGATCTGACCACAGACCCTTTGTAGAACTTTGATCTAAGTGAGCGCCCCAACCTTCGTTTGAGGTATCTGTAAAGAGATATTGTGGTCTTTGGGATGAAGGTCTGCACCTCTCATCACGTTTGAGGGATTTTGCCACCAGTCTAGGTGTGCTGAAATGGATTCTATCCAAGGAAGGAGGCTGTCCAGCGACTGAGGATATCTCCAGTTCTCCTTGAGATGAAACTGAACGGGCCTCATGTGAAGGCGTCCCTCCATGACTATTTTCTCTGTTGAGGCAAGCAACCCAATTAGCGACATCAAACATCTTGCAGTCAAAACATGTTTTGACTTGAGTCATAGGATCAAATCCTGAAGTTTGAGCCATTTCTCTTGAGTGGGTTTTACAAGGGCTAAATCTAGATGGTATTTGTAGCCCACGAACGAAAACACCTGAGTAGGTGTCAGTTCTGATTTTTCCTGATTTATTATCCAACCCATGGACTGGGTTAGGTCTACCACTGCCTGAGTGTTCACTTGGGCTTCCTCCTGAGACTGGAACCCGATCACCCAGTCGTCCAGGTATTGGTGAAGTCTGAGTCTTCTGCAGAGGGCCATTAGCTTCACTTCCTTTACAATCACTGTAAAGACCTGGGGGCTGTGGCCAGTCCGAAAGGGAGGGAGGTGAACTTGAACACCTATGACCTGTGGCAAAACCTTAGGTATTTCCTTGAGTTTGGATGGATGGTATTGTGAAGGCAGGTGTCTGATAGGTCTATCGGCGATACCCATTCCCCTGGAACCAGGGAGGTTCTGATGGACTCAGGAGTTTCCATTTTGAACTTTTCTATGTGTAGAAAAGTGTTGAGCCTGCTTAGGTCTATGACCGGCCTGCACCTTTGGTGAGGCTTGGGTATTAGAAACAGGTGACTGTAAAACCCGAGAGATTTTACATTTTCCACCCTTTCGATTGTGTACTTTGACAGAAGAGACTGGATACAATTGGCCAGAGCTTGGTCTTTTTGAAGGGCCTTGTATTCTGACTGAATCAGAGAGAATCTGACCAGACTTGGTTTTGAGAGGAATGGCAGTACGTAGAAATTGGTGATAATGTTTAACACATTTGATGAACATTTGTTTGTTTGCCAGTCTCTCCTGAAAGAATGGAGACGACCTCCTACTGGTGGACTGAGGGAGGCTTTTAAGGAGTCATTGGGGGAGGGGTTTCCATGCCCTCATCTCCTAGAGTGGGGTGGAAAACGACCCCTGGAGCCTCTGAAGTTAGATTTCCCCCTACCTGAGGAAAACGATTGGTTACTGCTTTGTAAGGAGTTGCCCCCATAGGGGCGTTTCCTGTAGGAGCCTCTTTTCTTGTTGTGGGGACCACGAAAGTGCTTATTTTGATAGGGTCTAGTACCCTGAGGGTCTTTAAAGGAGTGCCAAAAGGGCGAGTTCCTGAGTTCTTGGCTTCTCATTTCCCCTAAATATGGTTGCAGAAGGGTCATTTCAGCTTCGCACCTAAGCAAGCCGGTGATGCCCATAGAATATACTTCCCTCTGGAGTATATGGGCTAAGGATTTGCTGAGGCATGTGAGAGCCCTGTGCTAAATAAGAACAGTCTTATTCCATAGGTCTAAGTACTCACAGGCTTGCTCATATCCACGCTTTGCTGCTTTCTCAGGATTGGTACCTTTTTGGATCTGAGACCTCTTAAAGGTTGACTTCAGACTATGTTGACACTTCTCAAGAGTTGCATTGCAGGTAGAAGAAGTCTTAGAAAAGGCAGCAGTAAAATTGAGCGTGGAAATGTTTTGCCTAGCTTGGTGTTCCAATTCCTTAAGAATTGTTAGAAGAACCTTGCCCATAGAAGCCCCAGGGGGTTTGGGAAATCTGTATTCAACTCCTGAAATTTCTCCTCATAACAGGGCTGTCCCACCTTGTAACACTTTGCAGTGAAAGGAGGAAGTTTGATGTATTTGCCCTGAGGTAAATTAGCAGCCTGGAAATCATGTTCAAACTTATCAAAAGCATCTTTGATAACTGAGCTGAGTGGTAGCATAGAAGAAGGACCTCTAGGTCTGAGCTCTTGATGGCCTTTTTTATCATCCAGACCCATAGCTGAAGTTCAGGACCTAGGCATAGACTCCCTGAGATCAGGGAGGGAAAGAATGCACCTAAAAGTGTCCACCTCTTCAGCGTATTGGGAGGGAACGTCAGACAGAGCCACTTCCATGTAAGAAGGGGGGGGGTCTGGATCATGTTGAGGTTGGTTTTGGTCAGACAGAGCCCCAGAGGGCTGGGTCTCAGAAGGCTTTGAAGACCTGTGTCTGACTACAGAGGACTGATCCTCCTCTGAGGAAGATGACATGTATCTGGACCTCACCTTATGTTTACTCTTGTCAGCATGTTTTTTGGATCTAGAAGATGAAATCCGAGGTTTATCGGATTCATCCTTGTATTGATCCGAGGCAGACCTCAGGTCAACATCATGCGTTTTGTGAGAGTGAGAGTGTTTTTAGGTCTATCCAAAGCCTTTTTAGAAGGCTTCTCGGATGGACTAGAAAGCTGATCTGATGCATTATGATGATCAGCACCGAGATGAGGTGTAAGTACAGGACCATAGTCCACTTCCATTTGCTAAACATTTGAGGCAGTCCGAGGTTGTAGGGGTAGGTCCAGATTTACAGCAGTTTGAGAGGGTCCAGGCTTAGAAGCTGAAGCCGAGGTCTGATCCACCTCGACTTGTTTTTTAGAAGTTAGTTCGTCTCGGAGAGAGTGGAAAGCTTCTAACAGTGAAGCCTGAAAAGAACCAATTTGCTGCTGTAAATGGATGTTAAGTGAATTACCCATGGATTTTTCTAAATTTGCTTCAATTTGGTGCTGTAAGGCAGTACCTGGGGTGGGTGGGACTGTTTTGGCTGGTGTCTTGAGAGACAATGAACTGAAGGGTAGGGTCTGTGGACGTGGGGGTGAGGTAAATAAGTTATCAGCAGCACTCTCAAGGTCTGCCTGAGAACCAGTAAATGAATTCATGTCATCCCATAGAAGATCTAGTTCATTGTCTTTTGAACTAGCAGTGTAGCCCTTTTGCTTTTTAATATAACATTTTCTTTGTGAGATTTCAACATTTGTTCTTCTGTGAAAGAAGCACATATTTGATACGGATTTTCAAAAGTGACACAGGGGTCATCACCCTTGCCAGGTTCCCTACAGGTAGGGCAGTAATTATGTGTGTCAAATGGGAAGCAAAAGCGCCTACACTTACTAGATCTTGGTTTGTCTTTATTTGTTTGGTGAGCAGACATGTTGAAATGCAATAAAAAGACGTAGGAAAAGCCTGAACCGAGAAAAACTCAAAATACGTAAAAATAATGAAAAATACTTATCCTGTCAAAACGGAAATTTTACAGAATAATCTATGATATATAATGTGATAGAATAACAAGGTGTATATAGCTGTATGTGTGTACAGGCACAGGCCTCCTCTGCTGATGTTTACAGCAGAGATATATTACACTTACTGGCCTACAGTTTCATATCCCGATGAATGTGTTGTTTATAAGGAAGTGTGTCGAATTGTGAAATGGTGAAATAGGTGAGTTGCAGTTTTAACAAAAACAGGATTCTTTCCAAGAAATGTTTATCATGAGTGATTAACGAAGTATAAGTTTTAGGATGTGAATTTCTTAGAAAATATGTATGTTGTAATGGTAAGGTTCCTGATCACTCCTCTATATAAGATGGACATCACAGTTACAGATTAGCATTGTTGGGACAGGAGTTCTACACCCCAGATGATATTGTATTGCCGACTAAAAGCTTTGAAAGATTGTTAAACAGTCAAAAGATTTTTAACTGAAGAACCAGTGTGGTAAAAAGAACACTATCCAGGAGATTAACTGGGAGTGAAGTCCACCAGAGTAAAGAAGTCAAGCACAGCAATAAAGGGGAAGACTCGTGGAAGACCTCAGGGGTGAGAAATCAATCATAGTACAGAGAAAATTCTTATGTCGGTGACAGTCGAACACATTGTTCTCAAAACTATATCAACCAGAGGCAGTCAACTATTCAAAGCTGTTTGTTACAACTGATTCAAGGCCAGGTGACTACAAACTTTCATGTGATCAGGCTATAACTTCCATTTTGAACATTGATCCAGCCATATAGACAATAATCAACAATCCAAAATAATATGGATTGGGAAAAAGCGATACTCTAAAGATAAAGTAGAAGGAGTAGCAGATTTGGCTTGGGGCACAACCAAGTTTAACTTACTTGGTATTGAGTTTTCAGTAGACTTGGAAAAAATTATAGAATTAAATTACAATCTAGCCTACTCAAAAAAATAAAAACATTAACCAGATGGAAACATCGATATTTAACACCAATTGGAAAAATAACAGTCTTAAAAACACTTATTATTCCCAAATTTAATCACCCGTTCATCTCCATCCTCAACCCAAGAAAACCCTTTTTAAAAGACCTTAACTCAACCTTGTATAAATTCATATGGGATGGCAAACCTGATAAGATTTGTAGAACACAAATAACAAGGGAATATTCACAGGGTGGATTAAAAATGCTGAATCTTTTATATTATTTTATTAAGGCTCTCAAGATAACGTGGCTCCGTAGATTACAAAAGCATCAACAAGTATGTTGGATTCCCTTGGTACCTTTCAATGAAACTGAACTTGATAAAAAATTTTTATTTGGTAGCCAATGGTCCTCACATGTTGCTAACCTGATTAACAATAGATTTTGGCAAGATGTTCTAAATGCTTGGTGTGAATTAATAGACAATTGTTCAAGTTCAGATCAGTTTTGTGAGGGTATATATGCGCCACTATGGTACAACCCAGTAATATCTGATGTTCCACTCTTCATACCACAACTATACAGCAGAGGGGTTCTCTCACCCGCTGATATTGTAAATCAGAATGGTGAAATCTATTCATGTGAATATATAAATACATATTTCAATGTTAGCATCAATTTTTTAGACTACTATAGACTTCAAATGTGCTTAAAAAAGTATCTGCATTTCTGCAAATTTGACAGTGATCTACTAAAAAGACCATTTTATCATAGTCATGCACTTTTGCTAGGACAGTCAAATAAAGGATGCCAAGTTTTTTACAAAATTTTGAATAACAATACAAACTTTCAAAACAAAAATTACAAACAAAGTTGGGAAAGGGACCTACATGTTCAGTTGGATGAACAGGCTGGGAAGGAGATACACAAAGTATGTTTTAAATGTCTACCAGACCACCATTTAATTTGGTTCCAGTACAAGATTATACATAAATTGTTAGGAGTCCGACAATATTTATATAAAATTAAACAGTCAGAAAGCTCAGTTTGTAATTTTTGCAATGATGATGATGAAAGTATAGTGCAGCTATTTGTTCTGTGTAAAAAAGACCAAACAATTATGGAATAATATAAAATCCTGGATAAAACAAAGTACAGATATCAATATAAATATCAGTCCAAAATTTATAGTCTTTGGATAATATGTGCTAAATCAGTGTACATTTACACTGAACCTGATCTTTCTCACAGGTAAATATTATATTTTCAACTGTTCAAGAAAAAACCTCAATTTGAACATCTCTGAATCATTTCTCAGAAAAACGTTTCTTGAGCATGAATATCTTAGTATACTAAGTATGCAAGCAGGTAAGTTTGACAGAAAGTGGTCAGTGTTTGTTCAACTTTTCAGACATTTAGAATAACAACCTCAATTCCCTTGTAAAATTTATATGTGACCTATGTTATTATGTTCCTTTTATTGCACCTTTTGTTTATTTTTATTATTATTTTTATTGTTGTTATTATTTTTTTCTTTATTTCATGTAACTTGTCACCCTTACATCATCAAGACATATTGAGCAGTAGTTCGAATTATTAATGAATTTTAGGTTTTTGAAATATGTTGTTGCTGCTGGTATATAAATCGAGTTACACCGAAATAACAGGTTTAGTGCTAAATGAAATGTATCTGTATTTATTAAATTTTCTTAGCTGATTTGTGACACTTATACATTTATTGTAGAAAATGAAATAAAGATTTGGGGGCAAAAGTAAGGCCATTTTTTTCATTAAATAAAGTACTTTACTTAAATCACGTCTTTAAAGAGTATATTATACTATATTGTAATACTTTCAGCCTCGTGTATGAAGATATATGTAAAAAGAAAATGTTAAGAATTTGTAAAAAAAGAACTTGTAAATCTATCTAACCAAATATATGTAACAAATTAAGATAACTATTAATATTTAAATTGTAATAAAATTTATTTCATACTGTGTATGAAATAGCACTGGAAATGGGCCTTGATGGAGGGTTTCCTACCTTTGCCCTCCCAAGGTCCTTAGCACTACTGTGAAAAGAGGGTAAATAAACTTGTTATTGGGTGAAAAAAAATCTGTGAGTGATCAGTAAGAAACTATTTAAATAATCTTGTAATAATATTTAAAGTTTTTAAGTCATTAACAGGTGTATAAGTTTGAGTTATTATTGTTTTAATTGATTTGGTTGGTTTAACACTGATTTATACATATTGTAAATAAATTATTTAGTTCAAACAAATTCTTTCCTTCCTGTTGTGCAATTTTCTTTGGCTAACGCACTAGTTAGTTGGGGTCTGACCATGACAATAATAAATCAAATGACCAAAAATTATCATCCAACAATACGTTTGTGCTGAGAAATAGATGAATATATCTATGCAAACGACAGATGCTACTAATCTACGCAGCCAAAAAGAAAGTAGCACAAGATCTCACAGTGTACCATGATAGGACAACTTGAGGCTACGGCCAACTATTTTTCTTAGACGTTGGCCTGATGCCTTGCGGCCATCCGAGAACAGCATTCAGTCCCACATGGTAAGCTATTGTAGCGCAATAAAATCATCTTATTAAATGTACATCCATCCACAAAGGCTAAAAAGAACCAACCAATCTTTTCAAATAATTTACAGTAGTTAAAGTACAGTGATAAAATCATTTAATTGGTGGTGACTTTAATGTTTGTTATACCCCTAAGGTGGCTCAATTAAAAGACGATCTCAGTACTGTACAAATTTGCTAAATTTAATGAATGAATTTACACTGACATATATTTGGCAATTAAGAAACAAAAATGTTCTTCTTTTCACTAGAAGGGAATGGTCCTAGGTCAGATTAGTTTAAAGTTAAATAGACTAACGGCTTGTATCCTGTGCTATAAAATATTTGATAAATAATTGCTCAATTAAACCTGATTATTTTTCTGATTACAGAATTATATCGCTTAAGTTTGACTTAAAATGTACTTAAGCAAGAAGTAAAGGTATATTTAGTAAATGATCCAACATATACAGGAGCCATGGTGGCAAAGTGGTAACATTCTCGCCTCCCACCTTTGAGTTCGGAGTTCAGTTCCCGGCCAGACCTTAAGTGGGGAAGCTGGTAGTTGCTTCCCATTGGTCAGGAGTTTACAGTACAGAACTTTGATCAACTGTATGTACTGGTTTCCTCTGGCCATAAAACTACCCATGGTGAAATGATCTATCCAGTGTTGAAAGCGACGTTAAACCCAAAATAAATAAATCTTCCACCCTTCAGACTGGACAGGTTTAAGATCGGTCATACCTACATAGCCACTGAGCTGCTCACTTTGTACTTTTTAAAACATTCCCAGCACTGACATTTCCTGAGACAGTTGAGGCAGGTTTGAAAGTAGTTGACAATACATTTTGTGAACCTGAATATATTACAGCTGTTTTCACACTGCTGATTTTTGTTATCATTATAACTCATCAGACACTTATAGTAGATGTAGCTGCTCTGGACTGATCAGTTTTTCTTGTACTTTTGTAACTCCATATGACTGCCTTTTTTCTGCTTCAGGTGCATCTACTGCATTTCCAATTATTTCAACAGCAAGGCTCAAGCAAGATATAAGTCTTGGTTCCTTATAGATACAATAGAGTGTTTGGACAGTATAGCCTCCTGCACAATGATTATTATTGGTCATCCAATAGCACCTCCACATTCTATTCTGGCTACACTGAGAAGACTTCAAACCCATCTGTTAAATTCTTTCTTCACAATGAAGGACATTTTTACCACCTCCATGATAGCATCAGAGTTCATTTCTATAATAGCCTGGGGTAGAATGATTTGTTTGTAAAGTTTGTGGTGGTTAAGATGCAACCTCATCAGATTTTCTTCCTGGCACTATGTCATTAAATATGTCCTCTTTAGTCTTTCAGTCACCTGTTATACAGATCTTGATTGAAGTCCACCCTATAGTATCTTTGGTAGAAAATGGGAAAGGTTTTCAATCTACAAATGTCAAAATCAAAAGATAGCAATGATACAAAACAAATCACAGAAATCTTGAACTTCATCCTTATCGATGAGTTAAATGTGTTGCCTTTTTACAAATCAACAATGCCCCCCCCCTAAACCTAGTCCTGCCTCCCACACAATGTCATCTTGAGAATCATGCAATCATGCTTGGTTCTCCAAGTATGATTTCATACTGTTACAGAGTCATCAAACATGTCAGTTTTCTGTCCATGCCCTCAGATTTTCTATGGATTTGTAGGATTTTACATTATATTGAAATGCTAGTATATCTGGCAAAATAAAGTTAATAAAATAGTTAATGTTTTAACAGTTCAACATTGCAGTCTTTTATAGCACTACTTAGAATTTATAGTATATAATATTTTTATAAATTTTTAAATCATTTTTTTTCAGAATATCTATTTAAATTTTATTTTTGAACTTTGTAATCATTACGAATAATATTCAAATGTAACTAATAAAGCTTTTTTTTAAAAAAACTTAAAAATTTATTATTTAGATTTATTACATAATTTGAATATTTACCACAAAATTTAGTTAAAAGCAATATACATCTTTTCATTTTAGTTTTTCTGTAACTGTTAAAAATTCAAAGCATAGATGATATAGAAAATGCCCAAAATGTTACCAATTGTTTTAAACAGAAATCATTTTACTTAGAAAGATTTTACTTGATGTCAGTATATCATATTATTTTACAATTAATTTTATATATTTGAGTAAGTATGTTCTATCTGAAAGGTTGTTAATTTTGTGATAACTATATTGTATGCATAAGAAAACATAAATTTTCATTTTTTAAAAGTAAATTTCAGACATTTGTTAATCATTTACTAATTTTGACACATTCAGTGAGGATTTTAATCTCCTTCTGGCCCTCCTCTTTTCCATCCAGTGTTTAAAGAATAAGCTCACTTATTGTAATCATTCTATAATCAAAACAAGTTGGGATATCTGCTGTGTAAAAATCAGATCAAGCAAAAGCTAAAACTCACAATAGATTTCTAAGATCGTAAATTTGTGACCATATACCTGGGATCCATTCTGTGACAATAAATTTCTGTGGCCACAATTTTGTGTACAATATGTATACTTAAAATGACTGTGACTACAAATACGCATAATTATCTAATAAGATTATAATTATTCTATGGCCAAAATTACCAACCCTTGTTTTCCCTCCTCTTGTGACCATATTTGCCACCATAATTAACATCACCTTGCATCCACCTTTTATCCCTCATCTTAGTAGTATCTCATTTAATAGGTCACAGGTACATATTATAGCATGCTCGTTAATTTGATTGGTTCCTTAGTTAACTAGCCATATTACTTTTTATGAGTATAATTTTGTAATCTGATTGATCAAATGGCAAACCTATTTTTCCAAACATGATTCAAACACATCACAGCTGCACACACATGAGCTATGATAAGTGAGTCAATCGAAACTTTACGCCATGGAATAAACTCTAAAAGCTGATGTTAAAACAAACAAAATATAAATGATATTATTTTCTCTCAGCAGACAAACTGTAAAGTATTGTCTGTTTCAGTTAGAATATTTATAAATCTTTCAGTAAATCTCCTTATTATTTTTGATCTTTCTCTACCTGTCGAAGTCACAGAGAGCTTGTGTTTTGTATTTCAAGTTAGATAAAAAGACTGAAAGATAAATCTGTTCATTTTAAGTCTTGTTCTTTAGATAGTTTTGCCATATAGTATTATGAAATTGACAATATGCAGATTAAGATTGTTGTGAGAAGGTATTCCATATGTCACATGTTGTGAGTTCAAAGGAAAACTTAAGCCAATTTTTCAGTTCTTGTCAAAATGATGTAGATGATTTACAATAAACTAAGTGATGCTGTACTGTATCTGCTCTCTTATCGGAGCAGTGTCTACAATGTAGAGGATTCTACAATTTTCCCCTTAAAAAGATTATACCTGCAATTTATTATTCCATTTTTGGGCAATGGTGGCACAGTGGTAATACACTCGCCTACCACCTCGTGGTTGGCGGTTCAAACCCCAGACCTTATGTGGGAAAGTTTGTAGTTACTAACCAATGGCTGGCAGTTTACAGTACAGAACCTTGACCAATTTATGTACTGGTTTCTTCTGCCCACAAAACTATCTGTTGGGATATGACACTGTACAGTTTTGAAAGCGATGTAAAACCCTAAGTAAACAAATATTATTCTATTTACAATCTTATATTGAAACTAGAAAAATGTTTTTGCTGACAAAAACGAAGCGGCGCTGATGAAAAAGTGCGAAGTAAGCCGTAAAAGATGTCAAGATATGCATCACAAGGAATAGAAAATGTAAAGTTTATTGCATTGTGTATGTTACCATATTTAACAAATGAAAGAACAACCACAGCTTGGCAGATGAGAAATTGTAAGTGTGAAATTTACTTCTCAAAAGAATGTATGTCTGATGCACGGAAAAAATGCCTCCTGGAAAAAATGCCTCCTAGAAAATATGCCTCCTAGGAAATATACCTCCTAGAATGAATGCCTCCTGAATATTTTGTGACCAGGAAAAATACCTCCTAAGAAAAAAAGTTCTTTCAAGTATTATAACACTACAGGTTCACATTACAACTTCAGAGGCATCTTTATTTTTTCCACTTGAGTCTTATAGTCGCCAATGCCTGTCAAAAATTTACAGTCTTTTACCCATTTTGCTTAGCTGTACAAAGGTATGTAAGTTTCTCTTGCAAGGTTTTGCTGGTGCTTCTCACTCTTTTGGCTGGCTGCTCATCCCTGGTTTCCATTATGACAGGTGTCATGTTTTTCTTGTAATTACATTTCTGTCCCTCCTAGTGCATCTAACTGCGATCAACTCCTTACAGAGGGGATAACCTATGTTGTAATTTGATAAGAATGCATATTGTAAGCCATAAAGGCCACAACTATTTCATCAAGAAACCTCACAGCCATAAATCCTGCTTTTAAACTGGTCCAGAGTACAGCTGAAGGGATACCCTTTCAAGAAGATATTTGTAATTTGTACTTCATGATATTGTACGTTCTGGTTTTGACTGTACATATCTGAAATTAACATGTTTTTGATATTATATGTTATAGGTTTTATATGTAAGATGTTTACAAGTTGAAATAACTTTTTTTTCTCAGGAGGTATTTTTTCCTAGTCACAAAATATCCAGGAGGCATTCTTTCTAGGAGGCATTCTTTCCAGGAGGCATTTTTTTCTGTGAGGCATTTTGTCCAGGAGGCATTTTTTTCCCGGATTCTGTATATCCTACATTCTTTGGTAATGTTCTCGGAGAAGAGGTCTCAAGTGAAAGGGTACACTGACCAGAGACATTTCTGTTCAAAATGTCATTAGTATCAGACTTAAGTATAAAACACTAATTGAATGCAGTGGACTAAGATGCTTAAGAACTATTGTTTAAAATTACTGGTTGTGCTTCAAGTAAAAACTTAACAAAACCACTAATAAAATCCAGTGAACCAAAGTGTGTTAGACTTTTTGTTCAAAAGTTACTGATTTTGCTTCAGAGTTATTGCTTACAAGACAATTCAAGTTACAAACAAGTCAAGCTATAGTGCTAGAAAAATGTTACTGGATTTATTGGGAAAGAAAAGTATGAGTTTATATATTGCAATATTTATGAATGATTTAGCAATTGAAATTAAAAATCTAGGCTTAGGAATAAGAGTAGGAGATCATGATCCATTCCACACTTCAATAATGCACAAAATTAAGACGAAACAAGTTACTGGACTTGGTGTAGCTGTGGAAAAAGTAGCCTAATAATATATTTTAACAAAATGCTGTGAACGCAATACTTTTCAAGTTATAAGTGATTTAGTGCATCACTTCAGGAATTAGAATGCATTAAAGTTTCAAAAATTCATTTCCCACTTGAGCTAAAATTAATTAAATGTAGAAGTCTAAGTGAAATGGAAGAAAGTAAAAGAAAACAATATACATTCGAAAGAATAGCATAAATATTCCACTTTTTTTGTTCCACTTTTGCTTCACACACACACATATATATATCTCTATCTATCATCTCCCTCCATCAACCCCCCCACTTCCCCCACTGAGGCCATTCTTTTTTCCACTTGCTTTTTATGTGCACTAAAGGGGAGTTGGGGGGGGTTCTTTCTGCATAGAAAGACTTTCCATAAATGTGCCTTTTGATAAATATCACACAAAAGCAAATACAGAGTTGGGGAGGAAGAAGAAAAGGACGTCATTCATTTCCACTCAGCTGGAGATACATAAAATGCTGTACAAGAAAACTGTTTATGAGAAAGTGTTTTTTTCCAAGCATCTTATATTGTGAAAGAAGTCAGGTGTATACATTTGACCAATTTATATAGTCTATGTGAACAAGTAGCTACATCATCAACTCCTTCTACAAAACAAAAGTTGAATCAATTGAAGCTTTTTTTCCAAAAAGGAAAAGTTATATCCCCACAATTCCAAAAGAATGGAATCAGAAGAATGTGGTTTTTTAATCCGCCTAAAATTGGGAATTTATATTATGTGAACACTGATCAGTTGCAATATGTTAATAACCACATCAGTGCATCATAAATAGCTCATTTTTTTCTTTGAAGATGTCATAACTTCATAAACACTAAGAGATTAGGTTTGCCAGACAGCATAAATATTTTTAAGTATACATATGCCAGGTGTGGTTTTAAAAAGTGTTAAAATAAATGAGGAGGGAGCAAGAAGTATATATTTATCATGTTAAGATGGCCAAAGCCTCTTAAGTACAGGAATTTTAAGTGAAATGTTATACAACATCTTACTTTAGTATAATCAATGTCAAGTTAAACTGATGTTACTGAACAGTAAATCAGTTAGGGGCTGAAAATCCTCATTTTCACATCAAGATGACCATGACTGTACTTGTATTGGAACTCCAAGGTGGAAAGAAAATAAGAATGTCCCTAATGTCATCTTTAAAAGTGTACAAAATTTAACTGAGCTCTGCTGAACAATACGATAGCTGGAGATTAAAAACTCCATAATTTCACTGCAAGGTGACCATAACTTCATCCATATTGCGACTTTAAGGTGACCATAAAATGAGAATGTCTCTGTTGTCATCCTTTATAAGTGTACAAAGTTTAGCTGAGGTCAGTTGAACAATAAGATAACTGGAGGCCGAAAACTTCCCTTTTTCACTGAAAAGTGACCATAACTTCATTCATATTGGGATTTTAAAGTGACCATAAAAGCAGAATGTCCTTTCTGCCAACCTTTATAAATGTCGCAAGTTTTATTTTAAAAATGTACACATTAAGCTTAGGGCTGAAAAACTCTACAAATTATGTTTAAGATGGCCCTAACATTATTAATATTTGAATCATAAGGTAGTAAGAGTGTTCTTTTGATGTACCTCAATATCAATATATGTTAGATTTTAAAAAAGATGGAAAAAATAACAGGCCAGACAATTTTATTCCAATTTGATGACTTTAGGGGGGCCATAGCCCTAATAATATTAACAGTTTAAGGTCACCATAAAGCCAGGATAATCCTTTGGTGAATCTTAATATATATGCCAAGTTTGGTTGAAAAGTGTGGAAAACTAAGTGAACTGGAGGGTTAAAACCCACGTTTTGGTCATTAAGGTGACCTTAAGTTTGCAGATACAGAGGGTTTTAAGTACAGTTATTTTCCTTTTAAGCGACATTTGTCTTGACCTCTATGTGAAAAGAAGTTTTCCTGCTTCTTTTATGATATCATTGTGACTCATATCACTTCTAAGTTGGGATCATAGGAAAACCATATTCAAAGAGTTGTAAAGGCTTTATTATGGATATCCAGATCCCATTTTTGCTTAACTTAGCCCAATAGTATGACTTCATTTTACCTAGGTTAAGCTTCAGACCTGAACATGTTCTAAATTCTTGGAAAAAAATTAATCGCTCTCTTAAAAAACTGAATATCATTTATAAATAAAGCGGTGTCATCAGCCACCTGGAAACTCTTAAATGTTTGGTTTTAATTTTTTAATCTTATCTTACATTAATTGCTAATATTTCTACCAGCAATATAATCCTTTGTAAATATTTTATAATCTGTTGCAAGGAGGTTGGCAGGTTTCCAAGATTTTCCCATGCTCAAAACTGTATAAGTAGCTTTCATGAAGGGGCAATTTTAGATCTGCTCATAAACACTTGTAAAACTCTATTGTAAAACCATTAACAACAGGAATTTTATTGTTTGTCACTGATTCTAATGCTTCTGTTAGATTTAAGACTTATTTTTTTTCACTTAAAAAGCTTTTTTCTCATTACGTAGTTTTGGAATACTGTATAAGTATTTTTTTCTTGGGCACTTAGGTTCACGAATCAACACAAAGGGCCAGTTTCATGAGAATTAATGTTTGCGGTGAAATATACTGTATTATCACCAATAATATAAAAAATCATAAACACAGACTGCTGAACATTTTAAAGTAAACATATATAAATACTCACTGAATCCCATGTTTCTATGACATAAAGAAAACCTGTGTGAAGTGACAATAAAAACTTCCCCTTTATTTCGTTAATCTTTCTCTGCCGTATAATTGACATTGATGTGGTAAGCAAACTTCTTTATTCAGGCTGATTTCATTCAATCCACATCAGTTTTAAAAGAGCCTGTTGTTTTCAAACCAAAGCTTCTCAAATGTTAAAATTCTTACCTGAATACAATATAAATAAGTCAATTTGTTTTTAACCCCATAAAAATCAGTATATAAGCCCCTATGAAAAGGACCCAACTCATGGCTGTGCACTGTAATCAAGGCTACCTTAAGCAACTCTTTTCAAAGTGGTATGCATCTAACAATGAACCCATCTGTACACAATCACTTCACACATATAAGTATATACCTCTTTATTTGTCTTCTTCAGTAATAGACCTGCTTCTCCCAGCCAATCTTTATCTGTGTGGGCCTTGTCACTCCGCATGTGCCAGGCCTATAAATGCCAGATCTTCATTGCCTCCCTGTAAACTAGTATCTCATCAGTTTCCCCCCTCATGTTTTCCCTTCTTTTTTCTGTACAGCTCTTTTATACTTCTGGCTAAAACTGCAATAAAAGTTTTAGGAATAAAAATGTGTACTTCTGTCAATATTTGCCAATATAATGGATATATAAAAGTGTTTCTTTAAAATTTGTACACTTGTAAGTATGCATCATTATACTTTAGCATAAATATAAATGTCTTTACAGTATGTGTATTTTTGGCGACCTTATTTGTACACAATTATTAGTGAGAATTTAATTTTGCATTTACTAGTCACTCACGAATATATAGCGAAAATTAAAACATCCACTTCTACAGTATTCTCAGGGGATACTGGTGACTTCCTCAGTCATAGTCATAGTTAATCTGCTGTTATATAGTTTAGAGTAAAAGGACATTTCTTCAATTTCTTCTTCATTTCTTTGGTGTCAAAATTTGCTGAATATATTTAATATTATGGTTACATTTTCCAAATTAAAGAAATATTTGGAATTTTTCACCAAATTCAATCTGTTTGGCTTTTGACTGAAGTATAATTACATTTGTTTTATTCTATTTGCATTTTCTAGTTCACTCTTCACAGTTTGATAGCTGGGGAAGTTGATAGAATTCTCTTTTACACTTTCTTCTAGTTGCTCCAGTTCTTTTTCTAGATTTAGTTCTTGTTGTTTTTCTTTTTGGCTTTTTGATGTGCAAATGAAATATTATTGTCTGAACATTTTTTTATTGAGTTTTCTCAGTTATGTATTTTTTATATACAGTACACAATATATCTACAGGTACAATACACTATGTATATACAAATACAATCCAAGACATAAACAGCACATTAGACACACACAAAGTGAAAAAAAGAAAATACTATACATTTCGGATAACAATTCAGTAGTTGGGTGCCAGCCCCAAGTAAACCATCAAATATTTTCAGGAAGGATTGTTATTCAGAAGCTCATAAAAATTTAATTTTTCAATATTTTTTTCAATTCTGTGCAAAATTTTTAAATTTTTTTTTCATATATACATAAATTCAGTGAATACAACTTCTTTGTTATGGTTTCTCTTATTATTTATGGTTTCTCTTATTGATTTTTTGCCAAGATAATGACATAGTTCAAGACTTCTAGCAGAGGGTCCCATTATCAAAGGTAATCCAAATTTTCACAAAACAGTAAAATGGAATTTGACCTTTAGTTGCTTGTATAGCCACTCTTCCAGGTTTTTCCAGAAAAATTTGCAAGTAGCACATTATTGTCTGAACATAATTTACACTGTATTTATTTTTTAAATAGATTTTCATCATCAAAGCTTACATTTTTTGCAATATCTGCAAGCGTATTTCTCATTAAAGTGTATATGTTGGTTTATTTGGGTTTTAACGTCGCTTTCAACACATTGTATAGGTGATATCATGACGGGTAGTTTTATGGGCAGAGGAAACCAGTTTCTAAAGTTGGTCAAAGTTTTGTACTGTAAACTGCTGACCAATGGCAAGCGGAACGGAACTCCAATCTCAAAGGTGGGAAGCGAGAATGTTGCCACATTGCCACCATGGCTCCTGTATATGTTGGATCATTTACTAAATATACCTTTACTTCTTGCTTAAGTACGTTTTAAGTCAAACTTAAGCGATATAATTCTGTAATCAGAAAAATAATCAGGTTTAATTGAACAATTATTTATCAAATATTTTGTAGCACAGGATACAAGCCAATAGTCTATTCAACTTTGAACTATTCTGACCTAGGACCATTCCCTTCTAGTGAAAAGAAGAACATTTTTGTTTCTTAATTGCCAAATATATGTCAGTGTAAATTCATTCATTAAATTTAGCAAATTTGCACAGTACTGAGATTGTCTTTAACATGAGCCACCTTTTAAAATCTATATTAGGGGTATAACAAACATTAAAGTCACCACCAATTAAAAAGATTTTTATCACTGTACTTTAACTACTGTAAATTATTTGAAAAGGCTATCTGTTGGTTCTTTGTAGCCTTTGTGGATGCATATACATTTAATAAGATGAATTTATTCCCTTATGAACAATCAGTTAGCAACATGCACCCTACGGCATCCTGACTAACATGAGCAACTTTCAGATTCATACTATGTTGCAATTAAATATCAGATCCCAACTGTTTGTTGTCCCATGGGAAAACTAACTTTTACCATTTCACTGATTTTTGACCTCTGTAATTGACAGAAAATGTTCCTTGCAAAAAATTATGCTAGAACATGAAGTTCTTAACCAATTAACAATTAGCATCCTCTTATTTTTGTCATGTGTGCCTCCACAATTAAATGAACTGATACTGAAAGAGAGTCATAGCATTCTTTCAGACATAATCACATAAAGGCAAAAACAATAACATAAATAAATAAGCTTTTCACAAAATGTAACTTTCAGAGGATCTTGTTTACAAACTTCGAAACATCATTACTTAAACCTTCAAGCAAGGTTTAATATATAGGGGTATAAAAAAGATGTTGCCAAACTGCTCTGGTTGGAAGTTGACCAAAGGCGTGGCAAAGTAGGGGGTACGTCTTAAATAATACCAGGCTTAACTAAAATCACCTTTATTGCAATCATTTGTCAGTGGTCACATACCATGAACTGTGGCAAGACTCCTGCAGTGGCAGTTCCACTACCCAAAGTAAAAGAAAAACACCTGAAACAATGAATTTAACTTTAGCATTGTGCCACATTTAACCAAAAAGCACAAAACTGCACAACAGTGTTTATAACAACTTAACATCTAGATATTACGGAACACATAATATTATGAGCCCTTGACTCAATTAAATGCACACTGGTCATAACCATCAAAATAAAACTTTGAACAAATAAATTAAAGTTACCAGTTACAGATCCTGACAACTATCGTGCATTTCTTTTACTGACTAGGATATCGTTATCACAGTATAGTTACTTATATAAAAGTATTAATGACACCATTAAATATTAATCAATGTATTTATCTGTTAATATACTTGTCAAGATATAACACAATATCGAATTATTAGTTTTCTAAATTGTATAGTATAAAGGCTGATATAAATAATTAGTAAACTTTTAAATTTGTTTAAATTAGTAATTTCAGAATAATTGAAAATGTTTTGATTTAACATACATTTCTTAATGGCATGTTTTTCCTGATTCTACCTAAGTTTAAAAAGAATATGTCAACTATAAGCATACACAAATATAATCTAAATACTTATCTGTCCAAATAAAATTTATAATCTAAGGTTTAATTTTGGTTACAATAGATCATAACTACACCACATTTTTAATCAATCAATGGTTTCAACCAATTCCTTCACATGAATTTTTTGCATATTGAATATATTTGATACAGAGGTTCCAAGTTGGCTTTTTACATCCCGTTCAACAGCCAAGGTCATATTGGGACAGGACATCAGCTTTGTCACTTGTGGGTGTGGAACCCATGGAGAGGTGACAACCCGTGATTAGATGCCAAACTTGTTAACCACTAGGCCACTGAGGACCTCGATTTGCAAATATAACACAAGCAATAATATTAACTCAGCTGAGCCCTTTATTATAATAAATACTTTATAAACATTAACAGGAACCAAGTAAATTTATTTATTTATTACCTGAAATGAGGTTTTAAACATATTGCAATAAAAGTGTTTTATTTAAAAGTTCCATATAGATTACCATAAAAATACTATTATGTTTAACATTAACAGAAACCAAGTAAGTTCTTTTGTTCACTTATTGTGTTGAGGTTTTAAACATATTGTTATAGAAATATTTATTCATAAAATTTCATACATATTGCGATGAAAACACTTTTCTGTTGAATGCAATTCTGAATGAATACATACTTATGTATATCCCATGCAATAAAATTTATTTTCCAAGATTTAATTATAGGACACAGCTCATATTTTATTGTTAGTTTCATCCAAATGCTTCATGATAATTTTTACACATATATGATATGCTTTTTTAGTAATTATTAACCAGTCTTTAACTTTGGATAATCTTCACAAATGTCAAAATATTGATTTTTTAGTCACAACATCTTTTAAAGGCAAGAACATTTAACTGTGATAAGTGTCTAATATTGCATAATATTTCCTTTATGATTATACCAAATTGATTTTATCCAGTATCTATCATGAACTTAACACAATTGCCTTGGTGTGACTTGGATTAAAATAAATAATTGCATTACACAATTTTTACCATGAATTTTTGATAAATCTTTTTTGGCTTCTGACTGGAACATCTACTTTTCAAACAATTTTAAATGTACAATCGAGAGAAGAATGAGATCTTTCCAATATAAAATTTTATTAAGAATCATCCTGACAAATATCTACAAATTTGCAAGTTTAGTAATACAGACAGGTGCTGGTTTTGTCATGTTAATGTAGAAATTATAGAGCATCTATCTTGGCACTGTTCTGTAATTAAAACGTTCTGGTTTGATGTTTTTCAAAGATTTGGTGGGATTCTTAACATTGACGAAATTCTTACAACAGAAAATGTTTTACTGGGTTAATGAATCAAACACTGAAGACTCATAAATCATTTATTAATTTTGATTAAACATTATATTATTATGGCCGTTTTTCCTTGGTCACAACACTCTTAGGGGTTGGGATCTTATTCTCATATAAGGACTAGTAATCTCATAATGCAAATATTTGTAGATGCCAAATTATATCCAAATAGAAATAATTAAATAGAAATTAGAAATAATCAGTATTCGCCTCTCATAATTTTCTGTCCGATGTTGTGTATATCCAAATGTTCCTCCATAATACTCATATACAAGAATAAAAGAAATAAATAGTATCCAATCAATTTATTTTTAGATAATAAACATCACTGATTACAGATTTGAATCCAACATTTCCAATTTTTGAACACATGTGATACCTTTATCCAAATTTAATTTTTCATCTGTTCTTCAGATATTCATAAAATATTCCCAAAACATATTACAAATTATGTTGATACAACTTCTTTGTCTCCAAATTTACAACACTTTTCTTCGTGACACAGATAGGTGAATTTCTCCTAAGTCCAACAGGACAGATATTTTCTAAGTCCAAAACCATAAAGTTCAAATTACTAATTTTCAGGAGCTTCATCCCATAACACTGTTTGTATCCATGTGTCAGCTCCGTGTTCTCCTTGTTAAGGCTAATTACAGGGATTTTTATACAGAAAACTAACTATGCAGTTAAAAATAACAACATTAAAGAGTATTGATCAATATTAAAAGGTTTTTCTGTAATAATGGGGAGGAGAAATTTTGCAATACTGGGGGAATTTTACAATATGGAGGGGGTCTGTAGGGGTTAATTGCTCACTCTATAAAAACGCCCCCAGGAGATCTGGAGACAGATTACAAAGGATATTGACTGGGGGAATTCCTAAGACAGGTCTAATTAGCTGTTTGACAAAATCAAGATGACCAAACACTTAGCAGATTTTTGCTTGCATTTGGACTTGTACAATTTTGGATATCTTCTCACAAAGGATATGATACTCAGATTGTATTTTGAAAATATAACATAGGTGATTCGTTTTTTTCTGAATCAATTTAAATTAAATATTTTATCCACAGGATATAATAAATCTAAACTTTTGAATATCTTAAAAAAAACAATTTCAAAACCAACCGACACCATATATGTGGATACCTTGTCACTTGGATAAAATAACCAAGTAGCTTGTCAAATGGATACATAAATATTTTAATTTGTATATGTTATCACACAGGATATAATTATATCATTAATTATTTGGATATATTATGAAATAAATGGAGTATTTGAAACAAATTTTAAATATTGGATATATTGTGAAACAATTGGAATATTTCTGAACCAATTATTTAATTAACAAAGGTAAGAGAAATTTTGGAGAAATTACTGTCATAACAATATATATAAAAAGAAGTCCTTAGAACAAAATTTAAATGCAAGTTCTATCATACATGTAATAGCACACCATGCAAAATAGAGAGTAATAGCAGAAAGAAAAGATAAAAACCTTCAGTTCTTATTTAAGAATACAGAGGGAGAACTTAACCCAGTCATATATGTGCCTTACACAATATAATTGATGTCTTCTGTGCTTTATTAATCCATGAATCTAAACTAATTAAGAGTACTTAGATTTAAGTATATCAACTATTACTAAGATCGAATGTTTACATAGGCATAGATTTGTTCACCCCAAAAGTGAGAGTTATAAAGGGTACATAGTTAGTCAAAGTGTCACTATATTAAAAGGCAACAGATTGAGATTTACAACCCCTTTGCTCTTCTGTTGCTTTGGTGTTTTTAAATGGGGGAATAAACTGAAAAAAATTTACCATGGATTTTGATCAATTACTAGCCACCCAGTAATTTCGACATATTTGAAGTAAGTTTTGAATAATTATTTATCAGCCGTTCACTTGAGGTGATCTTTATGAGTGGAATAATATGCATGTCTACACCAAAAATAATTATATTATAAACTCCTGATTTTTTAAAAAATATTTTATTTTCCCTGGAAAACTAGTCGATTTTAATTTCTGTGAAATTAAGTTGCATGTAATCAAAGCAAGAGAGAATCAAGATTTTGTTTAAATCATTAGGCGTATTTTACAACTATAATCCGTTGAATCTAGGTACCTTGGATTAACAGATCGTTTATAATGTGACTAGAATCCAAATCTGGATTATGAATCCGTTGATCTCTCAAATCTCTCAGATCCCTCAGAACGTAGATCAACAGATTCAGATTCATTGGATTACCCACAATGCTTTGCGAAATAATGCCGGCCAATTGTGGCAGGAAATTTTTACAAATTTAGTGATTTTTATTATATTGGTGGTATATAGTGGTTTGTCTTACTTTTTTATTTTGGATTTGGAATTTGAAAAATTACATTTCACAAATCTAGCTAATCCAAAGAATCCAAATCCGAATCTAGATTCAACAGATTATGGTTGTGAAATACGCCTACTGTTTTCTCATAATTGGTAAATTATAAAAGTCAGAACCAGATTCTGAACCAGATTTTTTCCCGGATCACACCTCTCATCGGAGCTTTTTATCACACCATTAGATGTCTCCATGAATATCAAATACTTTAAACTGCAGAATTCACAGCCATAGCATCCAAGTCATTAATATTCATGAGAAGATATGAGGTCACAGATTTCCCCTGGCATTTCCTTGCAATATTTAATAAAATGCAAGCATAGATGAACATCAAATACTTTAAACTCCAGAACTCACAGTCATGTACACTCAAGTCATTAATATTCATGAGAATATATGAGATCACAGATTTCCCCTGCAATTTCCTTGCAATATTTTATAAAATGGACTTCTGGACAAATATCAAATACTTTAAACTTGAGACCTCACGGCCATAACACCCAAGTCATTAAAATTGATGAGAAGATATGAGAACAGAGATTTCCCTGGGATTTCCTTGCAACAGCTACCCAGCAGGCGCGCAACTTTGAAATCAGGTTGAATCCAACGGTGAAATCTGGTTGAAATACGTGTATATTTTGTAAACCGTTTTTAGTTGGATCCAACTGGTGAAATCATGTTGAAACCAACTGTTGAAATCTGGTTGTATTTATGTGTGAAATCTGGTTGAAATACATGTAGATTTTCCAAACAGGTTTTGGTTGGATCCAATGTATGAAATAGGTTTGAATTCAATGGGTAAAATCAGGTTATTTACATTGTCTCCTTTATTTGAATCATTGTAGCTTGTGTGCCATAATTATAGCTTCTTAATAATATTATACAATAACTATCCATATGCATTTTTTACACTTTGTATACAACTCAAAGTAATTAATTCTTTCCAAGATGACATGTATTCATGAATCATTGTATATTATAGGAATATAGCATGAAAAAGCCGTCTAAACGCTGAATTTTAGACGGGTTGGCGTGGTATGAGCACGAAGGCGAAGCCTGAGTGCTTAGATCATGTCAACCCGTCTAAAATTCTGCGTTTAGACGGCTTTTGAATGCTATATTCCTATTCTAACATGACTGTTGAAAATAAAATACTTTAAACACTTGTAACCTTACAAAATTATCCAATTATCGCCGCCATTTTAACAGCCGTACTGTTGATGCTGAATTTTAGACGGCTTAGAAATCACTCTCGACCAATCAGAACAACAGACACATCCGTGTCATGTTAGAATCAATATTCTATTTCTGATGACATTGTAATGATACATAATTTTTCATCAAATATAATTATAATTGCTCAAGATTTGTAAATCCATATTATCCAACTAGATATCCATTTCTATGTTTTAATAGGACCAGTATTATTCATTGTCTTCAATTGAAATTTTTTTGTGAAATTTAAAATTTTTTTTTCTTTGTAAAAAACAAACAATTGTGACATTATTTATATCTTCAGCATTTTATCCAATCAGTTTCTGTTAAATGTTTTATTAAGTTGGCTATAATTATATTGTAATTATAAAGAAGCTATAATCATGTAGCAAAGCCACAATGCTCAGTTCAGATGCTTGTGTCTCATACAACTTTGGCATATAAACTGAGAAAAAAACACAAGAATACCCACATTATTAGAACTCCACCCATTACTCCCCACCTTAATTAGTTGTCAGTGTTGACCACAAAAAAACAACTTAAAGAAGTTAACACCATGCATGCAACTGAGCAAGGGTAAACCCTCACCTCCACCCCTGCTGTGTTATCTAATTACTTTAGTCACAGGTCCAGTGTTCTGTGTAGCAGGGTACAGATAAGAAAAAGCAGGAACCCCCCAACCTCACTGTTATGTGATAAAATGTTATAGCTTAGGTTCTCTGTATAGAGAAGTTTTCAGTGTAAACTTGCAAAGTGAAAACTAATTCTTTGTGTATGGGAGAATTTTGAGAAACAAATTCTAATTACTTAGTTGATGCATCAGTTAATTAATAAGGAGAATGGATAAAAATGTATAAGTACATGCACACATAATCTTTATCATCTTTATAATCTTTAAAAATTAGTCTTTGCTTTACAAATACCTACAAATTCAAAAACAATTGCAATAATAGTTCTTTCAAAAAGTTAGACTTAATCACTATATCACCCTCTAGAAAATGAATTTCAATCAACCAGTCATTCATTTCCCAATATTCAACCTGTTTTCTGTTCAATAACATGACTAAGATTTCATGTCGAAAAACCTAACTTGATTTAGTGGTGATTTTTTATGAAGTATCACTACTTTCTTCAGTCAGATATCCAGCTTTGAAAAAGTATTGAAATTGTGTCCATGTCGGTTTTTCAACCAAAAATCACCATGATTTCTGGTCAAAATATCACTACTTTTTCATGTCAGAAAACTAACTTAGATTTAGTAGTTGGTAATGTGCATTTCAACGTCAGGACCTGTTTTCAACTCTAAATCAATGACATTTCAAGGCATGTGCCTGCTGGGTACAGAATCACTGGTGCTGTAGCACCACAAGTGATCCGGGAGTTCTTGAGTTTAAAATAAATAAAAATAAATTGGTTGTAAAACTGTATCTGTGTATATGTTGCTGTAGTGTATAGTTAGAAAATTGACATACAAGTATAACATATTTAATATACATTTAATAAGAAGTAACACTCAACTAACCCTCTGTAGCACTAGTGGTTCCCCAGCACCACAAGTGATCTGGGGCTTGGATGAGTGCATAATGACTCCATGAATGACTTGGGTGCTATGACCATAGAGCTTATCAGTCAATTCGTTAAAAGAAAATTAACTCAGATAACAGCTTAACTGTCCATTTTGTAAAATATTGTTAGGAAACTACAGGGGAAATCTGTGTCCTCATAACTTCTTATGAATATTTATGACTTGGGTGCTATGGCTGTGAGTTCTGTAGTTTAAATTATTTAATCTTCCTCGAGACATCTATTTTGTAAAATATTGTTAGGAAACTACGGGGAAATCCGTGACCTCATATCTTCTCATGAATATTAATGACTTGGGTGCAATGGCCGTGCATCGCACCCCATCGCACCTCTCCGGATGTCCGGGTTTTATAACGAACCCTCGTAATTGCAATTTCTAGCTTTAGACCTTTCCAAAATGGATGTCAAATTTTAAGAGAGGGTAAGAGAGGGCAGTAAATCTTGAATATTTGGTGTTAAAAACTTAAATCAGTCTAACATCAACTTGTTAGTAAGGCATGTCAATCGAGTAATAATTATTAACAGAATCAATAATTATTTTATGTTACTAATATGGACATTATGTTAAACCTTTGTATTATCGCCAAAGGTTCACATATACGGTGGTTTCTAAACCACGGAAAAGTGACGGAATTCCGTGACGGAAACGGAAAATCGCCTAAAAATAGCCTAATATATATTAGTCATAGAAAAACAACTTCTATGCATATTAGTACATAGATTCTATGAGTATTCTACTGACAGCAATGTTGAGATATTAGGTGATCTTTTTGGGCGATTTTTTCCGTGGATGTTGGTGATTAATATCTTACTTTTAAGATATCTTATGCAAAATTTCCAGTTATGTTACCTACAAACGAGCATTCTCTACATAATTATGAACAATTTGGTGGCTGTCTTATTAAAATCAAGCAAATATTGAGCATTTTACAAGTATTTCAACATAGCCTTGGATTTCCCAGTATTTTTAATTGGGCGATTTTTTCCGTGGAAGTTGGTGATGAATATCTCACTTTTAAGCTAACTTATGCAAAGTTTCCAGTTTAATTATCTATCTATGACTGTTCTCCACATAATAATGAACAATTTGGTGGTTGTGTTATTAACATCAAGCAAATATTGAGGATTTTACAGCTATTTTAACATAGCCTTGGATTTCCCATTGTTTTTTAATTGGGCGATTTTTTCCGTGGAAGTTGGTGATGAATATCTTACTTTTAAGCTAACTTATGCAAAGTTTCCAGTTTAATTATCTATCTATGACTGTTCTCCACATAATTATGAACAATTTGGTGGCAGTCTTATTAAAATCAAGCAAATATTGAGCATTTTACAAGTATTTCAACATAGTCTTGGATTTCCCAGTATTTTTTAATTGGGCGATTTTTTCCGTGGAAGTTGGTGATGAATATCTTACTTTTAAGCTAACTTATGCAAAGTTTCCAGTTTAATTATCTATCTATGACTGTTCTCCACATAATTATGAACAATTTGGTGGCAGTCTTATTAAAATCAAGCAAATATTGAGCATTTTACAAGTATTTCAACATAGTCTTGGATTTCCCAGTATTTTTTAATTGGGCGATTTTTGCCGTGGATGTTTGTGATGAATATCTTACTTATAAGATATCTTATGTTAAGTTAGCAGTTTAATTATCTATCTACGACTATTCTCCACATAATAATGAACAATTTGGTGATTGTCTTGTTAAAATCAAGCAAATATTGAGCATTTTACAGCGATTTTAACATAGCCTTGGATTTTCCAGTGTTAATGGGGCGATTTTTTTCGTGGATTTGCTCCCTAAATAACTTACTTTTAAGGTATCTTATGTTAAGTTTCTAGTAATGTTACCTATAAATGAGTATTCTTTAATTGGTTAAACAACTGTTAGATAGTTGTGATTTTTAATCATTTTACATTTTAAAGTAAATTAGGCGATATTTCGGCGATTTTAGGCGATATTTAGGCGATTTTCCGTATCGCCCAACGGAAATTCCGAACTTTAGAAACAACCCACATATACGCGAATTCACAGTTTCAATTGCCTTGTTTTCGCAAACGGCCTTGTAAGGTTAAGTGGGTAAAAACAAGCGCGTCTGTAATAGAAGAACCAGGGAGTAGCTAAACTCAATTTCTGTGGATACTTTATATTAACACATATATATTATAAAAATTATGACTGGAAATAGAGATGTAGACACTAAATTACTAGTAGTTCTGTAGTGGCATTCTACCAGTAAACGCCCATGCTAAAGTTAAAATATTGAATTTAACTTATACTAACAGCTTTATATTTTATTCTTCTGCCAATAGATTGTCAAATGATACACACTATAATTAATAAGTGGGGTGCATATTGTCACATTTATTTCTGAATTACGTGCAAGTGGCCGACAAAATAACTCGCAGACAGCAACTCGCCGACAAAACTCGCCGACAATGGACGAGTGCATATGCTTCTATTTTATAAAGTATTGCAAGGAAATACCAGGGGAAATCTGTGACCTCATATCTTCTCATGAATATTAATAACTTGAGTGTACATGCCGTGAGTTCTGTAGTTTAAAGTATCGATCTTTGTCTATATGCTTCTATTTTATAAAATATTGCAAGGAAATGCCAGAGGAAATCCGTAACCTCATATCTTCTCATGAATATTAATGACTTGGGTGCTGTGGCCGTGAGTTCTGTAGTTTAAAGTATTTGATCTTCGTCTATGCTTCTATTTTATAAAGTATTGCAAGGAAACACCAGGGGAAATCCGTGACCTCATATCTTCTCATGAATATTAATGACTTGGGTGCTATGTCCGTGAGGAATTCCTCCATGAGTTCTGTTGGTTTAAAATGTTAAAGTACGCATACCCTCTTATTCAAACGGATAAAATTGTCGGTGAGTTTTGTCGGCGAGTTGCTGTCTGCGAGTTGTTTTGTCGGCGACTTGCTCATATACCTTATTTCTAAGCTTCATGTTTTCATAATTTATCTCTATTAACGACCGTTTTTACCGGAAATACCAGTGAACGCCCATTTTGTAGATAAATAGAAGCATTTGTCCTTGACCTCTAACAAAGTCATATAAGGTGGGCGTTCACTGGTAGGTGGGCGTTCACTGGTAGAAAGCCTACATTGTGAAAGTTATGTAAATTATATGCATCAGTTTTAAGACAATATCTCCTATTTTCGCCCACTGCCAGTTGTCAAATTAGTATTATCAAGAAGTGCAGATTTTTCTTTGATAGTTCTGAAACCTGCAAATGTATTACATACATAGTACTGCTCAGCTACCCAAGTTCGTCGCCTACCCAAGTTTGTCACTTGCATTTTTTGACAATATAAAGGCCTCTTCACAACTATCTATCCTGGTATAGTTGTACATTATCATTATTAGTATGTATTCCATTTGTTGTGGTATCAATACTGCTTATCCTTAACAATTTTTAAAGAGGGTGAAGACCTTGGATAGCTGAGCAGTAGAGAGGTGTTTTTACAGAACTTCTGCTTGTTTTTTTGTTGCATCAAAATCAGAAGTAAAGGAGAAATCGCAGTTTAAAAATTGAAGTCTATGTACATGTATTCATCAATACCTGGATTTGAACTCAGACGGTGACCCATCCAAGTACTAACAAAGCCCAGTGCTGCTTAACTTCAGTGATGAGATGGGTACTTATCATGCTAAGCCATATAAGCAACGAAGTGGCTAACGAACAGGGACCCGGGCAATAGAAGACATTACTATCGAACGGGTCCCTTTTATTCTTTGTACAGATCTGTCTGTAAGCATGCTTGATCTAACCCTTTAATTTCATTGGTTCCTTACCTAATTGGTTCATACTAAGTGGGTACTAATTGCTGAAATTGTCAGTATGGCTACCCTAACTCTCAATGTATGTTTCTCAATTAGCCTTTTAATTTCATTGGTTGATTATCTGAATTAATTAATATTTGCTACACGAAATGTAGTAAATTGCATTCTGACATGATTACGGGGGGGGGGGGGGGGGGGGGGGGGGGGGGGATTAAATTAGCAATTCAGACTGAACATATTCTGACATGATCACTGGGGCCGTATTCTACAACAATACTTAGACATGGTGAATTTAGATTCAAGTAAGGGATGGTTTTTCACTTAAAATTTTCTTGCACTTTGTATTCAGAGGTAAATTATCAAATACTCGCTTGTAAAATATGACAGGGAACCCGATCGATAGGTAGCGTTTCTAATGATCAGGGACCTGATTGATAGACTCTTGCTATAAGCAAACTTCCAAATTTAAGTCATATACTTTTTATGGTACTTAATCTCTGCTTAAAAGATGACAGGTATGTTAACTGGGTGAGAGGTTTTAGCTTTTGCTCATGATTTTGACTGTACTCTTTAATTAATTATAATGGTGGCATTAAAATTTTAAAAAATTTCAAGGGATTTTTTATCACTATACCTAAAAGCAGTATTGGAGGTGTTGAACCTTGGTGGGGGTATGTTGCTCTGACTACTTAGATAGCATATTACACCATAGAACCAATATTGGCTATTGGTCACTTATAGTCAGTAGTTTTTGCCACCCTTTGGCCAACATATTGGTCCACATATAGCCATCTTTCTGACCACTATTCAATCTTCACATCTCTGGATTTGACCTCATTAGGCCAACATAGGGCCAATGCAATGCTCTCTGCTTTTGTTGCACCATCAAAATGTGAAACCATTGGAAAGGTTATTGTGTGTAGTGTTTAACAATGATGTTCTTTTTGTGCATTAGTGTGTGAAATTCAAATTTAGTTAAATTTTAAAGTTTCTGAAACCAACAGATAGCATAAAAACTCGGTCAGTCTACTTCCATTGACCAACACACTCTCAAAGGTCAGGTCAAACTACTCAATACCACTTCCATCAACCAAAATCTGTTAAAAAGCCTATCCATACAGTTACCTATTCATAAATGTCCAGGGTCAGGCAACTAAAGCTTATAGCAGTTATAATCTTAGCCTAGCAAGACTGCATTTAATAATATCTGATAAATTCTAAAATTCCTTTATGTATGAAGCACCAACAATCACAAGGGCAGCAAAGACTTAAATTCAAACCAAAGACCCAGCGGCCATATAAAGGTTATATGTGCCCATATAAGGTTATATGTGCTTATATATGAGGATTTTTGTAAACCAACCCAAAATTTCTTTCGCCAGAGAAACACAAAAGCCACTAGGCCAGCTATGACCTCAGATTCAAACCCAAGACCTGGGGGTCATGCAAAGGTCAATTTGAAGCACTTTATAGTCCATCCCCAAGTCGTTATATACCCTCATAAAGTCATGTATCTAGCATTATTCAAGCCACAAATCAGCCTTACCTTCATGAATATTCATTACTTCACTCTATGAAAGTTCCTCACAACCTGGGCACCAGAGCAAAATTCATGCATATATATGATTTAATACCTTCACACCACTTGATCAGTGCATGCACCCACAAATCCAGTAATAAAACTTTTACCATAAAACGTTTCAAAGCAAAATAGCTTCTAACTTATTTTAAATAAATAAGAATCATTCTAAAATACCTTTCTGATGATGTATATAACATATCTGTAGCTTACAGAGTTTCCCAGTAATTAAACGAATAACTTGCACCTGTTCATGCATTTGTACTGCTGTTGGAACCCCCTATTTTCGCCCACCTTAGATGGCTCAAAACTATATTTTTAGATATCTTTTCCTATGTGTATTTTTAATAAAAATTTACTTTAATATGTGTTTTTTTTATCCAAGGAAACATAATATTTTCATTTTTTACCATATAAAAATCACTTCCTGGTTCAAGTACAGACGTTTGTTTTTACCCACTTGACCCTTCAAGGACGTTTGCTGGATCATGTGCAGACGAAACCGTGATTTGGCTTATAAAGCTGCGAACAACCGGGAATTTACGAGTTCACTCTAGAATGGACATCAGCATCTCACTTCCAGGAAACACAGCCGCCATATTGAAACATTACAGTATCTTGCGATTGTGAGCAAAATATGCTGTAAAATGGACAAATTTCAAATGCCAATATCTCAGTGAATTTTACATCGATTTTCAATCTGTAAAAAGCACAGTGAAGGGTTAGATAATAGGCTTTTCAATGATAATAAAATACTCAGGGTTAGTATGCGCTAACATGACTCAGGCTGAGTAAAAAATCAGCTCCAAATCAGACCAGATTCAAAGACAAAATGAAAAAAGTCTCACAAAGCAATGCATAAGTTATTCTTGTTATAAATTTTAACAGCCTTTTTATGACAGGTTGCACAAAGTATACATATAGATTTGGCTCATTATTTTTTTTGCACAAGAATATTTTAAATATTTCTTAGTTAGTCCAAAAATTTAGGCTCTGCCCACTTTTGATATACAAGCTTTATAATATAAGTATTATAAACTAGCATGACCAGAAATATGATCCTGGCCATATGTGCCAGAAATATCTGGCTGCTTGTAGCCATATACAATAGCCATATCTTTCTGTATATCACATTGGGGGTCCAAAAATACAATTCTGACTTCGCCAACCGAAGGCTGGGGTCAGGAGACTGAAGTGTCTCCTGTCCTCATATTTTACAGAACCTCTATATATTAGTCGAACAGCTTTTCAACAGATTTCAAAAGAATTTTTATTGCTATAAAATATGTCTGTGCAAAATTTTGGGCCCCATTTAGAGAAACCAAATGGCTGCAATAGCCGATTTTTGGTAAATCATTAACATGCTGTAAAAAAAAAACAAAAAAAAACATGCTGTAAAACTTGAAATATTGAAGCTTTCTTTATCAGATTTGCGATAAGGCTTATGGATAGCTTAAGAATAATTTTTACCTCAATTTGTAAACAAAATGGCCGTCATATCACATGTTTAATGTCAAATAGGAGTCATCATATTAAAAAGGCCTAATAGCTGTCATAGGATGTAGGGCCTCAGCATCTTTTTATGTCAGCTGACTTATCAGTCAGCTGACATTATGTCATCACTCTGCGGCGTGTACACGTCCGCGTGAACAACTTCTTCTCCAAAACTACAAGGCCTAGAGACATGCTGTTTTTTTTAAAAGATACCTTATCTATCGAGGATGAAAAATTGTTCAAGGCATGCAAATCTGTCTGTTCATCTGTTTGCTAGAGACATTACAAGGGAGGTACCCCCACCAAAAGTGTGAAAATTTCAACACTTTATCACAATTTTCTCAGTGACTATTTGAAGGATTTCTCTCATATCTTGCATATATGTACTACTAGGCCAGAGGTAGATTCTCTTGTGTGAGTATGAGACCTGGATCTGTCTTATTTTTTTTTTAATAATTTTTTAAAATCTTTTTTAATGCATTAAAATTCATGAAATCATGCACTAAATCACTTATAACTTGAAAAGTGTTGCATTTAGTGCATTTTGTTAAAATATGTTGTTCAACTACTTTTTCCATAGCTACAACATGGGGAGTAACTTGGGTGTCTATCTCAATAGCTAACTGAGTAATAGCTACTTTTGGGGTTTTCAGTAACTTCCATCATGAGTAAACTCACTTGTAACTTGAAAACTATTGCATTTATAGAGTTTTGTATAAATATGTTATTCAGCTAATTTTGGGTCAGCTATAACATAGTAAAATTTCAGACCTGTAGCTCATGCCATAGCTGAGTAATAGCTACTTTTAGGTTATCACTGTTGAGTAAATCACTTATAACTTGAAAAGTATTGCATTTAGAGTATTTAGTTTCAATATGTTATTCACCCATTTTGGGGTCAGCTATAACTTAGTGAAGTTCCAGAACTGTGGCTCATTGCATAGCTGAGTAATAGCTACTTTGAAGTTCTCACTGTTGAGTAAATCAGTTGTAATTGGAAAACTATTGCATTTACAGAAATTTGTGTGAATATGTTATTCAGCTAATTTTGGTTCAGCTATAACATAGTGAAGTTACAGACCTGTAGCTCATGGCACAACTGAGCAGTAGCTATTTTCAGGTACTGACTGTTGAGTAAATCAGTTGTAACTTGAAAAATATTGCATTTGGAGTATTTTGTTAAAATATGTTGTTCACCTACTTTTGGGTCAGCTATAATATAGTAAAATTTCAGACCTGTAGCTCATTGCATAGCTGAGCAATAGCTATTTTCAGGTTCTCACTATTGAGTAAATCAGTTGTAACTTGAAAACTATTGCATTTGGAGAATTTTGTATAAATATGTTGTTCACCTACTTTTGGGTCAGCTATAACATAGTAAAATTTCAGACATGTAGCTCATTGCATAGCTGAGTAATAGCTACTTTTAGGTTATCACTGTTGAGTAAATCACTTATAACTTGAACATTATTGCATTTTGAGTATTTTGTTTCATGTGTTATTCACCTATTTTGGGGTCAGCTATAACTTAGTGAAGTTCCAGACCAGTGGCTCATTGGATAGCTGAGTAATAGCTACTTTGAAGTTCTCACTGTTGAGTAAATCAGTTGTAATTGGAAAACTATTGCAATTACAGAAATTTGTGTAAATATGTTGTTCAGCTACTTTTGGGTCAGCTATAACATAGTGAAGTTACAGACCTGTAGCTCATGGCACAACTGAGCAATAGCTATTTTTATGTCAGCTGACTTGTCAGTCAGCTGACATTATGTCATCACTCTGCGGCGTGGGCGTCCGCGTCCGCGTGAGCAACTTCTTCTCCAAAACTACAAGGCCTAGAGACATGCTGTTTTTTTTAAAAGATACCTTATCTATCGAGGATGAAAAATTGTTCAAGGCATGCAAATCTGTCTGTTCGTCTGTTTGCTAGAGACATTACAAAGGGGGTACCCCCACCAAAAGTGTGAAAATTTCAACTTTTTATCACAATTTTCTCAGTGACTATTGCAGGGATTTCTCTCATATCTTGCATATATGTACTAGGCCAGAGGTAGATTCTCTTGTGTGAGTATGAGACCTGGATCTGTCTTACTTTTTTTTAAATAAATTTTTTTAATAATTTTAAATGCATTAAAATTCATGAAATCATGCACTAAATCACTTATAACTTCAAAAGTGTTGCATTTACAGCCTTTTGTGAAAATATGTTGTTCAGCTACTTTTTTCATAGCTACAATATGGTGAGTAAGTTGGGTGTCTGTCTCAATAGCTAAGTGAGTAATAGCTACTTTTGGGCTTTTCAGTAACTTCCATTATGAGTAAAATCACTTGTAACTTAAAAACTATTGCATTTAGAGAATTTCGTATAAATATGTTATTCAGCTACTTTTGGGTCAGCTATAACATAGTAAAATTTCAGACCTGTAGCTCATGGCATAGCTGAGTAATAGCTACTTTTAGGTTATCACTGTTGAGTAAATCACTTATAACTTGAAAAGTGTTGCATTTAGAGCATTTTGTTAAAATATGTTATTCAGCTACTTTTTTCATAGCTACAATATGGTGAGTAAGTTGGGTGTCTGTCTCAATAGCTAAGTGAGTAATAGCTACTTTTGGGCTTTTCAGTAACTTCCATCATGAGTAAAATCACTTGTAACTTAAAAACTATTGCATTTAGAGAATTTCGTATAAATATGTTATTCAGCTACTTTTGGGCCAGCTATAACATAGTAAAATTTCAGACCTGTAGCTCATGGCATAGCTGAGTAATAGCTACTTTTAGGTTATCACTGTTGAGTAAATCACTTATAACTTGAAAACTATTGCATTTAGAGTATTTTGTTTCAATATGTTATTCACCTATTTTGGGGTCAGCTATAGCATAGTGAAGTTTCAGACCTGTGGCTCATTTCATAGCTGAGTAATAGCTACTTTGAAGTTCTCACTGTTGAGTAAATCAGTTATAATTGGAAAACTATTGCATTTACAGAAATTTGTGCAAATATGTTATTCAGCTACTTTTGGGTCAGCTATAACATAGTGAAATTATAGACCTATAGCTCATGGCACAACTGAGCAATAGCTATTCTCAGGTACTGACTGTTGAGTAAATCAGCTATAACTTGAAAAATATTGCATTTGGAGTATTTTGTTAAAATATATTGTTCACCTACTTTTGGGTCAGCTATAACATAGTGAAATTACAGACCTATAGCTCATGGCATAGCGGAGCAATAGCTATTTTCAGGTTCTCACTATTGAGTAAATCAGTTGTAGCTTGAAAACTATTGCATTTACAGTAGTTTGCTTAAATATGTTGTTCACCTACTTTTGGGTTAGCTATAACATAGTAAAATTTCAGACATGTAGCTCATTGCATAGCTGAGTAATAGTTCCTTTGAGGTTCTCACTGTTGAGTAAATCAGTTGTAACTTGAAAACTATTACATTTAGAGTAATTTGTTAAATATGTTATTCACAGAATTTTTGGTCAGCTATAACATAGTGAAATTGCAGACCTCTATGTCATGGCATAGCTGAGCAATAGCTACTTTCAGGTTCTCACTGTTGAGTAAATCATTGTATCCACTGGATAGCCGCAGTGTGTAGAGAGAGATTTCACCATTACTGCTCTGATGAAAAAAAATATTATAGCTAGCTTTCTTAAGTTTGCAGTATATATTAATAACCATAAAATGTTGTCTGGGAATATTTTTGGCCTCATTTTGAGAAACAAGATGGCCGCCACAGGTGTTTTTTGTCAGTCATGAAAAGTGCTTATATCTCCCTTATTATTGATCCTAGAGGTTTGGGATGATAAACCAACCTGTAGGAAATCATGGGGTGGGAATCTTTTGGTGTGGTCAGATTTGACCTTCAATGACCCCTCCTTCAAGGTCAAACAAGGATAGCCAAACTTAAAAGTGCTTATAACTCGCTTATTATTGGTCCCAGAGGTTTGGGATGGTAAACAGACAGGAAATCATGGGCTGTGAATCTGTTGATATGGTCCGATTTGACCTTGGAACCCTCCTTCAAGGTCAAATGAGGATTGCGAAAATTGAAAGTGCCTACAACTCGCTTATTATTGGTGACAGAGATTTGGGATGGTAAACCATCCCATAGGAAATCATTGGCTCGGAATCTTTTGGTATGGTCAGATTTGACCTTTGGACCCCTCCTTCTAGGTCAAATGAGGACAGCCAAGCTTAAAAGTGCTTATAACTCATTTATAATTGGTCCTAGAGGTTTGGAATGGTAAACGATAGGAAATCATGGGCTGGGAATGTATTTGTGTGGTTAGATTTGACCTTGGACCCCTTCTTCAAGGTCGAACGAGGATATTGCGTTTGTAGTATTTCTTTAAATATGTTTTAACCTATTTTTTACACTTAAACAATTACCTTGTTATTTTCCTTCATAATACCATTTACAGGGCACAACTTTTTTATCCTTTTCTTCTGTCAGCTTCGGAATTTCTTTCGAACTTGCTGTTCAGTTACCATTTACTGTATTTCTGTACAGCCCTTTTCCTGATAATTATTCTGTCCTCTAATCACCTTCACAAATCAAAAACACTCAGTCAGCTGACACAGTGCCCGTTCACGGGCACTCTCCTCTTGTTAGATTATCACTATTGAGTAAATCGGTTGTAACTTGAAAACTATTGCATTTACAGCGTTTTGCTTAAATATGTTGTTCACCTACTTTTGGGTCAGCTATAACATAGTAAAAATTCAGACATGTAGCTCATTGCATATCTGAGTAATAGCTACTTTGAGGTTATCACTGTTGAGTAGTCAGTTATAACTTGAAAACTATTGCATTTAGAGTATTTTGTTTAAATATGTTATTCACATAATTTTTGGTCAGCTATAACATAGTGAAATTGCAGACCAGTATGTCATGGCACAGCTGAGCAATAGCTACTTTCAGGTTCTCACTGTTGAGTAAATCATTGTATCCACTGGATAGCTGCAGTGTGTAGAGAGATTTCACCATTACCGCTGTAACGAAAAAAATATTATAGCTAGCCTTCTCAAGTTTGCAGAATATATGAATAACCATAAAATGTTGCCTGGGAATATTTTTGGCCTCATTTTGAAAAACAAGATGGCTGCCAGGGACGTTTATTCGACTTTAAACAAGAACTTTTGTTGGCCCTCTAAATTCGCAGGATATGTTCCTCATTATAAAATCTTGACTGGGAATGTTTTTGGCCTCATTTTGAAAAACAAGATGGCCGCCAAGTGCTTATATCTCCCTTATTATTGGTCCTAGAGGTTTGGGATGGTAAACCAACCTGTAGGAAATCATGGGCTGGGAATCTTCTGGTGTGGTCAGATTTGACCTTTGATCCCTGCTTCAAGGTCAAACAAGGATAGCCAAACTTAAAAGTGTTTATAACTTGCTCATTATTGATCCTAGAGGTTTGGGATGGTAAACAGACATTTTGGAATCATGGGGTGGGAATCTGTTGATGTGGTTCGATTTGACCTTGGACCCCTCCTTCAAGGTCAAACGAGGAAAGCCAAACTTAAAAGTGCTTATAACTCGTTTATTATTGGTCCTAGAGGTTTGGAATGGAAAACCAACCTAAAGAAAATCATGGGCTGGGAATCTTTTGGTGTGGTCGGATTTGACCTTGGACCCTGCCTTCAAGGTCAAACGAGGATAGCCAAACTTAAAAGTGCTTATAACTCGCTGATTATGGTCCTACAAGTTTGGGATGGTAAACAAAACTATAGGAAATCATTGGCTGGGACTCTATTGGTGTGGTCAGATTCGATCTTGGACCCCTCCTTCAAGGTCAAACAAGGATAGCGAAACTTAAAAGTGCCTATAACTCGCTTATTATTGGTCCTAGAGGTTTGGGGTGGTAAACCAACCTATAGAAAATCATGGGCTGAGAATCTTTTGGTGTGGTTGGATTTGACCTTGGACCCTGCCTTCAAGGTCAAATGAGGATAGCCAAACTTAAAAGTGCTTATAACTCGCTGATTATGGTCCTAGAAGTTTGGGATGGTAAACAAACCTATAGGAATTCATGGGCTGGGAATGTTTTTGTGTGGTTGGATTTGACCTTGGACCCCTTCTTCAAGGTTGAACGAGGATATTGTATTTGCAGTATTTCTTTAAATATGTTTTAACCTACTTTTTACACTAAAACAGTTACCTTGTTACTTTCCTTTATAATACCATTTGCAGGGCACAACTTTTTTGTCCTTCTGTCATCTTCGAAATTTCTTTTCTAACATGCTGTTCAATTACCATTTACTGTACTTCTGTACAGCACTTTCCCTGATAATTATGCTTTCCTCTCTTTATCACCTTCACAAATCAAAAATACTTACTCAGCTGACACAGTGCCCGTTCACGGGCACTCTACTGTTGTTTTAAAAAGGCTTGTTTGCATACAATACACTTTTTTTCACATTGAATTTTAAAAAGTGTCTTTTTTTATTTTATAAGACTTGTTTGTATACAGTACGCTAGATATTTTTCCTTCTCTTTGCCACATTTATAATTTTTTGTACTTGTGCACCTTGAGTGCGAGAATTAAATAAATAAATAAATATACCTCCGTCACCATCCCACAATTGGTCAAACTGTGGTTATAAATTTTTCAAGGCTTTTAGCTCATTTATTATTGCATTTAGACATTTTGAATGTATTTGGAGGTAATAGGAAACCATATGCAGGGAGTCTAGTTGTATGAGGATATTTTCAAGAGCATACTTTTTGTGTTTTCCCTTCCTTTGCACTTTAATACTTTTTAATTTTTCACCTTATTTAGACACTGTATTTTTGTTTTCAAAAACCTTTCTTCCAGTTTTAGTATATGTTGACCTAAGCATAGGTATTTCATTTAATGATCCAAGATAGTAAACAGCTATATTTTCCCATGGTCAACCTGGACGGCAGAAATTGAAGAAGAAAAAAAAACGATTTTATTTATAAAGAATTTCTAAAATTTACAGTAATCATAAAAATTGTCCAAAACTGATTTCAAAGTTATGAGGTCAAGATCTTTACTAGGAACAATTAATAGAATATAAAAAGAATAGAACTGTGGCTGGAATTAAAACTTAAGGTTAAATACTCATTTTCTATTTGTGAAGGTATTTTTAAACATTTGCTGATGGTGCATTTGGGTTACCATATACTTGGCACAAACATCAATTCGAGTGCACAAAGTTGTTTCATTAATCATTTCGAGGCCACCCTTTGAGTAGCCATTTATGATGATTTTTTTCTTTTTATTTTATGGGCTTGCCACCCCAGACAAACTTTAAGAATAATGTTTCTATTCTTTTAATAATGTCTGTCCTTGGTGAGGGAACTGATGGTGTTTTTAGAAACAGTATTTCTACCAAGTTAGAAGCCTTTGATTTCATGTGTGAAGCAATTTCTCAATGTTTCCCAAAAGATGTACTCAGAGAGAGCAAAATACTTGACTCGAAATGACCAGACTTGCTAGTGATTTAAAGTATTCTATTATAGCCCATCTATTGTCATTTTAATTTTAAGCTGTGCAGGAAGCTAGTGACCAGCAATAGTTTAGAAACAATTTTATGGGGTGGACTTGTGTAGATGGCAAATATATTTACAGATCACTTGCTTTAACTTGTGATTTCTTCTGTTTTGAATAACATGTGACAGACTCTATATTAGGGCACCAGTAAATATATGAAAGCTGTATTGTATAACTTGTGAATTTTCCACCATTTCTTCATGGGTTTTTACCCCACAGCTCTTAAGGGCTGTTGGGGTATTTTTTTCACCCATGGTGTCTGGATGGCCAGACAGACAGTCCAGCAGCGGGAAAAAAGTTTGTCTGGGCTGTATCTCAGAAACCATAAGGTATAGGGAGTTGATACATGACAGGGAGATTGGTTGGGGGTTGTAGATGTGCAACATCATAGTATGACCTTGATTTGACCTTGCTGTAGTGACTTTGAATTTTAAAATCTTGTTCGGGCCATATCTCGGGAACCGTAAGGTGTAAGAATGATACTTGGTAGGGATATCGGTTCGGAGGTGCAGTTGGGCAATGTCGTGATGTGACCTTGATTTGACCTTCGACCTTGCTGTAGTGACTTTGACCTTTAAAATCTTGTCCAGGCTATATCTCGGAATCTGTAAGGTGTAAAATTTGGATATTTAAGCAACCTGTCAGGGGCGCATATTTGTTTTCATGTAAGTTCGGCTGATCGTCGCTGCCGCCGCCGCCGGATTATGATCTCCCCTGAATAACTTCTTGGGCTTTCAAATGTTTCTTTCCTTCTTATCTTTCTTTAAAACTATAGGGGTGGGAAAAATTTTTTGGATACTTTGCGGAGACCTTAAGCTTTACTTAAGGTAACCTTAAGAATTTTTCAAAAACACACCGTCGTTTCAGAATAAAATTTATCAGGTACATTCTAAACCTATATCCGCAGGTCGGAAAGGATTTTCTGATCAGTCAGACCATAGATGCCTGAATGGGAGGCGTTTTATTTTCATAATTTTTTTTTAAATGGGTACTTAATCTGTACCTCAGAAACAGTCAGGATTTCGGCATTTTGTTGGAATAACTCATGTCTTGGGAAGTGAGATTATGTGTGTGTTGTAAGTCTCACTTCCCCCCCATTCAAACAAAGAGGAGAGTATGTGTGCAATGTGTGTAAAAAAAAAAAAAAAAAAAAAAACTGAAAGAAAATGGAAAGGTTCACTCTCACTGAGCTTTATCAAGCCTAGCTGTGCATGCTGTTATTCTGCTTACAGTCTAATACTGCAATTGATACAGTTTTTACTAGGGATGGGATGGTAGCGAAAATGTGGTATCAGTATTTCGTTTTGTACATTCCGTTTCGTTTCCGGTATTCCGATATGTATAAAAGTTGCTAAAAGGTCTAGAATATTGCAAATTTTATTGAATATTAAGAAATTTTCGTGTTTTTTACTCATTATAATGCTTATTCACTCATATTAAACGTAAACAAAGGGAGTACTTAAAATATATTCAGTACAGGAAATGATTCATTATTAACCAAGGAAACCAGAGTGCAGGTGCTATGGAAAAATTTAATATCTTAGCCCTTTTTACAAGTTAAAAACGCATAAAAAACAGTGGATTTTGAGATTTCAACAGTTTATTTATTAGCAATCTGTACCATTTGAGTATGTTCAGGGTATAATAGATGAAATATTTCGAAATACCGTCAGGAAAATGTACTACCGATTAGCAAAGGAAATGCTATCGTAACAACACTACCGGTACTACCGTCTCATCCCTGGTTTTTACCCAAGGGCTGTCAGGGTATTGTTTTCACCCATGGTGTCCGGATGGGCAGGCGGGCGGCGGGAATAAGTTTGTCCAGCCTGTATCTCAGAAACTGCAGAAACCGTAAGGTGTGGCCTTGATTTGACCATTGACCTTGCCGTAGTGACCTTGAGTTTGAAAATCTTGTCTGGGCTATATCTCAGAAACCGAAAGGTGTAGGAAGTTGATACTTGGTAGGGACATTGGTTAGGGGTTGTAGGTGTGCAACGTCATGGTGTGACCTTGATTTGACCTTTGACCTTTCTGTAGTGACCTTGACCTATAAAATCTTGTCCTGGCTATATCTCAGAAACCGTAAAGTGTAGGAAGTTGATACTTGGTAGGGACATTGGTTAGGGGGTGTAGGTGTGCAACGTCATGGTGTGACCTTGATTTGACCTTTGACCTTGCCGTAGTGACCTTGACCTATAAAATCTTGTCCAGGCTATATCTTGGCAACCATAAGGTGTAGGAAGTTGATACTTGGTAGGGACATTGGTTGGGTGTGTAGATGTGCAACGTCATGGTCTGACCTTGATTTGACCTTTGACCTTGCTGTAGTGAACTTGACCTATAAAATCTTGTCCAGGGTATACTAGTATCTCGGAAACCATAAGGTGTAGGAAGTTAATACTTGGTAGGAACATTGGCTAGGGTGTGTAGATGTAAAATGTCATGGTGTGACCTTGATTTGACCTTTGACCTTGCCGTAGTGACCTTGACCTATAATGCCTTGTATGGGCTATATTTCGGAAACCATAAGGTGGTTGGAAGTTGATATTTGGTAGGGACATTGGTCGGGGGTTATATGTGTGCAACATCATGCTGTGACCTGGATTTGACCTTTGATCTTGCATATCTGATGCTATTTTATTGCGTTAATACATCCTATCCAATGGACAATTGCTAATCCGGTCGGCGCAGACCGGCCCGCCAAACGCCAGAAAAAGACGTCCTGTGTTGCCACCGGCTGGCCGGTCCGTAGTACTGTGCACTCCCCAGATGGCGCCTCGTACTTCCTTCCTGTCTAGACAACCTGACGTCATAGCATCTTTTTCGTTTGGCGCGTGTACTGTGCAGACGTGTTTTCAACATCTCCAGATATTTTAAGCAAAAGTGTGCATTATGACGGATTTTCAACCTTATATGTGGATATTTTCAGTGTAGAAGTGTTACCTTCTGATCAAGCACGGATATACTTTTAGAAATCTGCTGGAAACGCTCCCTAGTTGACTCAATTTTTTGTTGATGATAGGGCAGTAATCGGCGGGAAATATGAAGGCAGCCATTTTGCTAGTTTCCTCCCATTCAACCATTGTGTTGTCAGGGGCGGATCGACTTTATTGAGGAATTATGGATATACTACTTACAGGTATTTTTATCCGTGTCTTTTGTTTTGAATGTACCATCTATAACCTTCCAGCTACAGTCACCATAGAAACATCTTAGAAATCACGGAAAACCTCAGTCTACGTATTTTTGAGCACTGTAAATAAAGGGGATTCCCCATGAAAGGTGCATTCTTCATCAGAGCGCACTGGTACAGACTTCTCTGCTGTAAAGCATCAGTCACACCAGCCCAGCTCGAGTTTTTGATGTTTTTTAATCAGAAGCAATGAATTCTTCAGATTTCTTCAGAGCGCACTGGTACCGACTTCTCTGCTGTAAAGCATCAGTCACACCAGCCTAGCTCGAGTATATTTTCATCAGAAGCAAGAGGTGAATTCTTCAGATCTCTTCAACCGACCTCTCCAGTATTTACTACGCAGAAGGAATCCTTGTCACTCTCAGTCCCACCCTTATGGACCCGGCCATTGTGTCGGTAGTAAGGGCAGTGGATGGCCAGGAAACTGGTTTGAGTGTACAGCCGGCTGAGAAGAAAACCGACTTCAGACCGGCCAGGAATTTCATCTACAGAAGTTGGTCACGTGTTTTCACCGACCAGTCACGAAGTTTATCACGTGATTCACCAAACAAGAAGGTCGGAAGTACATTCTTTGCGCTCACGTCTACTGTGATTCCAGTTTTTTAGTTCCTGTAATCCCTCCAGCGTACTAGTACAGACTTCTCTGCTACAGACATCAGTCGACCAGTAAGCTTACGTTTACTGTAATATAAGGAAAGAACGCGTCTAGTGAGGGCATATCCCCGACATGACACACCGACCAACATTTGTTTCTAAATATAGCTCACAAGGGCTTCCCCAGCAACTGTCAAAATCTACAAATAAGACGTGCGTTCAAAGATAGTTGAAAAATTTTGTTTCAACAACTGGTTACAGAGTGTATCGACCAGTACCGGCTATACAGCCTTGTACACTTGTTTTCAACAACTGGTTACAGAGTGTACCGGCTATACAGCCTTGTACACTTGTTTCAACAACCGGTTACAGAGGAATTAATGGAGGAAACTGAATTCAACACAAGATAGTTGTAAACTTCATTCAGCAACTGGTTACAGGGTGTACCTACTGGCTACACAGCCTTGTACACTTACTTCAACAACTGGTTACAGAGTGTACCGACTGACTACCGGCTAAACAGCCTTGTACAGTTACTTCAATAACTGGTTACAGTATGTACCGACCGGCTACCGGCTTCACAGCCTTATACAGTAGCCTCAACTGGTTACAGTGTACCGGCTACACAGCCTTGTACACTGGCTTCAACAACTGGTTACAGAGTGTACCGGCTGGTACTGGCTACACAGCCTTGTACACTTCAGCAACTAGCTACAGAGTGTACCGCCTGGTACTGGCTACACAGCCTTGTACACTTACTTCATTCTATGGGTTACAAGTCTACTAACAGGGTGTTGGCTACACAGTCCTTACTGTAGTGCTTCAACCCAACTGTTTTTTAAAAAAAAAAAAAAAAAAAAAAAAAAAAAAAAAAAAAAAAAAAAAGCTGGCTAAATATAGACCAGTAGCTGTCGAAATTCGTTGGTGACCCCAACCTGCCAGTTTTTGCCGGTTACAAGAATTACTGGTTACAGTAAAGTACCGGGTATGGAGTCCGGGTACCGGACAGAGTTGCCCAAGGTTAATTGGGTTACAGAGAATTCTTAAACTGGTCAGTGATCTTGATGGTAGGACAGTTTCCCAAGCTACTGCCAGGCAACCTTCCCTTATCACACCTCTCAACAACCTGTTATCGGTGCTGGACTTGACTGCAGAGATAATAATCAATTTTGTCATCAGGTCCGGCCAGGGGACTGACATCTCACATATTACAATTGCTCTGTAAATGCTGCACCTTGCAGGCTGCTGGCCCGGGGCAAAGAGTTTATTAATGTGAAAATAAGACCACAATAAAAACAGAGAGACTGTTAACCTGGATCATGGTCACCAGACCGGACCAGTGTCCGGAGGGACAGGAAATATTGTCAGAATACCAAATGTCCCAAATGTGGCACACAATCTGCCTATAAGGTCCAGACTAAGCCCTCTTTTTGGGACCTTAGGAAGCCTTGGGGACTGGACTTTAGGTAGTACAACTGTTGAAGGAGGGATACCTACATCCATATACCTATACAAGAACAATCCAGGAAATGCCTGAGATTTCACATCCAAGGTCGGGCATACCAACTCAAGGCCCGGCCATTCGGGTTGTCCACAGCACCTTTTGAGTTCACCGTGATACCAAGCAGGTGAAATTGATGGCCATACACAAGGATTTAAGAGGCCACCAGTACCTAGACGGCTGGTTGGTGAGAGCTAGATCCCACCAGGCTTGTCTCCAAAATACACAGGAACTAGTAAATAATGTGTCAGCAACTGGGTTGGCGAAGGAACTTAGAGAAATCAGAGCTGGAGCCCAATCAAGACTTTGATTTTGTAGGCTACCAGTTTCGACTTCAGGTCTGATCGGTTCCGACCGACCCTGGACTGGGTACAGAACCTTCAAGAGACTGTTAAAACTGCTATCCCTACCGGCTTGCCCGGTCCGGGAATTCATGTCCTTGATAGGTTACTAACATCTACAGAAAAGCATGTTAATCTAGGCAGACTTCATATGAGACCCATACAGGGCATCTCAAAAACAGCTGGAGGGTACCAGGATCACTGGAAAAGGTGATCCAAGTCCCCAGATCCCTGCACCCCCATTTACAATGGTGGCTGAAGGAAGACAATGCACTTACAGGCCAACCATTACACCCAATAAAACATGCTCTGCAAATATTTACAGACGCATCAATAGAAGGGTGGGGCGCTCACTTAGATGAGCACTTGGCAGGAGCAACTTGGTCCCCTCCGGATATAAACTATCTAGAACTTTAAGCAGTTTTTCTGACTTTAAAGAGTTCTAAGACCTTTGCTTAAACAAGATAGTACTTGTAGCAACTGACAACACCACAGTAGTGTCATACATAAAGGAAGGAGGAATGAGGTCGGGCCCAACTTGTGCCCTACTATGGAGAATCTTGACCTGGGTACCAGGAAACAAGTGACTCTAAGCACGACACATTCCAAGCCGGCCTAATGTGGTAGCAGACAGGCTGTCCAGGCTAGGCCAGACCATCCAAACAGTGGTTTCTCCTTCCAGAGGTCTTCCACTCTATGCAGTAGGTGGCACCGGCCCAAATAACTTATTTGCCACGAGGTTCAACAACAAGTCGCCTCTGTTTTGTGTCACCGGTACCGGATCCCCTGGCCACAGCAGTGGATGTACTCAGTCGGCCATGGTAGGATCTAAAAGCATACACCTCACCATCAGCCATATTGGGCAAGTGGTGAAATTGCAAGACTCCCCATGTAAGAGAATCATTCTGATTGCTCCGGGGTGGCCCAACATGCCTTGGTTTTGGGATCTAGCGGCTACGTCCAGCCACATCCCGCTGAGCCTGCCCAATCTGTCCAGCCTGTTCACAGCCATTCGATCAGATCCCTCACAGAAATCTGACAAATCTTAATCTCCATGCAGGGCTCCTAGAGCCTCAGCAATCGAGGAGCAGGACTTGTCTGAGGCAGTGGCAGCAAGAATTGAGGCTCCTCAAAGGGGGGTCAATCAGATCAGTCTATGAGGCAAGTGGGCCATTTTTACAAGTGATGTATCATTCATCAGGTGGACTTCGGGGCCCCTCCTGTAAGTTAGTTGCTGACTTCCTTATGTACCTAGTTCAGGACAGGAAGTTGCAGCCCAGCACCATTGATGGTTACAGGTCAGACATTGCTGATAGACTGGGAAATGCGCCCGTCAATATCAGTAAGGATGAAAATCTCACTCGTCTCCTGGATAGTTTCCACTGAGACAGACCCAAAGGCCGGAAGGGAATCCCCTCCTGGAACCTCTCCCTGGTTTTTTGCACCAGCTGACAAGGGTCATTTTGAACCAATTAAAGAGGCCTCCTTGAAGCATTTGACCTTCAAGACAGTTTCCTCTTGGCCCTGGGGTCGGGGAAGAGTAGAAGTGAGATATATGCTTGGCAAACAGCCCAGCACCATTGATGGTTATAGGTCACCCATTGTTGATAAACTGGAAATTCACCCTTCAAGATCAGTAAGGACGAAAATCTCACTCGTCTCGGGATAGTTTCTTCAGAGACAGACCCAGAGGCAGGAGTGGCATACCTTCCTGGAACTTCTCACTGGCCGTGCACCAGCTAAGAGTCCTTTTGATCCAATCAAGGAGGCCCCCTTGAAGCATTTGACCTTCAAGACGGTATTCCTCTTGGCCCTTGGGTCGGGCAAGTGCAAAAGTGAGATTCATGCCTGGCAAAACTGATATATTGGACACCAATCCGATTGGGCAAAGGTGTCCCTGTATCCATCACCCAGCTTTCTATCCTAGAATCAGCTGGCCATAGAGTGTCCAGTGTGGCCCCTGGGGTTATAACAGCCCTGGCCTCGACTCTGGATAGATCCCTCAAGTCTGACAGGTCCCTCTGTCCGGTCAGAGCATTATGCTACTATTTGGACAGGGCCTCAGACATCGGGCAGAATAAGGAGGTGGTTTTTGTTTCCTTTAAGAAAGGTTTCAACAAAGACATCTCGCCTGCCACTATCTCGTCTTGAATCAAGCAGACTGTGATCCTATGTTATGAGCTCTCTGACCAGGAGGCCCACATTTAACATCAGGTTAAAGCCCATGATGTCAGGGCCTTTGCTGCTTCTAAGGCCTTCCAGTCGGGAGTCCCCTTAGATCCAATCTTGTCAGCCTGCCACTGAAGTCAATACCTTCACACAGTTCTATATGAAGGGCGGGGCTTGGGCTGATTCAGAGCTTTACCAATTGGGCTCGGTAGTGGCTGCTCAGCAGATCCACAAGTGGCCCGTAGATTGAGGAGATTTGTATATATGTATAAACAGTTTCTTCATGTACATAAGAATTAAGTGTGGCGTGCTTCCTTTGGGAGGTTTATTTGCATTCTGGGACTGAACTCATCCCTCTCTTCCCCTACCTCAGAGCAGGTCTGCAAAAAGGAGGGGGGGGCGACGGCGGTATAGCCCCGGGTAACCGGCTGCTGGCAACCGACGATGGCCTTGCAGGGTTTCCTGACCTTAAAGTCAACCCAGGCCTGGACCTATAGGTCTCCTGACGAAGTCAGCGTAGACCATAGGTTAAAATTTGCTACTTCTTGTGAGTTCACATAAGTCCCTAGTAACTTACCCGCCGACCAAGCGGTAGTTATTCAGCAATTGTCCATTGGATAGGATGTATTAACGCAATAAAATTGCAAATTTAATAAGTAAATTAAATTTTTATAAGTTAATACCCTATCCAATGGACACACAAGACCCTCCCACCGACCCCGCTATCAGCTTACTAGGGGTCTAAGAGGTTTAGACAACGAAAAAGATGCTATGACGTCAGGTTGTCTAGACAGGAAGGAAGTACGAGGCGCCATCTGGGGAGTGCACAGTACTACGGACCGGCCAGCCGGTGGCAACACAGGACGTCTTTTTCTGGCGTTTGGCGGGCCGGTCTGCGCCGACCGGATTAGCAATTGTCCATTGGATAGGGTATTAACTTATAAAAATTTAATTTACTTATTAAATTTGCAATTTTATCTCTCTACAGGGATATCTAATATTATTTTATCTCTTTAGGTGTCTTGATTTAGATTAAGCACTGTTAAAGTCATATTAGAATTCATTAACTGTTTTACTTTTGTAACTTCCCATTATAACAAGGTACAATGGTATTTCATCAAGTGAGTGACAGGTTTTGCCCCAACTCCACATAAAAGCATGTGTTGCCATATCTGTATGTATGGGTAATATTCAAAACTTGCAAACCATAATTCGACCATACAAATGAATATCAAAATGGGAGAAGTTTTAAAGCTTCATAATTTTTTGTTTACTGAATTGTCCTGTTTTAATACTTAATCTTTACATGCAGTTTCTTTCTCTTAGATGTTATTTTCTCTACTTAAACATTATTTGGACACCGACACTGCTGTGAAAACAGGGTACAAAACTAAGCCAAGATTGTTTCGGGACCACAGGACTGACAACTGGCTAAAGTTGCTGGTCTGTCAGAAAATTATCAGTCCGATATGTAAACATTTCTGAGAATGAAAAATTGCTTCTAAGGTGGGCAAAAATGGGGCTTCTTAACCCATACAGTTAGTTTTGTAGATGATTTTTGATTGATTATTTAAATTATATACATATGTTTAAAAAAATTTGTTGTTTCAGATATTTTTTGTGTAAGAAAATCGGTAAAGTATTAGATAATAAATTTGGAAACTTGTTGAGAACACCAGCAATTCTATATGTTAATTACTTGAAAATAGTTGTGTACTTATTATTTTTATTTATGGGTAGAAATTAGTGGAATGAATATGAGAAGCAATGTTGGGGGGGGGGGGGGGGGGGGGGAGGTGTAAATAAAACTACAGAAAAAAATTGTGGATGAAAGATGTGCATGGTCCATTTTTGTAGAAAGGGGACAAAAAAAAATTACAATTTCTTAAAAGTGAAATAAATTGCTCTAATTTTAATATTTATTATCAGAGCAGTTTGTCAAAAATGAAATATGCCCTTAATTTTATGTTGTTTTTTTCAAAATATTATAACATAAAAAGCTAAAAATGAGGCTAAAAAAAGAATAATAGGAAAATAGTACAAAAATATTAGGAAAATAGTATAAAGATATATGAAAAAGTTTAATGAGTATTTTATTATTATCCACCAGTTTGTTTAAATAATAAGTAAAATAAGTCCAACTATAAAAAATTGCAATAAATGTCATATAGGGGAATGAAATTACACAAAAAATTACAAAAAAACAACGTTTTGATTCTTTCTCCATTTTTTCCGTGGACTTTAATGTAATAAAGCGAGCAGAAGCTGTTTAAAATACTTTTCCAATGATGTATATAACACATTTGTAAGTTAAATATTTTTTGAAATATTGAAGAAAAATTAGGCCTTACTGATGAATTTGTATCACCAGATAAGCTACTACATGGCGAAAATAGAGGATTTATGTTAAAACTGCCACAAATATCTCAAATAAATCCCATATTCTTCACAGAACTAATTTATGTAATTTATTACACTATTTCCACAATATCATTTAGAAGATAAATGCTTATATATATAGAAATCACATAAATTAAACATTCGCTACTTACTGGTTCTTCTTTCACAGACGTTCTCGTTTGTAGTTGTTATGATGCATCAGTTCCTAGATTTATGTGAACAATATACACGTCTTTAACCAATGAAATGCCAGAAAAGAAATGAATTTGCTCCCTTGCTGGGTGTATGCTAGCCTTTTATTGGCTGTCGTTGCAACACGCCTTGATTTTTAAACTCATCAGATAGCTGAATAGAAATACCACGAGTGTGCTTTGTTTACAAAATGGCGGAATCGTAGATCCAAGAAATATTATTAGGACACATGGACTGGAAAGTTTTTAATCTTTTCGACCCAGTAACATTCTTGTCGGTCTCGGACTGGCGGACCGGCGCTAGTTTCGAACCCTGTGTGAAGGTATCCCAATCTGTATACTGTTTCACTACTTCTATAGCTCATAGTGTTGAAAACTATTTCCCCAGGCTGTGGGGTACAGGCATCTCTGATGCTATTTTTAGATAATCTACTTTCCCATCAGATACAAAACACAGTAAAGCTTACCTTCTCCTTACTGTCTCATACCACAACTACTACAGCTTTATTAACTCAAGTCTCCATCCGAGCCACTTGTTTTTGTTAGCAAAAACCTTTTTCTAGTTGTTATGGATATTAATTAGGGGTTTGGGTATGCAGTGTAATGGTATGACCTTGATTTGACCTATGACCATTGCCGTAGTGACCTTGAACATCAAAATTTTGTCCGAGCTATATCTAAAAAACCATAAGGTATAGGAAGTTGTGCACTTGTTAGGGACATCGGTGAGAAGGTGTATATGAACAACGATCTTTATTTAACCTTGTTATATTGACCTTGACCTATAAAATCTTGTCTGGTCCATATCTCAGAAACTGTAAAAAGAAAAAGTTGTGGAAAGGTGAAGAAAGTTTATTCTTAGATGAGTCATTTGTTGGGGGTGTGGGTATGCTAAGCCATGGTGTGATCTTTAACATTGGTCTGGCAGAGTATGTAGACATATATCTCTTATGACAAAGATATATGGATTGCTGTAACTGATTATTATTACATGTACTTTTTACTTTTGTACTATTTCTGTTGGTAGGTATACTTCAATTAATCAATTTTACAACGTCATAATTTACAGATTTTATTACGCTACAATAGCTTACCATGTGGGACTTAATGCTGTTCTCGGGTTGCCACACCCGGGCCAACGTCTTAGAAAAAAAGACAGTTCTTGTTAGCCGCAGGATATACTGGTAGTTGTCGTCACGTGATAACTTCTGACCAATCGCCCTACTTTCTCGTTGGCCACGATTGACTGGTAGCAGTTTGTAAATATACAGACATTTTCATTTATTTCTCAGACTTTACTTATTGTTAGAGTTTCTTTTTTGGATATTTCTTTTATGATATAACATAGATCATTCTGTAAAATTTTATTTTTGACAGGATAAGTATATTTCTTACTTTAGCGTGTTTTGAGTTTTCCTCGGTACAGGCACTTTACATTGTACATCTTTTATTGCGTTTAAAATGTCTCTTCACCAAACGAATAAAGACAAACCAAGAGCTCAGAAATGCCGCCATTTTTGTTTTAGTTTCGACCTACACAACTATTGCCCTACCTGTAGGGAGGCTGGCAAGGGTGATGACCCCTGTGTCACCTTCGAAACTCCCTGTGATATCTGTGCATCTTTTACAGATGAACAGATGAAAAAAATTCAGCACAGGAAACGTTACCTTAAAAAACAAAAGGCGGAAACTAGTTCCAAAGATAATGAACTCGATCTTTTGGGCGAAGGCGACGGGGATTCCTTCACTGGCTCAAATGCAGACCTCGAGAGTGCTGCTGACAATCTTTTTACCTCACCCTCCCGTCCTCAGCCACTTGCCTTCAGTTCTTTATCTCTCAAAACACCAGCCAAGTCTGTCCCACCCACCCCAGGTACAGCTTTACAACAAAAAAATTCAAACAAATATTGAAAAATCCCTGGGAGATTCCTTAAATATCCATGTACAGCAACAAATGGGTTCCTTTCAGGCATCCATGTTGGAAGCTTTTCAGTCGCTTCGAGAGGAGTTGACTGCTAAAAAGCAAACAGAGGTGGAATCAGACCTCGTTTCTTGCTTCCAAACCTGGTACTTCCAGTAAAACTGCTGTAAATCTGGACCTACCCCCTCCGAGATCTAGTACTAATATTCAAACCGAGGCTATGGGTGTGGACTACGGTCCAGCACTCCCTCCTCGTCTAGTACTTGACCAGAAGGATACCTCGGATCAGTACGTTGCTCCCTCTGAACTACCACCGAAAGAGGTCTCGTACTCTCACAAAAAGCAAAGCCTCTCTCGTAGTAGGGAGGAAATTGATCCGGGATCTGCCTCGGACCAACTAAATGAGGAATCCGATGAACCTCGGATCCCTTCTACCAGACCTAAAAAGCACTCTGATAAGAGTAAACACAAGTCAAGGTCCAGATATGTGTCATCTTCTTCAGGGGAGGATCAGTCCCCTGCAACCAGACACAGGTCTTCTAAGCCCTCTAGGGCTCAGCCCTCAGGGGCTGTTTCCGATCAAGACCTTCCACAACATGATCCAGACCCCCCTTATTATAGGGAAGTAGCTCTGTCTGACATGCCCTCACAATACGCTGAAGAAGTCGACACTTTTAGGTGCATTCTTTCACTCCCTGACCCCAGGGAGTCTATGCCTAGGTCTTCAACTTCAGTGATGGGTCTGGATGATGAAAAAGGCCGTCAAGAGCTCAGACCTAGAGGTCCTTCCTCTATTCTACCCCTCAGCTCAGTTATCAAGGATGCCTTTGATAAATTTCAACATGACTTTAAGGCTGCTAATTTACCTGAGGGTAAATATGTCAAGCCTCCTCCTTCCACTTCTAAGTGGTACAGGGTGGGACAGCCCTGTTTTCAGGACAAAATTCAGGAGTTGAATACAGACTTTGCCAAGATCTGTATTACTCCTAAACCCTCTGGGGCCCCTATAGCAAAGGTCCCCCTTCCAGTTCTCAAGGAGTTGGAGCATCAGGCTAGACAAAATATCTCAACCCTCAATTTCACCGCTGCCTTTGCCAAAACTTCTTCTTCTTGCAATGCTTCCCTGGAGAAGTGTCAACATAGCATCAAGTCAACTGTCAAGAAGATCAAGTCTCAGATTCAGAAAGGTGCCAATCCTGAGAAAGCAGCAAAGCGCGGATATGAGGAAGTCGCAGAGTACATGGATTTCTGGAATAAGACGGTTCTTATTCAACACAGGACCCTCACCTGTCTCAGCAAATCCCTAGCCCACATTCTCCAGAGGGAGTTATATTCTATGGCTAATACCGGCTTGCTCAGGCGCAAAGCCGAGATGACTCTCTTACAGCTACAGTTGGGGGAAACGAGACGCCAAGAACTTAGGAACTCGTCCTTTTGGGACTCGTCCTTGTTCGAGTCTCAACTTGTGAAGGAAGTTGAAGACTTCCTTCTCAAAAAAGGCACCTCAAAAGACTCTCAGGGTTTCGCACCCTACCAGAATAAGCCCTTTCATGGTCCCCACAAGAAAAGAGGCTCCTACAGGAAACGCCCCTATGGGGGCAACTCCTCTCAAAGCAGTAACCAATCATTTTCCTCAGGAAGGGGAAAACCGAACTTCAGAGGCTCCAGGGGTCGTTTTCGACCCCACAATAGGGGAAAGGGGCGTGGAAACCCCCCTTCCCAATGACTCCTCCAAAGCCTCACTCAGTCCACCAGTAGAAGGTCGCCTCCGTTCTTTCAGGAGAGACTGGCAAACAAACAAATGTTCTCAAAACGTGTTAAACATTATCACCAATGGCTACGTACTGCCATTCCTTTGAAAGCCAAATTTGGTCAGATTCCCTCTGATTCTGTCAGATTACAAGGCCCAGCAAAAAGACCAAGCCTTGGCCACTTGTATCCAGTCTCTCCTGTCAAAGAACGTAATCGAAAGGGTGGAAAATGTAAAATCTCTCGGGTTAGTCGCCTGTTCCTAGTATCCAAGCCTCACCAAAGGTGGAGGCCAGTCATAGACCTAAGCAGGCTCAACACTTTTTTACACGTAGAAAAGTTCAAAATGGAAACTCCAGAGTCCATCAGGACCTACCTGATTCCAGGGGAGTGGGTATCGTCGATAGATCTGTCGGACGCTTACCTACACATCCCCATCCACCCAAACTCAAGGAAATACCTAAGGTTTTGCTACAAGGCTCAGGTGTTCCAATTCACCTCCCTCCCATTCGGACTAGCCACAGCCCCCCAGGTCTTTACAATGATTGTAAAGGAAGTGAAACTAATGGTCCTCTCAAGAGGACTCAGAATTCACCAATAACTGGACGACTGGCTGATCAGGTCCCAGTCTCAGGAGGAAGCCCAAGTGAACACTCAGGCGGTGGTAGACCTAACCCAGTCCTTGGGGTGGATAATAAATCAGGAAAAATCAGATTCAGCCCTTGTAAAACCCACTCAAGAGAGATGGCTCAAACTTCAGGATTTGATCCTACTCCTCAAGTCAAAACGTGTTTTGACTGCAAGATGTTTGATGTCGCTAATTGGGTTGCTAGCCTCAACAGAGAAAATGGTCCCGGAGGGACGCCTTCACATGAGGCCCTTTCAGTTTCATCTCAAGGAGCACTGGAGATATCCTCAGTCGCTGGACAACCTCCTTCCTTGGACAGAAGCCATTGCAGCCCACCTAGATTGGTGGCAAAACCCCTCAAACGTGATGAAAGGTGCAGACCTTCATCCCAAAGACCACAGTATCCAACTCTTTACCGACGCCTCAAACGAAGGTTGGGGTGCTCACTTAGATCAAAATTCTACAAAGGGTCTGTGGTCAGATCGGGAAAAGAGGCTACACATAAATGTCCTAGAATTGAAGGCGGTCTCCCTGGCCCTTCGAGACTTCAAGGACTAGTGCCAGAACCAAACAGTGCTAGTTGCGACGGACAACTCAACCGTGGTAGCCTACATCAACAAACAAGGAGGAACTCACTCAGCAGAGATGTGTGCTCTCCTGTGGAAGATCATGACCTGGTGCCATCACTACCACATAACATTGAAAGCCAGGCACATTCCAGGGTGCCTGAATGTGATGGCCAACCTACTGTCCAGGTCCAACCAAGTGCAGTCAACAGAATGGTCTCTGCATCCGCAGGTGTTCAAACAGATCTGATAGAAGTGGTTCACACCTCATGTAGACTTATTTGCCACTCGCCTGAACCACAAACTTCCACTGTACGTATCTCCTGTCCCAGACCCAAAGGCTTGGGACATAGATGCTCTAAACATAAACTGGACGAACCTCACGGCCTATGCTTACCCTCCTACGGCTCTCCTTCACAAGGTGATCCAAAAGATCAAGCAATGCCATTGCCTGATCATCATAATACCCCCAGGCTGGCCAGGGATGCCCTGGTTTTGGGACCTAGTGCAGCTCTCAACAGAGATCCCACTACAACTCCCAGTGTCAACGACCCTACTCAAACAGTCCCACAAGTATGTGTTCCACAACAACCCACAACAGCTGAACCTCCACGCCTGGTGTCTAGGAGCGGACAATTCCAAGAACAAGGCTTCTCTGTGGAGGTGGCAGAGAGAATTGCTGCTCCTCAGAGGTCATCAACAAGGACCATCTACAAGTCAAAGTGGGCCCTATTTGAAAAATGGTGCAGAGAAAATTCGGTGGATTTCTCCACTCCATCTGTGAAACAAATCTCAGATTTTACATGTACCTGTACCAAGACCTAAACAGGCGCCCCTCGACCATTGATGGTTACAGGACTGCAATCGTTGACACTTTGGGCCCAACGGCCCACCATATTGCACATAATGCAGACCTTCATAGGTTACTCTCCAGTTTTCACACGGATCGTCCCAAAAGTTCCAGAAATTTCCAAAAAAGAACCTCTCTGTTGTCCTCAACGAGCTCACAAAAGCACCCTTTGAGCCCATGAAAGACACAGACCTCAAACATCTTACTCTCAAAACTGCTTTCTTGCTAGCTTTGGCCTCCGGCAAACGCTGCAGCGAAATCCATGCCTGGGTCGCAAACAAAGTATCTAATCTAGGCCAATGGGAAAAGGTCTCCTTGTTCCCTTCTTCTGATTTCATAGCCAAAAACCAACTAGCAAGAGAAGGTTCTCAAAGTGTGTCTCCGGTGACTATTCCTGCTTTGACTACCATTGTAGATAGACAATTTAAAGAAGACAGGACCCTGTGTCCGGTGCGGGCCCTGAGGTATTATCTGGACCGAACCAAAGACCTGAGAGGGTCTCGTTCCCTCCTTTTCATCTCCTTTAAGAAAGGACATACCTCAGACATCAGACCCGCTACTCTCTCTTCCTGGTTGAAACAAACCATCCTACTTTGTTACAAACAAGCAGATCAACAAGCCTTGGACTTGGTCCAAGTTAAAGCGCATGACATCCGGGCCTTTGCGTCCTCTAAGGCCTTTTACGGTGGGGTATCGTTGGACCAAATCATGCAAGCCTGTCACTGGAAAGCTCACAACACATTTACAAATTTTTACCTAAAAGACCTTACTTGGTCAGACACCGACAACAATATGTATCTGGGACCCCTAGTGGCGGCACAACAAGTCCTAGATCCTTCCCCTCAGACCAGTTGTCCTCGGAAAGAAAAAAAAGTGGGGGGGGGGCACATCCGCTACAACCAAGTCTTCAGGAGTCTCTCCCAGGATCTAGGTATTCCTTTACCTTCAAGATGTTACGGGTAAGGTCATTTTTGTTTTTTAGTTTATCAAGTAATTTGTATTAAGGACTTATTAAGTTGTCATTAAGCGTCCCGCAAGGGACGCTTGTTTGTGTATGGGAGAGCTTCAGGCTCCGCCGGCTCCGCCGGCTCCTGCGGCTCCTGCGGCTCCGCATTTTGTTTTCCTTATAACTCTGTAACCGTTAGGCGGATTCTTTTCAAATTTGGCAGGTTTAGGCAGTAGTCTTGGGGAATTTTTTTGAATATACTGCAGTGACATTTCAACCAATCAGAGAGGTCACATGACCAAAAATGTCTTTTTTCGATGGGGAAGCTTGTCCGGATGATAACTTGAAAGGAATTTTATCAATTCACCTGAAACTTGGCAAATACATTCATTCTATTAAAATCTGGAAATCATTAGATTTTGGCATTGATTGGTCAAGAAATGGCCGAGTAATTAATGATTAATTAATCATTACGAATTTTCCAAATAAGGAAAACACAAAAATGCTTATATCTCGAAAACCGTGCTAGATAGAGCGATTTCGACGAAATTTTTGACCCGCAGGGTATCTCTGCGGAGTAGTTTTTCCAATTTTCAAAAAATTTTTCTCTCGCCCAAAATGGCGGCCATTTTGAATTTTCGAAATTTTCGCAAAAATTGCAAAACACAAAAATGCTTATATCTCGAAAACCGTGCTAGATAGAGCGATTTCGACGAAATTTTGGACCCGCAGGGTATCTCTGCTATCTCTGCAGAGTAGTTATCCCAATTTTGAAAAAATTTTTGTCTCGCCAAAAATGGCGGCCATTTTGAATTTTCGAATTTTTCGCAAAAATTGCAAAACATAAAAATGCTTATATCTTGAAAACCCTGCAAGATAGAGCGATTTCGACGAAATTTTTGACCCACAGGGTATATCTACAGAGTAGCCATGCCAATTTTCAAAAAAAATTTGTCTCGCCAAAAATGGCGGCCATTTTGAATTTTCGAATTTTTTGCAAAAATTGCAAAACATAAAAATGCTTATATCTCGAAAACCCTGCTAGATAGAGCGATTTCGATGAAATTTTTGACCCGCAGGGTATCTCTGCAGAGTAGCCATGCCAATTTTCAAACAAAAAATTTCTCGCAAAAAATGGCGGCCATTTTGAATTTTCGAATTTTTCGCAAAATTGCAAAACACAAAAATGCTTATATCTCGAAAACCGTGCTAGATAGAGCGATTTCGACGAAATTTTTGACCCACAGGGTATCTCTGCAGAGTAGCCATGCCAATTTTCAAAAAAATTTTGTCTTGCCAAAAATGGCGGCCATTTTGAATTTTCGAATTTTTGCGCAAAAATTGCAAAACACAAAAATGCTAATATTTCGAAAACCGTGCTACATAGAGCGATTTCGACGAAATTTTTTATCTTCAGGGTATCTCTGCAGAGCAGCTGTCCCAAAGAGCTTTCACTTGGTGAAGTTTCAGACCCATAGCTAATTGCTCACCTACTCAAAAAGAGTAAATGCGAATTACCTCTAAAAGTATTGCAGATGGCCAATTTTTCTCAAATAACTCATTCACCTACTTTTGGAAGAGCTTCACTTGGTGAAGTTTCAGACCCATAGCTAATTACTCACCTACTCAAAATGAGTAAATGCGAATTATCTCAAAAACTATTGCGGATACCCAATTTTTATCAAATAACTCATTCATGTACTTTTGGGAGAGCTTTCACATGGTGAAGTTTCAGACCCGTAGATGATTACTCAGCTACTCAAAATGAGTAAATGCGAATTATCTCTTAAAAGTATTGCAGATAGCCAATTTTTCTCAAATAACTCATTCACCTACTTTTGGAAGAGCTTTCACATGGTGAAGTTTCAGACCCATAGCTAATTACTCACCTACTCAAAATGAGTAAATGCGAATTATCTCTTAAAAGGATTGCAGATAGCCAATTTTTCTCAAATAACTCATTCACCTACTTTTGGGAGAGCTTTCACATGGTCAAGTTTCAGACCCATAGCTAATTATTTACCTACTCAAAATGAGTAAATGCTAATTATCTGTAAAAGTATTGCGGATACCCAATTTTTCTCAAATAACTTATTCATCTACTTGTGGGAGAGCTTTCACATGGTGAAGTTTCAGACCCATAGCTAATTACTCACCTACTCAAAATGAGTAAATGCGAATTATCTCTAAAAGTATTGCAGATAGCCAATTTTTCTCAAATAAATCATTCACCTACTTTTGGGAGAGCTTTCACTTGGTGAAGTTTCAGACCCATAGCTAATTACTCACCTACTCAAAATGAGTAAATGCGAATTATCTCTAAAAGTATTGCAGATAGCCAATTTTTCTCAAATAACTCATTCACCTACTTTTGGGAGAGCTTTCACTTGGTAAAGTTTCAGACCCATAGCTAATTACTCACCTACTCAAAATGAGTAAATGCGAATTATCTGTAAAAGTATTGGAGATAGCCAATTTTTGTCAAATTAATCATTCACCTACTTATGGGAGAGCTTTCACTTGGTGAAGTTTCAGACCCATAGCTAATTACTCACCTACTGAAAATGAGTAAATGCGAATTATCTCTAAAAGTATTGCAGATAGCCAATTTTTCTCAAATAACTCATTCACCTACTTTTGGGAGAGCTTTCACTTGGTGAAGTTTCAGACCCATAGCTAATTACTCACCTACTCAAAATGAGTAAATGCGAATTATCTCTAAAGGTATTGCAGATATCCAATTTTTCTCAAATAACTCATTCAACTACTTTTGGCAGAGCTTTCACTTGGTGAAGTTTCAGACCCATAGCTAATTACTCACCTACTGAAAATGAGTAAATGTGAATTATCTCTAAAAGTATTGCAGATAGCCAGTTTTTCTCAAATAACTCATTCACCTACTTTTGGGAGAGCTTTTACTTGGTGAAGTTTCAGACCCATAGCTAATTACTCACCTACTGAAAATGAGTAAATGCGAATTATCTCTAAAAGTATTGCAGATAGCCAATTTTTCTCAAATAACTCATTCACCTACTTTTGGGAGAGCTTTCACTCTGTGAAGTTTCAGACCCATAGCTAAGTACTCACCTATTCAAAATGAGTAAATGCGAATTATCTCTAAAAGTATTGCAGATAGCCAATTTTTCTCAAATTAATCATTCACCTACTTTTGGGAGAGCTTTCACTTGGTGAAGTTTCAGACCCATAGCAAATTACTCACCTACTGAAAATGAGTAAATGCGAATTATCTCTAAAAGTATTGCAGATAGCCAATTTTTCTCAAATAACTCATTCACCTACTTTTGGGAGAGCTTTCACTCTGTGAAGTTTCAGACCCATAGCTAATTACTCACCTACTCAAAATGAGTAAATGCGAATTATCTCTAAAAGTATTGCAGATAGCCAATTTTTCTCAAATTAATCATTCACCTACTTTTGGGAGAGCTTTCAATCTGTGAAGTTTCAGACCCATAGCTATTTATTCACCTACTCAAAATGAGTAAATGCTAATTATCTGTAAAAGTATTGCGGATACCCAATTTTTATCAAATACTCATTCATGTACTTGTGGGAGAGCTTTCACATGGTGAAGTTTCAGACCCATAGCTAATTACTCACCTACTCAAAATGAGTAAATGCGAATTATCTCTAAAAGTATTGCTGATAGCCAATTTTTCTCAAATAACTCATTCACCTACTTTTGGGAGAGCTTTCACTTGGTGAAGTTTCAGACCCATAGATAATTATTCACCTACTCAAAATGAGTAAGTGTGAATTATCTCTTAATAGTATTGCAGATAGCCAATTTTTCTCAAATAACTCATTCACCTACTTTTGGAAGAGCTTTCACACACGAAAATGAAAAATTGTGAATATCTCGGAAAAGCTATTTCTTCTGCTTTAATGCTCGGCGGGAGATACACACCGCGGCAGTGGTCTTGACAAAAATTTTTGTCTCCCAAAAATGGTGGCCATTTTGAATTTTCAAAGTTTTTGCAAAACACAAAAATGCTTATATCTCGAAAACCGTGCTATATGGAGCGAACTCAACAAAATTTTGGACCTGCTGGGTATCTCTGCAGAGTAGCCATGCCAATTTTCAAAATATTTTTGTCTCGCCAAATATAGCGGACATTTTAAATTTTTTTATTTTTTTGCAAAACACAAAAATGCTTATATCTTGAAAACCGTGCTAGATAGAGCAGACTGCGCTGACTTTGGTTGCCACAACAGTATAAGGCTAGAAACTAAGCATTTTCTTAATACTTTAGCACTCACCTTTATATCCTTTTCGGGACGCTTTGTTTTTGCTATGCAAAAACACTATCTTTTTTTTTTGCGAGCGATCCTCTAGTTAATCTCATATTCAGGTGGCAAAGATTTATGAGATTTCCAACCATTGGGCTGGTCTGTCACTCGTGAAGGGCCCTTAGGGACCCTTAAGACCTCGAAGTAAGCACTGCTGCACTTCCGTCCTACAATCAAAACATCTAGACAGTTTTTAGCACTGTCCCTCATTCTACTTAGGTTTTTGGCTCTTTACAGGCCCGGTCTTTGGGATTGGGGCACTGTAAATGGGACTCAGACTGGTATTTCTAACACTATTTCTATATATACTAATTCAAATCTTAGAAAAAATTACATACCTTCCAGTCTCAGCTGTAATCTCGCCACCGGGCGGTTGAATTCAGCATTAAGTCCCACATGGTAAGCTATTGTAGCGTAATAAAATTGAAAATTTTAATTACTTAAATGTAGCTTTTATAAGCTACAAGCTTACCATGTGGGACTTAGAAGAGTCCCACCCTGCCTCCCCGCTGTTTACAGCTGAGGGGTAGGTTTTAGAAAATTTCAACGAGAAAGTAGGGCGATTGGTCGGAAGTTGTCACGTGACGACAACTACCAGTATATCCTGCGGCTAACAAGAACTGTCTTTTTTTTCTAAGACGTTGGCCTGGGTGTGGCAACCCGAGAACAGCATTAAGTCCCACATGGTAAGTTTGTAGCTTATAAAAGCTACATTTAAGTAATTAAAATTTTCAATATTGTGTCTCTTAAATGTTATTTCGCATTTGTTAAATGTTGTTCGCCCGGTCTTTGTACTGTTTCATTTCTTCTACACCTCATGGTGTCGAAAAGTATTTTCCCAGGCTGTATGGTACAGGCATCTACGATGCTATTTTTACAATTGTAACAACCTTTTGAAAGTTAAAATCACAAATTAGGCAATAGTTGAGGTCTGGCTTTTCTATTTTATCTTTTTAATTAATGCTTTCAAAAAATTCTTAAGAGTCAGTGTTTAAGCCTAAATGTTTACTATTTTGATTTTAAATTCGCTTGTTTCCAATAAAACAAAAATAAGGTTACCAAGGTCACCTAAATGAAAGAAACCGTATTTATAACAAACTAACAAGAATGAGTAAATTCCTGTGGGCAGGGGAATGAACCAGGTCAGTATGCTTGCACCAAAAATACATTGAGAAGACAAAGCAACTTCCATAATTAAGATACTTATTGGGTTCACCCCCTGTTTTCAGACAGCTGCAACAGTATTTTCTAAGTTGAATATCTCCTAACTGGTACTGTGTAATATCTTTTTTATTAATCGGCACATGATTAGAGCTTTGGAATGTCTTGGGAGTTCATAGCAAATCATAGCCTGGGATTCCAAAAACTCCAGCAGATTGGCCCTCTGTTAGTCTTTCTTTTTCACCATTTTACACTTTATTTGTTGTGGATTTCTTTGATTTTATGTCAGCAAAAACCTTTATCTGGTTAACTATGGCAGTTATTTTAAACAAAATGTGGTCCTTTGTTATTAATTTTGAAGAGATTGTAATCTCTGCATGTACTACACGACTCCTAGTGCTATTTGTCCAATCTGACTGCACTAGTACAGCCCAACTCTTAAGTTACTGACAGTCCCCTAAACTGAAAGACAGAGGCTCAAAGATGACCATTTATCAATGTGCTTGAGGTTCTTTAGCCTGCCACTGCAGGTAGGACCCAGTGACAGAAGACCGCCATTTGAAGTGGTCATCAACAATGTATATCTGCCTGTACCAAGGTTTGAACCCTCGTCATCTGTGTTTCTAGGCTAGTGTGTTAGCCACAGGGTCACAGTGGCAGATGAGAGCTAAGGCAGATAAGATCAATAAGAAGTATATTAGGCAACAAATATCGGATTAATCACAGATAAATCACACACAGATGTTATGAACATCAAATGGATACTGTGTTTGTAGATATCTGTTGGAGACAGGAGCCGCACACTTTATTAAGAAGTTCAGAACCATTGTTCATGATTCACTCAGTTCATAGTTATATTGTTTATAAGTTTTCATCTTGTTACAGAAGATGTCGTGTAAGTTGAGCACCAGTTGGCATGAAAAAGATGGTGGGGATATAAACACAGTTCTGACATGTATCTCAGATGAGGAGGAATGGTAAAAAATCTTTTTACAGCATTCTACAAATTATTTCTGTATATATTTAAATGCAGCAGAGGTGTGGATGTGTGAACTTGACAGCATGTGTAAAATGTAATGATACAAAAAGTTTTGTGTTTGCAGAAATCAGGAAATGGGACCATTATACAAAATGAGCAAGGACATATTTCAGTACATGTAAACTCTGAAGGTGTTGGTTTCTGGTAAATATTCAATTCATAATCTGTGTATTTTTGAATTGAATTTAACTTTGAAAATTTTAATATGGTAACTTTCAGAAGAAATAGTGAAGTCGTTCATGCATGTCTACCACAAGAAGTAAACAGAGGCAATTTACAAATTTGCAGAAGGCAGACTAAATGCACAATTCAATCTTTAATTGGTCCTTTTATGCTGTAATTCCTTGTTTAGGAGTCTCTCTGCTCTTGATCTTCATAAGCTGCAGTGTAGCCAATACCACGAAGTACATCACTTCTGTTAGAAAGACTCTCCGTTGGCTACCTCTTGAATATCACTGTGTATTTAAGATTGCCTTACTGGTGTACAAGTTCCCATAAAGTGGTTATTCCAAATATTTTGAACCTTTTCTTAAACCTAGTCCCAGTGTTTACAATGTATGTAGAAGCGAAGATGATGTTGTGTTGCTTGAGGTTCCACACTTGGCCTCCTCAGTATATAAATCTCCTAAGCATTTCTGCCTCAGCTTTGCATATGATGCATAAGATTTGATATGATTTGCCTGATGATGTATGTTCAGCCACCACTCTCTACCCATCCAGAAAGAGGTTGAAAATCCATCTCTTTGCAAAAGCATACCCACCCTAGTTTCTGGCGTTGTCCTAGTCTTTGTCTCCGTGACACCGACCCCTGCTATATCTCAGGTTATATGATCAAGGATTTTTCCATTTCTGTGTTATTTGTCTAGAGTCTGCTTTTAAATGGAGATGAAGTACCCTAAAAATATGATTAGAATTAGAACCTATGTATTTCAGAAAGGATAGGAACTCTAGTTTAAGGTGACCTTGAACTCCTGATATTAAAGAGCCACTTAAAGCCCTCCGCGTCATAACCCAGGGTGCTTCATTCAGCTGAAAGTTTACCTGAGAACACATTAAAATGTTCTAGAATATGCCTAAAATCAAGACTTTAAGTTGAGGTTAAAGCTGTGCTTGAGGTACATAAAGACCGCATCTGGAAACTTCTTTCAATATTTTTCACATATTTTGTCCTGGTATTTGGAAATGCCAAACTGTACTAGCCGTAACTATACTTTAATGTATGGTCTGTTTATTACAATTTGGAAGTGTTCTTTTTAAGGTCACCTTAAAGTCTCACAGGGACTTTTGTATTTTTTGCCACTTTAAGCCGTGCAAACAAGAAACTGTGTTAAAAGCTAAAATTTTACCTGATACTACATGAATAATGTGTTCTTTTTACACAGGCCATTATCAGGGCATTAAGTTTTGTCAGATAGTATGATATATAGATCAACTAAATTTGACAAGTACTTTCCTCACATCAAATTCTAAGTGCTAGTTTAATTTTAAATCAGTTAGGCCATAATTAGTATGAGAGCCGATTGATTATCATTTAGTGAAAAGTACATGTTGAAATTGACAATTTGGGTACATGGTGTATATATTAAGGATTATACACAGGTTTAATATGTTATTGAAGCATGAGAATTTGTTTTATAGCTTCACAAGCCACATCCTCTTTCAACCCTACAGCCTTTAAAAGCTTGTGCGGCCATTGTACCCCACAGCTTTTAAGGGCTGTGCGGATATTGTTTTCACCCCTGGTGTCTGGATGGGTGGGCAGGTAGTTCGTCAGCTGGGCGGGCGGTGGCAAAAGGCTTCTCCAGAGTGTATCTCAGAAACCATAAGGTATACAGTAGGAAGTTGCAACTTCGTAGGGACATTGGCCAGGGGGTGAAGGTGTGCAAACATCATGGTGTGACCTTGATTTTACCTTTGATGTTGCTGCAATGACTTTGAGTTTGAAAATCTTATCCAAGCTATATCTCAGAAACTATAAGGGGTTGGAAGTTGATATTTGGAAGGGACATTGGTTGTGGTGTAGGTGTGTAACATCTTGTGTTTGACCTTGATTTGACCTTTTACCTTGTTGTAGTGACATTGACCTTTAAAATATTGTCTGGGTTATATCTCAGAAACTATAAGATATAGCATGTTGATACTTGGTAGTGACATTAGTCAGGGAGTGTTAGTGTAGGTGTGCGACGTGATAATGTTACCTTTATTTGACCTTACCATAATGACCATGACCATTAAAAGCTTTACTGGCTGTATCTTGTAAACCGTAAGTTATAAAATGTTAATACATGGTAGGGACACTGGTTTGGGGGTGTAGGTGTGCAACATGGTGTGACCTTGATTTGACCTTTGATCTTTCTGTATTGACCTTGATCTTTAAAATCTTGTCCAGGAATGTAGGTGAACAATTTTATGGTGTGACTTTGGTGTAATGTTTGACTTTGGCTCCACCAAAATGTTCTCTGCTGCCATATCTGAGGCGTATATTTTTATGTGAGCTGACTTGTCAGTCAGCTGACATCATGGGATCACTCTGCGGTGTCTGTGTCCGTGTGAACCACAAAGCCCAGAGATATGCTGTTACTTTTAAAAGATACCTTATCTCTCGAGAATGATAAATCGTAAAATCCATGCAGATCTGTCTGTTCGTCTGTTGCCCAGAGCCGTTAGAAGCTAGGTATTCCCACCCAAAGTGTGAAAATTTCAACACTTTATCACAATTTTCTGATTGACTTTTGAAGGGATTTCTCTCTTATTTTGCATATATGTATTATGCCACAGGTAGATTCCTTTATGCCAGTATAAGACCTGGATCTTTCTTATTTATTTTTTTATTAATTTTTAAAATAATTTTTAATGCATTAAAATTGATAAAATCATGCACTAAATCACTTATAACTTGAAAAGTATTGCATTTAGAGCATTTTGCTTAAATATGTTATTCAGCTACTTTTTTCATAGCTACAACATGGTGAGTAACTTGGGCATCTATCCCCATAGCTAAATGAGTAATAGCTACTTTGTGACTTTTTAATAACTTCCATAAGGAGTAAAATCACTTATAACTTGAAAACTATTGCATATACAGAATTTTGTATAAATATGTTATTTAGCTACTTTTGGGTCAGCTATAACATAGTAAAGTTGCAGACCTGTAGCTCATGGCATAGCTGAGTAATAGCTACTTTGAGGTTATCACTGTTGAGTAAATCAGTTGTAAAGTGAAAACTATTGCATTTAGAGTATTTTGTTTAAATATGTTATACAGCTACTTTTGGGTCAGCTATAACATAGTAAAATTGCAAGCCCATAGGTCATTGCATAGCTGAGCAATAGCTACTTTCAGGTTCTCACTGTTAAGTAAATCAGTTGTAATTTGAAAACTGTTGCATTTACAGTAGTTTCTTTAAATTTATCTTATTCACCTAAACTGTTGCATTTACAGTAGTTTCTTTAAATATATTATTTACCTACTTTTCAGTCCTCTATAACAGTGAAATGTCAGACCTGTGTAGCTCATTGCATAGCTGAGTAATAGCTACTTGGAGGTTATCATTGTTGATTAAATCAGTTATAACTTGAAAACTTTGCATTTAGAGTATTTTGTTGAACTATGTTATTTACCTGCTTTTGGGTCTGCTATGACACAGTGAAATTGCAGACCTGTAGCTCATTGCATAGCTGAGCAATAGCTACTATCAGGTTTTCACTGTTGAGTTAATCAGTTGTAACTTGTAAACTATTACATTTACAGTAATTTCTTTAAATATATTGTTTACCTATATTTCAGTCCTCCATAACATAGTGAAATATCAGACCTGTAGCTCATTGCTTAGCTGAGTAATAGCTACTTTGACGTTATCACTGTTGAGTAAATCAGTTGTAACTTGAAAACTATTACATTTAAATTAATTTCTTTAAATATGTTATTCACATACTTTGAGTCAGTAATAACGTAGTAAAATTGCAGACCTGTACCTCATTGCATAGATGAACAATAGCTATTTTCAGGTTCTCACTGTTGAGTAAATCAGTTGTAACTTGAAAACTATTACATTTACAGTATTTTGTTTAAATATATTATTCACCTACTTTTCAGTTAGCTATAACATAGTGAAATTGCAAATGTGTACTTTATTGTATTGTTGAGTAATAGCTACTTTGAGGTTATTACTGTTGAGTAAATCAGTTGTATCTTGAAAACTATTGCATTTAAAGTATTTTGTATAAATATGTTATTCAGCTTCTTTTGGGTCAGCTATAACATGGTGAAATTATAGACCTGTAGTTCATGGCATAGCTGAGCAATAGTTACTGTGAGGTTCTCACTGTTAAGTAAATCAGTTGTAAATTTAAAACTATTGCATGTACAGTAATTTCTTTAAATATGTTATTCACCTACTTTAGAGTCCTCTATAACATAATGAAATTGCAGACCTGGAACATCATTGCATAGCTGAGCAATAGCTACTTTCAGGTTCTCACTGTTGAGCAAATCAGTTGTAACTTGAAAACTATTACATTTACATGATTTTGTTTGAATATGTTTTCTACCTACTTTTTACTCCTTAATAGTTAACTTGGTACTTTACTTCTGAGTACTCATTTGCAGAGCACAACTTTTGTGTCCTTTTCTTCTTTCACTTCTAATCTGAAACTGAAAGCACACAGTCAGCTGACACAGAGCCCGTTCACAGGCACTGATTGCTTGTTTAAGATATATAGATTGCTGGTTGCTGTAACTGATTATGATCCAACTTTTATGTAATTGTAGTATCTCCTTTGACAGCTATACTTCAGTTAAGAAATTTAACTGCTTCATAACTATTAGTTTACTTAGTAAATTTTTATACTTTGTCTTATGCAGGTGTTCCACTGGAGCCAACCCTGTAACCGACCCTACAACTATAGGGTCGGTTGCGAAAGTCATAGGGTCGTGGGCAAAAGGGCGCGAAAATGCTGAGTCGGTTATAAAATCCCCGACAGGATGGTATAGTTACAGACAGGTCGTAATGGCCATCACGACAAGATGTAGAGTCAGGGACATTTTTTGGCACGGCCAGTCGTCGGAAGTAGTATGACAAGCCCTAAATCCCTAACAGACAAGCCGGATCACAAACAGACAAGCTGTAAAGACAAACAGACAAGCCGGGAGCATATCCCCGACCCTTCCCAACAGGACTGATTGTTTTTGTGGGTCGGTATCTAGAGTCGGGATCCAGAATCGGGATCCATATCACACTATATAACCCCCCCCCCCCCCCCCCCTGTGATGTGCCATTCATTTCACACTTCAAAGATGACAGGAACACATCAAGAGCAACTGCTTGATCACTTGAGGGTCCTTTTGTTTTTTGTTGAGTTGAATATGTTATTATTCATCATGATTTCAAGACACAAAAGACAGCAGAACCCAGCACCTGCCCAGCCAACATCACCACTACCACCACCACCCAGAAGGAGAAGGAAGGAGAATCCATGGGTCATGCCCTGGATACTGCAGAGAGAGGAATGAGGTTGCTACAGAAGACTCTTGGATGAGTTAATCACTACTGACACCATTCTACAGAAACTTTACCAGGATGGAACCAGCATTTTTTTATTTGATTTAAGAAAGAATCACCCCCCATCTCAGGAAGTCCCCCCAGCACCAACTTCAGGAAGCCACTGGAAGTCGGCTTGAAACTGGCAGTTACTTATCCACAGGGGAAACATACACTTCACTGCAATACCACTGGAGGGTTGGAAGAACGACCATCTGCAAATTTGTCCCTCAGGTCTGCAAAGCCATTTTGAAAGAATTTCAACATGAGTACTTGATGTGCCCCACTGATCCTGAAGAGTGGAAGAAAATTGAAGAAAGATTTAGAAACAGATGGAATGTCCCCCATGCAGTCGGTGCGCTAGATTAGGCAGTGAATATTTCCACTACAAGGGCTACTTTTCCCTGGTAGTTTTGGCTTTATTCGATGCAGATTACAAATTCCTGTGGGTAAACGTGGGGGCCAGTGGGTCATCATCTGATGCTCAGATATTCAACCACAGCAAACTGAAAACAATTGAGAATGAAACCTTGGGACTACCACCACCTGAACCACTTGGACCTGGGGGGCCTGATCTACACTGCTTCCTGCTGGAGGATGATGCCTTTGCCCTGAAGCCTTGGCTGGTCAAGCCTTACAGTAGACGCCAACTGACCAGAGAAGAGAGAATAGCCAACTACAGGATATCCAGGGGGAGGAGGGTGGTCGAGAACACATTTGGTATACTTGTCAAGAGATTCAGGGTGCTGTTGACCACCATGGAGCAGAGGCCAAAAGTTGTCAGAGACATTGTGTTAACATGTGTGGTACTACATAACATGCTGAGAAGCCATCAGGTGGGAGCTGACAGACCATCCACTCAAGCTGATGACATACAAGCACCACAGGCAGACCAGGGGGAACAGGGACATAATCGTAACTTCAGAAACAACATCTAGGGAGCGCAAACATCAATGATACCTACTGAAAAACTACTTCAGTCACATGGGGGTGCTGGCTGGGCAGGAGGACAGAGTTTAAGAAGACTAAAGGGAGAAGACTGAGGGGAGAACATGCTGTCATCTATCAGTCCTTTTCAGGACTACCCAAATAATCCAAGAACTTTATTTAGCAAAGTGTTGACCAAATAATAACCCCATTTTTCTAACAATCTAATGCCAATTCAATTTATCAAAAATAATCCTCATCACAAACACAAATCCCTCCCAGACTCAGTTCACAAAATTAAATTTCATCACTTACAGATTAAAACCCAGGTCCTCAATTTACTAAGTTGACATCCCACCCCAACATGACCTGGGTTTATTGTTAAAAAAAAACTTGCAAAATAGTTAAAAAAAAAAACATTTTTCAAATGAATTTTAGCCCCCAAATACCACAAGGAGAAACAATTTTGAGGAAATATTTTATCCCAAGAATTAAAAAAAAATTGAAATAAAATTTGCAAAAGAAAATTATACAAGGTGACAGTCCCAGTTTAAGAATTATGTCCACCCCACTGGGGGGTGGATATATTATTTTTGCTTTTTCTGCCGTCCGGCGTCCGATGTCCGGCGTCCGATGTCCGGCATCACGCATGGTTTCCGCTCATTTAAAGGAAAAGTATTAGAGCTATTGTCACCAAATTTGGTATGCAGGCTTATTGGGTCAGTAGCTTGCTTGGGATTGCTTTTGGCTGTTGTACCTCTTTTGCTTACCGAGTAATACTTAAGTACAGCTATTTTCAGTACCCATTGATTTCCGTGCATTTAAGCCAAAATAATTAAAGATATTTTACTACAGTTTTGAATACAAGATTGTTATGTCCATAGCTCGCTTGGTATTGCATTTGGGACTGATAGCTTTGTCAGTACATGAGTAATAGCCATTTAGGTACTTCATTGTGTATTTTCAGTACTACTTTTGAGTAATTTGCTAATATCTCAGAAACCGTAAGAGATAGAGCGATTTCGACAGAATTTTTGACCCACAGGGTAGTAGAAAAGTATTCTATACCAGGTAGTAGAAAAGTATTCTATACCAAATTTAAAAAAATTTCAATTTTCGCCACTTTTGGCGGCCATCTTGAATTTTTGCGAAAAACGAAAAAATCTTAATCTCTCAGAAACCGTAAGAGATAGAGCGATTTGGACAGAATTTTTGACTCACAGGGTAGTAGAAAAGTATTCTGTACAAAATTAAAAAATTTCGATTTTCGCCACTTTTGGCGGCCATCTTGAATTTTTGCGAAAAACGAAAAAATCTGAATATCTCAGAAACCGTAAGAGGTAGAGCGATTTGGACAGAATTTTTGACCCGTAGGGTAGTAGGAAAGTATTCTATACAAAATTGAAAAATTTCAATTTTCGCCACTTTTGGCGGCCATCTTGAATTTTTGCGGAAAAACAAAAAAATGTTAATATCTCGGAAACCGTAAGAGATAGAGCCATTTTGACAGAAATTTTAACTCGCATGGTAGTGGTAGAGTATTCTATGTGCAATTGAAAATTTCAATTTTCGCCACTTTTGGCGGCCATCTTGAATTTTTGCGGAAAAACAAAAAATGTTAATATCTCGGAAACCGTAAGAGACAGAGCGATTTCGACAGAATTTTTGACCCATAGGGTAGTAGCAAAGTATTCTATACAAAATTGTAAAATTTCAATTTTCGCCACTTTTGGCGGCCATCTTGAATTTTTGCAGAAAAACAAAAAATGTTAATATCTTGGAAACCGTAAGAGATAGAGCGATTTCGACAGAATTTTTGAGCCGTAGGGTTGTAGCAGAGTATTCTATGTGAAATTGGAAAAAATCAATTTTCGCCACTTTTGGCGGCCATCTTGAATTTTTGCGAAAAACAAAAAATATTAATATCTTGGAAACCGTAAGAGACAGAGCGATTTCGACAGAATTTTTGACCCATAGGGTAGTAGCAGAGTATTCTATACAAAATTGAAAAAATTCAATTTTCGCCACTTTTGGCGGCCATCTTGAATTTTTGTGAAAAACGAAAAAATCTTAATATCTCAGAAACCGTAAGAGATAGAGCGATTTCGACACAATTTTTGACTCACAGGGTAGTAGAAGAGTATTCTGTACAAAATTGAAAATTTTCAATTTTTGCCACTTTTGGCGGCCATCTTGAATTTTTGCGAAAAACGAAAAAATCTTAATATCTCACAAACCGTAAGAGATAGAGCGATTTGGACAGAATTTTTGACTCACAGGGTAGTAGAAAAGTATTCTGTACAAAATTAAAAAATTTCAATTTTCGCCACTTTTGGCGGCCATCTTGAATTTTTGCGAAAAAATCTGAATATCTCAGAAACCGTAAGAGATCGAGCGATTTGGACAGAATTTTTGACCCATAGGGTAGTAGGAAAATATTCTATACAAAATTGAAAAGTTTCAATTTTTCGCCACTTTTGGCAGCCATCTTGAATTTTTGCGAAAAGCGAAAAAATCTTAATATCTCAGAAACCGTAAGAGATAGAGCGATTTGGACAGAATTTTTAACCCGTAGGGTAGTAGGAAAGTATTTTATACAAAATTGAAAAATTTCAATTTTCGCCACTTTTGGCGGCCATCTTGAATTTTTGCGGAAAAAAAAATGTTAATATCTCGGAAACCGTAAGAGATAGAGCCATTTTGACAGAAATTTTGACTCGCATGGTAGTGGTAGAGTATTCTATGTGCAATTGAAAAATTTCAATTTTCGCCACTTTTGGCGGCCATCCTGAATTTTTGCGGAAAAACAAAAAATGTTAATATCTCGGAAACCATAAGAGACAGAGCGATTTCGACAGAATTTTTGAGCCGTAGGGTTGTAGCAGAGTATTCTATGTGAAATTGAAAAAATTCAATTTTCGCCACTTTTGGCGGCCATCTTGAATTTTTGCGAAAAACAAAAAATCTTAACATCTCAGAAACTGTAAGAGATAGAGCGATTTGGACAGAATTTTTGACCCGTAGGGTAGTAGGAAAGTATTCGATACGAAATTAAAAAATTCAATTTTCGCCACTTTTGGCGGCCATCTTGAATTTTTGCGGAAAAACAAAAAATGTTAATATCTTGGAAACCGTAAGAGATAGAGCGATTTCGACAGAATTTTTGAGCCGTAGGATTGTAGCAGAGTATTCTATGTGAAATTGAAAAAATTCAATTTTCGCCACTTTTGGCGGCCATCTTGAATTTTTGCGAAAAACAAAAAATATTAATATCTCACAAACCGTAAGAGATAGAGCGATTTGGACAGAATTTTTGACCCATAGGGTAGTAGCAAAGTATTCTATACAAAATTGAAAAATTTTAATTTTCGCCACTTTTGGCGGCCATCTTGAATTTTTGCGAAAAACGAAAAAATCTTAATATCTCAGAAACCGTAAGAGATAGAGCGATTTGGACAGAATTTTTGACCCATAGGGTAGTAGGAAAGTATTCTATACAAAATTGAAAAATTTCAATTTTCGCCACTTTTGGCGGCCATCTTGATTTTTGCAGAAAAACAAAAAATGTTAATATCTCGGAAACCGTAAGAGATAGAGCCATTTCCACAGAATTTTTGACCCACAGGGTATGGAGAGAGTATTCTATGTGAAATTGAAAAATTTCAATTTCGCCACTTTTGGTGGCCATCTTGGATTTTTGCAGAAAACTGAAAATGTTAATATCTCGGAAACCGCAAGAGATAGAGAGATTTTAACAGAATTTTTGACCCGTAGGGTGATAGCAAAGTATCCTATACAAAATTGAAAAATTTCAATTTTTTCGCCACTTTTGGCGGCCATCTTAGATTTTTGCGGAAAACCCAAAAATGTTAATATCTCGGAAACCGTAAGAGATAGAGCGATTTCGACTGAATTTTTAACCCATATGGTAGTAGAGGAGTATTCTATGTCAATTTGAAACATTTCAATTTTCGCCACTTTTGGCAGTCATCTTGTTTCGTAGAAATTTTCAACCCACAGGGTATCTAATCAATGTACTATTGGCAATTTTCAAAATATTTTACTCTCCCCAAAAATGGCGGCCATTTTGAATTTTTCAGTTGCCTAAAATGAAAAAACGCAAGTTTGCTTCTGTCTCCTTAACCGTGCGAGATAGAGCGATTTCAATGAACCCACAGGGTATCTGACCAGTGTACCCTTGGAAGTTTTCAAAAAATATTCCTCTTCCCACATATGGCAGCCATTTTGAATTTTTGCCAAAAATTGAAAAACGGAAATTTGCTTCTATCTCCTTAACCATGCAAGATAGAGCGATTTCGTCAAAATTTTCTACCCAACCAATGCAAAAAGGCATGAAGCTGAAATAATTTACATGTATACTAATTAGTGTTCTCAATTCACCCTTTTTAGTGGGACCGGGTAGGTAGCGATTTTAACGGGCGGGTACCCGGGTACTTGTGCCGATGGGCGATAATAGCTGATACTACAAAAATGTCCATATTTACAAACTTAAAACTTTCACAAATAATAGTTTATTTGTTGTAGGTTACCGTTTTTGCATTCAAAACAGTAGGATACGAAAGAAATGTTAAATAAAAAGACTTCTGTACATACATTCAAAACACGGTTGTTTACTGCAGTCTCCATAAAAATGGAGTCACATGACCTATCAGGAAAGCATCACAGTATTGCTTGAATGTATCTTTGGAATTGAAACTTTATTTTTTTCAGATAGGTAATGATTTTTATTGATGCAAAATTATCAAATACTGTGTGAAAATATTGTAATTTTATTTATTTAAGGCGTGCATGTCACTATATAGCCAATATACAGCCTTTTATGTACTCGGAATTAGGTAAGTTTGTTAATATACTGGCGATTTTCAAAGGGTTCCGGTATTTGATAAACAACCAAAATAAAAGACAAATAAAATATAAATGGTATACAAGGGTGAGAAAACAATATTCTTGTGCATTTTAATTGAATAGTTTCATTTTTAGGTGAATTAATGAAGTCGAGATATGTCTGTACTCGGTCAGCCAACATGGGCGATATTGAAAGAAATAAAGCTTAGATTCGGGTACTCGGGTTTGTGATTTCGGATTCGGGTAAATATTCAGGGTTCGGGTACCCGGATATCCGGATACCCGTTGAGATCACTAATACTAATAAATATTTAAGCATCATTGATATATTTTACAGATGAAACAGGGCCTTGTAAGATTACTGTACAATTTTTGCAAAAGGTTGATAGGGTGGACATTACACATGATAATGTGTGTTCTTCTATGCTATCCTGTTTCTATTCATATGTCGCAGCTACAAGCAACAGGGCGTCCTATTTCTATTTTTGTAATCAGTTTGTCAGTCTGTTAGTCACTCCATTGTTACTTATATGTTTGAATGTTTTGCTAGGTGTCACGTTTGTATGTCAGTCCCTCCACACGTTGAGAACAACTTATGTGTGTGGATGTTGCATTTTATTTCAAGTTTGGTTTTATGTAGGAGGGATGTGGATTGGTGTCTGGATCTTTTTTATTTCTTTTGGGGGTGGGGGAGTGTAGTTTTGAAATTAAGTTTTGTTTGGGGGTGGGGGTGGTTTTAATTGGAATTCTTAGCGGATTATTTTTTATTAAGGGGATTTTTTTTTTATTAATTTTTACCCCACAGCCCTTAAGGGCTGTCGGGGTATTGTTTTCACCCATGGTGTCCAGATGGGCGGGCGGGCGGCGGGAAAAAGTTTCTTCGGGCTGTATCTCAGAAACTGTAAGGTGTAGGAAGTTGATACTTGGTAGGGACATTGGTTAGGATGTGTAGGTGTGCAACGTCATGGTCTGACCTTGATTTGACCTTGACCTATAAAATCTTGTTCGGGCTATATCTCAGAAACCATAAGGTGTAGGAAGTTGATACTTGCTAGGGGCATTGATTAGGGGGTGTAGGTGTGCAACGTCATGGTGGGACCTTGATTTGACCTTTGGCCTTGCCGTAGTGACCTCGACCTATAAAATCTTGTCCGGGCTATATCTCAGAAACCGTAAGGTGTAGGAAGTTGATACTTGGTAGGGACATTGATTAGGGGGTGTAGGTGTGCAACGTCATGGTGTGACCTTGATTTGACCTTTGACCTTGCCGTAGTGACCTAGACTATGAAATCTTGTACGGGCTATATCTCAGAAACTGTAAGGTGTAGGAAGTTGATACTTGGTAGGGACATTGATTAGGGGGTGTAGGTGTGCAACGTCATAGTGTGACTTTGATTTGACCTTTGACCTTCCATAGTGACCTTGACCTATAAAATCTTGTACGGGCTATATCTCAGAAACCGTAAGGTGTAGGAAGTTGATACTTGGTAGGGACATTGATTAGGGGGTGTAGGTGTGCAACGTCATGGTGTGACTTTGATTTGACCTTTGACCTTCCATAGTGACCTTGACCTATAAAGTCTTGTACGGGCTATATCTCGGCAAACATAAGGTGTAGGAAGTTAATACTTACTAGGGACATTAGTTACGGGGTGTAGGTGTGCAACGTCATGGTCTGACCCTGATTTGACCTTGCCGTAGTGACCTTGACCTATAAAATCTTGTACGGACTATATCTCGGAAACCATAAGGTGTAGGAAGTTGATGCTTGGTAGGGACATTGGTTAGGGGTTGTAGGTGTACAGCATCATGGTGTGACCTTGATTTGACCTTTGACCTTGTTGTAGTCATGTTGACCTTTAAAATCTTGTTGCACCTTTGGGTCTGTCTTTTGATGCAGATTAAGCACTGTTAAAATCATATCAGAATTCATTAAGAATTTTACTTTTACAACTTCCCAAGGGGCCACGGTGGCCGGTTTGATTCCCTGCACGGCCTCAAGTGGGAAAGCTGGTAGTTGCTTGCTGTTGGTTGGCAGTTTACAGTACAGAACCCTAACAAACTGTATGTACTGGTTTCCTGTGCCCTTCCAACTACCCGTCATGATATGACCTGTACAGTGTTGAAAGCGACGTAAAATCCCAAATAAATAAATAAATAAATTTACAACTTCCCATTGTAACAGATGGAATTTCATCAAGTGAGCCACAGATGCTCCAACACCACACATAAGCATTCATTGAATGTATTACCAATTCTGTATGCATGGTAATATTCAAAACATCCAAACCATAATTCGGCCATGCCAAATGTAGATAAGAGTGTCGTAATGTTTAGTTTACTGATTAATGCTGTCATCTTATTATTGAATTGTCTTGTTTTAATACTTCATCTTTACATGCATTATCTTTCTATTAGACATTATTAAGCGTCCCTTGCGGGACGCTTGTTTGTGTATGGGAGACCTTCAGGCTCCGCCGGCTCCGGCGGCTCCGCCGGCTCCGCATTTTGTTTTCCTTATAACTCTGTAACCGTTAGGCGGATTCTTTTCAAATTTGGCAGGTTTAGGCAGTAGCCTTGGGGAATTTTTTTGAATATGCTGCAGTGACATTTCAACCAATCAGAGAGGTCACATGACCAAAAATGTCTTTTTTTTCGATGGGGAAGCTTGTCCGGATGATAACTTGAAAGGAATTTTATCAATTCACCTGAAACTTGGCAAATACATTCATTCTATTAAAATCTGGAAATCATTAGATTTTGGCATTGATTGGGTAAGAAATCGCTGAGTAATTAATGATTAATTAATCATTATGAATTTTCCAAATAAGGAAAACACAAAAATGCTTATATCTCGAAAACCGTGCTAGATAGAGCGATTTCGACGAAATTTTTGACCCACAGGGTATCTCTGCGGAGCAGTTACCCCATTTTTGAAAAAAAATTTTGTCTCACCAAAAATGGCGGCCATTTTGAATTTTCGAATTTTTCGCAAAAATTGCAAAACATAAAAATGCTTATATCTCGAAAACCGTGCTAGATAGAGCGATTTCGACGAAATTTTGGACCCACAGGGTATCTCTGTGGAGTAGTTACCCCATTTTTGAAAAAAATTTTGTCCTTCCAAAAATGGCGGCCATTTTGAATTTTCGAATTTTTCGCAAAAATTGCAAAACATAAAAATGCTTGTATCTCGAAAACCGTACTAGATAGAGCGATTTCAACGAAATTTTTGACCCACAGGGTAGCTCTGCAGAGTAGCCATGCCTATTTTCAAAAAAATTTTGTCTCGTCAAAAATGGCCATTTTCGAATTTTTCGCAAAAATTGCAAAACATAAAAATGCTTATATCTCAAAAAGCCTGCTAGATAGAGCGATTTCGACGAAATTTTTGACCCGCAGGGTATCACTGCGGAGTAGTCATGCCAATTTTCAAAAAAAAAATTTCTCACCAAAAATGGCGGCCATTTTGAATTTTCGAATTTTTTGCAAAAATTGCAAAACATAAAAATCCTTATATCTCGAAAAGCCTGCTAGATAGAGCGATTTCGACGAAATTTTTGACCCGCAGGATATCTCTGCAGAGTAGCCATGCCAATTTTCAAAAAAAATTTAGTCTTGCCAAAAATGGCGGCCATTTTGAATTTTCGAATTTTTGCGCAAAAATTGCAAAACACAAAAATGCTAATATTTCGAAAACCGTGCTACATAGAGCGATTTCGACGAAATTTTTGATCTTCAGGGTATCTCTGCAGAGCAGCTATCCCAAAGAGCTTTCACTTGGTGAAGTTTCAGACCCATAGCTAATTGCTCACCTACTCAAAATGAGTAAATGCGAATCACCTCTAAAAGTATTGCAGATAGCCAATTTTTCTCAAATAACTCATTCACCTACTTTTGGAAGAGCTTTCACTTGGTGAAGTTTCAGACCCATAGCTAATTACTCGCCTACTCAAAATGAGTAAATGCTAATTATCTCAAAAACTATTGCGGATACCCAATTTTTATCAAATAACTCATTCATGTACTTTTGGGAGAGCTTTCACATGGTGAAGTTTCAGACCCGTAGATAATTACTCACCTACTCAATAATTATTAAATGCGAATTATCTCTTAAAAGTATTGCGGATACCCAATTTTTATCAAATTACTCATTCACCTACTTTTGGAAGAGCTTTCACATGGTGAAGTTTCAGACCCATAGCTAATTACTCACCTACTCAAAATGAGTAAATGCGAATTATCTCTAAAAGTATTGCAGATAGCCAATTTTTCTCAAATAACTCATTCACCTACTTTTGGGAGAGCTTTCACATGGTGAAGTTTCAGACCCATAGCTAATTATTTACCTACTCAAAATGAGTAAATGCTAATTATCTGTAAAAGTATTGCGGATACCCAATTTTTCTCAAATAACTCATTCATCTACTTGTTGGAGAGCTTTCACATGGTGAAGTTTCAGACCCATAGCTAATTACTCACTTACACAAAATGAGTAAATGCGAATTATCTCTAAAAGTATTGCAGATAGCCAAGTTTTCTCAAATAACTCATTTACCTACTTTTGGGAGAGCTTTCAATCTATGAAGTTTCAGACCCATAGCTATTTATTCACCTACTCAAAATGAGTAAATGCAAATTATCTGTAAAAGTATTGCGGATACCCAATTTTTATCAAATACTCATTCATCTACTTGTGGGAGAGCTTTCACATGGTGAAGTTTCAGACCCATAGCTAATTACTCACCTACTCAAAATGAATAAATGCGAATTATCTCTAAAAGTATTGCAGATAGCCAATTTTTCTCAAATAACTCATTCACCTACTTTTGGGAGAGCTTTCACTCTGTGAAGTTTCAGACCCATACCTATTTCTTCACCTACTCAAAATGAGTAAATGCTAATTATCTGTAAAAGTATTGCGGATACCCAATTTTTATCAAATACTCATTCATCTACTTGTGGGAGAGCTTTCACATGGTGAACTTTCAGACCCATAGCTAATTACTCACTTACTCAAAATGAGTAAATGCGAATTATCTCTAAAAGTATTGCAGATAGCCAATTTTTCTCAAATAGCTCATTCACCTACTTTTGGGAGAGCTTTCATTTGGTGAAGTTTCAGACCCATAGCTAATTATTCACCTACTCAAAATGAGTAAATGTGAATTATCTCTTAATAGTATTGCAGATAGCCAATTTTTCTCAAATAACTCATTCACCTACTTTTAGAAGAGCTTTCACACACGAAAATGAAAAATTGTGAATATGTCGGAAAAGCTATTTCTTCTCCTTTAATGCTCGGCTGGAGATACACACCGCGGCAGTGGTCTTGACAAAAAATTTTGTCTCCCCAAAAATGGTGGCCATTTTGAATTTTCAAAGTTGCACAAAAATGCTTATATCTCGAAAACTGTGCTATATGGAGCGAACTGAACAAAATTTTTGACCTGCTGGGTATCTCTGCAGAGTAGCCATGCCAATTTTCCAAATATTTTTGTCTCGCCAAATATAGCGGACATTTTTAATTTTTTAAGTTTTTGCAAAACACAAAAATGCTTACATCTTGAAAACCGTGCTAGATAGAGCAGACTGCGCTGACTTTGGTTGCCACAACAGTATAAGGCTAGAAATGAAGCATTTTCTTAATACTTTAGCACTCACCTTTATATCCTTTTCGGGACGCTTTGTTTTTGCTATGCAAAAACATTATCTTTTTTTTTTTGCGAGCGATCCTCTAGTTTTCTCTGTTTAAACATTGTTTGGACCTTTATATATAATTATAAAGACCGGAAGTGCTACAGAAAACAATGCAGTGCGCATTTTTTTTGAGTACAATTATGTGAAGCAATAACTGGACGATCGCCGATAATACAGAAACAAATGATACAGACAAAATATAGTGCGACAACTAGGTATGTACAGAAACATATTTACAATAATATTTATGGATTAATCAATGAAACCGGTCTTTATAATAGAAATAAAGTCCTCAGTTTTGTGATTTATAACCCCAGATAATTCACAAATTTCCGGCGAATAACGGACGAGCGCGTAGGTGTGCTTTTTTGTTTTTGGGCTACAAGAGCTGAACAATTGTTTTTGGAAGATTCAGGTGGCCCTTAGAAGGGCCGGTTTGGTGTGACTTGTGCAGGCTAATCTGCTGATTTGGGCTGACTCTGCTGGCTGGACTGACTGGGTGGTCTTGACTGTTCTTGATGAGTGGAAGATGGCACTGGTGACGGTGCTGGTTGAAGGTTAGAGGGTGAAAATGGCTGTGGTGTGTCAATCTGCTGGCACTGTAGTACACTTGTAATAGCTCCAAACAGACTGGATAATCCAGAAGTGTTGTCTTGACTTTCGTCCTGTTGTGAAGCTGCAACTGAAGGTGGGTTGAAAATCATTTGTCTGGAAGTCCCAGGCTGTTGGTCATCCACAACTACATAAGAAGTTGGCTGTACTGATGCTGCTGAAGGCCTTGATGGTTGCAATCACTTTAGCAACCTGTGTTGTGGCTATCTGTGTAGACTGCACAACTGGAATGGAGACTGCTCGAGTATCCAGTATGGTGAGAATGTATCACGTCCTGCTGTGGCCTGTGTTGCTTCTGGAAGTTGAAATATGGTGACCTGTTGACTTGTGACCTGTCTCTTGCATTATTCGGCCTTGTACTGTATTTCACTGAGAAGCTTCACTGTCTAATTCCTAAAGGTCAAAAAGTCTCGCTCCTGCAGGTGTTCAATCTCAGAGTGGAGATAGTTGCAGAGCGATTGTCTTGGACTTGGAGTGGGGTCCTGACGTGCACCCAGAAATGTGGAAATCATCGACCTCATCTGCTGGAACTGATCTAAAACTGGATCTGCAGCAGTGGTGGTGGCGACTGTAGGCTGTTATCGCTTAGAACTGGTACTTGATGGCTGATGAGTAACATCTGATGCCATGCTGATTTCTATCTAAGATTCAGTGTCTCAAGAAGTACCCGGAACTGAAGCTGTGGTTGTGGCTGCAGAAGGTCTCTGTGGTGACTTGAACGCAGAAGCCTAGGAAACTCCATTCCTTTTGATGTGACCTCACAGAAAACCGAAACTGTCCTTCAGCCAGGTCTGTCGTTCTGTGCTCTTCTCAGCTGCTTGTCCTGACTTCGTCTGAGTGAGCTTGCCATATCTGGTACATTGAGTCTCGAACCACTTCTTCACAGTCTTGACAGGCAAGTTCCTGGTAGCTGCTAGCGACTTCCCAAGTCTTTCTTTCTTCTGCTTGTCTTTGAAACTGTTGTTGGTCTTGTGATAAAGTTCGTCGTGCTGTTTAACAAACTCCACGATGGCTTCTTCGTCTGAATTACTCAGGAAAATGGACTCCATCTGCCCCTTCTTCTGTCTTGATTGAGTTGATTCTACATCAGTATCCATGTTTGTTCCGCTTTCTTCTCCCCTTTCCTGGCTCTCTTCCCTCCTCTCTCTCTCCATCCTCTCTCTGTCCCTCTCCTCTTGTTGTTGTTGTTGTTGTCTTGTTGTTGTTGTTCTCTCTCTCTTATCACTGTCCTCTCTCTCCCTCTCTCCACTCTATATCTTCAGCTGTATCTCATAACTCAAACTGTGGTTGAGAGTCAGTTGGTACTTCAATCTTTCTCCTTCTGCCCCTTGGCATGCTGATCAATCAATCAATTGTACAGCTTGTTTAAAAAAACCAAACTTAAAATAAAAGTGAAACCTCATAGAACAGATTTCACTCCAAGCAAGTCCAGCCTAGCTCAAACTTAAGGTAATTTGCAAAAAAAATGAAAGACTTAAAATAAAAGCTGCACACCAGTTGTCTCTCAAAAAGTCAAAGCCCAAATATACGCAGATTGTCTACTGACTCGCGTTTTTATACCCACAGATTTGGAAACCGACAGGCCATAAGAAGCAAAAATATTGCCAGCTTGTCAGTTACAGTTCCCAGCCTGTCTGTTAGTGTTGTTTACGGCTTCTCTGTTTCAGTTTAAGGCCTGTCGGTTATAAATTTTCCTGACTCTAGGACCCAGTCGGTTAAAGTTACCGACTGGCCTGGAAACTTTACAAGGAACAGTTACAGACAGGAGGGCTACAGTTACCGACTGTACTGTAACATTCCTGGCACAGTTTGTTTGTCATCACGTACAGTCGGGATACTTGGCACAGACAAGCCTGTTTGATTAACCGACAAGCCAGGAAGTGTAACGACAGGCCGTTAAGTTAACCTACAGGCCTGTTGCTAGGTGGATGAAATTAGGGTCGGATACAAGGGTCGGCAATGGTCGTAGAAATTTCAAGCATGTTCGAAAATTCACCAACTCTCCCTGACAGGCCGGGAAACTACAACCGATCCTAACCGACCTTGTAAACATTGGTCCCGACTCTCCGAAAATGCATAGTTACCGACAGGCCGGCCCCAGTGGAACAACTGCATTAATATACTTTTTTATTGCGTTAATACATCCTATCCAATGAACATTTGCTTTACCGGTTGGCGCAGTTGGTCCCGCTAAACATTACAAAAAAAAGTCCTGTATATATCACCGGCAGGACCAGTCATGGAGCGTGGATTTGCCAGGTGGCACATCATACTTCCTTCCTGTCTAGACATTGTGACGTCATAGCATCCTTTTCGTTTGGCACGTGGAGTGTGCAGACATGTTTTCTACAGAGAGACGTTTTTGAAGTTTTTTTAACGAATTCCACCATTAATTAACTTTTATTTATATCTACGTATTTCTGCTAAATTACTGATCATCATGTAGTCTGCTAAATTACTGATCATCATGTAGTCCCCAGGACAAAAAGAGAGGCACTTGTGGTTGTGTTTGATGGCCACCTCAAGGGTGCGCATTGCAGTGACAAGGGGTTTGGTGATGATTGGTGCATCTAGAAGAAAGACTGGCCCAATTGCAGATCGTTCACCCCCTGAGCGGATTCAACAACTGGCCACCCCCACATACAGAACTAGGAAGGAAACTGAGCAGAAGAAGACGGTTTATGCCCCCCCTGTGTCTGCTACCCCCACTCTTGTGGCCCCTTCACAAGTCAGTGTGTTGGGAGAGGTAGAGGGAGAGAAGGCTGCTAAGAAGACAGAAACCACCCCAGCTGGCAAGGAGAAACGACCTGACGAGTCACCAAAGCCCAGCAAGAAAAAGTCCAGTCTTCTGAAGATTTGAAGAGTCTGAACGACAAGTGGGCTGAATGCTTTGCAAGGCTAGAAGCTATAATACTTGCAAAGTCATTTGCAGTCCCTGTTGAACCATTTTTAAAGTCTACAGAAGTTATCACCAGTGAAAAGCCCTTCTTTGACCCTGGTGCCGGTACCAGCCAGATGTCTACCGGTGGGGTCTCAGATGTGATTGTTACCGGTTCGAGCCCTGTTCAGGCCACCGGGGAAGTTGCTGTCAACATGGAAGCTACCCAGCCTGTTGAGGCTCCCGGTACGAGAAAGGGAGATGTGATCAACAAGAATGCCACCCAGCCTGTTGAGGCTCCCTGTGCTTCCTCTGATGTGCAGTTTCAACCTACCGGTACCACTTGTGGAGATGGCAGTGCTGTAGACCGGTCCCTCACGTGTACTAGAACTGTTGCTGAGAATACTGGTGTGTCTGACTCCGAGGATGAGATGGCTAGTGCACCGGAATCTCCTGCTGCAGAGAGTGACCGGAACTTTGTCAGACAGGGACCCAGTCAGGGAAGACAAATTGCACCAGGAACATTCTGAAGAGGCCAACTACAGGGAGACAATGAGAGGGGTGTGTTCTTTCATGTGCTGGCACCAGGTCCCTGACTTTGATAGCTTGTCTTCTTCAAATGACGACAACCCTTTTGCCGGATCCCGAACCCAGCCTACTGGGAAAGTATCCATCCAGTTACAGGCTGATGACTGGTTGTGCCGGAAGTTGGAGAAATTAAACCTCACCATTGCAGAAGGGTACCCATCCAGGAATGCTGAGACTGCTGGACTGCTGAGGGACCAGTTCAAGACACCTAGAACTTCCTGGTGGTATGACATGCACACAAACAAGAAGGACGCATCAACTTCCAAGGTGTTGTACTGGTCATCAGACCCAGCAAAACTCAACAGTGCCTTCAGCAGGGTTGCCAGACACAGCTTGCCTTGTGCCCCGGCTTCCCGGTTCATTAACCAGGACACTTTAAGCCATTGGGAGAGATCAGCCAGAGAACAAACCTACATGTGTAATCAGGCTGCTGGTTTGTCTAGATGTCTCACCAAAGTACAGGATGCCATGGTCACTCAGCTTCGAACCCTGCAGTTGGATAAGGGGAAAGGCAAGGCTCCAGGAAGGTCATAAGAAGCTGTCGACGAATTGGACTATCTGCTAACCTTCAACAGGTCCATCACCCAGGCTATGGGGCGTACCATGCAAGATATGTCAGAAGGCGTTTTTGTAAATATGGCTAGCTTCTCACTGGCCAGATGGGACAGCTACCTGCAGTATTTACGAAATGGAGTTAAACAAGACACTATCACTGCCTTATGTACTGCTCCACTGCATAATCACTCACTGTTTCCAGACCAGTTATTGCTGAAGCAGAAAAGGAGCTCTCAAGAAATGAAGAGAGGTCTTCTTCTTGCAGTTCACACAGGAAGCCCGATCGTTTTCACCCCTATGCTTCTTCAGCTACCAAGTCATCTCATCAACGGGACCAGAAGTCTGGTGTACCAGCCTGGAAGCAGATAAGGGACCGGCAACAATGCAGGAAAGGTGGTGGCAAGGCCTCAACTTTCACACAGAAACTGTCTAAGGGTTCTAAGCACTTAATGACAATTACTGTGAAAAGTGTGTGACCAGAAAAGTGCAAGGTATGAACCCTCCACTAGTGATAGCCTCATAGCCGGAAGCAGAGACTTCACCAGTAAGAGCGAGACTGTAAAGTTACATGTAAACTCTTGTGTTGTAAATCCTGTTCTTTTTGTCAAAGGGTATCCACAAAAGAAAGGTGTAAATTCCAGTTATTGTTATCACTGCCAAAGAATAAAGTGTATGAAAGGTTTTTCCTGTGTAGATCACTATGAGTTCTGTAAATCTTGTCAGAAATGTCCCAACTGTTGCTCCAGATCTACCTGTAGGGGCCAGATTGCACCAGTTTTGGGAGAACAGGGCAGCCCTAGGGGCCAGTCCCAAGGTAGCAACACAGAGGGCTATACCCTCCCTTCCGGTTCAGACCCAACTTAACCAGGTCACCCACTGTCATAAGCTGCTATGTAAACCCCGCAAGAACCTCTACTTGATGTAGGCTTTGCATCAGCTTGTGAACAAAAATGTAGTAGAACTGGTAGCAACTCAAAAATCTCTGGGGTTTTACAACAGGCTATTTTTGGTACCAAAACCCAACAACTGGTGGAGACCTATCTTATACCTCAGCACCTTGAACAACTTTCTAAACAGATTCGTTCAAAATGGAGACACCAGAGACAATAAGAACCTCCCTACAGGCAGGGGAGTGGGTAACCTCCATAGATTTCAAAGACGCATACTTCCACATACCAATTCTCAGTCAGTCCACAAAGTACATGCATTTTCACGTCCAGGGTCTATCCTACCAGTTCAAAGCACTACCCTTTGGCCTTTCCACAGCACCCATGGAGTTCACAGTGGTAGCCAAAGAGGTCAAACTGATGGCTTTACAGAAGGGTATAAGAATCCACCAGTCCCTAGATGCCACATCCCACCAAACTTGTCTCCAGCATACACAGACCTTGGTAGCTCTCTGTCGAGAACTAGGTTGGCTGGTGAACAAGGAGAAGTCAAAATTGGATCCAAAACCGGTTTTCAACTTCGTAGGTTACCAGTTAGACCTGAAAGAGAGCAATGTCATACCCACACCAGATCGTTGGCAAGCCTTAACAGACAAGATTCAGATAATATTGTCCAGTCCGGTGTGTCTGATCCGGCAGTTCATGTCCCTCATAGGTCTACCCACAGCAACAGAAAAGCAAGTCCAACTAGGTCGGCTCCATATGAGACCCATACAATGGCACTAGAAAAAGCAATTGGAGGGTACCAGAGTCACTAGAGAAGGTGATACCAGTCACCAGGTCACTCTATCCACACTTAAAATGGTGGTTGGAGGAAAGCCATGTGCTTCCAGGTCAACCATTACACCACTAAAACATGTTCTGCAGATCTTTACAGACGCATCAAAAGAAGGGTGGGGCACTCACCTAAACGAACACACTGTAAGGGGAATCTAGTCCCTTCAAGAAAGCAAACTACACTTATACCATCTAGAACTGAGGGTGGTCTTTCTGGGCCTAAAATGGTTCCAGGACAACATAGTTCTGGTAGCCACAAACAACACTACAGTGGTTGCCTATACAGGGAAGGGGGATGAAGTCAGGGCCCTCTGTGTGCCCTTCTGTGGAGAATCCTAACCTGGTGTACCCAGAAACAGGTAACTCAAAGCTCAACACATCCCAGGCTGGCTAAATGTGATAGCATACAAACTATCCAGATCTGGCCAGACCATTCAAACAGAATGGTCCCTTCACCCAGAGACCTTCCAAGCCATATGTTCCCGGTGGCACCAGCCCCACCCGGTTCAACAACAAACTACCACAGTTTGTGTCACCAGTTCCAGACCCCTAGGCCTGGGCAGTGGATGCACTCAGTCTGTCCTGGGAAGGTCTGGACCCATATGCCTTCCCACCAGCAGCCATCTTGGGCAAAGTGGTGGAGAAGTTGCAGGACTACCCATGCAAAAGGATCATATTGACTGCACTGGGGTGGCCCAACATGCCTTGGTTTTGGGACCTAGTGGCCATGTCCAGCTAGATCCCATTGCGTTTGCCCAATCTACCCACTCTGGTAACTCAACCATTCAACAAGACCCTGCATAGGAACCTGTCAAACCTGAACCTTCATGCCTGGCTCCTAGAACCACAGCAATCAAGGAACAGGGCTTTTTTGAGACAGTGGCAGCACGAACCAGATCCGTCTATGAGGCAAAGTGAACCATTTTTACAAAGTGGTACCTCAGTAATCAGGTGGACTTCAGGGCACCACCTCTGAAAGCCATAGCTGACTTCCTTCTGTACTTGTTCAAGGACAGGAAGTTGCAACCACACACCATTGATGGTTACTGATCAGCCATTGCTGACAAGTTGGGAAACTTTCCCGTTATTGTCAGCAAAGATGAGAATCTCACCCGTCTCCTGGATAGATTCCACAGAGACAGACCCAAGGGTCGAAGGGGCATTCCCTCATGGAATCTCTCCCTAGTAGTACACCTGTTGACAAAGGCTTCTTTTGAACCCCTTCAAGAGGCCCCCCTGAAACACTTTACCTTCAAGACTGTTTTCCTTTTGGCCCAGGGTTCAGATAAACAAAGAAGTGAGATCCATGCTTGGCTACATAGGAACATCAGACACCAGTCAGACTAGTCTAAGGTGTCCTTGTACCCCTCACCCAGCTTCTTGTCCAAGAATCAGCAATGAGGGTCCAGACAGTGTGGCCCCAGTGGTTATACCAGCCCTGGTCCCCACTCTGGATAAGTCACTTCAAGGTGACAGGTCCCTATGTCCAGTCAAAGCCCTGTGTTATTACCTGGACAGGACCTCAGATCTTAGGCAGAACATGGAGTTGGTCTTTGTCGCCTTCAAGAAATACTTTGATAAGGACATATCACCTGCCACTATCTCCTCATGGATCAAACAGACTGTGATCCTATGCTATGACTACTCTCTGTACAGGAGGCCCTCACACTGCATCAGGTTAAAGCCCATGATGTCAGAGCCTTTGCTGCTTCTAAGGCCTTCCAGTCGGGAGTCTCCTTGGAGCAAATTTTGTCAGCCTGCCACTGGAAGTCACATAACACCTTCACACAGTTTTATTTGAAGGATGTGGCTTGGGCAGATGCAGAGCTTTTCTGATTGGGTCCAGTGGTGGCTGCCCAACAGGTTCACCACCAAACCCAAAAATAAGGAGATATGTAGATATGTAAAAAAGTATATAATGTAGATACCTTGTATATAGTACATATATAAAAAATACAAAAAATAAACAACAAAAACTATGACTTGCTTCCCTTGGGACGTTTATTTCATTTGGAACTAAACTCATTCCTCTCTTCCCTCTTTGTCAGAGCATGTCTGGGAAAAAGAGGAGGGGATAGCGTCGGTATTCCGCTGGGTAACCGATAAGTGGTAACCGACCGTGACCTTATAAGGTCTCCTGACCTTAAGTCAACCGGGCCTGTCAAGAATTTTGTTATACCAGCCCTGGTCCCCACTCTGGATAAGTCACTTCAAGGTGACAGGTCCCTATGTCCAGTCAAAGCCCTGTGTTATTACCTGGACAGGACCTCAGATCTTAGGCAGAACATGGAGTTGGTCTTTGTCGCCTTCAAGAAATACTTTGATAAGGACATATCACCTGCCACTATCTCCTCATGGATCAAACAGACTGTGATCCTATGCTATGACTACTCTCTGTACAGGAGGCCCTCACACTGCATCAGGTTAAAGCCCATGATGTCAGAGCCTTTGCTGCTTCTAAGGCCTTCCAGTCGGGAGTCTCCTTGGAGCAAATTTTGTCAGCCTGCCACTGGAAGTCACATAACACCTTCACACAGTTTTATTTGAAGGATGTGGCTTGGGCAGATGCAGAGCTTTTCTGATTGGGTCCAGTGGTGGCTGCCCAACAGGTTCACCACCAAACCCAAAAATAAGGAGATATGTAGATATGTAAAAAAGTATATAATGTAGATACCTTGTATATAGTACATATATAAAAAATACAAAAAATAAACAACAAAAACTATGACTTGCTTCCCTTGGGACGTTTATTTCATTTGGAACTAAACTCATTCCTCTCTTCCCTCTTTGTCAGAGCATGTCTGGGAAAAAGAGGAGGGGATAGCGTCGGTATTCCGCTGGGTAACCGATAAGTGGTAACCGACCGTGACCTTATAAGGTCTCCTGACCTTAAGTCAACCGGGCCTGTCAAGAATTTTGTTTGTTGTGAGTTCACTTAAGTCTCTAGTAACTTGCCCGCCAATCAAGTGGTAGTTATTCAGCATTTGTCCATTGGATAGCATGTATTAACCCAATAAAATTGCAGATTTAATAAGTAAATTAAGGTTTTATTAAAGTTAATACCCTATCTAATGGACAGGCTAGGCCCACCCATCCGGCCCCGTTATTAACTTACTAGGGGTCTTCATAGGACTAGACGATGAAAAAGATGCCATGACGTCACGATGTCTAGACAGGAAGGAAGTATGATGCGCCACCTGGCGAATGCACACTCTGTGACAGGTCCTGCCAGTGATATATACAGGACATCTTTTCTGATGTTTAGCGGGACCGGTAGCGCCGACTGGTAAAGCAATTGTCCATCGGATAGGGTATTAACTTATAAAAATTTAATTTACTTATTAAATTGCAAATTTGCTCTCTTACATGTTATGCCCTCCTGCATCTTTACATAACTTACACTGTCTATTCTGAAAGTGTCCTGACCTTAACACTGTTCCATCTCTTCTGATATTATTTTAAAGTTTCCCTTAAAATCATCAATTTGAAAGTCAGGTATCTTTGGTATGCTGTTACAGACAAAAGAGATTTGTAAAATGTCAAATATCTCTTTTATTTTTGGATTTTTATTTTAGGGATTCTAAAATGGCCATCAAATTTGTCCCCTTAGTCCCCCCCCCCCCACCTCTGTAAGGTAAAACTTGGGTCATAAAGTTGATTTGCATGTTTTTTTAACACTTGTATGCACATACTATACATTTATATAGGATGAGAATGTAATGCCCCAACATAAAGTGAAGTTGGGTATTTTTTCAGATTTGAACTGGCCAAAGCTTCAGTCAGTCACATAGGATTATGAGAAAATTCTATGATAAGTTCTTCAAATTTGATATTTTCAGTGGAACCATCTCAGGAACTGGAGTGATGTTGACAGCGCATGGCAATGCTGACAAGCCTTATTTGAAGTTATCAGTTGATGATCATTCATATGATGAGGTTATCACAGCGGTTGATGTACTGTGTAATGCAAGGTAAAAGTTATGTGACACAAATAAACCACTTAGATGTAGAAAGAAAGTTGTGTGTTTATTGCGGTACAAAACCTTACCATGTGGAACTGAATGCATTCTCGGGAGGCCGCAGGCATCCGGCCAACATCCAAGAAAAATAGACGTTTAGTATTGACCAGATCCCTGTGCTGAGAGTGTACCATAGCAGTGTAATTTCGCTTCTCCCCCTTCTTCTCTCGTTGGCCGTGTGACTAGCAAGGTCTAAATAAGCTTACAGTATTTTACTGTTTTCTCAGGATATACGTATTGTTGGATGTTACTTTTCTGCTATTTATTTTATTTTATATCATAGCTTTAACAAAGTTTGAAGAGTGCAGGATAAGTATTTTACTTTATATTTCTTTGTTGTTAGATTTCCGCATTTCAACTCGGATTTATTGCTGTAAAAATGTCTCCCACCAAATGAGTGCAAAGCCCAGATCATCAAAATGCAGGCATTTTTGTTTTTTATTATGTCAGCTGACATTATGTCATCACTCTGCGGCGTGGGCGTACGCGTATGCGTGAACAACTTCTTCTCCAAAACTACAAGGCCTAGAGACATGCTGTTTTTTTTAAAAGATACCTTATCTATCGAGGATGAAAAATTGTTCAAGGCATGCAAATCTGTCTGTTCGTCTGTTTGCTAGAGACATTACAAGGGGGGTACCCCCACCAAAAGTGTGAAAATTTCAACTTTTTATCACAATTTTCTCAGTGACTATTGCAGGGCTTTCTCTCATATCTTGCATATATGTACTAGGCCAGAGGTAGATTCTCTTGTGTGAGTATGAGACCTGGATCTGTCTTACTTTTTTTTAAATAAATTTTTTAATAATTTTTAATGCATTAAAATTCATGAAATCATGCACTAAATCACTTATAACTTCAAAAGTGTTGCATTTACAGCATTTTGTTAAAATATGTTGTTCAGCTACTTTTTTCATAGCTACAATATGGTGAGTAAGTTGGGTGTCTGTCTCAATAGCTAAGTGAGTAATAGCTACTTTTGGGCTTTTCAGTAACTTCCATTATGAGTAAAATCACTTGTAACTTAAAAACTATTGCATTTAGAGAATTTCGTATAAATATGTTATTCAGCTACTTTTGGGCCAGCTATTGAATAGTGAAATTTCAGACCTGTAGCTCATGGCATAGCTGAGTAATAGCTATTTTTAGGTTATCACTGTTGAGTAAATCGCTTATAACTTGAAAACTATTGCATTTAGAGAATTTTGTATAAATATGTTATTCAGCTACTTTTGGGTCAGCTATAACATAGTAAAATTTCAGACCTGTAGCTCATGGCATAGCTGAGTAATAGCTACTTTTAGGTTATCACTGTTGAGTAAATCACTTATAACTTGAAAAGTGTTGCATTTAGAGCATTTTGTTAAAATATGTTATTCAGCTACTTTTTATGTCGTCACTCTGCGGCGTGGGCGTCCGCGTCCGCGTGAACAACTTCTCCAAAACTACAAGGCCTAGAGACGTGCTGTTTTTTTTAAAAGATACCTTATCTATCGAGGATGAAAAATTGTTCAAGGCATGCAAATCTGTCTGTTTGTCTGTTTGCTAGAGACATTACAAGGGGGGTACCCCCACCAAAAGTGTGAAAATTTCAACACTTAATCACAATTTTCTCAGTGACTATTGCAGGGATTTCTCTCATATCTTGCATATATGTACTAGGCCAGAGGTAGATTCTCTTGTGTGAGTATGAGACCTGGATCTGTCTTACTTTTTTTTTAATAAATTTGTTTAATAATTTTTAATGCATTAAAATTCATGAAATCATGCACAAAATCATTTATAACTTGAAAACTATTGCATCTAGAGCATTTTGTTAAAATATGTTATTCAGCTACTTTTTTCATAGCTACAATATGGTGAGTAAGTTGGGTGCCTGTCTCAATAGCTAAGTGAGTAATAGCTACTTTTGGGCTTTTCAGTAACTTCCATCATGAGTAGAATCACTTGTAACTTAAAAACTATTGCATTTAGAGAATTTCGTATAAATATGTTATTCAGCTACTTTTGGGTCAGCTATGACATAGTAAAATTTCAGACCTGTAGCTCATGGCATAGCTGAGTAATAGCTACTTTTAGGTTATCACTGTTGAGTAAATCGCTTATAACTTCAAAACTATTGCATTTAGAGAATTTCGTATAAATATGTTATTCAGCTACTTTTGGGTCAGCTATAACATAGTAAAATTTCAGACCTGTAGCTCATGGCATAGCTGAGTAATAGCTACTTTTAGGTTATCACTGTTGAGTAAATCGCTTATAACTTCAAAACTATTGCATTTAGAGAATTTCGTATAAATATGTTATTCAGCTACTTTTGGGTCAGCTATAACATAGTAAAATTTCAGACCTGTAGCTCATGGCATAGCTGAGTAATAGCTACTTTTAGGTTATCACTGTTGAGTAAATCGCTTATAACTTGGAAACTATTGCATTTACAGTATTTTGTTTCAATATGTTATTCACCAATTTTGGGATCAGCTATAACATAGTGAAGTTTCAGATCTGTGGCTCATTGCATAGCTGAGTAATAGCTACTTTGAAGTTCTCACTATTGAGTAAATCGGTTGTAATTGGAAAACTATTGCATTTAGAGAATTTCGTATAAATATGTTATTCAGCTACTTTTGGGTCAGCTATAACATAGTAAAATTTCAGACCTGTAGCTCATGGCATAGCTGAGTAATAGCTACTTTTAGGTCATCACTATTGAGTAAATCAGTTGTAACTTGAAAACTATTGCATTTACAGTATTTTGCTTAAATATGTTGTTCACCTACTTTTGGGTCAGCTATAACATAGTAAAATTTCAGACCTGTAGCTCATGGCATAGCTGAGTAATAGCCACTTTTAGGTTATCACTGTTGAGTAAATTGCTTATAACTTGGAAACTATTGCATTTAGAGTATTTTGTTTCAATATGTTATTCACCAATTTTGGGATCAGCTATAACATAGTGAAGTTTCAGATCTGTGGCTCATTGCATAGCTGAGTAATAGCTACTTTGAAGTTCTCACTATTGAGTAAATCGGTTGTAATTGGAAAACTATTGCATTTAGAGAATTTCGTATAAATATGTTATTCAGCTACTTTTGGGTCAGCTATAACATAGTAAAATTTCAGACCTGTAGCTCATGGCATAGCTGAGTAATAGCTACTTTTAGGTCATCACTATTGAGTAAATCAGTTGTAACTTGAAAACTATTGCATTTACAGTATTTTGCTTAAATATGTTGTTCACCTACTTTTGGGTCAGCTATAACATAGTAAAATTTCAGACCTGTAGCTCATTGCATAGCTGAGTAATAACTACTTTGAGGTTCTCACTATTGAGTAAATCAGTTGTAATTGCAAAACTATTGCATTTAGAGAATTTAGTATAAATATGTTATTTAGCTACTTTTGGGTCAGCTATAACATAGTAAAATTTCAGACCTGTAGCTCATGGCATAGCTGAGTAATAGCTACTTTTAGGTCATCACTATTGAGTAAATCAGTTGTAACTTGAAAACTATTGCATTTACAGTATTTTGCTTAAATATGTTGTTCACCTACTTTTGGGTCAGCTATAACATAGTAAAATTTCAGACCTGTAGCTCATGGCATAGCTGAGTAATAGCTACTTTTAGGTTATCACTGTTGAGTAAATTGCTTATAACTTGGAAATTATTGCATTTAGAGTATTTTGTTTCAATATGTTATTCACCTATTTTGAGGTCAGCTATAACATAGTGAAGTTCCAGACCTGTGACTCATTGCATAGCTGAGTAATAGCTACTTTGAAGTTCTCAATGTTGAGTAAATCACTTGTAATTTGAAAACTATTGCATTTAGAGAATTTAGTATAAATATGTTATTCAGCTACTTTTGGGTCAGCTATAACATAGTAAAATTTCAGACCTGTAGCTCATGGCATAGCTGAGTAATAGCTACTTTTAGGTTATCACTGTTGAGTAAATCACTTATAACTTGAAAACTATTGCATTTAGAGTATTTTGTTGCAATATGTTATTCACCTATTTTGGGGTCAGCTATAACATAGTGAAGTTCCAGACCTGTGGCTCATTGCATAGCTGAGTAATAGCTACTTTGAAGTTCTCACTGTTGAGTAAATCAGTTGTAATTGGAAAACTATTGCCTTTACAGAAATTTGTGCAAATATGTTATTCAGCTACTTTTGGGTCAGCTATAACATAGTGAAATTACAGACCTGTAGCTCATGGCACAACTGAGCAATAGCTATTCTCAGGCACTGACTGTTGAGTAAATCAGCTATAACTTGAAAAATATTGCATTTGGAGTATTTTGTTAAAATACACTGTTCACCTACTTTGGGGTTAGCTATAACATAGTGAAATTACAGACCTATAGCTCATGGCATAGTGGAGCAATAGCTATTTTCAGGTTCTCACTATTGAGTAAATCAGTTGTAACTTGAAAACTATTGCATTTACAGTATTTTGCTTAAATATGTTGTTCACCTACTTTTAGGTCAGCTATAACAGTGCAAAAATTCAGACATGTAGCTCATTGCATAGCTGAGTAATAGTTACTTTGAGGTTCTCACTCTTGAGTAAATCAGTTGTAACTTGAAAATTATTACATTTAGAGTATTTTGTTTAAATATGTTATTCACATAATTTTTGGTCAGCTATGACATAGTGAAATTGCAGACCTCTATGTCATGGCATAGCTGAGCAATAGCTTCTTTCAGGTTCTCTCTGTTGAGTAAATCATTGTATCCAACCTGTAGGAAATCATGGGCTGGGAATCTATTAATATGGTCCGATTTGACCTTGGAACCCTCCTTCAAGGTCAAATGAGGATAGCCAAACATAAAAGTGCTTATAACTCGCTTATTATTGGTCCTAGAGGTTGGAATGAAAACCAACCTATAGAAAATCTTGAGCTGGGAATTTTTTGGTGTGGTCGGATTTCACCTTGGACCCCTCCTTCAAGGTCAAATGAGGATAGCCAAACTTAAAAGTGCTTATAACTCACTTATTATTGGTCCTAGAGGTTTCGAATGGAAAACCAACCTATAGAAAATCATGGGCTGGGAATCTTTTGGTGTGGTCGGATTTGACCTTAGACCCCTCCTTCCAGGTCAAACGAAGATAGCCAAACTTAAAGTGCTTATAACTCGCGTATTATTGGTCTTGAAGGTTTGGGATGGTAAACCAACATATAGGAAATCATGGGCTGGGATTCTTTTGGTGTGGTCAGATTTGACCTGGGACCCCTCCTTCAAGGTCAATTGAGGATAGCCAAACTTACAATTATTATTGATCCTACAAGTTTGGGATGGTAAACAAGCTACAGGAAATCATGGGCTGGGAATTTTTTTGTGTGGTCGGATTTGACCTTGGACCCCCTCCTTCAAGGTCAAACAAGGATAGCCAAACTTAAAAAGTGCCTATGACTCACTTATTATTGGTCCGAGAGGTTTGGGATGGTAAACCATCCTAAATTCTTTGGCTGGGAATCTTTTGGTATGGTCAGATTTGACCTTTGGACCCCTTCTTCATGGTCGAACGAGGATATTGCATTTATAGTATTTCTTTAAATATTTTTAACCTACTTTTTACACTTAAACAATTACCTTGTTACTTTATTTCATAATACCATTTGCAGGGCACAACTTTTTTGTCCTTTTCTTCTGTCAGCTTCGGAATATCTTTCGAACATGCTGTTCAGTTACCATTTACTGTATTTCTGTACAGCCCTTTCCCTGATAATTATGCTTTCCTCTCATTATCACCATCACAAATCAAAAACATTCAGTCAGCTGACACAATGCCCGTTCACGGGCACTCTCCTCTTGTTTCATAGCTACAATGTGGTGAGTAAGTTGGGTGTCTGTCTCAATAGCTAAGTGAGTAATAGCTACTTTTGGGCTTTTCAGTAACTTCCATCATGAGTAAAATCACTTGTAACTTAAAAACTATTGCATTTAGAGAATTTCGTATAAATATGTTATTCGGCTACTTTTGGGCCAGCTATAACATAGTAAAATTTCAGACCTGTAGCTCATGGCATAGCTGAGTAATAGCTACTTTTAGGTTATCACTGTTGAGTAAATCACTTATAACTTGAAAACTATTGCATTTAGAGTATTTTGTTTCATATGTTATTCACCTATTTTGGGGTCAGCTATAACATAGTGAAGTTTCAGACCTGTGGCTCATTTCATAGCTGAGTAATAGCTACTTTGAAGTTCTCACTGTTGAGTAAATCAGTTATAATTGGAAAACTATTGCATTTACAGAAATTTGTGCAAATATGTTATTCAGCTACTTTTGGGTCAGCTATAACATAGTGAAATTACAGACCTGTGGCTCATTGCATAGCTGAGTAATAGCTACTTTGAAGTTCTCACTGTTGAGTAAATCAGTTGTAATTGGAAAACTATTGCCTTTACAGAAATTTGTGCAAATATGTTATTCAGCTACTTTTGGGTCAGCTATAACATAGTGAAATTACAGACCTGTAGCTCATGGCACAACTGAGCAATAGCTATTCTCAGGCACTGACTGTTGAGTAAATCAGCTATAACTTGAAAAATATTGCATTTGGAGTATTTTGTTAAAATACACTGTTCACCTACTTTGGGGTTAGCTATAACATAGTGAAATTACAGACCTATAGCTCATGGCATAGTGGAGCAATAGCTATTTTCAGGTTCTCACTATTGAGTAAATCAGTTGTAACTTGAAAACTATTGCATTTACAGTATTTTGCTTAAATATGTTGTTCACCTACTTTTAGGTCAGCTATAACAGTGCAAAAATTCAGACATGTAGCTCATTGCATAGCTGAGTAATAGTTACTTTGAGGTTCTCACTCTTGAGTAAATCAGTTGTAACTTGAAAATTATTACATTTAGAGTATTTTGTTTAAATATGTTATTCACATAATTTTTGGTCAGCTATGACATAGTGAAATTGCAGACCTCTATGTCATGGCATAGCTGAGCAATAGCTTCTTTCAGGTTCTCTCTGTTGAGTAAATCATTGTATCCAACCTGTAGGAAATCATGGGCTGGGAATCTATTAATATGGTCCGATTTGACCTTGGAACCCTCCTTCAAGGTCAAATGAGGATAGCCAAACATAAAAGTGCTTATAACTCGCTTATTATTGGTCCTAGAGGTTGGAATGAAAACCAACCTATAGAAAATCTTGAGCTGGGAATTTTTTGGTGTGGTCGGATTTCACCTTGGACCCCTCCTTCAAGGTCAAATGAGGATAGCCAAACTTAAAAGTGCTTATAACTCACTTATTATTGGTCCTAGAGGTTTCGAATGGAAAACCAACCTATAGAAAATCATGGGCTGGGAATCTTTTGGTGTGGTCGGATTTGACCTTAGACCCCTCCTTCCAGGTCAAACGAAGATAGCCAAACTTAAAGTGCTTATAACTCGCGTATTATTGGTCTTGAAGGTTTGGGATGGTAAACCAACATATAGGAAATCATGGGCTGGGATTCTTTTGGTGTGGTCAGATTTGACCTGGGACCCCTCCTTCAAGGTCAATTGAGGATAGCCAAACTTACAATTATTATTGATCCTACAAGTTTGGGATGGTAAACAAGCTACAGGAAATCATGGGCTGGGAATTTTTTTGTGTGGTCGGATTTGACCTTGGACCCCCTCCTTCAAGGTCAAACAAGGATAGCCAAACTTAAAAAGTGCCTATGACTCACTTATTATTGGTCCGAGAGGTTTGGGATGGTAAACCATCCTAAATTCTTTGGCTGGGAATCTTTTGGTATGGTCAGATTTGACCTTTGGACCCCTTCTTCATGGTCGAACGAGGATATTGCATTTATAGTATTTCTTTAAATATTTTTAACCTACTTTTTACACTTAAACAATTACCTTGTTACTTTATTTCATAATACCATTTGCAGGGCACAACTTTTTTGTCCTTTTCTTCTGTCAGCTTCGGAATATCTTTCGAACATGCTGTTCAGTTACCATTTACTGTATTTCTGTACAGCCCTTTCCCTGATAATTATGCTTTCCTCTCATTATCACCATCACAAATCAAAAACATTCAGTCAGCTGACACAATGCCCGTTCACGGGCACTCTCCTCTTGTTTCATAGCTACAATGTGGTGAGTAAGTTGGGTGTCTGTCTCAATAGCTAAGTGAGTAATAGCTACTTTTGGGCTTTTCAGTAACTTCCATCATGAGTAAAATCACTTGTAACTTAAAAACTATTGCATTTAGAGAATTTCGTATAAATATGTTATTCGGCTACTTTTGGGCCAGCTATAACATAGTAAAATTTCAGACCTGTAGCTCATGGCATAGCTGAGTAATAGCTACTTTTAGGTTATCACTGTTGAGTAAATCACTTATAACTTGAAAACTATTGCATTTAGAGTATTTTGTTTCAATATGTTATTCACCTATTTTGGGGTCAGCTATAACATAGTGAAGTTTCAGACCTGTGGCTCATTTCATAGCTGAGTAATAGCTACTTTGAAGTTCTCACTGTTGAGTAAATCAGTTATAATTGGAAAACTATTGCATTTACAGAAATTTGTGCAAATATGTTATTCAGCTACTTTTGGGTCAGCTATAACATAGTGAAATTACAGACCTGTGGCTCATTGCATAGCTGAGTAATAGCTACTTTGAAGTTCTCACTGTTGAGTAAATCAGTTGTAATTGGAAAACTATTGCCTTTACAGAAATTTGTGCAAATATGTTATTCAGCTACTTTTGGGTCAGCTATAACATAGTGAAATTACAGACCTGTAGCTCATGGCACAACTGAGCAATAGCTATTCTCAGGCACTGACTGTTGAGTAAATCAGCTATAACTTGAAAAATATTGCATTTGGAGTATTTTGTTAAAATACACTGTTCACCTACTTTGGGGTTAGCTATAACATAGTGAAATTACAGACCTATAGCTCATGGCATAGTGGAGCAATAGCTATTTTCAGGTTCTCACTATTGAGTAAATCAGTTGTAACTTGAAAACTATTGCATTTACAGTATTTTGCTTAAATATGTTGTTCACCTACTTTTAGGTCAGCTATAACAGTGCAAAAATTCAGACATGTAGCTCATTGCATAGCTGAGTAATAGTTACTTTGAGGTTCTCACTCTTGAGTAAATCAGTTGTAACTTGAAAATTATTACATTTAGAGTATTTTGTTTAAATATGTTATTCACATAATTTTTGGTCAGCTATGACATAGTGAAATTGCAGACCTCTATGTCATGGCATAGCTGAGCAATAGCTTCTTTCAGGTTCTCTCTGTTGAGTAAATCATTGTATCCAACCTGTAGGAAATCATGGGCTGGGAATCTATTAATATGGTCTGATTTGACCTTGGAACCCTCCTTCAAGGTCAAATGAGGATAGCCAAACATAAAAGTGCTTATAACTCGCTTATTATTGGTCCTAGAGGTTGGAATGAAAACCAACCTATAGAAAATCTTGAGCTGGGAATTTTTTGGTGTGGTCGGATTTCACCTTGGACCCCTCCTTCAAGGTCAAATGAGGATAGCCAAACTTAAAAGTGCTTATAACTCACTTATTATTGGTCCTAGAGGTTTCGAATGGAAAACCAACCTATAGAAAATCATGGGCTGGGAATCTTTTGGTGTGGTCGGATTTGACCTTAGACCCCTCCTTCCAGGTCAAACGAAGATAGCCAAACTTAAAGTGCTTATAACTCGCGTATTATTGGTCTTGAAGGTTTGGGATGGTAAACCAACATATAGGAAATCATGGGCTGGGATTCTTTTGGTGTGGTCAGATTTGACCTGGGACCCCTCCTTCAAGGTCAATTGAGGATAGCCAAACTTACAATTATTATTGATCCTACAAGTTTGGGATGGTAAACAAGCTACAGGAAATCATGGGCTGGGAATTTTTTTGTGTGGTCGGATTTGACCTTGGACCCCCTCCTTCAAGGTCAAACAAGGATAGCCAAACTTAAAAAGTGCCTATGACTCACTTATTATTGGTCCGAGAGGTTTGGGATGGTAAACCATCCTAAATTCTTTGGCTGGGAATCTTTTGGTATGGTCAGATTTGACCTTTGGACCCCTTCTTCATGGTCGAACGAGGATATTGCATTTATAGTATTTCTTTAAATATTTTTAACCTACTTTTTACACTTAAACAATTACCTTGTTACTTTATTTCATAATACCATTTGCAGGGCACAACTTTTTTGTCCTTTTCTTCTGTCAGCTTCGGAATATCTTTCGAACATGCTGTTCAGTTACCATTTACTGTATTTCTGTACAGCCCTTTCCCTGACAATTATGCTTTCCTCTCATTATCACCATCACAAATCAAAAACATTCAGTCAGCTGACACAATGCCCGTTCACGGGCACTCTCCTCTTGTTTCATAGCTACAATGTGGTGAGTAAGTTGGGTGTCTGTCTCAATAGCTAAGTGAGTAATAGCTACTTTTGGGCTTTTCAGTAACTTCCATCATGAGTAAAATCACTTGTAACTTAAAAACTATTGCATTTAGAGAATTTCGTATAAATATGTTATTCGGCTACTTTTGGGCCAGCTATAACATAGTAAAATTTCAGACCTGTAGCTCATGGCATAGCTGAGTAATAGCTACTTTTAGGTTATCACTGTTGAGTAAATCACTTATAACTTGAAAACTATTGCATTTAGAGTATTTTGTTTCAATATGTTATTCACCTATTTTGGGGTCAGCTATAACATAGTGAAGTTTCAGACCTGTGGCTCATTTCATAGCTGAGTAATAGCTACTTTGAAGTTCTCACTGTTGAGTAAATCAGTTATAATTGGAAAACTATTGCATTTACAGAAATTTGTGCAAATATGTTATTCAGCTACTTTTGGGTCAGCTATAACATAGTGAAATTATAGACCTATAGCTCATGGCACAACTGAGCAATAGCTATTCTCAGGTACTGACTGTTGAGTAAATCAGCTATAACTTGAAAAATATTGCATTTCGAGTATTTTGTTAAAATATATTGTTCACCTACTTTTGGGTCAGCTATAACATAGTGAAATTACAGACCTATAGCTCATGGCATAGCGGAGCAATAGCTATTTTCAGGTTCTCACTATTGAGTAAATCAGTTGTAGCTTGAAAACTATTGCATTTACAGTAGTGTGCTTAAATATGTTGTTCATCTGCTTTTGGGTTAGCTATAACATAGCAAAATTTCAGACATGTAGCTCATTGTATAGCTGAGTAATAGTTCCTTTGAGGTTCTCACTGTTGAGTAAATCAGTTGTAACTTGAAAACTATTACATTTAGAGTAATTTGTTAAATATGTTATTCACAGAATTTTGGGTCAGCTATAACATAGTGAAATTGCAGACCTCTATGTCATGGCATAGCTGAGCAATAGCTACTTTCAGGTTCTCACTGTTGAGTAAATCATTGTATGCACTGGATAGCCGCAGTGTGTAGAGAGAGATTTCACCATTACTGCTCTGATGAAAAAAAATATTACAGCTAGCTTTCTTAAGTTTGCAGTATATATTAATAACCATAAAATGTTGTCTGGGAATATTTTTGGCCTCATTTTGAGAAACAAGATGGCCGCCACAGGTGTTTTTTGTCAGTCATGAAAAGTGCTTATATCTCCCTTATTATTGATCCTAGAGGTTTGGGATGATAAACCAACCTGTAGGAAATCATGGGGTGGGAATCTTTTGGTGTGGTCAGATTTGACCTTCAATGACCCCTCCTTCAAGGTCAAACAAGGATAGCCAAACTTAAAAGTGCTTATAACTCGCTTATTATTGGTCCCAGAGGTTTGGGATGGTAAACAGACAGGAAATCATGGGCTGTGAATCTGTTGATATGGTCCGATTTGACCTTGGAACCCTCCTTCAAGGTCAAATGAGGATAGCGAAAATTGAAAGTGCCTACAACTCGCTTATTATTGGTGACAGAGATTTGGGATGGTAAACCATCCCATAGGAAATCATTGGCTCGGAATCTTTTGGTATGGTCAGATTTGACCTTTGGAACCCTCCTTCAAGGTCAAATGAGGACAGCCAAGCTTAAAAGTGCTTATAACTCATTTATAATTGGTCCTAGAAGTTTGGAATGGTAAACCATAGGAAATCATGGGCTGGGAATGTATTTGTGTGGTTAGATTTGACCTTGGACCCCTTCTTCAAGGTCGAACGAGGATATTGCAGTTGTAGTATTTCTTTAAATATGTTTTAACCTATTTTTTACACTTAAACAATTACCTTGTTATTTTCCTTCATAATACCATTTACAGGGCACAACTTTTTTATCCTTTTCTTCTGTCAGCTTCGGAATTTCTTTCGAACTTGCTGTTCAGTTACCATTTACTGTATTTCTGTACAGCCCTTTTCCTGATAATTATTCTGTCCTCTAATCACCTTCACAAATCAAAAACACTCAGTCAGCTGACACAGTGCCCGTTCACGGGCACTCTCCTCTTGTTCGATACCCATAACTACTGTCCTACGTGCAGAGAAGCTGGCAAAGGGGATGATCCATGTGTTACAAATGTAACGCCATGCAATATTTGTGCAAATTTTACTGAAGAACAACAAATAAAAATCAAGCACAGACGTAGATATGTAAGGAAACAAAAAGTATCGGATCCCTGCAATACGACGATTTGGACTTATTGAGGGATGACGTGGAGGCGTTTTCTGGCTCTCAAGCAGACCTTGAGGGTGCTGCTGATAATTTATTTTCATCTCCTCCACGCCCCAACCCTTACATTTTGAGTCTTTGTCTTTAAGGACACCTCAAACTGTCCCACCAACCCCAGGTACTACCTTGCAAAATAAGATAGAAAGTAAACTAGAAAAATCCCTGGGTAATCAATTCAACATCCAACTCCAACAGCAAATGGGGGTCTTTCAAGTGTCCATGCTGGAGGCTATGAAATCTCTTTGAGAGGAAATGCAATCTTTGAAAAAAGCCTCTGAGGCGGAGGTAGATAAGACCTCCGCTTCAATTTCAGAAGCTGGACCCAGTAAACAACTAGACCCGACCACTCGGGCTTCAGACCCGACCACTCAGGCATCCGAGCAGTCGGATGCTCAACCTATGGACACAGACTTCTTTGGTCCTTCGCTTCCACCAAGGTTTACTCAAAGTGTTCAGTCCAACCATGGCTCCAAGCACTCGGATCCGACCACTCGTATTCTCAATCCATGCACTCGGAACAACCTAAAAGTGTGTGTTCTTCCAGAGTTAAAAAGCACTCGGACAAGAAAAACACAAGGTTCATTCAAAGTACTATTCTCATTCGTCTTCTTCAGAGGAAGATCAGTCCTCTGTCCCCGTCAAAAAGTCTGCTACTTCTGAGCACGACTGACAGGATAACACAGACCCAGTTTTTTACAGGGAGGTAGATATGTCTGACCTCCCTTCACAATATGCAGAGGAAGTGGAAACCTTTAGGCACATACTTGATCTCCCTGACCCCAGGGAAACTATGCCCAGGTCCTCTACCAGTGTGCTGGGCCTGAACAACAAGAAAGGCCAACAGGAGCTAAGGCCAAGAGGCCTTTTAGCTATGCTCCATTTAAATCCATGTCTCAAAGATGCCTTTGAGAAATTTGAAAAGAAATTTCTTGGCCTCTAATTTACCTGAGGGTAAATACATAAAACCCTTGGTGGGACAACCTTGTTTTGAAGAGAATTCGACCATTGATGGTTATAGGACAGCCATTGTTGACACTTTGGGCCCAACAGGGCTCCATATCTCTCAAAGTTCAGACCTTAACAGGTTACTCTCCAGTTTTCACAGGGATCGTCCCAAAAGTTCCAGGAATCTTCCTAAGTGGAACCTTTCTGTTGTTCTCAATGAGCTCACAAAAGCACCTTTTGAGCCTACGAAGAGACACAGACCTCAAATATCTTACTCTCAAAACTGCTTTCTTGCTAGCTTTGGCCTCCGGCAGCGAAATCCATGCCTGGGTTGCAAACAAAGTATCTAATCTAGGCCAATGGGAAAAGTTGCTTTGTTCCCCTCTTCAGATTTCATAGCCAAAAACCAACTAGCAAGAGAAGGTTCTCAAAGTATGTCTCCAGTGATTATTCCTGCTCTAACTATCATTGTAGATAGACAATACAAAGAAGACAGGACCTTGTGTCCGGTACGGCCCCTGTGGTACTATTTGGATTGAACCAAAGACCTAAGAGGGTCTTGATCCCTGCTTTTTATCTCCTTTAAGAAAGGACATACCTCAGACATCAGACCCACTACACTCTCTTCTGGCTAAAACAAACTATCCTACTTTTTACTACAAGCAGATCAACAAGCCTTGGACCTGGTCAAAGTCAAAGCGCATGACATTAGGGCCTTCGCGGCCTCTAAGGCCTTTTACGGTGGGGTATCGGACCAAATCATACAAGTGTGTCACTGGAAAGCTCACAACACATTTACAAATTTTGACCTAAAAGACCTTACTTGGTCAAACAATGACAACAATATGTATCTGGGACCAGTAGTAGCGGCACAACAAGTCCTAGACCCTTGCCCTCAGCATACTCATCTTTGTGAAGAAAAGAAGGGGGGGGGGGGGGGGGGGGGCACACCAGCTGCAGCCAAGTCTTCATTAGTCTAATCCCAGGGTCTAGGTATTGGTTACCTCTTCAAGATGTTTTACGGTAAGGTATCTTATCTATTTTTATGTTTTTAACTGTATAATGTATTTAGTGTTTATCAGTGTACCATAATCTCATATTTAGGGTGGCAAATTGATGAGATTCAGGCCTAGGGCTGGTATTCATGGCAGTGATGCCCTTGGAGGCTAATATCTTGAGTGAGCACCGCTGCACTCTCTTCTATCAAAACATCCAGACAGTACCTGTACTGTTATTCATTAAAATTTTGGTTTTTGGCTACTTACAGGCCCGACCTTCAGAACTGGGGCTCTGTAACCGGGACTCAGACTGGTAATTTGGCAATGCTTTGGTATATTTTTTAATTCTAAATTCAAGAAAAATGGATAAAATTCTTCCAGTCTCAGCTGTAATCCTGCCTCTGGGCGGTTGTATTCAGCATTCAGTCCCCCATGGTAAGCTATTGTAGCGCAATAAAATTGAAAATTTTAATTACTTAAATGTAGCTTTTATAAGCTACAAGCTTACCATGTGGGACTGAAGAAAGTCCCACCCTGCCTCCCCACTGTATTCCAGCTGAGGGGCTACGGCTAAATTTACAACGAGAGAAGAAGGATGAATCACCAATCAACACTGCTATGGTAGACACTAAAGCGTGGACCCGGTCAAATTCAAACGTCCATTTTTCTTGGTCGTTAGCTGGGGTCCTGCGGCCCCCCGAGATAGCATTCAGTCCCACATGGTAAGCTTGTAGCTTATAAAAGTTACATTTAAGTAATTAAACTTTTCAATTTTCTTTAATTTATGGAAATTATTGGATAGATATTGGAGTTTTGTTTATGGTAAATTTATTTTAGTTTTTATATCTACAGACAAAATCTAAAAAAGGAATTTTTAAAGCAGCCCTTAACTCTCTGTATTAAAGACCTAATGGCCACCTTGAAGTTAAAAAATGGATTTTGGGTCGTTTAAAGCTCTACAGCTCTCAGACTATTTGGCTCATCCAGCTATAATGCTGGGACGATGTTTGCAAACTTCTGTATTATTGCTTGCTGCCTCATTGCCGGTCAATGATCGGTAAAATTTAAGTGCAACCGATAATTGCTAAACTCATTTCTATGTAGCCTTTTTCACAATAAAACACTATCTGGAATAATATTTTGTGAAAATCTGTAACATTCATTGGTTAAACTGAAAAAAAAGATCACGTAAACAAAAAACACCTTGGGGTTTTCCCATTGTTGTCAAGGTAATCATAAAATCAGCCAATCACAAGTGAGGATACATATAGCATGGTCTGTTAGTGTGGGAGACGTATTTAGATTATATTTTTTATATATTGGTTATATTTGTGCTAATTTGTGTGTATTTTGCTTGTTTATAATTTATGATTTTTCTGTCTGGTTTACACTTTCGACTACATGATCGGAAATGTTCAAAGTTTGTTTACAAATTTCCAATACGAACATCGACAGGTAAAATCCAAGCGATCTCCCAGCACTGTCCAGCTAAAATTTCAACTGTCAAAAATCAAGGATTTAAGTTGGTGTTCGAATGATGTATGAGGCCAATAAAGACACCATCAAAGGCCTTTTATATAGAGTTTTTAACCCCAGCCCATAAAGGCTGGGGTTATAGTCATCCCCTGCTCTTGCACAAATTTTCACCATCTTTTTATGATATGTAAACCCCAAGAGGATATAGAGCTAGTTAGGTATTGGGGGTATCTGGCAACACTTTTAAGAATATTGGGATATCTGCACCAAATTTGCAGAGAATGTTTATGTCTGTGAAAACAGTTCTATAAATAATTTATTACTCATTTTTAAAAACAACATGGCCGCCAAAGTTGATTGTTCTAAAATCGTTGATATGTTCTAAAATTTAAAATATTGCAGCTAGCTTTATCATATTTGCACAAAATGTATATGGCTAGGAAAGCATGCCTGAGAGTAATTGTGGCCCTGTTTTGAAAACAAAATGGCCGCCATATCACGTCTTAAATGTCAAATGAGGGGGCATACCAAAAAAGCTGTAATATCTCCCTTATCAGTGGTCCTCGGGGTTTGGAATGAGAAAATAACTTATTGGAAATCTGTATTTTAAATCTTTTGCAAGGGTCAAATTTGACCTTAGACCCCTGCTTCAAGGTCATTATGTTCACCCTACTGGGGGGTGGACATATTATTTTTGCTTTTTCCGGTGTCCGGCATCCGCCGTCCGTCGTCACACTTGGTTTCCGGTCATTTCAAGGAAAAGTATTTATCCTATCTTTACCAAATGTGGTATATATGGGTGTTTACTGGGTTAATAGCTTACATGGGATTGCTTTTGGTGAAGATAGCTCTATAGCTAGCTGAGTAATAGCTACTTAGCTACTCTTTTATACTTCTTTTGTTTCCAGGCATTTTAAGGAAAATATTTGACATATCTTTACCAGATTTGGTATTAGCAATAATTAGGTCAATAGCTTGCTTGGGATTGCTTTTAGTGATAATAGCTGTATAACTGAGTAATAGCTACTTTGAGTAGCTTTTTTATTTTAAGCATTTTAAAAGAAAATTATTTCACCTATGTTTCCAAAATTTGGGATGGAGGATTATTGGATCAGTAGCTTGCTTGGGATTGCTTTTGGTGATAATACCTTATAGCTAACTGAGTAATAGCTACTGTGCTATATAGCTATTATGCTATTTTGAGTTGACTTTTTTTCTGGACATTTTAATGAAACAGTGTTTTCTATCTTCACAAAAATTTATATGTAGAATAATTGGGTCAATAGTTTGGCCAGGATAGCTTTTGGTCGATGATAGCTTTGTAGCTATCTGAGTAATAGCTGCTTTGCCTACTCTGAATTGCATTTCTCTTTTCACTCTTTTAAAGGAAGCATATTTAACTCATCTTTTTGGTGTAAAGGTTTATAGCGTCAATTGCTTGCTTGGTATTGTTGTTGATGGTAATAGCTTTAATTTCCTGAGTAATAGTTACATTGAAAAAAACATAAATTTGCTTCAATCTCCTTAACCGTGCGAGACAGAATGATTTCGTCGAAATTTTCGATTCACAGGGTATCTAAGAAATGTATCATTGGCAATTCTCAAAAAAATTTCCTCTCCCCAAAAATGGTGGCCATTTTGAATTTTCGAATTTTGGCCAAAAATGAAAAAACACATTTGCTTCTATCTCCTTAACTGTGCGAGATGAGCGATTTCATCGAAATTTTCGGCCCACAGGGTATCTAAGCCATGCACTCTTGGCAATTTTCAAAAAATTTTCCTCTCCCCAAAAAGACAGCCATTTTGAATTTTCGAATTTTGGCCAAAAACTCAGACACAAATTTGCTTCTATCTCCTTAACCGTGCGAGATAGAGCGATTTCATCAAAATTTTCAATCTACTCTTGCCAGTTTTGTCCAAGTTTTAGAGCAAAACTCATGCTTTCCTTTGGGTGGACATTACACATGCCAATGCGTCCTATTTCTAGTTTAGGTTCATCATGCTAAAGGGGCCTTATATCTCCCTTATAATTAAGCGGCCTGTCAGGGACACTTATTTGTTCTCACGTAGGTTTGACTGATCACCGCCGCCGGATTATGGTCTCCCTTGAATAACTTCATGGGCTTTCAAATTTTTTCCTTCTTGTCTTTTTTTTAAAACTATAGGGGCAGGAAAAATTTTTTGGATACTTTGAGGAAACCTTAAACTTTACTTAAGGTAACCTTAAGCATTTTTCCAAAACACCCCGTCATTGCGTTTCAGAAAAAAAAACACACACCAGTGCTATAAAATTTACATTCTACAACTAAATCCACAGGTCAGAAAGGAATTTCTGATCAATTTGTTGTAGTTAGGAAAATTGGGAAAATTATGTTTAAACTTAAGTTTACTTAAAGTCACTAAGGCTACCTTAATATCAGTGAATTTACATTCTTTATATGTCATGTTTGAACATGTGTATTATAGTAAGTTGTTTGTTTACATTTCATATTCTACTAATTCTATTGATGTAATGTCTCCTTCATCCATATTATTGTATCCCCGACGCGAAGCGGGGGGATACTATGGATTCATCATCGTTGTCGTCCGCGTCCGCGCCCTCGTCCGCGTTCGCAGAGATTTCTTGTTGTATTGTGTAATTATCCAGTGTAAGCCCATTGTTTGATCCCCATGCCAGATGGTATTTGAAATAAGATCTAATAACAAGGTCTAAATGAATTTGGCACTTTTCTAATAGTGCCAAGTTTGGTCCATTTTTCAATCACTATAATAATTTTTGCCATAAATTAGCCATATTGTGCATTTTATAGTCTGTATACACTTAGATAGGAAGCTTGAGCAATATTTTATCATTTAAATCTTTATCCACAACTGATTGAATTCAACCTTGTTTCAGTACAATGTTCAACCATGTCTTTCAGTAACATTAGTAATACTTTATTCAATGAGAATTGGACTAAGCCTGTACAAATTAAAAAAGAATTGTGAAAAATACTTTGATATAACATAATGATTAAATTCAACCATGTCTGTCAGGAACATTTGTGATCCTTTATGCAGTGAGAACTGAACTAGCCAGCAAAACTTGTACGACAGAATTATGAAAAAGAGTCAGATATAACAGGAATAAGTCATGATTGAATTCAACCGTGTTTGTCAGTAATATTTTGTGATCCTATATGCAGTGAGAACGGAACTAGCCCGGGCAGCTTGCAGTACAGAATTATGAAAAATACTCCGATATAACAGGAATAAGGGATGATTGAATTCAACCATGTCTTTTAAGAATCTTTGTGATACTTTATTCATTGAGAATTGGACTAGCCTGTTCAATTTGTAGCTCAAAATGGTGAAAAGATATTGCCATATAACAGGAATAAGCGATGATTGAATTCAACCATATTTTTCAGTAATATTTGTGATTTTTATGCAGTGAGATCTGCACAAGCCTGCACAACGTGTAGCACAGAACTGTGAAAATACTCTGATATAACAGTAAGACATGATTGAATTCAACCATGTCTGTCAGTAATATTTGTGATTCTTTATTCAGTGAAAATTGGACTAGCCTCCACAGCTTACAGCAGAGAATTGTAAAACATACTTGGATATAACAGTAATAAGTGATGATTGAATTCAACCATCTCTTTCAGGAATGTTTATGATCCTTTATGCAGTGAGAAGTGGATTAACCTGTGCAAATTGTAGCACAGAATTGTGAAAAATGCTCAGATATAACAGGTATAAGAGATGATTGAATTTAACCATATTTTAACATTTGTGATCCTTTATGCAGTGAGAACTACACAAGCCTGCCCAACTTAGTGCACGGAACGATGAAAAATACTCAGATATAACTGGAAAAGAGATGATTGAATTCAACCAAACTTTCGATTGGACTAAGTCTGCACAACTTGTAGCACAGAATTATGAAAAAATATTTTGATATAACAGGAATAAGAGATGATTGAATTCAACCATGTCTGTCACTAACATTTGCCATCCTTTATGCAGTGAAAACTGCTGTAGCTTACACAACTTGTAGCACAGAATGATGAAAAATATGTGTAAGTTATGATTGAATTCAACCATGTCTTTCAGAAACATTTGTGATGCTTTATTCAGTGAGAATTGGACTAGCCTGTGCAACTTATAGCACAGAATTATCAAAAATACTCAGATATAACAGGAATATGACATGATTGAATTCAACCATATCTTTCAGTAACATTTGTGATACTTTAGTCAGTGAAAACTGGACTAACTTTCAAAGCTTGTAGCACAGAATTATGAAAACAATATTCATATGTAACAGTAATAAGAGTTGGTTGAATTCAATCATGGTTTTCATTAACATTTGTGACCCTTTATGTAGTGAGAACTGAGAAGTGAGCTAGTCTGCACAACTTGTAGCACAGAACTGTGAAAAATACTCTGATACATCAGAAACAAGAGATGATTGAATTCAACCATGTCTGTCAGTAATATTTGTGATGTTTTATGCAGAGAGAACTGCTCAAGCCTGCACAATTTGTAGCACAGAATTATGAAAAATACTCCAATATAATTGGAAAAGAGGTGATTGAATTCAACCATGTCTGTCAATAATATTTGTGATCTTTTATGCAGTGAGATCTGCACAAGCCTGCAAAACTTGTAGCACAGAACTGTGAAAATACTTACATATAACAGTAAGACATGATTGAATTCAACCATGTTTGTCAGTAATATTTGTGATCCTATATGCAGTGAGAACTGAATTAACCCGGGCAACTAGCAGTAAAGAATTATGAAAAATACTCCCATATAACAGGAATAAGGGATGATTGAATTCAACCATGTCTTTCAAGAACATTTGTTATACTTTATTCATTCAAAATTGCACTAGCCTGTGCAATTTGTAGCACAGAATTGTGAAAAGATGGAAGGCACATGCGTGCCCCCAACTCTAATAAAGCAAGTTTTCTCCTAATCGTATCCACCGGATAGCATCCGGTGGATACTATGGATATGACTTCATTATGCCTACGCCGCCGCAGTGTGTAGAGAGATTTCACCGTTACCGCTCTAACGAAAAAAATATTATAGCTAGCCTTCTCAAATTTGGAGGAAATATTCATAGCCATAATATCTTGCCTGGGAATATTTTTGGCCTCATTTTGAAAAACAAGATGGCCGCCACGGGCGTTTTTCGACTTTAAACAAGGACTTTTGGTGGCCCTCTAGAGCAAAGGGTATTATAGGTAGAGATCTCAAATTCGCAGGATATGTTCCTCATTATAAAATCTTGACTGGGAATATTTTTGGCCTCATTTTGAAAAATAAGATGGCTGCCACAGGCGTTTCTTTGCAGTCATGAAAAGTGCTTATATCTCCCTTATTATTGGTCCTAGAGGTTTGGGATGGTAAATCAACCTATAGGAAATCATGGGCTGGGAATCTTTTGGTGTGGTCGGATTTGACCTTGGACCCCTCCTTCAAGGTCAAACGAGCATAGCCAAACTTAAAAGTGCTTATAACTCGCTTATTATTGGTCCTAGAGGTTTAGGATGGTAAACCAACCTATAGGAAATCATGGGCTGGGAATCTTTTGGTGTGGTCGGATTTGACCTTGGACCCCTCCTTCAAGGTCGAACGAGCATAGCCAAACTTAAAAGTGCTTATAACTCGCTTATTATCGGTCCTAGAGGTTTGGGATGTGAAAACAAACTATAGGAAATCATGGCCTGGGATTCTTTTGGTGTGGTCGGATTTGACCTTGGACCCCTACTTCAAGGTCAAACGAGGATAGCCAAACTTAAAAGTGCTTATAACTCGCTTATTATTGGTCCTACAGGTTTGGGATGGTAAACCAACCTATAGGAAATCAAGGGCCGGGAATCTTTTGGTGTGGTCGGATTTGACCTTGGACCCCTCCTTCAAGGTCAAACGAGTATAGCCAAACTTAAAAGTGCTTATAACTCGCTTATTATTGGTCCTAGAGGTTTGGGATGTGAAAACAACCTATAGGAAATCATGGGCTGGGATTCTTTTGTTGTGGTCAGATTTGACCTTGGACCCCTCCTTCAAGGTCAAATGAGCATAGCCAAACTTAAAAGTGCTTATAACTCGCTTATTATTGGTCCTAGAGGTTTGGGATGGTAAACCAACCTATAGGAAATCATGGGCCGGGAATCTTTTGGTGTGGTCGGATTTGACCTTGGACCCCTCCTTCAAGGTCAAACGGGGATAGCCAAACTTAAAAGTGCTTATAACTCACTTATTATTGGTCCTACAGGTTTGGGATGGTAAACCAACCTATAGGAAATCATGGGCTGGGAATCTTTTGGTGTGGTCGGATTTGACCTTAGACCCCTCCTTCAAGGTCAAATGAGGATAGCCAAACTTAAAAGTGCTTATAACTCGCTTATTATTGGTCCTAGAGGTTTAAGATGGTAAACCAACCTATAGGAAATCATGGGCTGGGAATCTTTTGGTGTGGTCGGATTTGACCTTGGACCCCTCCTTCAAGGTCAAATGAGGATAGCCAAACTTAAAAGTGCTTATAACTCGCTTATTATTGGTCCTAGAGGTTTAGGATGGTAAACCAACCTATAGGAAATCATGGGCTGGGAATCTTTTGGTGTGGTCGGATTTGACCTTGGACCCCTCCTTCAAGGTCAAACGAGCATAGCCAAACTTAAAAGTGCTTATAACTCACTTATTATCGGTCCTAGAGGTTTGGGATGGTAAACCAAACTATAGGAAATCATGGGCTGGGAATCTATTGCTGCGGTCGGATTTGACCTTGGACCCCTCCTTCAAGGTCAAATGAGGATAGCCCAAGTTAAAAGTGCTTATAACTCGCTTATTATTGGTCCTAGAGGTTTAGGATGGTAAACCAACCTATAGGAAATCATGGGCTGGGAATCTTTTGGTGTGGTCGGATTTGACCTTGGACCCCTCCTTCAAGGTCAAACGAGCATAGCCAAACTTAAAAGTGCTTATAACTCGCTTATTATCGGTCCTAGAGGTTTGGGATGTGAAAACAAACTGTAGGAAATCATGGCCTAGGATTCTTTTGGTGTGGTCGGATTTGACCTTGGACCCCTCCTTCAAGGTCAAACGGGGATAGCCAAACTTAAAAGTGCTTATAACTCACTTATTATTGGTCCTACAGGTTTAGGATGGTAAACCAACCTATAGGAAATCATGGGCTGGGAATCTTTTGGTGTGGTCGGATTTGACCTTAGACCCCTCCTTCAAGGTCAAATGAGGATAGCCAAACTTAAAAGTGCTTATAACTCGCTTATTATTGGTCCTAGAGGTTTAGGATGGTAAACCAACCTATTGGAAATCATGGGCTGGGAATCTTTTGGTGTGGTCGGATTTGACCTTGGAGCCCTCCTTCAAGGTCAAACGAGCATAGCCAAACTTAAAAGTGCTTATAACTCGCTTATTATTGGTCCTAGAGGTTTGGGATGTGAAAACAACCTATAGGAAATCATGGGCTGGGATTCTTTTGTTGTGGTCGGATTTGACCTTGGACCCCTCCTTCAAGGTCAAATGAGCATAGCCAAACTTAAAAGTGCTTATAACTCGCTTATTATTGGTCCTAGAGGTTTGGGATGGTAAACCAACCTATAGGAAATCATGGGCCGGGAATCTTTTGGTGTGGTCGGATTTGACCTTGGACCCCTCCTTCAAGGTCAAATGAGGATAGCCCAAGTTAAAAGTGCTTATAACTCGCTTATTATTGGTCCTCGAGGTTTGGGATGGTAAACCAAACTATAGGAAATCATGGGCTGGGAATCTATTGCTGCGGTCGGATTTGACCTTGGACCCCTCTTGTTAGCGACCTACAGTCCACATTTCTTTCCAAATTTCTTTCATATTTGGCAGGTGGCTTGATATGGTAGAGGACTCGCCACCCTATCTTTTTGGTAGCCTTTATGTCTAAATTAGGCCTGTGGTAGACACAAATGTCTAAAATGCATTAAAATTCATGAAATCATGCACTAAATCACTTATAACTTGAAAAGTGTTGCATTTAGAGCATTTTGTTAAAATATGTAATCTTTTACAAATACAGGAAAAGAGTCATACTACAGGATAAAATTACATTTTCTATCTTAAACTTATTACTTTGCTTGTTATTCTTTTATACAGTAGCACAATTTGAGAAATATTTGGTCATAATCATTACATTTGAATGTATAAACTTGTCCATTTGCATTAAAATTTATTGTAAATGAAAAAAATATTGAAAGTTAACATTACATATCCCATGTAACTGCTTATGAAATTATAAACTGAGGTAAATTAGTTACCTATAAAATAAAAGAATGCTGGATTTTAACCAAGTATCAAACTTTGACTGTGATGATGCCATTTAAATGTTTAAATAATTTTTAATAGTGACTATGACCCAGCAGACAACCCCTAAGCATAAAAGAATGAAAAAAGTCTCCATATGCACATATTTTACATATATTTTTTTTACTATACTGATTTTATATATTTACTGTAACATGCACATACCACTAAACATATATTTTATAGTGCTTTTTGTTCTTTTGGACATTTTTAAATTGAAAACTCACCTCATAAGTTTTTGAATTCCAAAAACAACATAAACAAAACATGCTGGATACAAACACCATATTTTCATTAATTCTGATAATAGTGCAATCAAAATATGTTCTATTAAACTCTGCTCTATTAAAGAGTGAACAACAATAATACTTGATTATTATATCATGTAATAGAAAACAACTCGTCAAAACACTGTTGATGTGTGTCTCAAATACCAAGAATAAAATGTACCCAAAAGTGTACCTATACACACATACACTGTTAAAATAAAGATATCCTCATGGTTATAGGGTGATTTTTTTTTTTTGTGATGGGGAAAAACATAGATCCAGCAGGGTCCCTTGTGTAAACATTTACAACTGGCTGTACTGTGAATACATTCTGTTATTTGGGGAACTTTGGGAGAGTGTTTCAAACATTTAAGAAAAAGAAGTTTCATAGACTGCATTCATGTTCTTTGCAAATATATAGACAATAGATTGAATAGTATAATTCAAACTAGAATCATGAAATGAATTAATAAAAGATTACCATGTTAACAATGCATAGTATAAAGTATTTACAGATTCTCTGGGAGACTGTAATTCTATTACAAGAGCACAAAGGCACGTAATATTAAATCAGCCATTTAAGCCCTTAAATATCAAGATTCTACATAATATTTGTACACATATCTGTACATTAAGGTGTATAGTATACACTCTGCCATTTTGTTTTTTTAATCTTTATATTAAGGCATATTTTATAAAGTAAAAAACTTGTCTAGCACTACATCTACCTTTCTGTAAGGTCTGGTATGTCCAACAAACTATTGTTTCCCATTGTTGTGGTATACTCAATCATTTTTAATGGTTTGGTTGGGGCCACGGTGGCAGAGTGGTAACACTCTCGCCTCCCACTTCTGAGGCTGGGGTTCGCTTCCCAGCCATGCCTCAAGTGGGAAAGCTGGTAGTTGCTTGCCATTGGTTGGCATGCAGTTTACAGTACAGAACCTTGACCAATTGTATGTACTGGTTTCCTCTGCCCTTCCAACTACCCATTGTGATATCACCTATACAGTGTTGAATGCGATGTAAAACCCCAAATAAATAAATTAATTAATTAACGGTTTTGTCTCTGGTGCCTAAAAATGAAAATGTATGCGCAGTCAGTGTAAATGTAAAATAGTCATCTGCGCATCCCTAATTGAAGTACATATTTATTCATGTGCTGGTTTCTACAAATGAAAATGTATGTGCAGTCAATTAAAATGTAAAATAGTCATCTGCACATCCCCAATTGAAGTACATATTTATTTGTCTGCTGGTTTATTGCACAATCATTGTTAATATAAAATCATTGTTTCAATGTAATTGCCCATTTAGTTGTACTTGTGGGCTAGGGTTCTTTTCTGCCGAGGCTAGCTATTTTTAATCTTTGTTCCAATGTCTTAATAGTGATGAGTAATTTCAAACATAAAAACCAGCAAAAGCGCTGACAGAGCCTGTACCACACAACCAAAACACAAAGTAAGAATATGGTGCAAGGCTGAAGAATTGGGCTTCTTATAATTAATAACCCCAAAATTTTCACAAAATTATTTTCTGGTTAAATCAGATAACCTGAGAAAAAACTTTATATTTTAACGTTCACCAGCATTAAAAAAACTAGAAGCCATACAATGGAGTACATTTCACTAACATCATAAATCTAAAAGAGGTGTTTAATTCAGGGCCTTGAAGATGATTTCCAAGTTACTATTGGGGTCACATTTGATCCTCAAACAACATTACACTCCTCACACACAAAAACCGTTACCCTGTACTCTTATTTCTTCAAAGTTTGCTGCACCACAGCCCTAGCCTTACATTCTAATTGAACTTTTAATTCTAATAGGACTTTTATAGTTTTTAATCTCCCTTATATTAAGAGGATTCTAAGGCGCAAAATAATTTGTACCAAGTCTTTTACAAACATGTACATACATATTTACTTGATATTCATAAAACATTAGTACAAGTTAGGCCATATAAGCTAACCATACTGTCTTAGCAGTATGCTGATGTAAAAGCCAGCATATGTATATGGTATGAACTGGAAGTGCATTATCCAAACTGAATTTTTTTCTAAATTACAAAGAAACGGGAACCTTTAGCAAGGCTACCACAGCCCCAATGAAATAAAATTTGTTTACACAGTCAGGGAAAGATGAAAATTTTTCCTTAGTTGAAGTCCCTTCCTCTTGCCCCCCACCACCTTAATGAATTTCATTGCTCTGAGAGTGGTCAGGATACTGATGTGATTTCTTTCAACTTGATTAAAACTGTGCAGTCCTGGGAATTATTCCATCCCAACCCCTCAAATATGAGGAAGACTTATCTGCTCCCCCACTGAAAGTGTTTATGTTATCTGAAGACCATATAATTAATAGCCCATCATCTGCATGTGTCTTGTGGTTGTGAGTGACTGCTCTCTCATACAAAATGTGTTGCCAGTCCTGGAAGAAAGCTTATTTGTGTGTGTGTCAAAACTCATACTACACTGTGTTTTCAAGCCCTTTAACATGTTCCATGAATTTCCAGTATCAAACTGTTCAAGCATATATTTGGCTTGTATGATTGTTTTAGCATATAATATGAGTATTCCAAACAGAATACAATAATTTATCTACTCACTTAAAATATTTCGTAAAAATTCCTTCATTACTTTTTTAGTTATCATGATCACAAACAAACATAATCACAAACAAAATTACTTTGGTGGGGGGTAATATGAATGAAATAGCTGGAAAAGCTTCTGGACACAACAAACACAGAAACCCACCCATTTTATTAGATTTTACTAGCATGTTAATCATTCTTCACTTTTCACACATCTGGATAAACATTACAGGGTGGGTAGGAGATGGGGGTAGCCCATTTTTTGGGTAGAGAGATGCAGATTTTCCTAAGAATGATCAGTGAATCTCAATGCAAGCAAATACACTTTCATATGATTCTCAAGGGGGAATGGGCCAATCTAACCTGAGACCACATGTTGAACTGTTTTAATTACTTCCATGTGTAAGCAAGTACTGGCTAATGTTTGTTTAAATCAGTGTTCCCAGGGTTCACTCTCCAAAATAATCTCCAAACCCTGAACCTGCAAAAACACTGAATACTGTGTATTTTATCTGTGTTCACACTTCAGTAGCCCTGCCAAGAGGTTGTCTCACACACTCATGGATACTGGAACACAAATGTCAACAGAAATTTTTGATTTTGTTTAGTTTCCCTGTACCATTTTACACTGACACATTTCTCAGAAGAATATACGGCAAATTGAGTAACTTTTCTTCTTAAAGATAGATGAAAATACATCAATATAATGGCAATTAAACTTAATTCATCTTCAAGACAAACAAAAATTCTAATGTATTACTATTTTGTCACTAATATACAAGACAATGGATTGTCATAACATAATCAATTGGGATTATGTAAAAATATACAATATAATTGGTGATCTCAACGGATATCCAAATATCTGATCTCCAATATGATCACATGACAATAGATCCTACCTTCCCAGGCAACCACAGTCTTTTTTAATTGGCTCGTACTGATTGAATTTATTCATTTTTATCCCACAGCCCTAAAGGGTTGTCAGGGTATTGTTTTCACCCATGGTGTCCGGATGGGTGGGTGGTCATGCAGTTTGGCGGGCGGCGGGAAAAGGTTTGTCCAGACTGTATCTCAGAAACCATAAGGTGCAGGAAGTTTATACTTGGTAGGGACATCAGCTTAGGGGGTGTAGGTGTGCAATGTCATGGTGTGACCTTAATTTGACCACTGACCTTGCTGTAGTGACCTTGAAATATTTAGTGGCCTTGTTTACTGTGGAACCATACACAGCTCTTTCAAGAAACCTATTGGGATGACTTTTGTAATTTAAGCCCTTTCAGTCCTTAGAATTAGTGTCTTCAGTAACCTTTAAAATGTGGTTTCCCCCTACCCCATTGCATGCTTTTGCAAAGGTATCAATGCATCCTTTTAGGCATGTGAAAACAAGATATTTGGTTCAAGTGAGCGCTAGGATGCCAAAATATTTTTAAAAGTTGATATTTCACATAGGCAGCATCAGTAACACTGGTATGTCGGTATCAAGACCATTTTACTAAAATACAGTGATGACACTTTACAACAGACCTCTTTATTGTGGAAAAACATTAAATATTGGAATAAAAATCTGAGGAAATTACACACTTTTGTCCCATATTTTTGTGTATTTGATGATGTTTCACTCCTGTCAGTAGACATATTTGAATGGTTATGTACTAAGAGACAACTCTTTTTGAAATCCCAGAATTGGAAAGGTTTTACACTGGTGAGATACCAAAATGGAAAACCTGCTACTGATCTTGCCCTTATTTCACATACATATGACAAATACGGAAAAAGGTTTTTTTAAATGTGATGCACACTAGACACCTTTCCGTTTTCAAAATATTATCCAATCTTTTAAAAAATTCAATTTTGGGGTCATATGACCTAAGGACACCCAAACATGTAAAACTTGATTTTTGACATGTGAGAAGGAGAAAGATTGAAGTACCAACTGACACTGAACCACAGTTTGAGTTAGGACATACAGCTGGGGATATAGAGAGAATGAGGAGGGAGAAAGAGGAGAGGGATGAGAGAGAGAGGAGAGAGCAGGAAGAGAGGGACAGAGAGAGGATGGAGAGAGAGAGGAGGGTAGAGAGCCAGGAAAGAGAGAAGAGTGCAAACTGACATGGATACTGATGTAGAATCAACTCAATCCAGACAGAAGAAGGGCCAGATGAAGTCCATTTTCCTGAGTGATTCAGACGAAGAAGCCATCGTGGAGTACGTTAAACAGCACGAGGAACTGTTTGACAAGAGCAATGACAGTTTCAAAGACAAGCAGAAGAAAGAAAGACTTTGGGAGCAGTTAGCAGCTACCAGAAACTTGCCTGTCAAGACTGTGAAGAAGTGGTTCGACACTCAACATACCAGATATGGCAAGCTCACTCAGATGAATTCAGGACAAGCAGCTCACAAGAGCACAGAATGTCAGACCTGGCTGAAGGACAGTTTCAGTTTTCTACGAGGTCACATCAGAAGGAATTTCCAAGTCTTCTGCATTCAAGTCACCCCAGAGGCCTTCTGCAGCCACAGCCTCAGTTTCAGTTCAGGATACACCCAGAGACAGAATCTGAGATGGAAATCAGTATTGCATCAGATGTTACTCATCAGCCTTCAAGCACCAGTCTTAAGCGACGACAGCCTCCAGTCGCAACTGCAAGATCAGTTCCAGCAGATGAGGTCGATGATTTCCTCATTTCCGGGTGAACATCAGGACCCACTCCAAGTCCACGACAGTCGTTCTGCAACTATCTCCACTATGCTGTAAAGCTTCTCAGTGAAATACAGTACAAGGCCGAAGAACGCAAGAGACAGGTCACCACAAGTCAACAGGCCACCACATTTCAACTTCCACAAGCAACACAGGCCACAGGAGGACGTGAATACATACTCACCATTCCAGAAACTCAGTTTCCATTCCAGTTGTACAGCCAACACAGACTTCCACTGGAGAACCTGTTACAGTGATTGCAAAAGTTCATCAACAGCAACCACCAAGGCCTTCATCTTCACCGTCTACACAGCCTGCTATGTCTTACGTAGTTGTGGATGACCAACAGCCTGGGTCTTCCAGACAGATGATTTACAACCCCCCTTCAGTTGCACCTTCACAATAGGAGGAGAGTCAGCACAACACTTCAGGATTATCCAGTCTCTTTGCGGCTATTCCAAGTGTTCTCCAGTATCAGTAGATAGACACACCACAGCCATTTTCACCCTCTCAACTTCAACCAGTACCATCACCAGTGCCATCTATTACTCATCAAGAACAGTCAAGACCTCCCAGCCAGTCCAGCCAGCAGTCAGTCGCCCAAATCAGCAGATTAGCCCGCACAAGTGGCACCAAACCCGACCCTTTTCAGAGCCACTGGAATCTTCCAAAAACAATTATTAAGCTACATGTTTGATAGCCCAAAAACAAAGAAAGCACACCATCCAACACTTATACTTCCCCATAGTACACAAAAAAAATTGTGTGAATGAATGAATATTGAACAAATATTAATAAACTTCCAACCCAAAACAAAACAAAATCTAAGAAAGCAAAGTAAAACCAACACCACCCAAACCAAACAAAATTTTAAAAAAAATTCCCAACCCCTCCCCAACAAAAAAAAGGACTCAAACCACCCCCCCCCACCCCCACCCCCACCCCCACAAAAAATTGTGGATTGAAACCCACAACCCCACAAAACCAAAGTTGTAGACTCAAACCCACGTCCCCCAAAACAAAGATTTGGACTCAAACCCACGCCCCCCCCAAAACAAAGATGTGGACTCAAACCCATGTCCCTGTGTCCCAGAAACCAACAGTAAATAAAAAGCCACATCCACACTGACAGACCAAAAAACGTGAGCCCTAACAAAATATTCTAAGATGTGTGTGGCAAGGAATTGATAAACTGAGAAAAAAAATTATTTATCTGGGATTGCAAAGCTTGCATTTCTATTTTCTGGCCAATTTACTTGACAAATTTTTTTAATTCTTGTAAATTCTTGGCAAGAAATAGTTATAGGTATTTATTTGGACACTGTTTTTAATACCACTTTGCAAATTATTTTTTTACGAGAATAAAGCCAGGTTATGTTGGGGTGGCATGTCTACTTTGTTAAGTGAGGACCTGGGTTTGAATCTGTGATATAATTTGGCTTTTTTCAACTGAATGTGGGATGGAATTGTGTTTGTGATGGGGAATATCTGTGGTGAATTTGAATTAAATTGTTGGAAATTTGGGGTTACTTTTTTGGGGAAATAGCACTTGGCTTAATAAAAGTTCTTGGATTATTTGGGTAGTCCTGAAAAGGACTGATATATGACAGCATCTTCTCCCCCTCAGTCTTCTTACACTCTGTCCTCCTGCCCAGCTAGCGCCCCCACGTGATTAATATAGTCTTTCAGTAGGTCTCGTTGATGTTTGACCTCCCTCGATGGGTTTCTGAATTTTTCATGTTGTCCCTGTTTCCCCGGTCTGCCTGTGGTGCTACTATGTCGCCGGCTGGAGTGGGGGGTCTTTCTCCTCCCCCTGATGGCTTCTTAACATGTTATGTAGTACCACACATGTTAACACAATGTGTCTTAACTACTTTTGGCCTCTGTTCCATGGTGGTCAACAGCACCCTGAATATCTTGACAAGTATACCAAATGAGTTCTCGACCACCCTCCTCCCCCTGGATATTCTGTAGTTGGCTATTCTCTCCTCCCTGGTCAGTTGACGTCTACTGTAAGGCTTCATAAGCCAAGGCATCAGGGCAAAGGCATTGTCCCCCAGCAGGAAGTAGTGCAGATCTGGCCCCCCAGGTCCTAGTGGCTCAGGTAGTGGTATTCCCAGGGTTCCGTTCTCAATTCTTCTTTTCAGTTTCCTGCGGTTGAATATCTGAGCATCAGATGATGAGCCACTGGACCCCACGTTGACCCACAGGAACTTGTAATCTGCATCGACTAAAGCCAAAAGTACCAGGGAGAAGTAGCCCTTGTAGTTGAAATATTCATTGCCTGACTTCTTGGGCTTCTTGATAGCAATGTGTTTTCCATCTAGTACACCAACTGCATGGGGGACATTCCATCTGTGTCTAAATCTTTCTTCAATTTTCTTCCAGTCTTCAGGATCAGTGGGGCACACCAGATACTCTTGTTGAAATTCTTTCAAAATGGATTTGCAGACCTGGGGGACAAATTTGCAGATGGTTCGTTCTTCCAACCCTCCATTGATATTGCAGTGAAGTGTAGCTTTCCCCTGTGTATAGGTGTCTCAAAGTAACTGCAAGTTTCAAGCCGACTTCCAGTGGCTTCCTGAAGTTGGTGATTCTCTTCCTGAGGTGGGGGGTTATTCTTTCTTCAATCAAGTCAAAAATGCAGGTTCTATCCTGGTGAAGTTTCTGTAGCCTGGTATATCAGTAGTGATCAGTTCATCCAAGAGTGTTCTGTGGCAACCTCTCTCTTCCCTCTGCTGTATCCACGGCAGGATCCATGGATTCTGTGGCTTCCTTGGCCTTCTGGGGGGTGGGGATGATGGTGATGCTGGCTGGGCAGGTGCTGGGTTCTGCTGTCTTTGGTGTCTTGTAAAGATCAAGTACAATAAAAAATTAAACTCAATAAAAAAGTCTCATTTGATCTATCACTTGCTCTTCCTGTATTCCTGTCATCTTTGAACTGTGAAATGAATGGCAAATCACATGTGATGGGGGTTTATATAGATCCCGACCCACCAAAAAATCAGTCCTGTCGGGAAGGGTTGGGAACATGTTCCCGGCTTGTCTGTTTGTCTTTACGGCTTGTCTGTTTGTTATCCGGCTTGTCTGTTAGGGGTTTAGGGCTTGTCATAGTACTTCTACGACTGGCTGTGCAAAAAACATTCCCGACCCAACGTCTTGTCAGGATGGTCATTACGACCTGTCTGTAAGTGTTGGGGATTTCATAACTGACTCAGCATTTTCATGCGCTTTTTCTCACAACCCTACGACTTTTGTAACCGACCCTAGGGTCATAGGGCCGGTTACAGGGTGGGCTCCAGCGGAACACCTGCATAACCACCGGACTGATGTCATGTCATGCTTCTAGATGCCTCTCAGGCATTTGATAGAGTGCAGTATGCTACCTTCTTCAAACTTCTATGTAATCGTGGCCTGTGCCCGGTAGTCACTAGATTGCTTCTTAATCTGTATACACATCAAATAATGTGTGTCAAGTGGATAAATACACTCTCTGAACCCTTTACTATAAAGAATGGTGTCAAACAAGGGGGAGTCCTTTCGCCAACCTTATTTGCCATATATGTTGATGGCTTGTTTCAGCATTTCACACAACAGAGACTTGGGTGCCACATAGGGTGTAAGTAAATGTAAATATCTTATTATGGGTAAATCTAGTGTAGAACAGAACTCTATCTTGTTTAACAATGTAAATATTCAAAGCTCTAAATGGGAAAGACATCTTGGTAACCTGCTGGACAGTTGTAGAAGTGACAAATATGTAACTGATGCTGTTCATACAATGTATTCTAGATTTAATTCATTAATGTTTAAATTCCATTCTGCTACTAGTGAGCTAAAGTATTTTCTGTTTAAAACATACTGTATGGCACTGTATGGATGTCAGTTATGGAATTTTGACTCCAGTATCACTGAAAAGGTGTATATTGCCTGGCGTAAATGCTGCAGACGTCTTCTTCAGGTTTCTAATAGAACACATTCAAACCTTATTCATCTACTCTGTGCTGATGTTGATATTGATGTGCAATTACACAGACGACAATTAAAGTTTCTTCAGAATTGTCAATCTAGTCCAAATAGTATTGTTAGACTCTGTTACAACCTTGTCTTGAGAGGGAGTAAATCTGATGTATCTTGTAGTCTAAACTACTTAAGTTCACAATATTCATTAGACAAATATCAGCTATATTGTTACAACAGAATGGAATGCTTCAAGGTTCCCAGTGAACAAGATATTGCTATAGCTGGTACTATTAATGATTTCATTGAAATGAGAGATTGTGCTCTACTTCCTGATTGTGACAAAAATAACATCTCTCATATTATAGATTTCCTCAGCTCTAGTTAGAGCGATTTATTTGCAGATAATATGTAAAATAATATATAGTTGATCTCATTTCTGTACATTCAAGTTCTCATGTTTTTATTTTCCTGTGTTTTGTGTTCAGTTTGAAGTGTTATTGTACATGCTTTAATGATCACTGTGCAACTTAACGAATAAATGAATTATTATTAAATTGTTTGGTATAGTTATTATCCTTAAGACAATAGTGGCATTTATTAGGCCATATACAATAGGGATGCTTCACTATAAATACAGGGAACATATGAGCTGTTAGTCAGAAGGAAAACAGAACATAGAAAGGGAATGAAAAGAGAATGTAAAAAGAGAATGAAATGAGAATGGAGAACTTTGAGTATAGAAATCAGAACAGATAATTCAGAATATTAAATAGAGAGAACAGTTAGAGAGGAACAAGTGAGATATAGAAATTGGAAGGAGATATTAAGCACTTAGGAAATTTTGCATGAAACATTTAGAACTGTTTGTTGATTATTATTAAATTGTTAAAGCTGTAAATAAATATAAACATCAAGAAGATCTCTTGCTACACCCCAAATCCAAATTACAACAAATTGGACCATAAACGCCTGAATGGGAGGCATTTGATTTTTGTCATTTTTTTAAAAAAAAAATAGGTACTTTGTGTCTTTTGTTTCAGCCTTTTGTTGGAATAACTTATTCAGCTACTTTTTAACCCCAGCCCATAAAGGCTGGGGTTATAGTCGTCCCCTGCGCCATCTGGGCAGCGGTGGCAGCGGGCATAAAGCTTGTGGATGTTTCACAGCCTAAACCCCTGCACGGATTTTCACCAAATTTTCAGGGGTTGTTTACCCCAAGAGGATCTAGAGCCAATTAGGTTTTTACGGGGTATCCGGTAAGAACTGTTGCCATGGCAACACTTTTAAGATTTTCATGTCTTAAAGTTTGTGGGTGTTTTACAGCCTAAACCCCTGCATGGATTTTCACCAAATTTTCAGGATATGTTTACCCCAAGAGGATCTAGAGCTGAATAGCTTTTGGGTGGTATCCAGCAGCAACTGTTGCCATGGCAACACGTTAAAAATTTTGGGGTCTTAAAGTTTGTTGTAAAATCTGTTGCCACTGTAACACTTTTAAGATTTTCAAGTCTTAAAGTTTGTGGGTGTTCCACAGACTAAACCCATGCATGGATTTTCACCAAATTTTCAGGATATGTTTACTCCAAGAGGATGTAGGGCTGATTAGGTTTTGGCGGTATCTAAAATTTTCGGGTCTTTATGTTTGTTCTAAAATCTTTAATGTTTTCTGTAACCTAAAATATTGCAGCTAGCTTCATCAGATTTGCACAAACTGTAAATGGATGGGAAAGCTTGTCTGAGAGTAATTGTGTCCTTGTTTTGGAAACAAAATGGCCGCCATATCACATCTTTAATGCCAATTAGGAGGGTCATCATGTCAAAAACGCCTTATATCTCCCTTATAATTGCTTCTTTGGCTTTAAAATATGAAAACTACTTGTGAGAAATCATGGCTTCTGAATCTTGTGGGTTCTCTATATTTCTTACAACAGAAGTTGTTCCTAAGATTTTCCCAAATTTCAATGTTGTTGGCCATTTAGCTGTACCTGCGGGCTGGGTTCTTGCCTGCCGAGGCTGGCTAGTTTTGATAATCTTTCACATGCCGATGTTTCAGCCCTTTATCTGCAATTTTAATGTCACCTTAATGTCAAAAAGGGGGGTTTTAACCCTCCAGTTCACTTAGTTTTTATTTTTTTTTCAACCAAGCATAGCGTATATATTAAGATTTACCAAAGGAATATCATCCAGACTTTATGGTGACCTTAAACTGGAATTTTTAATGGAGCTATGGCCCGCTCTAAAGTCATAAAACTGGAATAAAATCGTCTGGCCCCTTTATTTTTCCATTTTTTAAAATTTAACTTATATCGATATTGAAGTAGATCAAAAGAAGACTCTTACTACCTTATGATTTAAATATTAATAATGTTATGGTCATCTCAAACTTAAAATGTAGGGTTTCAGCCCTAAACTCAATTAATGTTTACATTTTTAAAGTAAAACTTGGCACATTTATAAAGGTTGACAGAAGGGACATTCTGATTTTATGTTCACCTTAAAGTCCCCATATGAATTAAGTTATGGCCACCTTACATTGAAATAAAGAAGGTTTCAGCCTCCAGCTATCTTATTGTTCAACTGACCTCAGCTAAACTTTGTGCATTTACAAAGGATGACGAAAGGGACATTCTTACTTTATGGTCACCTTAAATTCCCAATATGAATGAAGTTATTCTAATTCTAATTTGACTTTTATAGCACTTAATCTCCACTGAATAGTGGACTCTAAGGCGCAACAAGACAATAGCAATATGCAAATTCAAAGTCCAGGGACAAAAACAGGTCAGCACCACGGATAAGCCATAAGAGAAAATGAGCTAAGGAGGATATGCCTTTGCGTAGAGAAAGGGTTTGAGCTTCTTTCTAAAAGAGGCAATAGTGGGTGATGCACGGATGTCTTCAGGAAGTGAATTCCAAACAGTGGGGGCATCAAAGGCAAAACTAAAGCCAAAGTGCTTAGTGGACTTGTGAATTGTAGGTTGAAATTTTGGTACATTGAGGAAACTGGCAACACTCTTACTGCATCTAGTATTGTAAGTAGTGCGGTATGTGGATAGATGTGGAGCGAAATATTTAGGGAAACCAGTATGAATAAACTTGTACACCAGGGTAGCCAGTTTGAACTCTGAGCGAAACTGAATAGGGAGCCAATGGAGTTTCCTGAGTACCGGAGTTATCCGAGTGTATTTACACGAATTTGTAACAATTCTAGCAGCACTATTTTTTTTATGGCCACCTTCCAGTGAAATTTTTTCAACCTCCAGCTATCGTATTGATCAGCTGACCTCAGTTAAATTTTGCACACTTATTAAAGACAATGGGTGCATTCTTATTTTCTTTCCACCTTGGAGTTCCAATACAAGTGCATTCATGGCCATCTTGAAGTTAAAATGAAGGTTTTCAGCCCCCAGCTGACTTACTATACAGTATTCAGTAAGATCGGTTTTCTTGACACATTGATTAATCTTACCCAAAGGAAGATTTCTATAACCTTTTTACTTAAAGTTCCTGTATTTAAAAGACTTTGGCCATCTTAACATAATAAACATATAGTTTTGCTCCCACCTCATTTAGTTTCAGACTTTTTTAAACTACACTTGGCACATATATACTTAAAACAAAATTTCTGTTATCTTGCAAAGCTGCCTTGTGTTTATGACATTATGGTATCTGCAAAGAAAAAAGGTATTTAGCATGCACTGATGTGGTTATTAACATATTGCAGCTGATCATTGTTCATATAATATCAATTCCCAATTTTAGGCACATCAGAAAAAATGCCACATTCTTCTGATTCCATTCTTGTGGAATTGTGGGGATATAACTTTTCCTTTTTGGAAAAAAGCTTTAATTAATTCAGCTTTTGTTTTGCAAAAAGAGTTGTTGATCTAACTACTTATTCACATAGACTATGTAAATTGGTCAAATGTATAGACTTGACTTCTTTCAAAAGATAAGATGACTGGGAAAAAACACACCAGATGATGTGGTGCTCACTACTTATTTTCTTGTTATCACCAGATGAGCATGAGATGTTGAGCATGAGATGATCTGGTTATAACTAAATGATGTGGTGATCACTACTTCATCTTGTGATAACAAGAAAATAAGTAGTGAGCACCACATCATCTGGTGATCTCTAGATGAAGTGGTGAGCACAAGATGAACTAGTGATAATAGAATGATCTGGTTAGCACCAGATAATGTAGTGCTCACTACTTCATCTGGTGATAACAATATAATAAGTGGTGATCACCACATAAACTAGTGCTCACTACTTATTATGTCGTGATAACTACTTTATCTGATGATCACCACTTTATCTAGTGAGCACAAGATCATCTGGTGAGCACCAGATGATCTTGTGATATCAAGAAAATAAGTGGTACTAATGAGATGACCTCATTATCACAAGAAAATAACTTGTGATAATGAGATGATCTTGTTACCACAAGATGATCTTGATATCACAAGATGATCTCATTATCACCAGATCATCTTGATATCATGAGATGATCTTGTTATCACAACTTATTATCTCATTATCACGACTTATTTTCTCGTGATCACGAGATCATCTTGTGCGCACGACTTAATATATGGTGCAATTTTTATTTTACGATGTCCTATTAGGGGCTCCGTAATAAAGGGATATGCTTACAGTATATCTTTTTGGGGGTAAACAGTTCAAAGAAGGAAATTAATCTTTAGGTTCATGAAGTAGAGCCTTGTGGAAGTAATGTCTTGTGGAAAGAATGCCTTGTCTGCTTTGACAGAATGGAAAAAGCCTTATGTAAAAACCTCGATGTTTCATGATATTCATGTATAATTCTGAGTCATGTGTGAATGAAAAACATTAACAGTAAAGTCAGACAACATGACTTTGTATAGTCTTTTTACAATGGAACAATAAAGGATTTCAAATGTAGGATTATCTTAAGCATATTTATCTTATGAAAACATAAAATAGCAATGAATTGTCACAGGCATAAAATGCCTGAAAGATATACAACATATGAATGTCCCTATCTGTAGTCAATTATACGTTACTACAGTATATTTTTATCATTATAAATCTATGATTAAATATCTCCTGGAACAAAATCCTCCTGAAAAATTTTCTACCAGGAGAAAAAAGGCCTGTCCAAACAATCACTGGTGAATATTCTGCAGTTTATAAAACTAACTAAACAGAAAAGATCAATAATGTTTAAACTCATAATTTCCTTTTTACCCCACAGCCCTTAAGGGTTGTTGGGGTATTGTTTTCACCCATGGTGTCCTGATGGATGGGTGGGTGGCGGGAAAAAGTTTGTCCAGGCTCTATCTCAAAAACCGTAAGGTGTAGGTAGTTGATACTTGGTAGGGACATTGGTTAGGGTTGTAGGGGTGCAACGTCATGGTCTGACCTTGATTTGACCTTTGACCTTGCCATAGTGAACTTGAGTTTGAAAATCTTGTCCAGGCTATATCTCAGAAACCGTAAGGTGTAGGAAGTTGATACTTGGTAGGGAAATTGGTTAGGGGGTGTAGGTGTGCAACGTCATAGTGTGACCTTGATTTGACCTTTGACCTTGCCGTAGTGACCTCGACCTATAAAATCTTGTCTGGGCTATATCTCAGAAACCGTAAGGTGTAGGAAGTTGATACTTGGTAGGGACATTGGTTGGGGGTGTAGGTGTGCAACGTCGTGGTGTGACCTTGATTTGACCTTTGACCTTGCTGTAGTGACCTTGACCTATAAAATCTTGTCTGGGCTATATCTCGAAAACCGTAAGGTGTAGGAAGTTGATACTTGGTAGGGATATTATATATCATAGCTTATTCTGTAAAACTTTGAATTCTGAAGGCCCAGATCATCTAAATGTCGCCACTTTTGCTTCACTTTTGATACACATATAACTACCGTCCATCTTGCAGAGAAGCTGGTAAAGGGGATGACCCTTGTGTGACCAATGAAAAGCCGTGCAATATTTGCTCTTCTTTTACTGAAGAAAAGCTTATCAAAATAAAACAGACTTTAAGTCTTTAAGTCTGTCAAACATTTTGATCACAGCTTTGCCTTTGATGCTCCTAGAATCTGGAATGAACTCCCTCATGATGTGCGCAGTGCAACATCAGTTGCCTCCTTCAGAAAGAAGCTTAAGACTTATCTGTATGCAAAAGCCTATCCGCCATAGCCTCCCTTGTCACCCTGTGTCTCCTTGGTACGACCTTGCTATATCCCTGGATTAATGTTAATTGCCTTTGCTTTATGTTCTATTGCGCCTTAGAGTCCATCTGAGATGGAGATTAAGCGCTATAATAGTCCACATTAGATTAGATTAGACTTAGCTATGTTAGGGAGCAAAAAGTGTCCGGTACTTGTAATACATCTAAAGATGAACTGGACTTGTTCGGGGATGACATGGAGGCCTTTTCTGGATCACAAGCAGACCTTGAGTGTGCTGCAGATAATTGTATCCACCAGAGGTATCAGATGGATACTTTGGTTTAGGGTTCGCTATGCCACCACAGCCGCCGCTGCCGCACATTTCGGCATTAACCCTCTCAGAGGAAAACTACACCCTCTCCGTTCACCAAATTTGCAGGATATCGTCATTGGGGGGTAAGCTTCTCTGGGACTGAAATTAGCCTCATTCTGAAAAACAAGATGGTCACCACGGGCATTTCTTTGAAAGTTATCTACATTTTCTACTGGCTGTTTTTCATAGGTAGAAGGTTGAATCTCTTCATAGGTGATATGTATAACAGATATACATGTCCTCTACAACCTTGCAGACATTGACCTTGAAGCTCTTAATTCAATGTCATCCACAGAGTGCTGAAGGAACCCACATAGAGGACTATAAAAGTGTCTACATCTCCCTTATTATTGGTCCTAGAGGTTTGCAATGTGAAACCAACCTATAGGAAATCATGTGCTGTGAATCTTCTGACATGATCAGATTTGACCTTGGACCCCTCCTTTAAGGTCAAACGAGGATAGCCAAACTTAAAACTGCTTATAACTCGCTTATTGTTGGTCCTAGAGGTTTGGGATGGTAAACCAACACATAGGAAATCATGGGCTGGGAATCTTGTGGTGTGGTCCGATTTGACCTTGGGCCACTCCTTCAAGGTCAAACGAGGATAGCCAAACTTAAAAGTGCTTATAACTTACTTATTATTGGTCCTAGAGGTTTGGGATGGTAAACCAACATATAGGAAATCTTGGGCTGGGAATCTTTTGGTGTGGTCATATTTGACCTTGGGTCAAAGGTCAAACGTTTAAGTATCAAACATTTGGTTCAAGGTCAAACCAGGATAGCCAAACTTAAAAGTGCTTATAACTCGCTTATTATTGGTCCTACAGGTTTGGGATGGTAAACCAACACATAGGAAATCATGGGCTGGGAATCCAGTGGTGTGGTCCGATTTGACCTCGGGTCCCTCCTTCAAGGTCAAACGAGGATAGCCAAAGTTAAAAGTGCTTATAACTTGCTTATTATTGGTCCTAGAGGTTTGGGATGGTAAACCAACATATGGGAAATCATGGGCTGGGACTCTTCTGGTGTGGTCGGATTTTACCTTGGGCCCCTGCTTCAAGGTCAGACGAGGATAGTCAAACTTAAAAGTGCTTATAACTCACTTATTTTTGATCCTAGAGGTTTGGGATGATAAACCAACCTATAGGAAATCATGGGCTGGGAATCTTTTGGTGTGGTCGGATTTGACCTTGGGCCTCTCCTTTAAGGGCAAACGAGGAAAGCCAAACTTAAAAGTGCTTATAACTCGCTTATTATTGGTCCTAGAGGTTTGCAATGTGAAACTAAAGTTTGATATAACTGTTTGGTGCCACTATGCAATACTATTTTCAATCACTAATCAAAGTAACACTGAACAAAGTTAGACCTCAACGGGAGTTGTCATTACTCTCATTATAACCTGTTGTTGACAAAATTTTCCCCCAGTGGTAATCATTACTCCATTGCAGGGCAATTTACCTTACTTTTCAGGTTACATGTAGGTTAGTGTATATCATATTTCATAATATGCATTGACACACAGTACACTCATATTAGAAAATAGTTAGGTGATGGTTTAAAATAATGTTAAACATGTAGATTTTACTTTTATCACTGAACAAAGTATCACCCCAATGGTTGTTATCATTACTCCATTGCAGGGTAATTTACCCAATGTTTCAGGTGATATGTTAGTGTTTAATCCATCTTGTAAAAATGTGTCAAGACATGCACTGTACTGCCCTTTTATTAGCAAACCTAATATAGTGTCCTAACATTACTTTGTTGTAGTATAACATGTCATGACACACAAAGTTTGGTATAACGGTTTGGTACAACTATTCAATAGTATCTACAATCACTGACCAAAGTAACACTGAACGAAGTATCACCTCAATGGTAGTTGTCATTACTCTCATTATCACCTGTTGTTGACAAAATGTTACCCCAATGGCAGCCATCATTACTCCATTGCAGGGCATTTTACCTTTCTTTTCAGGTGACGTGATTTACCAACCATTCAAACGATATGTTAGTGTTTAACCCATCTTGTAATAACATATCATGACACACAATGTTGAACATGTAGATTTTACTTTATCACTGGTCAAAGTTTCACCCCAATTGTAGTTCTTGTTACTCCATTGCAGTGCAAACTAATCCAACTGGACAAGTGATATGTTAGTGTTTAACCCATCTTGTAATAACATGTCATGACACACAATGTTAAACATAAAGATTTTATTTTATCACTGAACAAAGTATCACCCCAATGGCAGTTATTTATTACTCCATTGCAGGGTAATTTACCCAACTTTTCAAGTGATATGTTGATGTTTAACGTCACGTCATGACACGCACTGCACTGCCCTTTTAGTAGCAAGCCTAATATAGTGTCCCAATATTGTTTTGTTGGAGGGTAATTATGTCCACCCCACTGGGGGGTGGACATATTATTTTTGCTTTTTCCGCCGTCCGGTGTCCGGCGTCCGGCATCCCACTTGGTTTCCAGACATTTTAATCAACAGTTCTTATCCTATCTTTACCAAATTTGGCATGCAGGTTTATTGGGTTAATAGCTTGTATGGGACTGCTTTTGGTGATGATAGCTCTATAGCTAACTGAGTAATAGCTACTCTGCTACTTTTGAGTATCTCTTTGGTTTCCAGACATTTTAAGGAATGCTATTAAGCCTAGCTTTCTGAAATTTGGTATGGAGGTTCATTGGGTTATTAGCTTGTATGGGATTGCTTTTGGGAGAATTGCTTCATAGATGAGTGAGTAATTAATTAAATAAATGAGTAATTGGCTATTTTGAATACTGAAAAAGGCAAATGTGCTCATATCTCCTTAATTGTGCGAGATAGAGCGATTTCGTCGAAATTTTCGACCCACAGGGTATCTAAGGAATGTACTCTTTGCAATTTGCAAAAAATTTTCCCCTCCCCAAAAATGGCGGCCATTTTGAATTTTCAAATTTTTGCCAAAAATGGCAAAACACAAATTTGCTTCTATCTCCTTAACCGTGCGAGATAGAGCGATTTCGTCGAAATTTTCGACCCATAGGGTATCTAAGGAATGTAATCTTTACAAATTTCAAAAAATTTTCCCCTCCCCAAAAATGGCGGCCATTTTGAATTTACGAATTTTTGCCAAAAAATGGCAAAACACAAATTTCCTTCTATCTCTGTAACCGTGCGAGATAGAGCGATTTCGTCGAAATTTTCAACCCACAGGGTATCTAAGGAATGTATTCTTGGCAATTTTCAAAAAAATTTTCCCCTTCTCAAAAATGGCGACCATTTTGAATTTTCGAACTTTTGCCAAAAATGGCAAAACACGAATTTGCTTCTATCTCCTTAAAATGGCGGCCATTTTGAATTTTCGAATTGCTTGCTTGGTATTGTTGTTGATGGTAATAGCTTTAATTTCCTGAGTAATAGTTACATTGAAAAAAACACAAATTTGCTTCTATCTCCTTAACCGTGCGAGACAGAATGATTTCGTCGAAATTTTCGATTCACAGGGTATCTGAGCATTGTACTCAATTTTTAAAAGATTTTCCCCTCCCCTAAAATGGCGGCCATTTTGATTTTCGAATTTTTGCCAAAAATGGCAAAACACAAATTTTCTTCTATCTCCTTAACCATGCGAGATGGAGCGATTTCCTCAAAATTTTCGATCCACAGGGTATCTAATGAATGTACTCTTTTTACTCCTCAAAAATGGCGACCATTTTGAATTTTCGAACTTTTGCCAAAAATGGCAAAACACGAATTTGCTTCTATCTCCTTAAAATGGCGGCCATTTTGAATTTTCGAATTGCTTGCTTGGTATTGTTGTTGATGGTAATAGCTTTAATTTCCTGAGTAATAGTTACATTGAAAAAAACACAAATTTGCTTCTATCTCCTTAACCGTGCGAGACAGAATGATTTCGTCGAAATTTTCGATTCACAGGGTATCTGAGCATTGTACTCAATTTTTAAAAGATTTTCCCCTCCCCTAAAATGGCGGCCATTTTGATTTTCGAATTTTTGCCAAAAATGGCAAAACACAAATTTTCTTCTATCTCCTTAACCATGCGAGATGGAGCGATTTCCTCAAAATTTTCGATCCACAGGGTATCTAATGAATGTACTCTTTGCAATTTTCAAAAAATTTTCCCCTCCCCAAAAATGGCGGCCATTTTGAATTTTCGAATTTTTGCCAAAAATGGCAAAACACAAATTTGCTTCTATCTCCTTAACCGTGCGAGATAGAGCGATTTCGTCAAAATTTTCGACCCATAGGGTATTTAAGCATTGTACTCTTGGCAATTTTAAAAAAATTTTCCCCTCCTCAAAAAGGGCGGCCATTTTGAATTTTCGAATTTTTCCCAAAAATGGCAAAATACAAATTTGCCTTAACCGTGCAAAATAGAGTTATTTCGTTTAAATTTTCGACCCATAGGGTATCTAAGAAATGTACTCTTGGCAATTTTCAAAAAATTTTCCTTTTCCCAAAAATGGCGGCCATTTTGAATTTTCAAATTTTTGCCAAAAATAGAAAAACAGAAATTTTCTTCTATCTTCTTAACCGTGCAAGATAGAGTGATTTCGTCAAAATTTTAGACCCAACCAATGCAAAAAGACATGAAGCTGAAATAATTTACATGTACACTAATAAATATTTAAGCATCATTGACATATTTTACAAATGAAACAGGGTCTTGTAAGACTACTGTACAATTTTGGCAAAAGGTTCATGGGGTGGACATTACACATGATAATGTGTGTTCTTCTATGCTATCCTGTTTTTATTCATATGTCGCAGCTACTATCAACAGGGCGTCCTATTTCTAGTTTGTATATTACACTGACCTAACATAAATATACATGTCACGACACATAATGTTAAACATTATGATTTTACTTTATCACTGAATAAAGTATCACCCCAATGGTAGTTATCATTACTCCATTGCAGGGCAATTTACCCAGCTTTTCAAGTGATATGTTAGTTAGTGTTCAACCCATCTTTTAATAAATATATTATGACACACTGCACTACACTTTGTTAGGGGCCAGTGACACTTTCACGGATCCCCAACGGATATAGGCCACAGTTCCATATATGGAAACTGCCAAGGATCTGTTGTGGATCGTGGGGTTTGGGGAGGGGGAATGTTAAAAAAGTGAGTGATTTACGGCTGCGTCACGGATAACTCTCTGGATGATAGGAATGCCACAAGGACGTTAGGGATGCATTGCATTGTTTGTGGATGACCTCCGGATACTCCTCCATGACCACCCACAGTGCGGCGGAAAGACCTCAGGACAGCCTAGGACAACAGAGGGATGCCTCAGAATGTCTCAAGGACACCCCGGATGGGTTTATGGACCTTGCTGACACTCACGGATAGGGTTTACAGATCTTTATTTTTCTCACGGATGTCAGCTTATCGATAAGGATTTTTTATTAACATAACATTACAGCTGTCTTCATGGGATGTATTGACCACTGGATATCTGGATGGCTGGATGCCAGTGGATATAAAAGGGGGTAAGGTCCACTAGCCAGATACAATGTAGATGCCAATATGGACAGACACTAAAAAAACTTGCACAACTTCAACTCTTACTGTTAGAAATGGAGAGGCAGTTACTCATCATTGCAGCTATGATAGTCCGGTTGAGAAGCAGATGGGGTCTGCCAGGGGGTCTGCCAGTTATTAGACAGAGAAGACACAGAAGATATAGGTTCAGACCTTGGCCAAGCCGGGCAGAGCTTGAAGAAGAGGGTCAGTACAGCAGACCATTGCCAATGCACCACTTGGATGACCCTATGGCATATAGAAACTTCATCCAGATGCCGCCTGAGCTCTATCAAGAGCTGGAGCAGAGAATCACTGCTGAGTTCCAGAGGGACAGGACCTTGATAAGAGATCCCGTGAGTCCAGGAGTCAAGTTGGCAGTAACCCTCAGACAGGTGGATGGAGATTCCAGGTTCCTGTGGGTGGACATTGGGGCAGCCGGATCAACACTGAAAGCACGCGATCGGATCGTAGGCATATGTATATCCAGGTGCGAGATGTCTGAGGGGTCACAAGTTGACTATGGACGAGAAGTATCCTGGAACGGTTCCATGTGTACAGTCTCCTGTCTGGATGATGAGCCTGCTGCTGCACTGGCTTGAGAAGCAGACCCCTTGGGAGCCCTGAATTCCTCTTGGGGACCTATCCTTGTGGTCCATTAAACACTTGTTGTAGAGAATTTCATTGTCACGCAGAAAGTCCACTAACTTCTGTTCCTGCTCAGCACTGAAGAGAACTAGGGGTTTCTTGCTCCTTTGGCAGTCTTGCCTGTGCCCTTGCCCTTCTGTGAAGTAGCTGCAGCAGCTTGTGTAGCCTGTGTATCCTCATCACTTGTATCCGATTTGTGCTGTGTCTCCAGCCCCGTGTCACCCTGTTCTGTATCCGACATCTCCAGAGGATCCTCCACTCCCACCACCAATTGCGCCACCCCAGCTGCCTGCTGAGTCTCTGGTAAACAACTCAATTCATCCACCTCTGGACTCCTGGCCCTGGTGGACATCCTCTCTGTCTCCTGACTGTCTTTCCTCTTGGACCTCTTCTTTGGTGACATTTTACACAAGTGTTCACCCAAATTTCCTATTTAAAAAAACCAAAACCTCTAAAATTTTGACAAAATCTGTATGCCAACAAAATATATCCTTAAACATATACAGTGTAAGCTGTAAACATATCTGTGACCTTCTTCACGGGCCATCCTTATTGGTCCGTGTGTTTGCCGGCAATGTCAGTTAACTTCCGGCGGTGTCCTTACAGCCTCTGAACACCCTCCGGGAGTATCCGTAAAAATTTTCCGAGCCATTATTGGTGCGGATGAGTCAAGGATGCCCCGGATGCCACAAGGAGATCTACGGGTGCTGTAAAGACAATAAGGATGACATACGGATCAGTTGCGGATATTAATTACACCTGGCATCCTCAAACCTTTTATGGAAAATTCAAGCATTTTGATTTTTCTGTGGTGACCTCACGGACACATCACATCTGTGGCAGATGCCACAAGGATATTACGGACTGTACGGACGTGTTCACGGATGAAAAATATGATCCGTAAATCACTCACAATTTTCCATATTTGGTAACCTGCCGTGATCCGGCAGTACATCCGTCTGGCCATGTGTAACTGGGGTCTTAGCAAAGCTAATACAGTGCCCCAATATTACTTTGTTGCAGGGTAATTTATGTATCACATTGACCTAACATAAATATACAAAAGGTTCTAGGTCCCATTGTATTCTAGTATCCACTAATGCATATGCATGAAATTAGTGTTGGAACTCACCTTCAACTTTCATGGTTGATTATTCGTCAATTTTACCAACCGATGATTGACCCCCTAATCGACTATTTTACTCTATTGTTGGTCATTTATTAAGAAACACTTCCTAGGATAAAGTAGAAGTCAATCCGGTAAGAATAACAGTGTTCTGACATTGAGAATCTACCAAAAATACCCACTTCCCGTAAATATGGCGGTAGATATAAACATGTCGAATTTCATGACAAATCTGTCAATTTATTAAGCAATAATGCCTAAAATATTTGAAAAAATATGAGGATATTTGGGTACATTAAAAAAGGTAAGATTTAAGCCATAAATTCTATTAATAAGAAACAACAATGATCAACCGTCTTTGCATATTACCACCGACGATTAATCAACCGTTCGTCCAATTGTCCCAACACTACATGGAATAACTGTGAATAAGATTGGAATAACTGTGTAATGGTATTTAGTAATAGATAGACATGATCATATAAAACTGTGTTCAAATTTAGTATAAATATGTACTGTTTTTTTAAATAAAAAGTGCCCTCAGTCTATACTATAACTGAATACATATATCCTACATTACAGATTATGAACGGAGGGTTTGGTTATTTTAATAGCCCTTTGAGGGCTCTATCAATTTTTTTCACAAAATAAATGTACCACATCTCCTTTATCGGACAAACCCAGCCAAACAACTCTTTTTATTTTTATCAAAGAAGGGTTTGTAGGAAGGAATGAAGAAAATTTTTTCTTGGCAGCCAAATTTTTTAAAACTTTTTTTTAAAATTTTGTTGTAACTTTTCCGGACTAAGTGGCGTCGGTCGTGGTCCCATGTTCTTGGGATAATTGCAGAGATAAGAATAACCGTTTCTTTGTTTATTTCTTTAATCAGGTCTATTAGCTCCTGGTAGTATCTCTAAAAATAACTGCGCTTCCAGTTGCTGGGGGGTTTAGTGATGCAATTTTGGAATCATATTCCTCTTTAGAATATTGACCTTTTAACATTTTAGATATAACCCCCACTCATCTTTTTGGCTAAGCCAATTTGTCCCAACATGGAGGACAATTACTTTGTAATGTTTGACGGAGTTTGGACACTTCTAAATTTACTCGATAGCTTTTTGTGGTGTACCACCTTTTCTTGTTATTACATTTGTGTGGGTCATTTGGGAGAATCCTTTTGTAAGGGAGTCTGCCAAGACTAGTGAGTTGTACTGGTGTCCTGAAAAATAATAAAGTTTGTATACATTTAACTTTTTTCAAAATTAGTGCCCAACTTTATACATAGCTTTTTTAATTGGTAAGGTTGTAATTTTGTTGAACCAAGTGAACTACCTTTTTTAATAACATTAGTTGATACTTTTTTACACAGCATAAAATGGTTGAGTACAGTTTAATTACCCTTCTATGGACAACTTAGCTTTTATTAACATAGTTTAGTGCTTTTGTACACTTACTCAAAAATGGCTTGACAGATTAAAGTCAAATTTGGCATGTGAATGTAACTGGTTGTCAAGGTGTGTCCTGTTGTGACCTTAAATCACTCACAATTTTCCATATTTGGTAACCTGCCGCGATCTGGCAGTACATCCGGCCATGTGTAACTGGGGTCTTAGCAAAGCTAATACAGTGCCCCAATATTACTTTGTTGCAGGGTAATTTATGTATCACACTGACCTAACATAAATATACAAAAGGTTCTAGGTTGTAATTTTGTTGAACCAAGTGAACTACCCTTTTTAATAACATTACTTGATACTTTTTTTATACAGCATAAAATGGTTGAGTACAGTTTAATTACCCTTCTATGGACAACTTAATTTTTATTAACATAGTTTAGTGCTTTTGTACACTTACTCAAAAATGGCTTTACAGATTAAAGTCAAATTTGGCATGTGAATGTAACTGGTTGTCAAGGTGTGCCCTGTTGTGACCTTAAACTCCCAGTAGTAACATACTTATATTCAGTTTAAATTTTTTTCATTTTCAGACAGTATCTCAACATTGGCTTGAAAGATTCAATTCAGATTTGGCATGTGGTTGTAACTGGTGCCCTTGTAACTAAGTGTGCCCTATTTTAAGGTAACTTTAAACGCCCATGTGTAAAAGAGTTATGTTGAGTTTAAGTTTTTATTGTATCCACCGGATAGCATCCGGTGGATACAATGGATTACGCATTAGTTCCCCGCCGCTGCAGTGTGTAGAGATTTTCTCGTTACCCCTCTAGAGGCCATGGTATAATAGGTAGACTTCTCAAATTAGCAAGATATATTTGTAACCATAAAATCGTGGCTGGGAACATTTTTGGCCTCATTTTGAAAAACAAGATGGCCGCCATGGACGTTTTTTGACTTTCAGCAAGGACTTTTGTTGGCCCTCTAGAACAAAGTGTATTATACGTAGAAATCTCAAATTCCCAGGATATGTTCATCATTACAAAATCTTGACTGAAAATATTTTGGCCTCATTTTGAAAAACAAGATGGCCACCACGGGCGTTTCTTTTCAGTCATGAAAAGTGCTTATATCTCCTTTATTATTGGTCCCAGAGGTTTGCAATGTGAAACCAACGTATAGGAAATCATGGGCTGCGAATTTTGTGATGTGGTCAGATTTGGCCTTGGACCCCTGCTTCAAGGTCAAATGAGGGTAGCCAAACTTAAAAGTACTTACAGCTTACTTATTATTGAAAAATGCTGTTTATCCTCGAAACTATGTCAGTTGGCCTGAAACTATGTCAGTTGGAGTATACTGAAAATAACTAGAGAGATTTAACTGAAATTGTGTATGTATATGTAACTGGCCATAGGTAGGTGCCATACAATAAGGTGACCTTAAACTCCCAGTAATAACAGAATACTTTAAGTTTGGCAATTTTTAACAGTATTTCAAATACTGTGCAATTCTAGGCATATTTAACTTGTTGATGTAACAAACCTTGAACAGAACCTTCGTGAAAAGATAACCTTAAACCCCCTCACATTTGCACACTTACATTGAGTTTAAGGTTAGAAAAATATTTTTCATTGATCATGTACACATATCTAGATAAGTAAGGGTCTCCTTTGTAAGGTTATAGTAAATTGCTGATATTTTGTAAACTTATGAGTCTAAGGTTGTGTCAGTTTTGTGTCACTTAAGCAGCTATGATGGAGTACATACATGGTCAGTGTCATCGTTACACTTCGTTTCCAGACAGTATCTCAAAAATGGCATGATGGATTTTGCTTCAATTTGGCATGTAGATGTAACTGCCCCTCAAATGTATGCCTTATTTAAGGTGACCTTAAACTACCAGCAGTAACCTACTTATATTGAGAGTTTTAGGTTTTCCTTTCTTGACAGTATCTAAAAAATGCCTTGACAGATTCAATTTAAATTTGGCGTATGGTTGTAACTGGTTCTCAAATTTTAAGGTGACCTTTAACTCAAATGTATAAAAGTATGATATTGAGCTTAAGTTTTTTTTAAAATTTTATTCTCAGTGCCCCTACTCTGGCTTTGAAGTTCACATATACAATAACAGTAACCAATGGGATTATTATTTTTTATTCTATTTTTCTACTTCTTTTGTTACAATACTAAAAGCATCTTTAGTTACATGTATATATGTAGATAAGGTCACCTTAAAGTAAATATGACTTTAAGTATATATAATGCTACCTTAACTTTCTGTCGCATTAAGTTGTAGACATTTCAATTAAGGTTGATAAGAACACTTTAAGGTTATCTTAAAGTGAGATTTACTGACTTTAAGGTAGCCCTGTGAAACTATGTATATGAAGACATTAAAATGGTTTAAGATAGGTTGACCTTTATTGATTACCGTTATTATTACCAGTATTTTACCGACTAGATTGAGGTAGATGCAAACCTCGACCAAACCCCAGCTTAAAAGTATGATATTGAGCAAGTTTTTTTTTAAATTTTATTCTGTAGTGTACTGAAAATAACTTGAGAGATTTCATACAAATTTTCCATTTGTATGTACCTATGGATGTAACAAACCTTCAACACAACCTTCATGAAAAGATTACCTTAAACTTCCTCACAGCTGCAAACTAGCATTAAGTTTTAAGTTGGGACAATTTTTTGATGTATGGTAGATATTTGATGTAATGAAGATTTTTTCATTGATACTCAACACGTACACATATCTAGACAAAAAGAAAAAGGTCTCTTTTGTAAGGTTACAATAAATTGCTGATATTTTATAAACTTATGAGTTTAAGGTTGTGAAAGTTTTGTGTCACTAGCAGCTCTGATATGACCAGCATCATTGTCACACTTTCTTTCTGGAAAATATTTCAAAGATTACTTGTAGGATGAAATTCAATATATGTGCCCTAGTTTAAGATGACCTTAAACTCCCACTAAAAACACAATTATATTGAAGTTAACTTTTGTGATTTGTGGGCAAAATGGCTTCACAGATTTAAATCAAATTTGGTATATGGATGTAACTGGTCTTCAAGGTGTGGCCTATGTTAAGGTCACCTTAAATTCCTCCTGATACCATAGTTATGTTGAGTTTAATTTTTTTTAATTATTGGAGAGTATCTCAAAACTGCATGCCAGTTTCATTTAAATTTGGTGTGTTGATGAATCTAGTCCTGAAGGTGTGCCCTATTTTAATGTGTAAAAGAATTATACTGAGCTACAGTTTTTTTATGTTTCTGCATATTTGATCTATATTTTGCAGGTACACGTAACGACTACACTGAGGTGACCTTAAATCCCCAGTGATGTCAAAATTATAATTACTTTTCTTTTTTTCTGGATATTATTTTGGCCTCATCCTTCATTGCTGCTCATTTACAGGTACAGTTTTTTTACGTGTCTCAGCTGAATTTGGTGTGGAGGATTATTGGCATGATATCTTGTATGTGATTGCTTTCTTGGCAATATCTGGCAACAAGTGTTACCAACACTTTTCTGTTTCTTGCTCTTGTAATTAAGCGTCCCTGAAAGGGCGCTTATTTGTTTTCGCCTCAGTTTCCTCGCCGCCGCCGCCGCATTATGGTCTCCCTTGAATATCTCCCTTATTATTAGAAGGTTTCAAACCATATTTGGCAGTTATATACCCTAGGCGTGGGAAAATTTTTCTGCATGCTTAAATTTGACCTTTGACCTTTATGAAGGTCACATGATCAAAAACAATTTTTTTAAGTACACCCCCCCGTCATCGCAGTTCAGGAAAAACTACTTGCTACACAGCCTTATAATTTGACACACCTATTCATACTATCGAAAACACGAGCTGATTAGATTTTGGGAGCAATCCCTTGAAAAATGTCTCATTTATGGGCGATTTCCTCACACCTTCCAATCTGAGAGCCTTAAATTTAGGTCAACCCCCCATTATCTTCTTAAGTATTGCATTTAGAGCCATAAAATGTATTGGGAGGTAATAGGAAACCATATGTGGAGAGTCTAAATAGCTGGTCAGTTTTACCCCCCCCCCCCCGACCCCCCCCTTATGGGTCAAACTGGGGTGATAAAATAGCTGATTTTGAGTTTTTGCCTTATATCTCCTTTATTGTTGCTTTTATAGCTTCAGAATGTATTAAGAGGTATTGGGAAAGCATATGTGGAGAGTCTAAATAGCCGGTCAGTTTTACCCCCCGACCCCCCTTATGGGTCAAACTGGGGTCATAAAATAGCTGATTTTGAGTTTTTGCCTTATATCTTCTTTATTGTTGCTTTTATAGCTTCAGAATGTATTAAGAGGTATTGGGAAAGCATATGTGGAGAGTCTAAATAGCCGGTCAGTTTTACCCCCCGACCCCCCCTTATGGGTCAAACTGGGGTCATAAATAGCTGATTTTGAGTTTTTGCCTTATATCTTCTTTATTGTTGCTTTTATAGCTTCAGAATGTATTAAGAGGTATTGGGAAAGCATATGTGGAGAGTCTAAATAGCCGGTCAGTTTTACCCCCCGACCCCCCCCCCTTATGGGCCAAACTGGGGTCATAAATAGCTGCTTTGGAGTTTTTGTCTTATATCTCCTTTATCGTTGCTTTTATAGCTTCAGAATGTATTAAGAGGTATTGGGAAAGCATATGTGGAGAGTCTAAATAGCCGGTCAGTTTTACCCCCCGACCCCCCCCCCCCCCCCCTTATGGGCCAAACTGGGGTCATAAATAGCTGCTTTGGAGTTTTTGTCTTATATCTCCTTTATCGTTGCTTTTATAGCTTCAGAATGTATTAAGAGGTATTGGGAAAGCATATGTGGAGAATCTAAATAGCTGGTCACTTTTCTCCCCTGATCCCCCCCCCCCCCCCCCCCCCCCCCCCTGCATGGGTCAAACTGGGGTCATAAAATATCTGATTTTGAGTTTCTGTCTTATATCTCCTTTAATGTTGCTTTTATAGATTGAGACTGTATTAAGAAGTATTGGGAAAGCGCATGTGGAGAGTCTAAGTAGCGGGTCAGTTTACCACCCGACCCCCCCCCCCCTTATGGGTTAAACTGAGTTAAAAAATAGCTGTTTTGGAGTTTTTACCTGATATCTCCTTCATTGTTGCTATTATAGCTTTGGAATGTATTAAGAAGTATTGGGAAACCATATGTGGACAGTCGAAATAGCCAGTTAGTTTTACCTCCTGACCCCCTTGTATGGGTCAAACTGGGGTCATGAAATAGCTTTTGCCTTTATTGTTGCTTTTATGCTTTCACAATGCATTAAAACCTATTGCAAAACCCTGTGGACAATCTAAATAGCAATACATACTTGCACACATGATTATATATGAAGTTATCAATACTCGTTACTGAAATGCTTTGTAGCATTTACACAAAATTTACTAAAGTTACATCCAATGTTGTACATCCAATGTACAACACTTTCTCCAGCTTGTCTATGTCTACAACACTTGTTTATGTTAATTAAAGAAGACCTTTGTAGGATTTTCCCTGTCATGATATCACTAAGGGGGTTGGTTTATGTAAGAGTACGGTACAGCTTTGTGCATTCTTAGCTTTACAGCATGCTTATTAAAACCACAAGGCATTTTAAACTCTCAGGGACGTTTTGCTTTTGTTAGCAAAAGCATTCATCTAGTTTTCTTGGCATTTAACATTATTCCAGAGTTTCAGAATATGTTTATTACAAGAGAAACCTGTTGTGATTTGGTTTTAGGCAACTTTTGCCAACAGCTGTTGCCATGGCAACACATTTCCTACTGTTTTTCCCTTTTAATTTGGTAGGTTCTTTATAAACAAAAACCATTAAGAGATTTAACCAATATTTTCAGCATATATTTCTTTCAAAAGGAACTAGAACAGTAGTGATTACGCTTTTGGTAGCAGCTGTTGCTATGGCAACACTTTTTCTGTGTTGTCTTTGGACTTGCGATTTTGCGGGTACTTTATACTCAAAACATGTGCTCGGATATGAACAAAGTTGTCAGGATATGTGGCAACACTCCCTTATATTTCTTGGGGTTAAAAGTCTTTTTTGTGGGTTCTTTGCATTCCAATTAGATTGATAAATATGTTTATGGGTCCTTTGCATTCCAAACCCCTGCATTGATAGAAGCTGGCAACAAGTGTTGCCATGGCAACACTTTTTTCTGCTTCTAGGTTGTGGATGTAAAAAGTCCTGAAGTAGACCTGTAGGGTAAAATGACGTTACACTCCATAAGATTAGACAATGATGTTGCTCATTTGCTGTCTCACAAAATGGCAGACACATTTTGGTAATTCCTTCTTCAGGGTTCCCATATCCTTGAAAATCCTTGAAAAATATTACTTCTTTTTCAAGGCCTTTAATGTCCTTGAATTTGGCCAAAATTGAATAAAATCCTTGAAAAATCCTTGAATTTGTTATTGCCCAACTTCTGCATCTGCATCATCTAGTTTAACGGCTGTGGCAGACTGGACAAAGCAAGTATGATCTAGTCTGAACAAAGCCTATGTTAAAATATTATTATATGTGTTAACTAGCATTGTTGTAATGAGTTTATAAATTGTTAAAATCATGTGACAAAGAATTTTGTGGGATGAACAGATGGTTAGAAGGGGAGGTAAAGGAGGCCGTGCCTTACAATATATCCTTGAGAAATGTTGTTGTTGACCTTGAAAATCCTTGAAAAGACCTTGAATCCAGTTATCAAAAGTCTGTGGGAACCCTGTTGTTCCCCCCATGAAGAGAGGAGGCAGACAAGACAGGACCCATCTTGCACAATGCATTTACTTATACTTCTATATATGACTAGCAGTTTAACAGTTATCGAAATGATACTTCATTGAATTTCCTGCAGACTGCTGACATCCAGTGAAAACTTGGTAAGTGATAACTTTATGTGTTGGCCTCGCTGTCTGCTTGTACGCATCTGTCATAACCTGTACATTAGGTCTAGGTTATATTTTTCAACAAGGTGGGGCCTCGACATGGCTTACTAATCCTTATGAAAGATGGTCTGAATCTGCAAAAATTACTGCCAGTCAGCCAACTATTTATGTCTGTCCTGCATAATTTTTGTCCTTTCGAATTTCATCCGCCTCAGTCTTTAACCAAAGCTGTTGACATAGTACAGTTCTTCTGAATTCTTGATATTTTTATTTATTATTTTTTCTCCATTTTAATATCATGGATCTTCTTGACATTTTGGAATACCTACTTGATGCTGTTTGATTTATTCCTGTAGGTGGCTATTTTTGCCATTATGGAGGTGGATACAGTACTCACTATGGACATTGATCTTTCATATTTCTCAGTGATGCATTCAAATCTTAGCTATTCTGCAAACAGTCAAGTTTTGCAACACACATGGCATATTTTTTAGACACATGGAGCTATATAATAGTGCAGGAGACTATTTGTGTACTGAAGAGGGAGTTCTGGTGGACACTTTAGATGACCAAACAAATCTCTTTTTGCTGCAAAAAACAGTGGAACAGATGCAGAAAAAGCTTTCAATCAAGGTAACAGATAAACAACTTTCAAGAAAACTGAACATTCTATTAAATAAAAATCTGTAGCAATAATATAGATATACTTTTAAAACTCTGTTTGAGGCTGATAAAGACTCCACATTCATTGGGAGTTGTAGGTATACATTGTCATGGTGTGACCTTGATTTGACCTTTGTCTTTGCCACAGTGACCTCGACATAGAATCTTTGTGGGCTTTATCTCAGAAACCATAATAAGGTGTGGATTTTGATACTTAGTAGGCAATTTGATTGGGGTGTGTAAGTGTGTAACATCATGGTGTTACCTTGATTTAACCTTTGACCAGATGGCTTTCTTTTGCCATGTTGAAACATATTTCTCCTATCGCAAAGATATGTAGGTTGCTACAACTATCATTATAATTATGTACCTTCATCTAAATGTTCTATCTTCATTGACAGTTATACTTCAGTTGATAAATTTTCAGTGTATTTTCATATCAGTGGAGTGCCATATGTAAGTGGATGTGCAGTATTTTATTTTTACTATTTGGTTTGAGGTTTGGTAAATATGTGAAATGAAATTTTGATGTTTCACCTGTTTTAATTATATAATTTTAACTGTAGACTGAAATATACATTAAAAACTATTAGAACATACTAAGCATACTTCATTTTATAGTACATTGGATGCAACATATTTCGTTGATGGGAGATGCCCGTACCCCACAGCACAGCACAGGAAAATAATTTTCAAGATATAGAAGTTATAAAGTACAAAGATCAGGAGACTTTCAGAGCAAACAGTGTGACATGGTGTTACACACCTACACCCCATAACCAATGTACCTACTAAGTGTCAACTTCCTGCACCTTACGCTTTCCAAAATATAGTCAGGACAGGATTTTAAATGTCAAGGTCATATGACAAGGTCAAATCAAGATCACACCATAATGTTGCACACTTACAGCCCCCAGCCACCATTCCCACCAAGTATCAACATCTTACACCTCATGGTTTCTGAGATACAGCCCAGAAAGCCAGTTTTCCTGCTGACTGCCTGCCCACCCATCCAGACACCATGGATAAAAACAATACCTGCACAGCCCTTAAAGTTGGTGCTTTACGTCCCGTTCAGCAGCCAGGATCATATTGGACCAGGCCATCAGCATTGTCACCTGTGGGAGTTGAACTCACAACTCAGGTGCCCTGTGAGTGGCAATGGGTAATAATTAGATACTTTACAACCTGCATCGCAGTTGTCAGCATGTATAATTGTTGGAGAAATTAAAATATGAGAAACAAATCTTAAATCTGAAGAAATTATAAACTAAACTTTTATCTTATATTATTATTAGATAGGCATGCAATACTAGCAAATTAACAATACCTTGTCAAAACATTGTGCCAGTGATATATAAAATATGTAAAATAAATATATATGTTAAATCATTTTAAAAATATTTACGAAAAATTTATGACCCTTAATAACTATGTCATTCAAATGTCATGATGACATTTGCATCAAACAAGTGTAATATGTGATGTCACAATATTATACCTTTTGCTTCGGATGGCTTCTTTATAAAATGATAATTCAGTACAAAGGAATGGTTTCTTGTTGAAAGGTTAACAAACTGTTAACAATTTAATTAAGCAAGGGACGCTTGTTTGTGTATGGGAGACCTTCAGGCTCCGGCGGCTCCGGCGGCTCCGAATTTTGTTTTCCTTATAACTCTGTAACCGTTAGGCGGATTCTTTTCAAATTTGGCAGGTTTAGGCAGTAGCCTTGGGGAATTTTTTTGAATATGCTGCAGTGACATGTCAACCAATCAGAGAGGTCACATGACCAAAAATGTCTTTTTTCGATGGGGAAGCTTGTCTGGATGATAACTTGAAAGGAATTTTATCAATTCACCTGAAACTTGGCAAATACATTCATTCTATTAAAATCTGGAAATCATTAGATTTTGGCATCGATTGGTTAAGAAATGGCCGAGTAATTAATGATTAATTAATCATTATGAATTTTCCAAATAAGGAAAACACAAAAATGCTTATATCTCGAAAACCATACTAGATAGAGCGATTTCGACGAAATTTTTGACCCACAGGGTATCTCTGTCAGGGTAGCCATACCTATTTTCAAAAAAATTTTGTCTCGCCAAAAATGGCGGCCATTTTGAATTTTCGAATTTTTCGCAAAAATTGCAAAACATAAAAATGCTTATATCTCGAAAACCGTGCTAGATAGAGCGATTTGGACGAAATTTTTGACCCACAAGTTATCTCTGCAGAGTAGCCATGCCAATTTTCAAAAAAAATTTTATCTTGCCAAAAATGGCGGCCTTTTTGAATTTTCGAATTTTTGCGCAAAAATTGCAAAACACAAAAATGCTAATATCTCGAAAACTGTGCTACATAGAACGATTTCGACAAAATTTTTGATCTTCAGGGTATCTCTGCAGAGCAGCTATCCCAAAGAGCTTTCACTCGGTGAAGTTTCAGACCCGTAGCTAATTATTCACCTACTCAAAATGAGTAAATGCAAATTATCTCTAAAACTATTGCGGATACCCAATTTTTATCAAATAACTCATTCATCTACTTTTGGGAGAGCTTTCACATGCTGAAGTTTCAGACCTGTAGATAATTACTCACCTACTCAAAATGTGTAAATGCGAAGTATCTCTTAAAAGTATTGCAGATAGCCAATTTTTCTCAAATAACTCATTCATCTACTTTTGGAAGAGCTTTCACATGGTGAAGTTTCAGACCCATAGCTAATTACTCACCTACTCAAAATGAGTAAATGCGAATTACCTCTAAAAGTATTGCAGATAGCCAATTTTCCTCAAATAACTCATTCACCTACTTTTGGGAGAGCTTTCACTGTGTAAAGTTTCAGACCCATAGCTAACTAGACCTAGCGCATTGGAGAACCGATGCAAATTGTATCCACCGTAAAGACAATGCACCAAAACCTCTAGGACCAATAATAAGTGAGTTATAAGCACTTTTAAGTTTGGCTGTCCTCATTTGACCTTCAAGGAGGGGCCCAAGGTCAAATCCGACCACACCAGAAGATTCCCAGAACATGATTTCCTATATGTTGGTTTACTATCCCAAACATCTAGGACCAATAATAAGCAAGTTATAAGCACTTTTTAGTTTGGCTGTCCTCACACTTGACCTTGAAGGAGGGGCCAAGGTCAAATCCGACCTCACCAGAAGATTCCCCGCCCATGATTTCCTGTATGTTGGTTTACCATCCCAAACCACTAGGATCAATAATAAGTGAGTTATAAGCACTTTTAAGTTTGGCTGTCCTCATTTGACCTTGAAGGAGGGGCCCAAGGTCAAATCCGACCACACCAGAAGATTCCCAGCCCATGATTTTCTATATGCTGGTTTACCATCCCAAACCTCTAGGACCAATAATAAGCGAGTTATAAGCACTTTTAAGTTTGGCTATCCTCGTTTGACCTTGAAGAAGGGGCCCAAGATCAAATCCGACCATGACAGAACATTCCCCGCCCATGATTTCCTATATGTTGGTTTACCATCCCAAACCTCTAGGACCAATAATAAGCGAGTTATAAGCACTTTTAAGTTTGGTTGTCCTTGTTGGACCTCGAATGAGGGGCCCAAGGTCAAATCCGACCACACCAGAAGAATCCCAGCCCATGATTTCCTATAGGTTGGTTTACCATCCCAAACCTCTAGGACCAATAATAAGCGAGTTATAGGCACTTTTACCTTTGGCTATCCTCATTTGACCTTGAAGGAGGGGCCCAAGGTCAAATCCGACCACGCCAGAAGATTCCCAGCCCATGATTTCCTATAGGTTGGTTTACCATCCCAAACATCTAGGACCAATAATAAGCGAGTTATAAGCACTTTTAGGTTTGGCTGTAATCATTTGACCTTGAAGGAGGGGCCCAAGGTCAAATCTGACCACACCAGAAGATTCCCAGCCCATGATTTCCTATAGGTTGGTTTACCATCCCAAACCTCTAGGACCAATAATAAGCCAGTTATAGGCACTTTAACCTTTGGCTATCCTCGTTTGACCTTGAAGGAGGGTCCCAAGGTCAAATCCAACCACACCAGAAGATTCCCAGTGCATGATTTCCTATATGTTGGTTTACCATCCCAAACATCTAGGACCAATAATAAGTGAGTTATAAGCACTTTTAAGTTTGGCTGTCCTCATTTGACCTTGAAGGAGGGGGCCAAGGTCAAATCCAACCACACCAGAAGATTCCCAGCCCATGGTTTCCTATACATTGGTTTACCATCCCAAACCTCTAGGACCAATAATAAGCGAGTTATAAGCACTTTTAAGTTTGGTTGTCCTCATTTGACCTTGAAGGAGGATCCCAAGGTCAAATCCGACCACACCAGAAGATTCCCAGCCCATGATTTCCTATATGTTGGTTTACCATCCCAAACCTCTAGGACCAATAATAAGCGAGTTATAAGCACTTTTATGTTTGGCTATCCTCGTTTGACCTTGAAGGAGGGGCCCAAGGTCAAATCCGACCACACCAGAACATTCCCAGTGCATGATTTCCTATATGTTGGTTTACCATCCCAAACCTCTAGGACCAATAATAAGCGAGTTATAAGCACTTTTAAGTTTGGCTGTCCTCATTTGACCTTGAAGGAGGGGCCCAAGTTCAAATCCGACCACGCCAGAAGATTCCCAGCCCATGATTTCCTATAGGTTGGTTTACCATCCCAAACCTCTAGGACCAATAATAAGCGAGTTATAGGCACTTTTACCTTTGGCTATCCTCGTTTGACCTTGAAGGAGGGGCCCAAGGTCAAATCCGACCACACCAGAAGATTCCCAGTGCATGATTTCCTATATGTTGGTTTACCATCCCAAACATCTAGGACCAATAATAAACGAGTTATAAGCACTTTTAAGTTTGGCTGTCCTCATTTGACCTTGAAGGAGGGGGCCAAGGTCAAATCCAACCACACCAGAAGATTCCCAGCCCATGGTTTCCTATACATTGGTTTACCATCCCAAACCTCTAGGACCAATAATAAGCGAGTTATAAGCACTTTTAAGTTTGGCTGTCCTCATTTGACCTTGAAGGAGGATCCCAAGGTCATATCCGACCACACCAGAAGATTCCCAGCCCATGATTTCCTATATGTTGGTTTACCATCCCAAACCTCTAGGACCAATAATAAGCGAGTTATAAGCACTTTTATCTTTGGCTATCCTCGTTTGACCTTGAAGGAGGGGCCCAAGGTCAAATCCGACCACACCAGAAGATTCCCAGTGCATGATTTCCTATAGGTTGGTTTACCATCCCAAACCTCTAGGACCAATAATAAGCGAGTTATAAGCACTTTTAAGTTTGGCTGTCCTCATTTGACCTTGAAGGAGGGGCCCAAGGTCAAATCCGACCACGCCAGAAGATTCCCAGCCCATGATTTCCTATAGGTTGGTTTACCATCCCAAACCTCTAGGACCAATAATAAGCGAGTTATGGGCACTTTTACCTTTGACTATCCTCGTTTGACCTCGAAGGATGGGCCCAAGGTCCAATCCGACCACACCAGAAGATTTCCAGCCCATGATTTCCTATATGCTGGTTTACCATCCAAAACCTCTAGGACCAATAATAAGCGAGTTATAAGCACTTTTAAGTTTGGCTGTCCTCATTTGACCTTGAAGGAGGGGCCCAAGGTCAAATCCGATCACGCCAGAAGATTCCCAGCCCATGATTTCCTATAGGTTGGTTTACCATCCCAAACCTCTAGGACCAATAACAAGCGAGTTATAGGCACTTTTACCTTTGGCTATCCTCGTTTGACCTTGAAGGAGGGGCCCAAGGTCAAATCCGACCACACCACAAGATTCCCAGCCAATGATTTCCTATACATTGGTTTACCATCCCAAACCTCTAGGACCAACAATAAGCGAGTTATAAGCACTTTTAAGTTTGGCTGTCCTCGTTTGACCTTGAAGGAGGGGCCCAATGTCAAATCTGACCACGCCAGAAGATTCCCAGCCCATGATTTCCTATATATTGGTTTACCATCACAAACCTCTAGGATCGATAATAAGCGAGTTATAAGCACCTTTAAGTTTTGCTATCCTCGTTTGACCTTGAAGGAGGGGTCCAAGGTCAAATCTGACCACATCAGAAGACTTGCAGCACATGATTTCCTATAGGTTGGCTTCACATTGCAAACCTCTAGGACCAATAATAAGGGAGATATAGGCACTTTTAAAGTCTGCTATGTGGGTTACTTCAGCACTCCGTGGATGACCTTGAATTAGGAGCTTCAAGGTCAAATGTGTGCAAGGTTGTACAGGACATGTATATGTGTCATACATATCACCTATGAAGAGATTCAACCTTCTACCTATGAGGAACAGCCAGTAGAAAAATGTAGATTATTTTCAAAGAAATGCCCATGGTGGCCATCTTGTTTTTCAGAATGAGGCTATTTTCCTTCCCAGAGAAGCTTACCCCCCAATAAAGATATCCTGCAAATTTGGTGAACCTAGCTGCTGTTGTTTTCCTCTTTAGCGGACGCTAAACCAAAGTATCCACCGGATGCTTCCGGTGGATACAATTACTCGCCTACTCAAAATGAGTAAATGCTAATTATCTCAAAAACTATTGCGGATACCCAATTTTTATCAAATAACTCATTCATGTACTTTTGGGAGAGCTTTCACATGGTGAAGTTTCAGACCCGTAGATAATTACTCACCTACTCAAAATGAGTAAATGCGAATTATCTCTTAAAAGTATTGCAGATAGCCAATTTTTCTCAAATAAGTCATTCACCTACTTTTGGAAGAGCTTTCACATGGTGAAGTTTCAGACCCATAGCTAATTACTCACCTACTCAAAATGAGTAAATGCGAATTATCTCTAAAAGTATTTCAGATAGCCAATTTTTCTCAAATAACTCATTCACCTACTTTTGGGAGAGCTTTCACTGTGTAAAGTTTCAGACCCATAGCTAATTATTCACCTACTCAAAATGAGTAAATGCTAATTATCTGTAAAAGTATTGCAGATACCCAATTTATATCAAATAACTCATTCATCTACTTGTGGGAGAGCTTTCACATGGTGAAGTTTCAGACCCATAGCTAATTACTCACCTACTCAAAATGAGTAAATGCGAATTATCTCTAAAAGCATTGCAGATAGCCAGTTTTTCTCAAATAACTCATTCACCTACTTTTGGGAGAGCTTTCACTTGGTGAAGTTTCAGACCCATAGCTAATTACTCACCTACTCAAAATGAGTAAATGCGAATTATCTCAAAGTATTCCAGATAGCCAATTTTATTGCGTTAATACATCCTATCCAATGGACAATTGCTTATCCGGTCGGCGCAGTACTGTGTAGTAGTAGTACTGTGTAGTAGTACTGTGCACTCCCCAGATGGCGCCTCGTACTTCCTTCCTGTCTAGACAACCTGACGTCAGCATCTTTTTCGTTTGGCGCGTGTACTGTGCGAACGTGTTTTCAACAATCTCCAGATATTTTAAGGAAAAGTGTGCATTATGATGGATTTTATACCTTATTTGCAAATAATTTATTGTTAAAGTGTTACCTACATATCAAGCACGGATATACATCGAGAAATCTGCTGGAAACGCTCCCTAGTTGACTCAATTTAGTGTTGATGATAGGGCAGTAATCTACGAGAAATATGAAGGCAGCCATTTTTTAGTTTCCTCCCATTCAACAATTGTGTTGTTAGGGGCAGATCGACAATATTTAGAAATATAATGGATATACTACTTACAAGGTATTTTTATCCGTGTTATTTGTTGTATGTACCTGCTGTAACCTTCCAGCTACAATCACCATAGAAACGTCTTTTCTAGTACTACAAATAGAAATCACGGCAAACTTCAGTCTACGTAGTTTTGAACACTGTAAAGAAGGAATTCCCCAAGCAAGATGCATTCTTCATCTTCAGAGCGCACTGGTACTGACTTCTCTGCTGTAAAGCATCAGTCACACCAGCCTAGCTCGAGTAATTAGTGTTTTTTCATCAGAAGCAATAGATGAATTCTTCAGAGCACACTGGTCCAGACATCTTTGCTTTAAAGCATTAGTCAACCGGTAAGCTTATATATATGTACATCAGCAGCAAGAGATGAATTCTTCAGATTTCTTCAGAGCGCACTGGTCCAGACATCTTTGCTGTAAAGCATTAGTTGACCGGCAAGCTCATGTTCAGCCGACCTCACCTAGTATTTACATAGAAGGAACTTCATCTTTAATCACTCTCAGTCCCTCCCTTGTGGACCCGGCACTTGTGTCGGTAGTAAGGGAGGTGGATGGCCAGGAAACTGGTTTGAGTGTACAGCCGGCTGAGAAGAAGAATCGACTTCAGACCGGCCAGGACTTCATCTACAGAGCGCACTGGCCCAGGCTTCTCTGCTTTTAAAGCATCAACCGACCGGCCAGCTCAAAAGAACGCGACCTCTGAAGTCATATCCAGTCAGCCAATCACGTGTCCTTCCGACCAATCACGAAGCAGGTCACGTGTTTTCACCGACCAGGAAGGTCGGAAGTGCGTTCTTCAGAACTCACGTCTACTGTGACTACAGTCCCTGCTTTGCAGACCCAGCCTGGTTGTCAGTAGTGGGGTTTTGTGGACTGTAAAGTTGCCGGTAAAGCATCACACAAAGAACGCGAATACTGACGTCATCTCAAGTCAGCCAATCACGTGTCCTTCCGAACAATCATGAAGCAGGTCACGTGTTTTTTACCGACCAGGAGGTTCGGAAGTGCGTTCTTCAGAACTCACATCTTCTGTGATTCCAGTCCCTGCCTTGCAGACCCGGCTTCGTTGTCGGTAGTGGGGTTTGTGGATGAGCAGAATACTGCGCATTTGCATGTTTAAGTATCACAAAAGAACGCCACATCTGGCGAGCTCCAATCAGCCAATCGCGTGTCTTCCGACCAGCAAGCTGGTCACGTGACACACCGAACACCAAGTGTTTCTAAAAATAGTTCACAAGGGCTTTCCCAGTAACTGTCAAATCTACAAATAATACGTACGTTTAAGAAATACTTTAATTAATGGAGGAAACCTACAGCAAGATGAATTCAACACACAAGATAGTTGTAACAATGCTTCAACAACTGGTTACAGAGTGTACCGGCTGGTACTGGCTACACAGCCTTGTACATTTGCTTCAACAACTGGTTACAGAGTGTACCGGCTGGTACTGGCTACACAGCCTTGTACACTTGCTTCAACAACTGGTTACAGAGTGTAACGACTGGTACTGGCTACACAGCCTTGTACACTTGCTAAATGTAGCCCAGTAGCCGTCTAAATTTATTGGTGACCCCAGCCTGCCAGTTTTTTGTACCGGTTACAGAGATTTACTGTTTACAGCGAGTTACCGGTTATGGAGTCTTGGTACCGGACAGAGTTGCCTAATGTAATTTGGTTACAGAGAATTCTTAGACCGGTCAGTGGTCTTGGTGATATGACAGGGATATGACAGTGTCCCAAGCTACTGCCAGGCAACCTTCCCTTATCACACCTCTCAACAACCTGTCATCGGTGCTGGACTTGACTGGAGAGATAATAAATTTTGTCATCATGTCCGGCCAGGGGTCAGACGTCTCACAAATGACAATTGCTCTGTAAATGCTACACCTTGCAGGCTGCTGGCCCGGGGCGACAAGTCTATTAAGGTGAAAAGTTGTGTCAGCCCCACCGGACCGCAATAAGAGCAGGGAGACTGTTAACCTGGATCATTACCACCAGACCGGACCAGTGTCCGGAGGGACAGAAAATGGATCCAGACTAAGCCCTTTCTGGCAACGTAGGAAGCCTTGGGGGCTGGACCCTAGGTAGTACAACTGTTGAAGGAGGGATACCTATGTCCATATACCTATACAAGAACAATCCAGGAAATACCTGAGATTTCACATCCAAGGTCGGCCATACCAGTTCAAGGCCCTACCATTCGGTTTGTCCACAGCACCTTTGGAGTTCACCGTGATACCAAGCAGGTGAAATTGATGGTCATACACAAAACTACTATCCCTACCGGCTTGCCCGGTCCGGGAATTCATGTCCTTGATAGGTTACTAACATCTACAGAAAAGCATGTTAATCTAGGCAGACTTCATATGAGACCCATACAGTGGCATCTCAAAAACAACTGGAGGGTACCAGAATCACTGGAATAGGTGATCCAAGTCCTCAGGTCCCTGCACCCCCATTTACAATGGTGGCTGAAGGAAGACAATCCACTTACAGGCCAACCATAACACCCAATAAAACATGCTCTGCAAATATTTACAGACGCATCAATAGAAGGGTGGGGCGCTCACTTAGATGAGCACTTTGCAAGAGCAACCTGTTCCCCTCCGGGAAGCAAGTTATATATAAACTATCTAGAACTCTAAGCAGTTTTTCTGACTTTAGGAGTTCTAAGACCTTTGCTCAAACAAGATAGTACTTGTAGCAACTGACAACACCACAGTAGTGTCATACATAAAGGAAGGAGGAATGAGGTTGGGCCCACTTTGTGCCCTACTATGGAGAATAAAAAAACTGATATATTGGACACCAATCTGATTGGTCCAAGGTGTCCCTGTATCCATCACCCAGCTTTCTATCCTAGAATCAGCTGGCCATAGAGTGTCCAGTGTGGTCCCTGGGGTTATAACAGCCCTGGCCACGACTCTGGATAGATCCCTCAAGTCTGACAGGTCCCTCTGTCCGTTCAAAGCATTGTGCTACTATTTGGACAGGACCTCAGATATAAGGCAGAATAAGGAGGTGGTTTTTGTCTCCTTTAAGAAAGGTTTCAACAAAGACGTCTCACCTGCCACTATCTCCTCTTGGATCAAGCAGACTGTGATCCTATGTTATGAGCTCTCTGACCAGGAGTCCCACTTTTAACATCAATTTAAAGCCCATGATGTCAGGGCCTTGGCTGCTTCTAAGGTCTTCCAGTCGGGAGTCTCCTTAGATCCAATCTTGTCAGCCCGCCACTGAAGTCACAATACCTTCACACAGTTCTATATGAAGGTCGGGGCTTGGGCTGATTCGGAGCTTTACCAATTGGGCTCGGTAGTGGCTGCTCAGCAGATCCACAAGTGGCCCTTAGATTGAGGAGATTTGTATATGTGCATAACAGTTCTTCATGTACATAAGAATTAAGTGTGGCGTGCTTCCTTCGGGAGGTTTATTTGCATTCTGGGACTGAACTCATCCCTCTCTTCCCCTACCTCAGAGCAGGTCTGCAAAAAGGGGGGGGGGGTGACGGCGGTATAGCCCCGGGTAACCGGCTGCTGGCAACCGACCATGGCCTTGCAGGGTTTCCTGACCTTAAAGTCAACCCAGGCCTGGACCTATAGTTTTTCTGACGAAGTCAGCCTAGACCGTAGGTTTAAAATTTGCTATTACTTGTGAGTTCACATAAGTCCCTAGTAACTTACCCGCCGACCAAGCGGTAGTTATTCAGCAATTGTCCATTGGATAGGATGTATTAACGCAATAAAATTGCAAATTTAATAAGTAAATTAAATTTTTATAAGTTAATACCCTATCCAATGGACACACAAGACCCTCCCACCGACCCCGCTATCAGCTTACTAGGGGTCTAATAGGTTTAGACAACGAAAAAGATGCTATGACGTCAGGTTGTCTAGACAGGAAGGAAGTACGAGGCGCCATCTGGGGAGTGCACAGTACTACAGACCGGCCAGCTAGTGGCAACACAGGACGTCTTTTTCTGGCGTTTGGCGGGCCGGTCTGCGCCAACCGGATAAGCAATTGTCCATTGGATAGGGTATTAACTTATAAAAATTTAATTTACTTATTAAATTTGCAATTTTCTCAAATAACTCATTCACCTACTTTTGAGAGAGCTTTCACTCTGTGAAGTTTCAGACCCATAGCTAATTATTCACCTACTCAAAATGAGTAAATGCTAATTATCTGTAAAAGTATTGCGGATATCCAATTTTTATAAAATACTCATTCATCTACTTGTGGGAGAGCTTTCACATGGTGAAGTTTCAGACCCATAGCTAATAACTCACCTACTCAAAATGAGTAAATGCGAATTATCTGTAAAAGTATTGCAGATAGCCAATTTTTCTCAAATAACTCATTCACCTACTTTTGGGAGAGCTTTCACTCCGTGAAGTTTCAGACCCGTAGCTAATTATTCACCTACTCAAAATGAGTAAATGCGAATTATCTCTAAAAGTATTGCGGATACCCAATTTTTATCAAATAACTCATTCATCTATTTTTTGGGAGAACTTTCACTTGGTGAAGTTCCAGACCCGTAGGTAATTACTCACCTACTCAAAAGGAGTAAATGTGAATTATCTCTTAATAGTATTGCAGATAGCCAATTTTTCTCAAATAACTCATTCATCTACTTTTGGAAGAGCTTTCACACACGAAAATGAAAAATTGTGAATATCTCGGAAAAGCTATTTCTTCTCCTTTAATGCTCAGCGGGAGATACACACCGCGGCAGTGGTCTTGTCAAAAATTTTTGTCTCCCCAAAAATGGTGGCCATTTTGAATTTTCAAAGTTTTTGCAAAACACAAAAATGGTTATATCTTGAAAACCATGCTAGATAGAGCAGACTGCGCTGACTTTGGTTGCCACAACAGTATAAGGCTAGAAATGAAGCATTTTCTTAATACTTTAGCACTCACCTTTATATCCTTTTCGGGACGCTTTGTTTTTGCTGTGCAAAAACATTATATTTTTTTTGCGAGCGATCCTGTAGTTTTAAATGCATTGTTTGGAGAATCTTCTAAATTTGAGCATTTTGTTTATGGTCATTTTGTTAAAATATGATGACCATCATCTAATAATAATTGTAATAGCATGATTTTGTAATGGGTATATTAGGTTTTTAGCAGCACTTCATTAATCATTAATAGCCCTTGGGCCTAACGTAGTGCTAAAAACCTATAATGTCCTACAAAATTATGTTATTGTAATATTATTTTAGATTTTAAGGCATTCTAGATCAAAACTGCCATTTCTTTTGATGAACTAAATTTCCTGTTCGCAGTAATAGAATGGGGACGTACTAAAAATGCATCTTTTTTTGGAATCGCAGAATTGCAAAGTGGAAGGGAGGTGAGAGGATTGGGTTTAATTGGGAGGGGCATTTATATGGTGAAATAACATACATGACTCAGTATAGATACTAGCTACTTGATCAAAGAATTATATCAAGGAACATTGAAAAGGCCAGTTGACTCTTGATTGGATTTCATCATTGTCTTTCACAGGGATTTAATCCCTTACAAGGCATCTATGGTTGTGGGTTTCCTCCATCATAGAGACATCATTAATATTAGATTTCATTCAAGCCTAATCATGCGTCTAAATTTTATTCTACAGCAAGACTGTCATAATATTGGACAAGAATTACATTGTTAAACTGCAGTGAAATTCAGTTCTTGAACAAGAAGCATATCTTTATCTTATTACCTTGTTTGTTTTCCCCTATATATGCAGTATCACAATTTGACAAACATTTGGTCTTAATCATAATACTTAAATTATAAACTTGTCCATTTGCATAAAATTTATTGAAAATTGAAGAAAATATTAAAAGTTTATATCACATATCACATGTACTGCTTTTGAAATTATAAAGTGATGTAAAATAGTTATCAGTTACCCAGTGTGTCATAAACAAGTGTCCTACTCTGGAAAAAATGCCTGCTAGAAAGAATGCCTCCTGAATATTTTGTGACTAGGAAAAAATGCCTCCTAAGAAAAAAAATTATTTTAACTTGTAAACATGTTATATATGAAAACTATAACATATAATATCAAAAACATGTTATATTCAAATATATACAGTCAAAACCAGAACCTACAATATTACAAAGTACAAATTTACAAATTTCTTCTTGAAAGGGTATTCCTTCAACTATACTCGGGACCAATTTCAAAGCAAGATTTATGGCTGTGATGTTTGTTGATGAAATAGTTGTGGCCCTTGTGGCTTAAAATATGCATTCTCATAAAATTACAATATAGGTTATCCCCTCTGTATGGAGTTGATTGCAGTTTGATACACTAAGAGGGGCAGAAATATAATTACAAGAGAAATAAGACAACTATAATGATGGAAGCCAGGGTGAGCAGCCAGCCAAAAGAGTGAGAAGAACCAGCAAAACCTTGCAAGAGAAACTTAAGTTCCTTTGTACAGCTAGGCAAAATGGGAAAAAGACTGTAAATTTTGACAGGCATTGGCCACTACAAGACTCAAAGTAAAAAAATAAAAATGGATAAGGATATGCGACATTTTTTCCTTGAATTGTGCCCTTCCGGATAAAAGCACGAAACTTTGCCTATGGGGGTTTTTGAGTACGCTGATTTCAAAAAGTGCGGGAACCACACTGTCATTTCAATGGTTCTCACTGAAAAATGCAAAATTCAAAATGGCCGCCAAAAGCCCATCGCGAAATAGTTTTTCGCTTATAACTCAGCTCCTTGTAGTCTGATTACCATGATTTTGGTGTCTTTTCATATGTTTTTGAGGTCAAGGAATCCAATGGGATACATAAAAAATAGATCAGCAGCCAGCTTATGGGGGAAATCCAAAACAAACATTTAAAGACATAAATTTCAGCAGAAAATGATTATATGTGCTTACAACAGCAGCCAGGGAATCATTATAAGTAGTATGATTGATATGAATTGAAATTTGTTTTTGTATTGGCATCAATGTTGAATACTTTCTAAATATACAAGCATGAAAATGCAAAGTTCCATTCAACATCATAGAAATAAGTTTACTATTTGAAAACCGGACAAGTGGAGAACACTGGAGATATTAATTGACACAAATAATATTGACAGTTTTAATGCTGAACAAATCTGAAATTGTAACACTATGCTTACATGTCTGTTTCATATGTAACTCAAACATTTCTGCATAAAAAACAATCGACATCCTTCCCAATGCAATACTATGGTATTGTAAAGTACGATACTCTCTGCAAAAGCACATATTTTCTGATGTTTAGTATCATTCTCTATTACACTGGCCAGAGCAGAAGCACAACTGTGTGTATTTAAGACCAGAGTTGAAACATTTGCATCTGGCAGCACAGGACTTCTTAGCAGCTGCACTTTAACAGTTCATGACACCCTGTGGCAACTTCAGACAGTGTGGTCCAATGTGAAGTCCATGGACTGTCGCCCATTTCTTGCCAGTCTCACAGATCAGGTGATGGGACCTCTGGTTTTCCTATGAGGCATTGTCCCCAGATTTACCCTGCTTGATAAACAACACTTTTCACATGCTATTCCAGTCCATGTAATGGTGGAGGTACATTCTCTATTTTTTCGGTTCCCAAAGGTAAACAGCTGTTTTCTGGCATCATTTACATGGCTCAGCGTTGACGTTCACTGATGCAGGAGGACAGTGTTGCCTGATTGCTGCCATTTTGCCGCTGGATACTTAGCTTGGAGCATGAGGTAGACAAGCAAAAATCTCTGCAAGGTTGGGCATACTATGCCATGATGCGTTGCTTCTTATTTCAGCAGCAATGAGATGACGGATGTATTGTAGTTTAGAACCATCCACGTTTCACCGTTTGCCAGCTTTCCTGAGACAGCAATCTCAAGAACTACCACATCAGTGTCAGTTGTATGTATCATCTAATCTAATCTAAACTACCGCTTTGCAGGCGCAATATCTTCCCCACATAGGGGAACTCAGTGCGCTAACTTAACAAAAACCATTATCATATGGAGAGTCGAGGGGTGTTCAAGGTCAGTAATCCGGAGTTGTGGGTGTGACCAAGAGGGAAGGAAACTAAGTTGGGAAACTAGAATTAAAGAGGTGGGTTTTGAGGTCTTTCCTGAAAGATGTGACAGAGGGGCTATTTCTTATTTGGAAGGGAAAAGAGTTCCAAAGAACTGGGGCATAGTGACTGAAAGAATTGGAAAGTGTTTGATTGATTTATGAACCTTACGGTCGAAAGTGGGGGTGTGAAGAAACTTGAGTTTGGGGGTGCTTCGCCTTGTATTCCCGGAAGAGGTGTAGGGATGAATTAATTCTCTTAGGTAAACTGGACCCTGGTTGAGAATTTTGTATGTAATGAGGCCTATTTTAAATTATATTCTATATTTGACAGGGAGCCAGTGGAGTTTTTTCAGTGGAGGGGTAATGTGAGAGTATTTGGAGGAACGGATGACAACCCTGCAGAGTGAGTTTTGGACTAACTGCAATCTTTGTAAATCAAAATCAGTGATAAGAATAAGATCATCACGCTATCCGCTATCTCCCTTAAGCATGGTGTTGAGTTATTCACATACTTGATCATGGGCAAGTGAATTTATTCCTGGACTTCTGGGTGACAAAGTTGCCACTGACAAAATCAGAATATGTCGTAGGGCTGGTATTATCTAGTAGTAAGTCTTTGACATGAGCAGTAATCCAACGAGAATAGTGGTAGTGGTCGAGTTCAAACATCTATGGAACTAATTTTCCAAGCACCTCTACATAACTCCATAAACTTCTGCCCAATGGTGTGATCAAAAGAACTGCATGAATAGAAGTTCCAATTGTAACATGGTGTTTTGATGCCATATGTTTGCACCACTCCTTGAAGTCGAGTTTCTCATTGTTTTGTGTGATGGTACAATATTTCACATATGACCAGTTAAGAAACCTATACGGAGAGCAGCTGCTGTAACTTGATGAGCCCACTGAGACCTTGATGTATGTGAGCCTTTCTGCAAACCAAGAGCCTGTCCATCTGTGGTGACATTGGCAGAAGCCATTACATAGATCCATCCACTTCCATCAAGCTGATCTCCAATCACTGATAACATGGCCATTTTAATATGGAGGCCACACATCATAACAACATACTGTCCATCCATATGTCCACTGTATATTTTAGCAATAACATACAGAAGCTGATCTACAGTGAATACTGGTATCTGCCCAGGATTTATATGAGCAGTGATCCGGGCAATGATGTCCATTCCATGTTTCACCATGGCAGGAGAATGGGGAGTAGTTTAACAATTCCAAGAGGCTTGGGTGCAGACACTTGTAAGCTAGCAATACAAACAGACCAGGATATGTTTATGCTTGTCTGATCATCCTGGGTTTCTCTGCGACATGCTGCAACCACATGTTGAAGCCAGAGCTTTTCCATTTCATCTACATCTAAATATGTTGATTGAATTATGCCCCTATTCCACCAAAAGATTAAGCCCCGATCCTGTCGGCGACCCTTAATCGTGCACAGTCGGTTGAAAAAAGACAAAAATGGGCGGGAATACTGGGTCGGTACTGAAGTCTGGGATTAAGAACAGATCGTCCCCAGGACGCCTCAGGACACCTCAGGATGCCTCAGGCGGCCGCAGACAGTCCCCGACTGGTCTGGGACTAAGAACCGACTAAGCCAGTTTTCGGGTCGGTTTCAACCACGATCCTGTCGGACACAAACCGACTGGGTCCCAGGACGCCTCAGGCCTCCTGGGACTAAGAGCCGACTAACACACGATTAACTACCGGCGTCCTCAGGCCTCCTCAGGCCTCCCCAGACCAGGATCCCCGATTATTGTTTTGCAAAGTTGCTGGATTTTCTGGGTATATATATATAAAATTTGCGATCTAATCATCATTGCTTTTCTAGGAACACACCAGGATGCCACCTTTTAATGGAAGACAGATTCAACAACAACTTAGGGCTTTTTTGGTTTTTATTCAGTTACAAATAATCATGTATTTCCATTTTTTACGTCAAGCACAGCAACCACCACCACCAGCACCACCAGCACCCATACAGAGACCTAGAAGAAGGCACAACATGTGGGTCAGGCCATGGCTACTGCAGAGAGAGGAGAGGGGGGCCTACCACAACATTATGGCTGATCTGTATGCCACAGACATTCCAGGATTCACCAACTACATGAGGATGACCCCAGAATTCTTTGAAATGATGAAGACCAGACTGGAACCACGTCTAGCCAGGCAGGCCACCAACTACAGAGCTCCTATCAGTGTTGGGGAGAAGTTAGCCCTCACCATCAGATATCTGGCCACTGGAGAGTCATACACATCATTATCCTGTCAGTTCAGGGTTGGCAGATCCACCATTTCCAAGTTTCTACCAGAGGTCTGCAGGGCCATCCAGGATGAGTTCACCAGAGAGTACCTCAAATGTCCTACTACTCCAGATGAGTGGAAAGAACTGGAAAGGGAATTCAGGATCAGGTGGAATGTTCCACATGCCCTGGGAGCCCTGGATGGAAAGCATGTGGCCCTGAAGAAACCCAAGAACTCTGGAGCCCTCTACCACAACTACAAGGGGTTCTTTTCCATTGTCATGTTGGCCTTGGTAGATGGGCAGTACAAATTCAGATGGGTGGATGTGGGTACAGAAGGGTCTTGCTCAGATGCCCAGATATTTAATGCCTCTCAGCTGAAGAGGAGGATTGAAGATGGCAGGATAGGCTTCCCTGACCCAGCTCCTATAACACAGGGTGGTAGAGATGTCCCCTACTTCATTTTGGCAGATGATGCCTTTGCCCTGAAGACCTGGCTCATGAAACCCTATGGCAGAAGGCTGTTAACAAGGGAGGAAAGGATTGCCAACTACAGAATATCAAGGGGCAGGAGAGTTGTGGAGAACGCTTTTGGCATCCTTGTGTCAAGATTTAGAGTCATGAGGACCACCATTGAACTACCCCCAGAAACAGTTAGAGAAGTGGTCATGACCTGTGTGGTTCTGCACAATATACTCAGAAGCCAGTATCAAGGTCAACCTGCTGGTCAGCAGCCGGGGGGGGATGATGATGATGATGATGTGCCTGGTGATTGTGGATTGATTGGTGGTGCTGCTGGTGGTGGCCAAGACAGAAACCCTGCTAGAGAGGCCAAAAGACAGAGGGATTACCTGAAGGACTACTTCAATAATGAGGGAGCAGTGGCCTGGCAAGATGGCAGAATATAAGTCCTGTTGCAGTAAACAGTCCTTTTCAGGACTAACTATAACAGTCCTTTTCAGGACTACCAAATATTCCAAAAACAATTAATCAGCTATGTGGACAAACAGACAAATCCCATGCCAAGCATAACTTGTTGAGATGGACAAACAGACAAACCCCATGCCAAACATAACTTGTTGAGACGGACAAACAGACAAACCCCATGCCAAACATAACTTGTTGAGACGGACAAACAGACAAACCCCATGCCAAACATAACTTGTTGAGACAGACAAACAGACAAACCCCATGCCAAACATAACTTGTTCAGACAGACAAACAGACAAACACAACTTACTCACCCAACAAACAGACAAACCCACTGTTAAACAAAAGCGAAACACAAAGTCACACATAATATCCTAAATTGAATTATTATTTTATATATTTTCAAATCCACATCATAATTTAAACATTTTTCTTTTTTCATGGCTGGGAAACTTATTTGTAGCAGAAATTTTTTTATGGAAATATTCAATTTTAAATATTCATTTCTAATCACAAAAATTTGGAAAATATAACCATGGAACTAGTTTTGCTTTCAATAATGGGGGATTGTGTTTGCTAAATAGTTTGTCAGTTCGTTGGCATGGGTTCTATTTACTTTTGGGTTTGGGTGTTTGTTGGTTGGTGGTTACTGGGGTTGGGTTTTTTGGGGTAGTTGGGTATTAGGTTTGGTACTGGGTTTGTTATTTGGGGGTTATGTTTGGTATTGGGTTTGTCTGTTTGTGGGTTGGTAAGTATGTAATTATGCCTTTTAACTCTAGGGAAGGTGCAAGTGTTGGACTTTTCAATTACAGATTTTAAACTATCCCATGGATTTTAATCTAAAAATGGGCTGATTAATGGCCATATTGGGAGTTACTTTTAATATTTTTTTTATGTGGCCTTTTTGGTTATGTGTAGTACCATGGGTTATTTGTTTCATGTTTGGGGTGGTGTAAGTGTTGGACTTTAATTTTTTTTTTCTTGTGATAAGTATTTGTACTGAACTTTTTTGTTTTGGTAGGGGAATTGGAAGAACACGTAGCTGAATAATTGTTTTTGGAAGATTTGGTGGCCCTGAAAAGGGCCTGGCAGGTCAAAGACCCGCCCTGACTGGATGGCTACTGAGGAGGCTGCTGCTGCTGTTGAGGCGGTGCTGAAGTGGTGATAGTAAAGAGCTGCTGCTGCGGTTGTTGCTGCTGCTGCTGCTGCTGAGGCTGCTCGACGATCTGTGTTGATGTCAGATCTGGTAGCTGGCTTAAGATTCCACTCAGATTGTATCTGCTCCCTTCGTCCTGTACAGTTAGGACAGATGTAGGGTTGCTGAAGCCAATGGGGCTTGGTGTATAGTACACAAAACTGCTGCTAGCTGCTGCTTGAGTGGAACTTGACGCCTGTGGAGTGGTTGTTGGCAGTAGGCCGACCCTCTGGGACTCCGTGGTAACAGTGGCTGATCTTCTGGGCAATGGCTGACGTCTGCGGTTACTCTTAATATTTTCGATATCTCTGAATATCTTGCCCTTTAATTCTTCAAATTCTTCTTGAGTCATCTTTTCGGCCTCTGATGCCACATAGTCAAAGAAGGGCTGCCTGTCTGACTTCTGATGCAGAAAACCTGAGATAAGTGTCCTCATCTGCTCAAAGTGTTCGAGAATCTTGGAGTCTGTAGTTGAAACGGGTGTTGATGTAATGATGGACTGACTCCTCTCCCTCAGGACACTGGACTCGAGGTGTTCTGTGTCAGTAGTTGACCCACGTGATTCGTCCTGCTTGCTGGTATTTGGACTGGCCTCAAAACCTGAACTTCTATTGGCCCCCTTTCTTCTGATGTGGGTTTTAAGAAAACCCATCTGTTGGTAGACCCAGGACTGTCTCTTGGTCATCTCCCTCGGGGCTTGGCCAGATTGGAGCTTAGACAGCTTTCCATAACGGGTTCGCTGGGACTCAAACCACCTTCTCGCATCAAAGGGCTGGAGCTTAAGTTCTGCAGATATTTCTGCCCAGAGAGCCTCTCTTCTGTTCCTGTCGTGGAAACGTGAATGTTCCTTGTCATACAGTTCAGGGTACAGCTTGACGAATTCTACAATGGAAACTTCATCACTGTCTGTAAAAGTGGCACACACCCTGGCTCTCTTGGCTGAAGAATGGCACTCCGGATCTTCCTCACACCTCTCTTCTTCTTCTGCCACAGCTTCCCCAATAGCTGGATCTTCCTGAATCTCGTCCTCCTCTCTCCTCTCACTTCCTTCTTCTGTAATAACTTCACTCCTCTCCTCTACTTGACTTTCCTTCTCCCTCTCATCCATCTTTTTCCTTCCTCTCTTCCCTCCTTTCTCTTTTCTCATGATCCAGTCGACAAAATAATAAAAAAATAGTAAAATGTGTCTCCTAACTGTGAAATTTGCCTTAAGCTCAAGTATATAAAATGTAAAATAAAAATTGAAAACCCCTACAAATCAGTGACACACGTCTCTCAGTAGCCAAACAGTCAGTAACAATGACAAAGTGTGCGCGGTCGCTTATATAGTCCCAGACCTGCTCATTGCCTCGTTTTAATTTCCAACGCGCGGAAAACAGTCGGTTCTTAATCGGTTGTTAGTCCCAGGCCGCCTGGGGCGTCCTCAGGACGCCGCAGACTGAAAATGCGTGGTCCCAGGCGTCCTGGGGAGGCCGGTTTGGATCGGTTAGGGTCGGTTACCCTTAGTCGGTTCTTAGTCCCAGACCTTGATTTTTGGGTCGCAGGACACCGCAGACGGTCTGAGGCTTCCGGGGACTAATGAAACCGACTCACTTTCAGACGCATGAAATTCATACGCATCATATTTGAGTCTGGGATTAACAACCGGCCGCCTGGGACTAAGCTAGGGAGGTCTGGGACTAAGGGTCGCAGGACGCCTGGGACAACACACGACTGTGTAAATTTGGGTCTGAGGAGGCCTCAGGACGCCTGGGACTGGACATTTTGTTGACGGCGGGAAATAGGAATCGGTTGTAGTCGTGTGAAATATCAAACATGTTTGATTTTTCACACGGCCTCAACCGACCACAACCGATCCTTACAGGAAGCCTGGGACTAAGCAAATATTTCAAACCGACCCCCCAAAACCCTTAATCGGGAGCCTTAGTCGTGTGGTGGAACACCCACATTACCTGGTCATCAGTTGTCAATGGCACTATGTAGTCAGAAAGCATTGTTGGTGGAATATTAGTATATGTCTTTAGTAATGGCTTAATAGACTTTGGCATAGGCTGGAATAAATAACTATTAATTTTATTTATGCATCCTTCATGATACTAGACACAAATTTGTCATTTCTACACATGTCTGATCCAAGTCGCTGTCTGATCCATATCTATCATATTCGCATGTTTAATCCATTATATCATACCATATATTTTATATACTAAACACATGTATATATATCATATACACAATATGCAACAGCAATGATACATGATGTGAAATTTATACGATTTATACACGAGTATTATACATTATCTTTTATGTCGTGGAAAAATATAGAAAGATACCAAATTCATGGTAATCGGAGTACAAGGAGCTGAGTTATAAGCAAAATTCTATTTTTCAACAGGTTGGTGGCAGCCTTTTTGATTTTTGCATTTTCAGTGGGAACCGTTGAAACGACATTGTGGTTCCTGCACTTTTTGAAATCCGCATACTCAAAAAGCCCCATAGGCAAAGTTTCATGCTTTTATCCAGAAGTGCACACCCCATTCACTTATCCGCTCCACTATATAATAATTTGTGATGTTTTATGCTGTAGCTTTGTTTGTATATATTTGAAGTATAACATTTTTACAGGTTGAAATAATTTTTTTTTTCTGAGGAGGCATTTTTTCCTAGTCACAAAATATTCAGGAGGCATTTTTTCTATGAAGAGACAAAAAAAAACAAACAAATCCAAATCCCTAAAAGTATGATTTTATTACGCTACAATAGCTTACCATGTGGGACTTAATGCTGTTCTCGGGTTGCCACACCCGGGGCCAATGTCTTAGAAAAAAAGACAGTTCTTGTTAGCCACCGGATACACTGCTAGTTGTCATCATGTGATAACCTCTGACCTCTCGCCCTACTTTCTTGTTGGCCACACAAATTTACAATGCTTTATTTTACAAGGAATATTATTTCTTTTTTACAAGGATATACTTGTCATTGGATCTGGAAACTACATCAGTTTCTTTATTTTATTACATAGAATCACAATTCGATGTCTTTTCATAGTTCAGATAAGTATCTTTACTATATTTTACAACGGAAGTCCACTTCCGGGTTCACGTTGTAAAGCAATAGCGACTCGTTCATGTGGTTTCTAATACAGGATATATATATATGCCTGTCAATAAAATAAAATGAAATAAAACATTTAAGCCCTATCTGCTTCTTTATTGGACCCCTTTTAGGGTTTAAAAGTGTATAAATGTAACACAAACGAGTCCTGGTCGAGTAAAATCATCGGAAACAACTTCCGTTTTTATTGTCGAGACAGCATTTCTTGCAATTTGCACGTCTTGTGTAGGTAGTTTATATACAGGAATATATGCCTGTTGAAATCAAATAAAATAAATTTTGCAAGGGTTTATTCCCGTTCTTCTACTCTATTGGTCCATTTTAAGGGTTAAAATATGATATAAAGCACGATTCTAACTGGGGGAATCCTCGGGGAAACCCCTGTGATGACGTCACGTCTAGACCGCATGTGCTGAGAGACGCGGGTTTCTTACAGTATGTTTATCAATAAAATAAAATAAAATAAATAAATAAAATGAAATAAAATATTTTATCCCTTCTTTCCTGTATTATTACCATTTATAATGTTAATACTTAAATATACAGGAATAGAATCCTTCATCAAATCGTCTAGACATTACGTGTTTCTTCAAACTAAGGTAACCTTAGTTTGGCATTATTATTTTAATTCATCCAATTTCATAATATAAGAAATATTGTACTTGCTTTTTAGATTCTATGTTATTTAATCAAATTCTGTGTAATTTCTGCTTTCCTTATCTCACAACTAGCCCTACCTGCAGTGAGGCGGGTGGGGCAGGTGACCTTGTGTCACAGTTGATTTACTTACGTAAATCTAGTTGTGTAGTTCCTTCAAAGAAGGAAAGGCAAAGCTTACATGGAAGCTTACCTTAAGGAAAGCTTACATAGAAATTATAATATCCAACTTCTTTCTCCAGGGTGGATCAGATCCCTGCTTAAATTCAGATAAGATCTTAGTTCATCCGAGATTTTAATGCATCCGAGAATCGGATGCAGTATTCCCAACTTCTATTCACCCAAGTATGATTTGATACTCGGTTTTCATTGCATCTCAGATCATCTGAAATCTAATGCTTGGTGGATTGTATGTAGATCTGATCCTCGGATGATCGGATCATCTAATCTGATGTTCGGATGTTGATTCCAGATCAGAACACTAACAATCCTCACAAAAAAAAAAAAAAAAAAAAAAAAAAAACTTGGACTAATAGTTCACCAGCCTGGCAGTAAATATCACCTATTGGAGGCTTGGGTCCAAGTTCAAGTCCAAGTCCTCAAGCCCAAGAGGCCTTCTAAACAAGGTCCTTCATTCAGTCCTGGCTCTGTATTTTAGGGAAGTAGGTTGCCTGACTTCACCCTAACCAATTTTTGAGGACATTGAAACTTAGGCAGTTTTTTGAACCTCCCTGCCCCCAGGGAATTTATGCCTAGATCCTCCACAGTCTGGACTCTGAATGATTTACTAGGCCAACAGGAACTTGGGCCGTTTAATTTCCCTTAAAATGGAACAAGTTTTCAAATTTGTATCCCCTTAGGGGCCTCCTTGGGTAAGCCCCTCCTCCCCTTCTGGTCAGCAAGAGTTGAGCTTCAGGCTGCTCTTCACTAGGTTTTTTCTGAATACAACCTGGTTATATATATATGTTAAGACAGTAGCAAGGCTACTACCAGACAGGTCAAACTCAATTCCATGGTGCATATAAGTAGTCAGAAGAGGTGAGATACTGGATCTTTAGATCTTAAAGTTCCCCATTCACAACTACTTTAGGAGGGACAGGAGTCCCTCATCAAGGCACCTGTAATAACACTTAGGGTTTAGGCCCTATTAATCAACCCTTTCCAATTCCCCACATCTAGAGGCTCCTACAGGAACCACCCCAATGGGGGTCATTCCATCCCTAGCAGTATCCTTCGTTTTCCCCAGGTAGGGGGAAATCGAGTAGCCGAGGCTCCAAGGTCTTTCGACCCACTCCAGGGGACGAGGGCATAAAAACCCTTCCCCCCCAATGACTCCTCCAGCCTCACTCAGTCCACCAGTAGGAGTTCTCCTCCGTTCTTTCAGATAAGACTGGCAAACAAATCCTGTCATTCTTTTCAATCCAAGTCCAGTCAGACTCCTGACCCGGTCAGAATACAAGGCCCTTCAAAGACCAAGTCCTGGCCTCTGTATCCAGTCTCTTCTGTCAAAGAACGCAATAGAAAGGGTGGAAAATGTAAAATCTCTCGGGTTTTACAGTCGCCTGTTCCTAGTACCAAGCCTCACCTAAGGTGGAGGCCAGTCATAGACCTAAACAGGCTCAACACTTTTCTACACGTAGAAAAGTTCAAAATGGAAACTCCAGAGTCCATCAGGACCTCCCTGATTCCAGGGGAGTGGGTATCGTCGATACATCTATCGGACACTTACCTACACATCCCCATCCATCCAAACTCAAGGAAATACCTAAGGTTTTGCTACAAGTCACAGGTGTTCCAATTCACCTCCCTCCCATTCGGACTAGCCACAGCCCCCCAGGTCTTTACAATGATTGTAAAGGAAGTGAAACTAATGGCCCTCTCAAGAGGACTCAGAATTCACCAATACCTGGACGACTGGCTGATCAGGTCCCAGTCTCAAGTGAACACACAGGCAGTGGTAGACCTAACTCAGTCCTTGAGGTGGATAATAAATCAGGAAAAATCAGAACTGAAACCTACTCAGGTGTTTTTCGTTCATGGGCTATGAATACCACCTAGATTCAGCCCTTGTAAAACCCACTCAAGAGAGATGGCTCAGACTTCAGGATTTGATCCTACTACTCAAGTCAAAACGTGTTTTGACTCCAAGATGTTTGATGCCTCTAATTGGGTTGCTAGCCTCAACGGAGAAAATGGTCCCGGAGGGACGCCTTCACATGAGGCCCTTTCAGTTTCATCTCAAGGAGCAGTGGCGATATCCTCAGTCGCTGGACAACCTCCTTCCTTGGACAGAAGCCATTGCAGCCCACCTAGATTGGTGGCAAAATCCCTCCAACGTGATGAAAGGTGCAGACCTTCATCCCAAAGACCACAGTATCCAACTCTTTACCGACGCCTCACACGAAGGTTGGGGCGCTCACTTAGACCAAAATTCCACAAAGGGTCTGTGGTCAGATCGGGAGAAAAGGCTACACATATATGTCCTAGAATTGAAGGCGGTCTCCCTGGCCCTTCGAGACTTCAAGGACCAGTGCCAGAATCAAACAGTGTTAGTTGCGATGGACAACTCAACAGTGGTAGCCTACATCAACAACAAGGAGGAACACACTCAGCAGAGATGTGTGCTCTCCTGTGGAAGATCACGACCTGGGGCCATCACTACCTCATAACATTGAAAGCCAGGCACGTTCTAGGGTGCCTGAATGTGATGGCCGACCTGCTGTCCAGGTCCAACCAAGTCCATTCAGCAGAATGGTCTCTGCACCCACAGGTGTTCAAACAGATCTGCCAGAAGTGGTTCACACCTCATGTAGACTTATTTGCCACTCACCTGAACCACAAGCTCCCACTGTACGTGTCTCCTATCCCAGACCCAAGGGCCTGGGACATAGATGCTCTAAACATAAACTGGACCAACCTCACGGCCTATGCGTACCCTCCTACGGCTCCTTCACAAGGTGATCCAAAAGATCAGGCAATGTTATTGCCTGATCATCGTAATAGCCCCAGGCTGGCCAGGGATGCCCTGGTTTTGGGACCTAGTGCAGCTCTCAACAGAGATCCCACTACAACTCCCAGTGTCAACGACCCTACTCAAACAGTCCCACAGGTATGTGTTCCACAACCCCCAGCACCTGAACCTCCACGCCTGGTGTCTAGGAGCGGACAACTCCAAGAACAAGGCTTCTCTGTGGAGGTGGCAGAGAGAATTGCTGCCCCTCAGCGGTCTTCAACAAGGACCATCTACAAGTCAAAGTGGGCCCTATTTGAAAAATGGTGCAGAGAAAATTCGGTGGATTTCTCCACTCCCATCTGCGAAACAAATCTCAGATTTTTTCATGTACCTGTACCAAGACCTAAATAGGCGCCCCTCGACCTTTGATGGTTACAGGACTGCAATCGTTGACACTTTGGGCCCAACGGCCCAACATGTTGCACACAATGCAGACCTTCATAGGTTACTCTCCAGTTTTCACAGGGATCATCCCAAAAGTTCCAGAAATTTACCCAAGTGGAACCTTTCTGTTGTCCTCAACGAGCTCACAAAAGCACCATTTGAGCCCATGAAAGACACAGACCTCAAACATCTTACTCTAAAACTGCTTTCTTGCTAGCTTTGGCCTCCGGCAAGTGCCGCAGCGAAATCCATGCCTGGGTCGCAAACAAGTATCTAATCTAGGCCAATGGGAAAAGGTTGCCTTGTTCCCTTCTTCTGATTTCATAGCCAAAAACCAACTAGCAAGAGAAGGTTCTCAAAGTGTATCTCCGGTGACTATTCCTGCTTTGACTACCATGATTGTAGATAGACAATTTAAAGAAGACAGGACCCTGTGTCCCGTGCGGGCCCTGAGGTTTTATTTGGACCGAACAAAAGACCTGAGAGGGTCTCGTTCTCTCCTTTCATCTCCTTTAAGAAAGGACATACCTCAGACATCAGACCCGCTACTCTCTCTTCATGGTTGAAACAAACCATCCTACTTTGTTACAAACAAGCAGATCAACAAGCCTTGGACTTGGTCCAAGTCAAAGCGCATGACATCCGGGCCTTCGCGGCCTCTAAGGCCTTTTACGGTGGGGTATCGGTGGACCAAATCATGCAAGCCTGTCACTGGAAAGCTCACAACACATTTACAAATTTTTACCTAAAAGACCTTACTTGGTCGGACACCGACAACAATATGTATCTGGGACCCGTAGTGGCGGCACAACAAGTCCTAGATCCTTCCCCTCAGACTAGTTGTCCTCGGAAAGAAAAAGGGGGGGGGGGGGGAGGCACATCCGCTACAACCAAGTCTTCAGGAGTCTCTCCCAGGATCTAGGTATTCCTTTACCTTCAAGATGTTACGGGTAAGGTCATTTTTGTTTTTCAGTTATCAAGTAACTTTTATTAAGGACTTATTTAGTTGTCATTAATCTCATATTCAGGTTGTAAAAATTTATGAGATGTCCAACCATGGGTTGGTCAGTCACTAGTGAAGGGCCCTCAGGGACCCTTAGACCTCGAAGTGAGCACTGCTGCACTTCCGTCCTACAATCAAACATCTGGACAGTTTCAGCACTGTCTCTCATTTTATTTAGGTTTTTGGCTCGTTACAGGCCCGGTCTTCGGGATCGGGGCACTGTAAATGGGACTCAGACTGGTATTTCTGGCACTATTCTATACATATTAATTCAAAATCTTAGAAAAAATGACATATCTTCCAGTCTCAGCTGTAATCCCACCACCGGGCGGTTGAATTCAGCATTAAGTCCCACATGGTAAGCTATTGTAGCGTAATGAAATTGTAAATTTTAATTACTTAAATGTAGCTTTTATAAGCTACAAGCTTACCATGTGGGACTTAGAAGAGTCCCACCCTGCCTCCCCACTGTTTACAGCTGAGGGGTAGGTTTTAGAAAATTTCAACGAGAAAGTAGGGCGAGAGGTCAGAGGTTATCACGTGACGACAACTAGCAGTGTATCCGGTGGCTAACAAGAACTGTCTTTTTTTCTAAGACGTTGGCCCCGGGTGTGGCAACCCGAGAACAGCATTAAGTCCCACATGGTAAGCTTGTAGCTTATAAAAGCTACATTTAAGTAATTAAAATTTACAAATTCATCTGTTTAGTTCTTACATTTTATAATATTTCGTCTCTCTGCTGACAGGTTAAAGTGATGTCATAAAAAACTGATAAAAATATTATAGGCTTACTATTTTAGAAATGTACATTTAAAATTTTGAAGAAGGATCAAATTTTTGATTGCTATTTAATATAATGCAAAATATTTTACAATAAATTAATTGTGGTTTACAGAAAATACCCAATCAATGCCCATGATGTGAGAGATGACCTGTCTGGGGATATATTAGCATCAAGTTGGCACAATCTGGTTCCTTCAAAAGTTATGTAGGTTTTGAGGAATAGTTACGTAGGTTTTATTTAAATAATTATGTAATTATGCATAAAATTGAATATTGCATTGACCTGGGGTTGCAATGCTTGAAAAGTTGGTGTTGTAATTACTCATGAGGCCTGGAAATGTTATGGAAAACTTTGGTTGTTAGAATGAACATGTTGTTTGTTTGTTTTCAGCTGTTATCTCTTCAGTCTTGTGAGGAGTTGTTTTTACTCAGTGTACAAGTGTCCACTACCAAACAAGCTCTCACTTCAAATCCATCTCCCTTGGGACCAACTGTTGATATAAACAAAGTTAGAGCCATGATATCTGAACAGCCCTTATCAGAAGGAGCCCAGAACTTGATGGACATGGTTGAAAGCTTCCAGCAGGTATATGCAACACTTGGTCCTAACTTTTATGATCTTGTGCTTCCAGTACTATTATGCTAAGCTGAAAAATGGGGGATTGTACTTTCAGGCAAATAGTTATCATAAAGGATTGGCTTCTTTGCATCCTTTGCTACTATTGAATTTTAATCAAAATGGAAAACAAGGCAGCCTTTCACAATATGTAACTCACAATAATATAATGCATCATTTCATAATATCTGTTGTACAGTGATGTTTTAACAATAACTGTACAATGATGGTTCTGTTATGATTAATTCTGTATGAGGAAATTTTCAAGAGCATAACATTTCTGTTTTTCCCTTCCCTTGAACTTTAACAGTTAACACTTTCTGCCTTTTCATGTCAGCTGATTTGTCAGTCAGCTGACATTATGGCATCACTGCGGCATGGGCATACTGGTACGCGTCCATGTGAACAACTTATCCTCCAAATCTACAACGCCAGACATATGCTGTTTTTTAACCCCAGCCCATAAAGGCTGGGGTTATAGTCGTCCCCTGCGCTGCCCGGGCGGTGTCAGTGGCGGCGGCGGGCATAAAGCTTGTGGGTGTTCCATAGCCTAAACCCTTGCACAGATTTTCACCAAATTTTCAGGGGATGTTTACCCCAAGACGATCTCGAGCTGATTTGGTTTTGGGATGTATCCGGTAACAACTGTTGCCATGGCAACACTTTTAGGATTTTTGGGTCTTAAACTTTGTGGATGTTCCACAGACTAAACCCTTGCATGGGTTTTCACCAAATTTTCATGGGATGTTTACCTTAAGAGGATCTAGAGCTGATTTAGTTTTGGGGGTATCCAGTAACAACTATTGCCATGGCAATACTTTTAAGATTTTCGGGTCTTAAACGTTGTGGGTGTTCCACAGCCTAAACCCCTGCACGGATTTTCACCAAATTTTCAGGGTATGTTTACCCCAAGTGGATCGAGAGCTGATTAGGTTTTGGGGGTATCCAGTAATATCTGTTGCCATGGCAACACTTTTAAGATTTTCAGGTCTTCAACTTTGTAGGTGTTCCACAACCTGAACCCATGCATGGATTTTCACCAAATTTTCATCATATGTTTACCCCAAGAGGATCTATAGCTGATTAGGTTTTGGGGGGTATCCAGCGGCAACTGCCATGGCAACACTTTTAAAATTTTCGGGTCTTAAAGTTTGTTCTAAAATCTTTAATGTCTTCTGTAACCTAAAATATTGCAGCTAGCTTCATCAGATTTACACAAAATGTAAATGGATAGGAAAGCTTGCCTGAGAGTAATTGTGTCCTTGTTTTGGAAACAAAATGGCTGCCATATCAATCTTTAATGGCAAATAGGAGGGTCATCATATCAAAAAGGCCTTTTTTCGCCCTTATAATTGTTTCTTTGGCTTCAAAATATGAAAACTACTTGTAAGAAATCATGGCCTGTGAATATTTTGTAGAACATCTTGTGGGTTCTCTATACTTCTTACAACAAAAGTTGTTCCTAAGATTTTCCCAAATCTCAATGTTGTTTGGCCATTTAGCTGTATCTGCGGGCTAGGATTCTTGCCTGCCGAGGCTGGCTATTTTTTAAAAGATACCTTATCTATCGAGCATGAAAAATTGTTCACGGCATGCAGATCTGATTGGTCGTCTGTTCCTCAGAGCCATTACAAGGGAGGTATCCCCACCCAAAGTGTGAAACTTTCAACCCTTTGTCACAATTTTCTCATTGACTATTGCAGGGATTTCTCTCTTATCTTAAATATATGTACCAGGCCACAAGTAGATTCCCCTATGTAAGTATTAGGCCTGGATCTCTCTTAATTAATCTTTTAATGAATTTTTGAAATAAGTTAATCCATTAAAATTCATGAAGTCATGCACTAAATCACTTATAACTTGAAAAGTATTGCATTTAGAGCATTTTGTTAAATATGTTTTTTACCTACTTTTTTGACAGCTGTAACTTAGTAAAATTTCAGACCTGTAGCCCATTACATAACTAAGTAACTCCAGTAAAATTTCAGTCCTGTAGCCCATTACATAACTAAGTAACTCCTGTACAAACTATACATACTGCAAAAAAAAAGCAATGAATCTTTATGCTAATCTGTACAGTAGACCCCTCCCCCCCCCCCCCCCCCCCCCCCCCCCCCCCCCCACACACACACACACACACACACACACACACTCTCCTACACTGCATATAAAATTCAGGTGAGAAAGGAATTACTTTTGTGTGTGGAAGTGGGGAGGGGTGATAGGCGGTGTGTGGGGGACATGTGTGTGTTATTTAATTCAAACAAAGAGGGGAACATGTGTTACATGTGTATCTTTTCTGTTTTGCTTATGTATTAGGTAACTAATATTTGTATAAGAAAGTGAAATAAATGAGATAGATTGCTTACACTGAGCTTTATCAAGCCTAGCTGTGTATGCTGTCCTTTCAAATGTATGTTATTGTTTTTTTTTCACTTTTTCCCTGTTTCAGTTAGACATCTAAATTTAATAAATTTTAGCTCAGGTGGGAAATCCTGAGTTATGACTGAGTTATTGATGATTAATTAAGCATTAACAATTTTCTTAACAAGTAAAACACAAAACTGCTTGTATCTCCTTAACCGTGCGAGATAGAGCGATTTCGTCAAAATTTTCGACCCTCAGGGTATCTGAGAAAACTACTCTCTCCAAATTTCCAAAATTTTCTCCTCCCCAAAATTGTCATATTCATTTTGGAATTTTTGACAAAAAATGCAAATCACAAAATTGGAAATGGGTATCTGTGAAGACTAGTTTTCCAAGTTTCTACAAATATTTCACTTGCCAAAAATGATGGCCATTTTGAATTTTAGAATTTTTTTCAAAAATGCAAAACACAAAAATCCTTGTATCTCGAAAAACATGCTAGATAGACCGATTTTGATGGAATTTTTGACCCACAGAATATTCGAAATCATTTCCACCTTAGCTTCTAACTACTGAACACCAGATCGCCTCCCTGGGTACGAGTTGGAACATGTCTAATGTCTTGATGATTTATGCCTTACGAACTGGATGGTGTGCCTTAGAATCCGTAGATACGGAGATTAAGCACTTGGAGAACTGATTGATTGATTGATTCTTCTGAGTAGCCGACCCAGTTTTCAAAAAAATTTTTCTCCCGCCAAAAATGGCGGTCATTTTGAATTTTCAATTTTTTGCAAAAATCACAAAAATGCTTGTATCTCGAAAACTGTGCCAGATAGAGCGATTTCGACAAAACATTTTATCCACAGGGTATCTGTGAAGACTAGCCTTTCCAAGTTTTAAGGAATATTTCACTTGCCAAAAAATGGCAGCCATTTTGAATTTTTGAATTTTTCGCAAAAATCACAAAACACAAAAATGCTTGTATCTCGAAAACCGTGATAGATAGAACGATTTCTACAAGATTTTTGATCCACATGGTATCCGTGAAGACTAGCCTTTCCAAGTTTCAATGAATATTTCACTTGCCAAAAAATGGCAGCTATTTTAAATTTTCGAATTTTTTGCAAAAATCACAAACTGAAAATGCTTGTATCTCAAAAACCATGCCAGACAGAGCGATTTTGGCAAAATTTTTGACCCACAGGGTATCTGTGAAGACTAGCCAGTTTCAATGAATATTTCACTTGCCAAAAAATGGCGGCCATTTTAATTTTCCAATTTTTTTTCAAAAATGCTGTTTTGTTTTTACAAAAATGCTTGTATCTCGAAAACCGTGCTAGATAGAGTGATTTTGATGAAATTTTTGATCCGCAGGGTGAACTCTGTTGAGTAAGTGACTCAATTTTCAAAAAATTGCCATTATGAATTTTCCAATTTTTCGCTAAAATCGCAAAGCACAAAAATGCTTGTATCTTGAAAACCGTGCAAGATAGAGCAATTTTGGCAAAAATTTTTTACCCACAGGGTATCTGTGAAGTCTAGCCTTTCCAAGTTTCAACGAATATTTCACTTGCCAAAATTGGCACCCATTTTGAATTTTCGAAGTTTTTTAAAAAATGCTTGTATCTCGGAAATCGTGCTAGATAGAGCGATTTCGACAAAAATTTTGATCTATAGGTTAACTCTGCTGAGCAGGTGACCAAATTTTCAAAAATTTTTTGTCCCACCAAAAATGGTGCCTATTTTGAATTTTCGAATTTTTCACAAAAATTGCAAAACACAAAAATGCTTGTATCTCGAAAACCATGCCAGATAGAGCGAATTCGGCAAACTTTTTGACCCCACATGTTATCTGTTAAGACTAACCTTTCCAAGTTTCAACGAATATTTCACTTGCCAAAAAATGGCGGCTATTTTGAATTATCTAATTTTTCGCAAAAATCACACAACCGAAAATGCTTGTATCTTGAAAACCATGCCAAATAGAGCGATTTCAGCAAAATTTTTGACCCACAGGGTATCTGTGAAAACTAGCCTTTCCAAGTTTCAACGAATATTTTACTTGCCAAAAAATGGCAGCCATTTTGAATTTTTGAATTTTTTTCAAAAGTGCAAAACACAAAAATACTTGTATTTTGAAAACTGTGCTAGATAGAGTGAAATCAACGAAATTTTTGCCCCACAGGGTAACTCTGCTGAGTAGTTGACCCAATTTTTAAAAAATTTTTGTCCCGCCATTTGAATTTTGGCAAAATTTTTGACCCACAAGGGTATCTGTGAAGTCTAGTCTTTCCAATTTTCAACGAATATTTCACTTGCCAAAAATGGCGGCCATTTTGAATTTTCGAATTTTTCCAAAAATGCAAAACACAAATGCTTGTATCTCAGAAACCGTGCTAGATAGAGCAATTTCGACAAAAATTTTGAACTGTAAGGTAACTCCCCTGAGTAGCTGACCCAATTTTTTTTGTCCCAACAAAAATGGCGGTCATTTTGAATTTTCGCAAAAAATTGCAAAACACAAAAATGCTTGTATCTCGAAAACCGCGCCAGATAGAGCGAATTCAGCAAACTTTTTGACCACATAGTATATGTAAAGACTAGCCTTTCCAAGTTTCAGTGAATATTTCACTTGCCAAAAATGGCGACCATTTCTTTGGGTATGTAAGCAGACTACTGTACCCAATTTCCCCAAAGATTTCTTTTTTTTATTTCTTTAAGGAAACATATACCACAAGGTTATATTCAAATATAATATATTCAAAGCAGATGTTTTTATGTAATACATATATATTAACTATAATTCTCAATCACACATTTTTCCATACATTTCAGTGTTTCCCAGTTTGTTTTAATATTATTTCTATACCTGCACATTTTCACTGTTTCACCTACTGGTTTTTGCAGGGTCATAGTTTAAAAAAGAGCATATTTTCATGATGCATATTGCTATTCAAATAGATTTTGCCACACTTCCCATCTTTTATTGAATTTTGTTTCAGTCTGGTCTATAACGGCTAAGGTCTTTTGTTCTTTAAATTTGTTTTCCAACTTTTTTGAGAAAATATATATTTATTTTAAATTTATATCTGGCATACCAAAATATATAACTTCTAACACTGATAAGTATAAAATTTAGGGGCCAGAAATGTGTATCATAATCTTCATAACCGAGTATTTTTCTAGAATTACACAAATCGATATGCATTGACAATTTAGTTCTGATCCACCTGTTTAAATGCTGCCATAAGTCTAGTACCTCTTTACATTGTGCAAATAAGTGTAGGATTGTTTCTGGATATTCCCCACATAATCTACATAGATTGGAATTTGAGATTTTAATTTTGTACAGATACTCATTGGTATTGAATATTGAATAGGATTTTGTGTTGAAACCAGACAAGGTCATTGTCAATAATTGATTTCATACAAGCCTTAAAAATGTTTTGCCAAATTTCCTCATTTATGTCAAAATTAATTTTTTTGGACCATATTTCTTTACATACAGTCTCATCAGCTTCATACTGCATGAATATTTTGTAAAAATCTTTACTGCCATTTGGTGACTGAAATATAGTTCTTACATGAAATGGCAAAAAGGGCTGTGACATTGTAAAACTTTTGTTTGTTTTATATTTATTGATGAAGCTTTTGGTCATAAGTTTTACTCTGTAATAGTCAAATACACTTTTTGCCAAGTTATACATTTTACACATTTCCGTACGAGTGATGATAGATCTATCAGAGTTTATTATATCTCCCACACAATGTCTTCCACTGTTATTCCAGGTATGCAGAAAGAGGGGATAGCTTGATAATTGGAAATTGTACAAAGACAGGAGTTTAAAATCTGTATATTTGAGGTTGGTTGTTGTTTTTGACAAAATTCTTTCCAATAATCGAATACATGTACCTTGTTCCAAAATTTGTTTTCTTGTAGTCTTGAATAGAAAGGATAACTTTCCCCATTACAGGTATGCTATTTATGTTATAACCATTGTCTGTTAGAAGTGACTGCCAATGTGAATTTGTTTGCTGAACTATTTTACATATCCAACTTAATTTTAGGGCCTTCTCAAAGTTAAAAATGTCAGTCATTCTCAACCCTCCTTTTGAGTATTCTGCACAAATGGTTTTCCTTTTGATTTTGTCTGGTTTTGAATCCCACAAAAATTGATACATAAGGCTGTTGATTTCTTGCAATAGAGTATTTGGTACTGGTAAAGACATGAACAGATGGATCAGTTTAGATAAGAATAAAGTTTTGATCAGTGTTATCCTGCCGAAGGTAGTCAGTAATCTACTTTTCCAATTCCCCATTTCTTTTTTGATTTTTCGCAATGTCTCTGAAAAGTTAATATATGGAATATCTTTCAGGATTAATAGAAAAATGCAGTCCTAGCATGGAAAATTCTGTATTGCCCCATTCAAGTTTAAATTTCACATCCAACTTTTCCTTACAAAATGTTTACGACCTATCCAAATAACCTTTGTTTTCTCCATGTTCATTTTCATTCCTGAATAATCTCCAAAAATTTCTAAAGTGTTAAGTGCTGATTCTAGAGAGTGCTGTGATCCATCTAGAATAAGTGTGGTGTCATCCGCAAACTGTGTTAATTGTATGTTTTCTTCTCCTATTATAATGCCAGTTACATTTGGATCCATATTAATGAGCATTGAAAGAACTTCTGCCCCTATCAGAAATAAGTATGGCGATAATGGGTCACCTTGTCTACACCCTCTCTTAACTGAAATTTCATCAGACAAAAAACAAATTTGTAGTATATATGCTTTTATATCTGTTAAAAATTTTCACCCATTTTATGAAGTTTTTATCAAAGCCGAACATTTCAAGAATTTTGTATAAAAATTTCCATGATAGAGAATCAAATGCTTTCTCAAAATTGATTAGCATTAAAAGGGCTGATCGTTTATTTACTTCAGTTTTATACATAATGTCATACATGAGCCGGGTGCTGTCACTTATATGTCTACCTGGTACAAAACCATTTTGACATTTCGAAATAATTGTATCCAAAACATCTTTCAATCTTTTTGCTATTACTCCTGAGGCCAATTTGTATATTACTGATAGTAAGGAAATTGGTCTCCAGTTCTTTAGTAAACTGCGGTCTTTATCGGGATTTGGTAGACATACTATGATGCACCGCCGTAATGAAATGGACATTTTTTCTTTCTTAAAACAGCAATTAAGTGCTTTTAGTACATAATTTTTCAGACTTCCCCAAAACACTTTTAAAAACTCAATCGTGATACCATCAATTCCGGGAATCTTGTTATGTTTCATATTCTTTAATACAGAGTTTAACTCTTCTAATTGAATTGGCTTACCCAAAGTTTTGTCGGAAACTTGTTTTAGCTTTAGATGGTTCAATAAATTACAAGCATTCAGATTAAAGTATTTATCCTTATTTTCAAATAAATTTGAGTAGAAACTCTTTGTGTGGTGTAGCAATTCCTTTTGATCATAAACATATTGGCCATTTGCTATTTGCAATTTTCTGATAGTTTTTGCAATATAGTTTCGAGTTTCTAATTTACAAAAACTTTTTGAAGCCCTTTCTCCGTCATTTAGCCACTGAATATGAGATCTTATTTGTTCTCCCTTAATTTTATTTTCTCTCAAACTTTCGAGTTCAGCTCTTTTATCTGATAGTAAATCTGAAATTCTGCTGCTTTGGTCCAACTCTTTTCAAGAAATTCAATATCTTTTTTGAGAGCCTTTTCCATGGATTCGTTTTTCTTCTTTATAAAACTTGCAAACTTAACGGTTTCTCCTCTTACATGCAACAAAAGCATTTCTAAAAATGTATCATAATCAGTTGTGAATTGAACTTCTTTATAATGATCCTCAAGGAAGGATAAGTTGTAGACAGGTAATGCATACATCATAGCTTCTGCCTTTATTACTCTATTAATCAGCTCTACGTAATCAGTATTTTTAACAGGCTCTTGTTGAATTTTCATATGCCCTTTTCCAATTTTAAACTTGTATGTTTTTATTTCCAGTTCTATACTGGAGTGATCTGACCTATATGCTGGTTTAAATTGACAATTACTTACTGTATCTAAAAGTGTCTCTGAGATCAGGAAATAATTTTTGCTTTTGGATTATTTATGTGCCTATAGCCATTTGTGTCTTTAAAGAATTTACCCTTCCCAAAAATGGGGGTCATTGTCAATTTTCAGATTTGTGACAAAAAAAGAAAAACACCGAATTGCCTCTGTCTCCTTAACCGTGCAAGATAGAGCAGTTTCATCAATATTTTTGAAACACACTGAATCCAAGATAACTACCCTGCCCAAGAACCACTTTTCCTATATTCTGGCTTTGTTGAGCTATTAGCAGAACTTTCTTACATGATTAAGCTGCCATTATTTCTCCTTTTCAGGACGCTTTGGTTTTGCCATGCAAAAACAACCGCTTTGCTTTGCAAGTGATCCTCTAGTCATATTTTGTATTTGGTATGTTGGTATACCCTAGCCAGAGAAAGATATCCACTTTATGATAACATCAAGTCCTGAAATAACTAAATTATAGCTGAATGACATGTATACACTTTAACGTTGGTGGATTTTTTAATATTTGCCATGTGGGTGTTAGTGTGTGATGTCCACTTTAACTTCCCAAAGATAACATCATTATAGTATCTTCAAGGTTGCAGCTGTAATGGCCAATAATCCAAAAAGTACATGCTGGATATCAAGCATGTACAGTGTAATTATCTCCCGCCGGGCTTTAGCCCGGGAGGGAGATTATGAAATGATGCCTGTGTGTGCGTGCGTGCGTGCGTGCATTAGTTAGTCACGCAGATTTCTCCAAAACTACTACAGCTACAGATTTTTTGTAAATTAATTGGCCCAATGAATTTTCACGCCTTCGAAAATTTTTTTGGTTTTATGGACTTAGGCCTAAAGATAAGTGAGTAATAGCAGTCTTTAGCTACTTGGAGTAAAGGGCTCATAACTCAAAAACTATTGCAGTTACAACTTTTTCTTCAGATATGTTGTTCAGCTACTTTGTCCTTAGCTATAAGATGGTACATAGTTTGCGGTCCCATTGCATGCCATAAGTAATAGCTATTTTCTTATTTGTAGCAAAATAATGACATCAGTAAATGTCAAATATCTTCAAAAGTATTAAAGTTAGGGAATTCTTTTCAAATATGTTGTTCATCTAGTTTTTGGTAAGCTATCACATAGTAAAGTTTCAGACCTGTTGCACATTGGATAGCTGAGTAATAGCTACTTTGAAATTGTGACTGTTGAGTAAATCCATTGTAACTCCAAAACTATTGCAGTTAGAGTATTTTCCTAAAATATGTTATTCAGCTACTTTGTCCTTAACTATAAGATGGCATATAGTTTGGGATTCCATTGCATGCCATAAGTGAGTAATAGCTATTTCCTTATTTGAAGCAAAATACCGACATGAGTAAATTTCAAATATCTTCAAAAGTATTAAAATTAGGAAATTCTTTTCAAATATGTTATTCATCTAGTTTTTGGTAAGCTATCACATAGTAAAGTTTCAGACCTGTTGCACATTGGATAGCTGAGTAATAGCTACTTTGAAATTGTGACTGTTGAGTAAATCCATTGTAACTCCAAAACTATTGCAGTTAGAGTATTTTCCTAAAATGTGTTATTCAGCTACTTTGTCCTTAACTATAAGATGGCATATAGTTTGGGGTTCTGTTGCATGCCATAAGTGAGTAATAGCTATTTTCTTATTTGTAGCAAAATAACAACATAAGTAAATTTCAAATATCTTCAAAAGTATTCAAGTTAGGGAAATATTTTCAAATATGTTATTCATCTAGTTTTTGATGAGCTATCAGATAGTAAAGCAGCAAACCTGTTGCACACTGGACAGCTGAGTAATAGCTACTTTGAAATTGTGACTGTTGAGTAAATCCATTGTAACTGAAAAACTACTGCAGTTACAGGATTTTCCTAAAATAATTTGTTCAGCTACTTTTTCCTTAACTATAAGATGGCATATCATTTGGGGTTCCATTGCATGTCATAAGTGAGCAATAGCTATTTTCTTATTTGTAGCAAAATTATGATGGAAATAAATGTCAAATACCTTCACAAGTACCAAAGTTAGGCAAATCTTTTCATTTGTTAATCATCTAGTTTTTCAAAAGCTTACTTTCCTGTGTCCTTTATATTTTTGTTGCTTTTGCAGATGTAGGTCAATAGCTAAGTGAGTAGATAGCTGAGCAAGAGCTACTAAAATGAGTAAATGTTTTTTATCTCTAAAAGTATTATAGGTAGACAATTTCTTCTAAATAAGTCATTCACCTACTTTTGGGTGATCTACCACATAGTGAAGTTGCACAACTGTAGCTCTTTGGATAGCTGAGTAATAGCTACCAAAATGAGTAAATGTCTTTTATCTCTAAAAGTATTACAGGTAGGCAATTTCTTCTAAATAAGTCATTCACCTACTTTTGGGTGATCTACCACATATTGAAGTTGCAGAACTGTAGCTCTTTGGATAACTGAGTAATACCTACTAAAATGAGCAAATGTCTTTTATCTCTAAAAGTATTACAGGTAGGCAATTTCTTCTAAATAAATCATTCACGTACTTTTGGGTGATCTACCACATAGTGAAGTTACAGAACTGTAGCTCTTTGGATAGCTGAGTAATAGCTACTAAAATGAGTAAATGTCTTTTATCTCTAAAAGTATTACAGGTAGGCAATTTCTTCTAAATAAGTCATTCACATACTTTTGGGTGATCTACCACATAGTGAAGTTGCAGAACTGTAGCTCTTTGGATGGCAGAGTAATAGCCACTAAAATAAGTAAATATCTTTTATCTCTAAAAGTGTTACAGATAGGCAATTTCTTCTAAATACGTCCTTACCTACTTTGGTTTGATCTACTGCATAATAAAGTTGCAGCACTGTAGCTCTTTGTATTGCAGAGTAATAGCTACTAAAGTGAGTAAATGCCTTTTGCTTTAAATGTATTGCAATCAAACATTAAACTTGTTGTCACTTCTACATGTGCCTCCATCTCACAAGAAAATTTATATTCCACCATCTTTAGTACATCTAATTTATACGGCGGGAGATAAATGTATGCGTCAGAATGCTTGTTTTTATATGGGTGTACTAAAGTCACAGAAGATCCACTTTATTGTAGCCTAATACTGCCAAATGAGAGCAGTTTTAAGGTTTCTTCTTTAATGTTGAATATTCTAAAAATACATGCTGGATCTATTTAGTATATTGGTGTACACAAGCCCCAGAAAGCCATTCACTTCATGGTGATATTAAGGCACCAAAGATCTCCTTATTTTCATGTTGCTAGTGTATTGGCTATTATATGAATACTACATGATGGCTTTTATCTTTTTCATCTTTTATATTTGGTATCTGGGTGTACCAGGCTGATGGCTAATTATGTCCACCCACTGGGGTGGTGGACATATTATTTTTGCTTTTTCCGCCGTCTGCCGTCCCACTTGGTTTCCAGACATTTTAGGCAACAGTTCTTATCCTATCTTTACCAAATTTGGCATGCAGGTTTATTGGGTTAATAGCTTGTATGGGATTGCTTTTGGTGATGATAGCTCTATAGCTAACTGAGTAATAGCTACTTTGCTACTTTTGAGTATCTCCTTCGTTTCCAGACATTTTAAGGAATGCTATTAAGCCTAGCTTTCTGAAATTTGGTGTGGAGGTTCATTGGGTTAATAGCTTGTATGGGATTGCTTTTGGGGGTAATTGCTTCATAGATGAGTGAGTAATTAATTAAATAAATGAGTAATTGGCTATTTTGAATACTGAAAAAGGCAAATGTGCTCATATCTCCTAAACCGTGCGAGATAGAGCGATTTCGTCGAAATTTTCGACGCACAGGGTATCTAAGGAATGTCCTCTTTGCAATTTTCCCAAGATTTTTCCCTCCCCAAAAATGGCGGCCATTTTGAATTTTCAAATTTTTGCCAAAAATGGCAAAACACAAATTTGCTTCTATCTCCGTAACCGTGCGAGATAGAGCGATTTCGTCGAAATTTTCACCCACCAGGTATCTAAGGAATGTAATCTTTGCAGTTTTCAAAAAATTTTCCCCTCCCCAAAAATGGCAGCCATTTTGAATTTTCGAATTTTTGCCAAAAATGGCAAAACACAAATTTGCTTCTATCTCCTTAACCATGCGAGATAGAGTGATTTCGTCGAAATTTTCGACCCACAGGGTATCTCAGGAATGTACTCTTTGCAATTTTCAAAAAATTTTCCCCTTCTCAAAAATGGCGACCATTTTGAATTTTCGAATTTTTGTCAAAAATGGCAAAACACGAATTTGCTTCTATCTCCTTAACCATGCGAGATAGAGCGATTTCGTCGAAATTTTCGACCCACAGGGTAACTCAGGAATGTACTCTTTGCAATTTTCAAAAAATTTTCCCCTTCCCAAAAATGGCGGCCATTTTGAATTTTCAAATTTTTGCCAAAAATGGCAAAACACGAATTTGCTTCTATCTCCTTAACCGTGCGAGATGGAGCAATTTCGTTGAAATTTTTGACCCACGGAGTATCTAAGAAATGTACTCTTTGCAATTTTCAAAAAATTTTCCCCTCCCCACATATGGAGGCCATTTTGAATTTTCGAATTTTGGCCCAAAATGGAAAAACACAAATTTGCCTTAACCGTGCAAAATAGAGTTATTTCGGTGAAATTTTTGACCCACAGGGTATCTAAGAAATGTACTCTTGGCAATTTAAAAAAAATTTTCCTCTTCCCAAAAATGGCGGCCATTTTGAAATTTCAAATTTTTGTCAAAAATTGAAAAACAGAAATTTGCTTCTATCTTCTTAACCGTGCAAGATAGAGTGATTTCGTCAAAATTTTCAGCAAATTAAGATAAAGTACAGACATTGGTATGTCAGGAAACAAAAGGCATCGGATCCTTGTAATACTAGTAAGGATGATGATCTGGACTTATTAGGGGATGACGTAGAGGCGTTTTCTGGCTCTCAAGCAGACCTTGAGGATGCTGCTGATAATTTATTTTCTTCACCTCCACCTCCCCAACCCCTACGTTTCGAATCTTTGTCTTTGAAGACTCTTCAAACTGTCCCACCAACCCCAGGTACTGCTTTGCAGAATAAAATAGAGAGTAGACTAGAAAAATCCCTGGGTAATCAATTTAACATCCAATTCCAGCAACAAATGGGGGTTTTCCAAGTGTCCAATGCTGGAGGCTATGAAGTCTCTCCGAGACGAAATGCATTCTATGAAAAAAGCCTCTGAGGCGGAGATAGATAAGAAAAAACACAAGGTTCGGGCAAAGTACTATTCTCAGTCGTCTTCTTCAGAGGAAGATCAGTCCTCTGTCCCTATCAAAAAGTCTACTAAACCTCAACAAAAGGCTCCTTCTGAGCATGAATTTCAACAGGATTGCACAGACCCAGTTTTCTACAGAGAGGTAGATATGTCTTACCTCCCTTCTCAATATGCTGAGGAAGTGGAAACTTTTAGGCAGATTCTTCAGCTCCCTCATCCCAGGGAGACTTGGTCTAGGTCCTCTACCACTGTGCTAGGCCTGGATGACGAGAAAGGCCAACATGAGCTTAGGGCAAGATGCCCCTCGGCCATGCGCCCTTTAAATTCCATTCTCAAAGATGCTTTTGAGAAATTTGAACAGGATTTCTTGGCCTCTAATTTACCTGAGGGTAAATATATCAAACCCCCGGCTTCAACAGCCAAATACTACAAGGTGGGACAACCTTGTTTTAAAGACAGAATTCAGGAGCTCAACACATATTTTGCCAAGATCTGTATTCTCCCAAGCCCTCTGGGCCCCTATGGGCAAGGTTCCTCTACAAGTTCTCAAGGAACTTGAACACCAAGCTAGGCAGAATCTCTCTACCATCAATTTCACAGCTACTTTCGCTAAGACTGCCTCTTCTTGTAACACTGTTATGGAGAATCAAGGCTTCCTTTAAGAGGGTTAAAAGCCAGATTCAGAAGGGTGCCAATCCTGAAAGAGCTGTGAGGCGTGGCTATGAGAACACCTGTGACTATTTTGAGATCATGAATAAGAGAATCTTTAGCCTGCCTCAGCAAATCTGTAGCCCATATACTCCATGGGCAACACTGGCCTGCTAAGAAGCGAGGCCGAGATGTTCATCCTTCAACCACATCTAGGGGACTCTAGATGTCAAGAACTGAGAACTCGCCTTTTTGGCCTACTCCTCTATTCAGGTCACAGTTAGTCAAGAATGGAGAAGACTTCCTCCTTAAAAAGGCACCCCTAAAGACTCACAGGGTTTTGCCTCCGTTCTTTCAGAAGAGACTGGCTAGCAAACAAATTTTCAGACGTGTTAAACATTATCACGAATGGTTACGTTTTTCCATTCATCTCAAAACCAATTTCAGTCAGTATTGTGGCCGTGGCGAGAGAACGAGAGTTGATAAATAAAAAGACGAGAGTTGGGCATACTACTTTTATTAACTTCTATCACGTTAGTTGGTACATGACGGGATTACAGAAAATATAACTCTCGTGAACGAAATTTGAATAAGCCGTATAAAACGTCCCCCTTTTATGGGGAATAAAATATCACCCAAAATAATAACATGAATTAAAATATAAAAACACACATAACATAAAATTTTAAAACACAGAATACCAGGGAGGGAGGGAAGGGGATTAAAAACATGTTTACTCTTCAACATCAAAGTATATAATGGGGAAGAAGCAAGGTAGGTTACATGGTGACGTGAATGAAGGGTTCTGATTGGTTGATGCTATAAGGAGGGATGTGATTGGGTATGAGGACAGACGGAAGGGTTTATTTCACGGGCTGGTCCAAACCGACTGATACCCAATCACTTAGGGGTGATTGCTTTAACAGTCAGTATTGTGGCCGTGGTGAGAGAACGAGAGTTGATAAATAAAAGGACGAGAGTTGGGCATACTACTTTTTTTAACTTCTATCATGTTAGTTGGTACATGACGGGATTACAGAAAACATAATTCTCGTGAACGAGATTTGAATAAGTCATATAAAACGTCCCAACCCCGAACCGGCATTTAATGTAGTGAATTTGCTAATGTTTGAAATGCAAGGGAGTGATTGGGAGATGTTGTCTGAGATGTACGACCATACTGCATCGTTGTTCCAGACTCCATGCATTTTGATGGCTGTAAGGGAAACGTTGGAGTCATATGCTATGGTAACCCCAGATCTCCTAAAACTATAGAAACCAAATCCCAGTATAGGTAACCCCAGGCTTCATACGAGGGTAGCCAAACGCCTCCTAAGGTGAGATTGTGATAACAACGTGTAATCATCTAAGACTAGTAAGGGATCAGATGGCTTCAAAACCCGTTTCTTCAACAAAGCTTGGAGCGTTTGTGTGAGACATAACAGGGGGTCATGAACCACAGGCAACTTCACAGTGTGTCTTCTCTTGGGAGCTTGTAAGTTCTTAACCCACTTCAATGAGATGTGTGTACCTGGGTATATGAATGCAACATCACGCCTCAGTAAATGTTTTGCAGGGTCGAACGCTTTTGGAAAAGGTGGTGCTATATTGGAGATACGTAGTAAGCCGTAGAAACCCAATAGGAACGCAGCCCTGTATGTCAGGGATGATTCATAGATCTCACACAAACGTGAGATCTCCTTTATTTGTTGCAGGGAGAACAAGCCTTTGGGAGATGGAGGTGTGTGGACTGTGTAGTTCACCCCTTTTAGAATTCTTTTAACTAATGGGGACTCAAAAGTTTGGGTGGACCATCCATATTTACCAAACATACATTTCAGGGCTGACACGTAGTTCACAATCACTCTATATGTTAATGCGTTAGCTGCCAGAAGTTCAAGGAATTCAAGGATAGTAGGCACGGAATCAAACTGAGTAATGTGATGAGACGAGACAAATGCTAAAAATAACTTAAATTGTCTTTGATACTGGTTGACTGTGTGTTTCCTGATACCCTGTTGTTTCCTCAATAACGCAGCCTGTAACAAAGGGTGAGAGTTGCTAGGCAAACCTACAAAGACATATATAGTAGACTATCAGTCATATTCTCCCAAGTTACAGAGCCCACTTTTTCTAACTTATTGCGGGATAATGCATCCACTAGGACATTGTCTTTACCTTTTATACGAGAAACACGTAAATCAATGTTATATTTACAAATAAGCAACCACAACTTGTATAAACACAAGTTCAGGAAAGTATCACATGTCTTGCCAGAATTACACACCGACACCGCACTCTCATTGTCACACTTTATTGAGATGACACTATTTTGCCATTCATGGGCCCATAAACGTAAAGCTATAACAATGTTGTACATCTCAAGATGGGTGATGGATACGTGTGATGAGATATCGTGTGGGATTTCCGCTGTATATGCACGTGATCCCCAAATCCCCCCCACTCTAGTGAGAGTTGCATCCACATGTACGACCTGCGAGACGGGATCTCGCCTGAATACCACAACCCCGTTGAAAGAATTTAATAGTTTCAGGAACCACAAGAGATCCATTTGGAATTCTCGCGGGAGTATAACCCTGTTTAACTGATGGTGGTCACGCAGCAATTGTAACATACGATTCAAACACCTACGAAACCCACGCACGCATCTAGAGATGTACAGCAATTTGCCCACAAGAGACTGGAGCTCACGTTTTGACATGTGATCTCTCAATAACATCTCAGCTCCCCTGATTTGATCACGTTACAAGGCCCTTCAAAAAGACCAAGCTCTGCCCTCTTATATCCAGTCTCTTCTGTCAAAGAACACAATAGAAAGGGTGGAAAAGGTAAAATCTCTCGTTTTACAGTTGCCTGTTTCTTGTACCCAAGTCTCACCAAAGCTGGAGGCCAGTAATACACCTAAGCAGGCTCAACACCTTCCTACTTGTAGAAAGGTTCAAAATGGAAACACCAGAGTCCATCAGGGCCTCTCTGATTAGAGGGGAATGGGTCTCATCGATAGACCTATCAGATGCCTACCTTCACATCCCCATCCACCCAAACTCAAGGAAGTACCTAAGGTTTTGCCACAAGTCACAGGAGTTCCAGTTCACCTCTCTGCCCTTTGGGCTAGCCACGGCCCCCCAGGTCTTTACAATCATTATAAAAGAAGTGAAGCTGATGGCCCTGACAAGGGGAATCAGACGTCACCAGAACCTGGACGACTGGCTTATGAGGGCCCACTCTCAGGAAGAAGCACAAGTGAACACTCAGACAGTGGTAGATCTGACTCAGTCCTTAGGGTGGATAATAAATCAGGAGAAATCCAAACTAAAACCTACTCATGTGTTTTCGTTCGTGGGCTACGAATACCATCTAGATTCAGCCCTTGTAAAACTCACTCAAGAGAGATGGCTCAAACTTCAGGATTTGATCCTACGACTCAAGTCAAAACATGTTTTGACTGCAAGATGTTTGATGTCACTAATTAAGCGTCCCTGAAAGGGCACTTCTTTGTTTTCACCTCAGTTTCCTCGCCACCGCTGCCGCCGCATTATGGTCTCCCTTGAATATCTCCCTTATTATTAGAAGGTTTCAAAGCATATTTGGCAGTTATATTCCTTAGGCGTGGGAAAATTTTTCAGCATGCTTAAATTTGACCTCTTTGACCTTTACGAAGGTCACATGACCAAAAACAATTTTTTTAAGTACACCCCCCCCCCCTTGCTACTTGCTACACAGCCTTATAATTTGGCACACCTGTTCATACTATAGAAAACGCGAGCTGATTAGATTTTGGGAGCAATCCCTTGAAAAATGTCTCATTTATGGGTGATTTTCTCACACCTTCCAATCTGAGAGCCTTAAATTTAGGTCAACCCCTATTATCTTCTTAAGTATTGCATTTAGAGCCACAAAATGTATTGGGAGGTAATAGGAAACCATATGTGGAGAGTCTAAATAGCCGGTCAATTTTACCCCACGGCCCCCCCTTATGGGTCAAACTGGGGTCATAAAATAACTGATTTTGAGTTTTTGCCTTATATCTCCTTTAATGTTGCTTTTATAGCTTCAGAATGTATTAAGAGGTATTAGGAAAGTGTATGTGGAGAGTCTAAATGGCTGGTCAGTTTTACCCCCCGACCCCCCCTTATGGGCCAAACTGGGGTCATAAATAGCTGCTTTGGAGTTTTTGCCTTATATCTTCTTTATCGTTGCTTTTATAGCTTTGGAATGTATTAAGAGGTATTGGGAAAGCGTATGTGGAGAATCTAAATAGCCGGTCAGTTTTATCCCCCGACCCCCCCTTATGAGTCAAACTGGGGTCATAAAATAGTTGCTTTGGAGTTTTGCCTTATATCTCCTTTATTGTTGCTTTTATACCTTCAGAATGTATTAAGAGGTATTGGGAAAGCATATGTGGACAGTCTAAATAGCCGGTCAGTTTTACCCCCCAGCCCCGCCTTATGGGTCAAACTGGGGTCATAAAATAGCTGATTTTGAGTTTTTGCCTTATATCTCCTTTATTGTTGCTTTTATGGCTTCAGAATGTATTAAGAGGTATTGGAAAAGCATATGTGGAGAGTCTAAATAGCCGGTCAGTTTTACCCCCTAACCCCCCCCTTATGGGCTAAACTGGGGTCATAAATAGCTGCTTTGGAGTTTTTGCCTTATATCTCCTTTATCGTTGCTTTTATAGCTTTGGAATGTATTACGAGGTATTGAGAAAGCATATGTGGAGAATCTAAATAGCCGGTCAGTTTTACCCCACAGCCCCCCCTTATGGGTCAAACTGGGGTCATAATATAGTTGCTTTGGATTTTTGCCTTATATCTCCTTTATTGTTGCTTTTATAGCTTCAGAATGTATTAAGAGGTATTGGGAAAGCATATGTGGAGAGTCTAAATAGCCAGTCAGTTTTACCCCTGACCCCCCTTATGGGTCAAACTGGGGTCGTAAAATAGCTGATTTCGAGTTTTTGCCTTATATCTCCTTTAATGTTGCTTTTATAGATTTAGAATGTATTAAGAGGTATTGGGAAAGCATATGTGGAGAGTCTAAGTAGCCGGTCAGTTTTATCCCCTGACCCCCCCCCCCCCCCCCCCCCCCATGGGTCAAACTGGGGTAAAAAATAGCTGTTGTGGAGTTTTTACCCTATATCTCCTTCATTGTTGCTTTTATAGCTTCGGAATGTATTAAGAGGTATTGGGAAACCATATCTGGACAGTCTAAATAGCCGGTTAGTTTTACCTCTTGACCCCCATGTATGGGTCAAACTGGGGTCATGAAATAGCTTTTGCCTTTATTGTTGCTTTTATGCTTTCACAATGCATTAAAACCTATTGCAAAACCCTCTGGACAATCTAAATAGCAATACATACTTGCACACATGATTATATATGAAGTTATCAATACTCATGACTGAAATGCTTTGTAGCATTTACACAAAATTTACTAAAGTTACATCCAATGTTGTACATCCAATGTACAACACTTTCTCCTGCTTGTCTATGTCTACAACGCTTGTTTATGTTAATTAAAGAAGACCTTTGTAGGATTTTCCCTGTCATGATATCACTAAGGGGGTTGGTTTATGTAACAGTACGGTGCAGCTTTATGCATTCTTAGCTTTACTGCATGCTTATTAAGACCACAAGGCATTTTAAACTCTCAGGTACGCTTCGCTTTTGTTAGCAAAAGCATTCATCTAGTTGGGTTGGTTGCCTCAAAAGAGAAAATGGTCCCGGAGGGATGCCTTCACATGAGGGCCTTTCAGTTTCACCTCAAGGAGCACTGGAGATTTTTTCAGTCACTGGACAGCCTCCTTCCTTGGACAGAAACCATTTCAGCACACCTAGAGTGGTGGCAGAATCCCACAAACGTGATGAAAGGTGCAGACCTTCATCCCAAAGACCAGTATCCAACTCTTTACAGACGCCTCAAAAGAAGGCTGGGGTACTCACTTAGAGCAAGCCTCTACAAAGGGTCTGTGGTCAGACAGGGAAAAAAGGCTACACATAAACATTCTAGAGCTGAAGGCGGTTTCTCTGGCCCTTCAAAGGTTCAAGGACCAGTGTCAAAACCAAACAGTGTTGGTTGCTACATACAACTCAACAGTAGTAGCCTACATAAATAAACATGGAGGAACTCACTCGGCGGAGATGTGCACTCTCCTGTGGAAGATCATGACCTGGTGCCATCATTACCAGATAACCTTAAAAGCTAGCTTTGGCCTCCGGCAAGCGGTGCAACGAAATCCATGCCTGGGTTGCAAACAAAGTATCGAATCTAAGCCAATGGGAAAATGCTCTAACTACCATTGTAGATAGACAATTCAAAGAAGATAGGACCTTGTGTCTTAGACCTGGTCCTCGTCAACTCGCATGTCATTAGGGCCTTCACAGCCTCTAAGGCCTTTTACAGTGGGGTATTGGTGGACCAAATCATGCGTGTCACTGGAAAGCTAACAACACATTTACAAATTTTTACCTAAAAGACCTTACTTGGTCAGACAACGACAACAACATGTATCTGGGACCAGTAGTAGTGGCACAACAAGTCCTAGACCCTTCCCCTCAGACCAAGTCTTCAGGAGTCTAATCCCAGGGTCTAGGTATTGGTTACCTCCTCAGGATGTTATGGTAAGGTCTATTATCTATTATTTAATGTGTAATGTATTAAGTCTTTTAGTGTACCATCATTTCATATTTAGGGTGGCAAGTTTATGAGATTCAAGCTTAGGGCTGGTATTCATTACAGTGATGCCCTTGGGGGCTATACTCGCATAAGTGAGCACGGCTGCACTTAACCCTTCAATCAAAACATCCTGACAGTATCTGTACTGCCATTCATTAATCTTCTGGTTTTTGGCTTCTAACAGGTACGGTTTTCAGAATTGGGGCTCTGTAAGTGGGACTCGGACTGGCTTTTTCAAATATTCATTTTATTTATTCATTAATTCAAATCCAAGAAAAATTCACTACTGTTCCAGTCTCAGCTGTAATCCCTCCAATGGACGGTTGGATTCAGCATTCAGTTCTACATGGTAAGCTATTGTAGCGTAGTAAAATAATAAATTCTAATTACTTAAATGTAGCTTTTATAAGCTACAAGCTTACCATGTGGAACTGAAGAGAGTCCCACCCTGCCTCCCCGCTGTATTCCAGCGGAGGGGGTATGGGCTAAATTTACAACGAGAGAAGAAGGGTTAGACACAAAATTACACTGTTATGGTACACTCTCAGCATGGGGATCCGGTCAATACTAAATGTCTGTTTTTCTTGGACGTTGGCCGGATACCTGCGGCCTCCTGAGAAAGCATTCAGTTCCACATGGAAAGCTTGTAGCTTATAAAATGTACATTTAAATAATTAAAATTTTAAAATTTAATAGCAAGATGACAACAATAATTAGAAAACTAAATTTTTTAATTAAGTGTCCCTTGAAAAGGAGACACTTATTGGTGTTGCCCTTGTTTTCAAACAGCTTACACCCCCGCCCCAACTGCCACAGTATTTTGTAAGTTGAATATTTCCCTTAAAATAAGTCCTGTCAAAATGATTTTTATGTCAGCTGACTTGTCAGTCAGCTGACATTATGTCGTCACTCTGCGGCATGGGCGTACGCGTACGCGTCCGCGTGAACAACTTCTTCTCCAAAACTACAAGGCCTAGAGACGTGCTGTTTTTTTTAAAAGATACCTTATCTATCGAGGATGAAAAATTGTTCAAGGCATGCAAATCTGTCTGTTCGTCTGTTTGCTAGAGACATTACAAGGGGGGTACCCCCACCAAAAGTGTGAAAATTTCAACACTTAATCACAATTTTCTCAGTGACTATTGCAGGGACTTCTCTCATATCTTGCATATATGTACTAGGCCACAGGTAGATTCTCTTGTGTGAGTATGAGACCTGGATCTGTTTTACTTTTTTTTTTATAAATTTTTTTAATAATTTTTAATGCATTAAAATTCATGAAATCATGCACAAAATCATTTATAACTTGAAAAGTGTTGCATTTAGAGCATTTTGTTAAAATATGTTATTCAGCTACTTTTTTCATAGCTACAATATGGTGAGTAAGTTGGGTGCCTGTCTCAATAGCTAAGTGAGTAATAGCTACTTTTGGGCTTTTCAGTAACTTCCATCATGAGTAAAATCACTTGTAACTTAAAAACTATTGCATTTAGAGAATTTCGTATAAATATGTTATTCAGCTACTTTTGGGTCAGCTATAACATAGTAAAATTTTAGACCTGTAGCTCATGGCATAGCTGAGTAATAGCTACTTTTAGGTTATCACTGTTGAGTAAATCGCTTATAACTTCAAAACTATTGCATTTAGAGAATTTCGTATAAATATGTTATTCAGCTACTTTTGGGTCAGCTATAACATAGTAAAATTTCAGACCTGTAGCTCATGGCATAGCTGAGTAATAGCTACTTTTAGGTTATCACTGTTGAGTAAATCGCTTATAACTTGGAAACTATTGCATTTACAGTATTTTGTTTCAATATGTTATTCACCTATTTTGGGATCAGCTATAACATAGTGAAGTTTCAGATCTGTGGCTCATTGCATAGCTGAGTAATAGCTACTTTGAAGTTCTCACTATTGAGTAAATCACTTGTAACTTAAAACCTATTGCATTTAGAGAATTTCGTATAAATATGTTATTCAGCTACTTTTGGGCCAGCTATAACATAGTGAAATTTCAGATCTGTAGGTCATGGCACAGCTGAGTAATAGCTACTTTGAAGTTCTCACTATTGAGTAAATCAGTTGTAATTGGAAAACTATTGCATTTACAGAATTTCGTATAAATATGTTATTCAGCTACTTTTGGGTCAGCTATAACATAGTAAAATTTCAGACCTGTAGCTCATGGCATAGCTGAGTAATAGCTACTTTTAGGTCATCACTATTGAGTAAATCAGTTGTAACTTGAAAAGTATTGCATTTACAGTATTTTGCTTAAATATGTTGTTCACCTACTTTTGGGTCAGCTATAACATAGTAAAATTTCAGACCTGTAGCTCATTGCATAGCTGAGTAATAACTACTTTGAGGTTCTCACTATTGAGTAAATCAGTTGTAATTGCAAAACTATTGCATTTAGAGAATTTAGTATAAATATGTTATTCAGCTACTTTTGGGTCAGCTATAACATAGTAAAATTTCAGACCTGTAGCTCATGGCATAGCTGAGTAATAGCTACTTTTAGGTCATCACTATTGAGTAAATCAGTTGTAACTTGAAAGCTATTGCATGTACAGTATTTTGCTTAAATATGTTATTCACCTACTTTTGGGTCAGCTATAACACAGTAAAATTTCAGACCTGTAGCTCATGGCATAGCTGAGTAATAGCTACTTTGAGGTTATCACTGTTGAGTAAATCGCTTATAACTTGGAAATTATTGCATTTAGAGTATTTTGTTTCAATATGTTATTCACCTATTTTGGGGTCAGCTATAACATAGTGAAGTTCCAGACCTGTGACTCATTGCATAGCTGAGTAATAGCTACTTTGAAGTTCTCAATGTTGAGCAAATCACTTATAATTTGAAAACTATTGCATTTAGAGAATTTAGTATAAATATGTTGTTCAGCTACTTTTGGGTCAGCTATAACATAGTAAAATTTCAGACCTGTAGCTCATGGCATAGCTGAGTAATAGCTACTTTTAGGTTATCACTGTTGAGTAAATCACTTATAACTTGGAAACTATTGCATTTAGAGTATTTTGTTGCAATATGTTATTCACCTATTTTGGGGTCAGCTATAACATAGTGAAGTTCCAGACCTGTGGCTCATTGCATAGCTGAGTAATAGCTACTTTGAAGTTCTCACTGTTGAGTAAATCAGTTGTAATTGGAAAACTATTGCCTTTACAGAAATTTGTGCAAATATGTTATTTAGCTACTTTTGGGTCAGCTATAACATAGTGAAATTACAGACCTGTAGCTCATGGCACAACTGAGCAATAGCTATTCTCAGGCACTGACTGTTGAGTAAATCGGCTATAACTTGAAAAATATTGCATTTGGAGTATTTTGTTAAAATATATTGTTCACCTACTTTTGGGTTAGCTATAACATAGTGAAATTACAGACCTATAGCTCATGGCATAGCGGAGCAATAGCTATTTTCAGGTTCTCACTATTGAGTAAATCAGTTGTAACTTGAAAACTATTGCATTTACAGTATTTTGCTTAAATATGTTGTTCACCTACTTTTAGGTCAGCTATAACAGAGCAAAAATTCAGACATGTAGCTCATTGCATAGCTGAGTAATAGTTACTTTGAGGTTCTCACTCTTGAGTAAATCAGTAGTAACTTGAAAACTATTACATTTAGAGTATTTTGTTAAATATGTTATTCACAGACGTTTTGGTCAGCTATAACATAGTGAAATTGCAGACCTCTATGTCATGGCATAGCTGAGCAATAGCTTCTTTCAGGTTCTCACTGTTGAGTAAATCATTGTATCCAACCTGTAGGAAATCATGGGCTGGGAATCTGTTAATATGGTCCGATTTGACCTTGGAACCCTCCTTCAAGGTCAAATGAGGATAGCCAAACATAAAAGTGCTTATAACTCGCTTATTATTGGTCCTAGAGGTTTGGAATGAAAACCAACCTATAGAAAATCATGAGCTGGGAATTTTTTGGTGTGGTCGGATTTCACCTTGGACCCCTCCTTCAAGGTCAAATGAGGATAGCCAAACTTAAAAGTGCTTATAACTCGCTTATTATTGGTCCTAGAGGTTTGGAATGGAAAACCAACCTATAGGAAATCATGGGCTGGGATTCTTTTGGTGTGGTCAGATTTCACCTTAGACCCCTCCTTCCAGGTCAAACGAAGATAGCCAAACTTAAAGTGCTTATAACTCGCGTATTATTGGTCTTGGAGGTTTGGGATGGTAAACCAACATATAGGAAATCATGGGCTGGGATTCTTTTGGTGTGGTCAGATTTGACCTGGGACCCCTCCTTCAAGGTCAATTGAGGATAGCCAAACTTACAATTGCTTAAAACTCGCTTATTATTGGTCCTACAGGTTTGGGATAGTAAACAAGCTACAGGAAATCATGGGCTGGGAATTTTTTTGTGTGGTCGGATTTGACCTTGGACCCCTCCGTCAAGGTCAAACAAGGATAGCCAAACTTAAAAAGTGCCTATGACTCACTTATTATTGGTCCGAGAGGTTTGGGATGGTAAACCATCCTAAATTCTTTGGCTGGGAATCTTTTGGTATGGTCAGATTTGACCTTTGGACCCCTTCTTCATGGTCGAACGAGGATATTGCATTTATAGTATTTCTTTAAATATTTTTAACCTACTTTTTACTCTTAAACAATTACCTTGTTACTTTATTTCATAATACCATTTGCAGGGCACAACTTTTTTGTCCTTTTTTTCTGTCAGCTTCGGAATATCTTTCGAACATGCTGTTCAGTTACCATTTACTGTATTTCTGTACAGCCCTTTCCCTGATAATTATGCTTTCCTCTCATTATCACCATCACAAATCAAAAACATTCAGTCAGCTGACACAGTGCCCGTTCACGGGCACTCTCCTCTTGTTAGCAGTTATCAAAATTTTTCATAAGTACAGATTTGACCTTTATCAAGTTCACATGATCAAAAACAGTTTTTTTTCTTGTACTGCCTTTTCCCCAAACTTTTTCAGAAAGAACAAAATCTAAATCCACAAAATTTTTCAAGTAAAAAATTTCAGATCAATTGCACCATAATTAACTGATTGATAGCTGAGTAACAAAAAAATATGTGGAAATTGACCCTTTTGAGCACATATTTTGTGTATCTACTCACATTGAGGACTTTACACAGATTCAATATATGTATGAAAATTGGGTTTATAGCTTCAAAAGTTACATCATCTTGTGAAGGTTACCTTAAATTGGGCCAAATCAGGTGTCTTTGTTATGCTGTATGCATAGAGCTTGCAATGTATTTGGAGGTAATAGTAAACCAAGGCCTGGAATTTGAAATATAGAAGCATTGATCAGTTTACGAGGCTAATTTTGGTGAAGTTTTTACTTTGAACCTCAATATCACATACAGTATTTTGTATATTTTTAATGTTGATAGCTCTGATTATTGGTGTGTAAAATTATTATTAGTGTGCAAAATATTACTCACCTACTGTTTATGCAAATAGTAAAAATATTACATTTTCTGTTTCTAATTGATGAGAAGTCATTTTATGGATCCATTTGAAAAAAAATGTCACACCTAACTGAACGCCCCGCTATGTGATGAGCTGCCATGGGTGAAAACAACAAAAAAACACTACATGGTGAATTTATTATATCCCTAGATTAAAGTGTGGGATATACTGATTTCAACTCCTTAGCACTGCCACTGTACATTTTGACTTGTGTGCACGATAACTCAAAAACACTTTCATGGGTTTCATGCAAACTAGGCACACACATGTATTTGGGGCAGGAGAGGAACCATATTTTAAGTCAACCTTAAAGTCCCAATAATAAATAAGTTATGGCCACCTTAAGGTGAGAAATTTAACCTTTGGCTACTTAATGCCCTCTAGGCCCTCTAGGTCAAAAACTATGTGGCTCAAATTCTACTTGGAAACACATTAATATATATTCTTGTTAAAAATGGCAAAAATCAAGACTATATATACAGGTTAAAATTGTGCTTGGATTCTACTTGGGAACACATGGATTTTTGCCACTTTGAAGCCCTATGGCTGTCAAACTATGTGATAGAGCTGCAATCTCATCTTGGAATATATCAATATATTTGTGTTTTACATGTGCCAAAAATCAAATCTTTAAATAGACATTTACGTGTACCTGTGTATGACCATAAACACAGACCCAAGTGACCTTTTTTTCAACATTTTTCATATATTGCCCTGCAACGTAGAAATGGTAAGTGTGGCAAGTCTCAAACTGTATTAGATATATTGTCTATATGTAATCTTTGTCGGTGGAAATTTTGAAGTCTGTAGTTTAAATTTTAAGGTCACCTTAAGGGCTCTAAAATGCCCACATAGACCCAATTTATGGACTTTTTGCCACTTTTAAGCTATAAAGCTGTCAAGCTATGCGATTGTTGGAGTGAAATCTCGTCGGGGAATATATTAATATGTTCTTTTTACATTTGCCAAAAATCAAGGCTTTAAGTAGAGATTTGTGGCCCGTTTTGTCTTATAACTTGGAAGTGGCAAATCTGACCAGACCCGCACTGTAGTAGATAATTACTTCAATTTACTTGTATGTGATCTTTCTTTGTGGAAAATTTGAGCTCTGTATTTTTAATTTTAAGGTCATGTTTCCAAAATTATCACAGGGACCCAATTTATACCATCTGTACCACTTTTTAAAGAAACTATGTAGAATAGAATAGAATATCTTTTATTACAGTGTCCTGTTTGCATATAATACTATAATGTACAACAAATAACAATGAAGTAAAATTGATCGTAGCAAACCCAGCCTGATGTAGACTTTTAAGACACTACAAATCAAAATAATTATTATATTAACAAGATGTGAAGATTTGAAACATTCAACAAGTTTATGCATTAGTAATTAAATGGTATCAAAAACACAATAATAATGAACATGGCTGTAACATGGCTCTATCTCTATCTCTACTTCATCGTAGTCACTATTAAGATCAATCAGGTGACAAATGATTGTTTGAAAAGTTATTGATTATGTGTTTATATGCAATTTTTCCTATTCTTATCTTATCTTGCTCAAAACTTCCAAACTTAAATTAAGTTATCCTCCTACTTTTTAATATACATCATATGCATGTATATGCTCTTTTGCTGTAAAACTTATCAAATGTTGGGGGTATTTAAACCAGAACTTTACCTCTGTACTGTGACAAATATCAGCATCTTTCTGTCATCCTTTTTCCTTCAGTATCTCCATACCAACCCCCAACTCACCTACCCACCCCCTTAGGATAAAGAAAAATGAAGATTTGACCAAAAAATGAAACATGGTTTACAGGAATTGTGAATCACACAAAATGGGTGCTACAAAAATACCCAATGAATGCCTGTTGCGTGAGAGATGGCCTGGGGGGAATATGTTGGCATCGAGTCGGCATAATCTAGTCAAAATCACATGATTTTGTAGCACACTTTGTAGCTTGAGCAATAAAGCACTATTTTTAATCTTTATTTTGTTGTCTTGCCTTTCAGAAATCATCAGTTTCCAGCATTCAAAACTTTGGCATGCTTATGTCCATGCTTCCAGGCATGTCTTTGTTTGCCAAGGAAACAGAAAAGAATCAAGTTGCAGATGAACAAGGAAGCAGTTCTTCACTAAACAGGCCCTTGACTGATTGTCTCACAGCAGACATGGCTGAGTGTGCAGAGTGTGGTGAGAACACAGGTACACATCATGCAGACTGCCAGCAGACAGGTGTGCAGCAGCACAGTACACCACATCAGCACACCAGTATACACAGGCCAGAAAATGCCACAGTAGATAGAAACAGTCATACCAGCGGACAGGCTAAAGTGACCACAGCAGCTTGTAGCAATAAACACACTGGAGTGAACAAAGGTCCAGAATGTGGACAAGGGGGAATGCTTCACAGTGAAGTGGAACACCAACACATGCAGAAGATAGAAACAACAATAAACTTAAAAATGCAGGAGACAGAAGATAGAATTATGAAAGCTTTAGATGAAAAACTGTCTATCATAGAACAAACATTAACAACAAAACTTGATCAAATATTGGAAAAATTAGACACTAGCGATCATTGAAATAATTAAGTGGCCCATCAGGGGCGCTTATTTATTTTCACATAAGTTCGATTAATCACCGCTGCCTTCCTATCTTTCTTTAAAACTATAGAGGCGGGAAAATTTTTGGGATACTTGGAGGAGATCTTAAACTTTACTTAAGGTAACCTTAAGCATTTGTCAAAAATACCCCATCATTGTGTTTCGAAAGAAAACCACACACACCAGTGCTATAAAATTTATTGGGTACATTCTAGACCTAAATACACACGTTAGAAAGAATTTTCTGATCAATCGGACCATAAATACCTGAATGGGATGCGTTTGATATTCCTAAATTTTTAAAAAATGTGTACTTTGTATCTCAAAAATGGTCAGGATTTTGGCGTTTTGTTGGAATAATTTATTTAGCTACATTGTGATAATATTTCACATGCCTAAGTTTTAGCCCTGTATCTGCAATCTTAAGGTCACCTTAATGTCAAAAAAGGGGGTTTTAACCCTCCTGTTCACTTACTTTTTTACTTTTTTCAATCAAACTTGGCATATATATTAAGATTTACCAAAAGATTATCCTGACTTTATGGTGACCTTAAACTGTTAACATTAATGGAGCTATGTCCCGCTAAAGTCATAAAATTGGAATAAAACCATCTGGCCCCTTTATTTTTCCATATCTAACATATATTGATATTAAAGTAGATCAAAAGAAGACCAGGGTAGCCACAAGATTTTCATTTTGAAATTCCATGATTTTTCCAGATTTTTTCCATGTTTTCCAGAAGTATTTAATGGCAATATCGAACAATATTATTGACATACATATAGTATGTACATTTAATTCATACATAACTGATCAATAACTGATATCATTTGCCCTTATAAGAGACACTAAAAGAAACAACTGTACAACAATAAACTACCTGAGAATACTCCTATGACATGGTCAGACATATGCCTTAGTCCAGCAAGTCCCGACAAATGTCAGAAAAAGCTATGCTCTAGCTGGACTGTTAGTGTCCTAACCACTTACTAACCACATCCAATACTATTATTATTATTATTATGTATCTGCCTGTACATGGGATTTGTTACGGTCACGGGCAAGCGCGGTAGCAATTACCGGTTGTCTTTAAGTTGTAACAGAAAAAGCAAAAAGTTAAACTTAACAAATTTATTTAATAGTCAACAATAATGATTACAGTCAACTGGTGTGCTCTTAACCAAACACACTAATACAATAATAAGATCTAGCTGACCTGACCACTGAGATTATGAGTTAAGTTTATCCGCCGTATACAGCAATCTGTTCCGTAATCCGTCCTGTAGTATATTCTGTGGTCTATCCAATGTCCTGTGGTCTGTCCTGTGATCTGTCCAATGTTCACTCACACACAGATATCTATATCCTGTGACCTGTCCCACACTCAGCAACACAAAAGGTGCTTGTCCTGCTATCCTTTATATATCCAGTCACACAGAATGTCTGTCTGGAGATATTTAGAGAGTTAACACAACTGTACTGTCTGCTCCAAGATGTGGACAATGTCCAAAATGCAGTAAATTCACTCTCTGTTATATGAATGTACAATATCCAAAATATCCAAAGTACAATAAATCTGTCCAGATGATGTATCCAGTTCACTCCAGTAAAAGTTCACAGCAACACAAGTTATATTATATTCCAAAACACAATAGCTCTCCTTATAGCCAGCGAATACAAAGTTCACTTGTGGTCAGATGTACATTCCTTATATACATTCACAGATTCCTCTGGAATTGTACAGAACCAACTCAAAAGAAGATTGAGCCATCTAGGCCAAATGAGGAAGTTCTAGAAACTACTGGCAATTGGGTTTCCCCAAATCTAACATAACCACTGAGGGGGGGATTTCCCCCAGTCTGTGAACAGATCAATAAACACTAAAACACAAAAATCAATAACTCCCTTACTTTTAAATGTTAACACACAAAAAGAACCAACAACACAATTATCTTTTATGACAATTTATAAACATGAAGCTTAAATTAAACAATGCACTAATATAGTGCCTAATATATGTAATATACAATGTACTAATATAGTGTCCAATATATGTAGCACCTCCCCCCTTAAAGAAAAATTTTGGAAACCAAGGGATTACAAAATTTTACAAGAGATTTTCATGATGTATACAAACAGGTTTTTATTTCATAAAAATGTAAATATACTATACCATATGAAAACACTTGGGTAAGCGTGGCTTGGCGTTCGGTGACCGCCACATACACCGTACATAGAATTTAAAATATGAGGGGAGACCCTCTTTAAACCTATATACTTGCTACCTTTGACCCCTGGTGACCTAATTATATCCCCAGACGAAAGTCGGGGATATATTGGATTCAGGTCCGTCGCGCCGCCGCCGCCGTAGAAATTTCCTTGCGGACGCGATAACTCAAAAACAAATTAATATTTTTTTTTCAAACTTGGTACACATGTTAAGGATGCCCAAAGGAAGATCCCTATTTTAAGGTGACCTTAAACTCCCAGTAAAAAAGAACTTATGGCCACCTTAAGGTCAGAAATTGGACTTTTGGCCACTTAGAGCCCTGTAGGTCACAAACTATGATGCTCAGCTGGCTGAAATTTTACCTGACAACACATTAATATGTTCTTAGTACATGTGCCGAAAATCATGACTTTAAGTTGAGGAGAAAATTGTGTTTGAGGCCCATAAATACCCCCACTTAGGGATTTTTTGCTATACTTTTCACATATTTTGCCCTATAATTTGGAAGTGATAATTCTGATGAGTCTCAAACTGCGCTAGGTATAACTTTGATATGTAATCCTTGTCTGTAGAAAATTTTAGGGCTGTAGGTTTACCCAAAGGGGTCGACTTAAGGTCTCAAAAGTGCCCACAGAGACCCAATTTATGCACTTTTTGCCACTTTCAAGCACTGTAGCTTTCAAACTATGTCTCTCATCTAAGTTAAATATCATCTGGGAATATATCTATGTGTTTTCTTATATGTGCCCCAACATTTAGGCCTTTAATAGACAGTTAACCTGTGTATCAGGACCATAAACACCCACCCGAGTGACCCTTATAAGACATTTTTCACATCTTTTTCCCTGTAACTTGGAAATGGTAAGTCTGAGAAGTTTCAAACTGTATTAGATATATATTCTGTGTGTAATCTTAGTATGTAACAGATTTTAAGTCTGAAGCTTTAATTTTGAAGGTCAAATTGAGGTCTCTAAAAGGCTCCCAAAGACCCAATATTTGGACTTTTTGCTACTTTTAAGCCCTGTGACTGTCAAACTATGTGACTGATAGAGCTCAAGTCCTATCTGAGAAGATATTAGTATGTTATTTTTATATGTGCCAAAAATTAAGGCTTTAAGAAGACATTTAACCTGTGTATGAGGACCATAAATCCCCACCCGAGTGACCATTTTTAGACATTTTTCACATATTTTTCCCTGTAACTTGGAAATGGTAAGTCTAAGAAGTTTCAAACTGTATTAGATGCATATTCTATGTGTAATCTTAGTATGTGACAAATTTTAAGTCTGAAGCTTTAATTTGAAGGCCACATTTAGGTCTCTAGAAGGCCCCATAAAGACCCAGTATTTGGACTTTTTGCCAATTTTAAGGCCTGTGACTGTTAAACTATGTGACTGATAGAGCTGAAATCTCATCTGGGCATACATTATTATGTTCTTTTTACATGTGCCAAAAATCAAGGCTTCAAGTAGACATTTAACCTGTGTATGAGGACCTTAAACACCCACCTGAGTGACCCTTTTAAGACATTTTTCACATATTTTGCTCTGTAACTTGGAAATGGTAAGTCTGAGAAGTTTCAAACTTTATTAGATACATATTCTATGTGTAATCTTAGTATGTAACAAATTTTAAGTCTGAAGCTTTAATTTGAAAGCCACATCGAGATCTCTAAAAGGCCCACAATGACCCAATATTTGGACTTTTTACCACCTTTAAGCCCTGTAACTGTTAAACTATGTGATTGATGGAGCTGAAATCCCATCTGGGAATGCATTATTATGTCCTTTTTACATATGCCGAAAATCAAGGTTTTTAGTAGACATTTAACCTGTGTATGAGGGCCATAGACACTCGCCCAAGTGCCTTTTTTGACATTTTTTCCGTATTTTGCCGTTATTTGGAAATGCTTAGTGTGACAAGTCTTAAACTGTATTATATATAATTTTTGTTTGTTATGTATGTCCCCCAAAAAGTTTCAGATCTGTTGTTTAATTGCTAAGGTCTCTTTAACAATTGTAAAATGCCCACAGAAACCCAATTTATGGACATTATGCCACTTTAAAGCCCAGTAACTGTCAAACTATGTGGGTTATAGAGCTGAAATCTTTGAATTTTTAAAAGGAAATGCCTGTCTATTTAAATTTTGAATATTAATAATGTTATGGCTATCTTAGTCTTTTAAGAACTTATTTTTGTGTGTTATACCTCTGCTTGCTGAGTTTTTCACTTTTTAAAATGAAACTGGTTAAACATATTCAAGTAGGCAAAATGGACACTTTAAGTGAGCTTTAAGTCCCAATATTAATGAAATTATATCCTTATGTAGTAAAACTAGGGGATTTTTAACCCTCAACTAGCCCAGTTTTATTCAACTTGCCTCAGTTAATTTTGGCACAGCTCCTACAGTTATGAACTCATTTCAGTTGATAATCACATACTTAAAATTCTCAATTCTTTTTGTATTTGAGTACCCCTTTTATATAGATTGTTTGTTTACCATTTATGCTCAACCCACATCCCCCACCCGGATTCCCCCCACCCACCTCTGGGACCTCCAGCTATATTGAGTGACACTAAATAAACAAAGGTATTTAATGATATCAGATGAGAAACAAAGAACTCAATGGGGTTGCAGATCTTGTGTAATAGTGAGAGAGGTGTGGAGAAGGGGAGAGGGGTGGGGGTGGGGGTGGGAGGTGGTGGGCTTCATTACATGTAACACAAAGGGGAGTCAGAACTGAGATTGTGTCACATATTTAGGTTGCATATATATGGACCACATATATAGGTATAGAGGAAATGAATAACTGAAAACAATTTGCAAATTCTAAAAATAATATAATAAAATAATAATATAAATAATTTTTTTTTAAATAATATTTTATTTGTGAACAAATATAGAAACAGATATGCGCTTTTGGGATTATGAATTTTAGAATGGACATTGAATCATCAATCATTTAAATACTTTGAAGGAAGATTGAAAAATATGATGAGTTGAGTTAAAAATAATATTTTATTTGTCAACAAATATAGAAACAGATATGCACTTTTGGGATTATTATTTTAGAATGGACATTCAATCATCAATCATTTAAATACTTTGAAAATAGGTTTAGAGTTATCATTGCAGGAAGATTGAAAATATAATTTGAGTTATGTATTCGGCGTCTGGGGATACACCATCTTCCTTGGAAGATATAAACAGAGTAGATTGATGTGCTGAAGTTCATATAATAATGGGTAATTATGTTTTAAAAAATTCCCGATCAAAACCTGTGGCGTGAGTGATGACCTGTCTGGGGATATGTTGGCGCCGAGTTGGCCCAATCTAGTTCACTCTGCCATGCGCAGTAATACAGAAATAGTTCATTCTTTTTGTGGCGGTTGAAGTGTCAACAGGCGTTTTTGCTATCTTGCTAAGACCTGCATTTACACGTTTCTGGTGCTCTGTAAGTACACTTAAGCTGTTTTATTCACTATTCCTCCATTTTATTTACATTTTACTTCTATTTCTGGTGATTATGTCCACCCCCCTGGGGGGTGGATATATTATTTTTGCTTTTTTCGCCGTCCGATGTCCGATGTCCGTTGTCCGATGTCCGGCGTCCGGCGTCCGATGTCCGGCGTCACGCATGGTTTCCGCTCATTTAAAGGAAAAGTATTAGAGCTATTGTCACCAAATTTGGTATGCAGGCTTATTGGGTCAGTAGCTTGCTTGGGATTGCTTTTGGCTGTTGTACCTCTTTTGCTTACTGAGTAATACTTAAGTACAGCTATTTTCAGTACCCATTGGTTTCCGTGCATTTAAGCCAAAATAATTAAAGATATTTTACTACAATTTTGAATACAAGATTGTTATGTCCATAGCTCGCTTGGTATTGCATTTGGGACTGATAGCTTTGTCAGTACATGAGTAATAGCCATTTAGGTACTTCATTGTGTATTTTCAGTACTACTTTTGAGTAATTTGCTCCTATCTCCTTAACCGTGCGAGATAGAGCGATTTCGGCAAAATTTTTGACCCACAGGGTATCTGAGGAGTGTACTCTTTGCAATTTTCAAAAAATTTTCCCCTCCCCAAAAATGGCGGCCATTTTGAATTTTCGAATTTTTGCCAAAAATGGCAAAACACTAATTTGCTTCTATCTCCTTAACCGTGCGAGATAGAGCGATTTCGTCAAAATTTTCGACCCACAGGGTATCTGAGGAGTGTACTCTTTGCAATTTTCAAAAAATTTTCCCCTCCCCAAAAATGGCGGCCATTTTGAATTTTCGAATTTTTCCCAAAAATGGCAAAACACAAATTTGCTTCTATCTCCTTAACCGTGCGAGATAGAGCGATTTCGTCGAAATTTTCGACCCACAGGGTATCTAAGGAATGTAATATTTGCAATTTTCAAAAAATTTTCCCCTCCCCAAAAATGGCGGCCATTTTAAATTTTCGAATTTTTGCCAAAAATGGCAAAACACAAATTTGCTTCTATCTCCTTAACCGTGCGAGATAGAGCGATTTCGTCAAAATTTTCGACCTACAGGGTATCTGACAAGTGTACTCTTTGCAATTTTCAAAAAATTTTCCCCTCCCCAAAAATGGCGGCCATTTTGAATTTTAGAATTTTTGCCAAAAATGGCAAAACACTAATTTGCTTCTATCTCCTTAACCGTGCGAGATAGAGCGATTTCGGCAAAATTTTCGACCCACAGGGTATCTAAGGAGTGTACTCTTTGCAATTTTCAAAAAATTTTTCCCTCCCCAAAAATGGCGACCATTTTGAATTTTCGAATTTTTGCCAAAAATGGCAAAACACAAATTTCCTTCTATCTCCTTAACCGTGTGAGATAGAGCGATTTCGTCGAAATTTTCGACCCACAGGGTATCTAAGGAGTGTACTCTTTGCAATTTTCAAAAAATTTTCCCCTCCCCAAAAATGGCGGCCATTTTGAATTTTCGAATTTTTGCCAAAAATGGCAAAACACAAATTTGTTTCTATCTCCTTAACCGTGCGAGATAGAGCGATTTCGTCGAAATTTTCGACCCACAGGGTATCTGAGGAATGTAATATTTGCAATTTTCAAAAAATTTTCCCCTCCCCAAAAATGGCGGCCATTTTAAATTTTCGAATTTTTGCCAAAAATGGCAAAACACAAATTTGCTTCTATCTCCTTAACCGTGCGAGATAGAGTGATTTCGTCGAAATTTTCGACCTACAGGGTATCTAAGGAATGCAATCTTTGCAATTTTCAAAAAATTTTCCCCTCCCCAAAAATGGCGGCCATTTTGAATTTTCGAATTTTTGCCAAAAATGGCAAAACACAAATTTGCTTCTATCTCCTTAACCGTGCGAGATAGAGCGATTTCGTGGAAATTTTCGACCCACAGGGTATCTAAGGAATGTAATATTTGCAATTTTCAAAAAATTTTCCCCTCCCCAAAAATGGCAGCCATTTTGAATTTTCGAATTTTTGCCAAAAATGGCAAAACACAAATTTCCTTCTATCTCCTTAACCGTGTGAGATAGAGCGATTTCGTCGAAATTTTCGACCCACAGGGTATCTAAGGAGTGTACTCTTTGCAATTTTCAAAAAATTTTCCCCTCCCCAAAAATGGCGGCCATTTTGAATTTTCGAATTTTTGCCAAAAATGGCAAAACACAAATTTGTTTCTATCTCCTTAACCGTGCGAGATAGAGCGATTTCGTCGAAATTTTCGACCCACAGGGTATCTGAGGAATGTAATATTTGCAATTTTCAAAAAATTTTCCCCTCCCCAAAAATGGCGGCCATTTTAAATTTTCGAATTTTTGCCAAAAATGGCAAAACACAAATTTGCTTCTATCTCCTTAACCGTGCGAGATAGAGTGATTTCGTCGAAATTTTCGACCTACAGGGTATCTAAGGAATGCAATCTTTGCAATTTTCCAAAAATTTTCCCCTCCCCAAAAATGGCGGCCATTTTGAATTTTCGAATTTTTGCCAAAAATGGCAAAACACAAATTTGCTTCTATCTCCTTAACCGTGCGAGATAGAGCGATTTCGTGGAAATTTTCGACCCACAGGGTATCTAAGGAATGTAATATTTGCAATTTTCAAAAAATTTTCTCCTCCCCAAAAATGGCGGCCATTTTGAATTTTCGAATTTTTGCCAAAAATGGCAAAACACAAATTTCCTTCTATCTCCTTAACCGTGTGAGATAGAGCGATTTCGTCGAAATTTTCAACCCACAGGGTATCTAAGGAGTGTACTCTTTGCAATTTTCAAAAAATTTTCCCCTCCCCAAAAATGGCGGCCATTTTGAATTTTCGAATTTTTGCCAAAAATGGCAAAACACAAATTTGTTTCTATCTCCTTAACCGTGCGAGATAGAGCGATTTCGTCGAAATTTTCGACCCACAGGGTATCTGAGGAGTGTACTCTTTGCAATTTTCAAAAAATTTTCCCCTCCCCAAAAATGGCGGCCATTTTGAATTTTCCAATTTTTGCCAAAAATGGCAAAACACTAATTTGCTTCTATCTCCTTAACCGTGCGAGATAGAGCGATTTCGTCGAAATTTTCGACCCACAGGGTATCTAAGGAATGCAATCTTTGCAATTTTCAAAAAATTTTCCCCTCCCCAAAATTGGCGGCCATTTTGAAGTTTCGAATTTTTGCCAAAAATGGCAAAACACAAATTTGCTTCTATTTCCTTAACCGTGCCAGATAGAGCGATTTCGTCAAAATTTTCGACCCACAGGGTATCTGAGCATTATACTCTTGGTAATTTTAAAAAAATTTTCCCCTCCCCAAAAATGGCGGCCATTTTGAATTTTCGAATTTTTGCCAAAAATGGCAAAACACAAATTTGCTTCTATCTCCTTAACCGTGCAAGATAGAGCGATTTCGTCGAAATTTTCGACCCACAGGGTATCTAAGGAATGCAATCTTTGCAATTTTCCCAAAATTTTCAGCTCCCCAAAAATGGCGGCCATTTTGAATTTTCGAATTTTTGCCAAAAATGGCAAAACACAAATTTGCTTCTATCTCCTTAACCGTGCGAGATAGAGCGATTTCGTCGAAATTTTCGACCCACAGGGTATCTGAGCATTGTACTCTTGGTAATTTTCAAAAAATTTTCCCCTCCCCAAAAATGGCGGCCATTTTGAATTTTCCAATTTTTGCCAAAAATGGCAAAACACTAATTTGCTTCTATCTCCTTAACCGTGCGAGATAGAGCGATTTCGTCGAAATTTTCGACCCACAGGGTATCTAAGGAATGTAATATTTGCAATTTTCAAAAAATTTTCCCCTCCCCAAAAATGGCGGCCATTTTGAATTTTCGAATTTTTGCCAAAAATGGCAAAACACTAATTTGCTTCTATCTCCTTAACCGTGCGAGATAGAGTGATTTCGTCGAAATTTTCGACCCACAGGGTATCTAAGGAATGCAATCTTTGCAATTTTCAAAAAATTTTCCCCTCCCCAAAATTGGCGGCCATTTTGAATTTTCGAATTTTTGCCAAAAATGGCAAAACACAAATTTGCTTCTATTTCCTTAACCGTGCCAGATAGAGCGATTTCGTCAAAATTTTCGACCCACAGGGTATCTGAGCATTATACTCTTGGTAATTTTAAAAAAATTTTCCCCTCCCCAAAAATGGCGGCCATTTTGAATTTTCGAATTTTTGCCAAAAATGGCAAAACACAAATTTGCTTCTATCTCCTTAACCATGCGAGATAGAGCGATTTCGTCGAAATTTTCGACCCACAGGTATTTGAGCATTGTATTCTTGGCAATTTAAAAAAAAATTTCCCCTCCCCTAAAATGGCGGCCATTTTGAATTTTCAAATTTTTGCCAAAAATGGCAAAACACAAATTTGCTTCTATCTCCTTAACCATGCGAGATAGAGCGATTTCGTCGAAATTTTTCAACCCACAGGGTATCTAAGGAATGTAATATTTGCAATTTTCAAAAAATTTTCCCCTCCCCAAAAATGGCAGCCATTTTGAATTTTCGAATTTTTGCCCAAAATGGAAAAACACAAACTGGCCTTAACCGTGCAAAATAGAGTTATTTTGTTGAAATTTTCGACCCATAGGGTATCTAAGAAATGTACTCTTGGCCATTTTCAAAAAAATTTCCTTTTCCCAAAAATGGCGGCCATTTTGAATTTTCAAATTTTTGCCAAAAATAGAAAAACAGGAATTTGCTTCTATCTTCTTAACCGTGCAAGATAGAGTGATTTCGTCAAAATTTTCAACCCAACCAATGCAAAAAGGCATGAAGCTGAAATAATTTACATCTACACTAACAAATATTTAAGCATCATTGATATATTTTACAAATGAAACAGGGTCTTGTAAGACTACTGTACAATTTGGGCAAAAGGTTCATGGGTGGACATTACACATGATAATGTGTGTTCTTCTATGCTATCCTGTTTCTATTCGCATCTACTATCAACAGGGCGGCCTATTTCTAGTTTTATTGTGTACTTTGCCATATATTTTACGTGTTTTTCCAAAACTCGTATTATCGCTCATCTGGTCACGTGGTCTTAGAATGTCGGATTTCCTTTGGATATATTCATTTCCTCAGTAAATTATTTCGTTTTATGCACTTCTACAGGCATTACAATTTTAATTTACGGTTTTCCTTCATTCTTTCAACGAAATTCTTCGTTTTTTCCCACGTATTTTGACCGGACTGTGCTTTGTTTTCACGTATTTACTGATTTGTTATTATCGCTCATTGGGTCACGTGGTGTCAGAATGTTGGATTTCCTTTGGAAATATTCATTTCCGCGGTGAATTAATTCATTGATGCACTTCTACAGGCATTATAATTCACCTTTTACGGTTTTCCTTTATTCTTTTTACGAAATTCTTCGTTTCACCGCGTAATTTGACCTTATTTTTGAGCTTTTTACGAATCATTCACCAGGTCACTTGACGATGACGTCACATCCAAAATGGAGGTCAACCGATCGGTTGTCAGAAAATATTCATTTTCATAGTGATTACAGCATTTCCAGGTTTGTTTATACATTCCTTTTACATATTTATTTGAATATTATTATTTCAGAGCACAATGTGTAATAATTTCAATTGTTAACGCATTTTTCATAGCGTAACATTACGGTATCTACTACCTACCATTCACGGTTCTTTACTTGAACAGGCCCTTTCATTTGACATTTCTGGAATTCGGATCCTGGTTTCAGTGTTTTGGGGTTCAATTCTGAGCCTAGGGTCTCCTTTTTTAGCCTTTCTCCACCTTCAATTCTGGAGGTTGGGGGTTTACGGCTTCTGGGGAGGACTTTGTCTTCCACCTTTTGGAGATCCATTTCACTGTTACTGGTTTCCTACTTTCCAATTTTGTCATTTTGGTCATTTGGTTTCTCAGTCCTTTTTTAGTCCTTTGGCCTCTTTTGTGCCTAGGGCTCAGCCTAATCAGGCTGCTTTTTGGGCTGGGATTACCTTATTAAGACCATTCATTTTCAGGGTTCCTTTTAGAAGAGTTTATCAGTTGAATCCAACTGATTTTCCACTTTCTAAACACAGCTCCATTCATTTTCTAAATCTAGAAAATTTTCATTTGGGGTTTGGTGGAAATCTTCTGTTACTCAACAGCTTTTGTGTTTTCACCATTTTTTAGATCTGATGATCAATGGGCACATCTCCCTTTTGGGTATGTTGGGGGGTCCTCTGTCTACAGTTAACCTTTAGGCAGACTTCAGGAACCCTATTCCAACTTTTTGGTGCCAGTCTGTTGGACTATATGGGTGCTTAGGATTAATCTTCTCCTCAGAAGATTTTCAAGCTTCCTGTCTAACAGAATTAGGGAATTAATTTGACTGCTCTTTTCTTTTGATCAGTCTTATTTTTCTCTAAATCAACCACTTTTCCAGGCTTAGAAGTTCCTTCATGAGGCCAGATACTTACTTTCTGTCACTCATTCATTTTGGGATTTTCTTATTCAAAGTTTTGTAGGTTGGGTAATTACCCAATTTTCCTTCTAAAACTTATTTTTGCCAGGTACGAAATCCTCTTCAGAGGGTTTTTTGGGTTGACTTCTTCAGGTTTCCGGACCTGGGATCTAGCCTGATGGGGTTCTTAAGACCTTCTTTTCCCTAGGTAGAGTTCCTCTGCTATTAGGGGAGATCTCAGATGGACCTTAGGGTCCTTATTTCTGTGGGATTTTTCCTTCAGTCCTGTTTTGTTGATCACTTATTCAAGTTGATTGACAAGGCAATACTTTCTCAGTGGTCTTTTTCATCCACCATTCTTTGGACATCTTTTTCATTGGGTCTTCTAGCTACATTTTAGCTGGTTGATCTATGGCCTTTTTTCAGCCATCTTTGCACTTTATTTTGAGAGATTTCTTTATCCATTTCCCTCACTTGTGCTTAGTCACTTGGTAGGGTTAATTGGTCCTTTTTTGGTTTTATGCTGTTTCTTGTGATGTCTCTCTTGGGAGACCATTTCTTCTCACATATAACAGTATAAGCAGAAGGTTTTCATGTGGCCCTTACTCAAGGTGCCTCTTTTAAGCTTTCTGCATTAGCCTCTTGAGGCTCACCAATTAAGACCTTCTTTCCTCCCATCCAGGGAGTTTCCTCTCTAACTTAGTGCTTTTAGGATGTGGTTCCTTTCCAGGTTCCAACATTCTGATGGTGGAATGCCTTCCAGAGGTAGAGGCTCAGCCTCAACCTCTATTATGGTGTCCTTCAGGAGATAAGAGTGTCATTTTACTCAAATTTTCACTCTTACTTCCAGATCCCTCCACTTGCCAGTGGGAGGTCATCTGATTCCAGTGGTCTCTCAGATTCCACTTTCCTGATTCTTCAGCTCTTCTCCACAGAAGAATGCTCTTCTTTGTCATTCAGTCTCACACTGTCTGTTCACATGAGCAGTTCAAGTATCTTGAGCTCCTGTTTTCCTGATTTTTCAGGGCATTTCCTTGACAAAGATATACTGGAAACCACAGTTAGATTTATATCTTTTTCCTGGTTTTCCAGACTATCAGGATCATTTTCTCAATTGGCCAGTGGACCACTTCTCTTCCTCAATTTGCCTCCTTTCTCTCCTTTGGCTCCTTTGGTTCACTCTTGCTCATAGTTTTTGCTTTTGGGCAGGGTGTACCACTTTGTGGCAATGCCTGATGGTCTAGCCACTAGCCTTTCAGGATTTACTTCCTTAGTCAAGGAAGTAAGGAAAGTTGGCTTTGAGGTTGGGCATCTCAGTGCACATGTGACTACAAATTGGCTCATTAGAGCCAATAGTTGTCAGAGGCTCTTTTTTCAACTCTATTAGAGTTGACTTTCATCTTGGAGTGGTTCTTAGCAGGAAGTATTTAGATCTGTTTCTTTAACAGGTCTCCTTCCTGGGTCAGGTTCTTAACCTGTTTCTTAATTACCTCTCCAACTGGGCTCCTTATTTCTTTTGGCTTCCACTTGGAAGCCGCTTCTTCAAGGTCCCTACACATGACACTTCTGTGTCATCTCAGGACACTTGATTTTCCTTCTCAAAGGTGCTCTGGATTTTCCATTCCTTGATCCTTCTATGAAGGTTCATTCAAGATGGTACTATCCTGGGAACTATGTCTTTGCATTCCTCCCTTTAATTCCCTAGTTTTTACATCTACTTTCATGGATGTTTCACTGCAGGGTTTGGGAGTTCTTTGTGCTCTGTGGACCACCTAAGGTCTATTTTTGATGTAGCAGTCCAGTCTGTGCATCAGTTCTAGAGCTCATAGCTGTCCTTTTTGCTCAGACATTTGTTCCTCTATTATCCTTTCATCAAAGGATCATCCTTTCAGCCTCAAACAACTCAGATGTCTTGCTCTCAAGACATTTGTTCCTCATTTGTCCTTTCTTTAAGGGATTCTTCAGATAGTCCAGGTAACACTGTTGTCTGGGCTTTCTTTAAATCAAGACAGCTTCCACTCTTGGGACATGTGTATTTTGGCATCTTTTGCCATTATTTTTACAAGAACAAGTCTGTTCTTCCACCTACTCATGTTCCAGGGGCATGAATCCTTGGCAGACCATCTCTGGAGGTCTTTTCTCACCTTCCATATAAGGTGGCCCTTCAATTCTTCGATCTTCAGATGGTAGTCTCAGACTTCTCATCTTATTTAGATCTCTTTTGCCATGTGATTCAATCACTAGCTGCTCTTACATGTGCCTCCTGTGCTAGATCCTTAGGCTCTGGCAACAGATGCCCTGGAGTGTTTTGGTCCGGAGTACTTGTTTTACTCCTTCCCTTCTTCAGCTCCTTGTCCTCTATGGCCATGAAGTTAATCAACTTTCAGAGCTGTATCATTCTTCTTGTAGCCTTTCCTGGTAATTGCCAGGTTTGGCCTCAAGATCTCCTTTAAGAAAGCCATTGGGGGCCACGGTGGCAGAGTGGTAACACTCTCGCCTCCCACCTCTGCGACCGGGGTTCGATCCCCGTCATGGCCGTAAGTGGGAAAGCTGGTAGTTGCTTGCCGTTGGTCGGCAGTTTACAGTACAGAACCCTAGCGAACTATATGTACTGGTTTCCTCTGCCCTTCCAACTACCCGTCGTGATATGACCTGTACAGTGTTGAAAGCGACGTAAAACCCCAAATAAAATAAAATAAATTAAGAAAGCCATTGGCTCTTCCTCTTATTCTTCTATAACAATCTCATCTAGAGTTTTGTTATTTATTTTTATGGAGTTCCTTTCTTCAAGCTTTCTGGCTGAAGTCTCCTTTAAGAAGAATTTTCACAGGAGGGGTCTTGGAGGATTTTTATCCTCCACAACTGTCTATGAAGCAATGTGGAACTGCTTCAAAAACTTGTGAGAAACATGGCCACTCTGCCATGCTTCAACTGTCCCATTTATTGCTGTTTGTTCCTTTTAAGGAATTATTTTTCAGACAATAGGGATACAGGTCAGCTCTCTCCAGGTACTACTTGGAGTTGGGTTCTTATAGGAGCTAGGAAGTCTCATTTAGAGCTTCTTTAAGTCCAGAATTAGGGTAGTCGTCACCTACCTGTTTGGTACTTATCCTTGGTTCTGCAGGCTCTTACCAAGGCTCCTCTTGAACCCTTTTCATTTGCTGAGCCAAGTTTTTCACATTTTAGACGGTCTTTCTTACTCCCTTTCTTTGGGAAGGAGAAGGAGTGATTTTGATTCCTTTATTTAAAGGTTTTCTCTCACTCTTTAGGGATGGCCTAAGTCATCCTTAAGTCAGATCTTACTTTCCTGGCTTAAGCCAGTTATCTTCAGAAGGCTCTTCCTGCTTTGACTTTTTGTCTTTGGTCAGGATGACTTAGAAGACCTCTCCTTTTTTACAGTCAGATTCCTAAGATACTTTCTATCTAGCTATTCTGACTTAAAAGGATTTCTTCTTGCTCTTTCTTCTGAAGTCCAAGAGGGTGATATTGCTGCTCAGACAATATCTTTTTGGATAGCACTTTATCCTTTATTCCCTCAATCTCTGTTCCACAGAGAATGCATCTCTTCATGGTGTCAGGGCTCATCATGGCAGGACACAGGGGGCTTCCTGGTCTTTTAGGGGTGGAATCCCACTCCTAGTCAACATGAGATCCTGCACGTGGAAGAGCCATTCCACTTTTACATCCTTCTATTTTAGGAATGTATTTCCCTTCAGAGATGTTGTTCCTTAAGAATCTCTTATGATTTCTTAAGTGGAGTGGACATCCTTTTCCACTCAGCCATTTCTCTCTCTTCTACTTAAATTCCTCAATTTAAGTCCATCTGAAACTTTTAGTTTCAGAAAAAGGGGGGTGGCATTTCCCTTTTAGGGAATCTATTCTTCATCTCTATTTTCAGAACCGTGCTTCTTAGTGCCTCTGGGCATGTTCCTATTCTGAGCACAGGGCATACTTATGCCTTCTCCTTTGAGCTGACCTAATAGGGTGTAGACAGCAGTGCTGAAGTTAGTGCAGTGGTTAATGCTACTCACTTAACTCACTCGAGTTATTGCTTCAGCACAGAGGTTTTGGGTTCAATTGCATTGCACTAGGAAGTATCCTTTTGTAGCAATTTAACCTTAGGGTGGTTTTCCTCAGTCTGTCTTTTTCCCACCATCCTTCCATGTGGGCATTCAACCCAAGTGTTTTCATATGGTATAGTATATTTACATTTTTATGAAATAAAATTTCATATTTTTAAATGTAAAATGCATTTTTATGAATAAAAATGTATATACTTACCATATGAAAACAGCAAATCACCCTCCCGCCTGCCCCGCTTTTAAAGACCTTTTTCCAGCATTTATGTTTATTCACAAAAAGAATGAACTATTTCTGTATTACTGCGCATGGCAGAGTGAATTAGGTCACCAGGGGTCAAAGGTAGCAAGTATATAGGTTTAAAGAGGGTCTCCCCTCATATTTTAAATTCTATGTACGGTGTATGTGGCGGTCACCGAACGCCAAGCCACGCTTACCCAAGTGTTTTCATATGGTAAGTATATACATTTTTATTCATAAAAATGCATTTTACATTTAAAAATATGAAAAATAACATTTTACAAAACATTTTTGTCTAAATACAAAAGTAAAATTAGTACCATGTATAACCTTTATAAACTTACTAATTACAGGTATATAAATTACACTTTAAATACAGCTTTTGGACAGGGCGTATCCATGCGGACGCCATATGTTACTTTTTCAAAGTCCTGTTTATACACTGAATTCCTATCTTTAACAGTGTTTCTATTAATAGCCATCATAAGCTATGTTATACCTCTTTCGAAGTATGGCTTTACCATAGTTATTTCCCACATTTGGTTTGAATGTCTGTTATCACAGTTTTTAATGGTCTTTTGGAGAGTTTCTACTCTCCTTGCTACTGGGTATGACCCTAGATCTCTGGCCTGTAGTTTATTCATTTGGCCAGGTGATGACACTGAAGCCTTGCCTCCAGGATTGAAGATACGATTTTGTAATTTCTTATCATAAAGCATCTTCATTTTTGACTGAGAAGTTTTCAAATTTTGTTGCGCCAGCTCACAAGCCTTCTTCAACTTATCTCTGAACTTCGAGACATAGTCTAACAGATTTAGGTTCTCGGTGTTCTCAGATAACCAGTTTTCCTTCAACAGCTTGAGAGGACCACGGACTGAATGGCCAAAGACCAACTCAAAGGGACTAAAGCCTAAAGACTCTTGAACAGACTCTCTAACTGCGAACAACAATAAGCTAATGCCTTTATCCCAATCTTTTTCATTGTCTAAACAATATGTCCTAATCATATTCTTCAAAGTGGAATGGAACCTTTCAAGTGCACCTTGGGATTCTGGGTGATAAGCACTAGATTTGATCTGTTTGGCACCTAACTGAAATACAACCTGTTGAAATAGTCCTGACATGAAATTTGACCCTTGATCTGACTGGATCTCTTTTGGTAAGCCAACTAGAGTAAAGAAATTAACCAGAGCTTTTGAGATTTTGGGAGCTGTTATGTTGGTCAATGGTATGGCTTCGGGAAATCTGGTTGAGGCGCACATAATGGTCAAAAGATATTGGTTTCTGGATTTAGTTTTTGGTAAGGGACCTACACAGTCAATTATCACTTTGCTAAATGGTTCCTCAAATGCTGGAATGGGTTTGAGAGGAGCTACAGGAATTTTTTGGTTTGACTTTCCTACCATTTGACAAATGTGACAAGTCTTGCAAAATTCTGCCACACAGTGCTGAATTTGAGGCCAATAAAAATGTTTGGTTATCTTGTTGTAAGTTTTGTTGATGCCTAAATGGCCACCCATTGGAGATTCATGAGCCAATTTTAATATCTCACTTTGGTACACTTTTGGCACAACAATCTGGTGTACTACTAACCATTCTTCAGATGCAGGGACATTTGGTGGCCTCCACTTTCGCATAAGTACACCATTTCTGACATAATAGCCTACAGGGACCTTATCTAGCTCTACTGGTGGCAAGACCAACTTGAATAAAGGAGCTAATTCAGGATCATCTTCCTGCTCTGAAATCAATTTTGATTTTGAAAGTGATACATCTTGACAGTCAATTGAGTCTTGTTTTTCAGAATCTACCCTGGCCTTGGGATTTGTATCACTAGAATTCTGCACATCATGGTCATAGTTGTTTAAGAATGTATCTGACAAATCAACTAAGACATCTGTAGATTGTTTACAATCTTTTGGTTCTTCTTGGGCCTTTTTGGCCATAGCTCGAGTCACAGCACAGGAGGGAAAAATACCAGGAATAACCTCTTCTAATTTCTCAGTGCTAACCAGAGTGATCGGCTTAGAAGTAACCTTAGGATCAGCAACTACCTTTCCACCTGCCAGATCATTTCCCAATAACAAAGATACCCCTTTAATGGGTAAAGTGGGCCTGGTACCCACAACAACAGAACCAGTAACTAAGTCTGATACTAACTTGACCTTATGCAAGGGAACGTTCACACAGCCTCCTTCAATACCTTGAGCAATGACACTCTCACCAGTAGATGTGCTTACACTCAATGGCAATACACCTTCTAAAAGTAAGGACTGAGTAGCTCCAGTGTCTCTTAATATCTTAATGGGGACCTGACTGGAACTACTTTCCAAGGATACAAAACCCTCAGACACAAAAGGTTTGAACTCTTCCCTAATAATCTCAGACTTGTCTAAACCAATACTAGACTCTGCTCTATTGGGATTTGAACGCCAGTTAGACTTGCTAGACACAAAGGCGTTGGGCATTGCCTCCTTTTCTCTTCTCTTCTTTAAGAGCCAACAGTCAGACATAACATGCCCAGGTTTCTTACAATAGTGGCAAACAGGAGCAAAGGATCTGGGCTTCCTATCCTTACTCATAGTCTGATTTGAAGTTTGACCCTTATCTGAACTCTTTTCTGGAGCTACATTTTCAGATTTCTTTCCTATTTCTGGATAAGACTTTTTAGCAGGACCAAAGGACTTATTCTTGTTGAAGGTGGACTTGTGAGTTAGCGCATAATCATCAGCATAAGTTGCTGCTTTTGCCAAATTTTCAACTTTCTGTTCATCTAGATAGGTTTTAATGTCATCACGAACACACCTTTTGAACTCTTCAATCAAAATAACTTGCCTAAGTTTTTCAAAGTCTGTACCTACTTCCCTAGAATTACACCATCTGTCAACTTACACTTCTTTCTCATGGGCAAATTCAACATGAGTTTGACTTTCTTGTTTACGATAATTTCTGAATTTTTGACGATATGCTTCTGGTACCAACTCATATGCTTTCAAAATAGCATTTTTGACAGAGTTATAGTCCACACATTCAGAAATTGGCAAAGCCGTGTATGCCTCCTGGGCCTTTCCCCTCAAAACACTTTGCAGCAATAAAGGCCACTGGTCTATAGGCCATTTCAAATTTTGAGCTACTCTTTCAAAGTGTTGAAAGTACTTATTGACCTCCGACTCATTAAAAGGTGGTACCAGTCGCACATTTTTACCCAAATCAAATTTGGTAGCAATGGACTTTTCATGGGCAATTCTACGGGCATTGAGTTCTAAAGCTCGCATTTCTCTTTCATGTTTAAGCGCTCGCTCTTCCTTTTGAGCTTGAGCTTCAAGCTCTTCTTTTCGAGCCTCAAGCTCTTCTTTTCTTTGTCGAGCTTCAAGCTCTCTTTCTCTAGCCCCAAATTCTCTGAGTTTTAGCTCTCTCTCAATTTCTAATCGCCTGATCTCGTATTGCCCAGAAGGTTCCATTGGTAGAGGCTTATACACTTCTAAACAACTATCAGGTAAAACATCTTCATCAACTAACTGTTCAACAATAAGCCTTTTAAGTTCATGTTTATGTGTTGACCTTTTCACCTCTATCTGTAACTCTTGTGCTATCTGCATTAACATATCTTTTTTAAAAGTTTCTAGAACTTCCATAGATGGTGACTGTACAAACTCTTTAGCACTAGCCATTTTGAGCACTGTTGACTGTAACCAATTACTAAATCAAATGGATTTTCAAAATGTTAATTGAACGGTTGATCAAATAGTTGTAATCAAATGGTTGGATCCCGGACGAGCCCCCAATTTTCCTGTTACGGTCACGGGCAAGCGTGGTAGCAATTACTGGTTGTCTTTAAGTTGTAACAGAAAAAGCAAAAAGTTAAACTTAACAAATTTATTTAATAGTCAACAATAATGATTACAGTCAACTGGTGTGCTCTTAACCAAACACACTAATACAATAATAAGATCTAGCTGACCTGACCACTGAGATTATGAGTTAAGTTTATCCGCCGTATCCAGCAATCTGTTCCGTAATCCGTCCTGTAGTATATTCTGTGGTCTATCCAATGTCCTGTGTCTGTCCTGTGATCTGTCCAATGTTCACTCACACACAGATATCTATATCCTGTGACCTGTCCCACACTCAACAACACAAAAGGTGCTTGTCCTGCTATCCTTTATATATCCAGTCACACAGAATGTCTGTCTGGAGATATTTAGAGAGTTAACACAACTGTACTGTCTGCTCCAAGATGTGGACAATGTCCAAAATGCAGTAAATTCACTCTCTGTTATATGAATGTACAATATCCAAAATATCCAAAGTACAATAAATCTGTCCAGATGATGTATCCAGTTCACTCCAGTAAAAGTTCACAGCAACACAAGTTATATTATATTCCAAAACACAATAGCTCTCCTTATAGCCAGCGAATACAAAGTTCACTTGTGGTCAGATGTACATTCCTTATATACATTCACAGATTCCTCTGGAATTGTACAGAACCAACTCAAAAGAAGATTGAGCCATCTAGGCCAAATGAGGAAGTTCTAGAAACTACTGGCAATTGGGTTTCCCCAAATCTAACATAACCACTGAGGGGGGGATTTCCCCCAGTCTGTGAACAGATCAATAAACACTAAAACACAAAAATCAATAACTCCCTTACTTTTAAATGTTAACACACAAAAAGAACCAACAACACAATTATCTTTTATGACAATTTATAAACATGAAGCTTAAATTAAACAATGCACTAATATAGTGCCTAATATATGTAATATACAATGTACTAATATAGTGTCCAATATATGTAACAGGATTGAACCCATGTCCTCTGAGTTCCTAGACAAGTGTGTTACCCGCTAGGCCACAGTGGCAGATAAATACTAGGTGGCAACTGATCATATCACTTCCTCTTTCCAATACCAACAGGAGACCAGGAGTAAGTTTAAGTGTGATAATGGTTGGGTGGGAATCCCCTGTTTTAGGTAACATAAAAACTTAAATTTAGCTAAAAAGTTCAATTTTCTATTTTATTGCGTTAATACATCCTATCCAATGGACAATTGCTAATCCGGTTGGCGCAGACCGGCCCGCCAAACGCCAGAAAAAGACGTCCTGTGTTGCCACCGGCTGGCCAGTCCGTAGTACTGTGCACTCCCCAGATGGCGCCTCGTACTTCCTTCCTGTCTAGACAACCTGACGTCATAGCATCTTTTTCGTTTGGCGCGTGTACTGTGCAGACGTGTTTTCAACAATCTCCAGGTATTTTAAAGAAAAGTGTGCATTATGACAGATTTTATACCTTATTTGCAAATAATTTATTGTAAAAGTGTTACCTACATATCAAGCACGGATATACATCGAGAAATCTGCTGGAAACGCTCCCTAGTTGACTCAATTTAGTGTTGATGATAGGGCAGTAATCTACGAGAATATGAAGGCAGCCATTTTCTAGTTTCCTCCCATTCAACAATTGTGTTGTTAGGGGCAGATCGACAATATTTAGAAATATAATGGATATACTACTTACAAGGTATTTTTATCCGTGTTTTTTGTTTGAATGTACCTGCTGTAACCTTCCAGCTGCAATCACCATAGAAACGTCTTTTCTAGTACTACAAATAGAAATCACGGGAAACTTCAGTCTACGTAGTTTTGAACACTGTAAAGAAGGAATTCCCCCAGCAAGATGCATTCTTCATCTTTAGAGCGCACTGGTACCGACTTCTCTGCTGTATAGCATCAGTCACACCAGCCTAGCTCAAGTATTTAGTGTTTTTTCAACAGAAGCAAGAGGTGCTTTCTTCAGATTTCTTCAGAGCGCACTGGTCCAGACATCTTTGCTTTAATGCATTAGTCGACCGGCAAGCTCGTAGTCAGCCTACCTCACCTAGTATTTACATAGAAGGAACTTCATCTTTAATCACTCTCAGTCCCACCCTTGTGGACCCGGCACTTGTGTCGGTAATAAGGGCAGTGGATGGCCAGGAAACTGGTTTGAGTGTACAGCCGGCTGAGAAGAAGAACCGACTTCAGACCGGCCAGGAATTTCATCTACAGAGCGCACTTGTCCAGGCTTCTCTGCTTTAAAAGCATCAGCCGACCGACCATCTCAAAAGAACGCGACCTCTGACATCATATCCAGTCAGCCAATCGCGTGTCCTTCTGACCCATCACGAAGCAGGTCACGTGTTTTCACCGACCTCAGAGGTCGGAAGTGCGTTCTTTCAGAACTCACGTCTACTGTATTCCAGTCCCTGCCTTGCAGACCCGGCCTGGTTGTCGGTAGTGGGGTTTGGTGGACTGTAAAGTTGCCAGCAAGCATCACACCAAGAACGCGAATACTGACGTCATCCCCAGTTAACCAATCGCGTGTCCTTCCGACCAGTCACGAAGCTGGTCACGTGGTTTCACCGACCAGGTCACGAAGTAAATCACGTGATTCACCGAACAGGAAGGTCGGAAATGGTCGGAAGATCCGACCAGGTCACTAAGCTGATCGTCATCTCCAATCAGCCAATCACGTTCTCCCTCCGACCAGCAAACTGGTCATGTGACACACCGACCAACACTTGTTTCTAAATATAGATCATAAGGGCTTTCCCAGCAACTGTCAAATCTACAAATAAGACGTGCGTTCAAAAGAAATACTTTATTAATGGCGGAAACCTACAGCCAGCTGATTTCAACACAATATAGTTGCAAGTACATTTACTTCAACAACTGGTTACAGAATGTACCGGCCCACTACCGGCTAAACAGCCTTGTACAGTTACTTCAACAACTGGTTACAGTGCACCGACCGACTAGGTTTCAGAGTGTACTGACAGGTACCGACTACACAGCCCTATACACTTGCCTCAATGACTGGTTACAGAGTGTACCGGCTGGTACTGGCTACACAGCCTTGTACACTTGCTTCAACTACTGGCTACAGAGTGTACCGGCTGGTACTGGCTACACAGCCTTGTACACTTGCTTCAACTGCTGGCTACAGAGTGTACCGGCTGGTACTTGCTACACAGCCTTGTACACTTGCCTCAACAACTGGTTACAGAGTGTACCGGCTGGTAGTGGCTACACAGCCTTGTAAACTTGCCTCAACAACTGGTTACAGAGTGTACCGGCTGGTACTGGCTACACAGCCTTGTACACTTGCCTCAACAACTGGTTACAGAGTGTACCGGCTGGTACTGGCTACATAGCCTTGTACACTTGCCTCAACAACTGGTTACAAAGTGTACCGGCTGGTACTGGCTACACAGCCTAGTACACTTGCTTCAACCTACGGGTTACAAGTCTACTAACAGGGTGCTGGCTACACAGTCCTTACTGAATAGTGCTTCGACCCACCTGGTTACAAAAAAAAAAACAAAAAAAAAAGCTGGCTAAATATAGACCAGTAGCTGTCAATTGGTTGGTGACCCCAGCCTGCCAGTTTTTTGCCGGTTACAGAGAATTGTTGGTTACAGTTAAGTACCGGGTATGGAGTCCTGGTACCGGACAGAGTTGCCTAAGGTTAATTTGGTTACAGAGAATTCTTAGACCGGTCAGTGGTCTTGGTGATGTGACATGACAGTGTTCCAAGCTACTGCCAGGCAACCTTCCCTTATCATATCTCTCAACAACCTGTTATCAGTGCTGGACTTGGCTGGAGAGATAATAAATTTTGTCATCATGTCCGGCCAGGGGTCAGACATCTCACGAATGACAATTGCTCTGTAAATGCTGCACCTTGCAGGCTCCTGGCCCGGGGTGAAGAGTCTATTAATGTGAAAAGTTGTGTCAGCCCCACCAGACCACAATAAGAACAGAGAGACTGTTAACCTGGATCATTGTCACCAGACCGGACCAGTGTCCGGAGGGACAGAAAATGTTTATCAAAATACCAAATGTCCCAAATGTGGCACACAATCTGCCTGTAGGGTCCAGACTAAGCCCTTTTTGGGGAACTTAGAAAGCCTTGGGGGCTGGACCCTAGGTATTACAAATGTTCAAGGAGGGATACCTACTCCCATATACCTATACAAGAACAATCCAGGTAATGCCTGCTATTCGGTTTGTCCACAGCACCTTTGGAGTTCACTGTGATACCAAAGGAGGTGAAATTTGTGACCATACACAAGGATTTAAGAAGCCACCAGTACCTAGACGACTGGTTGGTGAGAGCCAGATCCCAGGCTTGTCTCAAACATACACAGGAACTAGTAAATAATGTGTCAGCAATTGGGTTGGCTGATGAACTTACAGAAATCAGAGCGGGAGCCCAAACAAGACTTTGATTTTGTAGGCTACCAGTTCGACCTCCGGTCTGATCCGGTCCGACTGACTCCAGACCGGTGGCAGAACCTTCAAGAGAAAATGCTGAAATTCCTTTCCCTACCGGCTTGCCCGGTCCGGGAATTCAGGTCCGTGATAGGCTTACTGACAGCTACAGAAAAGCAAGTTCATGTAGGCCAACTTCATATGAGACTCATTCAGTGGCATCACAAACACAACTGGAGGGTCCCAGAATCACTGGAAAAGGTGATCCCAACCCCCAGGTCCTTGCACCCCCATTTACAATGATGGCTGAAGGAAGACAATGTACTTACAGTCCAACCATTACACCCAATAAAACATGCTCTGCAAATAATTACAGATGCATCAATAGAAGGGTGGGGTGCTCGCTTAGATGAGCACTTTGCAAGAGCAACCTGGTCCCCTCCGGGAAGCAAGCTGCATATAAACTATCTAGAACTTAAAGCAGTCTTTCTGGTTTTAAAAGAGTTCTAAGACCTTTGCTCAAACAAGATAGTACTTGTAGCAACTGACAACACCACAGCAGTGTCATACATAAAGGACGGAGGAATGAGGTCGGGCCCACTTTGTGCCCTACTGTGGAGAATCTAGACCTGGTGTACCAGGAAACAAGCGACTCTAAAGCACGACACATTCCAGGCCGGCCTAATGTGGTAGCAGACAGGCTGTCCAGGCTAGGCCAGACCATCCAAACAGTGGTTTCTCCTTCCAGAGGTTTTCCACTCTATGCAGTAGGTGGCACCGGGCCAACATAGACTTATTTGCCACGAGGTTCAACAACAAGTCGCCTCTGTTTTGTGTCACCGGTACCGGATCCCCTGGCCACAGCAGTGGATGTGCTCAGTCGGCCATGGTAGGATCTAAAAGCATACACCTTCTCACCATCAGCCATATTGGGCAAAGTGGTGGAGGAGTTGCAAGACTCCCCATGTAAGAGAATCATTTTGATTGCTCCGGGGTGGCCCAACATGCCTTGGTTTTGGGATCTAGTGGCCATGTCCAGCCACATCCCCCTGAGCCTGCCCAATCTGCCCAGCCTGTTCACAGCCATTCGATCAGATTCCTCACAGAAATCTGACAAATCTGAATCTCCATGCAGGGCTCCTAGAGCCTCAGCAATCGAGGAGCAGGACTTGTCTGAGGCAGTGGCAGCAAGAATTGAGGCTCCTCAAAGGGGGGTCAATCAGATCAGTCTATGAGGCAAATGGGTCTTTTTTACCAAGTGATGTATCATTCATCAGGTGGACTTCAGGCACCACCTGTATAGTCAGTTGCTGACTTCCTTAGGTACCTGTTTCAGGACAGGAAGTTGCAGCCCAGTACCATTGATGGTCACAGGTCAGCCATTGCTGATAGTCTGGAAAATTTCCCCATCAATGTTAGTAAGGATGAAAATCTCACTCGTCTCCTGGATAGCTTCCACTGAGACAGACCCAAAGGCCGGAGGGGAACCCCCTCCTGGAACCTCTCCCTGGTTTTGCACCAGCTGACAAGGTTCATTTTGAACCAATTAAAGGCCTCCTTGAAGCATTTGACCTTCAAGGCAGTTTTCCTCTTGGCCCTGGGTTCGGGCAAGCATAGAAGTGAGATACATGCTTGGCAAACAGCCCAGCACCATTGATGGTTATAGGTCACCCATTGTTGATATAAACTGGGTAATTCACCCTTCAACATCAGTAAGGACGAAAATCTCGCTCGTCTCCTGGATAGTTTCCTCAGAGACAGACCCAAAGGCAGGAGTGGCATACCCTCCTGGAACTCCTCACTGGCCGTGCACCAGCTAAGACTCCATTTGATCCAATCAAGGAGGCCCCCTTGAAGCATTTGACCTTCAAGACGGTATTCCTCTTGGCCCTTGGGTCGGGCAAGTGCAAAAGTGAGATTCATGCCTGGCAAGACTGGTATATTGGATACCAGTCCGATTGGTCAAAGGTGTCCCTGTATCCATCACCCAGCTTTCTATCCTAGAATCAGCTGGCCATAGAGTGTCCAGTGTGGCCCCTGGGGTTATAACAGCTCTGGCCCCTACTCTGGATAGATCCCTCAAGTCTAACAGGTCCCTCTGTCCGGTCAGAGCATTGTGCTACTATTTGGACAGGACCTCAGACATCAGGCAGAGTAAGGAGGTGGTTTTTGTCTCCTTTAAGAAAGGTTTCAACAAAGACATCTCACCTGCCACTATCTCCTCTTGGATCAAGCAGACTGTGATCCTATGTTATGAGCTCTCTGACCAGGAGGCCCACATTTAACATTAGGTTAAAGCCCATGATGTTAGGGCCTTTGCTGCTTCTAAGGTCTTCCAGTCGGGAGTCTCCTTAGATCCAATCTTGTCAGCCTGCCACTGAACTCACAATACCTTCACACACTTCTATATGAAGGGCGGGGCTTGGGATGATTCAGAGCTTTACCAATTGGGCTCGGTAGTGGCTGCTCAGCAGATCCACAAGTGGCCCTTAGATTGAGGAGATTTGTATATGTGCATAACAGTTCTTCATGTACATAAGAATTAAGTGTGGCGTGCTTCCTTCGGGAGGTTTATTTGCATTCTGGGACTGAACTCATCCCTCTCTTCCCCTACCTCAGAGCAGGTCTGCAAAAAAAAAGGGGGGGGGGCGACGGCGGTATAGCCCCGGGTAACCGGCTGCCGGCAACCGACCATGGCCTTGCAGGGTTTCCTGACCTTAAAGTCAACCCAGGCCTAGACCTATAGGTCTCCTGATGAAGTCAGCCTAGACCGTAAGTTAAAATTTGCTATTACTTGTGAGTTCACATAAGTCCCTAGTAACTTACCCGCCGACCAAGCGGTAGTTATTCAGCAATTGTCCATTGGATAGGATGTATTAACGCAATAAAATTGCAAATTTAATAAGTAAATTAAATTTTTATAAGTTAATACCCTATCCAATGGACACACAAGACCCTCCCACCGACCCCGCTATCAGCTTACTAGGGGTCTAAGAGGTTTAGACAACGAAAAAGATGCTATGACGTCAGGTTGTCTAGACAGGAAGGAAGTACGAGGCGCCATCTGGGGAGTGCACAGTACTACGGACCGGCCAGCCGGTGGCAACACAGGACGTCTTTTTCTGTCGTTTGGCGGGCCGGTCTGCGCCGACCGGATTAGCAATTGTCCATTGGATAGGGTATTAACTTATAAAAATTTAATTTACTTATTAAATTTGCAATTTTATTGCATTAATATAGGTTAACAGGCACTTGCCAGAATAACTATCCTGTGCAATGGAGGGCAGTTTACTGGGGACTGATAGAAAATTAACTCCTAAGACTAACACTCCTAATATACAGGCCCGAAGCCTAATTGGGTAAATGCCTAAACGGTGGCAGACTGGAGTGCCTCCCCCCTTTTCCTCAACCAAAGATAGGAAAGAGAGGCGAAGAGTCAAGTCCCAAGGATTTTTGAGAAAGCCTGTGGTGGTTAATAATGAAGTTAACAAAGGGGCCTAAGTGCTGACACTCCTGATTATAAGGTAAAAGGTACAAAAGGAAGATAAAATATCTTATTGCTTAGTTATATCAAACTAAAGTAAGACTAAACACACTATAGCAGAAAAACACCAGACAGATTTGAGGTCTAGGGGCAAATATGTTGGGCAGCAACCACAGGAAATAGGAGATAAAGTTCAGTTAGGCCAGACCATGGGCTACAGTTTTCAAGTAATACTGTGTGAAGGTGGACTTCTAATAGCAGGCTGAGATAATCAGCTCTAAGGAGACCCCCCTTTAAGGTCTAAGATTCTGGTCAGATAGATTGTAACACTGGAGCACTCCATCCGAGCAAAAATATTTGAAGGCTGCATATCCTTACTGAAATTCTTTATTAAATGAGATAAAAACAAGTTCCTTATTGTCCCCCAGGTTATTTGTTTTGTTCATACAAGAGCTCTGAGGCTCTGACTGGGCAGAATAACCTGCCGTCCTTAAGAGATTTGTTCAGATCCAGTGCTGGAATGACGACTGAGACCACATTCACAGATTCTTGCTGGTTGATTGTTTGATAAGAATCTACGTGAAGGGTAAAGGAACATTCTTAGACAGTCTTTCTCATGTCTAATGTTTTTATTGGGCCATGCATGGGTTTCATTTCTGCACTTACTACACCTCTGCGGCCGGGGTTCGATCCCCGCCATGGCCGTAAGTGGGAAAGCTGGTAGTTGCTTGCCATTGGTCGGCAGTTTACAGTACACAACCCTAGCGAACTCTATGTACTGGTTTCCTCTGCCCTTCCAACTACCCGTCGTGATATGACCTGTACAGTGTTGAAAGCGACGTTAAACCCCAAATAAATAAATAAATAAATTCTGCACTTACTAATCTGAGGGCCAGCAGGAAAACCATCTTGAAAGTCAAATGATTCAGAGAAGAATCCTTGAGTGGCTCAAAAGGAGGCTTTTTTGGTTGATGCAGGACCCAAAAGAGGTTCCAAATGGGGGTACCTCTTTGACTCTTAGGTCTATCCTTGTGAAAGCCATCTAAGAGTCTATTAAGATAATCACCTCAAGTGATGTTGAGAATGGAATCGCCAGCCTTGTCTGCAACGGATCACATGTACACATCTATTGTACTGGGCTGCAGGTTTTTCTCCTTGAAAAAATGTAGGGGGAAATATGTGATTTGTTTTAAAATGGTGTTTCGAAGTCCAAAGGATTCTGACAAAATTCACCACTTTGAATTATAGACAACTCTGTTTGAGCTTTTTTGAGGAGCCTCAATTCCTGTTCCCACTTGGTCAGAGATGCTCGGCTGTTTGATAGCCGCAGTTCTAGTAGCCAATCATATATGCTCAGGTTTGACTTCCGTGTGCAGACTCCCTTTGAACAGTTGCATGAATGGTTTCTCTAAAGGGGAAGGCACAGGGGTATCTGGGATGAAAACATCACTAGGTTACAGAACAAAGGCATTTTAGACCAGCTCAGAGCTATCAAGACAACCTTGCAATTGTGGCCCATGATTTTGCTGACCACTTTGCAGAAGGGACACTAAATTTAAAAGCAAGGGATTTAGATCTTTCTTTGTCGCTGCACCTCGCCATTGGAATAGCCTCCCTGATTACATCCGAAACATCGACCTGAACTTGAAAGAATTTAAAAAAAGACTCAAAACATTTCTGTTTAAAAGTGCTTTTTTACTGGAGTAGCACATTGATTAGTCAAATAGTGAGTAGAATTGCGCTATATAAGATCGAACTATTATTATTATTAGGGGAAGGCATACGGATTTAGACCCTCTTAGGACAGGCTGAAAGCATCCACTGAGATACAAACTGTGCTGGCTTGTTGTAGCTGGTGTCAAACAAGTCTATTTTGGGACGGTGCCACTAGTTGCAGATCTGGTCGAATGGGTTCTTGGGGAGAGAAAAAGCTATCTGTCTTGTGACAGTTTTCAATAACATTCAGTCGACACATAACATACCATGCATTTAAATGATATGTCTGAGCTCGCAGCAGGAGAGGAGCCTCCACAGGATGGCACACAGAGTCTGATCTCATACTTCCCTCCACACAAGTGCTCAAACTTTCCTTCAGTTCCAAGATGTTTATTTGTAGTTTGCTTTCTGGAACTGCGAAAACACCTTTTGCAGTGCAATCTCCTAAGTGAGCTCTCCAATCTTCAATTGATGTGTCTGTAAAAATTTATGCAGCATGTTTAAGGGGGTGCAGAGGTTCATCAGGAAGCATGTTTGTTTCCTCTAGCCACCAGTGCAAGTGTGGAGAGCCCTAAAGGCAGGAATATTCTTATCCGAGGACTCAGGCACACGCCAATTGCTTTTCAGGTGCCACTGAATTGGTCCCATGTAAAGACGGGCCTTGAGCAATTGCTTTTCTGTGGCAGTCAGCAGACTTATTTGAACATGAGTTGTCATACTGAAAGGACTGGTCTTGACAGTAGGTACTTTATTTTTAGATCCTTGGCCTGTCATCTTTCTGTGGTGGATCTTAAATAGGTCGTCCTGATAACCCATACAGTCGAAGACTTACTTGGGGTCCAACTCAACTTTTGGAGATTCCCAACTTCTGACAGCTAGCAGGGTTTTGTTTCTTAGAAGCAAATCCCTTGTTGACAGATTATTTAGTTTTCTAGGTACTGGTGGATTTTTACCTCCATAAAATTGTCTGTGGCATGAGTTGCACTTCTTTTATGACTATGGCTAACTCCATTGGTGCTGTTGCTTGATCCAAGGGGAGAGGCTTAAACTGGAATGCTTGACCTTGATAATAAAATTTTAGGTGTTTCCTTTGTTACATGTAAGGGTACTCTCCTAGAGTATTGATGTGTATAGGGCCAAGAGTTCCTTTACTACATAAGAATCCTGAATTGTTGATTTTATTGCGAAAAATACACTTACCATTTCCTGACCAAAGCTATATGTTGGAGCCATCCAACTCACTGGCCAACATTCAGAAACGTTTTAAGCTACCTTAAGAAGCCAGTGAGTGAGTGTGGACTAGGAAGCCCCCCAATGGTCATGTGACCACGCCAATAGGCGCCATTCATTGTTTTTGTTGGCCATCCTTGAGTGTGGATGTGAATTGGAAGTTTTCGTTTTTTCTACAAGTTTTCTGGAATTATTGTGGATTTTTGACTGTTCTGAGGTAAGGCATATGTTGTGACAATGTCTTCCCAGGATAAAGTTAAAAAAGGACAGAGGAAGAGTACTTTTTGTGGCCATTTTATGGCGGAATGGGATGATCATCATCATTGTCCTAAATGCAGAGATGATCTGAAGGGTGATGACCCCTGTGCTAATTCTGCGGATTGTGTCATTTGTTCCACTTTTTCTGAAGATCAAAAGAAGAAAATAAGAAATAGGAACAGATATAAGAGCAAAAAAGATCAGAATTCCTCTGTTTCTGTGGATAATGGCGGCAAAGAGGGAAGTATGGATGATTCGTTGACGAGGATGAAGTTTCTTTTTCTTTGTCTTCTCAAGTGCCTGTTTCCCAGAAAAGTAGATCTTTAGAAGACAAATTGGACAGATTTTTCAATGAATTTGCTGTTTTATCTCAGAGAATTCAGAATTTGGAACAAAAGGACTCTGGAACTACCGGCAGTCATATTAGCTCTGGTAGTGACAGTGTACAGGTTGCTAAGCAACCGGTGGTGAGATCTAAATCTCAACCGACTGCTGGAAGTGCTTCCCTCCCGAAAAGATCTGCGACTATTACTAGAGCTGAATTCGACCGGCAGTCTTCTTCTGGTCAGTTTTCTGAGGAATCCGGTGCAAGGAAAAGATCTTATTCTCAGTCTTCTGAGGAACCGGATCCGCATTTGGAACAGTCTCACACTCGGTCCAAGGATGAAGATTCTCCAGGTTATACTGAAACTTTGGAGACGATTAAGAAGTGGCTGGATTTAGAGGTCAAAAACGTGGAATGTTTTGTGGCCCCTTCAGTGTTCTCCAGTAGGGACCAAGTCAAGAAATCAGTTCAACAGTCCATGGCTTTGCCTCCTGCTCATACTTTGGTTGAATTGTGGAAATACAAAGAATTTTCTGCTTTAGGCAGTAATGATGTAGATGATGCTGACCCTCACCATCCTCCTTTGTCTAAGGGTCAGTTTCTGAACTTTCCAAAGCCTCAAATGAAGTTTTATCAAGTGTCACCACAATCTTTCTCTTTGACTGCTCCCAGGATTCAGGATGCCTTTAAGAATATTGCAGCTCCTCCTCATCAGCCTCCTTCTTCTGTTTCAGCTCCTTTGAAACAATATATGGGTTGGGAGACTGTTACTAGAGAGAATATCCAGATTTTGAATCATGTTTTCTGGTTTAAGTCGGCTATGGAGAAGGCTACTAATGAGATGTTTACAGAGTTGGATAAAATGAAGGAATCTACAGATCAAGAAGATATTCAGCAGAGCATGAATTTTCTTCAAAATTGTTTACATCTTCAATCTACTACCATGGGATGTTTAGGTAAAGCTTTGGATGATGTTCTGGACACTTCCATGACCCTGGCTTCAAACCTGTTACTTAATAGGAGGGATAATCTTTTGAAACTCTGCCATAGGGATGTTACAGACAAAGATATTGCGAGATTGAGGAATGCCTCTCTTACAAAGAAAGAACTGTTCAATTCAAAGGTTTTGTCTGAGGTTGAGCAAAATTTTATTCAGTGGAGCCAGATTAACCGGGAGCCGGCTTTCAAGAAACACGGGGTGATTCATATGGTTCCCGTTCTTTTGTGGATTCAAAGAAGGAATCGTCACAAAACAGGTACCAGAATGCCGCCTTCCAGAATTTTCGTTCTCAAAGTAAACAAAATGATCAAAACAAGAGACAATCTGGTTCCTACAGCTCCAACAGAGGCTCCACCCGTGGGGGTAGGGGCAGGAGGAAGTGACTAAATGGAGGTAAGCCCAAAATTTACAAGGTTATTGGCAAGTGTGGGAAAGTTTCAAAGTGCATCCGAGAGTAGTTCTTGTTTTAAAGCAAGGTTATTGTCTTCCATTCAAAGAAAAACCACCTCTGACCCGGTTTCCGGCAATCAAAAGCAGTTATACGGCTCCAGTAAAACAAAAAGCTCTGCTGGAGGCGGTTCAGCAAATGGTTCAAAAAAGGGCAGTGATTCCGGTTCAAAACAAGAACTCTCTCGGATTCTACAGTCGTTTGTTTCTGATTCCAAAACCAGAAAACAAATGGCGACCAGTAATAGATCTCAGTGTGGTAAATACATATTTGCATGTTCCCACCTTCAAAATGGAAACCGCGGAAGTCATTCGAGCATCTCTTCAGACAGGCGAGTGGGTGGCTTCCATAGACCTAACCGACGCTTATTTTCATGTGCCCATTCACCCAAAGTTTCAAAAATATCTTCGGTTTCATGTACAGGGTCAGGCTTATCAGTTCAGAGCCCTACCCTTCGGGATCGTGACTGCTCCATTGGAGTTCACCCGAGTTGTGAAAGAGGTCAAGTTCATAGCTCTTTCACAAGGGGTTCGGATTCATCAATATCTGGACGATTGGTTGGTGAGAGCCAAAGATCAGGTCACTTGTGCTCGAGATGTTCAAAAATTGATCACTCTGGTCGGAAAATTGGATTGGATTGTCAATTTGAAAAAATCTGAGCTCAACCCAACTCAGGATCTCGAGTTTCTGGGTTATCGTTTCAACCTTCGAGAGGGTTTGGTCTATCCAAATCAAAAGAAAGTGGTCAAACTCAAAATTCTGGCAGTTTCCATTTTGCAAGGTCACACTACTACTCCAAGGAATCTCATGTCACTGATTGGGGTCATGGCTTCCATGGAGAAGACAGTTCCTTTGGGCCTTTTCAGTGGTTTCTGAAGACCAACTGGCACTTTCCCCAGTCCTTGGACAAGGTAGTCCCAATTTCTCAACTGATAAAGGACCATCTTGCTTGGTGGATGGATCCTCAGAACGTACTCAAGGGTTCGAATCTGCATCAGAGGGAACACAACATGTTGATGTTCACAGATGCATCAGAGAAGGGTTGGGGGGGGCCACTTGAGCAATTGTACTGTAAGTGGGGTTTGGCAGCAATCAGAAAAAGACTTGCATATCAATATTTTAGAGCTGAAAGCTGTTTTTCTAGCCCTAAAACATTTTCAAAAACAATTGAGGCAAAAAATCGTGCTAGTTTCTTCAGACAACTCAACTGTGGTCTCCTATATCAACAAGGAAGGAGGCACTCACTCCTTCGAAATTTGTGCCTTGATGTGGAGAATTCTGGCATGGTCCAATGCCAGGGAGATCCATATCAGAGCCAGACATATTCCGGGGAATCTCAATGTGATAGCAGATTCCCTATCCAGGTGGGACAGGGCCATTCAGACAGAATGGTCTCAGCACCCTCTGGTTTTTCGAGAAATTTGCCAAGTTTGCCACAAGCCAATGGTGGATCTGTTTGCCACCAGCTTGAATGCCAAACTGCCAACTTACGTATCTCCTGTCCCAGACGACAAGGCTTGGCAGATAGATGCGTTGAACATCTCTTGGGAGGGTCTGAACGCTTATGCCTTTTGTCCAGTGGCCATCCTTCCTCAGTTCAGAAAATGGTCACCTACAGGTGCAGGGTCATTGTAATAGCACCAGGGTGGCCAGGGATGCCTTGGTTTTGGGATCTGGTGGAATTGTCAGCCAAGATTCCACTGAGGCTTCCTCAGGTGCACAATCTCCTAAAGCAACCCTTCAGTCTCAGATTCCACAAGAATCTGGAGTATCTGAATCTCCATGCATGGTATCTGGACTCTTACAGGAAAGTCAAGGAGGATTCTCTGTTGAGGTGGCAGATAGAATTAAGGCACCTCAGAGAGAATCCTCAAGACGAGTGTACGATTCAAGGTGGGCCATATTTCAAAAGTGGGCCCAGGAGAATCAGGTGGATGTCACTAAACCAACTATTCCTCAAATAGCTGATTTTTTTAATTATCTCTTTACTGATAAGAACTTGAAACCCAGAACTATTGCTGGTTACAGAACTTCAGTAGCAGATGGGCTGGGCTCTGCAGGTCAAGTGGTTTCTCAAAGCTTGGATTTGAATCGTTTGATTGCTAGCTTTCATAGGGACAGACCTTCAGCAAATACATCTATTCCCAATTGGGACTTGTCTCTGGTGTTACTGGCCCTTACTCGACCACCATTTGAACCTTTGGCAAAGACTGATCTTAAGATTTTGACTTTTAAGACAGTTTTCTTGTTGGCTTTGGCTTCTGGCAAGAGGCGTAGCGAAATTCATGCTTGGACTTTTGACTCCTTCAGTAGGAAGAGGGATTGGTCGGAAGTTACTTTCTCACCTTCAACTGCTTTCATAGCTAAAAATCAGTTGGCTTCGGAGGGACCCTTCGCTATTCAACCTGTGGTCATTCCTGCTTTGAAACCCACATTAGATCCATCTTTGGTACAAGATAAGTCTCTTTGTCCTGTGAGATCTTTGAGATATTATCTTGATAAGACAAAGATCTTAGGAAAGGCAAGAAACTTCTTTTTGTAGCTATTAAGGAGGGCTACTCAAAAGATATATCGAAGGCTACTATGTCTTCTTGGATTAAGCAGTCTATCATTTTGGCATACCAAGAATCTGATCAGGAGGTTCAAAATGTTTCCCAAGTCAAGGCACATGAGGTTAGAGCTTTGGCTGCCTCTTTGGCTTTTAAGGGAGGAGTTGCTTTGGATGAGATTATGGCTTCCTGTTTCTCGAGAAGCCATTCTACTTTCACAAAGTTTTACCTCAAAGATTTGTGCTGGCATAATGGTGATGTTATGAAGATTGGGCCTGTAGTTGCGGCTCAACATATTGTAAATTGTTAATAGGTAATGTCATTATTAATATTTTATTATTATAATGTCATTGTATTTGAATATGTTATTTTGAAGCCTGTATTTGTATTGGGTTCTTATATTTGGCTTCTTGTGTTTTCAGATGTGTTCTGAGGTGTTGTACAGCTGTAAATTTGCAAATTTAATAAGTAAATTAAATTTTTATAAGTTAATACCCTATCCAATGGACAATATGCTAAACTGGTCAGTGCAGACCGGCCCGCAAACGTCAGAAAAAGACGTCCTGTGTTTCCACCGGCTGGCCGGTCCATAGTACTGTGCACTCCCCAGATGGCGCCTCGTACTTCCTTCCTGTCTAGACAACCTGACGTCATAGCATCTTTTTCGTTGTCTAAACCTCTTAGACCCCTAGTAAGCTGATAGCGGGGTCGGTGGGAGGGTCTTGTGTGTCCATTGGATAGGGTATTATAAAAATTTAATTTACTTATTAAATTGATAATAAATTTTAACCTACGGTCTAGGCTGACTGATCCAGGCCTGGATTGACCTTAAGGTCAGGAAACCCTATAAGGCCTTGGTCGGTTGCCAATAGCCGGTTACCCGGGGCTATACCGACGTTGCACTCCCCCTTTTAACAGACCTGCTCTGAGGTAGGGGGAAGAGAGGGATAAGTTCAGTCCCAGAATGTCAATAAACCTCCCAAAGGAAGCACATCACATTTTTACTATGTACATGTAGAAAATGTTTGTACTATGTACATATATACAAATCTCCTCAATCTAAGGGCCACCTGTGGATCTGCTGAGCAGCCACTACCGAGCCCAATTGGTAAAGCTCCGAGTCAGCCCAAGTCACACCCTTCAGATAGAACTGTGTGAGGGTATTATGTGACTTCAGTGGCAGGCTGACAAGATTGGATCTAAGGAGACTCTCGACTGGAAGACCGTAGGAGCAGCAAAGGCCCTGACATCATGGTTTTTAACCTGATGTAAAGAGTGGGCCTCCTGGTCAGAGAGCTCATAACATAGGATCACAGTCCGCTTGATCTAAGAGGAGATAGAGGCAGATGTCTTGTCGAAACCTTTCTTAAAGGAGACGAAACACCACCTCTACTTGAGGTCTGAGGTCCTGTCCAAATAGTAGCGCAATGCTCTAGCCGGAAAGAAGGGGACCAGTCAGACTTGAGGGATCTATCCAGAGACGGGGGCCAGGGTTGTTATAACCACTGGGGCCACACTGTCTGGACCCTCTTGATCAGCTGATTCTTGGATAGAAAGCTGGGTAATGGATATGGGGACACCGTTGACCAATCGGATTGGTGTCTAAAATTTTGTTTGCCAATCATGAATCTCACTTCTGCCTTTGCCCGACCCAAGGGCCAAGAAGAATACCGTCTTGAAGGTCAAATGCTTCAAGGAGGCCTCCTTGATTGGTTCAAACAGAGCCTTATTCAGTTGGTGCAAAACCAGTGAGAAGTTCCAGGAGGGTATGCCCCTCCTGCCTTTGGGTCTGTCTCTGTGGAAACTATCCAGGAGATGAGCGAGATTTAGTCCTTGCTGATGTTGAAGGGTGAATTTCCCAGTTTATCAGCAATGGCTGAACTGTAACCATCAATGGTGCTGGGCTGTATCTTTCTGTCCTTATAAGGTACATAAGGAAATCAGCAACTGACTTTACAGGAGTACCCTGAGGTCCACCTGATTAGTGATGCACCACTTGTAACAATGGTCCACTTTGCCTCATAGACTGATCTGGTTGATCCCTTTTGAGGAGCCTCACCGCCTCAGATCTGATTGAATGCTTGTGTCAACAGATGGGCAGATTGGGCAGGCTCAGTGGGATTTGGCTGGACATGGCCACTGGATCCCAAAATCAAGGCATGATGGGCCACCCCAGAGCAATCAGAATGATTCTCTTGCATGGGGAGTCCTGCAACATCACCGCTTTGCCCAATATGGCTGACAGTGGGAAGGTGCATGCTTCCTGATCCTACCATGGCAAACTGAGCGCATTCACTGCTGTAATTAGGGGATCTGGTACTGGCAACTTGTTGTTGAATCTCGTGGCAAATAGATCTAGTTGAGGCCGGTGCCACCTGTTGCATATTGCTTGGAAGACCTCCTGAAGGAGAGACCACTCTATTTGGGTGGTCTGGTCTAGCCTGGATAGCTTGTCTGCGACCACACTCAGCCAGCCTGTGTCGGGCTTTTAGGGTTACTTGATTTCTGGCGCACCAGATCAAGAGTCTCCATAGTAAAGCACAAAGTGGGCCAGACCTCATGCCTCCTTCCCTGTTTATGTATGACACCACTGTGGTGTTGTCTGTCTCTACAAGTACTATCTTGTGCATACAGAGATCTTGGAACTCTTGTAAGGCTAGGAAGACTGCCTGGAGTTCTAGGTAATTGATATGCAACTTGCTTTCCAGGAGGGACTAGGTGCCTCCTGCAGTGTGTTCGTTTAAGTGAGCACCCCACCCTGCTTAGGTTCCTGTGGTGATTGACATAGCAGCTTATAATGTTCAGGGTCCTTGTCAAGCCTTGTCAAGCCTGGTCTGGTCTGGGAAGGGGGTGTGTGTGGCCCTCCTTCTAAATTGTACTACCTGGGGACCAGCTCCCAAGGCTTCAGATGAGTTTAGTTTAGTTTACAAACCCTTGGTAGATTGATAAACATTTACTGTCCCTCTGGACCCTGGTCAGACCTGGTGACAGTGATACCAGTTAACAGTTTACTTGTTCTTGCTGTGGTCCAGCCCGGGTGGGCTGTCACATTACATAGAGTCTTGACCCTAGACCAGCCGCCTGTAAGGTGGAGTATGCATCATTTGTATGATGGCTGACCCCTGACTGGACACAATGAAAATTGTCTGATTGTGAACCACATTTTTTTTTGTGTGTGTTTTTGCTGTTCAGAAGACCCATTTGATTTCTATGTAACCAGCAATTTTGGCCACAACAATTGTCTGTAGCCCATAGTACTCTGTAACCAGTAAAACTGGCAGGCTAGGCTGACCATTGAATTTAGTTACTGGTCTACTAACTAGGTAGCCCCCAAGTGGTCTGTCGGTCGGTTCCGGTCCTTTGAAACCAGTATGAAAAGGGCCAGACAGCAATTGCACCTGATAGCAGGTCGGTAGCCTCTGTAACTGGTTGGTGTGAAGCAAAAAAACTGCTCACTGAAACCTGTATAGCTAGAATCTGCTTGGTGACCTCTGTAACCAGATGAAGCAGTTTCTGTGCAGGAAAAAACTTCCTGTCAGGGACTGCACATTATTAGGCCCAACATTAGGCTTAGGCCGGTGAATAGGCTGCTGATGAAGAATGGTAAGCTGGTAGGAGACCTTTGGGTTGGTGACTCTTAGTGCTGGTTGGAAAGGCAAGAAGGCTGGTAGCTGGCTAATATGAAGTTGATGAATCTGTAAAATTTGCAGATCATGTTTAATTTGGGTGTAATGGTTGGCCTGTAAGGACATTGTCCTCTTGCAACCATCCTTGTAAATGTGGGTGCAACACCTTGGTATTGGAATCACCTTTTTTAGTGACTCTGGTACCCTCCAGTTGTTTTTTGAGATGCCACTGTATGGGTCTCCTATGAAGTCGGTCTAGGTGAATTTGCTTTCCTGTGGCTGTTAGTAAACCTATCATGCATGAACTGTTGGACTGGACAAGCCAGTAGTGACAGTATTTGTAGTATGAAAGTTCTGCCAAAGGTCCGGTGTCGGTCGGACCCGACCGGCCCCGAGGTCAGACTGGTAACCTACAAAATCGAAGATCTGCTTGGGTTCCAGTTCCGCCTTTTCCAAATTCACCAGCCAACCTAGTTTTTTGGCATATTTTCAACAGATGTTGAGTATGTTGGAGACCAACTTGTTGGGATGCAGCTCTCACCAACCTGTCATCTAGGTACTGGTGGATTTTATATCCTTTTTATATATACAAGGCCATCAGTTTCACCTCCTTGTTATTACAGTGAACAGTGAGTTTTGAATAGGTATGTCCAACCCTGGACATGAAATCTCAGATATTTCCTGGACTGTTCCTGTAATGGTATATGGAAGTAGGTATCCTTGAAAAAGGTACAGAGGTAACCCACTCCCCTTGTTGGAGGAAGGTTAATCTGATGGTTTCCAGTGTCTCCATTTTTTTTTTTTTTTTTTAATATATATGCTGATGTAATGTCTGTGACAGGTAGTGAGCTGTTCAGTGCAGGCTGTGTCGCCGGTACCTGGTCAGTACACTCTGTAACCAGTTGACGAAACTGTACAAGGCTGTGTAGCCGGTACCCTGCTGGTACACTGTAACCAGTTGTTAAAGCCACTGTATAAGGCTGTGTAGCCGGTCGGTACACTGTAACCGGTTGTAGAAGTAACTGCACAAGGCTGTTTTTGAAGCTTGTGTACAAGGTAGTGTACAAGGCTGTGTAGCCGGTCGGTACACTGTAACTAGTTGTTGAAGTAACTGAACTATCTTGTGTTGAAATTCAGCTTACTGCACTTTTCCTCCATTAATTAAAATATTCTTTGAACGCACGTCTTATTTGTAGATTTGACAGTTGCTGGGAAAGCCCTTGAGCTATATTTAGAATTTAATTAGTCGGTGTGTCACGTGACCAGCTTGTTGGTCGGAGGGAGAACGTGATTGGCTGATTGGAGATGACGATCAGCTTCGTGACCTGGTCGGTGAATCACGTGACCAGCTTCGGATCTTCCGACCATTTCCGACCTTCTTCGGTGAATCACGTGATTAACTTCGTGACCTGGTCGGTGAAAAAACGTGACCAGCTACGTGATTCGGAAGGACACGCGATTGGCTAACTGGAGATGACGTCAGTATTCGCGTTCTTTGTGTGATGCTTTACTGGCAACTTTACAATCCACAAAACCCCACTACCGACAACAAGGCCGGGTCTGCAAGGCAGGGACTGGAATCACAGTAGATGTGAGTTGTGAAAGAACGCACTTCCGACCTCCCTGGTCGGTGAAAACACGTGACCTGCTTTGTGATTGGCTGACTGGATATGATGTCAGAGGTCGCGTTCTTTGAGCTGGCCGGTCGGCTGATGCTTTTAAAGCAGAGAAGCCTGGACTAGTGCGCTCTGTAGATGAAATTCCTGGCCGGTCTGAAGTCGGTTCTTCTTCTCAGCCAGCTGTACACTCAAACCAGTTTCCTGGTTGGCTGATGCTTTTAAAGCAGAGAAGCCTGGACCAGTGTGCTCTGTAGATGAATTTCTGGCCGGTCTGAAGTCAGTTCTTCTTCTCAGCCGGTTGTACACTCAAACCAGTTTCCTGGCCATCCACTGCCCTTATTACCGACACAAGTGCCGGGTCCACAAGGGTGGGACTGAGTGTGAAAAAGTTCCTTCTATGTAGAAGTTGGTTGAAGAAATCTGAAGAATTCACCTCCTGCTTCTGATGAAAAAATACTCGAGCTAGGCTGGTGTGACTGATGCTTTACAGCAGAGAAGTCTGTACCAGTGCGCTCTGATGAAGAATGCACCTTCATAAGGGGAATTCCCTCTATATACAGTGTTCAAAACTATGTAGACTGAAGCTTCCCGTGATTGCATTGTAGTACTAGAAAAGACGTTTCTATTTTGACTGTAGCTGGAAGGTTACAGAAGGTACATTCAAAAAGACACGGATAAAAAATACCTTGTAAGTAGTATATCTATTTAATTTCCTTTAATATTGTCAATCTGCCCCTAACAACACAATGGTTAAAGGGAGGAAACTAGCAAATGGCTGCCTTCATAATTTCTCGTCGCTTACTGCCCTATCATCAACACTAAATTGAGTCAGCTAGGGAGCGTTTCCAGCAGATTTCTTGATGTATATCCGTGCTTGATATGTAGGTAACACTTTTACAATAAATTATTTCCAAATAAGCTAGAAAATCCGTCATAATGCACACTTTTCCTTAACATATCTGGAGATTGTTGAAAACACGTCTGCACAGTACACGCGCCAAACGAAAAAGATGCTATGACGTCAGGTTGTCTAGACAGGAAGGAAGTACGAGGCGCCATCTGGGGAGTGCACAGTACTACGGACCGGCCAGCCGGTGGAAACACAGGACATCTTTTTCTGACGTTTGGCGGGCCGGTCTGCGCCGACCGGTTTAGCATATTGTCCATTGGATAGGATGTATTAACGCAATAAAAAGACCGTTTTGTTAGCTGTTAGTTTGCTGTTTGATGACTTTAGAGGTGGTGGTGTGAACAGTATCAACATATGTAGTATGGCTTCCACAGCATTACTCAGTAGCCCGGCTTCCTTGTCATTGAGGTGAGTTCTGAGTATGAATGTCTGTATGCTTGTGGTGTCTTTTATTTACTGTTCATTTGGTTGTTACTAGGTCTTTATATTCTAGTACTGCCCGCCATCCATGAAGGCTGTATTCAGCTTTGGTCAGGAAATGGTAAGTGTATTTTTCGCAATAAAATTGAAAAATTTTTGTTGTAATTTTAATTTTTATTACTTACCATTTCCTGACCAGGATAGTCCCCCCCGGCCTCCCTGCGGATTCAGTACTAGGGTACTAGGGGTGAGCTTTGCAACAAGAACAATGAATGGCGCCTATTGGCGTGGTCACATGACCATTGGGGGGCTTCCTAGTCCACACTCACTCACTGGCTTCTTAAAGTAGCTTAAAACATTTCTCAACGTTGGCCAGCGAGTTGGATGGCTCCAACATATAGCTTTGGTCAGGAAATGGTAAGTATTTATCTAATAAAAATTAAAATTACAACAAAATTTTTCAATTTTCTCTGCATTTTGAATTAGTGGCATTGTCAGCACTGATCTTTCTTGTACTCTACTAGAGTGATCTATATTTATAGGGGAAAATATCGCTAAGCTTCTAGAACCTTCTGTGCCTTTTTTTCCCTGGAAATGTACTGATGTGTTTACATTTGTTTTTAGAAGCTTCTAGAGTCTCCAGCTGTAAATAAAGTGTAGAAGGCCTGACCACAATTAGTGTTAAAATAGTGTGCTGTATGAATAGAGGCCTTTGAAATTCTGATATCTGACTAGATTTATTTGTTTTGTTGCATTTTGAGGTGAACTATAATGGTACTGAACAGGATTTAGTGTCTGGATACCCTGGAGAGTGAATTGTTGCTCATGAATGAACATTGTTCATATTTGGGAGCAACCAGCAGAGTTCTGCAGACATACGGAACACTTAAGATAGAGATTTTGTGCTTGTGAACACCAGACGGATCTCTGGACAGAGTGGACAAACTGGTTGTTAGGTGGATAGGACTATGGCCAGGTTGGATTGGCTTCATTTGGTTTACTATTGTATTATTAACCATCAGGGTATCTTGACTGTAATTATTACTTTAATTGTTAAATAAAATTGTAAAGTGAAACTCTTTTTCCTCTTACAACATAAAAGTTAATCGGTAATTGCTTTCATGCTTGCCCCATGGACCATAACACCTTGACTTCTGATTCATTGGAATGTGAAAGGGAGTGTTGCTAAAGTCAAGAAAGATCACCCATTTCCTTTCTGCATGAGAGAATTATTGCCTTGCCCCAAAAATGTGACACTTTGGATTACAAATGAAAGATGTAAAACATATCTTCATTGTGGACCTGACACGCTTTATCCACGGACTTCCCTTTGCTCAATTCCTGCTGTAGAATCCTGACATTACTCTGTATTTCATCATGCAACTTACTTATGAACCTATTAAAACCCGCTACAGAGTTTGGGGCAGTCTCCAGGTGATGGACAGGTGGTGGAACAGTGGACATGCCAGAGTGCTTCAAAGCTCAGGCAACCAGACTATTCACTGTTTAAGCATATTTTTGAAACTAGACCAACCTGTCGGTTAGCTTAACTTGTGGGTTTTGGGCTGGATGCCAGATTTACCACCTAGACTGTGATTTGCATAGTTTTGTGAACTAGTCAAAGCAGAAGCCACCAGCTTTAGTGGAGCAGCTTTAGTATATAGTAGACAGAGTAACAAACTAAAAAAAAACAAAAAACTAACCTAATGTTATTGAAGTTATGGCTTTAAAAAAGGAGGTATTTAGCATGCACTGATGTGGTTATTAACATATTGCAGCTGATCATTGTTCATATAATATAAATTCCCAATGTTATGCACATTAGAAAAAATCCCACATTCTGCCGATTCCATTCTTGTGGAATTGTGTGGATGTGACTTCTCCTTTTCTTTTTTTTTTCAGGAAAAAACTTTAATTAATTCAGCTTTTGTTTTGCAGCAGGAGTTGTTGATCTAGCTACTTATCCACACAGACTATGTAAATTAGTCAAATGTATACACTTGACTGCTGTCAGAAGATAAGATGAGCGGGAAAAAAACACTGTCTTATAAACTTTTTTTCTTGTACAGTATTTTATGTATCTCCAAATAATTCAAAATGAATGAGTTGTCTCTCTCCTTTTCTCCTCCAACTCTGTATTTGCTTTTGTCTGATATCTATATGGAGGCAGATTCATAGAAAGTTCCACTCATTCACTTATGGACTGTAGTGCTATTGTGTATTACATAATGTGTCTGCACAGAGTGAAAAGGTTGATAAGGGATATCAAGATGTATTCATATCTTTTCATTGAGGGATATGCTTACAATAAATCTTTTTGGGGGTAAACAATTCAAACAAGGACATTTATCTTTAGGTTTATGGAAGTAGAGCCTTGTGGAAGTAATGTCTTGTGGGAAGAATGCCTCGTCTGTTTTGAGAGAATGGAAAAAGCCTTATGTAAATGGCCGTGACTGTGGAACTGCCAACAGTTACAGAAACTTTGACTTTGCATGACCAATGTCGGTAGAATCAGCAATCAACAGACAATCATCTGAGAGACTGAAAACTGCTGGAAGGCAATAAAACTAGTTTACAATCATTTATTTGACAAACTAACTACCATAATGTCATACAAATATACACAAGTTAATTTTACAAGTTCATAAAGCCAATATCTGACGAAGATAACTAAACATTTCATTTAAATAAAAAAACCATCATAAAAAACACCACCATTGAAAACCCCAAAATTTCTGGGGGCATAAAAAACCCCACTGTAACAGAATTGATCATTTTAGGAGACAATACAATACATTGATGGATTGTTTGGATTTCATAAGATGGATTGTTTCTTAGTATTATTTCACAGGTGATTCAATGGTGAATGTAATTAAACAGACAAACCTTATGCTGTATGTGCTAGTCAATGGGAAGCCCTTCCATGTTTAATCCTTCAATAGAATAACTGGAAATAGTGGATTACTACGATAAACAATTGAGTCTTGGTATATGACCAATGTATGTGGCTTCTTGTGAAAAACAAACATTCATAATGCTATGTTTAATCCTTCAATAGAATAACTGGAAATAGTGGATTACAACGATAAACAATTGAGTCTTGGTATATGACCAATGTATGTGGCTTCTTGTGAAAAACAAACATTCATAATGCTATGTTTAATCCTTCAATAGAATAACTGGAAATAGTGGATTACAAAGACAAACAGCAGAGTCTGGGTATAGGGACAGTGTATGTGGCTTCTCAGTAAAATCTTCCATTTAAATCTAAGTTTTAAATTGAGTTTTTTAAATTTCAATTAATGCAACAAAAATATTTACCTTTTTTAATGACATCATCCAAGTTATAATTATAATTTTTCAAGCCATTGTTAAATTTGTAAAGCTCCACAATTATTACAAAATAAATTTTCAAAAGATCATTTTGTTTTATTTTATGTAAAACAATGTGAAATGAGACGTAACTGCTTGTATGGAAGACAAAGTAATTCTAAAGAAGCAGACATTAAATTATAAAAAGTGGGTTTTTTTAAGCCCTTGTCAATTTTAAGGGTGGGTTTTTTTAAAGGTTATCCAAAAACAGTGGGTTTTTTTATGGTGGGATTTTTTATGGTGGGGTTTTTTATGATCCCCAAACATTTATTTCTTTACCCGGCCATACAAAGTCTACATATATGGCTTAATAATGACAACAGAATATGTACACACCCAATTCTCTGAACCTGGAATCCTAGTTAATTGTATTTTATCCACAACTTGATTTTACTTTCTTTGATCTTGAGTTTGAATCTTTCTCTGTACATTTCCTTTTCAATCCTAATTAGCTGATTGCAGTTTCGGCGGCTGCATTAATTAACATTCAGTTATTGTAAGGAAGGGATACATATGTTATGACAAATCAGGTAAGTAAATTCATTTATGTGATTAACAGTTGCATTTAAGATATTTGTTTGTGTAAACTATTTAAAACTGAATAATTTAAAAGTGCTGACATGTCCATGACGGTAGATATGTACGATAGTCGTCGGAAATACAGGACGGTAGCCGAAAGCTGTATACTGTGAAACTGCCATTGTTGGTAGCCAAGTCACTTTGTATGTAAAAACTCTGGGTTTCATGATATTCAGATATAGAGTTATGTGTGAATGAAAAATATTAACAGTACCACCTGACAACATGACTTTGTGTATTCTTTTTACAATGGAACAATAAGGATTTCAAAAGGAGGATTATCTTAAGCATATTTATCTTGCTAATAAATTGATATGAATTTTCAGAGGCATAAAATGCCCCAAAGATGTACAACATATGAATGTCCCTTTTTACCCCACAGCCCTTAATGGCTGTTGGGGTATTGTTTTCACCCATGGTGTCCGGATGGTCGGGCGGGCGGCGGGAAATAGTTTGTCCGGGCTGTATCTCAGAAACCGTAAGGTGTAGGAAGTTGATACTTGGTAGGGACATTGGTTAGGGGGTGTAGCTGTGCAACGTCATGGTCTGACCTTGATTTGACCTTTGACCTTGCCGTAGTGACCTTGAGTTTGAAAATCTTGTCCGGGCTATATCTCGGAAACTGTAAGGTGTAGGAAGTTGATACTTGGTAGGGACATTGGTTAGAGGGTGTAGTTGTGCAACGTCATAGTCTGACCTTGATTTGACCTTTGACCTTGCCGTAGTGACCTTGACCTATAAAATCTTGTCCGGGCTATATCTCGGAAACCGTAAGGTGTAGGAAGTTGATACTTGGTAGGGATATTGGTTAGGGGGTGTAGGTGTGCAACGTCATGGTCTGACCTTGATTTGACCTTTGACATTGCCGTAGTGACCTTGACCTATAAAATGTTGTCCGGGCTATATCTCGGAAACTGTAAGGCTTGGGAAGTTGATATTTGGTAGGGACATTGGTTAGGGGGTGTAGGTGTGCAACGTCATGGTGTGACCTTGATTTGACCTTTGACCTTGCCGTAGTGACCTTGACCTATAAAAGGTTGTCCGGGCTATATCTCAGAAACCGTAAGGTGTAGGAAGTTGATACGTGGTACGGATATTGGTTAGGGGGTGTAGGTGTGCAACGTCATGGTGTGACCTTGATTTGACCTGTGACCTTGCCATAGTGCCCTTGACCTATAAAATCTTGTCCAGGCTATATCTCAGAAACCGTAAGGTGTAGGAAGTTGATACTTGGTAGGGATATTGCTTAGGGGGTGTAGGTGTGCAGCGTCATGGTCTGACCTTGATTTGACCTTGCCGTAGTGACCTTGACCTATAAAATGTTGTCTGGGCTATATCTCAGAAACCGTAAGGTGTAGGAAGTTGATACTTGGTAGGGATATTGATTAGGGGGTGTAGGTGTGCAACGTCATGGTCTGACCTTGATTTGACCTTTAACCTTGCTGTAGTGACCTTGACCTATAAAATATTGTCTGGGCTTTATCTCGGAAACTGTTAGGTGCAGGAAGTTGATATTTGGTAGAGACATTGGCTAGGGGGTGTAGGTGTGCAGCATCATGGTGTGACCTTGATTTGACCTTTGACCTTGCCATAGTGACCTTGACCTATAAAATCGTCAGGGCTGTATCTCGGAAACCGTAAGGTGTAGGAAGTTGATACTTGGTAGGGACATTGGTTATTGGCTATAGGTGTGTATTATCATGGTGTGACCTTAACTTGACCTTTTACCTTGCCGTAGTGACCTTGACCTTTAAAATCTTGTTGCACCTTTGGGTCTGTCTTTTGGTGCAGATTAAGCAAAAGTCATATTAGAATTTATTAAGAATTTTACTTTCATAACTTCCCATTGTAAGAGATAGAATTTCATCAAGTGAGCCGCAGATTTTACCCCAACACCACACATAAGCATTCATTAAATGTATTACCACTGCTGTATGCATGGTAATATTCAAACCATCTAAACCATAATTCGGAAATGCAGATGTATATAAAGAGTGTTGAATTTTAGTTTACTGATTAATGCTGTCATCTTGTTATTGAATTATCTGGTTTTAATACTTCATCTTTATACGCATTATCTTTCTTTTAAACATTATTTCTCCATTTAAACATTGTTTGGACCTTTATATAACTGACAGTGCTCTGAAAGTATCCCGAAGTTTGTACTGGTACAGTACTTCCATATCTCATGGTGTTGAAAATATTTCCCAAGGCTGTGGGGTACGGGCATCTCTGATGCTATTTTTATTGTGCTACAATAGCTTACCATGTGGGACTGATGGCTGTTCTTGGATGGCCGCAAGGCATCATGGCCAACGTCTAAGAAAAATAGACATTTATAGTTGGCCATAGCCTGAGGTTGTAGTCTCGCGGTACACTCTGAGATTCGTCTCCTTTTCTCGTTGGCCGCGTGATTATAACATGCTTTTATTTGGGAAGGAAATGATCTCAATTTACAAGGATATACTTGTCATTGGATATTGAAACTACATCAGTTTCCTTATTTTAATACATAGAATCATAATTTGGTGACTTTTCATAGATCAGATAAGTATTTTTAGCATATTTTACAACTGAAGTCCACTTCTGGGTTCACGTTGTAAAGAAACAGCGACTCGTTTATGTGGCTTTTAATACAGGATATATATATATATGCCTGGCAATTAAAATAAAATATTTAACCCCTATCTGCTTCATTATTGGACCATTTCCAGGGTTTAAAAAAATATAAATTAAGCACAAACGAATCCTTGCTATTTGATTTCCCCCTACCTGGGGAAAATGATGGATACTGCTTGGAATGGAATGACCCCCATTGGGGTGCTTCCTGTACGAGCCTCCAGATTGTGGGGAATGTGAAAGGGCTGATTTGATAGGCCCTAAACTCTAAGTGTTACTACAGGTGCCTGATGAGGAACGCCTGTCCCTCCTAAACTAGTTGTGAATGGGGAATTTAAGTTCTTAAGATCCGGTATCTCACCTGAACTCCCCATACCCCTTCTGGCTACTTATATGCACCATGAAATTGAGTTTAACCTGTCTGATAGTAGCCTTGCTACTGTCTTAACAGATATCCATAACCAGGTTGCATTCAGAAAAACCTAGTGAAGAGCAGCCTGAAGCTCAACTCTTATGACCAGAAGGGGGACTTACCCAAGAGGCCCCTAGGGAGATACAGATTTGAAAACTTATAATTTGTCTTCAAAACAAGGTTGTCCCAGGGGTTTTAGCAGCCTAAAAGTCCTGTTTAAGAAAGCATCCTTAGTTGAGGACTGAATGGAAGCATGGCTGAAGGGCCCCTTGGCCTAGGTTCCTGTTGGCCTGCTAAATCATTCAGAGTCCAGACTGTGGTGGACCTAGGTATAATTTCCCTGGGGTCAGGGAGATTCAAAAACTGCCTTAGTTTCAATGTCCTCGGAAGATGGTTAGAGTTAAGTCAGGCAACCTACTTCCCTATAAAATAAAGTCCGGACTGAATGAAGGACCTTGTTTAGAAGAAGCCCTCTTGGGCTTGAGGACTTTGGACTTGCACTGAAGCCTCCAATAAGTGATATTTACTACCAGGCTTGTGTACTATTAGTCCAAGTGTGTGTTAGGATTGTTCAGAGTTCTGATCTGGAACCATCATCCGAACATCAGATTTAAGATCCGGTCATCCGAGCATCGGAACGTAGTTGTAAACATCCGATCATCCAAGTATAGGATTGTAACTGAGACATCCGATCATCGGATATTAGATCTGAGCATCGGATCTAGATGCAATGAAAATCCGAGCATCAAATCATACTCGGATGGATAGAACTTGGGAATAATGCATCCGATTCTCGGATGGATAAAAAGAATTTGGATGAACTAAGTTCGGATCTGGCTTCAGATTCAAACAGGGATCTGATCCACCCAGGCTTAGAAGAAGTTGGATATTATAATTTCCATGTAAGCTTTTCTTTAACAGTTCTTTGAAGAGAACTACACAACTGGATTTATTTACGTTTATTTAAATCAAGAGTGACATCTGCCCCACCCGCCTCACTGCAGAGGGCTAGTTGTGAGATAAGGAAAGCAATAATTACACAGAAGTTTTATTGAATAACATAGAACCTAAAATGCAAAATATATTATACTTTTTATATTATAAAATTGGATGACTTAAAATAATGCCAAACCAAGGTTAACTTAGTTTGAAAAACACGTACTGTCGAGACAATTTGAGCAAGGATTCAATTCCTGTTTTATTTAAGTATTTACATTTTAAATGGTCAATAATACAGGAAAGAAGGGGTAAAATATTGTATTTCATTTTATTTAATAGGTAAACGTACTGTATAAGAAGCTACATACACGCGTCTCTCAGCACATGCTGTCTAAACGTGACGTCATCACAGGGGTTTCCCCAAGGATTCCCCAAGTTAGTTTCGTGCTTTATATCATATTTTAACCCTTAAAATGGACAAATACTGTAGAAGGACGGGGATAAAAATAGCAGAGATCTTCTGTGTGCTTGTGTGTGTATTTGTTTTGTTTTCGTTTTTTTTTTCTCTTCCTTTGTTCATTTCCTTTTTAAAATGTAAAATGACATGTTATGATATTTAGAAAAAAAAAATAGCAGAGGCTATAGAGGTCATTTTCGACCCCACTCCAGGAGACGAGGGCATGAAAACCCCTCCCCCGAATGACTTCTCCAAAGCCTCCCTCAGTCCACCAGTAGGAGATCTCCTCTATTCTTTTAGAAGAGACTGGCAAACCAACAAATGTTCATACAACGTGTTAAACATTATCACCAATGTTTACGTTCTGCCATTCATTTCAAATCAAATCTTGCCAGATTTCCTCTGATTCAGTCAGGATTCAAGGCCCTTCAAAAGACCAAGTTCTGGCCACTTGTATCCAGTCTCTTCTGTCAAGAATGCAATAGAAAGGGTGGAAAATGTAAAATCTCTCGGGTTTTACAGTCCCCTGTTTCTAATCCCCAAGCCTCACCAAGGTGGAGGCCAGTAATACACTTAAGCAAGCACAACACTTTTCTACTCATAGAAAAGTTCAAAATGGAAACTCCAGAGTCCATCAGGACTTCCCTGGTTCCAGGGGAATGGGTATCGTCGATAAATCTATTGGACGCTTACCTTCACATCCCCATCCACTGAAACTCAAGGAAATTCCTAAGGTTTTGCCACAGGTCACAGGTGTTCCAGTTCTTCCTTTCGGCCTGGCCACAGCCCCCCAGGTCTTTACAATGATTGTAAAGGAAGTGAATCTAATGGCCCTCTCCAAGACTCAGACTTCAGCAATACCTGGACGACTGGCTGATCAGGTCCCAGTCCCAGGAGGAAGCCCCAGTGAACACTCAGACAGTGGTAGACCTAACCCAGTCCTTGGGTTGGATAATAAATCAGGAAAAATCAGAACTGAAACCTTCTCAGGTGTTTTCGTTCGTGGGCTACGAATACCATCTAGATTCAACCCTTGTAAAACCCACTCAAGAGAGATGGCTCAAACTTCAGGATTTGATCCTATGACTCAAGTCAAAACGTGTCTTGACTGCAAGATGTTTGATGTCGCTAATGGGGTTGCTTGCCTCAACGGAGAAAATGGTCCCAGAGGGATGCCTTCACATGAGGCCCTTTCAGTTTCATCTCAAGGAGCACTGGAGATATCCTCAGTCGCTGGACAGCCTCCTTCCTTGGACAGAAACCTTTTCTGCACACCTAGACTGGTGGCAGAATCCCACAAACGTGATGAGAGGTGCAGACCTTCATCCCAAAGACCACAATATCCAACTCTTTACAGACGCCTCAAAAGAAGGTTGGGGCGCTCACTTAGATCAAAGTTTTACAAAGGGTCTGTGGTCAGACTGGGTAAAAAGGCTACACATAAACATTCTAGAGTTGAAGGCAGTCTCCCTAGCCCTTCGAAGCTTCAAGGACCAGTGTCAGAACCAAACAGTGCTGACGGACAACTCAACAGTGGTAGCCTACATAATCAAACAAGGAGGAACTCACTCAGCGGAGATGTGCGCTCCTGTGGAAGATCATGACATGGTGTCATCGCTATCACATAACATTAAAAACCAGACACATTCCAGGGTGTCTGAATGTGATGGCCGATCTCCTGTCCAGGTCAAACAAAGTGCAATCAACAGAATGGTCTCTGCATCTGCAGGTGTTCAAACAGATCTGTCAAAAGTGGTTCACTCCTCGTGTAGATCTATTTGCCACTCATCTGAACCACAAGCTTCCACTGTACGTGTCTCCAGTTCCACACCCAAATGCTTGGGACATAGATGCTCTGAACATAAACTGGACGGGTCTCACTGCTTATGCTTACCCTCCAACGGCTCTCCTTCACATGGTGATCCAAAATCAGACAATGTTATTGCCTGATCATCGTAATAGCCCCAGGCTGGCCAGGGATGCCCTGGTTTTGGGACCTAGTGCAGCTCTCAACAGAGATCCCACTGCAGCCTCCGGTGTCAACAACACTCTCAAACAGTCCCACAATTATGCGTTCCACAGCAATCCACAACATCTCAACCACCACACCTGGTGTCTAGGAGTGGACAGCTCCAAGAACAAGGCTTCTCTGTGGAGGTGGCAGAGAGAATTTCTGCCCCTCAGAGGTCATCAACAAGAACTATCTACAAATCAAAGTGGTCCCTATTTGAAAAAGGGTGCAGAGAAAATTTGGTGGTTTTCTCCACTCCCTCTGTAAGACAAGGGATCGTCCCAAAAGTTCCAGGATTTCCCCAAAAAATGGAACTTTTCTGTTGTGCTTAATGAGCTCACATAAGCACCCTTTGAGCCTATGAAAGACACAGACCTCAACATCTTACTCTCAAAAATGCTTTCTTGCTAGCTTTGGCCTCCGGCAAGCGCCGCAGCGAAATCCATGCCTGGGTTGCAAACAAAGTATCTAATCTAGGCCAATGGGAAAAGGTTGCCTTGTTCCCTTCTTCTTATTTTATAGCCAAAAACCAACTAGCAAGACAAGGTTCCCAAGTGTGTCTCCGGTGACTATTCCTGCTCTAACTACCATTGTAGATAGACAATTCAAAGAAGACAGGACCTTGTGTCCAGTGCGGGCCCTGCGGTACTATTTGGATCGAACCAAAGACCTGAGAGGGTCTCGATCCCTCCTTTTCATCTCCTTCAAGAAAGGACACACCTCAGACATCAGGCCCGCTACTCTTTCTTTTTGGTTGAAACAAACCATTCCACTATGTTATAAACAAGCAGACCAACAAGCCTTGGACTTGGTCCAAGTTAAAGCGCATGACATTAGGGCCTTCGCGGCCTCTAAGGCCTTTTACGGTGGGATATCGGTGGACCAATCATGCAAGCCTGTCACTGGAAAGCTCACAACACACTTACAAATTTTTACCTAAAAGACCTTACTTGGTCAGACAACAACAACAATATGTATCTGGGACCAGTGGTGGCGGCACAACAAGTCCTAGACCCTTCCCCTCAGACCAGTCATCCTTTGAAAGAAAAGAAGGGGGGGGCACATCCGCTACAGCCAAGTCTTCGGGTAAGATCATTTTTTATTTTGTTTATCAAGTATATATGTATTAAGGACTTATCAAGGTTGTCATTAATTATGAGAATTCCAACCATTGGGCTGGTTTTTCACTCATGGATGGTTCCTAAGGGCCCTTACACTCCATAAGTGAGCACGGCTGCTCTTCTCTCCTACAATCAAAACATCTTGACAGTTTTAGCACTGTCATCCATTCTATTCAGGTTTCTGGCTCTTTACAGGCCCAGTCTTTGGGATTGGGGCACTGTAAACGGGACTCAAACTGGTATTTCTAAACATTTATTCTAATCTATTACTTCAAAATCTGAGAAAAATTGACATATCTTCCGGTCTCAGCTGTAATCCCTCCACCATGCAGTTGGATCCAGTAATCAGTCCCACATGGTAAGCTATTGTAGCACAATAAAATTGAAAATTTTAATTACTTAAATGTAGCTTTTATAAGCTACAAGCTATATTCTTTTCGTAAAATATACTACTTTATTGAACACAATAAAGCTCACACTTGGCTTACATTTAAATACTGCAACTGCTACATTTTTAAATAATCCACTTTTCCATCAGATACTAAAAACAGTAAAGTTTATGTTCTGTTTACAGTCTCATACCACAACTACTACATCTTTATTAACCCAAGTCTCCATCTGGGCCGCTTGTTTTTGTTAGCAAAAACCTTTTTTTAGTATTTTTGGTCTGTACACTCTCATTTTTTGGCATTAATATCTTCCCTAACAGACTATTGCCATAGGTCCGGCGCAAACTGGTCCTGCCAAATGTCAGAAAAAGACATCCTGAGTCTCACGGATTTCTGTGACTACTTGTCATTTAAATCTTCAGGCCAACAGACGAGTTGCTGGATTTCTTCTTGCCAGTTAAAAAGTGGGTGTTGAGTAATAAATGGTCGTCTTCTTCTGATAAAACTTCTGTTGAAAACACGATTCCTCCATTGTTGAATGCATATCACGTGACCAGGTCCGTGTCACGTGACAAATATAAGCTGAAAGTGATGACGTCAGACGATGCATTCTTCTTTCCTTCTAATTTCTTCTCGTCGACATACACGCGGTGTTACTCGACAATGTAGAATTAAATGGAGGGAGAATCGTGGTAAACAAAGAAAATCTTCAAAACTGGCCATGAAATGCTGGATACTGCATGTCCTGGAGAGGCCATGATATGTAAGTAACACAATATTTATATTTTCAGATGAAAATAAGCTTTAAATTTGTAGAAAAATCCATCTCTTCTTCAAACTTCGAGATCAGTTCAAAAACACGTCTGCACACTACACGCGCCAAACGAAAAAAGATGAACCGACGTCACTCTGTCTAGACAGGAAGCAAGTATGATGCGCCACCTAGTGAATGCACACTACTGACCGGTCCTGCCGGTTTTATATACAGGACGTCTTTTTCTTTCGTTTGGCGGGACCAGTCGCGCCAACCGGTAACCGGTAAAGCAATTGTCCATTGGATAGGATGTATTAACGCAATACAATCCTATTTTAGTTTCACACCTAAAAACTATGTGACTAATAATAAGTGAATTTTAAGCACTTTTAAGTTTGACTACCCTTGCCTGACCTTGAAGGAGGGGGGCCTAAGGTCAAATCTGACCACATCAGAAGATTCCCAGTCCATGATTTCCTTTAGGTTGGCTTAACACTGCAAACCTCAAGCAGCAATTATAAATGAGTTATAAGCACTTTCAACTTTGGCTATCATTTGACCTTAAAGGGGGGAGCCAAGGTCAAATCTGACCACATCAGAAGACTCCCATCCCATGATGGATTGGTTTCACATCCCAAACCTCTAGGATCAATAATAAATGAGCTATGAGCACTCTTAAGTTAAGTTTGGCTATCCTCATTTGACCTTGAAGAATGGTCCAAGATCAAAGCTGACCACATTAGCAGACTCCTAGCCCATGATTTCCTAAACAGCAATTTCACATCCCAAAACTCTATGAACAATAATAAATGAGTTATAAGCACTTTTAAGTTTGGCTATCCTCGTTTGATCTTAAAGGAGGGGACCAAGGGGTCAAATCTGACCACATCAGAAGACTCCCAGCCCATGATTACCTAGAGGTCAGTTTCATATCCCAATCCTCTGGGACCAATAATAAGAGAGTTATAAACACTAAGTTTGGCTACCCTTGTCTGACCTTGAAGGAGGGGCCCAAGGTCAAATCTGAACATATCAGAAGATTACCGGTAGTGTCATATCCACCGGACTAATGCAGTTATCCACTAGGTAAGATATATTAACGCAATGAAAATAATTTTTATAAAACACAAACTTTAAGTAATACACATATAAAGAAATCTGTAATGATTTATTTAAATCACAGTCATGCCATACTGAAAACTAAAACTTATTAAAAGTGTTCAACTGCTATTGTTATGTTTGCTCTCAACCTAAATATAAATGTCCTTGTTTGAATTGTTTACCCCCAAGAAGATTTACTGTAAGCATATCCCTTAATGAAAGGAAATGAATACATCTTGATATCCCTTATTAACCTTTTCACTCAGTGCAGAAGGGGATGAATAGCACAGCAGGCCATAAGTGAGTCAGTGGGACTTGCTATGAATGTGCCTCCAGATAGATATCACACAAAAGCAAATAAAGAGTTGGATGAGAAAGAAGAGGCAACTCATTCCTTTTCAATTAGCTGGAGATACATAAAATACTGGACAAGAAAAACTGTTTATGAGAAAGTATTTTTTCCCAGTCATCTTATCTTCTGAAAGAAGTCAAGTCTATACATTGGACCAATTTAAATACTCTATGTGAATAAGTAGCTAGATCAACAACTCCTGCTGCAAAACAAAAGCTAAATTACTTAAAGCCTTTTTCTCCCCCCAAAAAAGGAAAAGGCATATCCACACAATTCCACAAGAATGGAATCGAAGAATGTGGGATTTTTTAATGTGCCTAAAATTGGGAATTTATATTAAATAAACATTGATCCGCTGCAATATATTAATAACCACATCAGTGCATGCTAAACACCTCATTCTTTCTTTGAAGATGTCATAACTTCATAAATAGTAGGAGCTTAGCTTTGCCAGATAACAGAAATTTTGTTTTAAGTATCCATGTGTCAGGTGTGGTTTTAAAAAGTCTTAAAATAAATGGGGTGGAAGCAAGAACTATGTATTTATTATCTTAAGATGACCAAAGTCTCTGAAATACAAGAATTTTAAGTAAAAAGGTCATAAAAATCTTGCTTAAGCTTAATCAATGTGTTAAGTTAAACTGATGTTCTTGAACAGTAAGTCAGTTGGCGGCTGAAAACTCTTATTTTTACTTCAAGATGGCCATGACTGTACTTGTATTGGAACTCCAAGGTGGAAAGAAAATAAGAATGTCCCTATTGTCATCTTTAATAAGTTTGCAAAATTTAACTGAGGTCAGCTGAACAATACAATAGTTGGAGATGAAAAAATCCATAAATTTACTGCAAGGTGGCCATAACTTCATTAATATTGGGACTTTAAGGTAACCATACAATAAGAATGTCCTTTTTGTCATCCTTTCTAAGTGTACAAAGTTTAGCTGATTTCAGTTGAACAATAAGATAGCTGTAGGCTGAAAACTTCCTTTTTTCACTGTAAGGAGACCATAACTTCATTCATATTGGGACATTAAGGTGATCATAGAATCAGAATGTCCCTTCTGGCAACCTTTATAAATGTGCCAAGTTTTATTTTAAAAATTTAAACATTAACTGAGCTTAGGCCTGAAAACCCCTATATTTTAAGTTTAAGATGGCCATAACATTATTAATATTTAAATCATTCGGTAGTAAGAGTCTTCTTTTGATCTACCTCAATATCAATAAAATTATTATCAATATATGTTAGATTTTTAAAAAATGAAAACATAAAGGGGCCAGACAGTTCTATTCAATTTTATGACTTTAGGGGGACCATAGCTCTAATAATATTAACAGTTTAAGGTCACCATAAAGTCAAGATAATCCTGTGGTAAATCTTAATATATATGCCAAGCATGGTTGAAAAAAGTGAAAAACTATGTGAACTGGAGGGCTAAAACACCCTTTTTTGACATTAAGGTGACCTTAAGATTGCAGATACAGGGCTAAAACTTCGGCATGTGAAAGATTATCAAAAAGTAGCTGAATAAGTTATTCCAACAAAACGCCGAAATCCTGACCGTTTTTGAGATACAAAGTACTCATTTTTTTAAAAAAATTTACGAAAATCAAACGCCTCCCATTCAGGCATCTATGGTCCAATCGATGAGAAAATCCTTTCCGACATGCGAAATTTGGGCTAGAATGTACCTGGTAAATTTTATAGCACTGGTGTGTGTGGGTTTTTTTTGAAACGCGATGACGGGGTGTTTTTGAAAAATGCTTAAGGTTACCTTAAGTAAAGCTTAAGGTCTTCTGAAAGTATCCCAGAAATTTTTCCCGCCCCTATAGTTTTAAAGAAAGAGAAGAAGGAAAGATAAATTGGAAAGTTGAAGAAGTTATTCAAGGGAGACCATCATCCGGTGGTAGCAGTGGTGATCAGTCAAACTTACGTGAAAACAAATAAGTGCCCCTGACGGGCTGCTTAATTAATTCTTCAAAATACTAAATAGTCAAATGAAACTCACCATAGAACTGATACAATTAGCTAACCAAATACAAGGTCATCAAAGCAATAACTGCTGTCAAGTTTGTTGAACCGGTTCACTGTTTTCTTATGTCACCTTGTGGGTTTTTAAATGATGGTTAGAATTACTTATATATGGGGTCACCACCTAAAAAGGTACAAACTAAAAACATTTATCCATATATATTATGTTAAACATACAACATTTGACTTTTATTTGCAAATTACAACCAATTTGCTCGACTTTTCTAGCACTTTGAGGCACTATTAGGTGCCTTTCTATCATTACAGAGTCAACAGATCTCAGTTTTGCAGTCATTGTGTCTCAGTGTGGAAATTTCAGCAGGCTACGTGTCCTGTGCTGCTGTGCTTGGTGCCATCACATTGGCGATGTCCTCTAGCTGTTCCCTCTCTCGCTGTCCTTGGACTTTCAAGTCTGCACTCAGTTTCCACACTTTCACATAGCCTTGAGCATCTCCAGTGGCCAGCAAGTCAAGGCTGAAATAAAGTAGCTTCAATATACACATTCCCAAATGGACTTGCCTTTAATTGTTAAGAACCAACAAATTACACAAAATTATGGTTTCTAAGTGAAGAATATCATAACAATAATCACACATATAAAGAAATATAAACACTCGAATATTTGGTCTAAAGGTCATGGGATATTTCTTATCCACCATGTGCTGTATTTTTCACTTACATATTGAGTAATAAAGTTTAGTAATATTTTTTTTCAATTTACAGAGACCCTTATTATGAATACATTTTGCTGATAGTGCATAAACGAGTGGTGAATAATAACTGTAAAACGACCCTTGTGACACATATTTTAAAATTTTATGTATCAAGAATACAAATTACACAATCCTTGCCCAGACTCTGATTTAGAAAATTTTAAGTGTAAATTAAATTTCAATAAGTTAATATCTTGCCAGACATATGTTTTTGGCCCAGAGTATATTGGTCCTTCCTAACATTGTCCCAACTACTTACCAGGTGGCTTGTCACCCCAGCACTCACTAAGTGGTGATGGATCATGTGACTTCCTTTTTTTGTAGCAGCCTGCCAATGGCAGACCCCAAGTAAGGTGACCTGTGGGGATCGCAGGGTGGGAATCCTCTGTTACGTAAGATACTCACTTATAAAAATTTAATTTACAATTTTCTATTTCATTGCGTTTATATATGCTACGTAACAGACATATGCCAAAATAAATACCCAGTGGATGGGGCAGTTTACTAGGAGACTGACAGAACTGAAAATTTTAACTTAAATTTTTATAAGTTAATATATTACCTAACAAACTTGCAAGTTTAATAAGTAAATTAAATTTTTATAAATTAATACCCTATCCAATGGACAATTGCTTTACTGGTCGGCGTGACCGGTCCCGCCAAACGTGAGAAAAAGACGTCCTGTATTTACTACCAGCAGGACCGGTCACAGAGTGTGCATTCACATCGTACTTTCTTCCTGTCTAGACAGCATGACGTCATAGCATCTTTTTCGTGTCTAGTCGTAGTAAGACCCCTAGTAAGCTGATAGCGGGGCCGGATGGGTGGGCCTTGCCTGTCCATTGGATAGGGTATTAACTTATAAAAATTTAATTTACCTATTAAATTTGCAATTTTATTGCGTTAATACATCCTATCCAATGGACAATTGCTGAATAACTACCGCTTGGTAGGCGTGTAAGTTACTGGGGACTCAGTTGAACTCATAAACAAAACAAAATTGAGAAGGCCCAGTTGATCTAGGGTCAGATGAACCCCAAGGTGAAGGTCGGCTGAGACTAACCGGTTACCCAGAAGTCTACCAAGGTTGCCCCCCCCCCTCCTTTTTTCAGACCTGCTCTGAGAATAGGGAGAGAGGGTTGAGTTCAGTCCCATAAGAAATAAACTTCCCAAAGGAAGCAAGTTACAGTTTTTTTTTTGTTTTTTTTTTTGTTTTTTTTTTTTGGGGGGGGGGGGATATTATATACAAATATAAAAGCTATGTACATAAAATTATATACATATTTTCATATCTCCTCAATTTTGGGTTTGGTGGTGGACCTGTAGGGCAACCACCACTGGCCCTAAATGAAAAAGCTCTGTATCAGCCCAAGCCACATCGGTGAAGGTGTTGTGTGACTTCCAGTGACAGGCCCACAGTATCTGCTCTAAGGAGACCCCTTCCTGGATTGGTTTGGAGGCACAAAAAGCATTTGGAAGGCAAGATACTTCAAACAAGCATCCTTAAGAAGCTCAAATGGGGCTTCATCAGCTGATGCAACACCAGGGTTATAACTGTGAATAGCTATATGAACCTTGGTCTGTCCCTGTGAAAAATATCTAAGAGTCTATTCAAATTCTCATTCTGACTGATGTTGACTTGAGAATTCCCAATCTTATCAGCAATGGCAAATCTATCCTTCAATGGTATTGGGTTGTAGTTTTCTCTCCTGAAAAAAAGGTGCAGGAGGAAATCAGCAATTTCTTTTATAGCTAGATCCACATGATTAAACTCACATCATCTGACAAAAAGGGACCACTTTGCTTCATAGATAGCTCTGGTTGAGCTTCTTTGAGGTGCCTCAATTCTTGTTGCCACTTGGTCAGAGAACCCTTGATGGACCAGACTCTAGGAACCAAGTGTATAGGCTCAGGTATGAAAGATCTCTGTGTGTGCTCCCATTGAATGGCTGAATCAGCAGGTTGGGTTGTACTGGAAGGTGCAAGGGGATCTAGGATGGCAACATCACCAGGTCCCAGAACCACAGCATGTTGGGCCAACCTGGAGCTATTAAGAACCACTTCTGGTAATTTTGATCCAGGATCTTGGAGAGCAACTTTGCCCAGCAGAGCTACTGGGAGAATAGCATAAAGATTCAGGCCCTCCCATGCTAGACTGAGTACATCCACTATCCAGGATTTCTGGCCTAAAATTAGGGACACCAATTGTGGAAGTTTGTTGCTATATCTGGTGGCAAACCAGATAGTTTATCTGAGGATCAATCAATCAGTTGTCCAAGTGCTTAATCTCCGTATCTACTAGTGATCTCAACGGGTACCCGGATATCCGGGTACCCGAACCCTGAATAATTACCCGAATCCGAACTCACCTACCCGAGTACCCGAATTTAAGCTTTATTACTCTCAATATCGCCCACTTTGGATGACCGAGTACAGGCGTATCTCGACTTCATAAATTCCCCTAAAAATCAAACTATTCAATTAAATCCACAAGAGTATTGTTTTCTTACCCTTGTACATCATTTATAGTATTTTATTTGTCTTTTATTTTGGTTGTTTATGCATTGCCGAATGCCGGTCCCCTTTGAAAATCGTCAGTATATGCACACATTTAGTTAATTCCGAGTACATAAAACGTTGAAAATTGCCTATAATATGACATGCACAGCTTAAATAAATAAAAGTACAATATTTTCACACAGTATTTGACAATTTAGCATTAATAAAATTCACTTACTTGTCTAAAAAAAAATTAACGTTTCAATTCCGAAACTACATTGTGATGCTTTCTTGATATAGGTCATGTGACTCCATTTTTATGGACACTGCAATAAACAAACAGCCGTGTTTTGATTGTACGGAAGTCGATTTTTATTTAACATTTCTTCAGCATCCTACAGCACTGTTTTGAATGCAAAAATGGTGGCCGACAAGGAATATAAAGCAAATGGGTGGATCCCATTATTTGTGTAAGTTTTAAGCTTGTAAATGTAGAGATTTTTGGAGTTCCACCTATTATCGCCCATCGGCGCGAGTACCCGGGTACCCGCCCGTTAAAATCATTACCTACCCGGTCCCAATAAAATGGGTATTTGAGAACACTACTATCTACGGATTCTAAGGCACACCATCCAGTTCGTAAGGCATAAATCATTGAGTCATCAGACATGTTCCAAGTCGTACCCAGGGAGTCGATGGTGCCACCTGATGCAGATCTGGTCGAACACCTGATAAAGAGACTAATCGGTCTGGATGACCTGTTTGTGTCATGATAACTTGTTCGCTATCATGTTCAAATGACCTGGAATGTGAGAGACTTACAAGACATTCCTTCTCAGGTTGCACTAGGACAGCAGCCTCGAAAAGGTGGGCATAAAGAGAGCCTGATCTCATACCTCCCTCCTTGTTTATATATAACACAACTATGTGGTGTTATCTGAGGCAATCAGCACAATCTGGTCCCGAGACAAGTGCTCAAACCTTTTTAGTGATAGCAGAACTGATTTTAACGCCATAAAATTTATTTAGAAGTTGTTTTCTGGAACTAACCACTCTCCTCTGGTTGTGTATCTCCTAAGTGAGTGCTCCATCCTTTCGTGATGGGTCTGTAAATATTTGAAAAGCATGCTGAAGGGGATGCAAGGGTTGACCTGGAAGGACTAGAAGTGACTGTGAAGAGACCTGGGAACAGGGAAAACTTTATCTAGGAATTGCATTTGGGATGCCATTGGATGGGTTGCACATGAAGCCAGCCTGATGGCACTTGCTTCTCAGTACCATGAGACGCCCTATAAGGACATGAACTGATGCACGGAGCAGATTGGACTTGTCAACAATGCTCTTATCCTGGCTTGTAAAGTCTGCCATCACTCTGGAGTGGGTTCAACTACACTTGAAATAGGTCATACTGGTAACCTATAAAGTTGAAAACTTGTTTGGGATCCAGTTCCAACTTTGATAGATTCACCACCCAGCCCAGATCATGACAAAGGCCTAATAGGGTCTGGGTGTCCTGGTGACAAGATTCTCTGATGGGGCCCCCTATCAACCAGTCGTCTAGGTATTGGTGGATTTTTATACCCTTGAATTGAGCCATCAGTTTGACCCCTCAACTACAAAAGTGAACTTCATTGGAGCCGTCGACAGACCAAAAAGAAGAGTTCTGAAATGCAAGGCTTGACCTTGATAGTAAAGTCTGAGGTACTTCCTTGATCTAGGGTTAATGGGAAAATGGAAGCAGGCATCGCTAAAGTTCAGCGATGTGACTCACTCCTCCTGTTGTAGTTATAGTCTTAGTGACTCTGGAGTTTCCCTCTTGAAATGTTTTACTCTGAGATACTTATTTAAGGTGCTCAGGTCTGGAATAAGTGACCATTTGCTTGGTTTTGGAACCAAAAAGAGGCTGTTGTAAAAAGCTAGTGAGTTTCAACTCTTGACCTTTTCACTCGCTAGTTTTTGTTGGAGGGAATGCAATGCCTCCTTCAGGTAGCTGTCCATGAGGGGGTTGGCATATCCAGTCTTGATCAGAGGTTGCCTGGTGAGAGGGGGTGTGATTTTGAAAGGCAATGTATAATCTTTCCAAATCGAGACCACTTTGGGACTTAAACTCTGAGGCCTAGGTGTGCCAAAAATTGTGTAACCTGCCTTTTCCATTTGTAACATGTATGAGGGAACACAACTGCTGTTGTTGTTCTGATATAAGAGGAGAAAACCGACAGTCCTGCCATAAAACACAAGGATCTGATCAATGGCCATTTTCCCTGCCCCTGGTGCATTTGTAGTGGCCATCAAAAACTGTCACAACACGGCCACTTGATCCGTGTTTTCATCCTGGTGAAGACATAATTAATATTCAGATAGTGTCTGAAAACTACACAATGAAAATCCAGACAAGAAACTAATTAATTCCAGTAGAAAACACACAAAAATTTCAATTTCTGTAAAAACGCTGTTGATAGCTTCCTGCAAAATGAAAAGATGAGATGTGGGGGTATTACCAAAGGAATATGTCTGTTAGGTAAGACTTATTAATGAAATAAACAAGGCCAAAAGGTGTTTTGGTCCCATATCGTGAGCACAAAGCCAGAAGAGACAGAGTAGTGCACTAGAATTTATGGAAGTCTCTTGACAGAATGAAATTCCAACATAGATACATCCCACAGCTGGGACCGTATTCACAAAACCTCCTATATTTTTAAGGTCCCTTTATTAAAGTAAGGTGGAAAATCTCCTTTGGTAAGGTGCTATTCACTAAACCTCCTTTATGGTTTCCTTACCAAAGGAGACCTTAAATAAAGGATCCTTGTGCATTCAGCATTCAGTCATCTGATTGGTTAAAAACATTTGTTCATAAAGGCTCCTTTATCTTTCCCTTACTTTTGTATTTTCTTCTTCCCATGTTTATTATTAGTGTAAGATAAGTGTTATGGTGTGTTTCTATTGCCATTTAAGATGATATTTCCTATTTCAAGAAATAAATATCTAACTTTTAAAGATTTTTGCATTGCATACCACATTTTATTATCCACCGTGCACAAATACTATTTGACCCATATAGAGGGACATACGGGGGGATATATTTTTATTTATATATCATTAGAAAGGTTGTCTTATAGCGCTTCTGCTCATGTTTGTTATTGAGATATTGAAGGTTAAAGATTGCAGTTTCTATATTCACTAGTGCACATGCTTTTTGACATGTTTTTTCACATCCTCTCATTAAATATTCACATTATTTAACCTATAAATCGTACAAAATGGTGGATAATAAATTTAAAGTAAAACATCCCTCATCAGACATATACAGAAAAAAATTTGCAAATTTAATAAGTAAATTAAATTTTTATAAGTTAATACCCTATCCAATGGACAATTGCTTTATCGTTCGGCGCGACCGGTCCTGCCAAACGTCAGAAAAAGACGTCCTGTATATACTACCGGCAGGACCGGTCACAGAGTGTGCATTCGCCAGGTGGCGCATCATACTTCATTTCCTGTTTACCTATTGACGTCATAGCATCTTTTTCGTGTCTAATCCTAGTAAGACCCCTAGTAAGCTGATAGCAGGGCCGGTTGGGTGGGCCTTGCCTGTCCATTGGATAGGGTATTAACTTATAAAAATTTAATTTACTTATTAAATTTGCAATTTTATTGCGTTAATACATCCTATCCAATGGACAATTGCTGAATAACTACCGCTTGGTAGGCAGGTAAGCAGCTAGGGACTTCTGTGAACTCGTAACAAAACAAAATAGTACAGGCCCATTTGACCTAGGGTCAGAGAACCCTGACAGGTCAAGGTCGGCCACCAACTCACCGGTTAACCGGGAGTCTAACGATGTTGCCCCCCCCTTTTTCTTCCCTTCCAGAGTGGTTTGAGAAGGGAAGGATAGAGAGAGAAAGGGCTGAGTTCAGTCCCAGAAGAAATAAACTTCCCAAGGGAAGCAAGTCACAGTTTTTTTTTGTTTTTTTTTTTGAAAATATATGTACATTCAACATATTTACACTATGTACATATCTAACATATTTACAATATGTACATATTTACATATATACAATATCCCCTCAATTCTGGGCCTGGGGGTGCACCTGCTGGGCAGCCACTACAGGTCCCAGGTGGAAAAGCTCCGAGTCAGCCCAGGCAACATCTTTCAAATAGAATTGGGGGAAGGTGTTGTGAGATTTCCAGTGGCAGGCTGACAAGATCTGATCTAAGGAAATCCCTGATTGGAAAGCCTTAGAGGCAGCAAAGGCCCTAACATCATGGGCTTTAACCTGATGTAAGGTGAGGGCCTCCTGGTCAGAGACCTCATAGCACAGAACCACCGTCTGTTTGATCCATGAGGAGATGGTGGCAGGTGAGATGTCTTTGTCAAACCCCTTCTTGAAGGAGACAAAGACTCACTCCTTATTCTGCCTGAGGTCTGCAGTCCTGTCCAAGTAGTAGCGCAGGGCTCTAACTGGACATAGGGACCCGTCACCCTTGAGTGACCTATCCAGAGATGGTGCCAGGGCTGGGATGACCACTGGAGCCACACTATCTGGACCTTCCTTAGCCAGCTGGTTCTTGGATAAGAAGCTGGGTGAGGGGTACAAAGACACCTTAGACCAGTCTGACTAGTGTCTGATGTTCTTATGTAACCAAGCATGGATCTCACTCCTGTGTTTACCTAAACCCAAAGCCAGCAAGAAAACAGTCTTGAAAGTTAAATGTTTCAAGGAGGCTTCTTTCAGGGGTTCAAAAGGAGCCTTTGTGAGCTGATGTAAAACCAGTGAAACTTTAGGTCTGTCTCTATGGAAACTATCCAGGAGACGAGTGAGATTCTCATCTTTGCTGACATTAATGGTGGAATTGCCCAGTTTGTCAGCAATGGCGGATCTGTAGCCCTCAATAGTGCCTGGTTGTAACTTCTTCTCCTGAAACAAGTGCAGGAGGAAGTCAGCAATGGCTTTCAGAGGTGGTGCCCTGAAGTCCACCTGATTACTGAGGCACCACTTTGTAAAAATGGTCCACTTTGCCTCATAGACAGATCTGGTTGATCTTCTTTGAGGAGCCTCAATTCGTGCTGCCACTGCCTCAGAGAAGCCTTGCTCCTTGATTGCTGAGGCTCTAGGAGCCAGGCATGTAGGTTCAGATTCGACAGGTTCCTGTGAAGGACCTGGTTGAATGGCTGAGACACTAGGTTGGGTATGCTGGGCAGACACAGTGGGATCTGGCTTGACATTGCTACCAGGTCCCAAAACCAGGACATGTTGGGCCACCCTGGAGCAATCAGAATTATTCTGTTGCAGGGGTAGTCCTGGAGCTTCTCCACCACTTTGCCCAAGATGGCTGCCGGTGGGAAGGCGTATGGGTCCAGGTCCTCCCAGGAGAGGCTGAGTGCATCCACTGCCCAAGCCTGGGGGTCTGGTACCGGTGATACAAACTGTGGTAGAACCTGGTGGCAAACAGGTCCACTTGTGGCTGATGCCACCCTGAGCATACAGCTTGGAACACTTCTGGATGAAGTGACCACTCTGTTTGAATGGTCTGGCCAAGCCTGGATAGCTTGTCTGCGATCACGTTCAGCCGGCCGGGGATGTGACGTGCCCTGAGGGTTACTTGCTGCCTGGTGCACCAGGACAGTATTCTCCACAGTAGGGCACACAGAGAGCCCGATTTCATCCCACCCTCTTTGTTGATATAGGCAACCACTGTTGTGTTGTCTGTAGCTACCAACACTGTCTTGTTGAAGACTAGGGTTCGAAACTCTTTTAGAGCTAGAAATACTGCTTTCAGCTCCAAGTGGTTTATGTGTAACTTGCTCTCTGGTAGGGACCACTGTCCCCTTGCAGTGTGCTTGTCTAAGTGAGCGCCCCACCCTTCTTTTGATGCATCTGTAAATACATGTATTTGCAGAGCATGTTTTAGAGGGTGTAATGGTTGACCTCTTAGCACATTGCTTTCCTCCAGCCACCACTTTAGATGGGGGTGGAGGGACTTGGGGACCGGGATCACCTTTTCCAGTGATTCTGGGACCCTCCAGTAGTTTTTCAAGTGCCACTGTATGGGTTTCATGTGTAGTCGCCCTAAGTGGACTTGTTTTTCTGTTGCTGTGAGAAGGCCTATGAGGGACATGAATTTTCGGACCGGGGATACCGGATCCGACAGTATTGATCTGATCTTGTCTGTCAAGGTCTGCCAACGTTCCTCTGTTGGTCTGACCCTGCCCTCCTTCAGGTTGAACTGATAACCTACGAAGTTGAAGACCTGCTGTGGGACCAGTTCTGATTTTTCCCTGTTCACCAGCCACCCTAGCTCCTGGCACAGTGTGACTAGGTTTTGAGTATGCTGGAGACAGGTGTCGTGGGTAGAGGCTCTCACCAGCCAGTCGTCTAGGTACTGGTGGATCCTTATACCCTTTTGAAGTGCCATGAGTTTGACCTCTTTGGCCACCACTGTGAACTCCATGGGGGCTGTGGACAGGCCAAAGGGAAGGGCTTTGAACTGGTAGGACCGACCCTGGAGGTGAAAACGCATGTACTTCCTGGACTGACTGTGAATGGGTATATGGAAGTATGCATCTTTGAAATCTATGGATGTGACCCACTCCCCTACTTGGAGGGAGGTTCTTATGGTCTCTGGGGTCTCCATCTTGAACGCCCCTGTGTTTAAAAAGGTGTTCAAGGTGCTCAGGTCTAGGATGGGTCTCCACCGGTTGTTGGGTTTGGGTACCAAAAATAGCCGGTTGTAAAACCCCAGTGAATTTGGATTGTCCACCGCATTTTTGTTTATCAGCTGATACAGTGTCTCTAAAAGGAAGGACTGTTTGGCTGGATTGTGGTAGTTGCTTATTACAGTCGGTGACCTTGTCAAGTGGGGTCTGAACCGGAAGGGGAGTGTGTAACCCTCCCTCAGAATGGTTACCACTTTTGGACTTGAACCCAGGGTTTCCCATTTCTCCCAACACTGGTTTAACCTCGCCCCTACAGGAGGATCTAAAACAGCATGTTGAGCATTGGTGACAAGATTTACAGAAGGTAAGTGACCTACACAAGAAACATCTTTCACATATTTTATTTCTGTGTACAATTGACAAGTATTGGGATTTACACCTTTCCTTTGTGGCAACCCGGTGACAATATGAGCATTTGCAACATGAGAGTCTACATTTAAAGTCACTTTGCTGTTCTTCTGATCTGTCACTGGTGGTGGGTTCAAACCCTCCATGTTGTCGGATACAATTACAGAGTCCTTCAATCCGACCACATTTGAAACACAATAATTGTCATTTATGCTTCTTAAACCCTTTGGCCGGCTTTTGGTTGAAGTTTGAGGCTTTACCTCCACCCTTCTGACCAGTTTGCCAGTCTCGGATCTGTTTCCAAGCTGGTGTAGTGGGTTTCCGGTCCGGCTGGTGTGAAGGTCTAGTACTGGAGGGAACGTACGGATGAAAACGTTCAGGTTTCCTCTGTGTGTTACCCATAGAACGCCTCTCCTCACTACGGGAAATCTCATCTTCTGCCTTGACCAGTAAGCTGTCTGGGAACAATGAGAGTAAGTGGACTGGAGATGTATGTAAGGCAGTTAAGGTGTCAGGTTTAACTCCACCACGTATAAACTCCAGATAGCTATCCCGATGTGCCAGAGTGAGGTTGGCCATGCTGATGAAAACTCCCTCTGAGAGATCCTGCATGGTGCGCTGCATAGCTTGGGAAATTGACCTGTTAAAGGTCACCAGATATTCAAGCTCTTCAACAGCCTGCTGTGTTCTTTCAGCACTCTTGCCCTTTGATGAATCTGACCGGAGAGACTTCAGCTGGGTAACCATTGAATCCTGCACTTTAGTAAGGCATCTAGATAAACCAGCAGCGTGATTACACATCACGGATTGTTCCCTGAACGCCTTCTCCCACCTTCTAAGGGTATCCTGGCTGAACGTACGGGAAGCTGGAGCAGAAGGTAAACTTCGTCTTGCGACCCTAGAGAACATACTGTTCAGCTTTGCCGGTTCCGGAGACCAGTGTGATACAGCCTGGGTAGACGCGTCTCCCTTCTTAATTGCTTGCATATCATACCACCTTGAAAAACGAGGAGTCTTTACAAACTGGTCACGTAGCAGTCCACTGGTTTCAGAATTTCTAGAAGGATAACCTTCAGCAATAGTTACATTCAGTTTCTCCAGTTTTTTTGCACAGCCATTCAACAACCGGCAATTTAACTGACACTTTACCGGTAGTCTTCACTCTGGAACCGGCAAAGGGGTTATCATCCATAGAGGCAGCTGAGTTGTCATAATCCGGGATGTGGTGCCAGTTCATGAAACTTCTCACCCCTCTAATAGTTTCCCTGTAATTGGCATCTTCAGAGAGGTCCTGATCTGTAGCCGTGTCTGGTAAATCACCCTGGCAGTGAACACTAGCCGGGGATGCCGGTTCCCCATCCAACTCAGCCTCACTATCAGATTCCCTAGCAACCTCAGAGTTCTGGCCAATGGGAGGCGACTGGTTATGCAGGCAGGAACTCGGGAACCCCACCAGGAGCCTGTGCAGACTGGGTGGCCGTCCCTGCACCGGGAACCAGTAAAGGTTGGGTGGCTAACACTTCAGAGGTACCGGGGCCCTGAACAGGGTGGGTAGCACTCTCAACTCCATCCTTCCTTGCTTCTGTACCGGGAACCCCCAGCGGAGGTTGGGTAGCCGTCAACTGCGTAGCAACGTCACCAGTGCCCTCAGAAGACATAACACTAGTAGAAGCACCCGGATCAAAGAAAGGGTGTTCTCTGGGCACCACAGAGGCAGAGGTCACCGGTCTCACCGGAACAGCAAAGGATTGGTTAATCAGCATAGCTTCTAGACGTGAAAATCTCTCACTCCACTTGTCATCAAGGGACTTGAGGTCGTCTGAAGTAGGTTTGCTGCTATGCTTCCATTTACTCGACCTTGGGGAGCCATCAGAACGCTTCTTCTTCTTTGGAGTAGAATCAACAGAGGGAGACTTGTCACAGCTAACCCGTCCCAACAGCGTAACGTCTGAAGGGTCCACTAGAGTGGGGGTCGTGCTTGCATTACCTTCAGTCTTCTTCTGTTCAGAGCGTTCCTTCCTTTCCTTGTAGGTCGGAGTTGCTAACTGGTGGATCTGCGCAGGCGTAAACGACTTACAGATCTGGCAATCCAACTTCTTCACACAGGGGTTGTCTCCCACCCCCTTGTCACGACAACATGCGCATTTCTTATGGCTGTGGAAAAGGGCCATAACGTGCCCGCAAGAACCTCGTTTCTGTCCAGGAGACGACATAATGATCAGTAAGGTAGTAGAATTACTCCGTACTAATAAAAAACACGAAACTTGGAAGAGTTCGTTGTAAAACTTCAAAAATGTATCTCTGAAGAAAATCTTCTGCACACTCTTTCGCACCAAACGAATAAGATGCTATGACGTCAATAGGTAAACAGGGAATGAAGTACCATGCGCCACCTGGCGAATGCACACTCTGTGACTGGTCCTGCCGGTAGTATATACAGGACGTCTTTTTCTGACGTTTGGCGGGACCGGTCGCGCCGACCGGTAAAGTAATTGTCCATTGGATAGGATGTATTAACGCAATAAAAATATCACTCATGAAAATAAACAATATAATACTCATGCTACGCACTGGTATAACATTGTTATCTTCATTCATGATATATTTTTTCTGTATATGTCATTCGGGAAGTTTTCCTATTGTGGTAATAGCCACTTTTCACACAGATATTGTGACACACATCATACATACATTTCCATTGCGTTTGATGACATATTAACTGAATATCTCACAAATTTCAAAGAAAGACGTATGGTGATATAAATGATGTAGTATGGACAAAAAAAGGTGCAAATGTCATAACATTTCACCAATAACCTCAATTTTTACTTAAAAAGTCAAACCACCAAAACTCCCCTTTATCATAAAGGTAGTCACACACTTACCTTGTAAATTAAGGAAAAAAACCAAGGATTCCTCAGTAAAGGAAGGTTAGTGAATATCAAAATTCAAGATTCCCTTGAAAGTTAAGGATTTCCAAGATTTTTAATGTTTTTCCTTGAAAGTCAAGGAGAGAATGTTAGGCTCCTTTATTTGAGGGAAGTTTAATGAAAACAAAAGCAAAGGAAGGGGCAAGAAATAAAGGAAATCCTTACTTTTTATGGGTTCATTGGAATAAAGGAGGTTTAGTGAATACGGGCCCTAGTCCCAAACTGGGACGGTCACCTATCCAACTACTAACATAGCCCATTGCCGCTTAACTTCAGTGAGCAGACAAATAGTCATCACTTTGTGCCACAATTTCTGAAAGTCTGATGCAAGGACATATGTATGGAAAAAAAGAAAAAAGGACATGTGTTCTTTTAGCTATTGGAGGGCAAGAGAAGGAAATTCAGAATGCACAGGTGTTGTCAATGTCATCAAAATCCAGAGGCAAAAGGACATACGTATGGGCAAAAGCCGAAAGGACATGTGTCCTTTTAGCTATTCGAGTGCTGTCAAAGTCTGGAAACAAAAGGACATATGTATGGGCAAAGCCAAAAGGACATGTGTCCTTTTAGCTATTGGAGAGCAAGAGAGGGAAATTCACAATGCACAGGTAAATTTCATCAAAGTCCGCAGACAAAAAAAAAAGTGATCTGTAGAAGCACAAGCTCTAGCGAGGCTCGCACTTAAAAACTAAACCTAACACACCGGAGAACCGATGCTAATAGTATCCACCAAAAAGACAACTCACTGAAGCAGTTGAGCAGAACTCAGTGAGCAGTTGAGGTAGCACTGAAGGCTCAGTGCAATCATGGTTTGACATCCCAAATCTCTAGGACCAATGATAAGTGAGTTATAAGCATTTTAAAATTTGATAAAGACTAAGACTGGTGCCTTGATTAACTCTTGCTGGACTGTTGGCATTGTGACTGTTATAGGGCTGATAACGGTTGAACTTCTTGTGACTGAACCCCGAAGAATCTGATGAAGGTTGGGGAGTACAGCAGCACTGCTCATACTTGGCTATATCATCCTGAGCCTATCTTAGGGCTGTACCAGGGAAAAGGCCAGACAATTGAACCAGTGTGTTTCCCAAGCCAGATCAACTGTTGAGCTTCACCCCAGGTTTCAAATGGTTTAGAAAAGCATCTCTTTTTATTAATGTGAAATTAGCAATTTGAATAAATATGAAATCAGGTATTGAACAGACTTGAAACAGTATGCCATGTTTTGACTAAATGTTGGGTGCTCACAAATCTCATCAATGGCTTTCTTTGTCTTTTTGGAAGCCTTTCCTTTAAGCAGCTCTTCTTAGATGATTCTTACATTAGCTCTTGTAAGTTGGTTACATTGCTGCTGAAATCTGCAGTTTGATTGCAGATGTAGGAGCATTGGTGAAAAGGTTTTCCCATTTTTAACAGCTGCTTGTGGTATAGACCTGCACATGGGAGGAAAAACACTGTTCTCCAACTGATTTGCCATTCCAGTGTACAACTTTTAATCTTTGAAGCATCATTGCCCCAATATATCAAAAGCAAACAGGCCTGGTGGATTGAGATTGGTGTGTATCATACCATTTAGCCTGAGTTTCAGGCAAATGGATGAATGATCAGTGTGTAAACTGCCTGGATCCAAAGACCTGGACTGGTAACTGGTGTGCACAGTAAAGTTCATTTCAACAAATTTCTTATAAAACCATTCATCAGTTGGGAATGCCAGAAGTGACAGAGGCACTAGGCGGGGCATAAATGTAGGTGTAGTTATAATAGTAATAACAGAAACATTTGTATAGCGCAGAATTGGTGAGGATCATCCTCTAATCTGCTGGAATCCAAAAATGAGACAGTCTAAAAACTGAGCGAAAGTTGTAACCCAGTAAGCCCTGCCAGGGCAGGATGACTATGGTGGTGGGTATGTATTAGCTTATATGGTGACAGTATTTGGATTTATCAAAGAGCCACTAGACAGACATTTTTATTTTCTTATCTTATGCATTTTTGTGGACAATTGTGCTGTTTCTGCAGGAGAGAAAAATGACATATCTCAAAGCTATGTCCAAGCACACATAGATCTACTCCTAGTTTCTTCTCTTTGCAATGGGTACACCATGCCAAAATAAGATTTAAAGAAGATTGGTACACAAAACATACTATCAGTGCCCAACAAAAAGAAATAAATATTTTCATAAAATCTCTAATAAAATGAAGTATGTCCTAATACGCCTGTGCCAAACAATGGGGCAATCATATGATCTATCACAAACTATTGAGTGCCGGTTTGATAAGTTAAGTAGCGAGTTGTTCTGATACTACTGACCAGGCTGGAGAAATAGCGCAGGATGTCTTTTTCTGACATTTGGATGGGACTTGTTTGCACTGCATCAAATGCATATGTTGGTTAGGCAAGATATTTTAAAACAATAAACTCTCATGTTAAAATCTAAAAATATAAATCAGTTTGGTAATTTTCTTGTTGTTTTTCCCTTTATAAGGATTAGTGAGGAACTAAAGTCTGTCAAACTTAATGATACTGCAGCAGAAGCTGTGACACTAACTTACTTGTGCTGGTTGAACTGCAGTGAGTAGACGGGCTGTTTCTTTGGGCTGGCCTCTAGCTTGTGTGTGGGTGCGGTGCGACTGTGCTTCATGTCATAGATCAGCAGGTGGCCACTCTCTGTCACACAGGCATACACCAGGGGGCGTGTGGGTGACCACTTGGCACTATAGATGTAGCCCAGGCCTGGCTCCACTGTACTGATAGGCTGCGGCTACAACAATGTATAAACACAGAAATAAAAAGGGTTACTTAAGCACTCTAATGCCAAGCATTACTAAATATTTTCATAAAATAGATGAGCCATACATTGTCATTTTGAGGAGAGTTACATTGAGATAAAAATAGCAGAGATGCCTATAGCCCACAGCCTGGGGAAATAGTTTTCAGCACCATGAAATATAGAAGTAGTGAAAAAGTACAGATCTGGATACTTTCAGAGCAGTGTCAATTATATAAAGCTCCAAATAATGTTTAAGTAGAGAAAATAACATCTAAGAGAAAGGAAATGTATGTAAACATAAAGTATTAAAACAAGACAATTCAATAGCAAGATGACAGCATTAATCAGTAAACTAAAAATTATAAAGCTGTAAAATTTATTAATTGGAAAATAGCTGTCAATGGAAAAAGCACAATTATGTAAAAGTGCACACCTTATGGAATCAAAGAAATGGCCCAGAGAAAATTTTAAAACTCATAGTCACTATGAAAAGGTCAAAGGTCAAATCAAGGTCACACAACATGACATTGCACACCTACAATCCCTAACCAATGTCCCTACCAAGTATCAACTTCCTACACCTTACAGTTTCTGAGATATGGCCCAGTCAAAATTTTATAGGTCAAGGTCACTACGGCAAGGTCAAAGGTCAAATCAAGGTCATACCATGATGCTGCACACCTCCTAACCAATGTCTCTACCAGGTATCAACTTCCTACACCTTATGATTTTCCAAGATATAGCCCGGACAAGATTTTATAGGTCAAGGTTACTATGGCAAGGTCGAAGGTCAAACCAAGGTCACACTATGACGTTGTACACCTACAACCCCTAACAAATGTCCCTACCAAGTATCAAATTCCTACATCTTACGGTTGCCGAGATATAGCCCGGACAAGATTTTCAAACTCAAGGTCACTGCGGCAAGGTCAAAGGTCAAATCAAGGTCACACCATGACGTTGCACACCTACACCCCCTAACCAATGTGCCTACCAAGTATCAACTTCCTACACCTTACAGTTTCTGAGATATAGCCCGGACAAACTTTTTTCCCGCCGCCCACCAAAAATCTGGACACCATGGGTAAAAACAATACCCCGACAGCCCTTAAGGGCTGTGGGGTGAAAATGGAATACTGTATAAGTTTAAATTTTCTCTCGGCATTAATTTTAGCTACTTTTTCTAAGGAGCTTGAGCAGTGAAAATTAATGCCTAGTGAAATTTTAAATCTGTATTAATATCTCAAGTAGAATCTAGCACTTAGTGAAAATTAATTCTAGTGAATTTCTTAATAATGAAGAAATAGTGAAATTTTATTGTAGCTAAAGTTTCTACTTCTACAGTATTTGGAAAAAGGAATTTGGATAATAGAAGTCATGCAACACTGAAAGAAAGTTTTACCATTAACTGGTCTTTACAAAATTCTGGACTACTGGAATTCTAATTCTAAAATTTCTAATAGAACTTTTATGGCACTTAAACTCTATATAAAGACAGAGAGAAGTGGCTGATTGTACATTGAAACTGAAATTGGTTAGGTAGGATGAAAAACAGTGCACATCTGCTCAGTACGTATGTAAAAATACAGTATATATATAATAATAACTGTAAATGTCCTAGCATTATGGCGAAAATGAGAAGAAAGAAGTCACGTTCTTTGTCACTATCTAAGCCTTGCGGTATTCAACGATTAAGGTACGTGGCTATATAATATATGCTCTTTTTTCTTGAGTTAGCCAGGATAGGTGCGGCCATCCTAGACAGCATTTAAATCCACATGGTAAGCTATTGTAGCGCAATAAATGTCCGAGTATTGTGGCAGATGACTTCTAATACCTCAAACATGTACACCAACTGTATGTATTCAGAAATTCTGTCAGATTATCTTTATTGTACAAATAGATGCATAGAAAAATAATAAGAAAACATGATCACTGCGGTGCCATTTATCTCCCATCAGGTCTTTCTATGGTTCACATTTCGAGGGTATAGATGCAGCCATATACAAAACATGAATAAAATCCATGATGTCATTTATAAATATTAACTATTAGAGTGCTTGCTTTAATGTACCTTTTTTTGAGTCAACATAAACCTTATTGGAGTTCTGAGTGCAGATGCATGGCAACCATGTTTACAGTCGAAATGTGGAAAAACAAACATGTGAACAAGGACATATGCTATTCATTGCAAAAAAAAACCATATTTTTAAGATCTAATTTCTAGTGTTTTTAATACTTTTTATAATTTATTTGTCAGCACTATACAGATTTGAAAAATTTTGTTGTAATTTTAATTTTTATTAGATAAATACTTACCATTTCCTGACCATAGCTATATGTTGGAGCCATCCAACTCACTGGCCAACGTTGAGAAACGTTTTAAGCTACCTTAAGAAGCCAGTGAGTGAGTGTGGACTAGGAAGCCCCCCAATGGTCATGTGACCACGCCAATAGGCGCCATTCATTGTTTTTGTTGCAAAGCTCACCCCTAGTACCCGAGTACTGAATCCGCGGGGAGGCCGGGGAGGGGCACTATCCTGGTCAGGAAATGGGAAGTATTTATCTAATAAAAATTAAAATTACAACAAAATTTTTCAATTTTATTGCGAAAAATACACTTACCATTTCCTGACCATAGCTGAATGCAGCCTTCATGGATGGCGGGCAGTACTAGATTACATGACCTAGAAACAACCACTGAACAATAATGACACACAAAAACCATCCATACACTCAGACTCAAACTCACCTCTATCATGAGGAAGACGGACTGCTGTGTAATGCTGCGGAAGTCCATATCCCATATAGTGCTATTGTTCAACCACCACCATCAAATGAAAACTCATCAAACTAACAGGTAAACAAACTCTCTATTTACATCTGTACACTGACCTCAGAACACATCTGAAAAGAACAAGCCAAGTATCAGAACACATTCCAAATAAAGGCTTCAATTGCATACAATCCAAATACAAATACAATAAAGCAACATCAACATATTATTGTAATGACATTACCTATTAACAATTTACAACATGTTGAGCCGCAACCACAGGCCCAATCTTCATAACATCACCATTATGCCAACACAAATCTTTGAGGTAAAAATTTGTGAAAGTAGAATGGCTTCTCCAGAAACAGGAAGCCATAATCTCATCCAAAGCAACTCCTCCCTTAAAAGCCAAAGAGGCAGCCAAAGCTCTAACCTCATGTGCCTTGACTTGGGAAACATTTTGAACTTCCTGATCAGACTTTTGGTATGCCAAAATGATAGACTGCTTAATCCAAGATGATATAGTAGCCTTTGAAATATCTTTTGAGTAGCCCTCCTTAATAGCTACAAAAAGAAGTTTCTTGCCTTTCCTAAGATCTTTTGTCTTATCGAGGTAATATCTGAAAGATCTCACTGGGCAAAGAGATCTATCTTGCACCAAAGATGGATCTAATGTGGGTTTCAAAGCAGGAATGACCACAGGTTGAATAGCCAAGGGTCCCTCCGAAGCCAACTGATTTTTGGCTAGGAAAGCAGTTGAAGGTGAAAAAGTAACTTGTGACCAATCCCTCTTCCTACTGAAGGAGTCAAAAGTCCAAGCATGAATTTCACTACGCCTCTTGCCAGAAGCCAAAGCCAACAAGAAAACTGTCTTAAAAGTCAAAATCTTAAGATCAGTCTTTGCCAAAGGTTCAAATGGTGGTCGAGTAAGGGCCAGTAACACCAGAGACAAGTCCCAATTGAGAATAGATCTATTTGCTGAAGGTCTGTCCCTATGAAAGCTAGCAATCAACCGGTTCAAATCCAAGCTTTGAGAAACCTTTTGACCTGCAGAGCCCAGCCCATCTGCTACTGAAGTTCTGTAACCAGCAATAGTTCTGGGTTTCAAGTTCTTATCAGTAAAGAGATAATTAAAACAAGAGGAGAGTGCCCGTGAACGGGCACTGTGTCAGCTGACTGAATGTTTTTGATTTGTGATGGTGATAATGAGAGGAAAGCATAATTATCAGGGAAAGGGCTGTACAGAAATACAGTAAATGGTAACTGAACAGCATGTTCGAAAGATATTTCGAAGCTGACAGAAGAAAAGGACAAAAAAGTTGTGCCCTGCAAATGGTATTATGAAATAAAGTAACAAGGTAATTGTTTAAGGGTAAAAAGTAGGTTAAAAATATTTAAAGAAATACTATAAATGCAATATCCTCGTTCGACCATGAAGAAGGGGTCCAAAGGTCAAATCTGACCATACCAAAAGATTCCCAGCCAAAGAATTTAGGATGGTTTACCATCCCAAACCTCTCGGACCAATAATAAGTGAGTCATAGGCACTTTTTAAGTTTGGCTATCCTTGTTTGACCTTGAAGGAGGGGATCCAAGGTCAAATCCGACCACACAAAAAAATTCCCAGCCCATGATTTCCTGTAGCTTGTTTACCATCCCAAACTTGTAGGACCAATAATAAGCGAGTTCTAAGCAATTGTAAGTTTGGCTATCCTCAACTGCCCTTGAAGGAGGGGTCCCAGGTCAAATCTGACCACACCAAAAGAATCCCAGCCCATGATTTCCTATATGTTGGTTTACCATCCCAAACCTCCAAGACCAATAATACGCGAGTAAAAAGCACTTTAAGTTTGGCTATCTTCGTTTGACCTGGAAGGAGGGGTCTAAGGTCAAATCCGACCACACCAAAAGATTCCCAGCCCATGATTTTCTATAGGTTGGTTTTCCATTCGAAACCTCTAGGACCAATAATAAGTGAGTTATAAGCACTTTTAAGTTTGGCTATCCTCATTTGACCTTGAAGGAGGGGTCCATGGTGAAATCCGACCAAACCAAAAAATTCCCAGCTCATGATTTTCTATAGGTTGGTTTTCATTCCAACCTCTGGGACCAATAATAAGCAAGTTATAAGCACTTTTATGTTTGGCTATCCTCATTTGACCTTGAAGGAGAGTTCCAAGGTCAAATCGGACCATATTAACAGATTCCCAGCCCATGATTTCCTACAGGTTGGATACAATGATTTACTCAACAGTGAGAACCTGAAAGAAGCTATTGCTCAGCTATCCCATGACATAGAGGTCTGCAATTTCACTATGTTATAGCTGACCAAAACGTCTGTGAATAACATATTTAACAAAATACTCTAAATGTAATAATTTTCAAGTTACAACTGATTTACTCAAGAGTGAGAACCTCAAAGTAACTATTACTCAGCTATGCAATGAGCTACATGTCTGAATTTTTGCTCTGTTATAGCTGACCTAAAAGTAGCTGAACAACATATTTAAGCAAAATACTGTAAATGCAATAGTTTTCAAGTTACAACTGATTTACTCAATAGTGAGAACCAGAAAATAGCTATTGCTCCGCTATGCCATGAGCTATAGGTCTGTAATTTCACTATGTTATAGCTAACCCAAAAGTAGGTAAACAATATATTTTAACAAAATACTCCAAATGCAATATTTTTCAAGTTATAGCTGATTTACTCAACAGTCAGTGCCTGAGAATAGCTATTGCTCAGTTGTGCCATGAGCTACAGGTCTGTAATTTCACTATGTTATAGCTGACCCAAAAGTAGCTGAATAACATATTTGCACAAACTTCAAAGTAGCTATTACTCAGCTATGCAATGAGCCACAGGTCTGGAACTTCACTATGTTATAGCTGACCCCAAAATAGGTGAATAACATATTGCAACAAAATACTCTAAATGCAATAGTTTTCAAGTTATAAGTGATTTACTCAACAGTGATAACCTAAAAGTAGCTATTACTCAGCTATGCCATGAGCTACAGGTCTGAAATTTTACTATGTTATAGCTGACCCAAAAGTAGCTGAATAACATATTTATACTAAATTCTCTAAATGCAATAGTTTTCAAATTACAAGTGATTTACTCAACATTGAGAACTTCAAAGTAGCTATTACTCAGCTATGCAATGAGTCACAGGTCTGGAACTTCACTATGTTATAGCTGACCCCAAAATAGGTGAATAACATATTGAAACAAAATACTCTAAATGCAATAATTTCCAAGTTATAAGTGATTTACTCAACAGTGATAACCTAAAAGTAGCTATTACTCAGCTATGCCATGAGCTACAGGTCTGAAATTTTACTATGTTATAGCTGACCCAAAAGTAGGTGAACAACATATTTAAGCAAAATACTCTAAATGCAATAGTTTTCAAGTTACAACTGATTTACTCAATAGTGATGACCTAAAAGTAGCTATTACTCAGCTATGCCATGAGCTACAGGTCTGAAATTTTACTATGTTATAGTTGACCCAAATGTAGCTGAATAACATATTTATACTAAATTCTCTAAATGCAATAGTTTTGCAATTACAACTGATTTACTCAATAGTGAGAACCTCAAAGTAGTTATTACTCAGCTATGCAATGAGCTACAGGTCTGAAATTTCACTATGTTATAGCTGACCCAAAAGTAGGTGAACAACATATTTAAGCAAAATACTGTAAATGCAATAGTTTTCAAGTTACAACTGATTTACTCAATAGTGATGACCTAAAAGTAGCTATTACTCAGCTATGCCATGAGCTACAGGTCTGAAATTTTACTATGTTATAGCTGACCCAAAAGTAGGTGAACAACATATTTAAGCAAAATATTGTAAATGCAATAGTTTTCAAGTTACAACTGATTTACTCAATAGTGATGACCTAAAAGTAGCTATTACTCAGCTATGCCATGAGCTACAGGTCTGAAATTTTACTATGTTATAGCTGACACAAAAGTAGCTGAATAACATATTTATACGAAATTCTCTAAATGCAATAGTTTTCCAATTACAACTGATTTACTCAATAGTGAGAACTTCAAAGTAGCTATTACTCAGCTATGCAATGAGCCACAGATCTGAAACTTCACTATGTTATAGCTGATCCCAAAATAGGTGAATAACATATTGAAACAAAATACTCTAAATGCAATAATTTCCAAGTTATAAGTGATTTACTCAACAGTGATAACCTAAAAGTAGCTATTACTCAGCTATGCCATGAGCTACAGGTCTGAAATTTTACTATGTTATAGCTGACCCAAAAGTAGCTGAATAACATATTTATACGAAATTCTCTAAATGCAATAGTTTTGAAGTTATAAGCGATTTACTCAACAGTGATAACGTAAAAGTAGCTATTACTCAGCTATGCCATGAGCTACAGGTCTAAAATTTTACTATGTTATAGCTGACCCAAAAGTAGCTGAATAACATATTTATACGAAATTCTCTAAATGCAATAGTTTTTAAGTTACAAGTGATTCTACTCATGATGGAAGTTACTGAAAAGCCCAAAAGTAGCTATTACTCACTTAGCTATTGAGACAGGCACCCAACTTACTCACCATATTGTAGCTATGAAAAAAGTAGCTGAATAACATATTTTAACAAAATGCTCTAGATGCAACAGTTTTCAAGTTATAAATGATTTTGTGCATGATTTCATGAATGTTAATGCATTAAAAATTATTAAAAAAATTTATTAAAAAAAAAGTAAGACAGATCCAGGTCTCATACTCACACAAGAGAATCTACCTGTGGCCTAGTACATATATGCAAGATATGAGAGAAATCCCTGCAATAGTCACTGAGAAAATTGTGATTAAGTGTTGAAATTTTCACACTTTTGGTGGGGGTACCCCCCTTGTAATGTCTCTAGCAAACAGACGAACAGACAGATTTGCATGCCTTGAACAATTTTTCATCCTCGATAGATAAGGTATCTTTTAAAAAAAAAAGCACGTCTCTAGGCCTTGTAGTTTTGGAGGAGAAGTTGTTCACGCGGACGCGTACGCGTACGCCCACGCCGCAGAGTGACGACATAATGCCAGCTGACTGACAAGTCAGCTGACATAAAAATCAGCTATTTGAGGAATAGTTGGTTTAGTGACATCCACCTGATTCTCCTGGGCCCACTTTTGAAATCCACCTTGAATCGTACATCCACCTGATTCTCCTGGGCCCACTTTTGAAATCCACCTTGAATCGTACACTCGTCTTGAGGATTCTCTCTGAGGTGCCTTAATTCTATCTGCCACCTCAACAGAGAATCCTCCTTGACTTTCCTGTAAGAGTCCAGATACCACGCATGGAGATTCAGATACTCCAGATTCTTGTGGAATCTGAGACTGAAGGGTTGCTTTAGGAGATTGTGCACTTGAGGAAGCATCAGTGGAATCTTGGCTGACAATTCCACCAGATCCCAAAACCAAGGCATCCCTGGCCACCCTGGTGCTATCACAATGACCCTGCACCTGTGGGTGATCATTTTCTAAACTAACTGGGGAAGGATGGCCACTGGACAAAAAGCATAGGCGTCCAGACCCTCCCAAGAGATGTTCAACGCATCTACCTGCCAGGCCTTGTCGTCTGGGACAGGAGATACGTAAGTTGGCAGTTTGGCATTCAAGCTAGTGGCAAACAGATCCACCATTGGCTTGTGCCAAACTTGGCAGATTTCTTGAAAGACCAGAGGGTGCAGAGACCATTCTGTCTGAATGGCCCTGTCCCTCCTGGATAGGGAATCTGCTATCACATTGAGATTCCCTGGAATATGCCTGGCTCTGATATGGATCTCCCTGGCATTGGACCATGCCAGAATTCTCCACATCAGGGGACACATTTCGAAGGAGTGAGTTCCTCCTTCCTTGTTGATACAGGAGACCACAGTTGAGTTGTCTGAAGAAACTAGCATGATTTTTTGCCTCAATTGTTTTTGAAAATGTTTTAGGGCTAGAAAAACAGCTTTCAGCTCTAAAATATTGATATGCAAATCTTTTTCTGATTGCTGCCAAACCCCACTTACAGTACAATTGCTCAAGTGGGCCCCCCAACCCTTCTCTGATGCATCTGTGAACATCAACATGTTGTGTTCCTTCTGATGTAGATTCGAACCCTTGAGTACGTTCTGAGGATCCATCCACCAAGCAAGATGGTCCTTTATCAGCTGCGAAATTGGGACAATTTTGTCCAGGGACTGGGGAAAGTGCCAGTTGGTCTTCAGAAACCACTGAAACGACCTCATATGGATTCGACCCAAAGGAACTGTCTTCTCCATGGAAGCCATGACCCCAATCAGTGACATGAGCTTCCTTGCAGTAGTAGTGTGACCTTGCAAAATGGAAACTGCCAGAATTTTGAGTTTGTCTACTTTCTTTAGAATGATTTGGATAGACCAAACCTTCTAGAAGGTTGAAACGATAACCCAGAAACTCGAGATCCTGAGTTGGGTTGAGCTCTGATTTTTTTCAAATTGACAATCCACCCCAATTTTTCGACCAGAGTGATCAATTTTTGCACATCTCAAGCACAAGTGTCCCGATCTTTGGCTCTCACCAACCAAGCGTCCAAATACTGATGAATTCAAACCCCTTGTGAAAGAGCTATGAATTTGACCTCTTTCACCACTCGAGTGAACTCCAATGGAGCAGTCGCAATGCCGAAGGGCAGGGCTCTGAACTGATAAGCCTGACCCTGTACATGAAAACGAAGATATTTTTGAAACTTTGGGTGAATGGGCACATGAAAATAAGCGTCTGTGAGATCTATGGAAGCCACCCACTCGCCTGCCTGAAGAGAAGCTCGAATGACTTCCGCGGTTTCCATGTTGAAGGTGGGAACATGCAAAAAAGTATTTACCACACTGAGATCTATAACTGGTCGCCATTTGTTTTCTGGTTTTGGAACCAGAAACAAACGACTGTCAAATCCGAGAGAGTTCTTGTTTTGAACCGGAACCACTGCCCTTTTCTGAACCATTTGTTGAACCACCTCCAGTAAAGCTGTTTGTTTCACAGGAGATGAATAACTGCTTTTGATTGCCGGATACCGGGACAGAGGTGGTTTTTGTTTGAATGGAAGACAATAACCTTGCTTTAAAACAAGAACTACCCTCGGATGCACTTTGAAGTTTTCCCACACTTTCCAATAACCTTCTAAACGGGCACCAGGAAATTTTGCGCTTACCTCCATGTAGTCACTTCCTCCTGCCCCTACCCCCTCGGGAAGAGCCTCTGTTGGAGTTGTTGTAGGAACCAGCTGGTCTTTTATTTTGATCATTCTGCTTGCTTTGAGAACGAAAATTCTGAAAGGCAGCATTCTGGTACCTGTTTTGTGACTGATCTTTCTTCGAATCGGCAAAAGAACGGGAACCATATGAATCTCCTCTGTGTTTTTTGAAGACCGGTTCTCGATTAATTTGACTCCATTGTAGTTCTGTTCCACTTCAGATAATACTTTGGAATTGAATAACTCTTTCTTTGTAAGGGAAGCATTTCTGAGTCTAGCTATATCCTTATCTGTGACATCTCTGTGACACAATTTAAGGAAATTATCTCTCCTATTCAGAAGCAAATTCGAAGCCAAAGACATAGAAGTATCCAACACATCATCCAAAGCCTTACCCAGGCATCCCATAGTACTAGTTTGCAAATGTAGACAGTTTTGAATATAATTCATACTCTGCTGAATATCTTCATGATCTACCGAAGCCTTCATCTTGTCAATCTCTGAAAACATTTCATTGGTAGCTTTCTCCATTGCAGATTTGAACCAAAAGACATGGTTTAAAATTTGAATTGTTTCCCTGGAGACTGTCTCCCAAGCCAAGTACTGTTTCAAAGGGGTAGAAATCGAGGTTGGAGCCTGATAGGGAGGACTAGCAATGTTCTTAAAAGCATCCTGTATCCTGGGTGCAGTCAGGGAAAAAGACTGAGGAGACACCTGATAAAATTTCATCTGAGGTTTGGGGAAATTTAAAAACTGGCCTTTAGACAAAGGAGGATGGTGAGGATCGCAGTCATCCACACTGTTGCTTCCCAAAGCCGAAAACTCCTTAAACTTCCAAAGATCCACTAAAGGCTGAGCCGGAGGTAATGCCATAGACAGTTGAACTGACTTTTTAACCTGATCTCTACCAGAGAAAACAGGAGGCACAAAACATTCCACATCCTTGACCTCCAAATCTAACCATTTCTTAATGGTCTCCAAAGTATCAGAATAGGCTGGAGTATCTTCCTCTTTCGAACGAATTTCACCCTGTTCTAGATCCGGATCCGGTTCCTCTGAAGATTGGGAAAAGGATCTTTTCCTGGATGAAGACTGATGACCAGATTCACCGGATGTCTGATTAGCAGAGGACTGTTGATCAAACTCAGCCCTAGTTATGGTAGCCGACCTTCTGTCCAAATGACCGGGCACCACAGAAGCGACCGAAGCCGGATGAGATTTAGAAGTCTCCACAGGTTGCCTAGCAACATATAAACCGTCCCTGCCAGAGCTAGAATGACTACTGACAGTTTCAGCCTCTTTATGCTCCAAATTCTGCAATCTTTGTGACAAATTTTGAAATTCAGTTAAAAATCTGTCCAATTTATCCTCTAATGACTTATTCTTCTGAGAAGAAGGCACTTGAGAGGAACCAGTAGCAGAAGATTCGTCCTCGTCCAACAACGAATCATCTATGCTGGCATCTTTACCATTACCTCCAAACAAAGAAGAGCCTTGATCTTTCTTGCTTTTATAGCTATTCCTATTCCTTATCTTTTTCTTCTGTTCCTCAGAAAAAGCAGAACAAATAGCACACTCTGTAGATTTGACACAGGAATCGTCACCCTTCAAATCATCCCTACATTTTGGACAGTAATGGTGACTGTCCCATTCCGCCATAAAATGGCCACAAAAAGAACTTTTCCTTTGTCCTTTTTTAACTTTATCCTGAGAAGACATAGTGAAACTGATGCCTTATAACAGAATAAATAAATTCCACAAAAAACACTTCCAAAATGAAATATTCCAAACACACATCCACACTCAAGGATGGCCAACAAAAACAATGAATGGCGCCTATTGGCGTGGTCACATGACCATTGGGGGGCTTCCTAGTCCACACTCACTCACTGGCTTCTTAAGGTAGCTTAAAACGTTTCTCAACGTTGGCCAGTGAGTTGGATGGCTCCAACATATAGCTATGGTCAGGAAATGGTAAGTGTATTTTTCGCAATAAAATTATTTAATTAAAATGTATCAGAAACAACAACAATTTTATTTTATGTAGTAGAACTAATTTTACTAAGCTATGAAAAATTCAGTTAAAAAAATGATTATTCAGGTCTAGAAAAACCTACCTAGAACACTCTTAAACAATCATTTAAAACTTCTTTTCCTGGTAAAAGATAATGATTTTGTATATCCATATCTACATTTCTTTAATAAAAATTAAGTACAATGTGTTTTATACAAGGAAATATTTATTGTTCTCATGTTTTATCATGCAAAAATCACTTCCTGGTTTAGATCTATGTAGGTTTGTATATCCGCAGACATTTTAGGTGAACCGAACTCTAATAAGGCTAATTGGGACTTAAGTGGGAGTATTCTTGGAAGTTATACACCCACATATCAAATATAAATGAAACTTTAAAGAACACTTTAAAAAAACATGCATAAATGCTCACAGGCTATATTTGATAATCTCCAGTCCAGTGACTTGGAGCAGATATTAAAGCTTTGTCACTGAAAATGTTCCATTTGTTCAGCCTAGATAAGTTTACTTTGTGTAAATTTGGTTTATTTATAGCTTAGAAACATGTTTGCTGGGGTACACAGATCAATGCATCATGTTTTTGGCACTAAATATAGATAACACAGTGTAACGTACCAACAGGATGGTATGTATACGTGTGGTGGTGTCTGTGCCACAACTCAGGAAAAGGTTTCTCTGGAAGGGTGACAGCTCCACACTGTACACTGGACCACTGTGAGGACTGAAGCTAAATGTGACTGGTGACCTCAGCTCTACTGAACATGTGACCTCTCCTGAAACAGAGCACACATCACTGTGTTTGTATATACAAGTGTCCTGCCATCAATAAACCTTCCATCTTAATCTTAACCAACTTCCATTGATTAAAAGATCCTAAATCTTGTTCTGGAAAAGATTCCCTACTTAAACACTGTATTAAATGATACTAAAAATATGCATCAAATATGGATATCCTGTAATGAAAGTAAATCTTTGCAGTGGGGTAGTGAGATGTTACTTGAAGATAGCGAACCCAACATTTTCCTGTAATTCAACTACAGTCTAACCTCATCTCAAATTTTATGGGACCATTCCAATCACCTCGACTTATCCAAAAGTCGAAATATCCATTCAAGCCATTGAGAGACCAAACTTGTCAAAACAACTACTAAGTTTATGGGTGATAATGAAGGATATTAGCCAAATAGCTGGAAGATGTTGTTTGAAGCAATGGGGTATCCTCTAAATGAACTAGTAAATACCTTTAAATTAATTTATTCCTCCAGGAATATCCAACAAAACATGCATCAATCACAACAAGTGTAGTAGTTTTGAAACATAATCTCTCGTAAAATCTCTGTGTAAACTAGATTGGGCCAACTCGGCGCCAACATATCCCCAGACAGGTCATCACTCATGCCACAGGTTTTGATCGGGAATTTTTTATGTAAGCCATTTGTTGTATGCCATAAATCTTGGGAAAAGTTATATGAACTTCAGCACATCAATCTACTAAGTTTATATCTTCCCAAGGAAGATGGTGTATCCCCAGACGCCGAATACATAACTCAACAGAGCATATTTTCAATCTTCCTGCAATGATAACTCTGAACCTATTTTCAAAGTATTTAAATGATTGATGATTGAATGTCCATTCCAAATTAATAATCCCAAAAGAGCATATCTGTTTCTATATTTGTTGACAAATAAAATATTATTTCTAACTCAACTCATCATACTTTTCAATCTTCCTGCAAAGGGTGACTCTGAACCTATTTTCAAAGTATTTAAATGGTTCATAATCCCAAAAGCGCATATTTGTTTCTATATTTGTTCACAAATAAAATATTATTTAAAAATTATATATTATTTATATTATTATTTTATTATACTATTTTTAGAATTTGCATTGTTTTTCAGTTATTCATATCCTCAATTCCTATATATGTGGTCCATATATATGCAACCTAAATATGTGACACAATCTCAGTTCTGACTCCCCTTTGTCTTATTAGATAATGAAGCAAACCCCATCTCCCAATCCCACCCCACCCCTCTCCCCTTCTCCACACCTCTCTCACTGTTACAGAAGATCTGCAACCCCACTGAAAAGTCTGGTTCTTTGTTTCTCATTTGATATCATTCAATACCTTTGTTTATTTAGTGTCACTCAATAGCTGGAGGTCCCAGAGGTGGATGGGGGGTGGGACTAAATACAGCACAAATGGTAAACAAACAAAAGGGGTAATCAAATACAAAAAGCTCAGTTAATCTTATCACTAAAATAAAATCAAATATATAAATAAGGAATGTCCAACAGGAAAATTATATAGCTCCAGAATTAAATATAAATTATCAAACCACAAGAACAGATTTATAATAATAAGTCAGAATTGAGAATTTTAAGAATGTGATTATCAACTGAAATGAGTTAGTAACTGTAGGAGCTGTGTCAAAATTAACTGAGGCAAACTGAATAAAACTGGGCTAGTTGAGGGTTAAAAATCCCCTATTTTTACTACGAATTACTACATAAGGGTATAATTTCATTAATATTGGACTTATAGCTCACCAGAAAATAACAGTGTCCATTTTGCCTACTTGAATATGTTTAACCAGTTTCATTTTAAAAAGTTAAAAACTCAGCAAGCAGAGAGATAACACACAAAAATAAGTACTTAAAAGCCTAAGATAGCCATAACATTATTAATAAAAATTTAAATAGACAGGCACTTCCTTTGAAAAATTCAAAGATTTCAGCTCTATGACCCACATAGTTCGACAGTTACAGGGCTTTAAAGTGGTATAATATCCATAAACTGGGTCTCTGTGGGCATTTTACAATTGTTAAAGAGACCTTAGCAATTAAACTACAGAGCTGAAACTTTTTGGGGGACAAACATAACAAAAAAAAATTATATATAATACAGTTTAAGACCTGTCACACTAAGCATTTCCAAATAACAGGGCAAAATACGGAAAAAAATGTCAAAAAAGGTCACTTGGGTGAGTGTTTATGGCCCTCATACACAGGTTAAATGTCTACTAAAAGCCTTGATTTTCGGTACATGTAGAAAGGACATAATAATGCATTCCCAGATGGGATTTCAGCTCCATCAATCACATAGTTTAACAGTCACAGGGCTTAAAGGTGGCAAAAAGTCCAAATATTGGGTCTCTGTGGGCCTTTTAGAGATCTCGATGTGGCCTTCAAATTAAAGCTTCAGATTTATAATCTGTCACATACTAAGATTATACATAGAATATATATCTAATAAAGTTTGAAACTTCTCAGACTTACCATTTCCAAGTTACAGAGCAAAATATGTGAAAAATGTCTTAAAAGGGTCACTCGGGTGGGTGTTTATGGTCCTCATACACAGTTTAAATGTCTACTTGAAGCCATGATTTTTGGCACATGTAAAAAGAACATAATAATGTATTCCCAGATGAGATTTCAGCCCTATCAGTCACATAGTTTAACAGTCACAGGGCTTAAAGGTAGCAAAAAGTCCAAATACTGGGTCTTTGGGAGCCCGTCAGAGACCTCAATGTAAAGCTTCAGACTTAAAATTTGTCACATACTAAGATTACACATAGAATATGTATCTAATACAGTTTGAAACTTCTCAGACTTACCATTTCCAAGTTACAGAGCAAAATATGTGAAAAATGTCTAAAAAGGGTCACTCGGGTGGGGATTTATGGTCCTCATACATGGGTTAAATGTCTATTAAAGGCCTAAATTTTGGAGTACATACAAGAAAAACATATTGATATATTCTCAGATGATATTTCACTTAGATGAGAGACATTGTTTGAAAGCTACAGTGCTTGAAGGTGGCAAAAAGTCCATAAATTGGGTCTCTGTGGGCAATTTTGAGACCTCAAGTCGGCCTAACAGGTAAACCTACAGCCTTTAAATTTTTCACAGACAAGGATTACATATAAGAGTTACACCTAGAGCAGTTTGAGACTCATCAGAATTACCACTTCCAAATTATAGGGCAAAATATGTTAAAAATCTAGGAAAAAATTCCTAAGTGGGGTCTTTATGGGCCCCAAACACAATTTTCTCCTCAACTTAAAGTCTTGATTTTCGGCACATGTACTAAGAATATATTAATGTGTTCTCAGGTAAAATTTAAGCCAGATACGCCTCATAGTTTGTGACCTAGAGGGCTCTAAGTGGTCAAAAGTGCAATTTCTGACCTTAAGGTGGCCATAAGTTCTTTATTATTTGGAGTTTAAGGTCACCTTAAACTAAGGATCTTCCTTTGGGCATCCTTAACATGTGTACCAAGTTTGAAAAAAAAATATTAATTGGTTTTTGAGTTATCGCGTCCACAAGGAAATTTCTACGGCGGCGCGACGGACCTGAATCCAATATATCCCCGACTTTCGTCTGGGGATATAATAAGTTTACAGTACCGACAGAAAAGTGGGGGGGGAATTTGGCTTGTCATTGAAAGTGTTGCTAGTAGATGTAATCTTCAGAAATGGCCATATCATTGTTTGACTTTTAGCTTTACTGGGTAAATTGGCCTTTTGTAACGTGCATGCTGGATGTGTTTGTTTTTCTTACAAATGAATACTTTCCACCGTACTAAATATCAACAAAACATGGTGTGTAAAATGGCATATAGCCTCGATATAAGTGCAAATACTACCATTTTACATCGAAATAACCTTTAATTTTCTTATATATTTTATTTTAAATGAGTTGGGACTCAGGGTGTAACCTCGAGATAAACAGGAAGTTGATATTACCACGATCGGGATAAGTGGGTAAGACTGAATTAATGTAACCAAATGTTACTCTGTCTTGCAATCCTACTATTAATGTTACTAAATATAAGAATATGGTGAGAAAAATATATTTCTCCTGTTATCTGTAACAGCATTATAAACTCATTAACAATCTCATTATGCAAGGAAGCAATACCTTTACAATTCTTCAGTGCTATACATTTTTTTTTATAATGGCCAATGTAGAGCTTCTGGGCCAATAATAATGGATAATACTAATGGAGGTGCACTTTTCTGTGTATGTATGCATGCATAGAGAAGGGGGTTTCTTATTTTAAATGCAATAATTATTGTGATAGTATTTTCAAACACAAAATCTGTTTCATTCAAATAACAGCCAACATTATAGATAGAAAAGTAGCAGAAATTAAGTCTGACCTCTATTATCAACCTTGTCATTGTGGTATTTCTCAATTCTATGCAAGGGGCAGTGTGTAATAAGGAAAGTAGGTTTCTATAACATATTTTATCAACTGACAAACCCTCTAAGTTTTTAAGGGTACAGAACTTAACAGAAAAAATACACATCTTTGTACTATTTTTTGAAATGGGGAGACAAAGTTAATTTTAAAGAACTTGCAAAAAGAGAAGACTGACTGGAGAAAAAGATTCTTACAAAGATGAACATCAATTCAGTGCTTGCCTCAAACCTACAGAGTTGAAAATTGAAAGTCTTCACATTTAAGCACATACAAGTCAGCTGTGGACTGGGACTCACTTGGTGCAGGGGTTCCTCTGGTGTTTCTGTTGCACTTGAAGATGCCCCCACTCTCTGAGCCAATGAGAAAGGTACTGTCATCCTGAGCACTGAATGAGATGCAGGTAATGCCCATTTCCTGGTCTGTGCGCTTGGCCTTCACTCGTAACTGTCTTGGCAGACTCTCCGTCAGCAAGATAAACCTCAACACATGCATCATTTTCAATAACTAGGAGTCTTCATGGATATAAGAACTAACAATACCATCGACATTGGAAGTCACCACTAATCCACTCAGTGCATTTGAATCAGGATTATGACAAGTGGGGATTATGACACGCCATAAGTTGTATATTATAGCAGGCTCTTTGTCTATGGACTCACAGCAATATGTTATATGAAATGTTTAACATACTAATATCAATATATCCAATTATTATTATTAGGACCCTATTACTTGTTTCTGTTACAAAACTTACAAACAATGTCACAACATGACAAATATTTGATCTTGCTCATTACATTTAAATTAGTAAACTTGTCTGTTTATATGAATATTTCTTGAATATACAAGAAACTATTTCAAGTTCATATCTTTTATCACATATAGCTGCTTTTGAAACCAGATTTTTAAGTGTTCCATTTTCACAATTATAATTAGAAAATTTGTGTAATTTTGTTTTCAGTCCTTTTTCAAGGTGTCTAAATGGCGGACTGTACCTTCTAAAACAGTAAGCCAAAAATAGCATCAGAGATGCCCGTACCCCACAGCCTAGGGAAATATTTTTAACACCATGAGATATAGAAGTACTGTATCAGTACAAAGTTCAGGATACTCTCAGAGCACTGTCAGTTATATATAGGTCCAAACAATGTTTAAATAGAGAAAATAATGTCTAAGAGGAAGATAATGCATGTACTCTTTGTCTACATCTGGCATGGCCGAATTATGGTTTAGATGTTTTGAATATTACCATGCATACAGAAGTGGTAATACATTCAATGAATGCTTATGTGTGGTGTTGGAGCAAAATCTGTGGCTCACTTGATGAATTTATTTATTTATTTATTTGGGGTTTTTACGTCGCTTTCAACACTATACAGGTCATATCACGACGGGTAGTTGGAAGGGCAGAGGAAACCAGTACCTTCAGTTCGTTAGGGTTCTGTACTGTAAAATGCCGACCAACGGCAAGCAACTACCAGCTTTCCCACTTGAGGCTGTGCCGGGAATCGAATCCCGGCCTCAGAGGTGGGAGGCGAGAGTTTTACCACTCTGCCACCGTGGCCCCTCTACCTTGATGAAATTCCATCTGTTACAATGGGAAGTTGTAAAAGTAAAATTCTTAATGAATTCTAACTTTAACAGTGCTTAATCTGCATCAAAAGACAGACCCAAAGGTGAAACAAGATTTTAAAGGTCACTACGGCAAGGTCAAAGGTAAAATCAAAGTCAGACCATAACATTGCACCCCAACACCCCCTAACCAATGCCCCTAGTATGTATCAACTTCCTACACCTTACGGTTTCCCAGATATAGCCCGGACAAGATTTTATAGGTCAAGGTTACTACAACAAGGTCAAATCAAGGTCACACCATGACATTGCACACCTACACCACCTAACCAATGTCCCTACCAAGTATCAACTTCCTACATCTTACGGTTTCTGAGATACAGCTCGGACAAACTTTTTCCCACCTGCCAACCCATCCGGACATCATGGGTGAAAACAATACCCCGACAGCCCTTAAGGGCTGTTGGGTAAAAACACTGTATGGTTTTAATATGTCAGAGGAGGGATGAAATACTGCAGAATGTTATGATGAGATGTTAAGAGTGACTCATATTTTAGCATTTTTTTTTTCATTTCTAAATAAATGTGTGATGCAAATATGGAAGAACAAATTGGTTTCTTTTTGCTGACAGGAATCATTATCTCTATTTACATGACACTTGTGTACTTATGACTATACACATGCATCAGTTTTTCACTGATAAATATCCCTCCTCAACCCATATTTTAGAAGGGATGTCACGAGCCCACCATCCTCTCAAAAATAGCATCAGAGATACCCATACCCGACAGCCTAGGGAAATAGTTTTCAACACCATGAGATATAGAAGTTGTGAAATAACACAAAGATCGGGATACTTTCAGAGCAGTGTCAGTTATATAAAGCTCTGAATAATGTTAAAGTAGAGAAAATAACATCTAAGAGAAAGAAAATGCATGTAAAGATAAAGTATTAAAACAAGACAATTCAATAGCAAGATGAGAGCGTTAATCAGTAAACTAAAAATTACGTAGCTGTAAAATTATTAATTGGAGAATAGCTGTCAATGGAAATAGGACAATTACGTTAAAAGTGCATATCATAATCAGTTGCAGGAATCCATATATCTTTGTCTTAACAGAAAGATGTCTCAAATATAGCAGGTGAACACACTTTGACAGAGCCAAAGTTAAAGGTCACACCATGATGCACACCCACACTCCCTAACCAATGTCACTACCTAGTGTCAACCTTCTACACCTTATGGAATCTAAGAAATAGCCCAGAGAAGATTTTAAAACTCATGGTCACTATGACAAGGTCAAAGGTCAAATCAAGGTCACACCATGACGTTGCACACCTACAACCCCTAACCAATATCCCTGCCAAGTATCAACTTTCTATGCCTTATGGTTTCTGAGATGTAGCCCAGACAAAATTGTATAGGTCAAGGTCACTACAGCAAGGTCAAATCAAGGTCACACCATGACGTTGCACACCTACACCCCTAACCAATATCCCTACCAAGTATCAACTTCCTACGCCTTACGGTTTCCGAGATATAGCCCAGACAAAATTTTATAGGTCAAGGTCACTACAGCAAGGTCAAATCAAGGTCACACCATAATGTTGCACATCTACAACCATCAACCAATATCCCTACCAAGTATCAACTTCCTACACCTTACGGTTGCTGAGATATAGCCCGGACAAGATTTTAAACGTTAAGGTCACTACGGCAAGGTCAAAGGTCAAATTAAGGTCATATCATGACATTGCACACCTACACCCTCTAACCAATGACCTTACCAAGTATCAATTTCCTACGCCTTATGGTTTCCGAGATATAGCCCAGACAAAATTTTAAAGGTCAAGGTTACTACAGCAAGGTCAAATCAAGGTCACACCATAATGTTGCACACCTACAACCATCAACCAATGTCCCTACCAAGTATCAACTTCCTACACCTTACGGTTGCTGAGATATAGCCAGGACAAGATTTTAAATGTTAAGGTCACTACAGCAAGGTCAAAGGTTAAATCAAGGTCACATCATGACGTTGCACAACTACACCCTCTAACCAATGTCCCTACCAAGTATCAATTTCCTACACCTTACGGTTTCCAAGATATAGCCCGGACAAGATTTTATAATTCAAGGTCACTGCTGCAAGGTCAGAGGAGAACATTATAAGTAATACAGGAGATAAAACTTACCCATCTACAAGTTTAAGTTTCTGTTTCCTTTCACTGATATGCCAAATCAATATCTTTCCATCTGCACTGACGCTAACAACCTACAGAATGTATCATAAACACTGTAACAATCTAAAGTGTGCCATAAAGACTTACATTCTGAAAATATACCTGTATGAACTGCTCATTCTCTGACATACTCTCACTACATGATAAATTTTTATATGTCACATATTCTCAATGCACAGGACTTTTCCCTGATATCACTGAAAAGCACTAAACAACACTATGTCTGTTTTTCATTTTTAATAAACTGAAATTGGGCTACACAATGTTTTCTACACATAAAAGAAACAAATGAACAAACAAATTTATACTGATACACAACACTTTCAAAGGGCCTGTAGAAATGGATAAGATTTTAAAGGTCATGGTCAATATCGCAAGGTTAAATCAAGGTCATACCATGATGCTACACACCTTCACACCCAACCAATATCCCTGCCAAGTATTAACGTTCTAAACCTTATAGTTTCCGTGATATAGCCTGGACAAGATTTTAATGGTTGGCGTTACTATGGCAAAGGTCAATAGTCAAACCAAGGTCACACCATGATGTTGCATACCTAGATAACCCTAATCAAGATCCCTGCCAACTTGGAAAATTTAATAGTAATTTAAATTTTTATTAGAAATACTTACCATTTCCTAACAGTAGCTATTTGTTGGAGCCATCCAACCCAATGGCCAACGCAGAGATGCGATTTTAAGGTTATATAACCACCTTAATAAAGCCATTGGGTTACAGTAGTCCGTCCTCCCGCCAATTAGGTCACATGACCTCCTTTGTTTACCTCATTATTTTTGTTGCAAGTAAAAGAATGACTTGCGGGGAGGTGGGAGGGAAATCCATGTGTTAGGAAATGGTAAGTATTTCTAATAAAAATTTAAATTACTATTAAATTTTCCAATTTTATAGCGAAATACCCTTACCATTTCCTAAAAGTAGCTGAATGCAGCCTTGCAGGAAGAAGGGAAATTCTTTATTAAAACTTCCACCTACCAACAACAAACAAGCAACACCGTGAGAACCAACAGTAAACATAACAATAGTGAAATGTACATGCAAACAGCAACACATAAATTCCAACATACAACATTCAACACAACAACATACCTTTTAAATGAAGGCAGTATGCAGTTGAACACTCTCACAATGCTCTGAATCCAATAAATGCACTTGTTGAACAAACATCTACTTTACAAACTGTAACTAACACTCATGATCAGGTTGAACCCCACTTGGTACCACTATCAGCTGACGCGTCATAAACACCAAGTACGGTCCAAGCTAGGCAAACTGTACAATATATACAGGTCGACGCCGTCTATCCTGTAAAATACAAACAGATTGGTAAATAATTGTATCCATCACAAAGTATCAACTATAAACATACTCAAACACATGAAGTATTATACAGTTATAAAACCTACTCATAAGATTATAACATGCTGAGCAGATACTATTGGACCCAATTTCAAGATCTGCCCATTATGCCAACAGAGGTCCTTCACGTAGAAATTGGTAAAAGTATTGTGGGACTTCCAAAAGCATGCCTCAAGAATCTCACTTAAGGAAACTCCTTCTTTAAAAGCCAAAGATGCCGCCATAGAACGAACATCATGAGCTTTGACCTGACACAACTGCTGAGTTTCAGAATCTGACTCCTCATAAGCCAAAAGTATGGTCTGTTTTAGCCAAGAAGAGATTGTTGCCCTTGAAATATCTCTGGTAAAACCTTCCTTAATAGCTACAAACAAAAGATTCTTATTCTTCCTTAAATCCTTTGTTCTATCCAAATAGTATTTCAAGGCCCTCACAGGACAAAGAGATCTATCTTGAGTCAAACTGCTGTCCAAATGATGCAGTAGGCCCATCTGATGCCAACTGGTTCTTTGCCAAAAAGGCAGTTGATGGAGCAATAGTTACTTGTGACCAATTTTCTTTGTAACTAAGAGAAGAGAAAGTCCAAGCATGAATTTCACCTCTTCTTTCGCCTGATGCCAAAGTCAAAAGGAAAACTGTCTTGAAGGTAAGCAACTTCAATGAAGCCTTCCCCAAAGGTTCAAAAGGTTGTTTAGTAAGAGTCTGGAAAACCAAGGCCAAATCCCAAGAAGGTATGGATCTATTAACCACTGGTTTGTCTCTGTAAAAGCTTGACAATAACCTATTCAACTCAAGACTTTTTGACACATCTTCACCCTTCAAACCCAATCCATCAGCAATTGCTGTCCTGTAACCAGCAATAGTAGATGGCTTGAGAGCTTTCTCCTTAAACAAATAGTTAAGGAAGTTTGCTATGTCTGGAATAGTGGGATCTGAGACGTCCACCTGACTCTCCTGACACCACTTCCCAAATATGGACCACCTTGATTCATAGATTCTCCTCGAGGATTCTCGCTGAGGCTCCTTAATTCGCTTCGCCACCTCCTCTGAGAATCCTCTTGAACCTTCAAGACTGACTCCAGATGCCAAGCATGAAGGTTCAAATAAGCTAGATTGTTGTGAAGTCTGTTGCTGAACGGTTGAGTCAACAGATTCACCCACAAAGGAAGCCTTAGAGGGAGTTTCGTGGACAGATCCACCAGATCCCAAAACCAAGACATCCCTGGCCACCCTGGTGCAATCATGATGATTCTGCACCTGTAAGTGATTATCTTTTGAATCACCTGAGTAATGAGAGCCACTGGACAAAACACATAGGCGTCCAGACCCTCCCAAGAGATGTTCAATGCATCTGTTTCCCAAGCCCAACTGTCGGGGACAGGAGACACATACATTGGTAGCTTGTGATTCAACTTTGTTGCAAACAAATCTACCATTGGTTGATGCCAACAATGGCAAATCAGATTGAACACTCGATGATTCAACTCCCATTCGGTCTGAATCACCCTGTCCTTCCTTGACAAGGAATCTGCCAAAACATTGAGATTCCCTGGAATGTGTTTTGCCCGAATCTGGATTCCCCTGGCATTCGTCCAAGCCATGATTCTCCATATCAGGGCACACATTTCCTGAGAGTGGGTACCTCCCTGCTTGTTCAGATAGGCAACCACTGAGGAGTTGTCTGTGGAAATCAGCAGATTTTGATTTAGAAGCTGATTTTCGAATGATTTTAAAGCTAGAAAAACTGCCTTTAGCTCTAGAATGTTTATGTGAAGTCTTGACTCCACCTGATTCCACAGACCACTGGCTGTGTGATCCTTTAAGTGAGCACCCCAGCCTTTCAGGGAAGCATCCGTGAACAGAATTAGATTGTTTTCCTTCTGATGAAGTGGGGAACCCCTCTTCAAGTTCGAGAGATTTGTCCACCACTGAAGATGCTGTTTTAGAACCTGGGACACTGGTACTGGAATATCCAGAGACTGAGGATACCTCCAGTGTGTCTTGAGGTACCATTGTAGAGGCCTCATATGCAGACGACCCAATGGTACAGTCTTCTCCATTGAAGCCATGCTCCCAATCAGTGACACAAGCTCCCTTGGAGATGTTTGAGTAGCTTTCAACATGGAAACTATCTTTTCTAGAAGGCGATCGATTTTCTTTTGAGTTGGAAACACTAGACCCACCCTGAGGTCGAATTTGTAACCCAAAAACTCGATTTCCTGAGTTGGAATTAAATCTGATTTTTCGAAATTTATTATCCAACCCAAGCTTTGAACAAGACGAATCAACCTGTGGGTATTCTCTTGGCATTGTTGCTTTGTTTTCGCTCTCATTAACCAATCGTCTATGTACTGATGAATCCTGATGCCTTCTGCAAGAGCCATCAGTTTCACCTCTTTTGCTACCATGGTGAACTCGAGTGGAGCCGTAGCGATTCCGAAGGGTAAGGCTGTGAACTGGTATGATCTGTCGCCTACATTGAAGCGAAGATACTTCTGAAACCGTGGGTGTATTGGTATATGAAAGTATGCATCTGTAAGGTCGAGTGAGGTTACCCACTCGCCTTCTTGCAAAGAATCTCGAATATTTTCGGCAGTTTCCATTTTGAAAGTGGGTACATGTAAATAACTGTTTACCACACTTAAATCTATTACTGGATGCCACCTTTTCCCTGGTTTTGGTACAAGAAACAAGCGACTGTAAAATCCCAGGGAAGTGACCTTTTGAACTGGAGTTATCGCTCTTTTGTCGATCATTTGATAAACCACCTTTATCAAAACTGCTGTTTCTCCCGGTTCAAATATTTGCTCCTTATTACAGGAATCTTTGTCAATGGAGGTTTTAGCCTGAAATTTAGACAATAACCCTCCTTCAAAATGGTCACTACCCTTGGATGTGCCCTCCTGGCTTCCCATACCTGCCAAAATGTGGATAAACGGCCTCCTGGCACCAAGCAGTCATTTCCTTCTACCACCCCTGCCCCTGAAGGGTCTGGATGAGAAGGATCCTCTGCCTCTGTTACTAGTTGTGGAACTAGATGCTGAGGAGCTGGTGGCAGAACTGTCATGATAGGGACGAAATTGCAAATTTAATAAGTAAATTAAATTTTTATAAGTTAATACCCTATCCAATGGACAATTGCTAATCCGGTCGGCGCAGACCGGCCCGCCAAACGCCAGAAAAAGACGTCCTGTGTTGCCACCGGCTGGCCGGTCCGTAGTACTGTGCACTCCCCAGATGGCGCCTCGTACTTCCTTCCTGTCTAGACAACCTGACGTCATAGCATCTTTTTCGTTGTCTAAACCTCTTAGACCCCTAGTAAGCTGATAGCGGGGTCGGTGGGAGGGTCTTGTGTGTCCATTGGATGGGGTATTAACTTATAAAAATTTAATTTACTTATTAAATTTGCAATTTTATTGCGTTAATACATCCTATCCAATGGACAATTGCTGAATAACTACCGCTTGGTCGGCGGGTAAGTTACTAGGCACTTATGTGAACTCACAAGTAATAGCAAATTTTAACCTACGGTCTAGGCTGACTTCGTCAGGAGACCTATAGGTCCAGGCCTGGGTTGACTTTAAGGTCAGGAAATCCTGCAAGGCCATGGTCGGTTGCCAGCAGCCGGTTACCCGGGGCTATACCGCCGTCACCCCTCCCCCCTTTTGTAGACCTGCTCTGAGGTAGGGGAAGAGAGGGATGAGTTCAGTCCCAGAATGCAAATAAACCTCCCGAAGGAAGCACACCACACTTAATTCTTATGTACATGAAGAACTGTTATGTACATATACAAATCTCCTCAATCCAAAGGCCACTTGTGGATCTGCTGAGCAGCCACTACCTAGCCCCAATTGGTAAAGCCCTGAATCAGCCCAAGCCCCGCCCTTCATATGGAACTGTGTGAAGGTATTGTGACTTCAGTGGCGGGCTGACAAGATTGGATCTAAGGTGACTCCCGACTGGAAGATCTTAGAAGCAGCAAAGGCCCTGACATAATGGGCTTTAACCTGATGTTAAAAGTGGGCCTCCTGGTCAGAGAGCTCATAATATAGCATCACAGTCTGCTTGAGGAGATAGTGGCAGGTGAGATGTCTTTGTTGAAAACCCTTCTTAAAGGAGACACAAAAACCACCTCCTATTCTGCCTGATGTCCTGTCCAAATAGTAGCACAATGCTCTGACCGGACTGAGGGACCTGTCAGACTTGAGGGATCTATCCAGAGTCGGGGCCAGGGCTGTTATAACCCCAGGGGCCACACTGGACACTCTATGGCCAGCTGATTCTAGGATAGAAAGCTGGGTGATGGATACAGGGACACCTTTGACCAATTGGATTGGCGTCCAATATATCAGTTTTGCCAGGCATGAATCTCACTTTTGCACTTGCCCGACCCAAAGGCCAAGAGGAATACTGTCTTGAAGGACAAATGCTTCAAGGGGGCCTCCTTGATTGGATCAAATGGAGTCTTAGCTGGTGCACGGCCCGTAAGAAGTTCCAGGAGGGTATGCCTTTGGGTCTGTCTCTGAGGAAACTATCCAGGAGACGAGCGAGATTTCCGTCCTTACTGATGTTGAAGGGTGAATTTCCCAGTTTATCAACAATGGGAGACCTATAACCATCAATGGTGCTGGGCTGTTTGCCAAGCATGTATCTCACTTCTACGCTTGCCCGCACCCAGGGCCAAGAGGAAACTGCCTTGAAGGTCAAATGCTTCAAGGAGGCCTTCAATTGGTTCAAAATGAACCTTGTCAGCTGGTGCAAAAACCAGGGAGAGGTTCCAGGAGGGGGTTCCCCTCCGGCCTTCGGGTCTGTCTCAGTGGAAGTTATCCAGGAGACGAGTGAGATTTTCATCCTTACTAACATTAATGGGCAAATTTTCCAGACTATCAGCAATGGCTGACCTGTAACCATCAATGGTACTGGGCTGCAACTTCCTCTCCTGAAGCAGGTACCTAAGGAAGTCAGCAACTGACTTTACAGGTGGTGCCCGAAGTCCACCTGATGAATGATACATCACTTGGTAAAAATGACCCATTTGCCTCATAGACTGATCTGACTGACCCCCCTTTTGAGGAGCCTCAATTCTTGCTGCCACTGCCTCAGACAAGTCCTGCTCCTCGATTGCTGAGGCTCTAGGAACCCTGCATGGAGATTAAGATTTGTCAGATTTCTGTGAGGGATCTGATCGAATGGCTGTGAACAGGCTGGGCAGATTGGGCAGGCTCAGAGGGATGTGGCTGGACATGGCCACTAGATCCCAAAACCAAGGCATGTTGGGCCACCCCGGAGCAATCAGAATGATTCTCTTACATGGGGAGTCTTGTGACTTCTCCACCACTTTGCCCAATATGGCTGATGGTGAGAAGGTGTATCCTTTTAGATCCTACCATGGCCGACTGAGCACATCCACTGCTGTGGCCAGGGGATCCGGTACCGGTGACACAAAACAGAGGTGACTTGTTGTTGAACCTTGTGGCAAATAAGTCTATTTTGGGCCGATGCCACCTACTGCATAGAGTGGAAGACCTCTGGAAGGAGAAACCACTGTTTTGATGGTCTGGCCTAGCCTGGACAGCCTGTCTGCTACCACATTATGCCGGCCTGGAATGTGTCGTGCTTTAGAGTCACTTGTTTCCTGGTACACCAGGTCAAGATTCCCCATAGTAGGGAACAAAGTGGGCCCGACCTCATTTCTCCTTCCTTTATGTATGACACTACTGTGGTGTTGTCAGTTGCTACAAGTACTATCTTGCTTGAGCAAAGGTCTTAGAACTCTTAAAGTCAGAAAAACTGCTTAAAGTTCTAGATAGTTAATATACAACCTGCTTCCCGGAGGGGACCAGGTTGCTCTTGCAAAGTGCTCATCTAAGTGAGCGCCCCACCCTTCTATTGAAGCGTCTGTAAATATTTGCAGAGCATGTTTAATTGGGTGTAATGGTTGGCCTGTAAGAACATTGTCTTCCTTCAGCCACCATTGTAAATGGGGGGGTGCAGGGACCTGGGGACTTGGATCACCTTTTCCAGTGATTCTGGTACCCTCCAGTTGTTTTGAGATGCCACTGTATGGGTCTCATATGGAGTCAACCTAGATTAACTTGCTTTTCTGTAGCCGTCAGTAACCCATCAAGGACATGAATTCCCGGACCGGGCAAGCCGGTAGGGATAACAGTTTTAACATAGTCTCTTGAAGGTTCTGTCACCGGTCCAGAGTCGGTCGGAACCGATCAGACCTGAAGTCGAACTGGTAGCCTACAAAATCAAAGTCTTGTTTGGGCTCCCGCTCTGATTTCTGTAAGTTCATCAGCCAAACCAGTTGCTGACACACTATTTACTAGTTCCCTTTGTATCTTGGAGACAAGCCTGGGATCTGGCTCTCACCAACCAGTCGTCTAGGTACTGGTGGCTTCTTAAGTCCTTGTGTATGGTCACAAATTTCACCTCCTTTGGTATCACAGTGAATTCCAAGGGTGCTGTAGACAAACCGAATAGCAGGCACTAACTGGATTGTCCTTGTATAAGAATATGGGAGTATGTATCCCTCCTTGAACATTTATAATACCTAGGGTCTAGCCCCCGAGGCTTCCTAAGTTCCCGAAAAAGGGCTTAGTCTGGAACCTACAGGCAGATTGTGTGCCACATTTGGGACATTTGGTATTTTGGAAAAAATATTTCTTGTCCCTCCGGACACTGGTCCGGTCTGGTGACAATGATCCAGGTTAACAGTCTCTCTGTTCTTATTGTGGTACTGGTGGGACTGACACAACTTTTCATATTAATAGACTCTTCGCCCCGGGCCAGCAGCCTGCAAGGTGCAGCATTTACAGAGCAATTGTTATTCGTGAGATGTCTGACCCCTGGCCAGACCTGATGACAAAATTTATTATCTCTCCAGCCAAGTCCAGCACTGATAACAGATTGTTGAGAGATGTGATAAGGGAAGGTTGCCTGGCAGTAGGTTGGGACACTGTCATGTCACATCACCAAGACCATTGACAGGTCTAAAAATTCTCTGTAACCAAAATTAACCTTAGGCAACTCTGTCTGGTACCAGGACTCCATACCCGGTACTTAGCTGTAACCAGCAATTCTCTGTAACCGGCAAAAAAAAAAAAATTGGCAGTCTGGGGTCACCAATCAATTTTGACAGCTACTGGTCTATATTTAGCCAGCCTTTTTTTTTTTTTTTGTAGCCAATACCAGTCAGTACACTCTGTAACCAGTTGTTGAAGCAAGTGTACTAGGCTGTGTAGCCAGTCCCAGCCGGTACACCTTGTAATCAGTTGTTGAAGCAAGTGTACTAGGCTGTGTAGCCAGTACCAGCCGGTACACTCTGTAACCTGTAACCAGTTGTTGAGGCAAGTGTACACGGCTGTGTAGCCAGTACCAGCCGGTACACTCTGTAACAAGTTGTAGCCAGTAATAAAAACTGTAACTGGCAAACAAGAGGAGAGTGCCCGTGAACGGGCACTGTGTCAGCTGACTGAATGTTTTTGATTTGTGATGGTGATAATGAGAGGAAAGCATAATTATCAGGGAAAGGGCTGTACAGAAATACAGTAAATGGTACCTGAACAGCATGTTCGAAAGATATTCCGAAGCTGACAGAAAAAAAGGACAAAAAAGTTGTGCCCTGCAAATGGTATTATGAAATAAAGTAACAAGGTAATTGTTTAAGTGTAAAAAGTAGGTTAAAAATATTTAAAGAAATACTATAAATGCAATATCCTCGTTCGACCATGAAGAAGGGGTCCAAAGGTCAAATCTGACCATACCAAAAGATTCCCAGCCAAAGAATTTAGGATGGTTTACCATCCCAAACCTCTCGGACCAATAATAAATCAGTCATAGGCACTTTTTAAGTTTGCCTATCCTTGTTTGACCTTGACGGAGGGGTCCAAGGTCAAATCCGACCACACAAAAAAATTCCCAGCCCATGATTTCCTGTAGCTTGTTTACCATCCCAAACCTGTAGGACCAATAATAAGCGAGTTCTAAGCAATTGTAAGTTTGGCTATCCTCAATTGACCTTGAAGGAGGGGTCCCAGGTCAAATCTGACCACACCAAAAGAATCCCAGCCCATGATTTCCTATATGTTGGTTTACCATCCCAAACCTCCAAGACCAATAATACGCGAGTTATAAGCACTTTAAGTTTGGCTATCTTCGTTTGACCTGGAAGGAGGGGTCTAAGGTGAAATCTGACCACACCAAAAGATTCCCAGCCCATGATTTTCTATAGGTTGGTTTTCCATTCCAAACCTCTAGGACCAATAATAAGCGAGTTATAAGCACTTTTAAGTTTGGCTATCCTCATTTGACCTTGAAGGAGGGGTCCAAGGTGAAATCCGACCACACCAAAAAATTCCCAGCTCATGATTTTCTATAGGTTGGTTTTCATTCCAAACCTCTAGGACCAATAATAAGCGAGTTATAAGCACTTTTATGTTTGGCTATCCTCATTTGACCTTGAAGGAGGGTTCCAAGGTCAAATCGGACCATATTAACAGATTCCCAGCCCATGATTTCCTACAGGTTGGATACAATGGTTTACTCAACAGTGAGAACCTGAAAGAAGCTATTGCTCAGCTATGCCATGACATAGAGGTCTGCAATTTCACTATGTTATAGCTGACCAAAACGTCTGTGAAAAACATATTTAACAAAATACTCTAAATGTAATAGTTTTCAAGTTACTACTGATTTACTCAAGAGTGAGAACCTCAAAGTAACTATTACTCAGCTATGCAATGAGCTACATGTCTGAATTTTTGCTCTGTTATAGCTGACCTAAAAGTAGGTGAACAACATATTTAAGCAAAATACTGTAAATGCAATAGTTTTCAAGTTACAACTGATTTACTCAATAGTGAGAACCTGAAAATAGCTATTGCTCCGCTATGCCATGAGCTATAGGTCTGTAATTTCACTATGTTATAGCTAACCCAAAAGTAGGTGAACAATATATTTTAACAAAATACTCCAAATGCAATATTTTTCAAGTTATAGCCGATTTACTCAACAGTCAGTGCCTGAGAATAGCTATTGCTCAGTTGTGCCATGAGCTACAGGTCTGTAATTTCACTATGTTATAGCTGACCCAAAAGTAGCTGAATAACATATTTGCACAAATTTCTGTAAAGGCAATAGTTTTCCAATTACAACTGATTTACTCAACAGTGAGAACTTCAAAGTAGCTATTACTCAGCTATGCAATGAGCCACAGGTCTGGAACTTCACTATGTTATAGCTGACCCCAAAATAGGTGAATAACATATTGCAACAAAATACTCTAAATGCAATAGTTTCCAAGTTATAAGTGATTTACTCAACAGTGATAACCTAAAAGTAGCTATTACTCAGCTATGCCATGAGCTACAGGTCTGAAATTTTACTATGTTATAGCTGACCCAAAAGTAGCTGAATAACATATTTATACTAAATTCTCTAAATGCAATAGCTTTCAAATTATAAGTGATTTGCTCAACATTGAGAACTTCAAAGTAGCTATTACTCGGCTATGCAATGAGTCACAGGTCTGGAACTTCACTATGTTATAGCTGACCCCAAAATAGGTGAATAACATATTGAAACAAAATACTCTAAATGCAATAATTTCCAAGTTATAAGCGATTTACTCAACAGTGATAACCTCAAAGTAACTATTACTCAGCTATGCCATGAGCTACAGGTCTGAAATTTTACTGTGTTATAGCTGACCCAAAAGTAGGTGAACAACATATTTAAGCAAAATACTGTACATGCAATAGTTTTCAAGTTACAACTGATTTACTCAATAGTGATGACCTAAAAGTAGCTATTACTCAGCTATGCCATGAGCTACAGGTCTGAAATTTTACTATGTTATAGCTGACCCAAAAGTAGCTGAATAACATATTTATACTAAATTCTCTAAATGCAATAGTTTTGCAATTACAACTGATTTACTCAATAGTGAGAACCTCAAAGTAGTTATTACTCAGCTATGCAATGAGCTACAGGTCTGAAATTTTACTATGTTATAGCTGACCCAAAAGTAGGTGAACAACATATTTAAGCAAAATACTGTAAATGCAATAGTTTTGAAGTTACAACTGATTTACTCAATAGTGATGACCTAAAAGTAGCTATTACTCAGCTATGCCATGAGCTACAGGTCTGAAATTTTACTATGTTATAGCTGACCCAAAAGTAGCTGAATAACATATTTATACTAAATTCTCTAAATGCAATAGTTTTGCAATTACAACTGATTTACTCAATAGTGAGAACCTCAAAGTAGTTATTACTCAGCTATGCAATGAGCTACAGGTCTGAAATTTTACTATGTTATAGCTGACCCAAAAGTAGGTGAACAACATATTTAAGCAAAATACTGTAAATGCAATAGTTTTGAAGTTACAACTGATTTACTCAATAGTGATGACCTAAAAGTAGCTATTACTCAGCTATGCCATGAGCTACAGGTCTGAAATTTTACTATGTTATAGCTGACCCAAAAGTAGCTGAATAACATATTTATACTAAATTCTCTAAATGCAATAGTTTTGCAATTACAACTGATTTACTCAATAGTGAGAACCTCAAAGTAGTTATTACTCAGCTATGCAATGAGCTACAGGTCTGAAATTTTACTATGTTATAGCTGACCCAAAAGTAGGTGAACAACATATTTAAGCAAAATACTGTAAATGCAATAGTTTTGAAGTTACAACTGATTTACTCAATAGTGATGACCTAAAAGTAGCTATTACTCAGCTATGCCATGACCTACAGATCTGAAATTTCACTATGTTATAGCTGGCCCAAAAGTAGCTGAATAACATATTTATACGAAATTCTCTAAATGCAATAGTTTTGCAATTACAACTGATTTACTCAATAGTGAGAACCTCAAAGTAGTTATTACTCAGCTATGCAATGAGCTACAGGTCTGAAATTTTACTATGTTATAGCTGGCCCAAAAGTAGCTGAATAACATATTTATACGAAATTCTCTAAATGCAATAGTTTTGCAATTACAACTGATTTACTCAATAGTGAGAACCTCAAAGTAGTTATTACTCAGCTATGCAATGAGCTACAGGTCTGAAATTTTACTATGTTATAGCTGACCCAAAAGTAGGTGAACAACATATTTAAGCAAAATACTGTAAATGCAATAGTTTTCAAGTTACAACTGATTTACTCAATAGTGATGACCTAAAAGTAGCTATTACTCAGCTATGCCATGACCTACAGATCTGAAATTTCACTATGTTATAGCTGGCCCAAAAGTAGCTGAATAACATATTTATACGAAATTCTCTAAATGCAATAGGTTTTAAGTTACAAGTGATTTACTCAATAGTGAGAACTTCAAAGTAGCTATTACTCAGCTATGCAATGAGCCACAGATCTGAAACTTCACTATGTTATAGCTGATCCCAAAATAGGTGAATAACATATTGAAACAAAATACTGTAAATGCAATAGTTTCCAAGTTATAAGCGATTTACTCAACAGTGATAACCTAAAAGTAGCTATTACTCAGCTATGCCATGAGCTACAGGTCTGAAATTTTACTATGTTATAGCTGACCCAAAAGTAGCTGAATAACATGTTTATACGAAATTCTCTAAATGCAATAGTTTTGAAGTTATAAGCGATTTACTCAACAGTGATAACCTAAAAGTAGCTATTACTCAGCTATGCCATGAGCTACAGGTCTAAAATTTTACTATGTTATAGCTGACCCAAAAGTAGCTGAATAACATATTTATACGAAATTCTCTAAATGCAATAGTTTTTAAGTTACAAGTGATTTTACTCATGATGGAAGTTACTGAAAAGCCCAAAAGTAGCTATTACTCACTTAGCTATTGAGACAGGCACCCAACTTACTCACCATATTGTAGCTATGAAAAAAGTAGCTGAATAACATATTTTAACAAAATGCTCTAAATGCAACACTTTTCAAGTTATAAATGATTTTGTGCATGATTTCATGAATTTTAATGCATTAAAAATTATTAAAAAAATTTATTAAAAAAAAAGTAAGACAGATCCAGGTCTCATACTCACACAAGAGAATCTACCTGTGGCCTAGTACATATATGCAAGATATGAGAGAAATCCCTGCAATAGTCACTGAGAAAATTGTGATTAAGTGTTGAAATTTTCACACTTTTGGTGGGGGTACCCCCCTTGTAATGTCTCTAGCAAACAGACGAACAGACAGATTTGCATGCCTTGAACAATTTTTCATCCTCGATAGATAAGGTATTTTTTAAAAAAAACAGCACGTCTCTAGGCCTTGTAGTTTTGGAGGAGAAGTTGTTCACGCGGACGCGTACGCCCACGCCGCAGAGTGACGACATAATGTCAGCTGACTGACAAGTCAGCTGACATAAAAACTGGCAGGCTGGGGTCAACAACGAATTTAGACAGCCACTGGTCTATATTAGTCAGTTTATGTAACCAGTTGGGTGAAAAACTGTATAGTAAGGACTGTGTAGCCAGTACCCTGCCGGTAGACTTGTAACCGGTAGGTTGAAGCCATATGTAGCCAATTGCTAAAGCAAGTGTACAAGGCTGTATAGCCGGTACCGGCCGGTACACTCTGTAACCAGTTGTTGAGGCAAGTGTACAAGGCTGTGTAGCCGGTACAGGTCGGTACACTCTGTAAACAGTTGTTGAGGCAAGGGTATAAGGCAGTGTAGCCGGTACAGGTCGGTACACTCTGTAACTAGTTGCTGAGGCAAGGGTATAAGGCTGTGTAGTCGGTGCACTCTGTAACCCATTGCTAAAGCAATTTTACAACTATATTTTATGTTGAATTCAGCTGGCTGTAGGTTTCCTCCATTAATAAAAGTATTTCTTTGAACGTACGTCTTAATTGTAGATTTGACAGTTGCTGGGAAAGCCCTTGTGAGCTATATTTAGAAACGAAAGTTGGTCGGTGTATCACATGACCAGCTTGCTGGTCGGAGGGACAACGTGATTGGCTGATGAAAGATGACGATCAGCTTCGTGACCTGGTCGGTGAATCACGTGACCAACTTCGGGGAGATGCCCTCACTAGACGAATTCTTTCCTATATCCCAGTAAACGTAAGCTTACTGGTCGACTGATGTCTGTAGCAGAGAAATCTGTATCAGTACGTTGGAGGTGGATTACAGGAACTAAAACTGGAATCACAGTAGACGTGAGTGCAAAGAACGTACTACCGACCTTCTTGTTCGGTGATTTCCGTGATAAACTTCGTGACTGGTCGGTGAAAACACGTGACCAGTTTCGTGAAGACACGCGATTGGCTGACTGGATATGACGTCAGAGGTCGCGTTCTTTTAGCTGGCCGGCCGGCTGTTGCTTTAAAAGCAGAGAAGCCTGGGCCAGTGCACTCTGAAGATGATATTCCTGGCCGGTCTGAAGTCGGTTCATCTTCTCAGCTGGCTGTACACTCAAACCAGTTTCCTGGCCATCCACTGCCCTTACTACCGACACAAGTGCCGGGTCCATAAGGGTGGGACTGAGAGTGTTCTGAAGAAATCTGCAGAGTTCATCTCTTGCTTCTGATGAAATAAAACTGGAGCTAGGCTGGTGTGACTGATGCTTTACAGCAGAGAAGTCGGTACCAGTGCGCTCTGAAGAAATCTGAAGAATTCATCTCATGCTTCTGATGAAAAAACACTGTATACTCGAGCTGGCTGGTGTGACTGATGCCTTACAGCAGAGAAGTCTGTACCAGTGCGCTCTGATGAAGAATGCACCTTCCATGAGGAATCCCCTTTGGTTTACAGTGCTCAAAACTACGTAGACTGAGGTTTCCGTGATTTCTAAGACGTTTCTATGGCGACTGTAGGTGGAAGGTTATAGATGGTACATTCAAAACAAAGGACACGGATAAAAATACCTGTAAGTAGAATATCCATAATTCCTCAATAAAATCGATCTGCCCCTAACAACACAATGGTTGAATGGGAGGAAACTAGCAAAATGGCTGCCTTCATATTTCCCGCCGATTACGTACTGCCCTATCATCAACACTAAATTGAGTCAGCTAGGGAGCGTTTCCAGCAGATTTTAAATGTATATCCGTGCTTGAACAGTAGATAAAACTTTTACACTGAAAATATCCACATATAAGGTTGAAAATCCGTCATAAAGCACACTTTTCCTTTAAAAAACTGGAGATGTTGAAAACACGTCTGCACAGTACACGCGCCAAACGAAAAAGATGCTATGACGTCAGGTTGTCTAGACAGGAAGGAAGTACGAGGCGCCATCTGGGGAGTGCACAGTACTACGGACCGGCCAGCCGGTGGCAACACAGGACGTCTTTTTCTGGCGTTTGGCGGGCCGGTCTGCGCCGACCGGATTAGCAATTGTCCATTGGATAGGATGTATTAACGCAATAAAAAGACCTGTTCTGTGGTTTAGTGTCCCTCCTATCATCATGTCTAGTAGAGTGCTCCTTTCTAGGTTTATAAGACTCTCTGTTAACATGAGCCCACTGAATAAAATTCCTCTGGACTTCTGACAAAGTTTCCACTGGAAAAACGTCATTAGGTGTGAATGAAGCATTCCTCAACTTAGTTATATCATCCTCTGTAACATCCTTTGAGCAATGTTTCAGGTAGTTATCTCTCCTATTCAGCAATAAATTGGAGGACATAGTTATGGAACTCCCTAACAAAGACTCCAAAGACTTCCCCAATGACTGATTTATAGTGGCTTGGAGCTGCAAACACTCCTGGACATATTCCATGGCATTGTTGAAATCACCCTCAGACTCTGCAGACTTAATAATGCTGAATTGTTTCTCCATTTCCTCAGTAGCCTTCATATTTGCAGAGTTGAACCAGAAAATATGATTCAACACGTTTATATTTTGCCTGTTCACTGATTCCCATAAAGTATATTGCTTCAAGGGAGTTGAAACTGTAGTGGGAGTCTGAAACTGAGGAGAGGCGATATACCTAAAAGCATCCTGTAGCTTAGGAGCTCCCAAAGCATGAGGTTGAGGAGTCATGTTGTACCATTTCATATTTGGCCTGTCAAAGTTCAAAAATTGACCCCTGGCTAGAGGATTTTTCCTGGAAGATTTATTCTTCATGTTATCTTGACCTTTGGAGATTCCAGAAGCCTCATACTCCTTGAAATCCCAAAGGTTCACCATGTTCTCTGCTGGAGGTAAAGCAAGAGAAACCTGTGCAGACTTCTTAATTTTATGAGCTTGGGAGAACACACATGGAGCAATGATAGCATCAGTGTCAGTAATATCAATGTCCAACCATTTTTTCACAGTTAATAAAGTGTCTGAATAGGAAGGACCTCTTGTTTTTCCTCTTGAGATGAATCGTATTCCCCATCTGAAATCTCGATTCTGCACCTTTTTGTAGGTACAGAAACTCGATTGTCATTACAGGGGTTGTCCTCCGCTGAACGTTTTGACTGGACCTCGACGGAAGCGTTTTCCGAAGAGATAGTCTTTTCTCTGCAATCGGAACTTCCCCTTGGAGACGCTTCCATAATGTCTGCCTGCATAGGGGAATCCCTCTTCTCTACGGCTGAAAGCCTATTCGATATGGCAGTGAGTTGTGATAAAATTGCTGCCAATGCCTGGTTGTTAGAAGTTGAAGACTGAGCAACATTTGTGACAGACGAATTGTCATCTTCATCCAAGATGGAATCGTCTATCTTTGGTTTTTCAACGGTAGTTTCTTTTACAGATTTCTTTCCTTTTGAATGTTTAGAATTAAGTTTACGCTTCTGATCTTCAGAGAAAGATGCACAAAGCAAACAATCTTTCTTCAAAGCACATAAATCGTCTCCCTTACCAGCTTCTCTACATTTGAAACAATATCTATGATTGTCCCAACCAGGCATAAGATGACCACAAGACGAAGATTTCTTCGCCTTATTGTCAGAAGAATCATTATTATTAGCCATATTGAAGAATAAACCTCAATAAAAAAGCAAAAGTCCCTGAAAACTTTACCACTTCAAAAACACGTCCTACTGTTGATGGCCAACAAAAGTAATGAGGTAAACAAAGGAGGTCATGTAACCCAATGGCTTTATTAAGGTGGTTATATAACCTTAAAATCGCATCTCTGCGTTGGCCATTGGGTTGGATGGCTCCAACAAATAGCTACTGTTAGGAAATGGTAAGGGTATTTCGCTATAAAATATAAACTTCTTACACTTTACAGTTGAAGACATATAGCTCAAACAAGATTTTAAAGTTCAGGGACACTGTCGTAAGGTCCAAGGTCAAATCATGGTCACACCATGACATTACACAAATACATCCCAAGACAGTGACCCTACTGCATACAGTGTAGAGTCTAGGAATTTTAAAAAGTGGGGGCGATCTCCCCCCACTGCAAAAAATGTGGGGGAGAGGCTAAAAATTCTGGGGGACGACTTATGATAAGTTTAAACTAATGAAAAATACTTTTTCAGTTTATTTAGACATTTTTAACAGTGGACTTCTATTAATTAGTGATCAAGGCCACTTGGCTACCCAATAAGTAGCAGTATAATTAGCAGTTGTACGTCTAATAATATTTGCTTTAAAGCTATGTATTTTGACAAATTGCATTGATTATCAGTCATTTTATGCCAGTAAACAGTCATTTAGTTTACATACTGAAGCATTTGTCCTTGACCTCTATTGTATTGAATATAAGGCGGGCGTTCACTGGTAGGCCGACATTTACTGGTAGAATGCCACCATATACAGCTATGAACAAAAGTAAATCACCCCATGGAATCGTCAAATATTTTCTACGCATATATATTCATGAGCTCCGTGGTCCATCTAGTATTTGATCTTAAAGCAGAAAATATAAAGAAACCACTATGAAAATCTGTGACCCCATTAATATTAATGAGTTGTCCGTGAATTTTGATCTTCAAGTAAAATATTTTCTACACATACATTGTTGGGAAATCCGACTGATACATACGCCGGTAGGGTCAGCACCGGCTTCACTAGTTCTGAAATTCTTCACTACGAGGGCTTTTTTGATATTTGGACGAGCTGAAGTTGAGAACTACGGCTTCACTGCCATGGCCTGTTGTGGTAACAATCCAGTCTACTGCCAGTTTCATTTTTCTTGCAGCCATTTTTTATATAACCATCCACTTTCACCTTAATTTTATGTTTTGGGGTATAATATGTCTAAATAATGTCTGTAGCACATAATATATTTGAGTTTGTAAACGATCACATCGTCAACAGGCATTATTCGAAGAACGTTTCGACGGCAAAATCAAAACTTTGACAAACTCTTGATCCGTGCAGTGTTTCGATTTTCTAGATCTCTCGTCTTTTCGCTTCATATATTTCCCGCATCGTCTTGTGTACTACGCGTTCTCATATAATTTGGTCAACGCAGACTCCAAGAAAATCCGCGTTTGTAGGCGAATTAATGCACGATCCCGCGGAAAACGCGTCCTAGAAGCAACTCTGTGCATATCAACTTTCCAATCAATATCCCTGCCAACTTTAAACTTTTTATACCTTATGGTTCAAGAGATATACTTTTAAAGGTGACAGTCATTACAGCAAGGTCAAAGGTCAAATCAAGGTCACACTTATACCCCAATATACTTTCTGAGATACAGTCTGGACAAGAATTTTCACAGAACCTTGCTGGCATGCCCAACTGCCTGCCCACCAAGCCAGATGCCATGGGTGAATGAAGCCTTCAAAGGCAAAAGGCAGTGGGGTGAAAATAGGATCAGAGATGCCCGTACCCCACAGTCTAGGGAAATAGTTTTCAACACCATGAGATATAGAAGTAGTGAAACAGTGCAAAGATCAGGATACTTTCAGAGCAGTGTCAGTTATATAAAGATCCAAGTAATGTTTAAGTAGAAAAAATAACGTCTAAGAGAAAGAGAGTGTATGTAAAGATAAAGTATTAAAACAAGACAATTCAATAGCAAGATGACAATATTAAACAGTAAACTAAAAATTATGATGCACACCTACAAACCCTAAGCAATGTCCCTACCAACTATCAACTGCCTACATATTACAGTTTTAGATATATTGCCCCGACAAAATATTACAGTCAAGGTTACTACAGCAAGATCAAAGGTCAAATCAAGGTCACACCATGATGTTGCGCACCTACAATCAGAAACCAATGTCCCTAATAAGTATCAACTTCCTACACCTTACAGTTTCTGAGATATAGCCCAGACAAGATTTTAGAGGTCAATGTCACTAGAGCAAGATCAAAGGTCAAATCAAGGTCACACCATGACATTGCACACCAATACCACCCTAACCGATGTCCCTACTAAGTATCAACTTCCTACCCCTTCGGTTTCCAAGATATAGCCCAGACAAGATTTTATAATTCAAGGTCACTAAGGCAAGGTCAAAGGTGAAATCAAAGTCACACCATAACGTTCCACACCTACACCCCTGAACCAATGTCCCTAGTATGTATCAACTTCCTACACCTCGCGGTTTCTGAGATATAGCCCGGACAAGATTTTAGAGGTCAATGTCACTAGAGCAAGGTCAAATCAAGGTCACACCATGACATTGCACACCTACACCCCCTAACCAATGTCCCTACCAAGTATCAACTTCCTACACCTTACCGTTTCCAAGATATAGCCTGGACAAGATTTTAAAGGTAAAGGTCACTACAGTAAGGTCAAATCAAGGTCATACCATGAGGTTGCACACCTACTCCCCCACCAATGTCCCTACCAAGTATCAACTTCCTACACCTGATGATTTCTCAGATACAGCCCAGACAAACTTTTTCCTGTTGCCCGCCCGCCTGCCCGTCCGGACACTATGGGTGAAAACAATACCTTGACAGCCCTTAAGGGCTGTGGGGTAAAACTGATTAGCCCAATATACCTATCACAACAATTATAGGTGAAGAAACAATGATAAAGTTACCCACATGGAACTTTTTTCCCTTAGAGTCTGGGTCTGGAAGCCATGCGACTTTGGAAACAGGCTCTCTGTGAGAGTCATCACCGATCCCTGAAGTTGCCACTTGCACCTCATCCTCCCTACCAGTGTCCCACAAGATCACTTCTCCTGCAAACACAATATACATGAATCTGCATAAATCCACACAGAGCCCAGCTGCATCAAAAATTCTGGTACTCACTCGCAGACTTTATCTTAGAATTATGTTACACTGAAGTTTTCCCTCCAACAATAACAAAGTGTCAATAGGTATTGTGTCAGCAGACATTCTAAAGAACACTATGAACCATTATCTTACACTGATTAAACTCCTACATACTAACCTGTCAAAAATGACACTTAAATGCTCCATCTCAAGGAGCATTTTCAAATTTTTTTTTAAGTTATCAAACACCGTATATGGTCACAAAAAATGAACATTCAATGCAGCAGAATACTTAACCACCACCTTGGGTTAAAAACAAGATCAATGCTAAGGCAGTTATCTCCCACCGGACATTCCTGTTGTCTACATTTCTGGAGTACAGATATACCCACATGCCAAACAAATAGTCATTTCAGAATATTATTCATTACAGCAGAAACAATAAATTTTCTATAATTAAGTTATATTTAGGACTTTAAGGTTACCATAAATGGATATCTTACTGGGCCATAAATGCACTTATATACCAAACATAAATGAAATCCACCCTATATGTTATGTAACATTGTCCAAATTACAAAAAAAAACAACCTCACACACATGATGATTGCCTGAAATCAATATCTCTTAAAAGTTTCCACAATATTATGAAGCTTCAAACAAGTTGGCAAATAAAAATTAAAAATTGGATACCAATGCTCAAAACCCTTTAGTACTCGCTGAGGGTAAAAATGACCTCGAAAAACTCTTACCATTTAAAATTACTGTTACTTCTCTGCAATTCACTTTTCAGCAATCAGAATCTAAGTTTAATCTACATAAATTGCAATGTAATTCAAAAGTTCGGCTAGAACCCTATTAAACACCAGTAGATACACCAGTATAACTGCATTGGCTGCCCGTTGAGCCTTGCTCAGTGTTGAAAAGTGCCACATTTGTTCCTTCACACTGATTTGTCCAAGTATTTTGCTTCATATCTTGCTTCTTATAGCAGTACCAGGCACAGTCAGGGTGTCGGATATTTCCTTGTTGTAACAAAGTTTCATCCATCCACTCCAAAGTCTGTTGGGTATGGTTTTGTTTTTGATGCACCCACTGTTTGGAATGCTTTTCCTAATGAGATTCATGCATCCCCATTTACTGTCTGTTAAAGAAAGAAGCTTAAAGCCACAAGCCTCCTTGTGGGATCCAGGATTATAACTCTTATAGAAATGAATGGTTTCAGTGCACAGTCTAAAAAAAAAAGATTTTTGTATATATTGAGGGCTACTTCTAGTTGACTTGTTTTAGTAGCAACAAACAGAAGAATAGACAGATCAGGATGCCAAGAACACTTTTCATGTCATGTAAATGTGCTATCAGAGAAAATACTCATCCTCTGGATTATAGTTTCACAGGACAAGCTGAGGACACATATGTCACATGACCATGGCAAAATAGATTTAAATTCACACACCATTAAAAGTACCCCCCACAATCCAGGCTGGTTTCCTTGGGTGGAAGGCTATACAGGTGAGGCAACAGGGCAGGTCTACAACAGTATCAGGCTTGTTGACATCCAGACCTCGGCGCTCCAGATTCCAGGTGCAGAGCATGGACTTATGGTAACACCAGTCCTCGTGATCATGCCTGCCATAGCTGAAACACACAGGCTTCACAAATGCCATCATGTAATAATAAGACAACCATAAGCATCAAAGAAATACATATTAATTATAGAGCTTCAGCTAATATTTAGCCTGCGAATATTAACCCAGTATTAACCCGTTTGATTGTGTAGACCGTTCACATTTATTTCAAAAATTAAAATTAAGGGGTATCTCTGGCAGAATATTAAATGTTGTTATCAGTATGTACAAAAATACAATGTCTAGCATTTTGCTTGAAAATTATATAACAGATTGGTTCGTAACTAACAATAGCGTGAGACAGGGTGATACATTGTCACCAAATCTGTTTGCCATATTTATAAAGTAAGGTGTTAAAAATGTAAGGCGTTTTTTTTCAGTAAGGTGTTTAAATTCATTAAATAAAGGTGCACAAATTGGAGATAAAAAATTGGCAACCTTGTTATATGCAGATGATCTTGTTATTATTGCAAATAACGAAGACTTACAACATATGTTATGAAAACTAAATGAATGGTGTACAAAATGGAAAATGGAGATTAATGCGGGTAAATCAAAAGTACTTCATTTCCCCCGAAAATACAAGCTACGTAGTGAATATTGCTTTACAGTTGGTGCTAAAATGCTAAAATACTAAACTATGAAAGCTCCTATAAATATCTTGGAGTCTGGGTTAATGAATTTTGTGATTTTTCGGAAACAGAAAAACTGCTATCTGAATCTGGTGGGTGAGCTTTGGGGAATGTTATTGGCAAATTTAAAAACATGGGGATAAAAACCATGGGGTACAATACCTATACACAGTTATATAACGCCTGTGTTGCCACAATCTTAAATTATGGAGTAGGGGTTTGGGGACCTCATAGTAATGGTCAAATGTCAGAAAAAAATCAGAATAGGGCAACAAGAGCCTTTCTTGGTGTACATAAATATTCAGCAAATCTAGCTATATAACTAGATTGGGCCAACTCGGCGCCAACATATCCCCAGACAGGTCATCACTCACGCCACAGGTTTTGATCGGGAATTTTTTATTTAATCCATTTGTTGTATGCCATAAATATTGGGAAAAGTTATATGAACTTCAGCACATCAATCTACTAAGTTTATATCTTCCCAAGGAAGATGGTGTATCCCCAGACGTCGAATACATAACTCAACAGATCATATTTTCAATCTTCCTGCAATGATAACTCTGAACCTATTTTCAAAGTATTTAAATGATTGATGATTGGATGTCCATTCTAAATTAATAATCTCAAAAGAGCATATCTGTTTCTATATTTGTTGACAAATAAAATATTATTTTTAACTCAACTCATCATACTTTTCAATCTTCCTGCAAAGGGTAACTCTGAACCTATTTTCAAAGTATTTAAATGATTGATGATTGAATGTCCATTCTAAATTCATAATTCCAAAAGCGTATCTCTGTTTCTATATTTGTTCACAAATAAAATATTATTTAAAAATCATATATTATTTATATTATTATTTTATTATATCATTTTTAGAATTTGCATTGTTTTTCAGTTATTCATTTCCTCAATTCCTATATATGTGGTCCATATATATGCAACCTAAATATGTGACACAATCTCAGTTCTGACTCCCTTTGTCTTAGATAATTAGATAATGAAGCAAACACCACCTCCCACCCCCACCCCACCTCTCTCCCCTTCTCCACACCTCTCTCACTATTACAGAAGATCTGTATACCTTTGTTTATTTAGTGTCACTCAATAGCTGGAGGTCCCAGAGGTGGGTGGGGATGGGGGGTGGGACTACAAAGAGATGGAGTGCTGCAGCATAAATGGTAAACAAACACTTATAATATAAAAGGGGTAATCAAATACAGAAGCTCAGTTAATCTTATCACTAAAATAAAATCAAATATATAAATAAGGAATGTCCAACAGGAAGATTATATACCTCCAGAATTAAATATAAATTATCAAACGACAAGAACAGATTTATAATAATAATTCAGAATTGAGAATTTTAAGTATGTGATTATCAATTGAAATGAGTTCGTAACTGTAGGAGCTGTGTCAAAATTAAGGCAAGTTGAATAAAACTGGGCTAGTTGAGGGTTAAAAATCCCCTATTTTTACTACATAAGGCTATAATTTCATTAATATTTGGGACTTAAAGCTCACCAGAAAATAACAGTGTCCATTTTGCCTACTTGAATATGTTTAACCAGTTTCATATTAAAAAGTTAAAAACTCAGCAAGCAGAGAGATAACACACAAAAATAAGTTCTTAAAAGCCTAAGATAGCCATAACATTATTAATATTTAAAATTTAAATAGACAGGCACTTCCTTTGAAAAATTCAAAGATTTCAGCTCTATGAGCCACATAGTTTGACAGTTACAGGGCTTTAAAGTGGCATAATATCCATAAATTGGGTCTCTGTGGGCATTTTACAATTGTTAAAGAGACCTTAGCAATTAAACTACAGAACTGAAACTTTTTGGGGGACATACACAACAAACAAAAATTATATATAATACAGTTTAAGACTTGTCACACTAAGCATTTCCAAATAACAGGGCAAAATACAGAAAAAAATGTCAAAAAAGGTCACTTGGGCAAGTGTCTATGGCCCTCATACACAGGTTAAATGTCTACTAAAGGCCTTGATTTTCGGCACATGTGAAAAGGACATAATAATGCATTCCCAGATGGGATTTCAGCTCAATCAATCACATAGTTTAACAGTCACAGGGCTTAAAGGTGGCAAAAAGTCCAAATATTGGGTCTCTGTGGGCCTTTTAGAGATCTCGATGTGGTTTTCAAATTAAAGCATCAGACTTAAAATCTGCTACATACTAAGACTACACATAGAATATGTATCTAATAATAAAGTTTGAAACTTCTCAGACTCACCATTTCCAAGTTACAGAGCAAAATATGTGAAAAATGTCTTAAAACGGTCACTCGGGTGGGTGTTCATGGTCCTCATACACAGTTTAAATGTCTACTTGAAGCCTTGATTTTTGGCACATGTAAAAAGAACATAATAATGTATTCCCAGATGAGATTTCAGCTCTATCAGTCACATAGTTTAACAGTCATGGGCCTTAAAACTGGCAAAAAGTCCAAATAGTGGGTCTCTATGGGGCCTTTTAGAGACCTCAATGTGGCCTTCAAATTAAAGCTTCAGACTTAAAATTTGTCACATACTAAGATTACACATAGAATATGTATCTAATACAGTTTGAAACTTCTCAGACTTACCATTTCCAAGTTACAGGGCAAAATATGTGAAAAATGTCTAAAAAGGGTCACTCGGGTGGGGATTTATGGTCCTCAAACACAGGTTAAATGTCTACTTAAAGCCTTGATTTTCAGCACATGTAAAAAGGACATAATAATGCATTCCCAGATGGGATTTCAGCTCCATCAATAACATAGTTTAACAGTCACAGGGCTTAAAGGTGGCAAAAAGTGCATATATTGGGTCTTTGGGAGCCCGTCAGAGACCTCAATTTGACCTTCAAATTAAAGCTTCAGACTTAAAATCTATTACATACTAACATTACACATAGAATATATATCTAATACAGTTTGAAACTTCTCAGACTTACCATTTCCAAGTTACAGAGCAAAAAATGTGAAAAATGTCTTAAAAGGGTCACTCGGGTGGGTGTTTATGGTCCTCATACATGGGTTAAAAGTTTAAAGGCCTAAATTTTGGAGTACATACAAGAAAAACATATTGATATATTCTCAGATGATATTTCACTTAGATGAGAGACATAGGTTGAAAGCTACAGTGCTTGAAGATGGCAAAAAGTCCATAAATTGGGTCTCTGTGGGCAATTTTGAGATCTTAAGTCAGCCTAACAGGTAAACCTACAGCCTTTAAATTTTTCACAGACAAGGATTATATATAAGAGTTACATCTAGTGCAGTTTGAGACTCATCAGAATTACCACTTCCAAATTATACTGCAAAATAAGTTAAAAATATAGGAAAAAAGTCCTAAGTGGGGGCTTTATGGGCCTCAAAGACAATTTTCTCCTCAACTTAAAGTCTTGATTTTCGGCACATGTACTAAGAATATATTAATGTGTTCTCAGGTAAAATTTGAGGCAGATAAGCCTCATAGTTTGTGACCTAGAGGGCTCTAAGTGGCCAAAAGTGCAATTTCTGACCTTAAGGTGGCCATAAGTTCTTTATTATTGAAAGTTTAAGGTCACCTTAAAATAGGGATCTTCCTTTGGGCATCCTTAACATGTGTACCAAGTTTGAAAAAAAAATATTAATCCGTTTTTGAGTTATCGCGTCCACAAGGAAATTTCTACGGCGGCGGCGGCGCGACGGACCTGAATCCAATATATCCCCGACTTTCGTCTGGGGATATAATTAATGGGGATATGGGTTGGACAAATCATCGCAACAGACAGAAATTAGAAATGATAAGATTGTGGAATAGAATTATTAATATGGATAATGACAGAATTACTAAGGTAATCTTTAACTGGGAATATGAATTGGGGTTAAACAACTGGTGTAATTCTGTAAAGCAGATTTTAACAGAATGCAGTTTACAACAAAATTATGAAACAAAAAACTTGTGCGACCTCAATTTTAGTGAGATAAAACTCTCACCTATGAATGAAACCTACTGGAGAGAGAACTTACATAGAAAGCCAAAACTAATTTTTTATCAAAAATTAAGAATTCTTATTTTCCTGAAATGTCACTCAAAATCTAAGCCTTAATTTAAGATCCTGCATTGCACAATTGAGATTTGGTGTTTTGCCCCCACGTGTAGAAACTGGCAGATTTAGTAGAAAAAGTAGAGACCAGCGAGTATGTAAAATTTGTTACAGTGATGATGTAGAAGACGAGCTCCATTTTCTATTTTTCTGTAAAAAATATCATGATTTAAGACACATAATGTACCACAAAATTAAAAAGCAATATGAAGATTTTGAGAGTAAAGGCGAGCTTGAAAAACTTCAAATACTTGTGGATTGCCCAATACTTTTGGGAAATTATATTCAAAAAGCTTTTTCACGACGTCAACAGTTGTTATATGAAAAATTTTAATGTGCAAAGCCATTTGGGGTATGTTGTTTCAATAATACTTAATTTAAAAATCATCTTTAGTGACTAATAAGCCTTACAGGCTGGGTGGGTTTTTTTTGTGTTTTTTTGTATTATGTTTCAACTTTGTAATATTTTTGCAATCATATAACACTTGTCACTTGAATAAATAAAATATATATATTAACATCATCATTGTACATTGTCCTTACTTAAATAACATACTGTAAATGGCCCTTTCTGCATTGATTAAATCAAAACTTAACTTTGTTAAAATATAGTCAGTATAAAACACTGGTATATCTATTTAAGAATGAAGAGAGAGAAAAAATAGAGAAGGATAGTGACTTTGACCAAAGTACAAATTTTAATTCCAGTTTGACCCATAGGGGAGGGATGTACAAATCTGACCTGCTCATTAGATTCCCTGCATATGGTTTCCTATTACCTCCCAAATCATTCTAAAAGGAATAAGGAAGGGGATAAAAGCCAAAAATAGCATCAGAGATGCTCATACCCTACAACCTGGGGAAATAGATTTCAACACCATGAGATACAGAAGTAGTGAAACAGTACAAAGATTGGGATCCTTTCAAAGCAGTATCAGTTAAAAAGGTCCAAATAATGATTAAGTAGAGAAAATAACATTGAAGAGAAAGAAAATATATGTAAAGATAAAGTTCTGAAACATGATAATTCAATAGCAAGATGACAGCATTAATCAGTGAACTAAAAATTATGAAACTGTAAAAGTTATTAATTGGAGGATAGTTGTAAGAAATAGCACAATTATGTAAACGTACACATAATAATCAGTTGCAGCAATCCATATATCTTTGTCATAAGATAAACATGTCTCAAATATGGCAGGTGAACACACTTTGGCACCTTGATGCATACCTACACCCCCTTAACCAATGTCCCTAGTATCAACTTCCTACACCTTATAGTTTCTGAGATATAGCCTGGACAAGATTTTATAGGTCAAGGTCACTAGACTCACTACAGAAAGGTTAAAGGTCAAATCAAGGTCACACCATGATGTTGCACACCTACACCCCCTAACCAATGTCCCTACCAAGTATCAACTTCCTTCACCTTATGGTTTCCGAGATATAGCCCGGTCAATATAACCACTGGGGCCACACTGTCTGGACCCTCTTTGGCCAGCTGGTTCTTGGAAAGAAAGCTGGGAGATGGGTACGGGGACACCTTTGACCAGTCAGGTTGGTGTCTAATGTTTCTGTTTTGCCAAGCATGTATCTCACTTCTACCCTTGCCCGACCCAACGGCCAAGAGGAAAACTGTCTTGTAGGTCAAATGGTTCAAAGAGGCCACTTTAATTGGTTCAAATGGAGCCTTTGTCAGCTGGTGCAAGACCAGGGAGAGGTTCCAGGAGGGGATTCCCCTCCGGCCTTTGGGTCTGTCTCTGTTGAAACTATCCAGGAGACGAGTGAGATTTTCATCTTTGCTGATATTGATCGGTGAGTTTCCCAGTTTATCAGCAATGGCTGACCTGTAACCATCAATGGTGCTGGGCTGCAACTTCCTGTCCTGAAACAGGTACATAAGGAAGTCAGCAACTGACTTTACAGGGGGTGCCCTGATATCCACCTGATTGCTGAGGCACCACTTTGTAAACTCTTCCTCATAGACTGATCTGGTTGATCCTCTTTGAGGAGCCTCAATTCTTGCTGCCACTGCCTCAGAGAAGTCCTGCTCCTTGATTGCTGAGGCTCTAGGAGCCACGCATGGAGATTTAGATTTGTCAGATTTCTGAGAGGGATCTGATTTGAAGGGCTGTGCCAACAGGTTGGACAGATTTGGCTGGACATGGCCACTAGATCCCAAAAAGAAAGGCATGTTGGGCCACCCCGGAGCAATCAGAATGATTCTCTTGCATGGAGATGGCACTTTGCCCAAGATCGCTGCTGGTGGGAAGGCATATGCATCCAGGTCTTCTCATGGTAGGCTGAGTGCATCCACTGCCAGGGGATCCGGTACCGGTAACACAAACAGAGGTAACTTGTTGTTGAACCTTGTTGCAAATAGGTCTATTGGGGCCGGTGCCACCTGCTGCATATCATTTGGAAAACCTCTGGAAGGAGAGACCACTCTGTTTGAATGGTTTGGCCTAGTCTGGATAGCTGGTCTGCCACCACGTTCAGCCGGCCCGGGATGTGTCGGGCTTTGAGGGTCACATGTTCTCTAGTACACCAGGTCAAGATTCTCCACAGTAGGGCACAAAGTGGGCCCGACCTCATGCCTCCTTCCTTGTTTATGTATGACACCACTGTGGTGTTGTCGGTTGCTACAAGAACTATCTTGTCTGAACAGAGCTTCTGAAACTCTTTCAAGGCTAGAAAGACTGCTTTTAGTTCCAGAGAGTTTATATGCAGCTTGCTTTCTGGAAGGGACAAGGTTCCTCTTGCAGTGTGCTCATTTAAGTGAGGGCCCCACCCTTCTTTTGATGTGTATGTAAAGATCTACAGAGCATGTTTTATTGGGTGTAATGGTTGGCCTGTGAGTACATTGCCTTTTATCAGCCACCATTGTAGATGGGGGTGCAGGGACCTGGGAATTGGAATGACCTTTTCCAATGATTCCAGTACTCTCCAGTTATTTTTCAGATGCCACTGCATAGGTCTCATATGCAGTCGGCCGAGGTGAACTTGTTTCTCTGTGACTGTTAGCAGACCTATCAAAGACATAAATTGCCGGACTGGACAAGCCGGTAGGATAGCAGTGTCTATATTTTTTGTTGAAGGTTCTGCCACCGGTCCGGTGTCGGTCAGATCCGACCGGACCTGAGGCCGAACCGGTAGCATACAAAGTCGAAGACTTGTTTGGGATCCAGCTCTGATTTTTCCAAATTCAGCAGCCAGCCCAGTTGCTGACACATTTCTAGATCCTGTGTATGCTGGAGACAAATTTGGTGGGATCTGGCTCTCATCAACCAATTGTCTAGGTACTGGTGGATCCTTATACCCTTGTTTATGGCCATCAGTTTAAACCTCTTTTGCTACCACAGTGAACTCCAAAGGTGCTGTGGACAAACCGAATGCCAGAGCATTGAACTTGTATGTCCGACCTTGGGTGTGAAATCTCAGATATTTCCTGGACTGTTCCTGTATTGGTATATGGAAGTAGGCATCCTTGAAGTCTATTGAGGTGACCCACTCCCCTTGTTGGAGGAAGGTTCTGATGGTTTCCGGTGTCTCCATTTAAAATTTTGGTGCCTTGAGGAATTGTTTTAGATATCTCAGATCTAGTATAGGTCTCCATTTGTTATTGGGTTTGGGCACCAAGAAAATTTGGTTGAAAAACCCTAGAGATCCAGCTCGACTGCGTTTTTGGCCATAAGCTGATGTAACGCCTCTAGCAGGTAGAGGTTCCTGTGAGGGATTACATAGCGGCTTATGACTGTGGGTGACCTTGTCAATTTCGGCCGGATCCAAAAGGGGAGGGTGTAGCCCTCTCTGAGGATTTGAGCTACTTTCGGACCAGCACCCAGGTCCAGCCAGGTTTGCCAATAGTTTTGAAGTCTGGCCCCTACAGGCAGATTTGAGGCAGCATGTTGGACATTTGTTACAGGTTTTACAAAAGACAATTGATTGACACAGAAAACATGTTTCACATACTTTAATTTGCAATTCTGATAACAACCTGACATGCAGGGACTTACAATTTTCTTTTGTGAAAGCCCGGGTGCAGTAAGTACAGGATTTACAACAACAGAGTTTACAACAGTTCTTGGTGAAAGAATGTTCATTGTCCTTTCTCATGTGGGTTGCTTGCTCCTGGCCATAGGACTGCTGGCCCTTGGCTGGTCGGAATGAATACTTGGAAGACTTGCCCTTGGGTGTCCCTTGCCAATGTCCTTCCATGCTGGTTGATCTGACCACTTGTCTGAGTATCTATCCGACCTTTTCCCTGAACGTTCATAGGGGTGGTACCAACCCTTACCACGTGAGGAACCGGCCTCTCCTTTGCTATCATAGTGTGCAATCTCTTCCTCGGCTCTCTTATTAACACTGTCCGGGAAAAGTGTTGAGATATGCAGTGGAACTGTCCTTAAGGCTGCTACCGTATCTGGCTTGATGCCACTCTTCAAGTGATTAAGGTAGGCATCCCTGCGAGCCAGAGTGAGATTTCCCATGGAGATGAAGACAAATTCAGTTAAATGTTCCATCGTCTTGGCTGCAGCTTGGGTGATGCTGGAGTTGAAATCCATGAGATATTGCAACTCGTCTGTAGCAGTAGAAGCGTTGGTAAAGCCCTTTCCTTTACTTTCAGACCTCAAAGTTCTCAACTGTTCCTGCATGCCCTGTTGTACTTTAAAAAAGCACCTGTTGAAGCTGGCTGCCTGATTGCAGATCACAGTGGCCTCTCTTACCAACTTCTCCCATCTTTGCAGTGTTTCTTGAGAAATGCGGCACGATGCAGGTGGGGTAGAAGTAAGACCGGACTGTCTGGCAATCCTACTATAACGGCTATTCAACTTTGAAGAGTCTGTGTTCCAGGATGAGACAGGGAAAGGGTCAGCTTTGTGGTCAGAATACAGTATGTACCACTTGGACTGTGACTTTTCTGGTTTCAACAACTGGTCTTTCATCAGGCCACCGCCTCAGAACTACGGGACTATATCCTTCAACCAGAGTAATGTTCAACTTACTAATGCCCCTGTTCCACCAAAGGACTAAGACCCGATCCTGTCGGCGACCCTTAATTGTGGACAGTCGGTGAAGAAAATGGTAAAATGGGCGGGAGTACTGAATCGGTATCAAAGCCTGGGATTAAGTACAGATCGGCCTCAGGAAGCCTGAGGAGGCCCCAGGCGGCCCCAGACAGTCCCCGACTGTTCTGCGACTAAGAACCGATTAAGCCAGTTTTCTGGTCGGTTTCAACCACGATCTTGTCGTACACATACCGACTGGATCCCAGGATGCCTCAGGCCTCCTGGGACTAAGCCCTGATTATGTCCCGGCGTCCTCAGGCGTCCTCAGTCTTCCCCACACCAATGTGGCCGATTCTTGTTTTGCAGAAAAGCTGGATTTTCCGGGTATATATATATAAATTCCGCGATCTAATTATCATTACTTTTATAGGAACACAGCACGATGCCACCTTTTAATGGAAGACAGCTTCAGCAACAACTTAGGGCTTTTTTAGCTTTTATAATATATATAATGATGTATTTGCTATTTCTACGTCGACCACAGCAACCACCACCAGCACCTCCACCACCACCACCAGCCAGACAGAGACCTAGAAGAAGGCACAACATGTGGGTCAGGCCATGGCTACTACAGAGGGAGGAGAGGGGGGCCTACCACAACATTATGGCTGAACTGTATGCTACAGACATTCCAGGATTCAGCAACTATATGAGGATGACCCCAGAATTCTTTGAAATGATAAAGACCAGACTGGAACCACGTATAGCCAGGCAGGCCACCAACTACAGAGCTCCAATCAGTGTTGGAGAAAAGTTAGCCCTCACCATCAGATATCTTGCCACTGGAGAGTCCTACACATCATTATCCTGTCAGTTCAGGGTTGGCAGATCCACCATTTCCAAGTTTCTACCAGACGTCTGCAGGGCCATCCAGGATGAGTTCACCAGAGAGTACCTCAGATGTCCTACTACTCCAGATGAGTGGAAAGAACTGGAAACAGAATTCAGGATCAGGCGGAACGTTCCACATGCCCTGGGAGCCCTTGATGGCAAGCATGTGGCCCTAAGAAACCCAAGAACTCTGGAGCCCTGTACCACAACTATAAGGGATTCTTTTCAATAGTAATGTTGGCCTTGGTTGATGGACAGTACAAATTCAGATGGGTGGATGCTGGTACAGCTGGATCTTGCTCAGATGCCCAGATATTTAATGCCTGTCAGCTGAAGAGGAGGATTGAGGATGGTAGGATAGGCTTCCCTGACCCAGCTCCTATAACCCAGGGTGGTAGAGATGTCCCCTACTTCATTCTGGCAGATGATGCCTTTGCCCTGAAGACCTGGCTCATGAAACCCTATGGCAGAAGGATGTTAACCAGAGAGGAAAGGATTGCCAACTACAGAATATCAAGGGGAAGGAGAGTTGTTGAGAATACTTTTGGCATCCTGGTCTCAAGATTCAGAGTGATGTTGACTACTATTGAATTACCCCCAGAAACAGTCAGGGATGTGGTCATGACCTGTGTGGTTCTGTACAACATACTGAGAAGCCAGTATCAAGGTCAACATGGTGGTCAAGAGCCTGGAGATGATGAAGATGATGATGTACCTGGTGATTGTCGACTGATTGGTGGTGCTACTGGTGGTGGTCCAGACAGAAACCCTGCTAGAGAAGCCAAAAGACAGAGGGATTACCTCAAGGACTACTTCAACTAGATTGGGCCAACTCGGCGCCAACATATCCCCAGACAGGTCATCACTCACGCCACAGGTTTTGATCGGGAATTTTTTATTTAATCCATTTGTTGTATGCCATAAATATTGGGAAAAGTTATATGAACTTCAGCACATCAATCTACTAAGTTTATATCTTCCCAAGGAAGATGGTGTATCCCCAGACGTCGAATACATAACTCAACAGATCATATTTTCAATCTTCCTGCAATGATAACTCTGAACCTATTTTCAAAGTATTTAAATGATTGATGATTGAATGTCCATTCTAAATTAATAATCTCAAAAGAGAATATCTGTTTCTATATTTGTTGACAAATAAAATATTATTTTTAACTCAACTCATCATACTTTTCAATCTTCCTGCAAAGGGTAACTCTGAACCTATTTTCAAAGTATTTAAATGATTGATGATTGAATGTCCATTCTAAATTCATAATTCCAAAAGCGTATCTCTGTTTCTATATTTGTTCACATATAAAATATTATTTAAAAATCATATATTATTTATATTATTATTTTATTATATTATTTTTTAGAATTTGCATTGTTTTTCAGTTATTCATTTCCTCAATTCCTATATATGTGGTCCATATATATGCAACCTAAATATGTGACACAATCTCAGTTCTGACTCCCTTTGTCTTAGATAATTAGATAATGAAGCAAACACCACCTCCCACCCCCACCCCACCTCTCTCCCCTTCTCCACACCTCTCTCACTATTACAGAAGATCTGTATACCTTTGTTTATTTAGTGTCACTCAATAGCTGGAGGTCCCAGAGGTGGGTGGGGGATGGGGGGTGGGACTACAAAGAGATGGAGTGCTGCAGCACAAATGGCAAACAAACACTTATAATATAAAAGGGGTAATCAAATACAAAAAGCTCAGTTAATCTTATCACTAAAATAAAATCAAATATATAAATAAGGAATGTCCAACAGGAAGATTATATACCTCCAGAATTAAATACAAATTATCAAACGACAAGAACAGATTTATAATAATAATTCAGAATTGAGAAATTTAAGTATGTGATTATCAATTGAAATGAGTTCGTAACTGTAGGAGCTGTGTCAAAATTAAGGCAAGTTGAATAAAACTGGGCTAGATGAGGGTTAAAAATCCCCTATTTTTACTACATAAGGCTATAATTTCATTAATATTTGGGACTTAAAGCTCACCAGAAAATAACAGTGTCCATTTTGCCTACTTGAATATGCTTAACCAGTTTCATATTAAAAAGTTAAAAACTCAGCAAGCAGAGAGATAACACACAAAAATAAGTTCTTAAAAGCCTAAGATAGCCATAACATTATTAATATTTAAAATTTAAATAGACAGGCACTTCCTTTGAAAAATTCAAAGATTTCAGCTCTATGAGCCACATAGTTTGACAGTTACAGGGCTTTAAAGTGGCATAATATCCATAAATTAGGTCTCTATGGGCATTTTACAATTGTTAAAGAGACCTTAGCAATTAAACTACAGAACTGAAACTTTTTGGGGGACATACACAACAAACAAAAATTATATATAATACAGTTTAAGACTTGTCACACTAAGCATTTCCAAATAACAGGGCAAAATACAGAAAAAAATGTCAAAAAAGGTCACTTGGGCAAGTGTCTATGGCCCTCATACACAGGTTAAATGTCTACTAAAAGCCTTGATTTTCGGCACATGTGAAAAGGACATAATAATGCATTCCCAGATGGGATTTCAGCTCAATCAATCACATAGTTTAACAGTCACAGGGCTTAAAGGTGGCAAAATGTCCAAATATTGGGTCTCTGTGGGCCTTTTAGAGATCTCGATGTGGTTTTCAAATTAAAGCATCAGACTTAAAATCTGCTACATACTAAGACTACACATAGAACATGTATCTAATAATAAAGTTTAAAACTTCTCAGACTCACCATTTCCAAGTTACAGAGCAAAATATGTGAAAAATGTCTTAAAACGGTCACTCGGGTGGGTGTTAATGGTCCTCATACACAGTTTAAATGTCTACTTGAAGCCTTGATTTTTGGCACATGTAAAAAGAACATAATAATGTATTCCCAGATGAGATTTCAGCTCTATCAGTCACATAGTTTAACAGTCATGGGCCTTAAAACTGGCAAAAAGTCCAAATAGTGGGTCTCTATGGGGCCTTTTAGAGACCTCAATGTGGCCTTCAAATTAAAGCTTCAGACTTAAAATTTGTCACATACTAAGATTACACATAGAATATGTATCTAATACAGTTTGAAACTTCTCAGACTTACCATTTCCAAGTTACAGAGCAAAATATGTGAAAAATGTCTTAAAAGGGTCACTCGGGTGGGTGTTTATGGTCCTCATACATGGGTTAAATGTCTATTAAAGGCCTAAATTTTGGAGTACATACAAGAAAAACATATTGATATATTCTCAGATGATATTTCACTTAGATGAGAGACATAGTTTGAAAGCTACAGTGCTTGAAGATGGCAAAAAGTCCATAAATTGGGTCTCTGTGGGCAATTTTGAGATCTTAAGTCGGCCTAACAGGTAAACCTACAGCCTTTAAATTTTTCACAGACAAGGATTACATATAAGAGTTACATCTAGTGCAGTTTGAGACTCATCAGAATTACCACTTCCAAATTATAGGGCAAAATAAGTTAAAAATATAGGAAAAAAGTCCTAAGTGGGGTCTTTATGGGCCTCAAAGACAATTTTCTCCTCAACTTAAAGTCTTGATTTTCGGCACATGTACTAAGAATATATTAATGTGTTCTCAGGTAAAATTTGAGGCAGATAAGCCTCATAGTTTGTGACCTAGAGGGCTCTAAGTGGCCAAAAGTGCAATTTCTGACCTTAAGGTGGCCATAAGTTCTTTATTATTGGGAGTTTAACATCCTTAACATGTGTACCAAGTTTGAAAAAAAAATATCAATCCGTTTTTGAGTTATCGCGTCCACAAGGAAATTTCTACGACGGCGGCAGCGGCGGCGGACCTGAATCCAATATATCCCCGACTTTCGTCTGGGGATATAATAATGAGGGAGCAGTGACCTGGCAAGATGGCAGAATATAACTCCTGCTGCAGTAACCAGTCCTTTTCAGGACTAATAATCAGTCCTTTTCAGGACTACCAAATATTCCAAAAACAATTAATCAGCTATGCTTGTTCCAAATAACCCAAACATTACCAAACATAAGTCACGCAACCAACAAACAGACAAACCCAATGCCCAACATAATTCACCCACCCACCCAACAGACAAACCCAATGCCCAACATAAGTCACCCACCCAACAAACAGACAGAAATAAATGCCTTACAGAAGTCACCCAACTAACAAACAGACAAAAGCAATGCCCAACATAAGTCACCCACCCAACAGACAGAAATAAATGCCTTACAGAAGTCAGCCAACTAACAAACAGACAAACCCAGTGCTAAACATAATTCTCAAAAGAAACACACAAAGCCAAACATAACTTCCTAAATGGAATAAATATTGCATATATTTTTAAAGCTACATCCTAATTTTACTTATATTTGTTTTTTTGGGGGGGAAAATATTTGAAACAGAAATGTTTTCCTGGAAATCTTAAAATTAAAATCTTTTACTCCACTTCACAAATATTTAGGAAATATAACCACCAAACTGGTTTTCTTTACAATGATGGGGGGTTATGTTTGCAAAATAGTTTGTCAGTTCTTTGGTTTGGGTTCTGTTTGGTATTGGGTTTGTCTGTTTCTTGGTTGGTGGTTATGTTTGGTATTTGGTTTGTGTGTTTGTTAGTTGGTGGTTATTTTTTGTATTTGGTTTGTGTGTTGGTTAGTTGGGGGTTAGGTTTGGTATTGGGTTTGTGTGTTTGTGGGTTGGTAAGTATGTGATAATGCCTTTTAACTCTAGGGATGATGTAAGTGTTGGACTTCTTTATTAAAGATTTTAACCAATCCCATGGATTTTAAGCTAAAAATGGGCTGATTATTGGCCATATTGGGAGTTTATTTATTTCAATTTTTTTTTTCTATGTGGCCTCTTTTTGTTATGTGTGGTACCATGGGTTATTTGTTTCACGTTTGGGGTGGTGTAGGTGTTGGACTTTTTTTTTTTTTGTGATAAGTATTTGTACTGAACTGTTATGTTTTGGGAGGGGAATTGGAATAACTTGCAGCTGAATAATTGTTTTTGGAATATTTGGGTGGCCCTGAAAAGGGCCTGGCAGGTCAAAGACCCGCCCTGACTGGATGGCTACTGAGGAGGCTGCTGCTGTTGAGGCGGTGCTGTAGTGGTGATAGTCAAGAGTTGTGGCTGCTGCTGCTGAGGCTGCTCAATGATCTGTGTAGATGTCAGATCTGGTAGCTGGCTTAGTATTCCACTTAAGTTGTGTCTACTGCTCTCGTCCTGTACTGTTAATTTAAAAACTGATGGAGGGTTGCCAAAGCCATGTGGGCTGGGTGTGTAGTAGACGTAACTGCTGCTAGCTGCTGCTTGGGTGGAAGTAGACGCCTGTTGAGTGGTTGTTGGCAGTATCCCGACCCTCTGGGACTCCGTGGTAATAGTGGTTGATCTTCTGGGTAGTGCTTGACGTCTACGGTTGCTTTTAATGCTTTCAATATCTCTAAAAATTCTGCCTGTGAGGTCCTCAAATTCCTCTTGGGTCATCTTCTCAGCCTCTGATGCCATGTAGTGAAAGAATTGCTGCCTGTCTGACTTCTGCTGCGGGAAACCTGAGATCAATGTCCTCATCTGGTCAAAGTGCTCGAGTATCTTGGAGTCTGTTGAAACTGGTGTAGATGTGAACATAGGTTGACTCCTACTCTCCCTGAGGACACTGGACTCCAGGTGTTCTGTATCAGTAGTAGATCCACGAGATTTGTCCTGCTTGCTGGTGTTTGGACTGGCCTCGAATCCTGAACTTCTGCTGGCCCCCTTTCGTCTGATGTGGGTCTTAAGGAAACCAATCTGCTGGTAGACCCAGGACTGTCTCTTGGTCATCTCCCTTGGGGCTTGGCCAGATTGTAGTTTTGACAGCTTGCCATAACGCGTTTGCTGGGATTCGAACCATCTTCTGACATCAAAGGGCTGGAGCTTCAGTTCTGCAGAGATTTCTGCCCAGAGAGCCTCCTTCTTCTGTCTGTCGTGGAAATGTGCATGCTCCTTGTTGTAGAACTCTGGATGCTCCTTAACAAACTCCACAATTGCAGTTTCTTGGCTGTCAGTGAAAGTTGCACAGACCCTGGCTCTCTTGGCTGCCAAGTGACTCTCTGAATCCTCCTCACACCTCTCTTCTTCGCAAGCTTCCTCAGTAAGTTCCAATCGCTCCTCAGTCTCTTGTGTACCCTCCTCTGTACCCTCCTCCGTCCTTTCCTCCATCCTTTCCTCCACCTCTCCACTTTCCTTCTCTCTCTCCTCTTGCCTCTCATCCATCTTCTTCTTTCCTCTCTTCCCTCCTTTCTCTTTCCTCATTACTCCAGTCAATAGCAAAAAAAAAGTAAAAAACTAAAAGTGTCTCCTAACTGTAAAATTTGCCTTAAGCTCAAGTATTATATGATATTTAAAAAAATGAAAACCCCTACAAAACAGAGACACACGTCTCTCAGTAGCCAATCAGTCATTAACAACAAGAATGTGTGCGCGGTCGCTTATATAGTCTCAGACCCCCTCATTGCCTCGTTTTAATTTCTGACGCGCGGAAAACAGTCGGCTCTTAATCGGTTCTTAGTCCCAGGCCTCCTGGGGCGTCCTCATACCGCCGCAGACTAAATTTGTGTTGTCCCAGGTGGCCTGAGGACGCCGGCTTGGATCAGTTATGTGGGTGTTCCACCACATGACTAAGGCTCCTGATTAAGGGTTTTGGGGGGTCAGTTGCAAAAATTTGCTTAGTCCCAGGCGTCCTGTAAGGGTCGGTTGTGGTCGGTTGAGGCTGTGTGAAAAATCAAACATGTTTGATATTTCTCCCGACCCCAACCGATTATTTTTTCCCGCCATAAACAAAATGTCCAGTCCCAGGCTTCCTCAGGTCTCCTCAGACCAAATTTATACAGTCCTATGTTGTCCCAGGTCGCCTGCGACCCTTAGTCCCTGACCCTCTATTCCTTAGTCCCAGGCTTCCTGCGACCCTTAGTCCCATTGCAAAACAAAAATCGGCTATCTTGGTCTGGGGACGCCTGAGGAGGCCGGAGGACGCTGGGACTTAGTCGGGGCTTAGTCCCAGGAGGCCTGTGGCGTCCTGGGACCCAGTCGGTATGTCTACGACTAGAAAAATGGCTTAATCGGTTCTTAGTCCCAGACCAGTCTGGGACTCTGTGGGACAGTCTGCGGCCTCCTCAGGCTGATCTGAACTTAATCCCAGACTTTCAGTAGTCCCTCCCATTTTACCTTTTTTGTCACAGACTGTCCACGATTAAGGGTCGGGGACAGGGTCGGGGCTTAGTCCTTTGGTGGAACAGGGGCGTTAGGGTCAGCTTCTCTTTGTCGGGGCTTAGTCCCAGACCCAGATTTCTTAGTCCCAGGACACCTGAGACGGTCTGAGGCTTCCCAGGACTAATGAAACCGATTCACTTTCACACGCATGAAACTTCAAAGATCTGTTATGAGTCGGGGACTGCCAAACAGGCTTCCTGGGACTAAGCTACGGAGGCCTGGGACGAAGGGTCGCAGGACGCCTGGGACAACATAGGACTGTGTAAATTTGGGTCTGAGGAGGCCTGAAGAAGCCTGGGACTGGACATCTTGTTGTCGGCGGGAAATGAGAATTGGTTTGGGTCATGAGAAATATCAAACTTGTTTGATTTCTCTCACGCCCACAACCGACAACTACCAACCCTTACAGGACGTCTGGGACTAAGCAAATATTTGAAACTGACTCCCAAAAACCCTTAATCGGGGAGCTTAGTCATGTGGTGAAACACCCACATTAGCTTCCTGCACAACCAGTCCTCCTGTTGGCATTTGCACAGACACTTTCCCAGGGACTGGAGCTTTCTAACCGCAGAAGGGGTTGTCATCAGAATCAGTGTTCGTACTGTCGATGTCCGGGATGTTTGACCAGCCCATGTAAGATCTGATACCTCTCATCAATTCTCTATAAGTTTGTTCCTCAGAGAGGGACTGTCAAATCCTTCTCGGTCACAGTCAAATCCTGATCCTCAGACAATTCTCCTTCTTCAACATATAAGTTCACAGGTGGTCATTCTGAAACTTCACTATCGGACTCAGAACTAATGCTGGAGATGCTGTCCTTTCTCTGCTTGTGTAAAACAGGGGAGCCAGTGTCGGTGTGAACTGCAGACTTAGGTCTGTCAGTCTGAGATCTGCTGTATTGGAGCTTGCTGGTGGACTGATGCCTGGTGGCAGAGGAGTCGGTGCCGGTCGGACTTAAGCTGGCTGGTCGATCAACTGATGCTTGGTAGCAGAAGAGTCGGTACCAGTGCGCTTAAGGGATGAAGATCCTGGTCGGTGTCAGTCTGATCTGAGCTGGCAGGTCGACTGATGCTTTACAGCAGAGGAGTCTTTTCCAGTGCGCTCTAAAGATAAAGGTCGGTCCGACTCGAGCTGGCTGGTTGACTGATGCATAGAAGCAGAGGAGTCTGTACAAGTGCGCTCTGAAGAAGTTGGTTGAAAAAAAGGTTCAGTGTCCTTGGCAACATTAGCTGGAGGACAGTGAGAAGGTGTTACCTTAACAGCAGATGCAAAGGTCGGTTGCTGTCCGATCACTTCTGATCAAGTTCCTCCATCTTTCTATCTGTGGCCGATTTGCTCTCAACAGGTTTCTTAGACTTGGAGGTATCGGGTTTATCTTTCTTGGCTTTCTTCTCAGAAACTGCCTTGGGGGGGGGGGGGGATACATAGCCCCAGTGTCACTAACTACCCCAATCACAGAAACGGTAGTGTCCACTTTCTTAGCCTCGCGCTTTTCTTTCTTCAGTTTATAAGAAGGCATAGCAAGCTGGGCTTTTAGTTCAGGGGTTAAAACAATGCAGAACTTACATTCAGCATCTGGTGTTTCAACACATGGGTCCTTCCTGTTCCCTTTGTCTCTGCAGCATGCGCAGAAAGAATGTCCATCAAAAATTGCCATAGCATGGCCACAATTTCCTCTCTTCTGCCCAGGTGAGGACATGTTGATCTATAAACTCTCTAATATCCGTTTAAGTACAAAATATACTTAATTTCACAATATCCCGGCAATATTCCACAAAAAACTTGCTTAAGAAAAACTCTGTCTGTATGGTACACGTGCCAAACAAAAAGATGCCATGACGTCATGCTGTCTAGACAGGAAGGAAGTACGATGCGCCACCTGGCAAGTGCACAGTACTGGACCGGCCTGGGCCGGTGGAACACAGGACGTCTTTTTCTGAAGTTTGGCAGGCCAGACAGCGCTGACCGGATTATCAATTGTCCATTGGATAGGATGTATCAACGCAACAAGTAATAAGTGAGCATGAATGGGCTTTGTGTGAGCTGACTGTGTGTTTTGAGTTTCAGAATAAAAGTGAAAAAAAGAGGACACAAAATTTGTGCCCTGTATACGGTATTCAGAAATAAAGTGCCAAGTTTACTGTTAAGGTATAAAATGTAGGTGGAAAATATATTCAAACAAAATACTGTAAGTGCAATTGCTTTCGAGTTTCAACTGATTTACTCAACACTGAGAACCTGAAAATAGCTATTGCTCAGCTGTGTAATGAGCTACAGGTCTGCAATTTTACTATATGACCAAACAAGAATTCAACAGAATTGTACTGTGTCACCAGCTTTGGTTAAAGACTGAAGCAGATGAAATTCGAAAGGACATAACTTATGCCAGGTAGACAAAAATAGTTGACGTGCAGCATTTTTGCAAATCCAGACCATCTTTCAGAAGGACTGAGTCATGGTGAAGTCCCACCTTGTTGAAAAATATAACTAAAACTGCTAGTCATATGACCATACAAACTAGAGGAATGCTTTTGCTAACAAAAGCGAAGCGTCCCTTAAAGTTTAAAATGCTTTGTGGTTTTAATAAGCATGCTGTAAAGCTAAGAATGCACAAAGCTGCACCGTATGCTTTCCCAATACCTCTTAATACATTCTGAAGCTATAAAAGCAACAATAAAGGAGATATAAGGCAAAAACTCAAAATCAGCTATTTTATGACCCCAGTTTGAACCATAAGGGGGTGCCAGGGGGTAAAGCTGACCGGCTATTTAGACTCTCCACATATGCTTTCCCAATACCTCTTAATATATTCTGAAGCTATAAAAGCAACAATAAAGGAGATAAAGGCAAAAACTCAAAATCGGCTATTTTATGACCCCAGTTTGACCCATAAGGGGGGGTCAGGGGGTAAAACTGACCGGCTATTTAGACTCTCCATATATGCTTTCCCAATACTTCTTAATACATTCTGAAGCTATAAAAGCAACAATAAAAGAGATATAAGGCCAAAACTCAAAATTGCAAATTTAATAAGTAAATTAAATTTTTATAAGTTAATACCCTATCCAATGGACAATTGCTTATCCGGTCAGCGCAGACCGGCCCGCCAAACGTCAGAAAAAGACGTCCTGTGTTACCACCGGCCAGGCCGGTCCAGTGCTGTGCACTCGCCAGATGGCGTGTCGTACTTCCTTCCTGTCTAGACAGCGTGACGTCATAGCATCTTTTTCGTTGTCTAAACCTATCAGGCCCCTAGTAAGCTGATAGCGGGGTCAGGTGGGAGGGTCTTGTGTGTCCATTGGATAGGGTATTAACTTATAAAAATTTAATTTACTTATTAAATTTGCAATTTTATTGCGTTAATACATCCTATCCAATGGACAATTGCTGAATAACTACCGCTTGGTTGGCGGGTAGGCTACTAGGGACTAGGCTTGAACTCATACTAAAATAATGAACAATTTCTTTTAAAGCCTGGGCAGACCTGAGGTCGATAACCCTTAAGGCTATGGTCGAATATCATCATCCGGTTACAAGGTGTTGAACCGTCAGTCGACCTTGCCCCCCCCCCTTTTTTACAGACCTGCTCTGAGGTAGGGGAAGAGAGGGATGAGTTTAGTCCTATAGAGTAATCCTCCCGAAGGAAGCACATCCCTTTTTTTTTTTTTTTTTTTAACTATATGTGCAATATATACAATTATGTGTAACTATTTACATATGTACAGGTCTCCTCTAGGTACTGGTCTGCTGGTGGATCTGCTGGGCAGCCACCACAGGTCCCAGATGGTAGAGCTCTGAGTCAGCCCAAGCCACATCCTTCAGATAGAATTGAGTGAAGGTATTATGAGATTTCCAGTGGCAGGCTGATAAGATCTGTTCTAAGGAGACTCCCGACTGGAAGGCCTTAGAGGCAGCGAAGGCCCTGACATCATGAGCTTTCACTTGATGCAGGGTATGGGCATGGTGATCAGAGAGCTCATAACACAGGATCACAGTTTGTTTGATCCACGAGGAGATAGTGGCAGGTGAGATGTCTTTGTTGAAACCTTTCTTGAAGGAGACAAGAACTAATTCTTTGTCCTGCCTAATGTCTGAAGTCCTGTCCAAATAGTAGCGCAAGGCTCTGACTGGACAAAGGGATCTATCAGACTTGAGGGATCTGTCTAGAATAGGAGCCAGGGCTGGAATGACCACTGGGGCTACACTCTCCGGACCCTTCTTGGCCAGCTGGTTCTTGGAAAGGAAGCTGGGAGATGGAAACAGAGACACCTTAGACCAGTCCGACTGGTGCCTGATGTTCTTATGCTGCCATGCATGGATCTCACTCCTTCTTTTGCCGGAACCCAGGGCCAAAAGGAAGACAGTTTTGAAGGTCAGATGCTTCAGTGATGCCTCCCTAAGAGGTTCAAAAGGAGCCTTAGTCAATTGATGTAGTACTAGCGAGAGGTTCCAAGAGGGTATGCCTCTCCGCCCTTTGGGTCTGTCTCTATGGAAACTGTCCAGGAGACGGGTGAGATTATCATCTTTGCTGATATTGACTGTATTGTTACCTAGTTTATCAGCAATGGCAGACCTGTATCCATCAATGGTGCTGGGCTGTAAATTCTTAACCTCAAAGAGGTATAATAGGAAGTCAGCCACTGATTTCAAAGGTGGTGATCTGACATCCACCTTATTAGAGACGCACCACTTTGCAAAAAATGGTCCACTTTGCCTCACAGACTGATCTGGTTGATCTCCTTTGAGGAGCCTCAATTCATGCTGCCACTGCCTCAGAGAAACCCTGCTCCTTGATTGCTGCGGCTCTAGGAGCCACGCATGGAGATTTAGGTTGGTCAGATTCCTGTGGGGAGTCTGATTGAAGGGTTGTGTTAAGAGATTGGGCAGTTTGGGCAGGCATAGTGGAATCTGACTGGACATGGACACTAGGTCCCAAAACCAGGGCATGTTGGGCCACCCTGGGGCAATGAGAATAAGTCTCCTGCATGGGGTGTCCTGCAACTTCTCCACCACTTTGCCCAATATGGCTATCGGAGGGAAGGCGTATGCGTCCAGATCTTCCCAAGGCAGGCTGAATGCATCCACATCTATGGCCAGAGGATCTGGCATCGGGGACACAAATTGAGGCAGTTTGTTATTGAAGCTGGTGGCAAAGAGATCTATCTGAGGACAATGCCACCTGCTGCATATCGCCTCGAATGTCTCTGGGAGGAGGGACCATTCTGTCTGAATGGTCTGGCCTAACCGGGAAAGCTTGTCTGCTATAACATTCAATCTGCCCGGTATGTGTCGGGCTTTGAGAGTCACTTGCTTCCTGGTATACCAGGTCAAGATTCTCCACCGTAAGGCACATAGTGGGCCCGAGCTCATGCCTCCTTCCTTGTTTATGTACGACACCACTGTGGTGTTGTCTGTTGCCACCAAGATTATCCGGCCGGTGCAGAGATCTTGGAACTCTTTTAGAGCTAGAAATACTGCTTTTAACTCTAGGTAGTTTATGTGCAGCTTGCTTTCTGGTAGGAACCAAGTTCCTCTTGCTGTGTGTTCGTTCAAGTGAGCTCCCCACCCCTCTTTTGATGCATCCGTCAAGATCTGAATGGCATGCCTCACGGGCTGTAGAGGCTGGCCAGTGAGGACATTGTCTTCCTTCATCCACCACTGTAGATGAGGATGTAGAGATATGGGGATAGGGATTATCTTCTCCAGAGATTCCGGTATCCTCCAATTGTTTTTGAGGTGCCATTGTATAGGCCTCATGTGTAATCGACCTAAGTGAACTTGTTTTTCTGTGGCTGTTAGCAGACCAATCAAGGACATGAACTGCCGGAACGGACAAGCCGGTAGAGACAGAATTTCCAGTATTTTGTCTTTCAGGTTTTGCCACCGGTCCGGTGTGGGTCAGACCCGGCCGGTCCTGAGGTCGAACTGGTAGCCTACGAAATCGAAGGTTTGTTTGGGTTCCAGCTCTGATTTTTCCAAGTTCACCAGCCAACCCAGTTCTCTGCACATCTTTACTAGGTCCTGGGTATGCTGGAGACAAACCCGGTGGGATGTGGCTCGCACCAACCAGTCGTCTAGTTACTGGTGGATCCGTATACCCCTGTGGGTGGCCATCAGTTTCACCTCCTTTGCTATGACAGTGAACTCCAGGGGAGCTGTAGATAGACCGAAGGGCAGTGCTTTGAACTGGTAAGACTGGCCCTGTACATGGAATCTTAGATATTTCCTGGACTGTTCCTGTATGGGGATATGGAAGTAAGCATCTTTGAAATCTATCGAGGTTACCCATTCCCCCGGTTGTAGGGAGGTTCTGATAGTTTCCGGTGTCTCCATCTTGAATTTCTCCACCTTGAGGAAGAGATTGAGGTTGCTTAGGTCTAGTATGGGTCTCCATTTGTTGTTTGGTTTGGGCACTAGGAATAGCCGATTGAAGAAACCCAGAGATTTTTGGTTTTGTACTATTTCCACAGCATTTTTGTCGGTAAGCTGATGCAATGCCTCCATCAGGTAGCTGTTCCCGTGGGGATTTACATAACAGCTCACGACAGTTGGGAATCTTACTAGTTTGGGGCGGATCCGGAACGGGAGGGTCTAACCCTCTTTCAGGATTTGAACCACTATGGGGCTGGCGCCCAGATCTTGCCAAACTTGCCAAAAGTTTTGAAGTCTTGCCCCTACAGGTAGATTTAAGGCAACATTCGAGGCATTTGTTACAGTTTTGACATAAGGTAATTGAGTGACACATGAAACACTTTGCACAGATTTTAATTTGCAAACTGGTTGAAGGTAACATTCTGCCAACCCAGGACTTACCCTGGGTAGGGGGTGCCATGAGAGGGCATATGCTTCATACAAACATGTTGATGCCTGCTGGGTGGAGTGTGGGGAATGCCCAAATGTAATATAGTTCTTGGCTTCTGCGCCTATTTGTGGTATTTGGGTTTATTGGATCCCCCATCCAATGTAAAATACTGAACTCCATATGTTTCACAGAATGATCTTTCTGGCTGAAATGTCTAGAGACAGGAGTGGATTTATCAGTGGAGAATTTCTGGACACTGGAATGGTGTTCATACATTCTATTTCTGAATGGTCTCTTGGTTTCACCAATGTATTGGTGGCCACACTTTTTACAGTTTATGATGTAAATTAAATTAGTGAGTTCACAGGTAACTTTATGTTTGGGTGGTAAGTGTTTACATTTAAACACTTGGTTAGTATGAAAGCTGGTGATCTGGTCAACTTTCCTGATTCTTGGGCAGTAGGTGCATTTACCTAATCTAGTGCAGATAGGAATGTGTACTGATTTTTTGGATTCAGTACTAGGTTTAGGGGGGTATGAGATAGTGCTACTGGTGAGGATATCCCTGAGATTAGGCAGGCGCCTAAAACCAATGAGTGGTTTAATATTGAAGATCTGTGTAAGTTCCTCAGTATTTTGGATTATGTTCCAATTGTTTCTAACCAGTGACCCAATAACTGGATTCCTGGGATTAAATTGAGTGACCATAACTGGTGCCTCTTTGGTTTCTTTAGAGACGATGTTCAATAATTCATCCTGATTAAATTTTCTAGCCCTCAGATAATGCCTTTTGAGGCTTTGGAAAGGGTACCCTCTGTTCAGATAGAAGCCAGTGAGTTTTTTGGCGTTTGCCTCAAAGTCACTGTCCAGGGTACAGATCCTCCTGAGTCTAAGGTACTGACCAAATGGTCCTTTGGTGAGGACACTTTGGGGGTGGGCTGAACTGTATTCCAGATACAGATGGGTGTCTGTGGGTTTGTTGAATAGGGTTGTGATAAGCCCTCTATTGGAATCAAATTTGACTGTTGTGTCAAGAAAGTCAATGATAGAATTTGATAGTTGGGTGCAAGGAGTTTAAGTATTCAATGAAGTTTTTCAATGATTCTTCTCCATGGGTCCACAGTGTGAATTGTTTATTATAATTTGGAACCAATGATTGTTTTTAAATTATTTATTGGTGTGTTCTTATCCATCCATAAGACTTCTCACACCCAGAAAAAAATTATTTTTGGACCATTATTTAATAAAATATTTAAATAATGCTAAAAACTCCATATTTTGGGATTTTATCCTCCTGAGCCTCCTTTAGGAGGCTCAATCCGCTCAAAAGCGGATGGATCCAGCGGCTCAAAGCAGATAAGATTTTTGCACCTTATGGGCAAAATTGGATGAAATCTTCAGCCTCTGATGATAAATTGCAAAATAATTTTGAAATATTACCAAATAGCTCTTGGTTAATATAAGGCAGGTTTATTGGGTAACTGCTATTGTCACTTCACACAGCTATATCATTCTTATTAAGGAATGAAAGTCCTTTGATTCAACTCTTTCCTGCTTCTGGTCAGTCTGCTTGGAAACAAGAATTTTACAGGGTAATTGTCATTTATAAGCAGACTGACCCTTGGCCTGACGCGAGGAAAACTTTCCGGCCTGCATTCTGCTCTTTTTCTTGAACTGTCGTCCCAGGTTTTTCCAGGCTGGTTTTGAAGACTTCTTGTCGTAGGCCGGTCGGTCGGTTCTCTTGTAAGGGTGATAACGAGACTCCTTACGATTGGATGAGCCTGCATGAGAGTGTCCTCTTTCTTCAAATTTGGAGATGTCATCCTCCGCTTTCTTCAATATGGTATCTGGAAAGAGAGTTGCAGATTCCATAGGGGCTTGACGAAGGGCAGCCAAGGTATCCGGTTTAAGTCCGGTATTCATGTGTGCTAAATAAGAATCCCTTCGGGCCAGAGTAAAATTGTACATACAGACGAAAGCAAAGTCAGATAAGTGTTCCATAGTCTTTGTCATGCACTGTGTAATGGAAGAGTTAAAAGTCATGAGATACTGCAACTCCTCCGTAGCCCCACCGGCCTTATCTGCAGATTTGCCCTTGCTGTGCTCAGACTGTAAAATCTTCAGTTGTGATGCCATGCTCTGTCGAACTTTACTTACACACCGGCTAAGACCTGCGGCCTGATTGCATATATAAGTCGCTTCCCGGGCACTCTTCTCCCACCGTCTCAAGGTGTCTTGTGAAATAGCACAAAATGAAGGAGCCGGTGAGGTTAAACCACTGGGTCTAGAGACTCTACTAAATGAACTGTTCAGCTTTGCAGCTTCTGCATGCCAAAAGGAAACACTACCGGCTGGCTTGTCCTGACCGGGATGTAGTCCGTACCACTTCCCTTGAGATTTTCCATACTTCACAAATTGATCTTTCTGGAGACCTCCAGTCTCCGAACTTCTAGAGGGGTAACCCTGCACCAAAGTTAAATTTAGTCGGTCCATCTTGCGACACAACCAGTCGTCTGTGGGTAAATTTACACTAGTCTTTCCAGTAGGTTGTTGCTTTGGTGCTGCGAATGGGTTGTCCTCAGAGCTTGATAAAGCGGAGTCGACCTCCGGAATGTGAGTCCATCCCATAAACGATCTAACCCCACTCATGGTCTCTCTATAGTTCTGCTCCTCCGACAACAATTGATCAGTTTCTGTAAGTGATAAGTCCTGTTCTACATCTGAAAGTTCCCCTTCTTCAGCTTTGTCTACCTTAACAGGGAGAGATTCGGAGTCAGAATCAGATAAAACGTCCATGTCAGACTCTGAAACTTGAAGAGTGACCTCAACACCAGATGTAGACGCTGGAGGGTGTTCCACCGGTCCGGCAAGGAACTGGTCGGTGATAGGAGGTCGGTCCGGATGAGGCCGGAGTGAAGCTGGCTGAGCAGTTGAAGACAGGTCGGTGGATCTGGCCGGTGCAAAGAAAGGCTCAGACATATCCAAGGCACCCGCCCGTGGGGGTTTCACAGGTGTAACCTTGACCGACTGGAAAGCAGGTGTAGGCTGACTGATGGTTTTGGAGAGCAGCATGGCTTCAAGTCTGCTAAACCTTTCGGACCATTTAAGGTCCATGGCTTCAAGCTTGGTGTCCATAGACGGGGCTGAAGATCTAGCCGGTGAAGAATGTCTTTTCTTAGACGATTTCCCTTTCGTCACCTTAGTGTCTGGTGTCTGGTCAGATTTCATAGCTTTCGCAGCCTCAGGGGTGCTACTCACTGCTTCAGAACTCTTAACAGTCTTCTTGATTTTTGCACCCGCAGGGGTGGTACTCATCTCTTCTGAGTTCGCTGCTTCCGTTTCACCAGCTAGACCAATGACTGACACAGATGAAGGGTCAATAAGCGTAGTACTGGAATCTTCTAAGGCTTTAGCCTCACGCTTTTCTTTCTTCTTTTGATACTGTGGGATGGCTAATTTTGCTTTCTGTTCCTCTGTGAGAACGTCACAACTGATACAAGGGAGATCTTTAACACAGTTATCTTCACCTTTTTTCTTATCCCTGCAACGAGCACAGACTTTATGTTTGTCATAACCTGCCATAATATGGCCACACAGCCCCCTTCGCTGTCCTGGTGAAGACATAGTAGATCTCTAATATAAGTACGATGAAATGAAATATGTTAAAACGTTCCAAAACAGAAATAACCACCATAAAATATAAACTTGAGAATTAATTTCAAAATCCTTGTGCACTCGCACGCGCCAAACGAAAAAGATGCTATGACGTCACGCTGTCTAGACAGGAAGGAAGTACGACACGCCATCTGGCGAGTGCACAGCACTGGACCGGCCTGGCCGGTGGTAACACAGGACGTCTTTTTCTGACGTTTGGCGGGCCGGTCTGCGCCGACCGGATAAGCAATTGTCCATTGGATAGGATGTATTAACGCAATAAAATCAGCTATTTTATGACCCCAGTTTGACCCATAAGGGGGAGCCGTGGGGTAAAACTGACCGGCTATTTAGACTCTCCACATATGGTTTCCTATTACCTCCCAGTACATTTTATAGCTCTAAATGCAATACTTAAGAAGATAATAGGGGGGTTGGCCTAAATTTAAGGCTTTCAGATTGGAAAATGAGACATTTTTCAAGAGATTGCTCCCAAAATCTAATCAGCTCGCGTTTTCGATAGTATGAACAGGTGTGTTCAATTATAAGGCTCTGTAGCAAGTAATTTTACCTGAACTGTGATGACGGGGGGGGGGGGGGGGGGGGGGGTTAATGGTTTGAAACCTTATAATAATAAGGGAGATATTCAAGGGAGACCATAATGCGGCGGCGGCGGTGGCGGCGAGGAAACTGAGGCAAAAACAAATAGGCACCCTTTCAGGGTCGCTTAATTAATGCATTGTGCAAGATGTCCTGTCTTGTTTGCTTCCTTTCTTCATGGAGCAAAGAAGGACTTCTATTTGTTCAACTCCTCTCTTCATAGAGGAAAGAAGGGCTTATATTTGTCCGCCATTTTGTGGAAGAGCAAACAAGCAAGATCATTGTCTATCAATTCTGCACTGATAATCCACTAGTAAAGCATGCTCAGCTAGTCATAATACATGTAAATGCATTGTACAAGATGGGTCATGTCTTGTCTGCCTCGTCTCTTCATTGAGGAAAGTAGTGTGTTAGGTCACTTTACCATACAGGTTTCTTCAGGACTTTTTATATGCACAATGGAGAAACAGAAAAAACTGTTTCCATGGCAACACTAGCTGCCTGATATTGCTGAAGAAGCTAACCAGCTTCTATTCCTGCAGGGGTTTGGAATGCAAAAAATCCACAGGAATATAAGTCAAAGAAACAGAAAAAAAGTGTTGCCATGGCAACACTTGTTGCCAGGTGTTTCCGAAAAGCTAATCAGCTCCAGTCTGTGCAGGGGTATGGAAAACAAAGAACCCATAAAAATATTTACAAGTCCAAGAAACAAAAAAGAATGTTGCCATGGCAACACTTGTTGCCAGGTTTGCTGAAAAACTAATCCGCCCCAGTCTGTGCAGGGATATGGAAAGCAAAGAACCCATGAAATATTTATAAGCCCAAGAAACAGAAAAAAGTGTTGCCATGGCAACACTTGTTGCCAGGTGTTGCCGAAAAACTAATCAGCTCCAATCTGTGCAGGGGTATAGAAAGCAAAGAACCCATAAAAATATTTACAAGTCCAAGAAACAAAAAAAAAGTGTTGCCGAAAAACTAATCCGCTCCAGTCTGTGAAGGGGTATGGAAAGCAAAGAACCCATAAAATATTTATAAATCCAAGAAACAGAAAAAAGTGTTGCCATGGCAACACCTGTTGCTAGTTATTGTTATAAAACTAATCAGCTCCAATCCATGCAGGGGTTTGGAATGCCAAGAACTCCCCAAAAGATATTAAAGCCCAAGAAACATGAAAAAGTGTTGCCACGGCAACACTTGTTGCCAGATATTGGTAAGAAAGCAATCACACACAAACTCTCATGCCATTAAACTTCCACACCAAATTTAGCTGAGACACATAAAATACTGTACCTGTAAATGAGCAGCAATGAAGGGTGATTCAGATGGAAAATAAAAATAATATCCATGTCCAGCAGGATGGATATAATAATTAAAATAAGTTGTAACCTTAAACTTACTTTTTTAACTGTCAGGTTTTTATGGTAACATTACAATAAAGATCCTGTTTTCGTCTAGACACATGTACATGTTTAATTTAAATGAAAACCTCTAAACTATCACTTTAATACTGCCAAAACATCACAGAAATTTGTCCTAACCTTAAACTGAATGTAAGTCAATGCAAATGTTAAGAGTTTAAGGTCATGTTAACCATGTAGACTCTGTTCAAGGTTACTTATAGCCAAAATTTAAATGTGCTTAAAATCTATTGCACATAATTTAAGATATTATCCAAAATTTTAAAAGAAAAGTAATTATAATTATGCCATTACTGAGAGTTAAAGGTCACCTCACTGTAGTCTCAGGGCATTTCTGCAACATCAGTTACATGTACCTGTAAAATATAGATCAAATATGTCATGCCATTTTGGTATACTTTGTGGAATTATAGAAAAAGTTGAGCTCAGTAACATTCTTTTACACATGGGAGTTTAAGGTCACCTTAAAATAGGGCACAACTTCAGAACTAGATACATCAACATACCAAATTTAAATTAAATCTGTCATGCAGAATTGAAATACTCTCCAGAAATTGAAAAACTTAAATTCAATATAGTTATATTATCACTAGGAGTTTAAGGTCACCTTAAAGTGGGCCACACCTTGACCAGTTACATTCACATACCAAATTTGTTTTGGATCTGTGAAGCCATCTTTAAGCTATTGCCCACAAATCGCAAAAGTAAAATTCAATATAAATGTGTTATAAATGGGAGTTTAAGGTCATCTTAAAATAGGGTACATGTCGATGACCGGCAACACCCAGATGCCAAATTTGATTTCATCCTACTTGCAATTTTTGGCATATTTTCCAGAAACAAAGTGTGATGACGATGCTGGTCCTATAGGTGATCCATCACAGCTGAGTGACACCAAACTGTTACAACTTTAAACTCATAAGTTTCTAAAATATCAGCAATTTATTGTAACCTTACAAAGGAGACCTATTTTTTGGTCTAAATATATGTACATGATGAATATCGATGAAAAAATCTCAGCACATCAAATATCTTCCAAACACCAAAACAATTGTCCTAACCTTAGAGTCAATGTTAGTTTAAGGTAAGGAGTTTAAGGTAATCTTTTCCTGAAGGTTCTGTTCAAGGTTTGTTACATCCACAACTGAAACATGCATAGAATTGCACAGTATTTGAAATACTTTTTAAAAATTGTCAAACTTAAAGTGAATATAATTCTGTTATTACTGGTAGTTTAAGGTCACCTTGTTGTATGACACTTATCTATGGCCAGTTACATATACATGGCAAAATTTGGATGAAATTTCTTAATTTATTTTCAAGTGTAATCTATGGAAAAATAAAAAATATAAACTTAACAAATAGCTTTTTAATATGTGTGAGTTTAAGGTCACCTTAAAATAGGGCACACCTTGAAACCCAGTTACAACCACATAGAAATTTGAATTTGAATCCATCAACCCGTTTTTGAGATACTGTCTGGAAATGAATAATCTTAACCTCAATATAAGTATGTTACTACTGGGAGTTTAAGGTTACCTTAAAATGTGGCACACCTTGAGAACCAGTTACATGCACATGCCAAATTGGAATTTAATCCATCAATGCCATTTTTGAGATACTCTCTGGAAAGGATGTGTGACGACACTGACCACACTTGTCCTCAAACATAGCTGCTAGTGACACAAAAGAAATGCAACCTTAAACTCATAAGTTTATGAAATATCAGGAATTTACTATAACCTTACAAAAGAACTTTTTTGGCGTAAACAGATATATATGTTGAATATCAAAGAATAAAGTCTTAATTAGCACATCAAATATCTTTTAAAAACCAAAAAATTGTCCCAACCTTAAACTCAAAGAGTTAGTTTGCAGATGTGAGAGAGTTTAAGGGAATCTTTTCCTGTAGGTTTTGTTCACGGTTTGTTACGTCCACAACTTGAAAGATGCTTAGAATTGCAGTGTTTGAAATACTGTTGAAAAATTGCCACACTTAAAGTGAATATAACTTGGTTATTACTGGGAGTTTAAGGTCACCTTATTGAAATGCACTTACCTGTGGCCAGTTACATATACATGCAAAATTTGAATGAAATTTCTCAAGTTGTTTCCAGTATACTCTATTGAAAAATAATGTAAACTCAATATAACCTTTTAATACATGAGAGTTTAAGGTCACCTTAAAGTAAGGCACACCTTGAAAACCAGTTACAAGCACATGCCAAATTTGAATTGAATCCATCAACAAATTTTTGAGATACCGTCCGGAAACAAAAAACCTTCAAATCAATATAAGAATCTTACTACTGTGAGTTTAAGGTCACCTTAAATAGGGCACACCTTGAGGAAAAGTTTCATCAATATGCCAAATTGGAATTTAATTCATCATGCCATTTTTGAGATACTGTCTGGAAAGTAAGTGTGAAGACTACTCTGACCATGTATGTCTTCCATCAAAGCTGTTAGTGACACAAAATAATGCAACCTTAAACTCATTAGTTTATAAAATATCAGCAACTTACTATAACCTTACAAAAAAGACCATTTTTGGTGGATATATATGTACATGATGAATATCAATGTAAAAAGTCCTAATTAGCATATAAAATATCTTCCAAACACCAAAAATATTGCCCCAACCTTAAACTCAAAGTTTGTTTGCACTGCTGTATGTTAGCGAGTTTAAGGGAATCTTTTTTTGAAAGTTTTGTTCAAGGTGTGTTACATCCACAACTGAAATGCGTAGAATTGCACAATATTTGAAATATTGTTCAAAAGTTAGCAAACTTAAAGTGAAATAATTCTGTTTTTAATGGGAGTTTAAGGTCACCTTATTGTGTGGCACTTACCTATGGCCAGTTATATATAATTCCAAAAGTTGAATGAATTTTCTGAAGTTACTTTCAGTATGCTTCATGGAGAAAGAAAAAACGTAAACTGGACATAAATTTTTTATATTAGGGAGTTTAAGGTCACCTTAAAATAGGGCACACCTTCAAAACTAGTTACAACCACATACCAAATTTGAATTGAGTCCATCAAGCCATTTTTGAGATATTGTCCGGAAACGAAAAAACTTAAATTGAGTTTAAGTATTTTACTAGTGGGAGTTCAAGGTCACAAAACTATACAGCACACCCCCAGGACCAGTTACATCCACATACCAAATTTGAATTAAATCTGACAAGCCATTTTTGAGATACTGTCCGGAATACAAAGTGTGACGACGACAGACGCCGACGCCACAAAATTGGATGACGAAGCGATCCCTATATGCCACTCAGCATAAATGCAGGTGACACAAAAAGTAGCTGAATAACATATTTGAACAAAATACTCAAAATGTAATAGTTTTGAAGTTACAACTGATATGCTCAACAGTGAGAACCTTAAAGTAGCTATTGCTCAGCTATGACATGAGCCACAGGTCTGCAACTTTACTATGTTATAGCTGACTCATCAGTAGGTGAATACCATATTTAAACAAAATTCTCTGAATGCAATAGTTTTCTAGTTACAAGTGATTTACTCAACTGTGATAACCTCAGAGAAAATATTGCTCCACTTTCCGATGAGCTATGGGTCTGTAATTTTACTATGTTATTGCTGACCCATAAGTACGTGAAGACCATTTAAACAACATACTGTTAATGCAACAGTTTTCAAGTTACAACTGATTTAGTCAACAGTCAAAACCTGAAAATAGCTATTGCTCAGCTATGTAATGAGCTACAGGTCTGCAATTATACTATGTTATAGCTGGCCAAAAAGTAGGTGAATAACATATTAAACAAAATACTCTAAATGCAATAGTTTTCAAGTTACAACTGATTTACTCCTCAGTTATACTGTGAAAGTAGCTATAGTTCAGCTATGCAATGAGCAACAGGTCTAAAATTTCACCATATTATAGCTGACAGAAAAGTAGGTGAATAACATATTTAAACAAAATACTGTAAATGCAATAGTTTTTAAGTTACAACTAATTTACTCAACACTGAGAAACTGAAAACAGCTTTGCTCAGCTATGCCATGACCTACAGGTCTGAAATTTCAATATGTTATAGCTGAATCAAAAGTACATTAATAACATAGTTAAAGAAAATTCTCTAAATGCAACAGTTTTCAAGTTGCAAGGAATTTACTCAACAGTGATAACCTCAAAGTTGCTATTACTCAGCTATGCAATGAGATACAGGTCTCCAATTTTACTATGTTATATCTGACCCAAAAGTAGATGAATAACATATTTATACAAAATTCTCTATATGCAATAGTTTTCGAGTTGCCAGTGATTTTACTCATTATGGAAGGTACTGAAAAGTCAGAAAGTAGCTTTTACTCACTTAGCTATTTGGATAGACACCCAAGTTACTCACCATGTTCTAGCTATGAAAAAAGGAGCTGAATAACATATTTTAACAAGATGCTCTAAATGCAATACTTTTCAAGTTATAAGTGATTTAGTGCATGATTTCATGAATTTTAATGCATTAAAAATTATTTTAAAATTTCATTAAAAATAATTAAGAAAGATCCAGGCCTGATACTCACACAAGTAAATCTACTAGTGGCCTAGTACATATATGCAAGATAAGAAGAAAATCCCTTCAATAGTGAATGAGAAAATTGTGATCAAGTGTTGAAATTTTCACACTTCGGGTGGGGGTACATCACTTGTAATGGCTCTGGGGAACAGACGAACAGACAGATCTGCATGAATTTTACGATTTATCATCCTCGATAGTTAAGGTATCTTTTGAAAAAAACAGCATATCACTGGGTCTTGTAGTTTTGAAAAAGTCGTTCTCACAGACACGGATGCCGCAGAGTGATGCCATAATGTCAGCTGACTGACAAGTCGGCTGACATAATAAAAAGATCAATTTTAGGCACTAACTATGTATGTCGGGTGGTCACTGATTAAGCAGTTTAATATATTCATAAAATACAACATAACTGACCCTCTGATTGTGATTTATTTGCTTCATTTCTAGGGATAATGTCATTTTTGTTCAAGTAAATCATAATGGTCACCTTTGTTCAGTTGGTACACGCATTACTGATGTTTCATTTTTAGATAAACGTTGTCACGTATTTTGTCTATTGAAAAACTCTGAGATTATTAACTGCAAAATCCCAATCAAACGAGTCTTCAGTGATTGGGAAATTCGGTCGGTAATGCATTGTTGACGTGTTTTCTTTTGAAGCACATCAGTTGGTGAATTGACCTACTTCAGGAGATTATAAATTGCAAAACCCAATCGAGCACACATTATGTGATAGGCCCATTGTCAAAGAAGTTGTGTGGTGGGGCTGTGTAAATGAATTGAAAAAAATGGTATTAAAAATCAAGGAAGTTAGATGTTTCTGTGGACGGTATGTTTTATAGTACACTAGAATCAATGGTTTCCGAGAATGTGTAAAATCCTATATTATTGCTCGATCTAGACTGTGAATTGTACAGTCATGTAAGTAAGTGTTACGGTCACGGGCAAACACGGTAGCAATTACCGGTTGTCTTTAAGTTGTAACAGAAAAAGCAAAAAGTTAAACTTAACAAATTTATTTAATAGTCAACAATAATGATTACAGTCAACTGGTGTGCTCTTAACCAAACACACTAATACAATAATAAGATCTAGCTGACCTGACCACTGAGATTATGAGTTAAGTTTATCCGCCGTATCCAGCAATCTGTTCCGTAATCCGTCCTGTAGTATATTCTGTAGTCTATCCAATGTCCTGTGGTCTGTCCTGTGATCTGTCCAATGTTCACTCGCACACAGATGTCTATATTCTGTGACCTGTCCCACACTCAACAACACAAAAGGTGCTTGTCCTGCTATCCTTTATATATCCAGTCACAAAGAAGGTCTGTCTGGAGATTTTTAGAGAGTTAACACAATTGTACTGTCTGCTCCAAGATATGGACAATGTCCAAAATGCAGTAAATCCACTCTCTGTTATATAAATGTACAATATCCAAAAATATCCAAAGTGCAATAAATCTGTCCAGACAATGTATCTAGTTCACTCCAGTAAAAGTTCACAGCAACACAAGTTATATTATATTCCAAAACACAATAGCTCTCCTTATAGCCAGCGAATACAAAGTTCACTTGTGGTCAGATGTACATTCCTTATATACATTCACAGATTCCTTCTGGAATTGTACAGAACCAACTCAAAAAATAAATCTTGAGCCATCTAGGCCAAAGGAGGAAGTTCTAGAAACAACTGGTAATTGGGTTTCCCCAAATCTAACATAACCACTGAGGGGGGGATTTCCCCCAGTCTGTGAACAGATCAATAAACACTAAAACACAAAAGTCAATAACTCCCTTACTTTAAATGTCAACACACAAAAAGAACCAACAACACAATTATCTTTTATGACAATGTATAAACATAAAGCTTAAATTAAACAATGCACTAATATAGTGCCTAATATATGTAATATACAATGTACTAATATAGTGTCCAATATATGTAACACCTCCCCCCTTAAAGAAAAATTTTGGAAACCAAGGGATTACAAAATTTTACAAGAGATTTTCATGATGTATACAAACACAGGTAATAACATTTTACAAAACATTTTTGTCTAAATACAAAAGTAAAATTAGTACCACGTATAACCTTTATAAACTTACTAATTACAGGTATATAAATTACACTTTAAATACAGCTTCTGGACGGGGCGTATCCATGCGGACGCCATATGTTACTTTTTCAAAGTCCTGTTTATACACTGAATTCCTATCTTTAACAGTGTTTCTATTAATAGCCATCATAAGCTATGTTATATCTCTTTCGAAGTATGGCTTTACCCTAGTCATTTCACACATGTGGTTTGAATGTCTGTTATCCCAGTTTTTAATAGTCTTTTGGAGAGTTTCTACTCTCCTTGCTACTGGGTATGACCCTAGATCTCTGGCCTGTAGTTTATTCATTTGGCCAGGTGATGACACTGAAGCCTTGCCTCCAGGATTGAAGATACGATTTTGTAATTTCTTATCATAAAGCATCTTCATTTTTGACTGAGAAGTTTTCAAATTTTGTTGCGCCAGCTCACAAGCCTTCTTCAACTTATCTCTGAACTTTGAAACATAATCTAGCAGATTTAGGCTCTCGGTGTTCTCAGATAACCAATTTTCCTTCAACAGCTTGAGAGGACCACGGACTGAATGGCCAAAGACCAACTCAAAGGGACTAAAGCCTAAAGACTCTTGAACAGATTCTCTAACTGCAAACAATAATAAGCTGATGCCTTCATCCCAGTCTTTTTCATTGTCTAAACAATATGTCCTAATCATATTCTTCAAAGTGGAATGGAACCTTTCAAGTGCACCTTGGGATTCTGGGTGATAAGCACTAGATTTGATCTGTTTGGCACCTAACTGAAATACAACCTGTTGAAATAGTCCTGACATAAAATTTGACCCTTGATCTGACTGGATCTCCTTTGGTAAGCCAACTAGAGTAAAGAAATTAACCAGAGCTTTTGAGATTTTGGGAGCTGTTATGTTGGTCAATGGTATGGCTTCGGGAAATCTGGTTGAGGCGCACATAATGGTCAAAAGATATTGGTTTCTGGATTTAGTTTTTGGTAAGGGACCTACACAGTCAATTATCACTTTGCTAAATGGTTCCTCAAACGCTGGAATGGGTTTCAGAGGAGCTACAGGAATTTTTTGGTTTGGCTTCCCTACCATTTGACAAATGTGACAAGTCTTGCAAAATTCTGCCACACAGTGCCGAATTTGAGGCCAATAAAAATGTTTGGTTATTTTGCTGTAAGTTTTGTTGATGCCTAAATGGCCACCCATCGGAGACTCGTGAGCCAATTTCAATATCTCACTTTGGTACACTTTTGGCACAATAATCTGGTGAACTACTGACCATTCTTCAGATGCAGGGACAGTTGGTGGCCTCCACTTTCGCATAAGCACACCATTTCTGACAAAATAGCCTACAGGGATCTTATCTAGCTCTACTGGTGGTAGGACCAACTTGAATAAAGGAGCTAATTCAGGGTCATTTTCCTGCTCTGAAATCAATTTTGATTTTGAAAGCGATACATCTTTGCAGTCAATTGGGTCTTGTTTTTCAGAATCTACCCTATCCTTGGGATTAGTATCACTAAAATTCTGCACATCATGGTCATAGTTGTTCAAGAATGTATCTGACAAATCAACTAAGACATCTGTAGATTGTTTACAATCTTTTGGTTCTTCTTGGGCCTTTTTGGCCATAGCTCGAGTCACAGCACAGGAGGGAAAAATACCAGGAATAACCTCTTCTAATTTCTCAGTGCTAACCAAAGTGATCGACTTAGAAGTAACCTTAGGGTCAGCAACTACCTTTCCACCTGCCAGATCATTTCCCAATAACAAAGATACCCCTTTAATGGGTAAAGTGGGCCTGGTACCCACAACAACAGAACCAGTAACTAAGTCTGATACTAAGTTGACCTTATGCAAGGGAACGTTCACACAGCCTCCTTCAATACCTTGAGCAATGACACTCTCACCAGTAGATGTGCTTATACTCAATGGCAATACACCTTCTAAAAGTAAGGACTGAGTAGCTCCAGTGTCTCTTAATATCTTAATGGGGACCTGACTTGAACTACTTTCCAAAGATACAAAACCCTCAGACACAAAAGGTTTGAACTCTTCCCTAATAATCTCAGACTTGTCTAAACCAATACTAGACTCTGCTCTATTGGGATTTGAACGCCAGTTAGACTTGCTAGACACAAAGGCGTTGGGCGTTGCCTCCTTTTCTCTTCTCTTCTTTAAGAGCCAACAGTCAGACATAACATGCCCAGGTTTCTTACAATAATGGCACACAGGAGCAAAGGATCTGGGCTTCCTATCCTTACTCATAGTCTGACTTGAGGTTTGACCCTTATCTGAACTCTTTTCTGGAGCTACATTTTCAGATTTCTTTCCTATTTCTGGATAAGACTTTTTAGCAGGACCAAAGGGCTTATTCTTGTTGAAAGTGGACTTGTGAGTTAGCGCATAGTCATCAGCATAAGCTGCTGCTTTTGCCAAATTTTCAACTTTCTGTTCATCTAGATAGGTTTTAATGTCATCACGAACACACCTTTTGAACTCTTCAATCAAAACAAGACCACTGCCGCGGTATGTATCTCCCGCCGAATACTGCAGGGGAAGAAATACTACATTGAAATTTTTCCCCTTTGCATAGGACACTGTTGTACCATCCTGCAGGTCGAAAATTCACTTGAAATCGCTCTATCTGTTACGCTTTTCGAGATATTGACACTTTTCCATTTTCAGCAAAAATCCAAGATGGCCGCCGAAAGTGGCGAAAAATGAAATTTTTCCCCTTTGGACAGGACACTCTTGTATCACCCTGCGGGTCAAAAATTCGCTCGAAATCGCTCGATCTCTTACGGTTTTCGAGATATTGACACTTTTTCATTTTCCGCAAAAATCTAAGATGGCCGCCAAAAGTGGCGAAAATTGACATTTTCCCCCTTTGCAAAGGAGACTCTTGTACCACCCTGCAGGTCAAAAATTTGCTCAAAATCGCTCTATCTCTTACGGTTTTCTAGATATTGACACTTTTCTATTTTCCGCAAAAATCCAAAATGGCCGCCAAAAGTGGCGAAAATCGATATTTTTCCCCTTTGCACAAGACACTCTTGTGCTACCCTTCTGGTCAAAAATTCGCTTGAAATCGCTCTATCTCTTACGGTTTTAGAGATATTCACACTTTTCCATTTTCCGCAAAAATCCAAGATGGCTGCCAAAAGTGGTGAAAATTGAAATTTTACCCCTTTGCACAGGACATTCTTGTACTACCTTGCAGGTCAAAAATTCGCTCGAAATCGCTCTATCTCTTATGGTTTTCGAGATATTCACACTTTTTCATTTTTTTCCGCTAAAATCCAAGATGGCCGCCAAAAGTGGCGAAAATTAAAATCTTTCTCCTTTGCATAGGACACTTTTGTACTACCCTGAAGGTCTAAATGCAATAGTTTTCAAGTTACAAGTGATTTCACTCATGATGGAAGTTAGTGAAAAATCCAAAAGTAGCTATTACTCACTTATCTATTGAGATAGACACCCAAGTTACTCACCATGTTGTTGCTGTGGGAAAAAGTAGGTGAATAACATATTTTAACAAAATGCTCTAAATACAATACTTTTCAAGTTATAATCGATTTAGTGCATGATTTCATTAATTTTAATGCATTAAAAATTATTTTAATAATTCATAAAAAAACTTTAGCATGTGAAATATCTCCAAAATGTAGGTGAATGAGTTATTTGAGAAATACTGGCTATCTGCAATACTTTTAGTGATAATAGGCAATTACTCATTTTGAGTAGGTGAGTAATTAGATATGGATCTGAAAATTCACTAATTGAAAGTTCTCCCAAAATATAGGTGAAGTGAGTTATTTGAAAAATACTGGCTATCTGCAATACTTTTAGAGATAATTTGCATTTACTCATTTTGAGTAGGTGAGTAATTACCTACAGGTTTGGAACTTCACCACGTGAAAGCTCTTCCAAAAGTAGATGAATGAGTTATTTGATAAAAATTGGGTACCCACAATACTTTTAGAGATAATTAGCATGTACTCATTTGGAGTAGGTGAGTAATTACCTACGGGTCTAAAACTTCACCATGTGAAAGCTCTTTCAAAAGTACATGAATGAGTTATTTGAGAAAAATTGGCTATCTGCAATACTTTTACAGATAATTCTCATTTACTCATTTTGAGTAGGTGAGTAATTACCTATGGGTCTGAAACTTCACCATGTGACAGCTCTTCCAAAAGTAGATGAATGAGTTATTTGAGAAAAATTGACTATCTGCAATACTTTCAGAGATAATTCGCATTTACTCATTTTGAGTAGGTGAGTAATTAGCTACAGGTCTGAAACTTCACCAAGTGAAAGCTCTCCTAAAAGTACATGAATGAGTTATTTGAGAAAAATTGGCTATCTGCAATACTTTTAGAGATAATTCGCAGTTACTCATTTTGAGTAGGTGAGTAATTAGCTACAGGTGTGAAACTTCACCATGTGAAAGCTCTCCCAAAAGTAGGTGAATAAGTTATTTGAGAAAAATTGGCTATATGCAATACTCTTAGAGATAATTCGCAGTGACTCATTTTGAGTAGGTGAGTTATTACCTATGGGTCTGAAACTTTGCCATGTGAAAGCTCTTCCAAAAGTAGATGAATGAGTTATTTGAGAAAAATTGGCTATCTGCAATACTTTTAGAGAGAATTCGCATTTACTCATTTTGAGTAGGCGAGTAAGTAGCTACGGGTCTGAAACTTCACAATGTGAAAGCTCTTCCAAAAGTAGATGAATGAGTTATTTGAGAAAAATTGGCTATCTGCAATACTTTTAGAGATAATTAGTATTTACTCATTTTGAGCGGGTGAGAAATTAGCTACAGGTCTGAAACTTCACCAAGTGAAAGCTCTCCCAAAAGTAGATGAATGAGTTATTTGAGAAAAATTGGCTATCTCCTATACTTTTAGAGATAATTCGCATTTACTCATTTTGAGTAGGTGAGAAATTAGCTATGGGTCTGAAACTTCACCATGTGAAAGCTCTTCCAAAAAGTAGATGAATAAGTTATTTGAGAAAAATTGGCTATCTGCAATACTTTTAGAGATAATTTGCATTTACTCATTTTGAGTAGGTGAGTAATTAGCTACGGGCGTGAAACTTCACCAAGTGAAAGCTCTCCCAAAAGTAGGTGAATGAGTTATTTGAGAAAAATTGGCTATCTGCAATACTTTTAGAGAGAATTCGCATTTACTCATTTTGAGTAGGTGAGTAATTAGCTATGGGTCTGAAACTTCACCATGTGAAAGCTCTTCCAAAAGTAGATGAATAAGTTATTTCAGAAAAACTGGCTATCTGCAATACTTTTAGAGATAATTCGCATTTACTCGTTTTGAGTAGGCGAGTAATTAGCTATGGGTCTGAAACTTCACCATGTGAAAGCTCTTCCAAAAGTAAATGAATGAGTTATTTGAGAAAAATTGGCTATCTGCAATACTTTTAGAGATATTTAGCATTTACTCATTTTGAGTAGGTGAGAAATTAGCTACAGGTCTGACACTTCACCAAGTGAAAGCTCTCCCAAAAGTAGATGAATGAGTTATTTGAGAAAAATTGGGTACCCACAATACTTTTAGAGATAATTAGCATTTACTCATTTTGAGTAGATGAGTAATTACCTACGGGTCTAAAACTTCACCATGTGAAAGCTCTTTCAAAAGTAGATGAATGAGTTATTTGAGAAAAATTGGCTATCTCCAATACTTTTACAGATAATTCTCATTTACTCATTTTGAGTAGGTGAGTAATTACCTATGGGTCTGAAACTTCACCATGTGACAGCTCTTCCAAAAGTAGATGAATGAGTTATTTGAGAAAAATTGACTATCTGCAATACTTTCAGAGATAATTCGCATTTACTCATTTTGAGTAGGTGAGTAATTAGCTACAGGTCTGAAACTTCACCAAGTGAAAGCTCTCCTAAAAGTACATGAATGAGTTATTTGAGAAAAATTGGCTATCTGCAATACTTTTAGAGATAATTCGCAGTTACTCATTTTGAGTAGGTGAGTAATTAGCTACAGGTGTGAAACTTCACCATGTGAAAGCTCTCCCAAAAGTAGGTGAATGAGTTATTTGAGAAAAATTGGCTATCTGCAATACTTTTCGAGATATTTAGCATTTACTCATTTTGAGTAGGTGAGAAATTAGCTACAGGTCTGACACTTCACCAAGTGAAAGCTCTCGCAAAAGTAGGTGAATGAGTTATTTGAGAAAAATTGGCTATCTTCTATACTTTTAGAGAGAATTCGCATTTACTCATTTTGAGTAGGCGAGTAAGTAGCTACGGGTCTGAAACTTCACAATGTGAAAGCTCTCCCAAAAGTAGATGAATGAGTTATTTGAGAAAAATTGGCTATCTCCTATACTTTTAGAGATAATTCGCATTTACTCATTTTGAGTAGGTGAGTAATTAGCTACGGGCGTGAAACTTCACCAAGTGAAAGCTCTCCCAAAAGTAGATGAATGACTTATTTGAGAAAAATTGGGTATCCGCAATTCTTTTAGAGATAATTCGCATTTACTCATTTTGAGTAGGTGAGTAATTACCTACGGGTCTGAAACTTCACCAAGTGAAAGCTCTCCCAAAAGTAGATGAATGAGTTATTTGAGAAAAATTGGCTATCTGCAATACTTTTAGAGATAATTCGCATTTACTCATTTTGAGTAGGTGAGTAATTAGCTACGGGTCTGAAACTTCACCAAGTGAAAGCTCTCCCAAAAGTAGGTGAATGAGTTATTTGAGAAAAATTGGCTATCTGCAATACTTTTAGAGAGAATTCGCATTTACTCATTTTGAGTAGGTGAGTAATTAGCTATGGGTCTGAAACTTCACCATGTGAAAGCTCTTCCAAAAGTAGATGAATGAGTTATTTGAGAAAAATTGGCTATCCGCAATACTTTTAGAGATATTTAGCATTTACTCATTTTGAGTAGGTGAGAAATTAGCTACAGGTCTGACACTTCACCAAGTGAAAGCTCTCCCAAAAGTAGATGAATGAGTTATTTGAGAAAAATTGGCTATCTGCAATACTTTTAGAGATAATTAGCATTTACTCATTTTGAGTAGGTGAGTAATTAGCTATGGGTCTGAAACTTCACCATGTGAAAGCTCTTCCAAAAGTAGATGAATGAGTTATTTCAGAAAAATTGGCTATCTGCAATACTTTTAGAGATAATTCGCATTTACTCATTTTGAGTAGGCGAGTAATTAGCTATGGGTCTGAAACTTCACCATGTGAAAGCTCTTCCAAAAGTAAATGAATGAGTTATTTGAGAAAAATTGGCTATCTGCAATACTTTTCGAGATATTTAGCATTTACTCATTTTGAGTAGGTGAGAAATTAGCTACAGGTCTGACACTTCACCAAGTGAAAGCTCTCGCAAAAGTAGGTGAATGAGTTATTTGAGAAAAATTGGCTATCTTCTATACTTTTAGAGATAATTCGCATTTACTCATTCTGAGTAGGTGAGAAATTAGCTAGGGGTCTGAAACCTCACTAAGTGAAAGCTCTTCCAAAAGTATATGAATGAGTTATTTGAGAAAAATTGGCTATCTGCAATACTTTTAGACATAATTAGCATTTACTCATTTCGGGTAGGTGAGTAACTAGCTACGCGTCTGAAACTTAACCACGTGAAAGCTCTCCCAAAAGTAGGTGAATGAGTTATTTGAGAAAAATTGGCTATCTGCAATACTTTTAGAGATAATTCGCATTTACTCATTTTGAGGAGGTGAGTAAGTAGGCCAAAGTTTACCAAACCATTTTCCCCTTAGCATAGGATACTCTAGTACTACCCTGTGGTTCAAAAATTTGCTCGAAATTTCTCTATCTCTTACAGTTTGAGAGATATTTCTGATTTTTCACATTTTCACTAAAAGTAGCAATAAAGTAGCCATTACTCACTTGTACATTGAGCAACAGTTGTGAAACTGAAATATGTTACAGTTCACAAAAAAGTACATTTGAGAGAAATTGTGTAGCTGCAATACTTTTGAAGATATAAGCCATTTACTCATTATGGTTATCATTAAAAATTGAAAAAGTAGCTATTACTCACTTAGCTATAGAGATACACTTCCAAATTATTGACCATGTTGTAGCTGTGGAGAAAGTAGCTGAACATCATATTGGAACAAAATTGTGTAGCTGCAATACTTTTGAAGATATAAGCCATTTACTCATTGACAGTTAAAAGTCATATAATTATATTAGGTAAAAGCGCTATTACTCACTCAAAAGTAGGCCAAAGTTCACCAAACCTTTCCCCCCTTAGCAATAGGATAATCTAGTACTACCCTGTGGGTCAAAAATTTGCTCGAAATTGCTCTATATCTTACAGTTTGAGAGATATTTCTGATTTTTCACATTTTCACTAAAAGTAGCAATAAAGTAGCCATTACTCCCTTGTACATTGAGCAACAGTTGTGAAACTTAAATATGTTACAGTTCACAAAAAAGTACATGAACAACATATTTGAGAGAAATTGTGTAGCTGCAATACTTTTGAAGATATAAGCAATTTACTCATTATGGTTATCATTAAAAATTGAAAAAGTAGCTATTACTCACTTAGCTATGGAGATACACTTCCAAACCACTGGCCATGTTGTAGCAGTGGAGAAAGTAGCTGAACAACATATTGGAACAAAATTGTGTAGCTGCAATACTTTTGAAGATATAAGCCATTTACTCATTATGGTTATCATTAAAAACTGAAAAAGTAGCTATTACTCACTTAGCTACGGAGATACACTTCCAAACTACTGACCATGTTGTAGCAGAGGAGAAAGTAGCCGAACAACATATTGGAACAAAATTGTGTAGGTGCAATACTTTTGAAGATATAAGCCATTTACTCATTATGGTTATCATTAAAAATTGAAGAAGTAGCTATTACTCACTTAGCTATGGAGATACACTTGCAAACTACTGACCATGTTGTAGCTGTGGAGAAAGTAGCTGAACAACATATTGGAACAAAATTGTGTAGCTGCAATACTTATGAAGATATAAGCCATTTACTCATTATGGTTATAATTAAAAATTGACAAAGTAGCTATTACTCACTTAGCTATGGAGATACACTTCCAAACTACTGACCATGTTGTAGCTGTGGACAAAGTAGCTGAACAACATATTAGAACAAAATACCGTAAATGCAATAGTTTCAGAGTTATAAGCCATATAATTATATTAGCTAAAATAGCTATTACTCACTCAAAAGTAGGCCAAAGTTCACCAAACCCCAAAAATATTGAAGAGCAAAAAAATTCATTAGGACTTGTGATTTACCAAAAATGTGTAACTGTAGTAGTTTCAGAGAAAACTGCATGACACACGCACGCACGCACGCACCCACGCACGCACGCACGCACGTACACACGCACATGGTGCAAATTATAATCTCCCTCCGGCGAGCCGGGCGGGAGATAATAACTTGCTTAAGTTTTTCAAAGTCTGTACCTACTTCCCTAGAATTACACCATCTGTCAAAGTACACTTCTTTCTCATGGGCAAATTCAACATGAGTTTGACTTTCTTGTTTATGATAATTTCTGAATTTTTGACGATATGCTTCTGGTACCAACTCATATGCTTTCAAAATAGCATTTTTGACAGAGTTATAGTCCACACATTCAGAAATTGGCAAAGCCGTGTATGCCTCCTGGGCCTTTCCCCTCAAAACACTTTGCAGCAATAAAGGCCACTGGTCTATAGGCCATTTCAAATTTTGAGCTACTCTTTCAAAGTGTTGAAAGTACTTATCAACTTCTGATTCATTGAAAGGTGGTACCAGTCGCACATTTTTACCCAAATCAAATTTGGTAGCAATGGACTCTTCATGGGCAATTCTACGGGCATTGAGTTCTAAAGCTCTCATTTCTCTTTCATGTTTAAGCTTAAGTTCCTTTTCTCGCTGTTGAGCTTCAAGCTCTTCTTTTCGTTGTTGAGCTTCAAGCTCTTCTTTTCGTTGTTGAGCTTCAAGCTCTTCTTTTCGTTGTTGAGCTTCAAGCTCTTCTTTTCGTTGTTGAGCTTGAGTTTCAAGCTCATTAAGTCTTAACTCTCTTTCAATTTCTAATCGCCTGATCTCATATTGCCCAGAAGGTTCCATTGGTAGAGGCTTATACACTTCTAAACAACTATCAGGTAAAACATCTTCATCAACTAACTGTTCAACAATAAGCCTTTTAAGTTCATGTTTACGTGTTGACCTTTTCACCTCTAACTGTAACTCTTGTGCTATCTGCATTAACATATCTTTTTTAAAAGTTTCTAGAACTTCTATAGATGGTGACTGTACAAACTCTTTAGCACTAGCCATTTTGAGCACTGTTGACTGCAACCAATTACTAAATCAAATGGATTTTCAAAATGTTAATTGAACGGTTGATCAAATGGTTGTAATCAAATGGTTGGATCCCGGACGAGCCCCCAATTTTCCTGTTACGGTCACGGGCAAACACGGTAGCAATTACCGGTTGTCTTTAAGTTGTAACAGAAAAAGCAAAAAGTTAAACTTAACAAATTTATTTAATAGTCAACAATAATGATTACAGTCAACTGGTGTGCTCTTAACCAAACACACTAATACAATAATAAGATCTAGCTGACCTGACCACTGAGATTATGAGTTAAGTTTATCCGCCGTATCCAGCAATCTGTTCCGTAATCCGTCCTGTAGTATATTCTGTAGTCTATCCAATGTCCTGTGGTCTGTCCTGTGATCTGTCCAATGTTCACTCGCACACAGATGTCTATATTCTGTGACCTGTCCCACACTCAACAACACAAAAGGTGCTTGTCCTGCTATCCTTTATATATCCAGTCACACAGAAGGTCTGTCTGGAGATTTTTAGAGAGTTAACACAATTGTACTGTCTGCTCCAAGATATGGACAATGTCCAAAATGCAGTAAATCCACTCTCTGTTATATAACTGTACAATATCCAAAAATATCCAAAGTGCAATAAATCTGTCCAGACAATGTATCTAGTTCACTCCAGTAAAAGTTCACAGCAACACAAGTTATATTATATTCCAAAACACAATAGCTCTCCTTATAGCCAGCGAATACAAAGTTCACTTGTGGTCAGATGTACATTCCTTATATACATTCACAGATTCCTTCTGGAATTGTACAGAACCAACTCAAAAAATAAATCTTGAGCCATCTAGGCCAAAGGAGGAAGTTCTAGAAACTACTGGTAATTGGGTTTCCCCAAATCTAACATAACCACTGAGGGGGGGATTTCCCCCAGTCTGTGAACAGATCAATAAACACTAAAACACAAAAGTCAATAACTCCCTTATTTTAAATGTCAACACACAAAAAGAACCAACAACACAATTATCTTTTATGACAATGTATAAACATAAAGCTTAAATTAAACAATGCACTAATATAGTGCCTAATATATGTAATATACAATGTACTAATATAGTGTCCAATATATGTAACAGTAAGGACAAAAGGTTTCAGATTGGTTAATCTGGAGATTCGAATGATAGAGGGTTGGGTAATCAAAGTTCTACTGTATAACACATGCAGAAGTTGTCATTAGTGTTACAATCATTAAACATTAAAATTAGCACAAAAAATAAACTAGAAGAATGTTTTTGCTAACAAAAACTAAGCGTCCCAAAAAGGTTCACCGCAATATAATATACAGTAGAAAAAGGTTTTTGAAAATAAAAACATGCAATGCTGAGAGAAGAAGTGAAAGTTACGCAGACAGTGTGGAAGTTTATACATTAACATGAAAGAAAAATTTAAGCTTTATTTTGTTTTCTATGGTTATAAATGGTGAAAAGTTAATTGGATAATGCTCTGGCTCAGAAAGCATAAAGCACCAATACTTATAATAGGTTGAAAATTACACCATAAAACTACTTAATTAAAGAGTAACAGTGCTTTATAAATGCCATATACCTATTTACATTTTAGAAAAATGCATAGTAAAATTTGAGCCTTTGGAAAGGCAAGAAGTTTATGACACAATGCTGTGACCACATCTATCCCAATGAGTAAATAAAAGGTCAATGTTCCCACAAGCCTATTTATATCTTATGAATAATGCTCATTTCTATTTAGATATAATTGAAAATCGGCTATTTTATGACTGCAATTCGACCCATGGGGGGGTGTGTGTGTGTGTGTGTGTGTGTGTGTGTGTAAATCTGACCGGCTATCTAGACTCATCACATAAGGTTTCCCAATACCTCTTAATACATTCTAAAGCTCTAAAAGCAAGAACAAAGGAGATAAAAGGCAAAAACACAAAATCGGCTATTTTATGACCCCAGTTTGACCCATAAGGAGTGATCCGGGGGTAAATCTGACCAGCTATCTAGACTCAATACATAAGGTTTCCAATACCTCTTAATACATTCTAAAACTCTAAAAGCAAGAATAAAGGAGATAAGACGTAAAAACACCAAATCGGCTATTTTATGACCCCCAGTTTGACCCATGGGGAGGGGGGGAAGGGGGTAAATCTGACCAGCTATCTAGACTCTTCACATATGGTTTCCTAATACCTCGTAATACATTCTAAAGCTGTAAAAGCAAGATTAAAGGAGATAAAAGGCCAAAACACAAAATCGGCTATTTTATCGCCCCCAGTTAGACCCATGGGGGGGGAGGGGGTCTGGGGGTAAATCTCACCAGCTATCTAGACTCTTCACATATGGTTTCCCAATACCTCTTAATACATTCTAAAGCTGTAAAAGCAAGATTAAAGGAGATAAAAGGCCAAAACACAAAATCGGCTATTTTATCACCCCCAGTTTGACCCATAAGGGGGGATCCGGAGGTAAATCTGACCGGCTATCTAGACTCTTCACATAAGGTTTCCCAATACCTCTTAATACATTCTAAACTCTAAAAGCAAGAATAAAGGAGATATAAGGCAAAAACACAAAATCGGCTATTTTATGACCCCAGTTTGACCCATGGGGGGGGGGGGGGGGGGGGGTAAATCTGACCAGCTATCTAGACTCTTCACATATGGTTTCTCAATACCTCTTAATACATTCTAAAGCTGTAAAAGCAAGAATAAAGGAGATAAAAGGCCAAAACACAAAATCGGCTATTTTATCACCCCAGTTTGACCCATAAGGGGGGATCTGGAGGTAAATCTGACCAGCTATCTAGACTCTTCACATATGGTTTCCCAATACCTCTTAATACATTCTAAAGTTGTAAAAGCAAGAATAAAAGTGATAAAAGGCAAAAAACACAAAATAGGCGATTTTATGACCCCAGTTGGACCCATAAGGGGGGGTCCAGGGGTAAATCTGACCAGCTATCTAGACTCTTCACATAAGGTTTCCCAATACCTCTTAATACATTCTAAAGCTGTAAAAGCAAGAATAAATGAGATAAAAGGCAAAAACACCAAATCGGCTATTTTATGACCCCAGTTTGACCCATAAGGGGAGGTCCGGAAGTAAATCTGACCGGCTATCTAGACTCTTCACATACGGTTTCCCAATACATCTTAATACATTGTAAAATTCTAAAAGCAAGAATAAAGGAAATATAAGGCAAAAACACAAAATCGGCTATGTTATGACCCCAGTTTGGGGGGGGGGGGGGGGGGGGGGGGGGGGTGTCTGGGGGTAAATCTGACCTGCTATCTTGACTCTTCACATATGGTTTCCCAATACATCTTAATACATTCTAAAGCTGTAGAAGCAAGAATAAAGGAGATATAAGGGAAAAAGACTAAATTGGCCATTTTATGACCCCAGTTTGACCCCTTCAGGGGGGTCGGAGGGGAAATTTGACTTGCTTTCTAGACTCTCCACATATGGTTTCCTACTACCTCCCAATACCTTTTATGGCTCTAAATGCAATACTTAAGAAGATAATAGGGGGGTTCACATGAATTTTAAGCTTTCTGATTGGTACCTGTGAGAAAATCGCCCATAAATCAGTCAATTTTCATCGGATTGCTCCCAAAATCTAATCAGCTCATGTTTTTGATAGTATGAACACATGTATGAAGTTACAAGCCTCTGCGGTCATTAGATATTCCTGAACTGCGATGACGGGTGGGTGTACCCGAAAAAACTATTTTTTGATCATGTGACCTTGATAAAGATGAAAGGTCAAATTTAAGCATGTGGAAAAATTTTCCCACGCCTAAGGTATATAACTGCCAAATATGGTTAAAAAGCTTCCAATAATAAGGGAGATATTCAAGGGAGACCATAATGTGGCGGCGGCGGCGGCGATGAAACTGAAGCGAAACCAAATAAGCGCCCTTTTCAGGGACGCTTAATTAGGAATGTACAACACTTTAACTGTAAATCGTAAAACTATTTTTCCTCAAATTGAGGAAGATGTTCAATTAAAATACTACATTAAAAAATTGAGTTATATATGGAACTAAATCATAATGATCACCTTGCTGCAATGACAGAACCAGTGGCATTCCATGATAGTCCCGTAATCTGTAGTAGTTCATTGGCTTCTGCATGACACAAGGTGTACACCTCAGTGACCAACTGAGAACTCTCCTCACTCAGTGCATCATAGTCTGACAATCAAAAATGAATCTCTCACTGAATTAATACAGTCTGTTACAAATTGGCTAGAACCAGAATGAGATTAGCTTTATTTATGTTAAATACTGAAATAAAGAAATGAAGATATATCTTGACCAAAGGAATGATCATTACCAGAAGCAATAGTCTTAGCAAGGAATGTAGTTACAATTTTGGAATATAACTAGAAATAGGACACATTGGCATGTGTAATGTTCACCCAAAGGGAAGCACGAGTTTTGTTCTAAAACTTGGACAAAATTGGCAAGAGTAGATTGCTAGATACCCTGTGGATTGAAAATTTCGACGAAACTGCTGTCTCACACGGTTAAGGAGATAGAAGCAAATTTGTGGTTTTGCATTTTTGGTAAAAATTTGCAAATTCAAAATGGCCGCCATTTTGGGGGGAGAGGAAATTTTTTTAATTGCAAAGAACAGTTTGCTGAGATACCCTGTGGGTTGAAAGTTTCGACGGAATCGCTCTATCTCGTACAGTTAAGGAGACAAAAGCAAATTTGTGTTTTTCCATTTTTGGCAAAAATTCAAAAATTCAAAATGGCCGCCATTTTCGGGGAGAGGAAAATTTTTTGAAAATTACCAATAATATATTTCTTAGATACCCTGTGGGTCGAACATTTCAACGAAATCGCTCTATCTCGCATGGTTAAGGAGATAGAAGCAAATTTGTGTTTTTGCAATTTTGGCAAAAATTCTAAAATTCAAAATGGCTGATATTTTTGGGGAGAAGAAAATTTTTTGAAAATTGCCAAGAGTACATTGCTTAGATACCCTGTGGGTAAAAAATATTGATGATATCACTCTGTCTCGCACGGTTAACGAGATAGAAGCCGATTTGTGTTTTTTCCATTTTTGGCAAAAATTCGAAAATTCAAAATGGCCGCCATTTTTGAGGAGATGAAAAATTATTGAAAAGTGCCGAGGGTACATTTGCTAGATACCCTATGGATCGAAAATTTTGACGAAATTGCTCTGTCTCACACAGTTAAGGAGATAGAAGCCAATTTGTGTTTTTTCCATTTTTGGCAAAATTCGAAAATTCAAAATGGCCGCCATTTTTGGGGAGAGGAAATTTTTTTGAAAATTACCAATATTACATTTATTAGATAGCCTATGGGTCGAAAATTTCGATGAAATCGCTCTATCCTGCACGGTTAAGGAGATAGAACCAAACTTGGGATTTTCCATTTTTGGCAAAAATTCGAAAATTCAAAATGGCCGCCATATTTGGGGACAGGAAAATTTTTTGAAAATTACCAATAGTTTTTTTATCAATAAATTTTTGTGAAGATAGAAAACATTGTTTCATTAAAATGTCCAGAAAAAGTCAACTCAAAATAGCATAATAGCTATATAGCACAGTAGCTTTTACTCAGTTAGCTATAAAGGTATTAACACCAAAAGCAATCCACGCAAGCTACTGATCCAATAATCCTCCATCCCAAATTTTGTGAATATAGGGGAGATACTTTTCCTTTAAAATGCTTAAAATAAAAAAGCTACTCAAAGTAGCTAACTAACTATTATTCAGTCAGTTATACAGCTATTATCACTAAAAGCAATCCCAAGCAAGCTATTGACCTAACTATTGCTCATACCAAATTTGGTAAAGATATGTCAAATATTTTTCCTTAAAATGCCCGGAAACAAAAGAAGTATACAAAAGTAGCTAAGTAGCTATTACTCAGTTAGCTATAGAGCTGTCTTCACCAAAAGCAATCCCATGCAAGCTATTAACCCAATAAACACCCACAAAAAATTTGGTAAAGATAGGATAAATCCTTTTCCTTGAAATGACTGGAAACCAAGTGTGATGACAGACGGCGGATGCCGGAAAAAGCAAAAATAATACCAGAGAAACTATAACCAGTCACTTTATTAAATAAGCAATCAGTGCCCATGAACGGTCTCTGTGTCAGCTGACTGTAGGTTTTGAGTTTCAGAGCAGAAGTGAAAGAAGGAAATACTGTAAATGCAATTTTTTGTTGAGCTACAACTAATTTAATCAACAGTGAGAATATCAACGCAGCTTTTGCTCATCTATGGAATGAGCTACAGGTCTGCAATTTTACTATGGTATAGCGGACCCAAAAGTGGGTGAATAACAAATTTAAACAAAATTCTCTAAGAGAAATAGTTTACATAACAGTAAAAAGGTAAAAGTAGTTATTGCACAGTTATGCAATGAGCTACAGGTCTAACATTTTACTACGTTGTAGCTGATCCAAAAGTTGGTGAATAACATATTTAAAAAAACACTCTAAATGCAATAGTTTTCAAGTTCTAACTACAAGCCTGGGGCGAATACTTTCAAAAGTATTCGAATACGAATATGTTTCATTTCCATGATACGAATATGAACATGAATACATCAGTTTTAAAAGTATTCGAATGAGAATATGAATACTTTTTGAAAAGTATTTGAATACATTTATGAATACATTTTAACTAAACCCCAATTCATACAATCATTTTTAATAAATCTTAATAATTCTACCTTTCTGAATAAAATATACAAACATGTGAAAGCACAATTCAGTATATGATGGTTCAGATTTACATCATATTTGACAACAATTTATTTTTGCTCCAAGATCTGAGTATTTTTTTGAAAAGTACATCTTAGTGCCCTAGACATCTTGTATTTAACTGAGATAGCCATTGTTTTGGAAATCTTTATGATGGGATTACTACTGCTATAAGATTGTCACAATAGGTGTCACATAATTTGCCTAAGAATTACTGATACATGACAAATGACACTGGTATTGAAACACATCCACGTTAATCCCCTATTGTAGCAAAGGCAAACATAGTTGTCATTTTAAGGTAGGTAGCTTGGTGTTTATAATTTCAAGAATTTTATAATAACATAACACTACATTATGAAAACCAATGTGGATTAATTATTTGGGGTTTTACGTCGCTTTCAACACTGTATAGGTCATATCACGACGGGTAGTTGGAAGGGCAGAGGAAACCAGTACATATAGTTCGCTAGGGTTCTGTACTGTAAACTGCCGACCAACGGCAAGCAACTACCAGCTTTCCCACTTACGACCATGACGGGGATCGAACCCCGGCCGCAGAGGTGGGAGGCGAGAGTGTTACCACTCTGCCACCGTGGCCCCCCAATGTGGATTAAAACACACATGAAATCATTTATCAATATAAAAGTTGAACACACAAACTAATTGCATTGATGAGATGTACGAGAAGAAGTTATAATCCTGACTATTTTGTTCCAACATGACATTGTCATTATTATGTTACACAATGTTTACTGACTAAAAGTATTTATTCAATATGTCTTGTTAGTTAGGCACATAATGATAGACAGACAAATTTCATATTTATATCTAAAACTTGTCAGTACAGGGTGAAAAAAATCAACAAAAAGTGAAAAATATTAAATGTATTCATAAAAGTATTCATGAACATGAATACTTTTGAAATGTATTCGAATACGAATACTTTGCATTTTCACAAAAGTATTCAAATACGAATACTTTTAAAAATGTATTTGAATACTTATGAATATGAATACGAATACATTTTGCCCAGGCCTGCTGATTTACTCATTAGTGATAACCCTAAAGTAGCTATTATTCATCTATGCGACGTAAAACCCCAAATAAAAAAATTAATCTATGCAATGAGATACAGGTCTGCAATTTTACTATGTTATAGCTGACCCAAAAGTAGCTGAATAACATATTTATACAAAATTCTCTAAATGCAATAGTTTTCAAGTCACAAGTGATTTTACTCATCATTGAAGTTACTGAAAAGTCAAAAAGTAGCTATTATTCACTTAGCTATTGAGATAGACTCCCATGTTAATCTCCATGTTGTAGCTATGGAAAAAGAACCTGAATAACATATTTTAAGAAAATGCTCTAAATGCTATACTTTTCAAGTTATAAGTGATTTAGTGCATGATTTTAGGAATTTTAATGTATAAAAAATTATTTTAAAAATTCATAAAAAAACTAGAAAAGGGTTTTGCTAACAAAAACGAGCGGCCCGGATGGTGACTTGAGTTAAAGAAGCTTCAGTAGTTGTGGTATGAGACTGTAAGGAGAAGGTAAGCTTTACTGTGTTTTGTATCTGATGGGAAAGTGGATTATCTAAAAACTGTATCAGTTGCAGTATTAGACTGTAAGCAGAATAACAGCATGCAGAGCTAGGCTTGATAAAGCTTAGTGAGAGTGAACCTTTCTTCTTTTTTTTTTTTTTTTTTTTGCAAGACAGGAAAGATACACACATTGCACACATATTCTCCTCTTTGTTTGAATGAGGGCAAGTGAGACTTACAACATCCACACACATAATCTCACTTCCCCATCTCACTCAACCTCATCCTCCATACACAGAGGCAATTCTTTTCTCACATGCATTTTTGAGTGAGGAGAGTGGGGAGGGGGGGGGGCAGATCTGTGCAGAAAAAGACTGCTTCTTCCTCCTCACTGAAATAAAATGCAGGTGAGAAAAAGATTGTTTACTGAAGTAGAATGTTTAGGTTTTACAGCAATTACTTAATTATATAAGGGGCTACAGTTCTGAAATTTTACTATATTATATCTGACACAAAACTACATCCAAAGCACATTTAACAAAATGCTCTAAATGTAATACTTTTTAAGTTATATGTGATTTAGTGAATGAATACACGAATTTTAATGCATCAAAAATTCATGGAAAAAATAATTAAGAAAGATCCAGGCCTGATACATCCACAAGGGAATCTACTGGTAGCCTAGTACATATATGCAAGATAGGAGAGAAATCCCTGCATAATTCAATGAGAAAATTGTGATAAAGTGTTGGAATTTTCCAAACAAGCAAGAGACAGATCTGCATGGACTTTACGATTTACCATCCTCAATAGATAAGGTATCTTTTAAAAAAAACAGCATGTCTCTGGGTTTTATAGTTTTGGAAGAGAAGTTGTTTTGGAGAACTTGTTATACGTCCACGGACACCGCAGAGTGATGCCAGTCAGCTGACATAAAAACAGGAATATTAAGGAAAAAGGTCATTAAAAGTCTTCCTTAAACTTAAACAATGTGTCAAGTTGAACTGATGTCATTGAACAGTAAGTCGGTTGGGAGCTGAAAACCCTCATATTTACTTCAAGGTGGCCATGACTGTACTTGTATTGGAACTCCAAGGTGGAAAGAAAATAAAAATGTCCCAATATTCATCTTCAATAATTTTGCAAAATTTAACTGAGGTCAGCTGAACAATACAATAGCTGGAGAGTAATTACTCCATAATTTCACTGCAAGGTGGCCATTACTTCATTCATATTGGGACTTTAAGGTGACCATAAAATAAGTGCATAAAGTCTAGCTAAGGTCAGCTGAACAATAAGATAGCTGGAGGCTGAAAATTGCAAATTTAATAAGTAAATTAAATTTTTATAAGTTAATACATCCTATCCAATGGACAATATGCTAAACCGTTCGGCGCAGACCGGCCCGCCAAATGTCAGAAAAAGACGTCCTGTGTTTCCACCGGCTGGCCGGTCCTCACACTGAACTCGCCAGGTGGCGCATCGTACTTCCTTCCTGTCTAGACAACCTGACGTCATAGCATCTTTTTCGTTGTCTAAACGTATTAGACCCCTAGTAAGCTGATAGCGGGGTCGGTGGGAGGGTCTTGTGTGTCCATTGGATGGGTTATTAACTTATAAAAATTTAATTTACTTATTAAATTTGCAATTTTATTGTGTTAATACATCCTATCCAATGGACAATATGCTGAATAACTACTGCTTGGTCGGCGGGTAAGTTACTAGGGACTTAAGCGAACTCAGAAAATAACTAACAAGATTTCCTCTAAGCCTGGGCTGATCTAAGATCGTCAAGACCCCTGAGGATATAGTCGGTCAACAAAAACCGGTTAACCGGTCCAACCCGACTCGCCTCCCCTCCCCTTTTTTACAGACCTGCTCTAAGGTAGGGGAAGAGAGGGATGAGTTCAGTCCCTAAGGAAACTAGAGGAATGCTTTTGCTAACAAAAGCGAAGCGCCCCTTAAAGTTTAAAATGTTTTGTGGTTTTAATAAGCATGCTGTAAAGCTAAGAATGCACAAAGCTGCACTGTATGCTTTCCCAATACCTCTTAATACATTCTGAAGCTATAAAAGCAATGATAAAGGAGATATAAGGCAAAAACTCCAAAGCAGCTATTTATGACCCCAGTTTGGCCCATAAGGGAGGGTCGGGGGGTAAAACTGACCAGCTATTTTGACTCTCCATATATGCTTTCCTAATACCTCTTAATACATTCTGAAGCTATAAAAGCAACAATAAAGGAGATATAAGGCAAAAACTCAAAATCGGCTATTTTATGACCCCAGTTTGACCCATAAGGGGGGGCCGTGGGGTAAAACTGACCGGCTATTTAGACTCTCCACATATGGCTTCCTATTACCTCCCAGTACATTTTATAGCTCTAAATGCAATACTTAAGAAGATAATAGGGGGGTTGGCCTAAATTTAAGGCTTTCAGATTGGAAGGTGTCAGAAAATCACTCATAAATGAGACATTTTTCAAGGGATTGCTCCCAAAATCTAATCAGCTCATGTTTTCGATAGTATGAACAGGTGTGTCAAATTATAAGGATGTGTAGCAAGTAGTTTTTCCTGAACTGCGATGACGGGGGGTGGGGGGGGGGGTGTACTTCAAAAAATTGTTTTTGATCATGTGACCTTCATAAAGGTCAAAGGTCAAATTTAAGCATGCAGAAAAATTTTCCCACGCCTAAGGTATATAACTGCCAAATATGGTTTGAAACCTTCTAATAATAAGGGAGATATTCAAGGGAGACCATAATGCGGCGGCGGCGAGGAAACTGAGGCGAAAACAAATAAGCGCCCTTTCAGGGACGCTTAATAAACCTCCCGAAGGAAGCACGTTTTAGTTTTTTTTTTGTTTTTTTTTTGATGCTTCTTAAATATATATACACTATTTACATATGTACAAATCTCCTCCCTGACCTGGGCTACTGGTGGATCTGCTGAGCAGCCACTACAGGTCCCAGGTAATAGAGCAAGGAGTCAGCCCGTGCCACATCCTTCAAATAAAATTGTGTAAAGGTGTTGTGTGACTTCCAGTGGCAGGCTGACAAAACCTGTTTCAAGGAAACCCCTGACTGGAAGGCCTTGGAAGCAGCAAAGGCCCTGACATCATGGGCTTTAACCTGATGTAAGGTGTGGACCTCTTGGCCTGAGAGCTCATAACATAGGATCACAGTCTGTTTGATCCATGAGGAGATAGTGGCAGGCGAGATGTCCTTGTCGAAACTTTTCTTGAAGGAGACAAAAACCAACTCCTTATTCTGCCTGAGGTCCTGTCCAAATAGTAGGGCAATGCTCTGACAGGACAGAGGGACCTATCAGACTTGAGGGACCTATCCAGAGTCGGGGCCAGGGCTGGTATAACCACTGGAGCCACGCTGTCCGGACCCTCTTTGGCCAGCTGGTTCTTGGAAAGAAAGCTGGGAGATGGGTACAGAGACACCTTAGACCAGTCAGACTGGTGTCTGATGTTCTTACTTTGCCAAGCATGAATCTCACTTCTGCGTTTGCCTGAACCAAGGGCTAGGAGGAAAACTGTCTTGAAGGTCAAATGCTTCAAGGAGGCCTCCTTAATTGGTTCAAAAGGAGCCTTTGTGAGCTGGTGTAAAACCAGAGATAGGCTCCAGGAGGGGATGCCCCTTCTGCCCTTGGGTCTGTCTCTATGGAAACTATCCAAGAGACGGGTGAGATTTTCATCTTTGCTGATGTTGAGGGTTGAATTTCCCAGTTTATCAGCAATGGCAGACCTGTAGCCATCAATGGTGCTGGGCTGTAATTTCCTTTCCTCAAAAAGGTACATCAGGAAATCAGCAACTGACTTTACAGGCGGTGCCCTGAAGTCCACCTGATTTGTGATGCACCACTTTGTAAAAATGGCCCACTTTGCCTCATAGACGGATCTGGTTGATCCTCTTTGAGGAGCCTCAATTCTTGTTGCCACCGCCTCAGAGAAACCCTGCTCCTTGATAGCTGTGGCTCTGGGAGCCATGCATGTAGATTTAGGTTTGTCAGACTCCTGTGAGGGGTCTGATTGAAGGGTTGAGTCAGTAGGTTTGGCAGTTCAGGCAAGAGCAATGGGATCTGGCTGGACATTTCCACTAGGTCCCAAAACCATGTCATGTTGGGCCATCCCGGGGCAATGATGATCAACCTTTGGTATAGGGAGTCCTGCAACTTCTCCACCACTTTGCCCAATATGGCTGTCGGTGGGAAGGCGTACGCGTCCAGATTTTCCAATGACAAACTGAGTGCATCCACTGCAGTGGCCATGGGATCTGGAACTGGGGATACAAACAGGGGCAACTTGTTGTTGAATCTCGTGGCAAAGAGATCTATTTGAGGCCGGTGCCACCTGCTGCACAGGGCCTGGAAAACCTCCAACAGTTTGGCTAACAGTTTGAGGTTCCTGTGAGGATTGCCATAGCAGCTTATGACTGTGGGAGTTCTTGACAAACTTGGCCGGGTTCGGAAGGGAAGGGTGTAACCCTCCTTCAGTATTTGTACTACTTTCGGACCGGCACCCAGATCTAACCACTTTTTCCAAAAGATTTGAAGTCTGGCCCCTACAGGCAGATTTATGGCAACATTGGGAGCATTTGTGACAGGATTTACATAAGACAATGGAATGACACAAGAAACACTTTTCACAGATTTTAATTTGTTTTTTCTTGTATTGACAACCTGCGGTCCGGGACTTATTTCGTTCTTTGAGAATGCCCGAGCGCAGTATGAACAGAAGGTACAACATTTAGCTTTACATGTGGCAAAGTGTTCATTGTCTTTATTGTAGGGCTCCCGGCCAGCAGCAGAGGGTTCAACTGAGTTACACATTGATTGTCATTTGTACTGCTGCTGACCCTTGGCCGGACGCGAGGAATACTGTTGCTTGCCCTTGTTCTTCCTACGTTGAGTACGGGACAGATTCTACCAAGCTGGCCTGTCCTGCTGTTTATCCGACCTAGAGTCCGGTCTTTCATATGGGTGGTATCTCCGACCCTTGTACACTGATGTTGACCAACCCTTATCAAATGAGGTAATGTCCTCCTCTGCCATTTTAACAACATTGTCCGGGAACAGGGTGTCCAGATGAAGAGGGGCAGTACGTAGACCATTAAGTGTGTCTGCTTTAACACCGGCTTTCAGGTAGGCAAGGTAAGAGTCACGTCTAAGAAGTGTGGTATTAGCCATGGTAACAAAAACAAACTCTGTTAGGTGTTCTATGGATTTCGCCATGGCCTGGCAAACACTAGAGTTAAAGTCTAGTAAAAACTGGAGTTCGTCCACTCCTGATGACACTTTGGCTGCTGTCTTCCCCTTAGACTCCACCTTTATGGCTTTCAACTGAGTGTTCATGTTCTCTTGGATTTTCAACAGGCAACGGTTGAATCCGGCTGCGTGATTACAAATCACTGTTGACTATAATATGTATGGAAGTAAATAATAAAGTTGTAAGGTAAAACACTTCCACAAACTCACAAATTTTAAAAAGTTTCACAACTCAAAATATTCCGTGCAGGCAGTGGATGCGCCAAACGAAAAAGATGCTATGACGTCAGGTTGTCTAGACAGGAAGGAAGTACGACACGCCACCTGGCGAGTGCAGTGTGAGGACCGGCCAGCCGGTGGGAACACAGGACGTCTTTTTCTGATGTTTGGCGGGCCGGTCTATGCCGACCGGTTTAGCATATTGTCTATTGGATAGGATGTATTAACGCAATAAAACTTCCTTTTTCAACTGTAAGCTGACCATAACTTCATTCATATTACGACTTTAAGGTGACCATAAAATGAGAATGTCCTTTTCTTCCAACCTTTATAAATGTGCCAAGTTTTATTTTAAAACTTTAAACATTAAGCTGAGAAACCCTACATTTTAAGTTTGAGATGGCCATAACATCATTAATATTTAAATCATAAGGTAGTAAGAGTCTTCTTTTCATCTACTTCAATATCAATATATGTTAGATATGGAAAAAGGGCCAGACGGATTTATTCCAAATTTTATGACTTTAGGGGGGGCCATAGGTCCAATTATATTAACAGTTTAAGGTCACCATAAAGTCAGGATAATCCTTTGGTAAGTCTTAATACATATGCCAAGTTTGGTTGAAAAAGTGAAAAACTAAATGAACTGGAGGGCTAAAAACCCCTTTTTGACATTAAGGTGACCTTAAGATTGCAGATAGAGGGCTAAAACTTCGGCATGTGAAAGATTATCAAAAAGTAGCTGAATAAGTTATTCCAACAAAACGCCGAAATCCTGACCGTTTTTGAGATACAGACCAAGTACCCATTTTTAAAAAATTTACAAAAATGAAACGCCTCCCATTCAGGCATTTATGGTCCACTTGATGAGAAAATACTTTCCAACCGGATATAGGTCTTGAATGTACCTGATAAATTTTATAGCACAGGTGTGTGGTTTTTTCCGAAACACGATGACGGGGTGTTTTTGAAAAATGCTTAAGGTTACCTTAAGTAAAGCTTAAAGTCTCTGCAAAGTATCCCAAAAATTATTCCTGCCTCTATAGTTTTAAAGAAAGATAAGAAGGAAAGAAAAATTTGAAAGCCCAAGAAGTTATTCAAGGGAGACCATAATCCGGCTCTGGCAGCGGTGATCAGTCGAACTTACGTGAAAACAAATAAGCGCCCCCTGTCGGGCCGCTTAAGTGAGAGAGATCCAGGCCTGATACTCACACAAGGGAATCTACTAGTGGGATAGTACATGTATGCAAGATAAGAGAGAAATCCCTTCAATAATCAAAGAAACAATTGTGATAAAGTGTTGAAATTTTCACACTTAGGGTGGGGGTACCTCACTTGTAATGGCTCTGGGGAACAAACAAACGAACAGATCTGCATGCCTTGAACAATTTTTTCATCCTTGATGGACAAGGTATCTTTTGAAAAAAACAGCATTTCTCTGGGACTTGTACTTTTGGAGAACAAGTTGTTCACGCGTACGCATACATAAAAGCGGACATAAAAATAGCATCGGAGATGCCCATACCCCACAGCCTGGGGAAATATTTCTTAACACCTTGATATATAGAAGTTGTGAAACAGTACAAAGATCGAGATACTTTTAGAGCAGTGTCAGTTATATAAAGATCCAAGTAATGTTTAGTAGAGAAATTCACGTCGAACAGACAGAAAATGCATGTAAAGATAAAGTATTGAAACAAGCTAATGCAATAGCAATATGACAGCATTAATCAATAAACTAAAAATTAAGTAGCTGTAAAATTTATTAAGCGGAGTATATCTGTCAATGGAAATATAACACAATTATTAAAAGTACATCTAATGATCAGTTGCAGCAATCCATATATCTTCACCATTAGAGAATCATGTCTAAAATATGGCAGGTGAACACAATTTGGCAGAGCCAAAGTTAAAAGTCACACCATAACGATGCACATCTATACCGCCCCTAACCAATGTCCCTACACACTGTCAACCTTCTACACCTTACAGAATCCAAGAAAAAGCCCGGACAAGATATTCTAACTCATGGTCACTATGACAAGGTCAAAGATCAAATCAAGATCACACCATGATGTTGCACACCTACAGCGCCTAAGAAATTGCCCAGACAAGATTTAAAAGGTCAATGTCATCACAGCAAGGTCAAAAGTCAAATCAAGGTCACACCATGACAATGCACACCTACAACCCCAAACCAATGTCCCTACCAAGTATCAACTTCCGATACCTTATGGTTTCCGAGAAACAGCCGAGACAAGATTTTACAGGTCAAGGTCACTACAGCTAGGTCAGAGGTCAAAGCAAGGTCACACTATGATGTTGCACACCTACAATCTCCAACCAATGTCCCTACCATGTATCAACTTCCTACACCTTACAGTTTCTGAGAGCTCACCCATCCGGGCACCATGGGTGAAAACAATACCCCGACAGCCTTCAGAGCTGTGGGGTAAAAATTAAGTTTTGTTCTTACAGCAGCCAAAACCACCTAGCGGGGGCTTCTTTACCATAAAAGTTAGTGAACATTTATATAAGCCAAAACAGCATCAGAGATGTCCGTACCACACAGCCTGGGGAAATAGTGTTCAACACCATGAAATATAGAAGTAGTGAAAAAGTACAAAGACCTGGATACATTCAGAGCAGTGTCAGTTATATAAAGTTCCAAATAATGTTTAAACACAGAAAATAACATCTAAAAGAAAGAAAATGTTGTAAAGATAAAGTATTAAATCAAGACATTTCAAAAGCAAGATGACAACATTAATCAGTAAACTAAAAATTACAAAGCTGCAAATTTTATTAATTGGAGTGTAGCTGTCGATGGAAATAGTACAATTATACAAAAGTATGTAAACTAATCAGTTGCAGCAATCTATATATCTTTGTCATAAGAGAAACATGTCTCCAATCTTGCAGTGAACACATTTTGGCAGAGCCAAAGTTAAAGGTCACACCATAGTGCACACCTACACCCCCAAACCAATGTCCCACCAAGTATAAACCTCCTGCACCTTACGGTTTCTGAGATACAGCCCGGACAAACCTTTTCCCGCCGCCCGCCCGCCCATCCGGACACCATGGGTGAAAACAATACCCCAACAGCCCTTAAAGGATGTGGGGTGAAAAAAGGGATGGGTAAAAAATACTGATGGGTTTCCACCCTTGAAAACTTAGTGATAGGCAAAGTTCCTGATGGGAATTGTTCTGATGAGCATAGAACCTGATGGGCATTCTTCTGTACACCCCATACATGGTGTATACAGGCAGATCTCAGGCCTGGGGTGAATATTCAAAAGTATTTGAATACTAATACAATGGGCATTTCCATGAATATGAATACAATATATTGAATAACATTTGAATACGAATACAAATACTTTTGAAAAGTATCTGAATACATTTATGGTGTATAAAGATTGATCATTTAACAAGCAAGCAATCCCCATTTATGGGCTCTGTGTCAGCTGACTTTGTGTTATGAGCTTCAGAGTACAAGTGGAAGTATGAAAGGACGTATCTCAAAATAGCTATTGCTCAGCTATGCAATGAGCTACAGGTCTACAATTTTACTATGTTACAGCTCACCCAAAAGTAGGTGAATAACATATTTCAACAAAATACTCTAAATGCAATAGTTTACAACTTAGAAACTAGAAATAGGACGCCCTGTTGATAGTAGCTGCGACATATGAATAGAAACAGGATAGCATAGAAGAACACACATTATTATGTGTAATGTCCACCCCATGAACCTTTTGCCAAAATTGTACAGTAGTCTTACAAGACCCTGGGCCCGTATTCATGAAAGGTCTTTGGCTTAAAGTTGAGACTTTTGTCTCAAGTTTCTGCCCAAAAACTTTTGTCTTAGGCTTAGTGGTATTCACAAAGAATTTAAGACCGGTCTTAGGCTTAGCCAAGGGCTCAACTCTAAGACTGGTTGGCAGTGGGCTTAAGTTTTGTAAAGAGGACTTAAATATGGCCGCCATAAACTTTTCTCCACTTCAAAATTTGAAATGGCTGTAAATAAAGTATAACTATACAGAACACCTCACTAAAGTAGTCTTTGCGAGTTTACGTGTGGTAACAAGATTTTCCATTTCAAAACAGCACTTTTCCTTTGATAAAATGCATTAAATGAATTATATATATCACCAATAGTTCAGTTTGAAATAGAAAAGAAAGGTCACATGACCCAGAAAACCACTGTGGTTATATGATAATCTTGGACTTAGCTAAGTCACCCTTTGTGAATACGGTTTTAAGACAAAACTTAGCTGAGACAAAAGTCTTAAGTTTAAGACCACATTTAAGCCTAAGACCTGGCTAAGTCTAAGACCCTTTGTGAATACCGGCCCTGTTTCATTTGTAAAATATATCAATGATGCTTAAATATTTATTAGTGTACATGTAAATTATTTCAGCTTCATGCCTTTTTGCATTGGTTGGGTCGAAAATTTTGACGAAGTCACTCTATCTTGCACGGTTAAGAAGTAGTGTTGGTATCGAAAGATAATATGCACATCGATATCAAACCATATTTTTGCCTTGCGTATCGATCGATATTGAAATATTGGGGTATTAGATGCTTTCTTGAGAGAGACCTTCCAAACTCTTTTGCGAGGTTTAGTATTTCCCGAAACGTAAACAAATATGGCATTTCCGGTTTAGCGGTAAGTGAAATATGACAAAAATAGTAGGATAACCAATATATTCTTCAAATATTGTCCTTTATTTGAATGAAAAACATGATATTTGTACCTGTTAAGTGGTATGTTTCGATATTGATATTATACTCTACATTATTGATATCAGCAAATGTAGCGTGAATTGATAAATATTTCAATATCGATAAACAATACCAGCACTATTAAGAAGATAGAAGCAAATTTCTGTTTTTCTATTTTTGGCAAAAATTCAAAATGGCCGCCATTTTTGGGAAGAGGAAAATTTTTTGAAAATTGCCAAGAGTACATTTCTTAGATACCCTATGGATCGAAAATTTCAACGAAATAACTCTATTTTGCACAGTTAAGGAGATAGAAGCAAATTTGTGTTTTTCCATTTTGGAAAAAAATTCGAAAATTCAAAATGGCCGCCATTTTTGGGGAGGGGAAAATTTTTTGAAAATTGCCAAGAATACATTTCTTAGATACCCTGTGGGCCGAAAATTTCGACGAAATCGCTCTATCTCGCACGGTTAAGGAGATAGAATCAATTTTGTGTTTTGCCATTTTTGGCAAAAATTCGAAAATTCAAAATGGCCGCCATATGTGGGAAGAGGAAAATTTTTGAAATTGCAAAGAGTACATTGCTTAGATACCCTGTGGATCGAAAATTTCGACGAAATCGCTCTATCTCACACGGTTAAGGAGATAGAAGCAAATTTGTGTTTTGCCATTTTTGGCAAAAATTCGAAAATTCAAAATGGCCGCCATTTTTGAGAAGTGGAAAATTTTTTGAAAATTGCAAAGAATACATTCCTTGGATACCCTATGGGTTGAAAATTTCGACAAAATCGCTCTATCTCGCACGGTTAAGGAGATAGAATCAATTTTGTGTTTTGCCATTTTTGGCAAAAATTCGAAAATTCAAAATGGCCGCCATATGTGGGAAGAGGAAAATTTTTGAAATTGCAAAGAGTACATTGCTTAGATACCCTGTGGATCGAAAATTTCGACGAAATCGCTCTATCTCACACGGTTAAGGAGATAGAAGCAAATTTGTGTTTTGCCATTTTTGGCAAAAATTCGAAAATTCAAAATGGCCGCCATTTTTGAGAAGTGGAAAATTTTTTGAAAATTGCAAAGAAAACATTCCTTGGATACCCTATGGGTTGAAAATTTCGACAAAATCGCTCTATCTCGCACGGTTAAGGAGATAGAAGCAAATTTGTGTTTTGCCATTTTTGGGAAAAATTCGAAAATTCAAAATGGCCGCCAATTTTGGGGAGGGGAAAATTTTTTTTAAATTGCCAAGAGTACGATGCTCAGATACCCTATGGGTTGAAACGTTCGACGAAATCACTCTATCTCGCACGGTTAAGGAGACAGAAGCAAATTTGTGTTTTGCCATTTCTGGGAAAAATTCGAAAATTCAAAATGGCCGCCATTTTTGGGGAGGGGAAAATGTTTTAAAAATTGCCAAGAGTACGATGCTCAGATACCCTATGGGTTGAAACTTTCGACGAAATCGCTCTATCTCGCACGGTTAAGGAGATAGAAGCAAATTTGTGTTTTGCCATTTCTGGGAAAAATTCGAAAATTCAAAATGGCCGCCATTTTTGGGGAGGGGAAAATTTTTTTTAAATTGCCAAGAGTACGATGCTCAGATACCCTATGGGTTGAAACTTTCGACGAGATCGCTCTATCTCGCACGGTTAAGGAGATAGAAGCAAATTTGTGTTTTGCCATTTTTGGCAAAAATTCGAAAATTCAAAATGGCCGCCATTTTTGGGGAGGGGAAATTTTTTTGAAAATTGCAAAGATTACATTCCTTAGATACCCTGTGTGTCGAAAATTTCCATGAAATCTCTCTATCTCGCATGGTTAAGGAGATAGAAGGAAATTTGTGTTTTGCCATTTTTGGGAAAAATTCGAAAATTCAAAATGGCCGCCATTTTTGGGGAGGGGAAAATTTTTATAAAATTGCCAAGAGTACGATGCTCAGATACCCTGTGGGTTGAAAATTTCCATGAAATCGCTCTATCTCGCATGGTTAAGGAGATAGAAGGAAATTTGTGTTTTGCCATTTTTGGGGAAAATTCGAAAATTCAAAATGGCCGCCATTTTTGGGGAGGGGAAAATTTTTTAAAAATTGCCAAGAGTACGATGCTCAGATACCCTGTGGGTTGAAACTTTCGACGAAATCACTCTATCTCGCACGGTTAAGGAGATAGAAGCAAATTTGAAACATTTTGTTGTAATTTTAATTTTTATTAGATAAATACTTTTAAATACCATTTCCTGACCATTGCTATATGTTGGTGCCATCCAACTCACTGGCCAACGTTGAGAAACGTTTTAAGAATCCTTAAGAGGCCAGTGAGTGAGTGTGAACTAGCATGTCCCCCTAGTGGTCATGTGACCACGCTAGTAAACAACCTTCATTATTTTTGTTGCAGAAAATACTCCCCTAGTACTGAATCTGCGGGGAGGTAGGGGGGGACTATCCTGGTCAGGAAATGGTAAGTATTTATCTAATAAAAATTAAAATTACAACAAAATTTTTCAATTTTATTGCGAAAAATACACTTACCATTTCCTGACCATTGCTGAATGCAGCCTTCATGGAAGGAGGACAGTACTAGAATATAAAGACCCAGTACACCACTCTGCACAGCTATCATACACAGCACAATCCTATAGGCATTCAGATCCAAACTGACCTCCCAGATGAGGCAGAGGAACTGTTGAGCACTACAAAACAACACAGCCTTGTTGTTGTTGTTGTTGTAGGAAGGAAGTAATCATTACAGAGACTCACTACCTAGCCTACAACTAAAACATTATGAGAAGTTTACATTGAAATTTACATGCATACAACAACATATAAACTTCCAACAGTCACCACATACCATACAGATCCCCTAAATCATAGTATGTAGTTGAAGATCTCACAAATTGACAGTTATTGCCACAGTTGAATGCTGTATCTAGACAAACATCCAACAGCCACACAGGTGACACAAATATTGGAAGTGTCATCAGCATATTGTGTAATTCCAAGTCTGTATGAAGTCAACAAATCTGCATAATATAAAAACAGATAGTATGACAGACATACAGCTGCAAATGCATACTAAAGTATCAATATAAGTATCAGGCATATACTTATAAGATAACAAACTGTAGGACACAATATCAAAGTCTGACCACAAGCAAACCAAGCAGGTGAGACTGAAAAATGGTAAAAAAGTTATGGTTTCCAGTAACATGCATCTAAAAATTCATATACAGAAACACTAACCTAAAACCTGAAGATTCTTGCTTTGACTCGCTGCTGTTGAGTCAGAATTTGAAATCTCCTCAGTCAAAATGATAGTCTGCCTACAGCAAGATAAGATAGTTGACCTGAAAATATCTGCTGTAAAGCCTTCGTAACTAGGCACAGACAAGACATAATAATTCCTCATTGAATCCTTTGTCCCAAGTAAAAGTATTTCAAAACCTCACAAGACAAAGAGATCTATCTTGAGTCCCAGTGATTGAGAGCTGGCATATCGACCGGCTTAACTGAAGTAGGCCCATCCGAAGCCAACTGATTCTTGGCTAATAAATGGCCAGAGGCACTTGTGAGCAATACTCACTTAAAGTAAGGGAAGACAATGCTAACGAGAATTACCCTTCTTCCTTTGCCTAATGCCAAAGTCAAAAGAAAGACCGTCTTGAAAGTTAATAACCTCCAAGAAATCTTCCCCAAAGGCTCAAAAGACTGTCGGGTGAGACCAAACAAGACCAGAGACAAAAGATTCAGGTTGCTGGATACCAATGGCAGAATGATTGAACTCACCTACAAGGGAATCCATGAAAAGGAACCTTTGTGGAAACAGATCCACCAGATCCCAAAAATAAGATATCCCTAGCCACTCTGATGCAATCCAGATGATTCTGCACCTAAATCTTGGAGTAGCCCTTCTTAATAGCTACAAAAAGAATTTTCTTGCCTTTCCTGAGATCTTTGACTTATCAAGATAACCTCTCAAGGATCTCACTGAACAAAGAAACTTATCTGGCAGCAAAGCATAATCTAAAGAAGGTTTCAAGCAGGAATGACTACAGGTTGAAAATCAAAGGAGCCTTAAAAGCCAAATGATTCACCTGCATCACCTGAAGAATCAAGGTCACAGGACCAAACAAACTGTCCAGTCCATCCCAAGAAAAGTTGAAAAAGACAAGCTTGTGGTTCAAACTAGTTGCAAAACAAATCCATCATTGGTGATTGTAATCAAAGACAGATTTGATTGAACACCTGAATCAGAATAGAAGATTCAAAAGTCATCCAAAAACACATTCAATTTGAATCATCTTGACTCTCATGAACAAGGAATTTGTTGGAATATTGTATACCCTGGGAAGTGATATGCCTGAATCTGAACCCATGGCATTCATCCAAAGAATGATTCTTCAGATAAGGAAACACATTCCTGAAAGCGGGTACCTCCCTACCTGTTCAGATAGGAAACCACTGAAGAAATATCTGGGGAAATCAACAGATTCAGAATCCGAATCAGACCTCCAAATGATTCTAAAGGTAGTAGCCCTGTTAATGTGGAGTCTCGACCCCTCATGATACAACAGACCACTGGCTGTTTGATGCCATAATTGTGCATCCCAACCCTTAAAGAAAGCATCTAATAACAGAAGGAGATTGTGCTCCTTCTGATGAAGTAATGGAAGCTCCTGCAAATTGAAAAGTCGTTCCACCACTGAAGATGGAACCTGAGAACAGAAAAACTGGTACATTATCTGTGTATTATGTGTGGTATCTGTGGTACATTAGCAGATAGCCTTGGGGTTACCTGATAAACAAATAACCCAATGGCACTGTTTTCTCCTATGAAGCCATACCGCCACCAAAGAAATGGCTTCCTTAGAAACCATTAGCCGGAGAAGATGCTTTGCTATGAGTAAAGAAGTACCCTAAGGTGTAATCTGCAATCCAAACTAAAAATCTTGGTGTATTAGCCAAGAAGTTTTTTTTTTTTTTTTTTTTTTTTGTTATTTTTATTTTATAAGCTGGTGAAACCCAATGCCTTCTACTGCAGCCATCAGGTTCAGTATCCGTTGATGCCATAGTAAAGTCGAAAATAAACCATTTTCAAGCGCAAGCAATGAAATGGTCTGTACTGGTAAAGAATGATGCATTCTTATAGATCCCACATTCTCACCATGGACTAACATAGCAAACAGGCAGTGAACCGATGTGAATTGTCATCAACAGGGAAGTGAAGATAAGAATTGCGTGAATCCGGCTACGAAAGAATGCAACTGTAAGGAAACGAGTAGGCACACCCATTTACTTACTAGTAACAATTAATTGCGAAAATCCCAACTATGCTAAATTAAGGTACATGTAAAGGTTTATTACCTGACCTCAATTATTAGTGGTAGCCATCTCTTCCCAGCTTATCACAACCAATAAAGTGTAAAATTGTAGCGATATCACCATCTCACTGGTGTTATCGCCCTTTTGTCGATCATTCCATACACAGCTTTATGCAAACTGATGTCTGCCGCATTTTATTCATTTATTCTTAACACCCATGTCCACAAACTGCTTTAGGAACATGAATAAGCAATCCCTCATGGTACTGTTGCCTCTGTGAAAGGTAAAGAATGGTTGAAGATTATCCTCTTACTATGTTGAGATGTAAGGTGTAGTATATCTGCACTAGTGGACAACCACTACTCCTAAAGATTACTCCTAACCCCTCTAAATCTTCAGAGGAGAGTTTTGTAACAGAGTTGGAGGATAAAGTATCATAATGGGCAGAAAAGTGCCCTGGGCACTAATCCCCTTTCTAGCCATGTGTAGGAGTTTGCTCCTTCCCAAACAGACTAAACACTATACACCTGAGATCACAAAATGAAGTTTTCCTGGACATCTGATCAAAAGTTCAGCAGGAGAAAACCTCATTAAGAGTGAAAAATGCACTTTTAATTCTACCAAACTCATCTAAGAGATAAGATAGAGAAAAGTACGACTTGTAACACTCCTGTTGAATAACAAGTTGGAGAACTGATCCCAGCACTGCCCAACAAAAAATTCCTGATCACTGAGGACTGTAATTGCAAAAAACTCTGCACACAGCCCAAGGCAAAAAAGAAACTCTGTGAGCTCCTGTTAATCCTTAGCTCCTTGAAGACGTCCTGCCAGAGGTCCTGCTAGACCACTTCAAAAAATTATCCAGGCCTTAACAAGCTCTCTGTAGCAGAAACCAGAGAACCTGTACTCCTGAATAATAAATTGACAATGGTTACAAGTTCATATGTACCGGTGACGGTTTCAGACCAGCTGAAAAACCGGTAAAAAATCACAGAACAAAAGCCAATTACTGAGATGAATCACAGCTCCGGGAAACTGACAAACCGATTTCTAACCTTTTGGGAGGTATGGAAACTCGATTGTCTTCGGATGACGTCATGCAGGTATTTTCCTCCGTGAAAAGTTCCGACTGAACCTCACCGGAGGAAATGCACGGTGAAAAAGATCAAATCTGCATCCGGAACTTGCCCACGATGTAGTAACCAAGAAAACCAATGATGTCTGCCACCACGGGGAATTCCAACCGGTGACCTATTCGGTAGAGCATGATGTGGTGAGATCTTTGCTACCAAACGCCTGGCTATACGAACCCGACGTGTGATAAGCTTTGTGACAATCGAATTGTCTCCATCGTTTCCTTTGTTGCCTAGCAACATGTAAACTGTCCCTGCCGGAGCTAGTATGACTGCCGACAGTTTCAGTGTTAATAAAAGAAGTAAATCTTCAAAAATTGCATAAAAAAAGAACTCCCATATGATGTAATACGAGAGTTATGAAGAAAAAACAGGCATTCTGAGCAGCAGAAGATCTTCATCCAGCGACAAACTTCCCTGTCGCCATTTTACAAAAAGTGGTAAACAATCCATGAAGAAATGTCTACAAAAGCACTTTTCCTCTGTGCTTTTCCTCTTAATTTGTCCTGAGAAGACATTGTCAATACAGACGTCTTATAACAGAACTCAAAAAGTCCAAATACTAAATAAAAATCCGAAAAGAAAATAAACATCCACACTCTAAGATGGCCAACAAAAATAATGAAGGTTGTTTACTAGCGTGGTCACATGACCACTAGGGGGACATGCTAGTTCACACTCACTCACTGGCCTCTTAAGGTTTCTTAAAACGTTTCTCAACGTTGGCCAGTGAGTTGGATGGCACCAACATATAGCAATGGTCAGGAAATGGTAAGTGTATTTTTCGCAATAAAATTGTGTTTTGCCATTTTTGGCAAAAATTCGAAAATTCAAAATGGCCGCCAGTTTTGAGAAGGGGAAAATTTTTTGAAAATTGCCAAGAGTATATTCCTTAGATACCCTGTGGGTCGAAAATTTCGACGAAATCACTCTATCTCGCACGGTTAAGGAGATAGAAGCAAATTTGTGTTTTGCCATTTTTGGCAAAAATTCGAAAATTCAAAATGGCCGCCATTTTTGGGGAGGGGAAATTTTTTTGAAAATTGCAAAGATTACATTCCTTAGATACCCTGTGTGTCGAAAATTTCCATGAAATCTCTCTATCTCGCATGGTTAAGGAGATAGAAGGAAATTTGTGTTTTGCCATTTTTGGGAAAAATTCGAAAATTCAAAATGGCCGCCATTTTTGGGGAGGGGAAAATTTTTTAAAAATTGCCAAGAGTACGATGCTCAGATACCCTGTGGGTTGAAAATTTCCATGAAATCGCTCTATCTCGCATGGTTAAGGAGATAGAAGGAAATTTGTGTTTTGCCATTTTTGGGGAAAATTCGAAAATTCAAAATGGCCGCCATTTTTGGGGAGGGGAAAATTTTTTAAAAATTGCCAAGAGTACGATACTCAGATACCCTGTGGGTTGAAACTTTCGACGAAATCGCTCTATCTCGCACGGTTAAGGAGATAGAAGCAAATTTGTGTTTTGCCATTTTTGGCAAAAATTCGAAAATTCAAAATGGCCGCCAGTTTTGAGAAGGGGAAAATTTTTTGAAAATTGCCAAGAGTATATTCCTTAGATACCCTGTGGGTCGAAAATTTCGACGAAATCGCTCTATCTCGCATGGTTAAGGAGATAGAAGCAAATTTGTGTTTTGCCATTTTTGGCAAAAATTCAAAACTTCAAAATGGCCGCCATTTTTGAGAAGGGGAAAATTTTTTTAAAATTGCAAAGAGTACATTCCTTAGATACCCTGTGGAGATAGAAGCAAATTTGTGTTTTGCCATTTTTGGCGAAAATTCAAAATGGCCGCCATTTTTGAGGAGGGGAAAATTTTTTGAAAATTGCAAAGAGTCCATTCCTTAGATACCCTGTGGGTTGAAACTTTCGACGAAATCGCTCTATCTCGCACGGTTTAGGAGATATGAGCACATTTGCCTTTTTCAGTACTCGAAATAGCCAATTACTCATTTACTTAATTAATTACTCACTGATCTATGAAGCAATTCCCCCCAAAAGCAATCCCATACAAGCTATTAACCCAATGAACCTCCACACCAAATTTCAGAAAGATAGGCTTAATAGCATTCCTTAAAATGTCTGGAAACCAAAGAGATACTCAAAAGTAGCAAAGTAGCTATTACTCAGTTAGCTATACAGCTATCATCACCACAGAGCAATTCCATACAAGCTATTAAACCAATAAACCTGCATGCCAAATTTGGTAAAGATAGGATAAGAACTGTTGCCTAAAATGTCTGGAAACCAAGTGTGATGCCGGACGCCGGACAAAGCAAAAATAATATGTCCACCCCACAGAGAAAACCTGAAAGCAGCTATTGCTGAGCTATGCAAGGAGCTACAGGCCTGCAGATTCACCATGTTATAGCTGAACCAAAAGTAGGTAAATAACATGTATAAGAAAATACTCTAAATGCAATAGTTTTCAAGTTACAACTGATTTACTCAACAGTGAGAATCTAAAAGTAGCTATTGCTCAGCTATGAAATGAGGTACAGGTCTGCAATTTTACTATGTTATAGCTGACCCCAAAGTTGGTGGGTAACATATTTACACAAAATACTCTAAATGCAATAGTTTTCAAGTTACAACTGATTTACTCAACAGTGAGCGTCAAAGTAGCTATTGCTCAGCTATGCAATGAGCTACAGGCCTGCAATTTTAGTATTTTATAGCTGACCCGAAAATAGCTGAATAACATATTTATACAAAATTTTCTAAATGCAATAGTTTTCAAGTTACGAGTGATTTTATTCATTATGGAAGGTACTGAAAAGTCAGAAAGTAACTATTACTCACTTAGCTATTGGAATAGGCTCCCAAGTTACTCACCCTGTTGAAGCTATGGAAAAATTAGCTCAAAAACATATTTTAAGAAAATGCTCTAAAAGCAAAGCTTTTCAAGTTATAAGTGATTTAGTACATGATTTCATGAATTTTAATGCATTAAAAATTATTTTAAAAATTCATAAAAAAATAATTAAAAATTCATGAAAAGAAAGATCCAGGGGCCGTATTCACTAAACCTCCTTAATTTTTAAGGTCCCTTTATTAAAGGAAGGTGAAAAATCTCCTTTGGTAAGGTGACCTTTAAAATGCTATTCACTAAACCTCCTTTATGGGTTCCTTACCAAAGGAGACCTTAAATAAAGGATCCTTTATTAAAGGAGTGCATCCAGTCATCTGATTGGTTAAAAACGCTTGTTCATAAAGGCTCCTATATCTTTCCCTTACTTTTGAATTTTCTTCTTTCCATGTTTATTATCAGTATAAGATCAGTGTTATGATGTGTTTTCTATTACCGTTTAAGATGATATTTCACATTTTAAGAAATAAATATCTAACTTTTAAAGATTTTTGTATTGCATACCACATTTTATTATCCACCATGCGCAAACACTATTTGACCCACATAGAGGGACATATGGAGGGGGATGTATTTTATTTATAAATCTTTAGAAAGGTTGTCTTATAGCGCTTCTGCTCATGTTTCTTAAATTAAAATCCATGGAGAAATGACTGAGATATTGCAGGTTAAAGATTGCAGTTTCTATATTCACTGGTGCCCATGCTTTTTGGCTTGCTTTTTCACATCCTCTCACTAAATATTCACATTATACAACCCATAAATCGTACAAAATGGTGGATAATAAAAGTAAAACATCCCTCATCAGACATACCGGTATACGAAAAATAATATCTCACTCATGAAGATAAACAAAAAAAATACTGGTGCTACGAACTGGTATAATAATGTTACCTTAATTTGTGATATATTTTTTGTGTATATGTCATTTGGGAAGCTTTGCTATTGTGGTAATAGCCACTTTTCACAGATATTGTGACACACACATCAAATACATTTTCATTGGGTTTGACAACATATCAACTGAATATCCCAAAAATTTCAAATAAAGACGTATGGTGATACAAATGATGTAGTATGGACAAAAAAGGTGCACATGTCATAACATTTCACCAATTACCTCAATTTTTACTTAAAAAGTCAAACCACCAAAACTCCCCTTTATCATAAAGGTAGTAACACACCTTGAAAATTAAGGGAAAAAATAGCATCAGGGATGCCCGTACCCCACAGCCTGGGGAAATATTTTTCAACACCATGAGATATAAAAGTAGTATAACAGTACAAAGTTCAATATACTTTCAGAGCAGTGTAAGTTATATTAAGGTCCAAATAATGCTTAAGTAGACAAAATAATATCTAAGGAAAAGAAATGTATGCAAATATGAAGTATTAAAACAAAACAATTCAATAATAAAAATGACAGCACTTATCAGTAAACCAAAAATGGCCGAATTATGGTTTGGATGTTTTGAATATTACCCATGCATACAGAAGTGGTAATACATTCAATGAATGCTTATGTGTGGTGTTGGAGAAAAGCCTGTGGCTCACTTGATGAAATTCCATCTGTTACAATGGGAACTTGCAAAAGGAAATTCTTAATGAATTCTAATATGACTATAACAGTGCTTAATCTGAATCAACAGACCCAAAGGTGCAACAAGATTTTAAAGGTCAATACAGCAAGGTCAAAGGTCAAATCAAGGTCAGACCATGACGTTGCACACTTACACCCCCTAACCAATGTGCCTACCAAGTATCAACTTCCTACACCTTACGGTTTCCGAGATATAGCCCGGACAAGATTTTATAGGTCAAGGTCACTACAGCAAGGTCAAAGGTCAAATCAAGGTCAGACCATGACGTTGCACACCTACACCCCCCAACTAATGTCCCTGCCAAGTATGAACTTTCCTACACCTTACGGTTTTTGAGATACAGCCCGGACAATCTATTTCCCGCCCGCCCGCCCATCCGGACACCATGGGTGAAAATAGTACCCCGACAGCCTTTAAGGGCTGTGGGGTAAAAACCAAGGATTCCTCAGTAAAGGAAGGTTAGTGAATATCAAAATTCAAGATTCCCTTGAAAGTTAAGGATTTCCTAGATTTTTAAGGTTTCCTAGAAAGTCAAGGAAAGAAAGTTAGGCTCCTTTGTTTGAGGGAAGTTTCGTGAATACAAAAACAAAGGAAGGGGCAAGAAATAAAGGAAATCCTTACTTTTTAAGGGTTCCTTGGAATAAAGGAGGTTTAGTGAATACGGGCCCATAAACAGTCAACTCAAAATGTATTAGATGCGTGAATGTCCAAGATGTCACTATTTTTCCTATATCCCTTCTTTCTGTGTCTCCTTTTCCTGTACCACCTTTTTTCTGTGCACCATGGATAACAGGTTTATGATGTCAGAAACCCAATCCAGGAATAGTTAGTCAACTCAAAATTTAGATATGTGGATGTACTACATGTCGCTAAGCCATTATAACCTCCTACACAATATCTTCAAACTTCAGGGGCCGATTTCACTAAAGGACTTAAACTAAGTCCCTTTTTTGGCTAAGTCTTGGACTTAAATCTAAGACTTTGGTCTTAGCTAGAAAAATGGATTTCACAAAGGTGACTTAGCTAAGTCCAGGCTTATCATATAACCACAGTGGTTTTCTGTGTCATGTGACCTTTTGTATCTATTCAATATATAATATTGATGCCACATATTCTTCATTTAATGTATTTTATCTAAGGATAAGTGCTGTTTTGAAATTGAAAACCTTGTTAGCACATATAAACTTCCCAAACACTACTTTAGTGAGGTGTTCTGCATAATTATAATTTATTTACAGCCACTTCAAATTTTGAAGTGGAGAAAAGTTTATGGCGGCCATATTTAAGTCCTCTTTACAACATTTAAGCCCACTACCTCCCAGACTTAAAAGTTAAGTCCACTGACTTAGCAATTTGATGGACTTAGCTGCTTTGTGAAATCCGCTAAGTCTAAGACCACAGACTTAGCAGTTTTTTGACAAAATTTAAGACCAAAGTTTGAAATTTTAATTAGTAAATTAAATTTTTATTAGTTAATACCTTACCTAACAGACGATAGCTATAGTCCGGCGCCAGCCGGTCCCGCCAAACGCCAGAAAAAAGACGTCCTGAGTTTCACCTCCGGCCGGACCGGCACACTCCAATCCACTCGCCAGGTGGCCTAGTTCCTGCTTTATTCGCCAGAGGGACGTGACGTCATAGCATCTTTTTCGTCCCAACTTAGGTTAAGTGAAGCTGAAAAGCGGGGAAGGCCGGGTGGGAATCTCCTGTCTGTTAGGTAAGGTATTAACTAATAAAAATTTAATTTACTAATTAAAATTTGCAATTTCATTGCGTTAATACATCTTACCTAACAGACGATAGATAGAATATCTACCCAGTGGAAGGAGGGCAGCTTCCTCAAAGCTAGAAGGAACTCTCTAAATAGGCACGTAACCTCTGGCCCGGCTGATAAAGAAGCTCAAAGACTGCTCCTTAAGTTATCGAGCAGTGCCACTTCTACCCCCCCCCCCCCCTTTTTTTCTGCTCTGAGAGGGGGAAGAGAGAATAGTTTAGTTTAGAGATTCCATTTTGCCTGTAAGAGTGGAATAATGGTCTCATACTCCTTGCCTGAGGCAACTTAGTAAAAAACCTTAACTATTATGTATATTATTTACAAAATAGGAGCCTAGAAGGTTCATTGGTGGACCTGCTGTGCAGCCACCACTGGACCTAAGTGAAAAAGCTCCGAATCTGCCCACGCCACATCTTTAAGGTAGAATTGAGTAAAGGTGTTGTGGGACTTCCAGTGGCATGCAGCTAAGATCTGGTCTAGCGAGATGCCACCCTGAAAGGCTTTTGAAGCCGCGAAAGCTCTAACGTCATGTGCCTTCACCTGGTGAAGGGTTAGAGACTCCTGATCTGATAGATCGTAGCAAAGGATAACCGTCTGTTTGATCCAGGATGAGATCGTAGCAGGAGAAATATCCTTCATGAAACCCTTTCTGAAGGATACAAAAACCAGTTCCTTTCCTTGTCTGAGATCTTGAATTTTGTCCAGATAGTAGCGCAAAGCTCTAACCGGGCAAAGTGATCTGTCTTCCCTCAAGGATTTGTCCAAAGTAGGAGCCAGGGCTGGTATAACTACTGGAGCCACGCACTCCGGACCCTCTTTTGCTAAGTGATTCTTAGCCAAAAAACTTGGGGAAGGGTAAAGGGACACCTTTGACCAGTCAGCTTGGTGTCTAATATTTTTGTTCAGCCAAGCGTGTATTTCACTCCTACGCTTTCCCGAACCCAGAGTGAGGAGGAACACCGTTTTAAAGGTCAGATGTTTTAATGACGCCTTTCTGAGAGGCTCAAAAGGAGCTTTGGTGAGCTGATGCAACACCAGAGAGAGATTCCAGGAAGGAATTCCTCACCGACCCTTTGGTCTATCTCTGTGAAAACTGTCCAAAAGGCGGGTTAAGTTTTCATCTTTACTCACATTCAAAGAAGAATTGCCCAATTTCTCTGCAATGGCTGATCTGTAACCATCAATGGTACTGGGTTGGAGATTCTTCTCCTGGAACAGATGTAGGAGAAAATCTGCTATCTGTTTGACAGATGGAGACCTGAAGTCCACCTGACTTGATTCACACCATCTGACAAAAACGGCCCACTTTGCCTCATAGACTGTTCTGGTTGAACTTCTTTGAGGAGCTTCAATTCGTGACGCCACTGGACTAGAGAAACCTTGTTCCTTGATAGCCTCGGCTCTAGGAGCCAGGCGTGCAGGTTTAGATTGGTTAGATTCCTGTGATGTGCCTTGTTGAAAGGTTGTGTCACTAGGTCGGGATGACTGGGCAGGCAAAGAGGGATCTGAGACGACAGTTCCACTAGGTCCCAGAACCATGGCATGTTGGGCCAACCCGGAGCTATGAGAATCACTCTCTTGTAAAGATGGTCCGATAGCTTGCTGACCACTTTGCCCAGTAATGATACTGGGGGAAACACATACATGTCCAGGTTTTCCCAAGAGACGGTTAGGGCGTCCACAGCCCAAGCATTGGGATCCGGCACTGGAGACACATATTGGGTGAGTTTGCAATTGTACTTGGTTGCAAACATGTCCACCTGGGGAAGGTGCCAGGTCTGAACTAGTAGGTCGAAGACCCCCTGGTGAAGTGACCACTCTGTCTGAATGATTTGGCCTTGACGAGACAGTTTGTCTGCAATCACATTCAGCCGACCAGGGATGTGTCTTGCTTTTAGGACTACTTGCCTCAGATTGCACCAACACAGGAGTCGCCATAGAAGGGCACAAGTGAGCCTGACCTCATACCTCCTTCCTTGTTGATGTATGCCACAACTGTGGTGTTGTCGGTGGCAACTAGAACTACTTTGCCTTGGACCAAGTGTTGGAACCTTTTCAAGGCCAGTAAGACCGCTTTTAGTTCCAGGAAGTTTATGTGAAGATGACTTTCTGGAACTGACCAAAAGCCTCTTGCTGTGAAGTCTCCTAAGTGAGCACCCCAGCCTTCTTTTGAGGCGTCTGTAAAGATTTGCACGGCATGCTTCAAAGGGTGCAAAGGCTGTCCTGTTAAGACATTTGTTCCCTTGGTCCACCATAGAAGGTGTGGGTGAATGGACCTTGGAACCGGAATCTCCTTTTCCAGGGATTCTGGAACTCTCCAATGTCGTTTTAGGTGCCACTGGATGGGTCTCATGTGGAGTCTCCCCAGGGGAACCTGTTTTTCTGTTGCTGTAAGCAGGCCTATTAGGGACATAAGTTCCCTGACTCGGCAACTTGGTTTGGATAGGATGGATTCCAACTTTTGGAGGAGTGACTCCCAACGGCTCTGAGTCGGTAAGACCAGTCCTTGAGAGAGATCGTACTTGTAACCCACGAACTCGAAAATCTGTTTGGGTTCTAGTTCTGACTTTTGTAGGTTCACTATCCAACCCAACTCCTGACAAAGGGCGAGGAGGGATTGGGTGCCCTGGTGGCAGGATTCTTTGGTAGGGGCTCGAATCAACCAGTCGTCTAGGTACTGGTGGATCCTTATACCCCTGGATTGAGCCATTAACTTGACCTCTTTGACCACCCAAGTGAACTCCATTGGAGCTGTGGAGAGGCCAAAGGGAAGGGCCCGGAACTGATAGGACTGATTTTGGAAATGGAACCTGAGATATTTCCGGGATTTCACATGGACTGGGATGTGGAAATAGGCGTCGCTGAAGTCTAGCGAAGTCACCCATTCCCCTTGCTGCAAGAAAATCCGAATTGTTTCTGGGGTTTCCATCTTGAATGTTTTTACGCTCAAAAATTTGTTTAGAGCACTGAGGTCCAAGACTGGCCGCCATTTTTGATTTGGTTTGGGGACAATGAATAACCTGTTGAAGAAGGCTAGAGATGTTCGAACCCTCACCATCTCTACTGCCTCCTTTTGCAGTAAGGCCTGCAAAGCCTGTTTCAGGTAGAGGTTCCTGAGGGGGTTTGCATAGCCGCTGACTATCAACGGATCTCTGACTAGATTTGGTCTGACCTTGAATGGGAGAATGTAGCCGTCCTTCAAAATGGACACTACTCTCGGATTTGCACCCAGGAGGGACCACTTTTGCCAAAACTTTTGGAGACGTCCCCCTATTGGATGAGCACTGACAACATTGTGGGCATTTGGAACAACCGGGGCAAAAACGCAATGATCTACAGAAAAAGCATCTTTGACAAATTTTATTTCTTGTTTCATTTTTAATGAGGGACTTATGTCTTTCTTTTGTGACTGCCCTCTCACACTTAAGACAAAAGGTACAGGACTGGCAACAGGACATAACACAGCTTGTTGAACAGACACAGAAAAGTTTTGTCTTTCCACATTTAAAACACTCCTGTTTGGTCGGGCTACTGCCACCGGACTGAGAACACAATAATTGTCATTTATACTGCCCTGGATCCCTAGGAGGGCGGGTACCGCGTCCGGGTTGACCTCCCCTGCCTCTGCCTCTTGCTCTACCACGTCCTCCAAATGATTTCCAAGCCGGTATGTCTTTACCAGTGGGGTTTCCGGTATGAGAGGTATCTTGACCTGGTTTCCAGCTAGTAGAGTAAGGTTGATATCTGGCTTGTTGTCGTTTTTGATTTCCGGCGAACCCACCACGGCCCGGACCGGGCTGGTGAGTACGCTTAACAGTTTCAAACTGAGCAATTTCATCTTCTGCTTTCCGGATTACCGCATCCGGAACAGAGCATGGGTATTCAAAGGGCAATTCCGCAGGGCGGAAAAAATGTCTGGTTTTATACCTAACTTCAAATGATCCAGATAAGAGTCTCGACGCACTAGGGTGAGATTGGCCATCTGTACAAAAGTAAAGTCGGAAAGATGTTGGAGGGATTTTCCGACTGCAAAACTCACATTCTGATTGAATGATGTAAGATAGTGAAGTTCATCCAACGCGGCCTGAGCCTTGGGAGATGATTTGCCCTTTCCAAGTTCACTCTGTAAAACCTTTAACTGTTCCTGGACACTGTCCTGTATTTTAGTAATACAACGGTTGAATCCTGCAGATTGGTTGCATATATAGCTAGTCTCTTTGGCAGCCTTTTCCCATTTTCTGAGCGTGTCCTGAGCAATGGGCCGGGAAGAAGGTTGAGAAGTAGTAGCAGAGGGTTTTGCAATGCGGGCAAAAGCACTATTAAGTTTCGCCGCATCATTCGGCCAAGTTGTAACATATTTTCCAGGTCTGGAGATGTCTTTGGGCTCTGCCGGATGTATCCCATACCACCTAGCTTGTGATTTAGGGGGACGGAGATAGTGGTCCATATGTAGACCCCCGGGTTCTGCAGATTTTGAAGGGTAGCCTTCAATGAGTACCAGATTCAAATTCTCCAACTTTTTACATAACCAATCCTCCGGGGGTAGGTTGACGGATACCTTTCCTACTGGCTGTGATCTATGACCTATCCACGGATTATCAGCCCTGGAGGAAGGAGAATATTCTAAATCCGGGATGTGTGACCATCCCATAAAGGCGCAGACGCCTCTCACTGTCTCCCTGTAGTTTTGGTCCTCGCTCAGCGCGGTCACTTTCCAAATTGTCTTGATCTGGCTGATCCTCCAGCTCCGACAATTCGCCCTCTTCAAAATGAGTAGGTGGAGATACATTCCGGGCAGACACTGACAGAGGTTCAACACTTTGTTCATAAGACACCGGGCCGGAAGAAGCAGGTGCAGCAAAAACTGGTTCCGGGTCAGGGTCCTGGTATAACTGTTCCAGAGGAGACACCATATCCACATTAGAAGAACTCTGAGTTCTATCCGGACCAGAAGCCGGGGCGGCTTGGCCGGAAGGAACTGAAGTCAATAGGAAAGGGGCTTGAGAAATTGATCCGGCAGGTGCTTGATGAGTAACCGGTGCTTTCACCAGAGAGAAAGATGGCTGAGAAGCTGGACGATGTCCCAGTGTTAAGAGAGCTTCTAGACGAGCCATGCGAACTGACCACTTTTCATCCAGTTCTTGGAGGTCCTTCCGGAAGGATGGCTGTGGTAAAGAAAGGTCAGAAGAAGGTTCATGACTAGAAACAGAAGGCTCCATGTCCTGCGGATCTACTTGGCCTACAACCGTAACAGAAGCTGGGTCAATTAAAGTTTCCTTACTTTTTGCTTTTTCCTTTCGCAGTTTATATGTTGGTGTAGCCAACTGAATCACCTGCTCCGGAGTTAACAAATCGCAGTACTCACAGGGTAACTTAGCCACACACGGATCCTCACCCATGCCTTTGTCCCTGCAACGTGCACAACGAGAGTGGGTGTCAAAAGAGGCCATTATATGGCCGCACGCCCCTTTCCTTTGTCCTGGAGATGCCATGATGAATTAAGATTCCAACTGACAAAGCTCAAGTACACACAAAAAGGATTGATATAATTATCCACAAAATAGAAAATTTTCAGAGAAAACACAACTTCAAATCTCGCGCCAAACGAAAAAGATGCTATGACGTCACGTCCCTCTGGCAAATAAAGCAGGAACTAGGCCACCTGGCGAGTGGATTGGAGTGTGCCGGTCCGGCCGGAGGTGAAACTCAGGACGTCTTTTTTCTGGCGTTTGGCGGGACCGGCTGGTGCCGGACTAGAGCTATCGTCTGTTAGGTAAGATGTATTAACGCAATGAAATCTTAGATTTAAGCCTAAATCTGGACTTAAGTCCCTTTGTGAAATCGGCCCCAGATCATCTGATTACAACTGTTTGTATATAAAAATACTGTCAAACTGTACAAAAATATCCCTTACTGTCAAAAGCATGACTAAGATTGTTCTTCTGAACTTCTTTCATGATGGCAGGACAGGTGCGGTGTAGGAATGCAAGGAACTCCGGTGAATCATCTTCTGTGATCTCTATCCTTTCCTCAATGTAGTCATCAGTCTGAACCTAGTGTCAATGATCCATGACAGACTTTTTTCAGAATGTGCCCAAGATCAATATAAACCAGGTTATCAACTTAACAAACCTAAATATAAAGAACTTGGTGATGATTGACACAATGCTTTTTCCTCTAAAGAGAGAGAAGATATCGATTTTGACACCCAAATAAATGGGCACTAAAGTACATGAATACTTTAACAGAAAAAAATGAATGTAAGGAAAAGATGTTCGCTATGAAACAGAACATATTTATTGAAACATTTAAATGTAACCTTGGAGTTTGCTTGACAGTATTCAGACTATTAACCATTATTAATATAGCACTAAACTAAACACTCTGTTGGTATGGGTAAAACAGTTCTAATTTAACTAGACCTACGCATCAGAGAACCAATGCAAATTTGTACCCACCGAAAAGACAACTCACCAAAGCCAGTGAACCATAGCCTCACCTTGAAGGAGGGGCCCAAGGTCAAATCTGAAAACATCAGAAGATTCCCAGCCCATGACCTCCTATAAGTTGGTTTCATATTGCAAACCTCTAGGACCAATAATAAGCAAGTTATCAGCACTTTTAAGTTTGGCTATCATCGTTTGACCTTGAAGGAGGGGACCAAGGTCAAATTGGACCACATTAAAAGATTCATAGCCCATGATTTCCTATAGGTTGGTTTCACATTATAAACCTCTAGGACCAATAATAAGCGAGCTATAAGCACTTCTAAATTTGGGTATCCTCCTCTGACCTTGAAGGAGGGGCCCAATGTCAAATCTGAGCACATCAAAAGATTCCTAGCCCATGTCACTTTTAGGTTTGGATATCCTTGTTTGACCTTAAAGGAGGCGCCCAAGGTCAAATCCAACCACACTAAAATATTCCCAGCCCATGATTTCCTATAGGTTGGTTAACCATCCCAAACCTCTAGGACCAATAATCCGACCACACTAAAATATTCCCAGCCCATGATTTCCTATAGGTTGGTTACCATCCCTAACCTCTAGGACCAATAATAAGCGAGTTATAAGTACTTTTAAGTTTGGCTATCCTCGTTTGACCTTGAAAGAGAGGTCCAAGGTCAAATCAGACCACATCAAAAGATTCCCAACCCATGATTTCCTATAAGTTGGTTTACCATCCCAAACCTGTACGACCAATAATAAGCGAGTTATAAGCACTTCTAAGTTTGGCTATCCTCGTTTGACCTTGAAGGAGAGGTCCAATGTTAAATCGGACCACATCAAAAGATTCCCAACCCACGATTTCCTATAGGTTGGTTTACCATCCCAACCTGTACGACCAATACTAAGCGAGTTATAAGCACTTTTAGGTTTGGCTATCCTTATTTGACCTTGAAGGAAGGTCCAAGGTCAAATCTGACCACACCAAAAGATTCCCAGCCTATGATTTCCTATAGGTTGGTTTACCATCCCAAAACTCTAGGACCAATAATAAGGGAGATATAAGCACTTTTCACCAATGACAAGATTTTATGGTTATGTATATATCCTGCAAATTTGAGAAGGCTATCGATAATATTTTTTTTGTTAGAGTGGTAATAGTGAAGTCTCTCTACACACTGCGGCAGCGGCGGCGGCAGTAGAGTAACAAAGTGAAATCCATAGTATCCACCGGATACTATCCGGTGGATAACTGTTCTAAATTTCAACTTTTTCTGACAATTATTCAACTCTTTAAGGGACAACCAAACAAATTTGTATTGTTTAACTACACAATTAAAGTGTTTTCTTATGAAAAACATCCTGACTATCCCCACCTATGCCAGTGGTCAAGTAAGACTTTCATTGACCAAGCCTTTTTTAACATTTGTGAACATTTCCTAGATTTATCTATCCCCACAGACAACCTGTGCAGGGGGTCAAGCGAGACTGTACATATACCAGAAAGTGTAAAATCTACAAAAACACTGAAATCAAAATTTGCCTGACATCCAACAGAAAATTTGAAAACAAAACTTCTGTTGGAATACATTTGTAATCAAGTTGATCCAATTAATAACACGTTCCACCACACGACTAAGGCTCCCGATTAAGGGGTTTTGAGGGTCGGTTTCAAAAATTTGCTTAGTCCCAGGCGTCCTGTAAGGGTCGGTTATAGTCGGTTGGGGCCGTGAGAAATATCAAACATGTTTGATATTTCTCCCGACCCCAACCGATTATTTTTTCCCGCCATAAACAAAATGTCCAGTCCCAGGCTTCCCCAGGCCTCCTCAGACCAAATTTACACAGTCCTATGTTGTCCCAGGCCGCCTGGGGACGCCTCAGGACACCTTGTGGGGTCGAGACTTAATCGTGGGTTAGTCGGGGCTTAGTCCCAGGAGGCCTGAGGCGTCCTGGGACCCAGTCGGTTTGTCTACGACAGGATCGTGGTTCAAACCGACCAGAAAAATGGCTTAGTCAGTTCTTAGTCCCAGACCAGTTAGGAACTGTCTGGGGACGCCTGAGGCTTCCTGAGGACGATCTGCACTTAATCCCAGACTTTGAAACCGATCCAGTATTCCCGCCCATTTTTGTTTTTTTTTCACCGACTGTCCACGATTAAGGGTCGCCGACAGGATCGGGGCTTAATCCTTTGGTGGAACAAGGGCATTAGATAACTACTCATGACATATAATGTTGAAAGAGATAAACATTAACTGTACACGCTATATAAAGTATATAAGCTGATTTAATTAGCATTTAATTCAGTATTGATAGAGTTACATAGTATTGCAAAAAAATAGCATCAGAGATGCCCGTACCCCACAGCCTGGGGAAATATTTTTCAACACAATGAGATATAAAAGTAGTGTAACAGTACAAAGTTCAAGATACTTTCAGAGCAGTGTAAGTTATATTAAGGTCCAAATAATGCTTAAGTAGAGAAAATAATATCTAAGGAAAAGAAATGTATATAAAGATGAAGTATTAAAACAAGACAATTCAATAATAAAATGACAGCATTTATCAGTAAACCACTTGATGAAATTCCATCTGTTACAATGGGAACTTGCAAAAGGAAATTCTTAATGAATTCTAATATGACTTTAACAGTGCTTAATCTGCATCAACAGACAGACCCAAAGGTGCAACAAGATTTTAAAGGTCAATACAGCAAGGTCAAAGGTCAATCAGTGTTACACCATGACGTGGCACACCTAAAGCCCTCAACCAATGTCCCTACCAAGTATAAACTTCCTACACCTTACAGTCTCTGAGATATAACCTGGACAAGATTTTATAGGTCAAGGTCGCTACAGCAAGGTGAAAGGTCAAATCAAGGCCACATGACGTAGCACACCTACACCCCCTAACCAATGTCCCTAACAAGTATCAACTTCCTACACCTCTTATGGTTTCCCAAGAAGCTATGGCAGTCATTGAGGAAGGTGTTGCATCGCACCTCCGAGACTGTCCTGCCTGCTCATAGCTCAGACAAAAGCCTCGCGGACATGTTTGCTTCTTTTTTCTCCAATAAAATAAGCAAAATCAGGGACAGCTTTGCTACTTCTGGCTCTTTCAATGATGCACCGGATTCGGTGCCTCCTGCTTTCAATGCCTTTATGCCTGTCACTGAAGACGAGGTCTATAAGTGTATTAGTGAATCCCCCACTAAATCTTGCTCACTAGACCCTATACCAACATTCCTCCTTAAGGATTGTCTTGATATCCTCCTCTCTTCCATTACCAAGTTGGTAAATTATTCTCTCATTGAAGGATCCTTACCAAATTCTTTCAAAAAGGTGGTTGTCACCCCCCCTCATAAAAAAGGCTTCCCTTCCTAGAGACGACCTTAAGAATTATCGCCCAGTGTCTGGTCTTTGTTTCCTGTCAAAGTTGGTTGAGCGAGTCGTTGCCAGGCAGCTAACGTCACACACATTAATAACAACACACTGGACAATCCTCATCAGTCAGCATATAAGCCAGGAAATTCCACGGAAACTGCTTTATTGTCTATAAAAAACGAGGTTCATCTCTCTCTGGCACGCGGTGAAATCACAGCTCTAGTACTTCTTGACTTATCAGCCGCATTTGACACTATAGACCATAATATTCTCCTTGGTTACCTTAAATCCTGGTTTGGTCTTGGTGGAACAGCTCTAAGGTGGTTTGCTTCCTACTTAAGAAATCGTTGCCAGGCCATTAAGATAGGCTCCACACTATCTGAATTAAACAATCTCATCTATGGAGTCCCACAAGGTTCTGTTCTGGGTCTGTTACTGTTTTCACTCTATACAACACCACTCAGTAAAATTATTCGCCTCCACCCGCATATTAAATTCCATTTTTATGCGGATGACACTCAGTTATACATCCATCTCTCCCACAAGAATGCTTCTTCGGCTCTCGCCAAGCTAAATGCCTGCCTTCGTGATGTTCAAGAATGGATGTCTCTCAGTAAATTGAAGCTCAACCCTGAAAAAACTGAGTTTATTGTCTTTGGTTCCAAGGCTCAACGTCAGAAGATTTCCTCTCACTTTCCTGTTCGCATTCTTGGTAGCCTTCTTCATCCGGTTGATTCGATCAGAAATCTAGGTGTGTGGTTTGATGCAGATTTTTCATTCTCTGAGCATATCAAGAGGACTTGCAAAGCGTGCTTCCTTCGGATGCGTGACCTCCGTAGAATTAGAAAGTATCTCACTTCTGAAGTGGCAGTCCTTGCTGCAAATGCCTTGGTTAGTAGTCGTCTGGACTATTGTAACTCTCTGTTCAGAGGTTTGTCCGGTTTCAATCAGAACAAATTGCAAAGTATTCAGAACACCCTTCCTCGTATTGTTACAAATCATAGAAAGTATGCTCATGTTACACCCATTCTACAGAAACTCCACTGGTTGCCTGTTAAGTATCGTTGTATTTTCAAAACCGCAACACTTGTGTATAAATTTTTGCATAGTGGTTCTCCTTCTTACTTCGAACCGTTCTTGTCTTTTAGTAGTTGTCCCTATAGTACTAGACATAGTCACCCAGATCGTCAATACCTTACAGTTCCTCCTTTCCATTCATCAGTCTTTAAGTCAGCCAAACATTTTGGCCATAGTTTTGCCTTTGATGCTCCTAAGATCTGGAATAACCTCCCTCAAGATGTTCGCAGTGCAACATCAGTTGCCTCCTTCAGAAAGATGCTTAAAACTTACCTGTTTGCAAAAGCCTACCCACCATAGCCTCTCCCGTCACATCTGTGTCTCCTTGGTACGACCTGGCTATGTCCCTTGATTAACGATAACTGCCTTGCTTTATGTTTAGATGCGCCTTAGAGTCCATCAGTGATGGAGATTAAGCGCTATAAAAGTCCACATTAGATTAGATTAGATATAGCCCAGACCGGGTATTATAGGTCAAGTTCACTACGGCAAGTATAAAGGTCAAATCAAGGTCACACCATGACGTTGCACACCTACTACCCCCAATCAATGTCCTCACCAAGTATCAGCTTCCTACACCTTACAGTTTCCGAAATATAGCCCAGACAAGATTTTGTAGGTCAAGGTCACTACAGCAAGGTCAAAGGTCAAATCAAGGTCACACTATGACGTTGCACACCTACACCCCCTAACCAACGTCCCTAAAAAGTATCAACTTCCTACACCTTACGGTTTCCGAGATATAGCCCGGACAAGATTTGCAAACTCAAGGTCACTACAGCAAGGTCAAAGGTCAAATCAAGGTCACACCATGATGTTGCACACCTACACTTTCTAAATAATGTCCCTACAAAGTATCAACTTCCTACAACTTACGGTTTCTAAGATATATAGCCCAGACAAGATTTTATAGGTCAAGGTCACTACAACAAAGTCAAAGGTCAAATCAAGGTCACACCATGACATTGCACACCTACAACCCCTAACAAATGTCCTTACCAAGTATCAACTTTCTACACCTTACGGTTTCCGAGATATAGCCCGGACAAGATTTTCAAACTTAAGGTCACTGCGGCAAGGTCAAAGGTCAAATCAAAGTCACACTATGACGTTGCACACCTACACCCCCTAACCAATGTCCCTACCAAGTATGGACTTCCTACACCTTATGGTTTCTGAGGTACAGCCCAGAGAAACTTTTTTCCTGCCCGCCTGCCTGCCCTTAAGGGCTGCGGGGTAAAAACTGAAGCTACAACTTTAACCAGATTCCAACCTCTTTGTCTCTTCTCTTAATAGACTGGGATCCAACATCAGATGTTTTCAAAACTTCAGTTTGAAAACCAGTATCTTCAAGGGATCTATAAATCAGAAAAAAGAGAAACATATATCATATATTTTGAATATAAATTAGATTCTATAATCATGAAATGATTGCTTACCCACAGACATGTATACTTATCAGGAAAAACGAATACATAATTTGTGCTTTGTTTCTTATGTCCCCCATATTTATGTTCCTTTTGCAGTTCTAGGTCTATAGCTAAGTGAGTAATAGCGCTAGTAGTTACTTGGAGCAATTGCTTATAACTCAAAAATGACTGCATTAGAACAAATCTGACTGACTTTCTACTCTAAATGCAATAGTTTTCAAGTTACAACTGATTTACTCAATAGTGAGAACCTGAAAGTAGCTATTGCTCAGCTATGCCATGACCTACAAGTCCGTAATTTCACTATGCTATAGCTAACTCAAAAGTAGGTGAACAACATATTTAAACAAAATACTCTAAATGCAATATTTTTCAAGTTATAACTGCTTTTCTAAACAGTGAGAACCTGAGAATAGCTATGCCATGCTATGAAATACACAACTGCAATTTTACTATGTTATAGCTAATTCAAAAGTAAGTGAATAAGAAATTTAAAGAAAATTCTCTAAATGCAATAGCTTTCAAGTTACAACTGATTAACAGAGAAAACCTCAAAGTAGCTATTGCTCAGCTATGGAATGAGCTACGGGACTGCACCTATATTATGTTATAGCTTACCCAAATGTAGGTGAACGACATATTTAAAAACAAGCAATCAGTGCCTATGAACGGGCTCTGTGTCAGCTTACTGTGTGTTTTCACTTTCAGAGTGACAGAAGAAAGGGACACAAAAGTTGTGCCCTGCAAATGGTATTCAGAAGGAAAGCAACAAGGTAACTGTTGAGGTGTCAAAAGTAGGTTGAAAACATATTTAAAGAAATTACTGCAAATGCAATAGTTTTTTGAGTTACAACTGATTTGCTCAATAGTGAGAATCTCAAAGTAGCTTTTGCTCAGCTATGCATTCAGTTAAAGGGCTGCAATTTTAAGTTTTTCAAAGCATATTTGAAGAAAATACTGTAGATGCAATAGTTTTCAAGTTACAACTGATTTACTAAACAGTGAGAAGCTGAAAGTAGCTATAACTCAGCTATGCCATGATATACAGGTCTGCAATTTCATTATGTTATAGCTGACCCAAAAGTAGGTGAACAACATATTTAAACAAAATACTCTAAATGCAATAGTTTTTAAGTTACAACTGATTTACTCAACAGTGAGAACCTAAAAGCAGCTATTGCTCAGCTATGCCATGACATACAGGTCTGCAAATTCACTATGTTATAGCTGACCCAAAAGTAGGTGAACAACATATTTATAGAAAATACTTTAAATGCAATATTTTTCAAGTTACAACTAATTTACTCAACAGTCAAATTTACTCAACAGGTCAAATCCAGGTCACACCATGACGTTGCACACATATAAGCCTTGACCAATGTCCCTACCAAATATCAACTTCCCACACCTTATGGTTTCCAAAATATAGCCCAGACAAGGCATTATAGGTCAAGGTCACTACGGCAAGGTCAAAGGTCAAATCCAGGTCACACCACGACGTTGCACACATATAACCCTTGACCAATGTCCCTACCAAATATCAACTTCCCACACCTTATGGTTTCCAAAATATAGCCCAGACAAGGCATTATAGGTCAAGGTCACTACGGCAAGGTCAAAGGTCAAATCAAGGTCACACCATGACATTTTACATCTACACACCCTAGTCAATGTCCCTACTCAGTATCAACTTCCTACACCTTACAGTTTCCGAGATATACCTCGGACAAGATTTTAAAGGTCAAGGTCACTACGGCAAGGTCCAATCAAGGTCACGCCATGACGTTGCACACCTACAGCCCCTAACCAATGTCCCTACCAAGTATCAACTTCCTACACCTTACAATATCCGAGATATAGCCCGGACAAGATTTTATAGGTCAAGGTCACTACGGCAAGGTTAAAGGTCAAATCAAGGTCAGACTATGACCTACACCCCCTAACCAATGTCCCTACCAAGTATCAACTTCCTACACATTACGGTTTCTGAGATACAGCCCGGACAAGATTTTCAAACTCAAGGTCACTACGGCAAGGTCAAAGGTCAAATCAAGGTCAGACCATGATGTTGCACACCTACACCTCCTAACCAATATCCCTACCAATTATCAACTTCCTACACCTTACGGTTTCTGAGATACAGCCCGGACAAACTTTTGCCCGCCGCCCGCCCATCCGGACACCATGGGTGAAAATAATTTCCCGACAACCCTTAAGGGCTGTGGGGCAAAAACTAGATGAATAACATATTGAAAAGATTTGTTTAATTTTAATACTTTTGAAGATACTCGACATTTACTTATGTCGTTATTTTGCTACAAATAAGAAAATAGCTATTACTCACTTATGGCATGCAATAGAACCCCAAACTATATGCCATCTTATAGTTAAGGATAAAATAGCTAAACAACATATTTTAGGAAAATACTCTAACTGCAATAGTTTTGGAGTTACAATGGATTTACTCAATAGTCAGAATTTCAAAGTAGCTATTACTCAGCTATGGAATGTGCAACAGGTCTGAAACTTTACCATGTGATAGCTTACCAACAAGAGGAGAGTGCACGTGAACGGGCACTGTGTCAGCTGACTGAGTGTTTTTGATTTGTGAAGGTGATTAGAGGACAGAATAATTATCAGGAAAAGGGCTGTACAGAAATACAGTAAATGGTAACTGAACAGCAAGTTCGAAAGAAATTCCGAAGCTGACAGAAGAAAAGGATAACAAAGTTGTGCCCTGTAAATGGTATTATGAAGGAAAATAACAAGGTAATTGTTTAAGTGTAAAAAATAGGTTAAAACATATTTAAAGAAATACTACAAATGCAATATCCTCGTTCGACCTTGAAGAAGGGGTCCAAGGTCAAATCTAACCACACAAATACATTCCCAGCCCATGATTTCCTATGGTTTACCATTCCAAACCTCTAGGACCAATTATAAATGAGTTATAAGCACTTTTAAGCTTGGCTGTCCTCATTTGACCTTCAAGGAGGGGTCCAAAGGTCAAATCTGACCATACCAAAAGATTCTGAGCCAATGATTTCCTATGGGATGGTTTACCATCCCAAATCTCTGTCACCAATAATAAGCGAGTTGTAGGCACTTTCAATTTTCGCTATCCTCATTTGACCTTGAAGGAGGGTTCCAAGGTCAAATCGGACCATATCAACAGATTCACAGCCCATGATTTCCTGTCTGTTTACCATCCCAAACCTCTGGGACCAATAATAAGCGAGTTATAAGCACTTTTAAGTTTGGCTATCCTTGTTTGACCTTGAAGGAGGGGTCATTGAAGGTCAAATCGGACCATATCAACAGATTCACAGCCCATGATTTCCTGTCTGTTTACCATCCCAAACCTCTAGGATCAACAATAAGGGAGATATAAGCACTTTTCATGACTGACAAAAAACACCTGTGGCGGCCATCTTGTTTCTCAAAATGAGGCCAAAAATATTCCCAGACAACATTTTATGGTTATTAATATATACGAGCATATGCCATGAGCTACTGGTCTGAAATTTTACTATGTTATAGCTGGCCCAAAAGTAGCTGAATAACATATTTATACGAAATTCTCTAAATGCAATAGTTTTTAAGTTACAAGTGATTTTACTCATGATGGAAGTTACTGAAAAGCCCAAAAGTAGCTATTACTCACTTAGCTATTGAGACAGACACCCAACTTACTCACCATATTGTAGCTATGAAAAAAGTAGCTGAATAACATATTTTAACAAAATGCTCTAAATGCAACACTTTTCAAGTTATAAGTGATTTACTCAACAGTGATAACCTAAAAGTAGCTATTACTCAGCTATACCATGAGCTACAGGTCTGAAATTTTACTATGTTATAGCTGACCCAAAAGTAGCTGAATAACATATTTATACGAAATTCTCTAAATGCAATAGTTTTCAAGTTATAAGCGATTTACTCAACAGTGATAACCTAAAAGGAGCTATTACTCAGCTATGCCATGAGCTACAGGTCTGAAATTTCACTATGTTATAGCTGGCCCAAAAGTAGCTGAATAACATATTTATACGAAATTCTCTAAATGCAATAGTTTTTAAGTTACAAGTGATTTTACTCATAATGGAAGTTACTGAAAAGCCCAAAAGTAGCTATTACTCACTTAGCTATTGAGACAGACACCCAACTTACTCACCATTTTGTAGCTATGAAAAAAGTAGCTGAACAACATATTTTCACAAAATGCTGTAAATGCAACACTTTTGAAGTTATAAGTGATTTAGTGCATGATTTCATGAATTTTAATGCATTAAAAATTATTAAAAAATTTATTAAAAAAAGAGTAAGACAGATCCAGGTCTCATACTCACACAAGAGAATCTACCTCTGGCCTAGTACATATATGCAAGATATGAGAGAAATCCCTGCAATAGTCACTGAGAAAATGGTGATAAAAAGTTGAAATTTTCACACTTTTGGTGGGGGTACCCCCCTTGTAATGTCTCTAGCAAACAAACGAACAGACAGATTTGCATGCCTTGAACAATTTTTCATCCTCGATAGATAAGGTATCTTTTAAAAAAAACAGCATGTCTCTAGGCCTTGTAGTTTTGGAGAAGAAGTTGTTCACGCGGACGCGGACGCCCACGCCGCAGAGTGATGACATAATGTCAGCTGACTGACAAGTCAGCTGACATAAAAACTAGATGAATAACATATTGAAAAGATTTCCCTAACTTTAATACTTTTAAAGATATTCGACAATTACTTATGTCATTATATTGCTACAAATAAGAAAATAACTATTACTCACTTATGGCAAGCAATGGGACCCCAAACTATGTACCATCTTATAGCTAAGGACAAAAAAGCTGAACAAAATATTTGAAGAAAAACCTGTAACTGCAATAGTTTTTGAGTTATGAGTCCTTTACTCAAAGTAGCTAAGATTGCTATTACTCACTTATCTTCAGGTCTAAGTCCATAACACCAAAAAATTTTCAAGGGCGTGAAAATTCATTGGGACAATTAATTTACAAAAAATCAGTAGCTGTAGTAGTTTTGGAGAAATCTGCGTGACCCACTAACACACCCACGCACAGGCATCATTTCATAATCTGTTATGATAAAAATACTGTTACAAGTGATTTTACTCATTATGGAAGGTACTGAAAAATCAGAAAGTCGCTATTACTCACTTAAATATTGTGATAGACTACCAAGTTACTCACCTGTTGTAGCTATGCAAAACGTAGCTGAATAACATATTTTAACAAAGTGCTCTAAATGCAATACTTTTCAAGTTATAAGTGACTTAGTGCATGATGTCATGAATTTTGATGCATTAAAAATTATTTTAAAAATTTATAAAAAAATAATGAAGACAGATCCAGGTTTGATACTACCACAAGGGAATCTACTTGTGGCCTAGTACATATATGCAAGATAAGAGAGAAATCCCTGCAATAGTAAATGAGAAAATTGTGATACAGTGTTGAAATTTTCACACTTTTGGTGGGGGTATCTCACTTGTATTGGCTCTAGCAAACAGACAACCAAACAGATCTGCATGCCTTGAACAATTTTTCATCATCAATAGATAAGTTTCCTTTTAAAACAAGCAATCAGTGCCTGTGAACGGCCTCTGTGTCAGCTGACTGTGTGTTTTGAGCTTCAGGGTAGAAGTGAAACAAGAAAAGGACACAAAAGTTGTGCCCTGCAAATGGTTTTCAGATGTAAGGTACCAAGTTAACTGTTTAGGAGTAAAATGTAGGTGGAAAAACATTTAACAAAATACTGTAAATGCAATAGTTTTTCAGTTACAACTGATTTACTCAACAGTGAGAATCTCAAAGGGGCTTTTGCTCAGCTATTCCAGGAGTTTAAGGGCTGCAATTTTACTATGGTATAGCTGATCTAAAAGTAGGTGAATAACACATTTAAAGAAAATACTGTAATGCAATAGTTATAACATTACAAGTGATATATCTAACAGTTAGAATCTGAAAGTAGCTATTGCTCAAGTATGCAATGAGCTACAGGTCTGCAATTTCACTATGTGGTGGGTGACTGAAAATTAGGTGAACAAAATATTTAAAGAAAATACTCCAAATGCAATAGTTTTCAACTTACAACAGATTTACTCAATAGTCAGAACTCTAAAGTAGCTATTGCTCAGCTATGCCATGAGCTACAGGTCTACAATTTCACTCTGTTATAGCTGTCCGGAAAGTAGGTGAAAAACATATCTAAACAAAATTCTCTAAATCAAATAGTTTTCGAGTTACAACTGATTTACTCAACAGTGAGAACCTGAAAGTAGCTCTCGCTCAGCTATGCCATGAGTTACATGTCTGCAATTTTACTATGTTATAGCTGACCCAAAAAGTAGATGAACAACATACTTTAAATGCCATAGTTTTTAAGTTACAACTCATTTACCTAACAGTGAGAACCTCAAAGTAGCTATTGTTCAGATATACAATGAGCCATAAGCCTGCCATTTTACCATGTTATAGGTGACCCATAAGTAGGTGAATAACATAATTAAACAAAATTTTATAAATGAAAAAGTTTTCCAGTTACAAACTAGAAATAGGACGCCCTATTGATAGTAGCTGCGACATATGAATAGAAACAGGAATAATATTGTTAGAAAACCCCATCGTAGCCTCACGTTTTCAGCACTCTGTGGGTGTACAAGTACCAGCATTTGATATTTTATTTGTTTTAAATATTTTGTGAAGGCAGTATTAGGTGTGGTGACAGTAAAATATTGCTGTGGGGTGTGGTAAAAATATTTGTACAACTAGATTGGGCCAACTCGGCGCCAACATATCCCCAGACAGGTCATCATTCACGCCACAGGTTTTGATCGAGAATTTTTTAAAACATAATTACCCATTATTATATGAACTTCAGCACATCAATCTACTCTGTTTATATCTTCCCAAGGAAGATGGTGTATCCCCAGACGCCGAATACATAACTCAAATTATATTTTCAATCTTCCTGCAATGATAACTCTAAACCTATTTTCAAAGTATTGAAATGATTGATGATTGAATGTCCATTCTAAAATAACTAGAGGATCGCTCGCAAAAAAAAAAGATAATGTTTTTGCATAGCAAAAACAAAGCGTCCCGAAAAGGATATAAAGGTGAGTGCTAAAGTATTAAGAAAATGCTTCGTTTCTAGCCTTATACTGTTGTGGCAACCAAAGTCAGAGCAGTCTGCTCTATCTAGCACGGTTTTCAAGATATAAGCATTTTTGTGTTTTGCAAAAAATAAAAAAATTAAAAATGTCCGCTATATTTGGCGAGACAAAAATATTTTGAAAATTGGCATGGCTACTCTGCAGAGATACCCAGCAGGTCCAAAATTTTGTTGAGTTCGCTCCATATAGCACGGTTTTCGAGAAAAAAGCATTTTTGTGTTTTGCAAAAACTTTGAAAATTCAAAATGGCCACCATTTTTGGGGAGACAAAAATTTTTGTCAAGACCACTACCGTGGTGTGTATCTCCCGCCGAGCATTAAAGCAAATAGCTTTTCCGAGATATTCACAATTTTTCATTTTCGTGTGTGAAAGGTCTTCCAAAAGTAGGTGAATGAGTTATTTGAGAAAAATTGGCTATCTGCAATACTATTAAGAGATAATTTACATTTACTCATTTTGAGTAGGTGAATAATTATCTATGGGTCTGAAACTTCACCAAGTGAAAGCTCTCCCAAAAGTAGGTGAATGAGTTATTTGAGAAAAATTGGCTATCTGCAATACTTTTAGAGATAATTCGCATTTACTAATTTTGAGTAGGTGAGTAATTAGCTATGGGTCTGAAATTTCATCATGTGAAAGCTCTCCCACAAGTAGATGAATGAGTATTTGATAAAAATTGGGTATCCGCAATACTTTTAGAGATAATTAGCATTTACTCATTTTGAGTAGGTGAATAAATAGCTATGGGTCTGAAACTTCACAGAGTGAAAGCTCTCCCAAAAGTAGGTGAATGAGTTATTTGAGAAAAATTGGCTATCTGCAATACTTTTAGAGATAATTCACATTTACTCATTTTGAGTAGGTGAATAATTAGCTATGGGTCTGAAACTTCACCAAGTGAAAGCTCTGCCAAAAGTAGGTGAACGAGTTATTTGAGAAAAATTGGCTATCTGCAATACTTTTAGAGATAATTCGCATTTACTCATTTTGAGTAGGTGAGTAATTAGCTATGGGTCTGAAACTTCACCAAGTGAAAGCTCTCCCAAAAGTAGGTGAATCAGTTATTTGAGAAAAATTGGCTATCTGCAATACTTTTAGAGATAATTCGCATTTACTCATTTTGAGTAGACGAGTAATTAGCTATGGGTCTGAAACTTCACCAAGTGAAAGCTCTCCCAAAAGTAGGTCAATGATTAATTTGAGAAAAATTGGCTATCTGCAATACTTTTAGAGATAATTCGCATTTACTCATTTTGAGTAGACGAGTAATTAGCTATGGGTCTGAAACTTCACCAAGTGAAAGCTCTCCCAAAAGTAGGTGAATGATTAATTTGAGAAAAATTGGCTATCTGCAATACTTTTAGAGATAATTCGCATTTACTCATTTTGAGTAGGTGAGTAATTAGCTATGGGTCTGAAACTTCACCCAGTGAAAGCTCTCCCAAAAGTAGGTGAATCAGTTATTTGAGAAAAATTGGCTATCTGCAATACTTTTAGAGATAATTCGCATTTACTCATTTTGAGTAGACGAGTAATTAGCTATGGGTCTGAAACTTCACCAAGTGAAAGCTCTCCCAAAAGTAGGTCAATGATTAATTTGAGAAAAATTGGCTATCTGCAATACTTTTAGAGATAATTCGCATTTACTCATTTTGAGTAGACGAGTAATTAGCTATGGGTCTGAAACTTCACCAAGTGAAAGCTCTCCCAAAAGTAGGTGAATGATTAATTTGAGAAAAATTGGCTATCTGCAATACTTTTAGAGATAATTCGCATTTACTCATTTTGAGTCGACGAGTAATTAGCTATGGGTCTGAAACTTCACCAAGTGAAAGCTCTCCCAAAAGTAGGTGAATGATTAATTTGAGAAAAATTGGCTATCTGCAATACTTTTAGAGATAATTCGCATTTACTCATTTTGAGTAGGTGAGTAATTAGCTATGGGTCTGAAACTTCACCAAGTGAAAGCTCTCCCAAAAGTAGGTGAATGAGTTATTTGAGAAAAATTGGCTATCTGCAATACTTTTACAGATAATTCGCATTTACTCATTTTGAGCAGGTGAGTAATTAGCTATGGGTCTGAAACTTCACAGAGTGAAAGCTCTCCCAAAAGTAGGTGAATGAGTTATTTGAGAAAAATTGGCTATCTGCAATACTTTTAGAGATAATTCGCATTTACTCATTTTGAGTAGGTGAGTAATTAGCTATGGGTCTGAAACTTCACAGAGTGAAAGCTCTCCCAAAAGTAGGTGAATGAGTTATTTGAGAAAAATTGGCTATCTGCAATACTTTTAGAGATAATTCGCATTTACTCATTTTGAGTAGGTGAGTAATTAGCTATGGGTCTGAAACTTCACCAAGTGAAAGCTCTCCCAAAAGTAGGTGAATGAGTTATTTGAGAAAAATTGGCTATCTGCAATACTTTTAGAGATAATTCGCATTTACTCATTTTCAGTAGGTGAGTAATTAGCTATGGGTCTGAAACTTCACCAAGTGAAAGCTCTGCCAAAAGTAGGTGAATGAGTTATTTGAGAAAAATTGGCTATCTGCAATACTTTTAGAGATAATTCGCATTTACTCATTTTGAGTAGGTGAGTAATTAGCTATGGGTCTCAAACTTCACAGAGTGAAAGCTCTCCCAAAAGTAGGTGAATGAGTTATTTGAGAAAAATTGGCTATCTGCAATACTTTTAGAGATAATTCGCATTTACTCATTTTGAGTAGGTGAGTAATTAGCTATGGGTCTGAAACTTCACCAAGTGAAAGCTCTCCCAAAAGTAGGTGAATGAGTTATTTGAGAAAAATTGGCTATCTGCAATACTTTTAGAGATAATTCGCATTTACTCATTTTGAGTAGGTGAGTAATTAGCTATGGGTCTGAAACTTCACCATGTGAAGCTCTCCCACAAGTAGATGAATGAGTTATTTGATAAAAATTGGGTATCCGCAATACTTTTACAGATAATTAGCATTTACTCATTTTGGGTAGGTAAATAATTAGCTATGGGTCTGAAACTTCACCATGTGAAAGCTCTCCCAAAAGTAGGTGAATGAGTTATTTGAGAAAAATTGGCTATCTGCAATACTTTTAGAGATAATTCACATTTACTCATTTTGATTAGGTGAGTAATTGGCTATGGGTCTGAAACTTCACCAAGTGAAAGCTCTTCCAAAAGTAGGTGAATGAGTTATTTGAGAAAAATTGGCCATCTGCAATACTTTTAGAGGTAATTCGCATTTACTCATTTTGAGTAGGTAAGCAATTAGCTATGGGTCTGAAACTTCACCAAGTGAAAGCTCTTTGGGATAGCTGCTCTGCAGAGATACCCTGAAGATAAAAAAGTTCGTTGAAATCGCTCTATGTAGCACGGTTTTCGAAATATTAGCATTTTTGTATTTTGCAATTTTTGCGCAAAAATTCGAAAATTCAAAATGGCCGCCCTTTTTTGCAAGATAAAATTTTTTTGAAAATTGGCATGGCTACTCTCCAGAGATACCCCGTGGTTCAAAAATGTCGTCGAAATCGCTCTATCTAGCACGGTTTTCGAGATATAAGCATTTTTGTGTTTTGCAATTTTGCGAAAAATTCGAAAATTCAAAATGGCCGCCATATTTTGCGAGAAATTTTTTGTTTGAAAATTGGCATGGCTACTCTGCACCCTGCGGGTCAAAAATTTCGTCGAAATCGCTCTATCTAGCAGGGTTTTTGAGATATAAGCATTTTTATGTTTTGCAATTTTTGCGAAAAATTCAAAATGGCCGCCATTTTTGGCGAGACAAAATTTTTTTTGAAAATTGGCATGGCTACTCTGCAGATATACCCTCTGGGTCAAAAATTTCGTCGAAATCGCTCTATCTAGCAGGGTTTTCGAGATATAAGCATTTTTATGTTTTGCAATTTTTGCGAAAAATTCGAAAATTCAAAATGGCCGCCATTTTTGGCGAGACAAAAATTTTTTCAAAATTGGGATAACTACTCTGCAGAGATACCCTGCGGGTCAAAAATTTCGTCGAAATCGCTCTATCTAGCATGGTTTTCGAGATATAAGCATTTTTGTGTTTTGCAATTTTTGCGAAAATTTCGAAAATTCAAAATGGCCGCCATTTTTGGCGAGACAAAAATTTTTTGAAAATTGGGAAAAGTACTCCACAGAGATATCCTGCGGCTCAAAAATTATGTCGAAATTGCTCTATCTAGCATGGTTTTTGAGATATAAGCATTTTTGTGTTTTGCAATTTTTGCGAAAATTTCGAAAATTCAAAATGGCCGCCATTTTTGGCGAGATAAAAATTTTTTGAAAATTGGGAAAACTACTCCGCAGAGATACCCTGCGGGTCAAAAATTTCGTCGAAATCGCTCTATCTAGCACGGTTTTCGAGATATAAGCATTTTTGTCTTTTCCTTATTTGGAAAATTCGTAATGATTAATTAATCATTAATTACTCGGGCCATTTCTTGACCAATCAATGCCAAAATCTAATGATTTCCAGATTTTAATAGAATGAATGTATTTGCCAAGTTTCAGGTGAATTGATAAAATTCCTTTCAAGTTATCATCCGGACAAGCTTCCCCATCGAAAAAAGACATTTTTGGTCATGTGACCTCTCTGATTGGTTGAAATGTCACTGCAGCATATTCAAAAAAATTCCCCAAGGCTACTGCCTAAACCTGCCAAATTTGAAAAGAATCCGCCTAACGGTTACAGAGTTATAAGGAAAACAAAATGCGGAGCCGGCGGAGCCTGAAGCTCTCCCATACACATACACACCTCTCTCACTATTACACAAGATCTGCAACCCCACTGAGTTCTTTGTTTCTTATCTGATATCATTAAATACCTTTGTTTATTTAGTGTCACTCAATATAGCTGGAGGTCCCAGAGGTGGGTGGGGGGAATCCGGGTGGGGGATGTGGGTTGGGACTACAAAGAGATGGAGTGCTACAGCATAAATGGTAAACAAACAATCTATATAAAAGGGGTACTCAAATACAAAACGAATTGAGAATTTTAAGTATGTGATTATCAACTGAAATGAGTTCATAACTGTAGGAGCTGTGCCAAAATTAACTGAGGCAAGTTGAATAAAACTGGGCTAGTTGAGGGTTAAAAATCCCCTAGTTTTAGTACATAAGGATATAATTTCATTAATATTGGGACTTAAGCTCACTTAAAGTGTCCATTTTGTCTACTTGAATATGTTTAACCAGTTTCATTTTAAAAAGTTAAAAACTCAGCAAGCAGAGGTATAACACACAAAAATAAGTTCTTAAAAGACTAAGATAGCCATAACATTATTAATATTCAAAATTTAAATAGACAGGCATTTCCTTTTAAAAATTCAAAGATTTCAGCTCTATAACCCACATAGTTTGACAGTTACTGGGCTTTAAAGTGGCATAATGTCCATAAATTGGGTTTCTGTGGGCATTTTACAATTGTTAAAGAGACCTTAGCAATTAAACTACAGATCTGAAACTTTTTGGGGGACATACATAACAAACAAAAATTATATATAATACAGTTTAAGACTTGTCACACTAAGCATTTCCAAATAACAGGGCAAAATACGGAAAAAATGTCAAAAAAGGCACTTGGGCGAGTGTCTATGGCCCTCATACACAGGTTAAATGTCTACTAAAAACCTTGATTTTCGGCATATGTAAAAAGGACATAATAATGCATTCCCAGATGGGATTTCAGCTCCATCAATCACATAGTTTTACAGTCACAGGGCTTAAAGGTGGTAAAAAGTCCAAATATTGGGTCTTTGTGGGCCTTTTAGAGATCTCGATGTGGCTTTCAAATTAAAGCTTCAGACCTAAACTTTGTTACATACTAAGATTACACATAGAATATGTATCTAATAAAGTTTGAAACTTCTCAGACTTACCATTTCCAAGTTACAGAGCAAAATATGTGAAAAATGTCTTAAAAGGGTCACTCAGGTGGGTGTTTAAGGTCCTCATACACAGGTTAAATGTCTACTTGAAGCCTTGATTTTTGGCACATGTAAAAAGAACATAATAATGTATTCCCAGATGAGATTTCAGCTCTATCAGTCACATAGTTTAACAGTCACAGGCCTTAAAATTGGCAAAAAGTCCAAATACTGGGTCTTTATGGGGCCTTCTAGAGCCCTAAATGTGGCCTTCAAATTAAAGCTTCAGACTTAAAATTTGTCACATACTAAGATTACACATAGAATATGCATCTAATACAGTTTGAAACTTCTTAGACTTACCATTTCCAAGTTACAGGGAAAAATATGTGAAAAATGTCTAAAAATGGTCACTCGGGTGGGGATTTATGGTCCTCATACACAGGTTAAATGTCTTCTTAAAGCCTTAATTTTTGGCACATATAAAAATAACATACTAATATCTTCTCAGATAGGATTTGAGCTCTATCAGTCACATGGTTTGACAGTCACAGGGCTTAAAAGTAGCAAAAAGTCCAAATATTGGGTCTTTGGGAGCCTTTTAGAGACCTCAATTTGACCTTCAAAATTAAAGCTTCAGACTTAAAATCTGTTACATACTAAGATTACACACAGAATATATATCTAATACAGTTTGAAACTTCTCAGACTTACCATTTCCAAGTTACAGGGAAAAAGATGTGAAAAATGTCTTATAAGGGTCACTCGGGTGGATGTTTATGGTCCTGATACACAGGTTAACTGTCTATTAAAGGCCTAAATGTTGGGGCACATATAAGAAAACACATAGATATATTCCCAGATGATATTTAACTTAGATGAGAGACATAGTTTGAAAGCTACAGTGCTTGAAAGTGGCAAAAAGTGCATAAATTGGGTCTCTGTGGGCACTTTTGAGACCTTAAGTCGACCCCTTTGGGTAAACCTACAGCCCTAAAATTTTCTACAGACAAGGATTACATATCAAAGTTATACCTAGCGCAGTTTGAGACTCATCAGAATTATCACTTCTAAATTATAGGGCAAAATATGTGAAAAGTATAGCAAAAAATCCCTAAGTGGGGGTATTTATGGGCCTCAAACACAATTTTCTCCTCAACTTAAAGTCATGATTTTCGGCACATGTACTAAGAACATATTAATGTGTTGTCAGGTAAAATTTCAGCCAGCTGAGCATCATAGTTTGTGACCTACAGGGCTCTAAGTGGCCAAAAGTCCAATTTCTGACCTTAAGGTGGCCATAAGTTCTTTTTTACTGGGAGTTTAAGGTCACCTTAAAATAGGGATCTTCCTTTGGGCACCCTTAACATGTGTACCAAGTTTGAAAAAAAAATATTAATTTGTTTTTGAGTTATCGCGTCCACAAGGAAATTTCTACGGCGGCAGCGGCGGCGCGACGGACCTGAATCCAATATATCCCCGACTTTCGTCTGGGGATATAATAAATTATTGCTGGATCATATATTTGTAAAATATTATTAGAAACCCCATCGTAGCCTCACGTTTTCATCACTCTATGGGTGTACAAGTACCAGCATTTGATATTTTATTTGTTGTAAATATTTTGTGAAGGCAGTATTAGGTGCGGTGACAGTAAAATATTGCTGGATTATATATTTGTAAAGTATTGTTAGAAAACCCCATCGTAGCCTCACGTTTTTCAGCACTCTGTGGGTGTACAAGTAGCAGCATTTGATATTTTATTTGTTTTAAAACCCCATCGTATTGTTAGAAAACCCCATCGTAGCCTCATGTTTTCAGCACTCTGTTTGTGTAGAAGTATCAGCATTCTATATTTTATTTGTTTTAAATATTGCGAGAAGGCAGTATTAGATCTAGGTGCGGTGACAGTAAAATATTGCTGTGGGGTGTGGTGGGGTGCGGTAAAAATATTTGTACAATAAAATATTGCTGGATCATATATTTGTAAAATATTGTTAGAAACCCCATCGTAGCCTCACGTTTTCAGCACTCTGTGGGTGTACACGTACCAGCATTTGATATTTTATTTGTTTTAAATATTTCGTGAAGGCAGTATTAGTTGCGGTGACAGTAAAATATTGCTGGATTATATATTTGTAAAATATTGTTAGAAAACCCCATCGTAGCATCACATTTTCATCACTCTGTGGGTGTACAAGTACCAGCATTTGATATTTTATTTGTTTTAAATATTTCGTGAAGGCAGTATTAGGTGCGGTGACAGTAAAATATTGCTGGATTATATATTTGTAAAGTATTAGAAACCCCATCGTAGCCTCACGTTTAAGTACCAGCATTTGATAAAATATTTCACACACAGATGGGGTGCGGTGGAGGTGCGGCTCTGAGTAAAGCTCCAGCTCCGAGTTTTATAACGCACCTAGATCATGTGATTCCTATGCTGGAATAATGTCACAGGATCCTCCACAAATTCAGATACCAGAAAAATGGACTTTTGAACAAGGAAATGATACTAAAAGTGTCTGTTTTTTTAGCGTACACTGTATGTGCTGTGCAATAAATACTGTAAATGGATAGCAACATACTTCTTCTTCAAGTTTATGTGCATTTGTTGTGTGATATGTTGCATTTAAAACGGATTATTGCTGATGAAATGACAGAGGGTGGAAATCTGACAGATCTGTGAGTTACCAAACTTGTAGTTCTATTATAGTATATGCATAAAATTTATGTCACACAATTTTTTTAACAATGAAAAAGGTACTGCTTGGCGCCATATAATGGCACACACCTCAAATTGGCATAAAACGGAAGATAAAATATTCAATAAAACTTGCTTTTTATCGCCCACATTTGCGCATTTCCGCATACCATATTAGTGATGATGTATATAAACAAATTGACTTCGGGAATTTCCGTATGCAAATTGTGCCAATTTGAGGCGCTGATTTCATGTAGAAATTACATTATCGCCCCTCAAAAACGATTCTAACAGGTTTATTGTTTAGTGGTGGTGGACCAGTTCACACCCGTGTACCCATTCACGCCCACCCCTAAATTTCTCCAAAACAATCACAGGTACACAATAAATTACGAATGTATATGATCAATTTGATAACTATCTATGATGTGGAAAACATCTTTTCTATGAAAAACTATGAATCTTTAAAGAAAATTGAGGGTGGGTGTGAATAGGTACACGGGCGTGAATTGGTCCACAACCACTACTGCTCAGCCAGCGAATTTCGTCACCCCAGTGAAGTTTGTCACCAGCTATAAAAGCATTCAAGGACTAGCAATATCCACATTTTAAAAAGTGGAATACTTGCCTTGGGTAGCAAGGTATAATTGTTTGCAGGAAGATCACAGTAAAGAAGTTTTAATACTGTCATAAAATACGAGTGATGAACTTCACTGGGGTGACAAAATTCACTGGCTGAGCAGTATATTTGATGTTAATAAAATAGTTTAATAGCTTGCGCTTGTGTCAATTCTTTTTTAATAAAAAGAAATCCATAAAACTACACTTAAAATAAGCAAAAATAAGGTTTTTGTGTCCAAGTTATGCAAGTTACGGCGGGAGGCAGTATCCTTGTTTCTCCGTGTATCGTCGGTCGTAATGTGAATCGATTGTTTATTTAATTTTACGTTCAGAAGGCAGTCCCTAACATAACAAACATAAAATAAACTACTTACCCTGTGAAATAGTTGCATATTTTCTCATAAATTGTTGTTAACGCTCGACGATAGGAGAGGGTTATTGTGATCAGTTTGTTTCTGTCTGTCTGTCCGTCCGTCCGTCTGTCTGTGCACCGTTTCGCCCTTATAACTCAAAAACTATAACACCAATCAAGCTCAAATTTGGTGGGCAGGTATTTCATGGGGTACAGATGGATTCTTCCAAATTTGGTGTAATTTGTTTGAAAATTAAAGCCAGGAGAGAGTTTTTCTTATTTTTAATTGGGCTTTTACAGTGAAATCTGCTTCTCTAATCAATCAATAATCCACACACAATCAGCTTTGCTTCCCCAATGCTTTTTTAATGTGTGTATGTGTGTTGCTATGCTTGGTCACACATGTGAAAAATCAATATCATAACAGGATTTCTTCCTCATGAATTTTTGTGCAAAAAGAATTCCTCTATGGCTATGAGTGTAATGTGAAGAACTTGTAATGCCATGTTTGGGGTTCAATACCACTCACTATTTTTTTTTTTTTTTTTTTTAGTTTTTCTTTTTTAAGTATTTATTTTTTTAGGCTTTTTAAAGAATCTCTTGAAGGTTTTGCTAGAAAGAAAAGAGAAAATTAAAAAACAACATTTAAATTTTTGCTGTCCAAAAGAACTTAACCAAGATGAGATGTCTACTCTTCATCATATACCAGAAAATCAATATTTTGTTTCTGATGATGTCATTACTTAATGATGTCACAATGCAATTGTTATTGTGAGGTCACAAACCCAATAGCTTGTGATACTTGCTGTCTTTAAGTAATAATATTTCTTCTCATTAAATTTATGTCTTGAAATTGACATAAAGATAATTAAGAGGGAGGTGGTGTATTCGTCATGTTTATTTATTTCTGTTTTTTTTGTTTGTTTCAATTTCTTGACAGTCCATCACAAAAAATTTACTCTGAGTGATTTTCACCAAGAAGTGGCTTTTAACCAATATTTTTACCTCTACCAGGAGTTTATGTTTTTGTGTGCTTTTTTGTCTATTTGTCTGTCTGTTTTTGGTGTTTAGATTACTCCAAAACTAATGAACAGATCTTTATAAAAATTTTTGTGGGTAAGACCTGGTCAAAGGAAGAAGTTACTAATTTTTGGGAAAGATCTGGACCAGATTTTAGACTGTTAAAATCTTGTAGTCTGTATTCAAAATACTTACTGGCCGCCAACTGGTTAAAAATCTAAGATCCTTTCCTTCTTTTGGAATCAAAGTAATAACACCTCTGCGTTGATCTGCTGATAGCATACCATTTTGGAAAGAGTACTGAAAACTGTCATATAATAATTCCTTGAGATCAGGCCAGAAAAATTTGAAAAAATTTGAAGTAAATCCATCACTACCTGGTGTTTTATCATTCGGAAGTTCTTTTAAAGCCTTGGCTATTTCATCTATTTGTATGTCTGTTTCTAATTCCTCATGCTCAGAGTCATTCAATCTTGGAAGAGTATCATCAGACAAGAAATTTTGGTATGAAGAATTTTCATTATTTTGCCTACTTGAGTATAGGTTTCCATAAAACGACTTTTGTTCTGACAGAATGCTTTCAGGGTTTACAATTTCTTCACCTGATTGATTCAGTAACTTTTTAATATATTTTACATTATAATTTTTTTTTCAAGACTCAAGAAATATTTAGTATTCTTTTCCCCAAGCTCTATACAGTCTACCTTTGATCTAAAAATGATACCATCTGTTTTTATAGTTTGTAACGCTTCCCATTCTGTTTTTGTTTGGTAATATTCATCCAGTATTTCTTGGTTATCTGTTATGTGTTTTTCTAAATATTTTAGTCTATCTAGTAAGTTATTTTCTTTTTCTCTGTTTTCTCTTGCTTTTTGTTTTGAAAAGGATATGGTTTTGGTTCTAATTTGGCATTTTACAAAATCCCAGAGTGTGTTTTTATTTTCCATCACAACATCTTTCCTAATTGTGGATATTTCATTTTTTATCATTTCGACATATTTTTGGTCTTTAAGAAGAGTATTATTAAACTTCCAATAACTGCGACCCCGAGCTTGAGTGTGTAATAGGTCAAGAGTTATTTTGACTAAACTATGATCTGATTTAATTCCTGGTTTTATTTCACACTTTTTAATCTGAAAACTTAATTGTTCTGAAACCAACCAAAAATCGAGTCTAGCTTGCACTAGGCCTCCCCTAGATCTTTCTCTCCTAGTGAATTTCATTTCCTTTGGATACCTTGTACTGAAGGAAGAAGTTACTAAAAGAAAGATCAGGATCTTATTTTGGATACAAAAAATTCAGGATTTTTCAGAGGTCCCATTTCAATGTATTTTTAATGACTTTAGCTTTCTACTTGATATTTCTATGAAGATTACTTTACATGTTTGGTTTTATTTTATTGTCTTCCTTACAATACTTTATATCACTTGAGAGACTGGTCACATGGAGTCGAGCGTTTTGCTCTCTCTGAGTGCATCTTGTTTTAGTATTTGTTTTGCATCTATTTATATTGAGGTGACACTTAAAATATATGTATATATATTTCTTGAAATATATCTAAACAGTTTATATCAAGCACCAAAAAAAAGTAAAAGTGTCCATACACAGTTCATTCAGCTTTAAAATAAAAGTAATTTACAACAGTCATTTCAAAACAAAAGTATGTGTATAATGTAAATATCCCAATATCAGGGGGAAGGAAATGAAATTAATACAACCGGAAAAAGGTTTTTGCTAACAAAAACAAAGTGTCCCACAAGTATACATGCAAAAAAAAGGAAATTAAAAAGCTGTATACAAACATGGATCTGTGCAGTAAATTACCACAGACACAAAGGAAACAGACAACATATGAATGTTATTGGGTGTGGCAGTGCTGCAAGAAAATAATTGATGTTTTAAACTTTTCTGGCATTTATTTTAAGATGTCACTTAAATATTATATTTTGCTCAGAATATATCTATACAGTTTCTGTCAAGCATGAAAATGTTAAAGTCTGAATTTCACATTTGATTTATTTTTAAAGTAAAAGTCACTTACAACAGTCAATTCATAAGAAAGGTAACAACTGTAATGTGGATATCCCAATATCATAGATGAAGAAATAAAAGCAATACAACTAGTAAAAGGTTTTTGCTAACAAAAACGAAGCATCAAAAAAGTATACATGCAAACAAGAAACTTAAAAGTTGGTATTTTGTATAAACATGGATCTGTTCTGTACATCACAATGAAAGTTAGCTATGACTCATTTTGGTTTGAACAACAAGGACACAAAAATGTGGTGCCCCTTCTAATGACAAGTACTTTGCAGCAATATTTTAAGTGCACCCAGTGGCTGCATCTGTCACACTGGGCCCATTTGACAAACTCAATGTAGGGTCTGTCCCTCATTTGTTTTGGGCTAAAGAGCCCACAGACACAACATACTGATGAATCATCATCAGAGTCTAAATCATCAGAGTTCTCAGAAGTTTGTGACACAAAAATAGCTGAGGTACTTGGTAATTGAGGGTCTTTCAATGGGGGTTTGAAGGGAACTCTGACCTTTGAAGGCACTTTTGGACTTGATGGGGCACAGGCAGGTCACTTCTTTGAGGGTTTCATATTGCCAGAATTTTTTCCTTGGGATTCGTTCTGGCCTGAAATCAATTTTTTTAATGGAGGTTTGAAGTGTGCCCTTACCTTCTCAGCAACTGGCTTCTCTGTGATGGCTACACCTGAAACAATGTTATGGATAATATTTCTTGCTTTTGGGGCATTTGTTATCTCAACATGATTGGTTGTGATAGCATTTGTTGAAATTGGCAGGAACTCTTGAAAAGAAAGGGATGCTGGAACACTACGAGTAGTGGTGGCATCATTCTTTTGGCCCCAAACTTTGTTTGGACCAAGTTTTGATGCATCAGAGCTACTTGGACTGAAAGGATAAACTCCTGTTTTCATGAAACTTGAAGTGAGGTTTTTCTGTGACAGTGCAGACACATATGCAGCAGAAGTAACTTTGGCAATATTGTATTTGTTCAAGACTTGCCCTACATTTTTTTCATGAAACAATCTACTTCAGAAGCAAACACCTGATGAAAAGGGCCAAAACAACCTACATCAAGGGGCTGTAAGATGTGAGAACTATGGGCTGGTAACACAAACAAAACAAGATGCACTCAGAGAGAGCAAAACGCTCGACTCCATGTGACCAGTCTCACAAGTGTTATAAAGTATAACACACATCCATCATGGTGGCATTTCCAGAAATTCTGGAGGCTTCTTGGTATCCAATATATTAATTGGATCTTTCCTAAACTATAATCACTCCTTCCCATGGCTAGTCCCTTCCTACTTCAAATTTGACATCAAAATTTATTAATTACTTTTGAAGAAATATGAAGTAGAAAGCTAAAATCATTAAAATACATTGAAATGGGACCTATGAAAATTCATGATTTTTTTGTATCCAAAATATGATCCACGTCTTTCCCAAAAATTAGTAATTTCTTCCTTTCACCAGGTCCTACTCACAAATTTTTTATAAAGATCTGTTCATTAGTTCTGGAGTAATCTAGACACCAAAAACAGGCAGACAAATAGACAAAAAAGCACACAACAAACATAAATTCCTGGTAGAGGTAAAAATATTGGTTAAAAGCCACTTCTTGGTCAAAATTACTCAGGGTAAATTTTTGTGATGGACTGTCAAGAAATTGAAACAAACAAACAAAAAAAAAAACCAAAAAAAAACAGAAATAAATAAACATGACAAATACACCACTTCCCTCTCAATTGTATTTATGTCAATTTCAAGACATAAATTTAATGAGAAGAAGTATATCACACGTATCACAAGCTAGGTTTTGTGACCTCACAATGACAATTGCATTGTGACATCATTAAGTAATGACATCATCAGACCTCAAAATATTGATTTTTTTACTTATGCAATAAAGAAAATCAGATTTCTCTGTATATGCCCAATTGATCCATCAAGTTGATCCATCCACCAATCCATCAAGTTGAACACTTTATCTTGGTTAAAGTTTTTTTTTTGAACAGTAAAATTTTAGATGCTGTGTTTTTTTCTTTTCTTTTTAAAAGACCTTTAAAAAAATTGCTAAAAAAAACCTAAAAACCAAAAAAAAAAAAAAAAAAAAAATTTATAATTGACTGGTATTGAACCCCAACCATGAGATTACAAGTTCTACACATTACACTCACAGCCACAGAGAATATCTGATGAGGCAAGAATTTATGAGGAGGAAATCCTATCATGATATTGATTTTTGAAGACAAGTAGGTTTCACTGTATATACCCAATTAAAAATTTAAAAATCTGTCTCCTGACTTTAATTTTCAAACAAATTACACCAAATTTGGAAGATTTCGTCTGTACCCCATGAAATATCTACCCACCAAATTTGAGCTTGATTGATGGTATAGTTTTTGAGTTATAAGGGCAAAACGGTGCACAGACAGACAGACAGACAGACAGACAGACTGACAGAAACAAACTGATTACAATAACCCTCTCCTATCGTCGAGCGTTAATGATCTTATTTTCTTCTGCCCATTGAAAAATATCTGGATATAAGTGGGTCTTGTGGCCATCATATAAGACAAGCTTGTAGTCATCAGAACTGCCCTATGCATACCTGGAAAAATGACATGCTAAATACTCCTTGAAAATAGTGGTATTTGACCAGCCAGAATCACCGACTGATCCAGCACTGCCTACAGTTGTATCTTTGAGGAATTCTGCATTCATTTTTTTTCCCTGGACACCAGCAGCATTGCCACACCCAATAACTGTAATGCTGAATCTATTGCCAATTACAGTTTGTGGTTTCAACTTGATGCAGCTCACCACCTTAGGAACCCTATGCCTAGAGCTAATCCCTTTTTCGTCTATGTTATAAACACGCTCAGGTGCATCTTTCAGATTGTACACCCGTGTTGCAAACTCGGGACGGTTTTACAGCAAGCAGTATAAAAACACACAAAAAAAGAATATAATATTTCCTTACCTTGATCATACGTAAAGAGCAATGATTGATAAACAATTGTATGAAACTATCCATGCAAGATGTCTCGTTGTGTACTGAAGAAAAAACAAACATGCTTTCTGGGGATAACCCATTCTATTTTTAACTCCGGACACTGTTAGAAGGAATGCTATTTGCCGACCTCTTTCACTACCGTAAAGCAGTTAAAATAAGTATTGCTTTAATAGTAGTTAGGTAATATTTTTCTCTCTGGAAAGGAGGATACTTTAGAGGATAACTTTCCATTTCTTCATATTGAAGGGAACAAGAACATCTTTTTAAAACACAAATTTTATTTTTAAATGCAGTGAGCACAGTTTATAAACACATACCAAAGTAAACATAAGATTTATAAGTAGTTGTGTGATCTTATGTTCATCCACCAAAAAAAGATATACTTTGAAGAATAGATTTCCATGTCTTCAAACTGTAGGAAACAAGAATAATTTTTAAAAGAAACTATTATTTTATTAATACAGTTAAAACAGCTTATGAGGATATAAAGAAATTTAAATGAGTGGTGGCATTGTAAATGCAATGAAAGCAATGAATAACTTTAAAATTAAGAAGTTCTGCAAACTGTACATTTTGAAAGTCACAATTTCATTGTTCATGGCATCTTGAACAGAACCATGGTCTGCCATTCTCAGTATGAATATTGAGCTCATTTTGATCCTGTGGACTCAAACAGGCTGGATGATACTGTCCAAGGCATACTTGACACTGTGCAGCCACTAAGTTTGATACAGTACAAAAGCATACACAACATACTGGCATGTCTGGGCATGCTGGGCACTGGAAAGAGTCTGTTTCAATGACTGATAAGTCAGCAAGTGGAAGATCAGGTAGACAGTGACGATGCCATGATCTTTGGCATGTAGAGCAATTATACCACTGAATGTTCAATGATGCATCCTCAGCATGATTACGGGCAAGCCTGCATTTGGCGCAAATGTCAATCCTGTGCAGAATAATTGACTTGTGTTAAATTTATATATATATATAAGTTCATATGAAACACTCGTATATTTAGTATGCTCATGCACATGTATACCACAAATAGTTAGAGGATATATTGCTACATATATGTAAATATTTTCTATAAGCAACCACCACCTTTCCTACTTGAGCCATGACTTTTCAATAGGAGGTAAATCCACATTGATGTTAATGTGTTAGACAGTGTTTACCTACCTGGCTTCCTGCATGCTGTGTCCCTCATTCAATGCAGAATAATCTATTCTGTGGGTAATGCGACTTGAGGATCTTATGCCTGTAGATGTACTTTGGCAGCCTTTAATCATACAACATAAACATCCATAGTATGAAAAGACAATAACATGCAAAGACAATCATTATACAAGCTGTAATTTATATTCATTTCAATTTTGTGTTAATGAATCATGTAATAAAATGGTACAAGAAATAACAGATATGCAAAAAATTAAGGCAAGCTGGATGAAATGAATTATTGTTATTGTGAGATTTGTAAATTGTTTTGTTGATGAACATTACTGAAATCACTGACATCTGAAGTAAGATAAGGTTACAGAGAGATACATACTCTTTCTGCAGTCTTTCTTTTCTTTACTAGTTCCATCACTTGCGGCTTTTTTCATTTCTGTTGCTGACAAAAAGGAATAACAAAAAAAGCATTACTGATATGTTTTACTTTGACTCAATGTTGTTGTAACCATTAATGAAATTAAATTTGTAACATGGAGTACCTCTCTTTTTCCTACTCCTTCCCTTTTTTGGAACACACAGATTTGGGAGGTCCATGGTTTCGTTATTTGGGATTTCATCTGTCAAGTCTGTAGAATCTAAAAGAAATTGACATTTAGAGTAACTTTTTATTTGATGGATTGAAAACACGTGGAAGACATATGTCATAAGTTATGACTCATAACACATGCTAAATACCAGTTTTCAGGAAGAGGGTCAGATATAGAATTCAAAGTACTTACTTCAATTGGACTACAAAGGAAATGATATTTATTCATTTATTTGGGTTTTACGTAGCTTTCAACACTGTACAGGTCATATCAGGACAGATAGTTGGAAGGTCAGAGGAAACCAGTACAGTTCGTCAGGTTTCTGTACTGTAAACTGCCGACCAACAGCAAGCAAATACTAGCTTTCCCACTTGAGGCCATTTTGGGAACTGAACCTCGGCCTCAGAGGTGGGAGGCGAGTGTGTTACCACTCTGCAACTATGCCCCCCCCCGCCAAAGAAATCATTACAGGTGCAATAAAAGTATATACATGTGAATTGCACATACCATTTACACTGGAGTTCTTTGCTTGGCTCTGACATCGCCTGTAACGTCGTTCATCAAGGTCTTCCTTTTTCTTTCGTCTATTTTCTAGTTCTTCTATATATTCTGTACCTATTGATACACATATTGTCTTAAATTGATCATAAAGAAATTTACAGTTATAAGAAGGGAAAAACAACTGAAAAAAGTGATTCAAGGACAGGTAAAGGCATTGTTCAAGTATTGATAATACCTGTACACTTCTTTGCTTTTGTCAAGGTACATCTTGATTTTGGAGGTGGTACAGTGGGAGGATCAAGGATACCAAGGAATCGCTCGGGTATCATTTTCTGTTGAAACAATATGTTGTATTTCCTCTGAAACATAAGGGTACATCTTTATAATATGTGTTAAGGAAATGTTGCGAATCAATCAACAAGTTGAAGTAAAATGTACATGTCAAATTGGACATATGTAGATGTCACATACTTTTGCCCGTTCATAGCACAGTTGACATGGATTGTTTCGATCAGGTATCCCACATCTTTCACATGGTGTTGGACCTTCAGTATCTTCTTCACCGACTGACATTTGTGAAAGGGGTACACAGGGATTTGATGAGGACTGTTCTGTGTCTGCAACAGATGGGCCTTGGTTGTCTGAAGAAATTTCATCAGAGGCTGAATCTGGGTTCAGGAACTGCTGTATTGATGATCTGCAGTTTGATGATAATTTGGGGTTGTCCTTGATTGCCTCAATATTCGGTGGATACATTCCTGCAAGAAAAAAATTTGATTAAACTGTTATTAAATGTTGATTTATATATATAACACAATTTCAATGGCTTGTTTACTTCTTGCATGTTCTTCTTGAGAAAGGAAACAGAAGATCCTGTCACATATCAAATTACATACTGCTCCCATTTCCTGAAGATAGAACATCCGAATACCAAAGCTTTTACACATATAATCACTCAATTATCCCAGTACATCCTTGTTGGTCAAGGTCCTCAGTGGCCTAGTGGTTAGCAAGTTTGGCATCTAATCATAGGCTGTCACCTCTGTGGGTTCGAGTCCCACAAGTGGCAATTCTGAGGACCTGTCCCAATATGACCCTGGCTGTTGAACGGGACGTAAAACCCCAACTTTGCCTTGTTGGTCAAAAATCAGATTTTTCTGAAACAGTGCTGTATCGCCACCTTTTTTCACCTGTTATGCATTATTCTCACCTGTTTTTTTGAAAGCCATTGAGATAATATCTCTGTTCCATGCCAGTTTCAAAGCTTGTGCTAAAACTGGGGCAAAGTTGCTAGGTCTAACAAGAAAGTCACATTTGGTGTAAGAACATTCATAAGCAAGTTGACTAAATTTGTTTTGCAGCAGTGACAAAATTTGGTCTACTGGTTGTAGAAATGATGTACTTTTAGCTGGCAAGCTAATAATGGTGATATCTTCTTGTATGGCTAACTTCAACGCATCCAGAGAAGCATGGCATGAGGCCGCATCATATATCAGTAATTGGGGACGTTGTCTGCCTATCCCAGGGATAAAGATGTCTCTACAACCAAAAGTAAAGTAATTAACATGTATGGCAAACTATTTTTCATAGGTGTAAATCAAATCCTACAAAAAAACAAAATGGGAAATCATCATTAAAGCATACCTAAACCAAATAAAAAATGTCTCCGTTGTCATATGGCCACTGTCTGTACACCCGTACATCCAATCCTTGGGCAAAGTAGCTGGATCCATAGTAGTAGGTATATTTTTGCTGAACAGGACATATGGATGAAGAATTCCTCCAGCAGCATTTATGCAATGGCAGGTAGTAATGTGGTCATTTAAGAAGATCTGATGAACAGTGGCCTGAATATAAAATGATGTTAACATTGTAGGTGAATGCACTGAAAAATGTACTTAAAACGTTAATATCAATGCATACATGTTACATTCATTGATTTGTTTCACACACAATCATATAATACTCATACAAAGGCCTACCCCAGTAAGAGCTTTGATACTGCTTTGTTACCACTTACCTGTGGTTTTCCTTTTGTGGCAATTACAGGTTGTTGCATTGCCTGTTGTTTGCTCCAACCCTTTTCATCTAGGTTCCAAACTGCCTCTGGGTGGTCATGGAGATGGAGCTTGTCGTAAGTTTCTAGTAACAGCCTGAAGTAGTCTAGTATCAAGTCTGAAGAAGCTGCAGCTACAGACCTAGACTGGTGCTCTTGCCTTGCTTTCCTTTGCGAAAAATTATGACGCTTCAGAAATCCTTGACACCAGGACTGAGAAATTTTGTAAGTGTTGTGTGCATTTCTTAGCTCTAAGATTTGACGAACACAGGCCCTCAAGATTGAATAAGTAAAAGGTATGTGCATTTCTTCACACCACCTACAACATCATATGTGATAGTGTTACAGGTTTTTGTCCTAGATTTCAACCTTCAAAATTTTGGTATGTTTATGGTCCAAATTGTTATTTTTACATTACAATTAAAAATACAGAAAAAGTACATGCAACAAATATAACCTCATGTAAATGGCAAGGCTCTCCTCTTCCTCATCTGTCAGCAAATGCTTGCTTCCCTTATGCACAAATCCATTTGAAGAATCACTCTTGTGAGGCCATAAGGTTGACTTTGGAATCCCATAAAGTTTGGCAGCCTTTCTCACTGATACATTTTGCAGCCTAAAATGTGAAACATTTAAGAACTTAACTAATGTTTTTCAGAACATGCTGGAAGTATTTGTATAATGAAATAGTCGAGCAAGGCAAACAAATTTCACACAGCTACCTTATAGCATTTACAGCAGCTTTATAATTTTCTTCTGAGTATGGGCGATTCTTTCTCTTTCCATCCATCTTGTGTTCCCTGGGGAGAAAATGTAAGAAGAAATATGCCACTGAATTCTACAGAGCCTGGGAAGGGACATAGAAATGTGTACCTGGCATTGGTTTATCTCATTACCACAATACACTTAGAAGTTCCCACAAGGTAGGAAGTCATTGCTACAAGATAAAAAGTCATTACCATGAGTCAGTTACTCTATGTCCCTTCCTGGGCTCCATAACATTAAGTATACTGATTAATTATATTGGAAATAAAACCAAATATTTTATATCAAAGTTATAGTTCCTTAGCTCATACAATACTTTCATGCATATTTATTATTTATTTATACATCTCCAATTAATTCCAAGAAAGTTGATAAACACTCCCTCGCCAGTATGACATTATTTGACAACTTCCTCAAAAAACTACTGTCGAGGCTAATTTTTGATAGATTACTGTAATTTTGAATGGTTCATCCCTTAGCCAATCAGATTCACCGTAACACTGACTGGGATTTTCAAAACAATTCCTTTGTAAACAATAACAAAAATCAGCTGTTACATCTACAGGCACACAAAATGGCTCATTAAACGTTTATTTGGCCATATATAATAACAATACTTGAGCAGTTGTTTCTATTAGAGTTATTCTAACTATTTAAATTAAAAACTTACCAAAAAACGATCTTTGTAGCAGTATTTTCTCCAATGTTTACAGTATTAAAAAATCCATCCCATAAATGTCAAAATCCAAACCGAGGCTGGGTATCTAAGCACCAGCTGACCTAATCTCTAAACAAAATTCTTAAATCAAAATTAAAAATAGCTTTTGTCATTTATAGATGTTCTTGTTTAAATATTTATGTTTTATAAAATATACTACGTTGTGCTAAAGAAGATATAATATAAAATATTAAGGATATAGCTTTGTGCATTTCATGACCTATTTCTGTGATGTTTTGGTCTATCTGTACTGGCTGACATCTTGGAAGTTGGATTTTTTCACCTCAGTAATAAAATGGTAAAAATGTAGCAAAAGCAGGATTGTTTTTGCATGTGCATAGCGTAAGTACTTGTACATTATTGATATACAGGTGGTACAATTATTTTTATCAAGTGTTTATAGCGTTTAGTCATGTTTTAGTACACGGGTGTCCCGAGTTAAAACCGTCCCGAGTTTGCAACACGGGTGTACTTGACTAAAATTTCTTCTAAGTTCTTATAATATGCAGCAACAGTTTCTTCACTAACACACCTAGCCCTGGCAACTTCTAAAGTACTAGGCTGAACTAACTTAAGCTCTGGCCACCTGGCCATGAAATTGTAGAACCAGGAGTTGCCTAGTAATTTTGACTCCTTACGAAGTCCGATGGCACACACATATTCAGCAGCCAAAGCTACAACTTGTTTGCGTTGATTAACCATAACCAACTGCAGCTTGGGACTTCAGATGATCCACCAGCTCCTTCTCTTGGATAATAATGGTGCAGCACCTGCACCATGTGTGGATAATGAAACTCTCCAACTGACCCTATCTTTTAAGGTAGTAATTGGTACCCCATATAAATTTGCTGCCCTCTGGACTGGAAGGTGATCATCCTTCACTGCAGCATAGGCTTTAATCATCTTTGATGGGGAGTACTTACACCTTTCCTTAAGGTGTTGGGGGTTAGGCTGAAAAGGGATGAGTTCTATTTAATCAAATGTAAATTTTTTTTATCCCAAAATGACCAAATTATTAACGCTCGACAATAGGAGAGGGTTATTGTGATCAGTTTGTTTCTGTCTGTCCATCTGTCTGTCTGTCTGTCTGTGCACCGTTTCGCTCTTATAACTCAAAAACTATAACACCAATCGAGCTCAAATTTGGTGGGCAGGTATTTGATGGGGTACAGACGGATTCTTCCAAATTTGGTGTAATTTGTGTGAAAATTAAAGCCAGGAGAGAGTTTTTTTTTATTTTTAATTGGGCTTTTACAGTGAAAATTCTGCTTCTCTGTCTGTGCACCGTTTTGCCCTTATAACTCAAAAACTATAACATCAATCAATCTCAAATTTGGTGGGAAGGTATTTTATGGGGAACAGACGGATTCTTCCAAATTTGGTGTAATTTGTATGAAAATTAAAGCCAGGAGAGAGTTTTTCTTATTTTTAATTGGGCTTTTACAGTGAAATCTGCTTCTCTGTCTGTGCACCGTTTTGCCCTTATAACTCAAAAACTATAAAATCAATCAATCTCAAATTTGGTGGGAAGGCATTTTATAAGGTACAGATGGATTCTTCCAAATTTGGTGTAATTTGTTTGAAAATTAAAGCCAGGAAAGAGTTTTTCTTATTTTTAATTGGGAATACACGGTGAAACTGCTTCTCTTCATCACATACGTAAAAAATCAATATTTTGCTTTCTGATGATGTCATTACTCTGTGATGTCACAATGCAACTGTCATTGTGAGGTCACAAACCTAGCTTGTGATACTTGCTGTCTTTAAGTAAAAATATTTCTTCTCATTTTAATAAACATAATAAAGAGGGAGGTGGTATATTCATCATTTTTATTAATTATTATTTCTGTTTTATTTTCTCTTTTTTTATTTCAATTCCTTGACAGTCCATCACAAAAAATTACCATGCGTGATTTTCACCAAGTGACCTTTAAGCAATATTTTTACCTCCAGCAGCAGTTTAATGTTTTTGTGTGCTTATTGTTTATTTTTTTATTTTATTTTATTTTTTATTTTGTGTGTGTGTGTGTGTGTGGGGGGGGGGGGGGGGGGGGGGGGGGGATGTAGTTACTAAAAGAAAGATCAGGATCTTAATTTGGATACAAAAAATTCAGGATTTTTCAGAGGTCCCATTTCAATGTATTTTAAATGACTTTAGCTTTCTACTTGATATTTCTATGAAGATTAATTTACATGTTTGGTTTTATTTTATTGTCTTCCTTACAATACTTTATATCACTTGATGAACTGGCCACATGGAGTCGAGCGTTTTGCTCTCTCTGAGTGCATCTTGTTTTTATATGGATGAAAGAGATATTCATTCAAATTTGTAAAAAAAAATAATTTCCAAATTTTAACATACAAATTTTTCAATTTGCAAAACAGTGAAATTAAAGCATTTGTGAAAAGCAATGTCGATATATAGCCTAACACCAAGCACAAACTCAATTAACAGTTGCATACATTAAAGAAAAATAAGGATTGGGCACAAATTTTGTCATTTACGGTAAATATTTTGCCGAAAAATTTCGGCAGATAGCAGACGACAGAAAATTACTTTTCAAAGTGAGATTTATGAGATAAAGGGATTATTTCAATGAGAGAAAAAATAACAAATGGTACAGAGAATACTTTTATTCAAAATTTTAAGAAAACAAAACTTACTTGTTTGCTTCTCATGCTGTTTCAGTCAAAAATTCACTGACAAACAAAACAATGTGCGTCTGTTTGTATACAGATTACGACAGCCGCCGGAAATAAACGGAAAAGTCATGTGACCATTGTTTTTATTCAAACGTCGATACAAAAGTTCCGTCGATACAAGAAGAAACAACGATACCCTGGTGACTGTGTTTATGACCACCCGTCTGCCTGTTGTTAAATTTTATCAGGAGCGCCGTAAGAAACCGATTCATAACATATAGTGTTCCTTATGTTACCTTGCTTTTCTCCAAGAAGACTGAAATTCTACAGGCTCTAAATTTTCTTCTGTAAACATATTTCATACGAACTTTCCAGTCACAACCCTGTTCACCACCGGTTTTGTTTACATTTGTTTTCAGGTATTTGGCTCTGGCTAAATCGCACTGACGTAGTTATTCGCACAACTGGTGCGTTCTGGTTGGAAAGGACTGCATGTGAATCAACAAGGTATCTACCGTCCATTGCTTTGATATATAATAATCTTTTGGTGTTAAAGGATAAACTACAGTTAAACCTTTTAGAGTTTCAAATGAAAACAGTATAAAATTAGTACATTATGAATTACATATCTAGTGTATAGTTCCTAACAGAGCCAGTATGTATATAATCTGTATAATTTACAATTCATAGGAATCACTTCTATGCATAAGTAATATATAAGGGCAAAAGTGTTTTGGTGTTCATGCACTTTTCAGTTTTCAGAAGATATGAATTATAACCATTCAGTTGAATCAGAAAAGAACCTCCTCAATAAATGGTAAAACAAGAAGATTCTTGACCCCTCTCCCCCCCCCCCCCCTTAATTAAATTGTTAGGCTTACTCAAATTCAATCACTGCTTCACATCTGTTCCCACTCCTCGATCATACATAATTAAAACTATCAATAACCTATCTGATAAACCAGATAAGATAAATAAAAGCCCTATATGGCTAAAATCTTCCAAAGAGGTGGTCTAAATATGGTAGATACATAAAAGTTTATTTATGTATTAAAATTACATGGGTAAAAAGACTATGGCAAAATTATGGTGCACAATGGACACAAAGTACAGGTACCGGTATAATTCCCACAGAATGTCCGTTCTTCTCTAGTTGGTACAAAGCTGGGGGTTTATATTGGGTTTTTTTTTGTGTGTGTTTTTTTGTTGTTGTTTTTTTTTTGCATTGCTGACATGGATAACAAAGAAAAACTGCTATCAAAAAATGTGTTAGAAACAAATATAACCTAAAAATAAATTTTCTAGGTTACCAGAGTAAAACTAAAAGTAGGGAAAAGCATCACAAATTTCACACAGACTGCCCCTGCCCAATTATCCCAAAACAACTAGAATGTTTACAAATATCAAAGAAATGCACAAAGTGTTTCTACTGCCCACAATTTAGTTCTTGTGATAAATATGGGCAAACAGACTATATATTGCAAAATACTATTACTCTAGACTGGAAAATGTTTATAAAATCTGTTTCCACTCAATAGACGATCATAACATAAAATGGTTCCAGTACAAGTTGTTAAACATGTTATTGGGTAAAAATAACTATCAATTTAAAACAAAAATACATGACAGCCCCCTTTGTGGCTGTTGCAATATGTCTGAGGAAACAATAAAATATCTATTCTGTAAATGCACTTCAATTAATTTTATCTGGAATGATCTGAGAAGTCATATTCACCAAAAACTACATTTTCGATTGAGCTTAAATCCTAGTAATATCATTTTGGGCTACATTAAAAGTGACTCAAAGTTCCTTTTTATGAACATTGCACACAAATTGTTTTAATTTACATAAAAAGTTTTGCGTAGAGATACGTTTTGAGCTTCTTTCTAAAAGAGGCAATAGTGGGTGATGCACAGATGTCTTCAGGAAGTGAATTCCAAACAGTGGGAGCATCAAAGGTAAAACTGAAGCCAAACTGCTTAGTGAACTTGTGAATTGTAGGTTGAAATTTTGGTATATTGAGGAAATTGGCAACACTCTGACTGCGTCTAGTATTGTAAGTAGTGCGGTATGTGAATAGATGTGGAGCGAAATATTTAGCGAAACTGAATAGGGAGCCAATGGAGTTTCCTGAGTACCGGAGTTATCCGAGTGTATTTACATGAATATGTAACAATTCTAGCAGCACTATTTGGGATAGACTGTAATCTATGATGATTGCCTTTAGAGAGACTCCTGACTCCAACCGACTACTAACAAAAGCATTGGCAACCGACACAGCTGCATCCTGAGTCAAAAACTACCTAATATTTCTAAAATTAATTAATTCTAAAATATTTCTAATTTAACTTTTCTCTCTGTTTCTTGGAGCCCAAAAAGTATGAACTCAGTTTTATCAGGATTAAGTTTAAGTTTTCTAGCCGACATCCATTCTTTGACATCTTGAAGGCATCTGTTCAACTTATCAAAGGCAGCTGAGGCATTCATGTGTGAGAGATGGACATAAAGTTGTACGTCGTCGGCATAGAAATGCCTAAGGGGAGATGTGTACAGAGAGAATAGCAGAGGACCCAAAACAGAACCCGGAGGTACGCCAAATGGCAGTTTTTGTAAATCAGACAAAGGAAAACCAATCTTAACAGAATGATAGTGTTCTGTCAAATAAGAAGAGAACCATTAGAGAGCTGAACCACCAACACCAAACCAATCCAGAAGACAGCCAAGGAGAGTGGAATGATCAATCGTATCGAAGGCAGCTGAGAGATCCAGAAGTACCAAGGCAGTAGCTTCACCCCGAGATAGTGACAAATGAATATCATTTTTGATGGAAAGCAGAGCCGTCCCAGTTGAGTGACCTGACTTATATGCTGACTGGTATGAGTTATCCAAGCCATGTCGATGAATGTGATCAACCAGCTGTTTAGCAACTACATGTACATGTTCCACCAGTTTAGAAATGAAGCTAAGTCCAGATACTGGGCGGTAGTTTTTCAAATCCTCAACAGGAAGAGAGGCCTTCTTAATAAGTGGAGTGACTACAGCTTTTTTGAAACCATCTAGAACCAGTCCCTCACTGTGTGAAAAATTGACCAATTTGGTTATGGATGGTAGAAGGATGTCAATGCATTCCTTAATAAGGAATGTGGGCAATGGGTCCAACAGGCATGATTTGGTGGGTGATTTGCTGATTATTTTTCTTCCGATTTCATCTTGAGTAAAGACTGTTAGTTTAGGAGGGTCAAAGGGGAGATGTACCGTGTTACAGGACTCAGATGAAGAAAAACTCTCATGAATTTTTATTATTTTATTTGAGAAAAAAGTAGCAAAACAATCAGCCAATGACTTTGAGGATTCACAAGTGCGCAGAGTAGTGCCATGGGATCTATGTAGGACTTTGGTGTAACTACCGCCATAGTTTCTTCAAATCATAGCTATTGTCGGAGATTAGTTTCCTGTAATAGACAGTCTTGTCCCTGTTCGCAAGATGATTACACCAGGCAATTTGACGTCGAAGACGACTCCTGTTGTATTGACTTTTATTTTTATGCCAAGCACGTTCAAATTGACATCTGAGTGACTTAGCAAGGCGATAGGTCTCTGACAACCAGTCAGCATGCTGTTTCGTCTTCAAACTGGACACAAGAGGAGCATGCCTGTCAAGGATGCGACTCAAGTCTTGTACATACTGATCATAGAGCTGTGACACAGAATTTGCTGGACATTTCACAAAAGGCATTTCTTTAAGTTCAGACCGAAAGTCAGACATATTGATACGATGGCACCTCCTATAGGAAATTCTTGTTTGACAGGTAGCAAGAGAGGAAGGAAAGTCGATAGCACATTTAATGACTGCATGATCAGATATGAATTCACAGATGTCAACATGTACACACACATCTTGATCACGGGGGGAAAGAATGAGATCAAGAATATGATCGTGCAAGTGAGTGGTATTGTTAACTGACTGTGTTAGATTACATGATTCTAAAAGGTACATCTACGTGTATATTGAAATCACCACATATGAAGTAATTGCAATCAACAAAAGACAGAAAACAGACAAAGGACATAAATTCATCTAAAAAATGGAAGAGCACGGCCCAGGAGGGTGGTAGATAGAAGCTAGGAGCAAAGTTCGGCATGAAACTGAGACTGATATGACCATATTTTCAAAGGAGCTATAATTAGAGGTATCCACCTTGCAATATTTGTATGAATCACGAATGAAGAAACCAACACCACCACTAATACCTGATGAACGTGACCTATGTATCAAAGAGAACCCATCCGGGGTGACTGAATGAAGGAAACTATCCGAATCATTTGACATCTCACTCAAATATAGTCAATAATAACTTGCCTCAATATTTGATTGTGTTTAGGTTTCACAAAACAATTCTTAATAAATACTATAATTGCAAGAATATCAACTGTGAATTTGATCATTCACACATCTATATCACATGAAAATGTTATGACAGATTTTAGCTCTTTTGGCAGAATTTGAAATTCCTTCTCACAGAATTTCCAATCTTTGTATTGCAGTGGTTTAGAAGAATATTAAGTTCAGTCAGTAGAATTTAGACAGAATTGATAATTTTGTTGATGAAACTTAATTAATTTAAACTTTATTTATGATATTCAAAATTTTGTCCACATGCATTATGAATAAGATTTATTCAGAATTTAAATTATGACAGAATAATCCTCAGCAAAATCAAATTGGAGGTCTAGATTTTAGATTGCTTTGAAGACTTATAATCATCCCCTCTTTTTTGTTTACCTAATACTACTGTTTTATTATCAACTATGGTAGTTCAGCTAAAACATACCTAGCCGTGGTTTGAATTTTGATGTCACAAATTCTCATGTTTCTGGTATTATATACACAACTTTTATAAGCAGAGTTTCTAAAACTTTAAATGAAAAACCAGCAAAACCAAGCTTTGAAGTGATGTTTGATAAAAAGTAATAAGAGATATGTAATTGCATGGATTATTAAGACTATATTTTGTTTTTATTTTTTTTTCCTTTATAAATAGCAATGGTGCCAGCTAAGTACTTATTATTGTGCTAAACATTCTGGAAAGATATCATATCATCATAATACGGAAATGGTTCAAATTTTAAAAAAGCACAATGCTTCCTTGATGATTACTACTGTTAAGATCACTAAAATTTGATTTATTTTCACTCACTAGTACCAACTTCTGAATCTGCATGATTATTGTATACAATTTTCCACACCAGAAGACATAATTACATTTTAAACACCAGGAAATAAGTACAAGAATATTGTAGTGTTACAGTGTGTTTTTGTGCAAGTGAAAATTCTGACAATTGTATGACATAGTACACACAAACTTTGTACTTCTGGCTTTGAGTTTTTTCTCCCAAGAGGGAGAGAAATTTGAGTGATAAAAGTTAAAATAGTGGCATAAACATTGGCATGGTACAACTGGGAGAAGTGTAAATGTGTTTGTGTGGGGATCTACTTTATACACAAATAAAAACATGGTATGTTAAATTTGGGACTACAGGCTCTTTAAATTAGTTTTGCATTACATCTACTTTGAATTCATTTATACTTTTTCCCAGGATAAATTCAAATGGATAAATTCATGGACGAATTCAAAAGCAAAGCCTTAACTAATTATCCTCTCAAACCCTTTATTTGGAAAAGGTTCATTTATGACATTTTCCTTGTGCAGATTCATGGATTAGGCTCATTGAACGACTTTAAATACCTCAATAACAATATTCTAAATTGACACCAGAAACCAGCCTGCACATTATCAATTTTCTTGACATAACTGTGAAATATTAATAGGACTTGATTACAACTGTACAATAACATTTTATTATGTTACACTAGTGCTCATCCAATAAGGGCCACTAGAAAAGGCCCATAAGGCCAAAATTTTAGATTGAGGTGCACACACACTCTAGATGATGACTTCTATGAAAATACTCCGAAAACTAATTACCATATGTAGAGAGGATGCCCAGACAAGCATCTCAAGAAACACTTTGAGAAAAAAAAATAAGTTCAAAGTGATCCATTACAACAACACCAACCCACCAACACCAGTCTTGATAACCAAATTTAACCCAATAACTCTGAATATTAAAAAAATTCATTATGTCAGATTAGAACATAATTGTAAATATAGATGAACTACAAAGGATACTAGTATTCCCCCAGAAACCCATCTTTGGATATAGGAGACTCTAAGTGAATTTCTTACATCTAACAATAAATTGACCCCACTCAAATCATGAGAACCACTATTACCAGATAACCCTACTCTCTGCATTTGATTGTGGAAATGCACCTATTGTCCCCACTATATAAAATAAACACATTCAACAGTAGCAACACCAAGAAAACACACAAATGTGTAAATTTGCCAAATAAACTCTACCACACGTGTGTCCTACAGAAAACAAGACTACTGCTTGAGTGGTTATTTCCCACCTTAGGATTGGTAATAATGGAGAACTAAGGGAAATATAAGGCCTTTGTAGTAAGATGACTCCACTTGACATTGGAGAAGGGGGTCATATCTCAAAGTCAGCAATTGGAAAAGAGTCTCTGGCCATGACTTCCTATAAGTTCTTTTAACATTTGGTACCCCATGGAACACGAAAAGGAGATATAAAGCCTTTTAAGTAAGATAACCCCATTTGATATGATGACCATGTTGTTGTTCGAAACTAAATCAAATTACTATCATGGTAGGTTTCCCAGTTATGTATCTTTTGTGCAAATTTGTGGTGCTAGTTACAATATTTCAAGATTTAGAGCATCTTAATGATTTTCACACAATCAGCTTTGGTGACCATTTTGTGCTTCAGGGCAAAGTTTTTCCCAGGCAAATCATTTGCAGGCCAGGACTTACCATAGGATGTTTTTACATTCTGAAGCTGTCAGACCAATAAGAAGGGGTATTTCAGGACATTGTAGTATGTTGATCCCATTTGGCTTTGAAGCAAGTGTTAAAGGTTAAATTCAACATTTGGAAAAGATTCCCAGGCCATGACTTTCTATAAAATGTTTACACATTCAGAACCCCTAGTACAATGATAAGGGATATGTGACACCTTTCTAATAGGATAATCACAGTTGACATTAAACATGTAATATGGCTCCCAAAACTAGGCCAAAATACTATCAGGCTAACTTTCCTAGCCATGTATCTTTTGTGCAAATTTGATGAACCTAGATGAAATATTTCAAGTTTTAGGGCATCTTAATGATTTTAAAATAACTGGTTATGGTGCCCATTTTCTTTTTCAAAACAGGTAAAATTGTTCACAGGCAAAACATTTGCAGGTTAGGACTTACCATAGGCTGTTTTCGCAATGGGAAGCCCTAGGACCAATAATAAGGGAGATATAAAAATGTTACAGTATGATGACCAATTTGACCTTGCAGCAGGGGTCAAAGGTCAAATTTAACACCTGAAAAAGATTTTGAGGCCATGACTTCCTACAAGTTGTTTTCACATTCTGAACTCCTAGGAGCAATTGTAAGGGAGATATAAGGCCTTTTTAATAGGATAATCCCATTTGACATTAAACATGTAATATGGCGGCCATTTTGTTTTCAAAACTAGGCCAAATTAGTATTAGGTTAACTTTCCTAGCCATATATCTTTTGTGCAAATTTGATGAAGCTAGCTGCAATATTTCAAGATTTAGAGCATCTTTATTATTTTCAAACAACTGGTTATGGCAATCATTTTGTTATTCAAAATGAAGTCAAAATAAATTTTGCACAGACATGTTTTTATAGCCATAAACATTCCCTGCAATCTGGTGAAGATATTATGCAAAAAAGTGATGAATGGCACAGAGACAGACGGATGCATGAATGGAAGGCATTTTATAATCTCCCGACCACAGCCTTCGGCTGCTGGTGGGAGATAATAATTTATCTAAAACACTGTACATTATATGGCACACTATACATTGGGAAAATTCGTAGAACTTTTAGTCAAGAATGTATAAACACATTCCTAATGTTAAAAAGCATAGCAATACTAAATTAACATCTCTCTGTAATCATTTCAACTTAGAAGGCTACTCTCACAAATCCATGAGATTCAGTGTAAGACGTTGGTTAGCAAAGAAATATGAAAGTTAATTAAAATTGTATTGAAAATGTTGAAAGTTAATTAATAAAAGCATCTTAAAATTATTTTGATTTGTTTTAAAATACATGTCAAAGATGAAATAGATAGTTTCCCCATTGTGTCTGCCTTTTCAGAAGCCTTTCTTTCCAAGACTTATTATACATCGTAATATATTAAAAATCATCAATAATAAATTTAATTCAGGTTCAGAAGTGATAATGGTCTTCATTTACTTAAAATTTCTCTACTGTTCATACTTTTTCCTTTGTTGTATACATTTCAAATTTCATCATCCTAGCATTCGATGGGTTTTTGCAATTCATGTTCTTTTTCCAGCCTTGATTTACAGTTCTAAGTGATATTAAATCAAGTGCAATAATTTTGTTGCCTCGGCAAGGAAAATAGTGTTTTCTTTTTCTTTCCTGTCAATTTACTTGAGCATATGGTTATCTTACTTGTCATAGCTGTATTAAGTTATTAATCATATTCATAACACTGTATCTTATCTGCTAGAACCACTGTAACCACTAAAAATGAAGTTTATACAGGCCTGTAACAGAAATATAAACAATAAATTATTCCAATGTAAGTTTACAATTTCTTGATAGTTTTGATTCTGCCACATAATCAGAGAAACCAGTGCTAAAAAAAAGATAAGTCCAATTCTGAATCATACATATTGTATGTCATGCATTGTACACCAATGTAACCAGGGGTCTTCAGTGTATTTTGGAGTATATACAATATTTATTGTTTGTTCTGGGTGTACAGGTGTTACAGGATAATTATCCATTACATGCTATTTCGTCACCCTTGGCCATTTTGGTTTATGAGAAAAATTCCAAAGGTCTCACTTTACAAAATCGTGGGCAGAAAAATTGATATATAGATTACATTTACTGCTAAAACCTACAATTTTTACTGTAACTGATTAAATTTTTGCAAATATAGAAGTAGTGATGCTTCTCATATAGCTGGAAACAATATTTTTGCTTAATTAGGACAAAATGTGACCACGAGTTACTGTGAGTTGTGACCAGCACATTTTTGTCATAGATTAGGAGTATGCATTGCATGAAATTCCTCCTCTGGTAAATAGCATCTTATGTTTTATTTATGTAACTTTCAACTCATAAATTTCAGAATTTGCAACAACCTAAATTTCAAATATAGTATTGATGAATATCTTGACTATAATGTTGTTCCTTTCATATAAAAAGTCCACCTAGATTATCAGAAAAACGTTGTTTATTTGTATCCACTGGAAAGACGAAACACACTAGCTTTATCCAGCACCCATGCTAAGAGCAATAATCAGCAATATGTTGATAATTTTAGTATGGACACCACTGTTTGACTTTCAATATGGGCTTATGGGGGTCAAATCCGACCACAACAGAAGACTCCCAGTTTTATTTTTAAACACCAAATTTGAAACCCTAGGAGAAATATTAAGCAAATCATAACTAATGTTAAGATTTGCTATCTTTGTCTGGCCCTGAAGTATGGGTCAAAGGTAAAATCCGTCCACATTAAAAGAATTTCAGCACATGATACCTTGAAAATTGATTTCAATTCCCGAACATCTAACACTAATTTAAATTTGACCAAAATCAGCTATATGGGGCACTTTGGCACTCCAGGGATGACCTTGAATGCAAAGTTTCCTATAATATTCAAATGCATATTTTTTCTACATTATTTTATATTTAGAATTAAGTTGTCATGATTTGGAGTATTACATCATCATTGTCGTTTTTGTCCCCCGCTTCTGCTTAAGTGGAAAGGGGGGACATTAAATCTTGTTCATCTGTCTGTCCACCCATCATAAAAACTTTAAGCAGACCCATAACTTCAAAACCCCTTCATGTACTTTCACCAAATTTGGTGGAAAGGTGCATAACAAAGAGATCTAGAATTCAGTTGGTTTTTAGCTGGATCTCATGAAGACTGCTGCCATGGCAAGGTTTTGTTAAATTTTCATGTTTTGGGATTTTGTGCTGTAGACATAACCTTTTGCCAGATTTTTATCAAATTTGGTGAAAATATGTAACCAAAACAGATCTACTAAACCAAAATAAAATACAGAATACTAAATGTTAAAATATGAGTTGAGTATTTGGATTTTCAACTTTGGTGCCACAGAATCATAAAAACTTTAACCTGACCCATAATTTTAAACCACTTGATGGATTTACACTAACTTTGGAGGCAAGGTATATCCCAAAGAGATCTACAATTTATTAGATATTGGCCAGGATCCAATGAAAAGTGTTACTGTGGCAATTTTTTTATTAAATTTTTCTGGTTTTGGGATTCTGTGCTGAAGACTTAACAATTGGTAGATTGTATCAATTTTGGTGAAAATGTCTATCTTATAGAGATCTACGTGTTATGAAGTTTTAGGCATGATCCGACAAAACTGTTGCTATGGCAAAGATTTTCGTTTTACTATTTGGGGTTTTAGACTTTGTTTGTTGGCATAGACTGTACCCTTTAACAGATTTTCACAAAGTGTGGTTAAAATGTGTACCCTGAAGAAAGTTACATCTCAAAAATATTTGGGCACAATCCAGTAATACTGTTGCCATAGTCAATATTTGTCTAAACATAGACTTTTTTCTGTCTATCCGTTACAAAACAAATAAACCTGGCCCATAACTTTCAAAAAGCCCTTGACAAATATTCACGAGATTTACTGGAAAGGTGCATCTTAAAGAGGTCTTACCATGCATTTCTGCTTCAGTATTTAGGTTCTTGGACTTTGTTGTCAAAAGCTGGGCCATTTTTGCAGATTTTAAACCAGTGGAAGTAATCATTTGCCAAGTTTACATCAGGTTTGATGTCTACCCTAAAGAAATCTATGCAATATCAAGTTTGGGGCATGATCCAATTAAAACTGTTTCTATAGCAATCATTTATTTTTGGATGCTTACCTTTTTGCACTTTGTTGCCACTGGCAATACCTTGTAAAGATTATAATAATTCAAGGTTTTCCATCATTTCCAGCAATGTCTTGATGGATAATGTAACATATGGACCAATTTTATCCCAAAGCAGGGGACCAGAATTTGCTTGTTTGGTATTGCTTTTGTTTCATCTTTGTAAAATTCATTTGTTTCATGGCAGTCACTGAACAGGGAGCACGATAGTCTTGCAGCAATATTGCATTGTTAGTGAAATAAGATGCTGTTAAACTTTTTAATATAAGTCCTCTGAAACAATTCTGATTGAACAAATAGTGTGGGAATCATATTTCAAAACTGTTTGAAATGAAACTTTGGAGGAAATAGTATAGGGCTCTGTGATATGTCTATTCAAAATAAAGGTATTATTTTTCTTGGATATAATTAATGCCTGGTGTTGTCCAGAGTATGGGGCTCACAATACTTCTGTCACTATACTTAGGTCACACCCAGTCAGTGAATTGCAGGTCCAGCTAAATTCTAGAACAGTTCCCATGAAAATTGTCATCAAGAATTTCCCCTATTATCTCAGTGTTATAGGTAGGAAAACGTCAGACCAATCACTTATTTTGTAACAAGTAATTTATTGAAAACTTGTTAAAATTTGCATTGTGAAAGACTGTGGCAGATTTTGGGAATCACTTAGAGTGGAAATCTTTCTTGTTGGGAATTTTACCTACACCGCTAGTTTTCTTCTTTTCTTCGCTGAATCCCTCCTGTGTTTGTTTACTTTTTTGCACGAAGATGGAGCAGGTCCAAAGTCGCATTCAAGAAGCTGTAAATACCCACATCGATGACATTGAAAGAAATTATTTGAGAAAAATGCAGGTAATATTTTTTTTAATCATCACAGTCTGTTCTGGTCAATTTTTGTATGTTTTATGAAGAATTTTACTTAAATTGCAAATTATCGCCCATACATGTGTGGTGAAGGACGCATAGTGGTGGTGGACCAGTTCACGCCCGGGTACCAATTCACGCCCACCCTCAATTTTCTTGAAGATTTATGATTTTTCACAGAGAAGATGTTTACCACATTGTAGATAATCATCAAATTGATTATATACATTTGTAATTTATTGTATAACTGTGATTGTTTTGGATAAATTTAGGGGTGGGCGTGAATTGCATGGTACCTGGGCGTGAACTGGTCCACCACCACTATATGTTACAATCAATCTGTGAAACCAGTCATTAAGTGTACACCCGGTAACAGTGGATCGGAACGTTTTATTGATTTTTGACGTCACGTCAGTACAAAACTCAAGCTGTTACTTAACTTTTGTGTAGTAAAATGGAGATACATATTTTGCTGTAATTTATATAATCTTTCAGTTTTATTTGGCCAATCATTTATGTACTTAAGTACTGATAAACACAAGTACCTACTCAGTGATTCACGTCAGTAAACTGGACAGTGAAACCGAACGGCAATTTAACAACAAATTATGATACAATAGACAGCTGGGGCAGGGTTCCCCCAGTGGTTGGGTGATCATTCATTATTTCATAAAATAAAATAAGTGAGCAGTTGGGATATTTGTGGTAAATATGAGGTAGTAGTGCACCCATACTGTGTTGCTTGTCCAATATATATTTTTTATAATCAAAATATTAAAATGCTTCCTGTTTAAGTTGCTCCATAATCAAAGTGAACATGAGAATAACTCCATAATATTCACATTTATGTATAAAATATGAAATCACAGTATTCTTTACGATTTTCTACCAATTAATATGTTATAGAAATGCTGCTGGGAGATCAAGTATGTTACCTGGAAACTTGTACTTGGCTGACGAATTAATACTTCAATTTCGTGGACTTACACAATTCAATTATATTCATTTATGCATAAAAATATAGGGTCACAGAATTCCGTGGGTTTCCTTGCAACATTTTATCAATAGAAATGTTGCATAAAAGTTAAATAATTTACGTGAAACTTGTTTAACCCAACTACCTTAATAAGGCTTATATAGTTTGTATGGGCCGAGTTTGCAGGGGGCCGACTTTGAAATGGGCCGAGTTGACCAGATTCCGTACTATTCACAGTTTTAATGTAAAATTTACTTAATGAATAACAGTATGCTCATTAAAACTATGCAGTGCGCTAGGCACTGGCTCTGCCCTCTTCATTTCACTGCTGAACCCCCATTTCATTGAAACTAGGCACGCCTGGGAAAACCCAAAGCAGAATTCAAATTAAAGACTTTTTATCGTCCATTAGTGCAACAATGGAGTAAAATACATACAATAATGACATAAAACACAATAAGTAGGTATAAAGATAATTATCTGTGGCTTTCAATGTCGTTTGTTTACGTATTTATATTTGCGTTCCCTTTTACTGTCCCGTTCCGATGACTGTTACCGGGTGTAATGACTGAAACTTTCAGTCACTTCACGTAATGACTGAAAATAAGGTCCAGTCATTACGCGTAATGGCTAAATTGTGATAAATAGCTTTAAATCACGGTTGGGGTCAAGTACATTGAAATGTACTTAAGTACAAGTACTTTGTTAATTTTCAAGTACAAGTACAAATACAAGTCCTTTTTTCCTCAAAGTACTTAAGTATACAAGTACTTTTCAAAGTACTTAAGTACAAGTACTTATCACCCGTGAATGACGAAGTAAATTTAAAAAAAAAAAACACCACCAAGTTTATTCAAACATATATACAAAATTTACAATTATACACTAATTGGTTGTTATCCACTTATTACTATCTTTATAACATTAAAAGGCCCACTGTTATTATTGTTTATTCTATTTTAGTGACTACGAATATTTCACAAAACAACAGATACAACATATAAAAAAATACCCAGCCTGCTATTGGACTTATAAGCCACTTTAAGTTAGATATTAATTAAGTGTTGTGATGATGGAAAATTAGTTAATCTAATACAATATAATACTATGCATAATAAGTTTTATGTTAACTAGTCTTTGTAAATTGAAAGTAGAAAAGTAGAAAGCTTGCTGTGTATTACATTCTCCTTTAAGAAATAGGTGTTTTTCTTTTGAATACAATGTTATCACCCAAAATTGACAAGTAAATAAATTCAATAAAAGTGACAAGTAAACAATGAACTAAAGTTTAAATACTTACTTTACTAAAAATGAAATTGTCTGGCCTCACTTAGTAATTTAAATTGCATTCTCATGTGATTACTAAAGAGGGGTAATGAAATTATCACTTCAGATTTGAACATATTCCGACATGATTACTGATTGATAACATGGGTAAATGATCAAATTATCAAACTCTTCTGCAGTTATTTTAACTAAGCCCCACTTCTTTTAATTCATGTCATAAAAATGACCTTCATATATATGTACTCCCTTGTAAAATATGACAGGGGACCCAATGGATAGGTAGCATTCCTAACAAACGTCAAACGGGGACCTGATCTATAGACTCTTACTAAAATTTAAAGTTCTGTGTAACATGTATGTCCAACTGAAGAGCACAGAGTAAATCAAGTATCTTGATGGTTATTTATAGTTACAATGGTACTCAGGTGTGAGTTAGAGCTCTAAGTTATCCTACTCAGGCGTTAATAACTATTAAAAGAATGGATTAAGTTGTTCCAGTTATTTTAGAACATTAAAGGTCAACTCCATCTTTGATAAACAGGCTCTTTCTGTGGAGAGGTCAAACAACAGTAACAAGGCCTGAAAGAACAAAACAGGATAAAAGAGCTGCATTGCAATTACGACAAGAGTGGATAAGATTCACTTCAAAAGCTTCATGGTGTCTTGCTTCCTAATAACCTGCCACAATAGAACTGAGTCTTTAATTAATAACATAAAAGGCAAAATGTATTATAAATTATGATTTATAAATAAGAATTATTCTTCAAAAAAGACATAAATTTCATTGACAACAAAGAGATATTTTCATTCTATGACAATGAGTTTAATTATATCCCCAGACGAAAGTCGGGGATATATTGGATTCAGGTCCGTCGCGCCGCCGCCGCCGCCGCCGTAGAAATTTCCTTGTGGACGCGATAACTCAAAAACAAATTAATATTTTTTTTTCAAACTTGGTACACATGTTAAGGGTGCCCAAAGGAAGATCCCTATTTTAAGGTGACCTTAAACTCCCAGTAAAAAAGAACTTATGGCCACCTTAAGGTCAGAAATTGGACTTTTGGCCACTTAGAGCCCTGTAGGTCACAAACTATGATGCTCAGCTGGCTGAAATTTTACCTGACAACACATTAATATGTTCTTAGTACATGTGCCGAAAATCACGACTTTAAGTTGAGGAGAAAATTGTCTTTGAGGCCCATAAATACCCCCACTTAGGGATTTTTTGCTATAAGTTTCACATATTTTGCCCTATAATTTGGAAGTGGTAATTCTGATGAGTCTCAAACTGTGCTAGGTATAACTTTGATATGTAATCCTTGTCTGTAGAAAATTTTAGGGCTGTAGGTTTACCCAAAGGGGTCGACTTAAGGTCTCAAAAGTGCCCACAGAGACCCAATTTATGCACTTTTTGCCACTTTCAAGCACTGTAGCTTTAAAACTATGTCTCTCATCTAAGTTAAATATCATCTGGGAATATATCTATGTGTTTTCTTATATGTGCCCCAACATTTAGGCCTTTAATAGACAGTTAACCTGTGTATCAGGACCATAAACACCCACCCGAGTGACCCTTATAAGACATTTTTCACATCTTTTTCCCTGTAACTTGGAAATGGTAAGTCTGAGAAGTTTCAAACTGTATTAGATATATATTCTGTGTGTAATCTTAGTATGTAACAGATTTTAAGTCTGAAGCTTTAATTTTGAAGGTCAAATTGAGGTCTCTAAAAGGCTCCCAAAGACCCAATATTTGGACTTTTTGCTACTTTTAAGCCCTGTGACTGTCAAACTATGTGACTGATAGAGCTCGAATCCTATCTGGGAAGATATTAGTATGTTATTTATATATGTGCCAAAAATTAAGGCTTTAAGAAGACATTTAACCTGTGTATGAGGACCATAAATCCCCACCCGAGTGACCATTTTTAGACATTTTTCACATATTTTGCCCTGTAACTTGGAAATGGTAAGTCTAAGAAGTTTCAAACTGTATTAGATGCATATTCTATGTGTAATCTTAGTATGTGACAAATTTTAAGTCTGAAGCTTTAATTTGAAGGCCACATTTAGGTCTCTAGAAGGCCCCATAAAGACCCAGTATTTGGACTTTTTGCCAATTTTAAGGCCTTTGACTGTTAAACTATGTGACTGATAGAGCTGAAATCTCATCTGGGAATACATTATTATGTTCTTTTTACATGTGCCAAAAATCAAGGCTTCAAGTAGGTATAACTTTGATATGTAATCCTTGTCTGTAGAAAATTTTAGGGCTGTAGGTTTACCCAAAGGGGTCGACTTAAGGTCTCAAAAGTGCCCACAGAGACCCAATTTATGCACTTTTTGCCACTTTCAAGCACTGTAGCTTTCAAACTATGTCTCTCATCTAAGTTAAATATCATCTGGGAATATATCTATGTGTTTTCTTATATGTGCCCCAACATTTAGGCCTTTAATAGACATTTAACCTGTGTATGAGGACCTTAAACACCCACCTGAGTGACCCTTTTAAGACATTTTTCACATATTTTGCTCTGTAACTTGGAAATGGTAAGTCTGAGAAGTTTCAAACTTTATTAGATACATATTCTATGTGTAATCTTAGTATGTAACAAATTTTAAGTCTGAAGCTTTAATTTGAAAGCCACATCGAGATCTCTAAAAGGCCCACAGAGACCCAATATTTGGACTTTTTGCCACCTTTAAGCCCTGTGACTGTTAACTATGTGATTGATGGAGCTGAAATCCCATCTGGGAATGCATTATTATGTCCTTTTTACATATGGCGAAAATCAAGGTTTTTAGTAGACATTTAACCTGTGTATGAGGGCCATAGACACTCGCCCAAGTGCCTTTTTGGACATTTTTTCCGTATTTTGCCCTGTTATTTGGAAATGCTTAGTGTGACAAGTCTTAAACTGTATTATATATAATTTTTGTTTGTTATGTATGTCCCCCAAAAAGTTTCAGATCTGTAGTTTAATTGCTAAGGTCTCTTTAACAATTGTAAAATGCCCACAGAAACCCAATTTATGGACATTATGCCACTTTAAAGCCCAGTAACTGTCAAACTATGTGGGTTATAGAGCTGAAATCTTTGAATTTTTAAAAGGAAATGCCTGTCTATTTAAATTTTGAATATTAATAATGTTATGGCTATCTTAGTCTTTTAAGAACTTATTTTTGTGTGTTATACCTCTGCTTGCTGAGTTTTTAACTTTTTAAAATGAAACTGGTTAAACGCCGGTTAAACATATTCAAGTAGACAAAATGGACACTTTAAGTGAGCTTTAAGTCCCAATATTAATGAAATTATATCCGTATGTAGTAAAACTAGGGGATTTTTAACCCTCAACTAGCCCAGTTTTATTCAACTTGCCTCAGTTAATTTTGACACAGCTCCTACAGTTATGAACTCATTTCAGTTGATAATCACATACTTAAAATTCTCAATTCTTTTTGTATTTGAGTACCCCTTTTATATAGATTGTTTGTTTACCATTTTTGCTGTAGCACTCCATCTCTTTGAGAGAACATGTAAACTGTGTAAAAAAGATGTAGAAGATGAGATACATTTTGTTTGTGTTTGTCCAGCTTTAGAGCTGATTCGTATGAAATATTTCAAAATTTTAAATATAGATAAATCTGAATTATTAATAGATCAATTATCAAGGGTATTAACTCATATGAATGTCAATATGGTTATTAATTTTATTTTTGATTTGTGGCAAGAAAGAAAAAGTAAATTATATTGTTAATTTTTATGTATTGAATTGCTGTCTTTATTTACTGTATCTTACCTCAAAATATGTTTGCTCTGTTTGTTATTAACTCTCTATTTAAAGTGACTTATAAGCCCATATAGGGCTGGGTATTACTTCAATAGTTTTTGTATAATCCTTGTCAACATAATACATGTCACTATAATAAACTAATAAACTAAACTAAGTCCCAACCCACATCCCCCACCCGGATTCCCCCCACCCACCTCTGCTTGCTGAGTTTTTCACTTTTTAAAATGAAACTGGTGAAACATATTGAAGTAGACAAAATGGACACTTTAAGTGAGCTTTAAGTCCCAATATTAATGAAATTATATCCTTATGTAGTAAAACTAGGGGATTTTTAACCCTCAACTAGCCCAGTTTTATTCAACTTGCCTCAGTTAATTTTGGCACAGCTCCTACAGTTATGAACTCATTTCAGTTGATAATCACATACTTAAAATTCTCAATTCTTTTTGTATTTGAGTACCCCTTTTATATAGATTGTTTGTTTACCATTTATGCTCAACCCACATCCCCCACCCGGATTCCCCCCACCCACCTCTGGGACCTCCAGCTATATTGAGTGACACTAAATAAACAAAGGTATTTAATGATATCAGATGAGAAACAAAGAACTCAATGGGGTTGCAGATCTTGTGTAATAGTGAGAGAGGTGTGGAGAAGGGGAGAGGGGTGGGGGTGGGAGGTGGTGGGCTTCATTACATATAACACAAAGGGGAGTCAGAACTGAGATTGTGTCACATATTTAGGTTGCATATATATGGACCACATATATAGGTATAGAGGAAATGAATAACTGAAAACAATTTGCAAATTCTAAAAATAATATAATAAAATAATAATATAAATAATTTTTTTTTAAATAATATTTTATTTGTGAACAAATATAGAAACAGATATGCGCTTTTGGGATTATGAATTTTAGAATGGACATTGAATCATCAATCATTTAAATACTTTGAAGGAAGATTGAAAAGTATGATGAGTTGAGTTAAAAATAATATTTTATTTGTCAACAAATATAGAAACAGATATGCTCTTTTGGGATTATTATTTTAGAATGGACATTCAATCATCAATCATTTAAATACTTTGAAAATAGGTTTAGAGTTATCATTGCAGGAAGATTGAAAATATAATTTGAGTTATGTATTCGGCGTCTGGGGATACACCATCTTCCTTGGAAGATATAAACAGAGTAGATTGATGTGCTGAAGTTCATATAATAATGGGTAATTATGTTTTTAAAAATTCCCGATCAAAACCTGTGGCGTGAGTGATGACCTGTCTGGGGATATGTTGGCGCCGAGTTGGCCCAATCTAGTTTTAATGATTGTAAATATGAATTTAGAATGTAAATAACATTTAAAATGTAATTAGATACATGTAACCATTCAATATTTTAAAAATATTTTTGAAAATGACAATAGAGTCTATTACACAAGTCTGCGTTTAGGTTTGAAAATTCTGACTATAAATTCAGGAAGCATGTGAGAATTCCAAAGTTATTTATTTGATTAAAATAGTTTAATGTTCTCTAGCACAAAAATTTTCAAAATGCACGGGATCAATGTACAAAGGTTCTGAATAATACAAAGGGTGTGATGAAAAACAACTCTAAATCAATTACACATATTGACTGAAATTAATTCAGTCAATCTGTGTAAAAATGAACCATATGTTTCAGTCATTACATGAAATGACTGAAAATTTTAGTCATTACACGTAATGACTGGTCATTTCAGTCATTTTTTAAAAAAAATTTTTCACATGTCACATTGTCACTGGCAATACCCCTTTTTTATTTAAACACTTTGATACATTTAATCTTTAAATGTCTGTTCACTTCTCTATATGTATTGCATTGTCACTGATAATATATTTTTTTTCTCGTATCACTTTACTTTATGCATTACTTTGATACTGGTTTGGATTGATTTTGATCGGCTATTGCAGCAATGCTAATATAATTGGTTAAGACCATCCATTATTCTTTTCTCACTTTCTTGCTTTTTGTGAATGACCATGCTTTTGTTAATACTTCCTTTGTCTTATTTAAGTTTTATTAAATGTTCGTTTTTGAGAATTTTTCACGTGGGTACTGTTATAGTCAAGAATGAAATGGTTGTGTTTTCTAAGGTGAGAGTAACAGAAGGCGCAAATGATTCTGATACTTATGTAAGAATATTTCATTCACTGTTTATCATAGATAAAAACAATTTTAAAATTTTTTTGCCTATGGTGACCACTATTCCTTGCTGTGGCTATGCCATTGTTAAATAAGATTGTTGTGTTGTCTGCAAACTGTAGGGGTTTACAAAATATGAAAAAGAGACAAGACGTCTTAACATATTTTAAAGAAATGAATGCTAATATAATATGTCTTCAAGACACCCACTGGATTGACAAGGATATACCCACAATCAAACAGTTATGGGGAAACAAATGCTTCATCCATGGAACTCGAATGAATGCACGTAGAGTAGCAATTTTGTTCAAAAACAATTTTGAATACGAAATTATATCCCAAACATATGATCTTGAAGGTAACTTTATATGTTTAACTGTAAAAACTACTTCTGCTATCTTTAATCTTTAACATTGTATGGGCCAAACATAGATAACCCTTCTTTTTAGGGAGAAATAAAAAATGTTACATTGACGAATAATCCAGATTACTATATAATCTGTGGGGACTTTAATATGATCCTCGACCCAAATATTGACAGCTATAATTATAGAAATATCAATAATCCAAAAGCAAGAAAAGAGGTTCTGAATATGATACAAGAATTGAACTTATGCGATACCTACCGAATTTTTCATCCCAACACACGTAGATATACATGGAGATTTCGTAATCCACTGAAACAAGCACGACTGGATTTTTTTCTAACTTCGGATACGATATAGTAAGAAATCTAAAATTCGCCAGAAATCTAAAATTCGCCACCTCTAAAACCTTAGTTAATTTTATGAAGAAAATGATGTTTTGTCTTAAAATTGGTATTTTTCAGTTCAAGAAACCTTAATTTACTATACATTCAACAAATCTTACCTCAATTAATTTATTTTCTTAGTATTTCAACATGTGGCGAATTTCAGATAAGTGGCGAATTTTAGATTTCTTACTCTAATATATTCGATCAATAAATGCAAGACCATTCTTTTATTGCTTTCGAAATTATACAGAATAAATTTACCATAGGAAAGGGGATTTGGAAATTCAATAACAATTTACTTAGAAATGAAGATTACATTGAATTAATAAACAAAATTATAGACAATGACATTTATACTTATGCCATTCCCGTTTATCACCCAATTTACCTCAAAGGGAATTATAAAGATATTCTTTTCAAAGTTGAGGATGACTTATTTTTGGAATTACTTTTCCTTAAAATACGTGGTGAAACTATAAAATTTTCGTCCATCCAAAAGAAAAGCCAACTAAGAGAAGAAAAGAACCTGATAATGGATATTGAACAGTTAGAGAGCACGGAGTCTGTAAACTTACAACTGCTTCTTGATAAAAAGGCCATGTTGGAAACCATTAGAGAAGAACGAATTCAGGGCCAGATGATCCGATCCAGAATTGAATGGCTACATGAAGGGGAAAAACCCTCAAAATATTTCTCTAACCTTGAAAAAAGAAACTATTTAGAAAAAACTGTTAAAAGGGTTCAAGATAAGGATGGTCAATTTATAACGGAACAAAAGGACATTTTAGAATATAAAAAATTTTTATGAAAATTTATTTAGCAATAAGGATGACACACTAGAAAATGTCAGTTTAAAAGAAATCTTAAAGAATGCCACTCTCCATAAAGTTTCTGATAATAAACTGGGCAATCCAATTTCTACATTGGAGTTAAGTGAAGTATTAAAAAAAAAGACAAGACCCCAGGTATGGATGGCATTACAAGTGAATTTTTAAAAGTTTTTTGGAAAAAATTAAAATTCTTTATTACCAGGGCAATTAATGCCTGTTTTCAAAAAGGAAAGCTGTCAACAACTCTTCGGCAAGGAATAATAACTTGTATCCCCAAAGGAAATAAAGAGCGGTATCATTTGAAAAATTGGAGGCCTATCTCACTCCTGTGCACTACATATAAATTGGCATCTGGCGTAATAGCTAGCAGAATGAAAACTGTTCTTGACAAAATTATTTCAGTTACTCAAAGAGGCTTCATAGCTGGTAGACAAATTAGTGACTGTACAAGACTAGTTTACGATGTCATGCAAGCTGCAGAAACAAATAACTTACCAGGACTTCTTCTTTTAATTGACTTTCAAAAGGCTTTTGATTCAATTTCCTGGAACTTATTCCATAAGACCCTTGATCTATTTGGTTTCTGCCCAAAGTTCATTGACTGGATTAAGCTATTTAACAATGACATCGAAATGTATGTCCTACAAAGTGGCTATCTTTCTAATAAAATTAAGGTCGGGAGAGGCTGCCGGCAAGGTGACCCTATAGCTCCTTACTTATTCCTCACAGGAGCAGAGATTCTGGCACTCCTTATTAAATTGAATCATGATATTGTGGGACTTAAACTCTTTTCACATTGCTATAAGATTACGCAGTTTGCAGATGACACAACTTGATCTTGGATGGCTCACAACAATCACTACAGGCTGCTTTAAACACACTTCAAGTATTTGGAAATTTTTCAGGACTAAAAATGAATAAAGAAAAAACTAAGGTCATTTGGATAGGCATGAAAAAACATTCCAAAGATAAATTGCAAATTTCTGAAAAACTTGATTGGGACAAAACAGATTTTAAATTGCTTGGGATAACTTTCAACGTTGATTTAAACGAAATGCTGGAGATAAATTTAAATCCCATCTTGGAAAAAATTCTAACCAATATAAATAATTGGCAATCAAGACAGCTCACACCAATGGGCAAAATTACTGTTCTGAAGACTATGATGATATCAAAATTTATCCACATATTCTCAGTACTACCAATATCAGAATCATTTATTCAGAAGCTACACAGTATATTTTTCAAATTCCTCTGGAATAACAAACCAGATAAAGTGAAAAGAGAAACTGTTTGCTGTGATTATTTAATGGGAGCTTTAAAAATGATTAATGTCCATGCATTTATTAAATCTTTGAAGGTCAGTTGGGTGAGAAGAATATTCTGTGGCCCAGAATGTTAGTGGTTAACTCTGTTTAATGAAATGTACACATATACTGGAAAATTGCATTTCAAGAGCATGTGGGGAAATGTTCTAATACAAAAGATGTCTAATCCTTTCTGGGTTGAGGTTATTGAAAACTGGCAGATTCTTTGTAGAAAACAACAACCAATAAGCAACTTGGACCTAATGTACACCAGTATTTGGTATAATCCAAAAATATCAAGAGAACCTCTATATTTCTCAAAACGGTTTATCGCAGGAGTGTTACTATTATGTGATATTTTAAATGACAAAGGTAAAATTGAATCATTCGAAACACTTCAAAAAAGATATAGCATCAATTGCAATATACTAGATTATTACAGGATAAAACTATCTGTTCAAAATTTTGTTAAAAAGTTCAGCTTTAAATAATCCTTTAATTACTCCAGACCATCCTGCCCTTTCCATCTACGGATTCTCTTTAAATCGAGTAAAGGAGTCAAAGATTTTCACCAAATATTCCTCAGGAATCCTGGGTGTAGGCCCATAGCACAAATAAAATGGCAATCACTTGTTGATGTGAACATCTCAAATTTTTGGTCAGTAATTTACAAAATCTGTTTCAAATCTACACATAACAACAGTTATGTTTGGTTTCAATATAAAACAATAAATAATATCTTAGATACAAACTATTATCTGCAAAAAGTTAAAATGTCGGGGTCTAATCAATGCCGGTTATGTAATAACAACCCAGAAACCATTACCCATCTCTTTTCAGAATGCAGAGAAACTCTTCAATTATGGACCAATGTAGAATATTGGATTTTAACTAGAACCAGCACAAGCATTAAATTTGATACAACCATGAAAATACTTGGCTATCATAAATATGACTCAAACTTTTGGCCTGTAAACTTTATACTTATCACAGTTAGATACTACATCTTTAAGTGCTCTAAACAAAAACAAAATTTGAATATATTTCAAGTGCAAAAATTAATTAACAAACAACATGATGAACAGAAACTTCTGAGTGAAATAAATGGCCGTAGTGAGATATTTGAAAAAAGATGGCACAATTGGAAAAATTTGTTTATTAATATTTGATTTTGTGTAATGCAAAACAACAAAGAACTGTTAGTAACGTTTTATTGAAAACAATTAGTAAGGAGTGTGTGATATGTGTGATGCTCCTGTTTAGTTAAACATCCTAATTAAGCGTCCCTTGCGGGACGCTTGTTTGTGTATGGGAGAGCTTCAGGCTCCGGCGGCTCCGCCGGCTCCGCATTTTGTTTTCCTTATAACTCTGTAACCGTTAGGCAGATTCTTTTCAAATTTGGCAGGTTTAGGCAGTAGCCTTGGGGAATTTTTTTGAATATGCTGCAGTGACATTTCAACCAATCAGAGAGGTCACATGACCAAAAATGTCTTTTTTCGGTGGGGAAGCTTGTCCGGATGATAACTTGAAAGGAATTTTATCAATTCACCTGAAACTTGGCAAATACATTCATTCTATTAAAATCTGGAAATCATTAGATTTTGGCATTGATTGGTCAAGAAATGGCCGAGTAATTAATGATTAATTAATCATTACGAATTTTCCAAATAAGGAAAACACAAAAATGTTTATATCTCGAAAACCGTGCTAGATAGAGCGATTTCGAAATTTTTGACCCGCAGGGTATCTCTGCGGAGTAGTTTTCCCAATTTTCAAAAAATTTTTATCTCGCCAAAAATGGCGGCCATTTTGAATTTTCGAAATTTTCGCAAAAATTGCAAAACACAAAAATGCTTATATCTCGAAAACCGTGCTAGATAGAGCGATTTCGACGAAATTTTTGACCCAAAGGGTATCTCTTCAGAGTAGTTATCCCAATTTTGAAAAAAATTTTGTCTCGCCAAAAATGGCGGCCATTTTGAATTTTCGAATTTTTCGCAAAAATTGCAAAACACAAAAATGCTTATATCTCGAAAACCGTGCTAGATAGAGCGATTTCGACGAAATTTTTGACCCACAGGGTATCTCTGCAGAGTAGCCATGCCAATTTTCAAAAAAAATTTTCTTGCCAAAAATGGCGGCCATTTTGAATTTTCGAATTTTTGCGCAAAAATTGCAAAACACAAAAATGCTAATATTTCGAAAACCATGCTACATAGAGCGATTTCGACGAAATTTTTGACCCACAGGGTATCTCTGCAGGGTAGCCATGCCAATTTTCAAAAAAATTTTGTCTCGCCAAAAATGGCGGCCATTTTGAATTTTCGAATTTTTCGCAAAATTGCAAAACACAAAAATGCTTATATCTCGAAAACCGTGCTAGATAGAGCGATTTCGACGAAATTTTTGACCCACAGGGTATCTCTGCAGAGTAGCCATGCCAATTTTCAAAAAAAAATTTTCTTGCCAAAAATGGCGGCCATTTTGAATTTTCGAATTTTTGCGCAAAAATTGCAAAACACAAAAATGCTAATATTTCGAAAACCATGCTACATAGAGCGATTTCCACGAAATTTTTTATCTTCAGGGTATCTCTGCAGAGCAGCTATCCCAAAGAGCTTTCACTTGAAGTTTCAGACCCATAGCTAATTACTCACCTACTCAAAATGAGTAAATGCGAATTATCTCTAAAAGTATTGCAGATAGCCAATTTTTCTCAAATAACTCATTCACCTACTTTTGGGAGAGCTTTCACTTGGTGAAGTTTCAGACCCATAGCTAATTACTCACCTACTCAAAATGAGTAAATGCGAATTATCTCTAAAAGTATTGCAGATAGCCAATTTTTGTCAAATTAATCATTCACCTACTTTTGGGAGAGCTTTCACTTGGTGAAGTTTCAGACCCATAGCTAATTACTCACCTACTCAAAATGAGTAAATGCGAATTATCTCTAAAAGTATTGCAGATAGCCAATTTTTCTCAAATAACTCATTCACCTACTTTTGGGAGAGCTTTCACTTGGTGAAGTTTCAGACCCATAGCTAATTACTCACCTACTCAAAATGAGTAAATGCGAATTATCTCTAAAAGTATTGCAGATAGCCAATTTTTCTCAAATAACTCATTCACCTACTTTTGGGAGAGCTTTCACTTGGTGAAGTTTCAGACCCATAGCTAATTACTCACCTACTCAAAATGAGTAAATGCGAATTATCTCTAAAAGTATTGCAGATAGCCAATTTTTGTCAAATTAATCATTCACCTACTTTTGGGAGAGCTTTCACTTGGTGAAGTTTCAGACCCATAGCTAATTACTCACCTACTCAAAATGAGTAAATGCGAATTATCTCTAAAAGTATTGCAGATAGCCAATTTTTCTCAAATAACTCATTCACCTACTTTTGGGAGAGCTTTCACTTGGTGAAGTTTCAGACCCATAGCTAATTACTCACCTACTCAAAATGAGTAAATGCGAATTATCTCTAAAAGTATTGCAGATAGCCAATTTTTGTCAAATTAATCATTCACCTACTTTTGGGAGAGCTTTCACTTGGTGAAGTTTCAGACCCATAGCTAATTACTCACCTACTCAAAATGAGTAAATGCGAATTATCTCTAAAAGTATTGCAGATAGCCAATTTTTCTCAAATAACTCATTCACCTACTTTTGGGAGAGCTTTCACTTGGTGAAGTTTCAGACCCATAGCTAATTACTCACCTACTCAAAATGAGTAAATGCGAATTATCTCTAAAAGTATTACAGATAGCCAATTTTTCTCAAATTAATCATTCACCTACTTTTGGGAGAGCTTTCACTTGGTGAAGTTTCAGACCCATAGCTAATTACTCACCTACTCAAAATGAGTAAATGCGAATTATCTCTAAAAGTATTGCAGATAGCCAATTTTTCTCAAATTAATCATTCACCTACTTTTGGGAGAGCTTTCACTTGGTGAAGTTTCAGACCCATAGCTAATTACTCACCTACTCAAAATGAGTAAATGCGAAATATCTCTAAAAGTATTGCAGATAGCCAATTTTTCTCAAATAACTCATTCACCTACTTTTGGGAGAGCTTTCACTCTGTGAAGTTTCAGACCCATAGCTAATTACTCACCTACTCAAAATGAGTAAATGCGAATTATCTCTAAAAGTATTGCAGATAGCCAATTTTTCTCAAATTAATCATTCACCTACTTTTGGGAGAGCTTTCACTTGGTGAAGTTTCAGACCCATAGCTAATTACTCACCTACTTAAAATGAGTAAATGCGAAATATCTCTAAAAGTATTGCAGATAGCCAATTTTTCTCAAATAACTCATTCACCTACTTTTGGGAGAGCTTTCACTCTGTGAAGTTTCAGACCCATAGCTAATTACTCACCTACTCAAAATGAGTAAATGCGAATTATCTCTAAAAGTATTGCAGATAGCCAATTTTTCTCAAATAACTCATTCACCTACTTTTGGGAGAGCTTTCACTTGGTGAAGTTTCAGACCCATAGCTAATTACTCACCTACTTAAAATGAGTAAATGCGAAATATCTCTAAAAGTATTGCAGATAGCCAATTTTTCTCAAATAACTCATTCACCTACTTTTGGGAGAGCTTTCACTCTGTGAAGTTTCAGACCTATAGCTAATTACTCACCTACTCAAAATGAGTAAATGCGAATTATCTCTAAAAGTATTGCAGATAGCCAATTTTTCTCAAATAACTCATTCACCTACTTTTGGGAGAGCTTTCACTTGGTGAAGTTTCAGACCCATAGCTAATTACTCACCTACTTAAAATGAGTAAATGCGAAATATCTCTAAAAGTATTGCAGATAGCCAATTTTTCTCAAATAACTCATTCACCTACTTTTGGGAGAGCTTTCACTCTGTGAAGTTTCAGACCTATAGCTAATTACTCACCTACTCAAAATGAGTAAATGCGAATTATCTCTAAAAGTATTGCAGATAGCCAATTTTTCTCAAATAACTCATTCACCTACTTTTGTGAGAGCTTTCACTTGGTGAAGTTTCAGACCCATAGCTAATTACTCACCTACTCAAAATGAGTAAATGCGAATTATCTCTAAAAGTATTGCAGATAGCCAATTTTTCTCAAATAATTCATTCACCTACTTTTGGCAGAGCTTTCACTTGGTGAAGTTTCAGACCCATAGCTAATTACTCACCTACTCAAAATGAGTAAATGCGAATTATCTCTAAAAGTATTGCAGATAGCCAATTTCTCTCAAATAACTCATTCACCTACTTTTGGGAGAGCTTTCACTCTGTGAAGTTTCAGACCCATAGCTAATTACTCACCTACTCAAAATGAGTAAATGCGAATTATCTCTAAAAGTATTGCAGATAGCCAATTTTTCTCAAATAATTCATTCACCTACTTTTGGCAGAGCTTTCACTTGGTGAAGTTTCAGACCCATAGCTAATTATTCACCTACTGAAAATGAGTAAATGTGAATTATCTCTAAAAGTATTGCAGATAGCCAATTTTTCTCAAATAACTCATTCACCTACTTTTGGGAGAGCTTTCACTTGGTGAAGTTTCAGACCCATAGCTAATTACTCACCTACTCAAAATGAGTAAATGCGAATTATCTCTAAAAGTATTGCAGATAGCCAATTTTTCTCAAATTAATCATTCACCTACTTTTGGGAGAGCTTTCACTTGGTGAAGTTTCAGACCCATAGCTAATTACTCACCTACTCAAAATGAGTAAATGCGAATTATCTCTAAAAGTATTGCAGATAGCCAATTTTTCTCAAATTAATCATTCACCTACTTTTGGGAGAGCTTTCACTTGGTGAAGTTTCAGACCCATAGCTAATTATTCACCTACTCAAAATGAGTAAATGCGAATTATCTCTAAAAGTATTGCAGATAGCCAATTTTTCTCAAATAACTCATTCACCTACTTTTGGGAGAGCTTTCACTTGGTGAAGTTTCAGACCCATAGCTAATTACTCGCCTACTCAAAATGAGTAAATGCGAATTATCTCTAAAAGTATTGCAGATACCCAATTTTTCTCAAATAACTCATTCACCTACTTTTGGGAGAGCTTTCACTTGGTGAAGTTTCAGACCCATAGCTAATTATTCACCTCAAAATGAGTAAATGTGAATTATCTCTTAATAGTATTGCAGATAGCCAATTTTTCTCAAATAACTCATTCACCTACTTTTGGCAGAGCTTTCACACACGAAAATGAAAAATGATGAATATCTCGGAAAAGCTATTTCTTTTGCTTTAATGCTCGGCGGGAGATACACACCGCGGCAGTGGTTTTGACAAAAATTTTTGTCTCCCCAAAAATGGTGGCCATTTTGAATTTTCAAAGTTTTTGCAAAACACAAAAATGCTTATATCTCGAGAACCGTGCTATATGGAGCGAACTCAACAAAATTTTAGACCTGCTGGGTATCTCTGCAGAGTAGCCATGCCAATTTTCAAAATATTTTTGTCTCGCCAAATATAGCGGACATTTTTAATTTTTTTATTTTTTGCAAAACACAAAAATGCTTATATCTTGAAAACCATGCTAGATAGAGCAGACTGCGCTTACTTTGGTTGCCACAACAGTATAAGGCTAGAAACGAAGCATTTTCTTAATACTTTAGCACTCACCTTTATATCCTTTTCGGGACGCTTTGTTTTTGCTATGCAAAAACATTATCTTTTTTTTTGCGAGCGATCCTCTAGTTATACTTGGTTTCTATTTATATGTTACATGTACCATGTTCTTGTAATGTAAATGTATCTTACATATATTAATGTACCTATAAAAAAAAAAATAAAAAAATCTGTGTAAAAATGAACCATATGTTTCAGTCATTACATGAAATGACTGAAAATTTTAGTCATTACACGTAATGACTGGTCATTTCAGTCATAAGGCGAAATGACAGAAACTTTCAGTCATTACGCGTAATGACTGGTTTGACAGATTGACTGTAACATACATAAACAAAGTCACTCTTGTCACGGGATTGCTGTCTAAAGCCAAGGCACAGCACTAAAATGAAAGTAATGACATCTCAGTTAACCAACTTACTTGAGAATTGCTTAAAAAATAAATTAGCTCAGGGAATTCAGTGGGGTTTCCACAATATTTTCTGCTACAAGATCAAATACTTCCAATTCGAGGATGGACTCTAAGCCTAATCAGCATTTCGATCTGGGCAAAGGTTCATGGGAATGCATCGGGATAAAGAAAAGTATGTGCAAATTAGAAACAGCCTAGGAATTAATGACAAATTATTTTATGGAGTACACGGGTGGACACAAAGATAATTTAAACTGGACACGAAGATAAACGGTTTCAGAATATGGCTCTTTTTAGTGGTATAAATAATTAAATTGAACAAAATAAATAACAAATAACTTAACAAGCTTTGGTTAAGCCTACTTTGTTAGTTTGTGCAATTTTGTTGTTTACACTGCTTATATTTGAAAAGTTCTTAAGACCGTTTATCTTCGTGTCTGTTTATCTTTGTGTCCACCTGTGTAATGTATACTCATGTTTAGCATAAAACTTACAATGGAAATAGCTAGTATCATAAATTGTCTAAATTGTTCTGTGTACAATATGCAATTAAAGTGAGATATTTTCTACAGGTTTAATATAGTGTATACAGTAGAACCTCAATTATCCGGCCCTCTATGATCCGAATCTCCGGATTAACCGATCCAAAACATTGTCTCCCTACATTCAGCTTAAATGCACAGTCTACCATGAGCGATAATACAGCATTTTACACATTTCTCGTAAGCCATTAATTCTAGTGCTTTATAAAATGCATTGCCCACAGAAATACCTAACTTCTTTGATGTTTAATACCATTGTTCCAATTGGGGAGGGATCAATTCATTTACACAACCCTGCTGCACAACTTCTTTCTTCTCGCCAATCACTGAATGCGCGTTCGATTGGGTTTGGAGTTTACAATCTACCGGAGTAGGTAATTCATGGACTGATGTGTATTAAAAGAAAAAAATTCAACAATGCATTACCATCCGACTGTACCCAGTCACTAAAGGCGTGTTTGCTTGGGGTTTTACAATTTATAATCTCCCGGAGTTTTTCAATTGACAAAATGTATAACAACGTTTCTCAACAATTAAACATCTTTAATGCATGTACCTAACCGAACACACACAACTCAAGCCGGCATAATATATGTTGAATAAAGTTACTTTAAAGTGTATTCAGTGCTTTGAAATGACAGGTGAGCTATGAAAACACTGCAAAACTGGTTAGCTATCAAATTATACTGTAATTTAATTCCTCATCCCTTTTTTTCTGCTAAAAACTTTAAAATCACCCATACTACCCCAGTTTTCGGCCGAACGTGAGTCCATTTCACCTATCTGAACCCCCCACTTATCCGACCTGATTGTTTGTCTCCCAGTAGGTTTGGGTAATTGAGGTTCTACTGTATTTTATTTTTGCCCATTTCTAGTTAAATTGTAGTGTTATAAATTCATCAATAAATAACAATTTTTATGTCGTCACTCTGCGGCGTCTGCATCCATGCGAACAACTTCTCCAAAACTACAAGGCCTAGAGACATACTGTTTTTTTTTTAAAAGATACCTTATCTATCGAGGATGAAAAATTGTTCAAGGCATGCAAATCTGTCTGTCTGTTTGCTAGAGACATTACAAGGGAGTACCCCCACAAGAAGTGTGAAAATTTCAACACTTTATCACACTTTTCTCAGTGACTATTGCAGGGATGTCTCTCGTATCTTGCATATATGAATTAGGCCACAAGTAGATTCCCTTGTGTGAGTATCAGACCTGGATCTGTCTTACTTTTTTTAATGAATTTTTTTGAATTATTTTTAATGCATTAAAATTCATGAAATCATGGATTAAATCATTTATTTCTCATTGACTATTGCAGGGATTTCTCTCTTATCTTACTTATATGAACTAGGGCACTAGTAGATTCCCTGGTGTGAGTATCAGGCCTGGATCTTTTTTAACTATTTTTTTTATGAATTTTTAAAATAATTTTTAAGGCATTAAAATTAATGAGATCATGCACTAAATTACCTATAATTACTTGAAAAGTATTGCATTTAGAGCATTTTGTTAAAATATGTTATTCAGCTACTTTTTCCATAGCTACAACATAGTGAGTAACTTGGGTGTCTATTGCAATAGCTAAGTGGGTAATGGCTATTTTCTGATTTTTCAGTACCTTTCATAATGAGTAAAATCACTTGTAACTCAAAAACTATTGCATTTAGAGAATTTTGTTATTCATATCTAAATATGTAATAGCTATTTTCTTATTTGTAGCAAAATAATGACATAAGTAAATGTCAAATATCTACAAAAGTATTAAAGTTAGGGAATTCTTTTCAAATATGTTATTCATCTACTTTTTAATAAGCTATCACATAGTAAAGTTTCAGATCTGTTGCACATTGGATAGCTGAGTAATAGCTACTTTGAAATTCTACAGTTGAGTAAATCCATTGTAACTCCAAAACTAGTGCAGTTAGAGTATTTCCTAAAATATTTTGTTCAGCTACTTTGTCCTTAATTATAAGATGCCATATAGTTTGGGGTTCTATTGCATGCCATAAGTGAGTAATAGCTATTTTCTTATTTGTAGCAAAATAATGACATGAGTAAATGTCAAATATCTTCAAAAGTATTAAAGTTAGGGAATTCTTTTCAAATATGTTATTCATCTAGTTTTTGATGAGCTCTCACATAGTAAAGCTGCAAACCTGTTGCACACTGGACAGCTGAGTAATAGCTACTTGGAAATTGTGACTGTTGAGTAAATCCATTGTAACTCAAACACTACTGCAGTTACAGGATTTTCCTAAAATAATTTGTTCACCTACTTTTTCCTTAACTATAAGATGGCATATCGTTTGGGGTTCCATTGCATGTCATACGTGAGCAATAGCTATTTTCTTATTTGTAGCAAAATTATGATGGAAATAAATGTCAAATACCTTCACAAGTACCAAAGTTTGGCAAATCTTTTCATTTATTATTCATCTAGTTTTTCAAAAGCTTACTTTCCTGTCCTTTCCTGTCCTTTATATTGTTGTTGCTTTTGCAGATGTAGGTCAATAGCTAAGTGAGTACATAGCTGAGCAAGAGCTACTAAAATGAGTTTTTGTATTTTATCTCTAAAAGTATTATAGGTAGGCAATTTCTTCTAAATAAGTCATTCACCTACTTTTGGGTGATCTACCACATAGTGAAGTTGCACAACTGTAGCTCTTTGGATAGCTGAGTAATAGCTACCAAAATGAGTAAATGTCTTTTATCTCTAAAAATATTACACATAGGCAGTTTCTTCTAAATAAGTCATTCACCTACTTTTGGGTGATCTACCACATAGTGAAGTTGCAGAACTGTTGCTCTTTGGATAACTGAGTAATAGCTACTAAAATGAGCAAATGTCTTCTATCTCTAAAAGTATTACAGGTAGGCAATTTCTTCTAAATAAGTCATTCACGTACTTTTGGGTGATCTACCACATAGTGAGGTTGCAGAACTGTAGCTCTTTGGAAAGCTGAGTAATAGCTACTAAAATGAGTAAATGTCTTTTATCTCTAAAAGTATTACAGGTAGGCAATTTCTTCTAAATAAGTCATTCACCTACTTTTGGGTGATCTACCACATATTGAAGTTGCAGAACTGTAGCTCTTTGGATAGCTGAATAATAGCTACTAAAATGAGTAAATGTCTTTTATCTGTAAAAGTATTACAAGTAGGCAATTTCTTCTAAATAAATCATTCACCTACTTTTGAGTGATCTACCACACAGTGAAGTTGCAGAACTGTAGCTCTTTGGATGGCAGAGCAATAGCCACTAAAATCAGTAAATATCTTTTGTCTCTAAAAGTGTTACAGATAGGCAATTTCTTCTAAATCCGTCCTTACCTACTTTGGGTTGATCTACTGCAGAATAAAGTTTCAGAACTGTAGCTCTTTGGATGGCAGAGTAATAGGTACTAAAGTGAGTAAATGCCTTTTGTCTTTAAAAGTATTGCAATCAAACATTAAACTTGTTGTCACTTCTACATGTGCCTCCATCTCACAAGAAAATTTATATTCCACTATCTTTAGTACATCTAATTTATACGGCGGGAGATAAATGCATGCGTCAGAATGCTTGTTATTTCTGTATCAGGAAAGTTTCAACAACATACAGCTTCCTCTTTTTCTTCCCGTTAGACTTTAACTCTTTTGATATTTTAAACTTATTGGGATGCTGTATGTTTGTTTTCAAAAACCTTTTTCTGGTTTGATATTGGTTAATACAAGCATTACTATTTGTTTTGGGCAGATGAAAATGCACCAGTGTAGTGTGCAGTGCTGTGCCAATGAAACCTACAAGGCAGAGGATGTGCAGAGATGTTGTGAAAGGTGTGCTGAAGGGCCGACTCAGGTTCAGCATTACATGCAACAAGAATTGGAGAGTTTTCAGGTGGAGTTTGTTTTCTAATAATAGAAGCCTTAAAGTTTGGTCCTTGTGTCTTGTAGGACATGAGGCTGATAATACCAGTTAATTGAACTCTTGTATATCCAGTTGATAAGTAACACTCTTCATTGTATCCACCGGAAGCATCCGGTGGATACTTTGGTTTAGCATCCGCTACGCTGCCGCCGCCGCGCGTAGAGAGAGTTTCGGCGTTAACGCTCTAAGAGGAAAACAACAGCAGCTAGGTTCACAAAATTTGCAGGATATCTTCATTGGGGGGTAAGCTTCTCTGGGAAGGAAAGTAGCCTCATTCTGAAAAACAAGATGGCCGCCACGGGCATTTCTTTAAAAATAATCTACATTTTTCTACTGGCTCTTCCTCATAGGTAGAAGGTTGAATCTCTTCATAGGTGATATGTATGACACATATACATGTCCTCTACAACCTTGCACACATTTGACCTTGAAGCTCCTAATTCAAGGTCATCCACGGAGTGCCGAAGTAACCCACATAGCGGACTTTAAAAGTGCCTATATCTCCCTTATTATTGGCCCTAGAGGTTTGCAATGTCAAGCCAACCTATAGGAAATCATGTGCTGCGAATCTTCTGATGTGGTCAGATTTGACCTTGGACCCCTCCTTCAAGGTCAAACGAGGATAGCCAAACTTATAAGTGCTTATAACTCGCTTATTATCAATCCTAGAGGTTTGGGATGGTAAACCAACATATAGGAAATCATGGGCTGGGAATCTTCTGGAGTGGTCGGATTTGACCTTGGGCCCCTCCTTCAAGGTCAAACGATGACAGCCAAACTTAAAAGTGCTTATAACTCTCTTATTATTGGTCCTAGAGGTTTGGGATGGTAAACCAACAAAAAGGAAATCATGGGCTGGGAATCTTCTGCTGTGGTCGGATTTGACCTTGGGCCCCTCCTTCAAGGTCAAACGAGGATAGCCAAAGGTAAAAGTGCCTATAACTCGCTTATTATTGGTCCTAGAGGTTTGGGATGGTAAACCAATATATAGAAAATCATGGGCTGGAAATCTTGTGGTGAGGTCGGATTTGACCTTGGGCCCCTCATTCAAGGTCAAACGAGTGCAGCCAAACTTAAAAGTGCTTATAACTCGCTTATTATTGGTCCTAGAGGTTTGGGATGGTAAACCAACATATAGGAAATCATGCGCTGGGAATCTTCTGGTGTGGTTGGATTTGACCTTGGGCCCCTCCTTTAAAGTCAAATGAGGACAGCCAAACTTAAAAGTGCTTATAACTAGCTTGTTATTGGTCCCAGAGGTTTGGGATGGTAAACCAACCTGTAGGAAATCATGGGCTGGAATCGTCTGGCGTGGTCGGATTTGACCTTGGGCCCCTCCTTCGAGGTCAAACAAGGATAGCCAAACTTAAAAGTGCTTATAACTCGCTTATTATTGGTCCTAGAGGTTTGGGATGGTAAACCAACCTATAGGAAATCATTTGCTGGGAATCTTCTGGTGTGGTCGGATTTGACCTTGGGCCCCTCGTTCAAGGTCAAATGAGGACAGCCAAACTTAAAAGTGCTTATAACTCACTTATTATTGGTCCTAGAGGTTTGGGATGGTAAACCAACATATAGGAAATCATGCGCTGGGAATCTTCTGGCGTGGTCGGATTTGACCTTGGGCCCCTCCTTCGAGGTCAAACAAGGATAGCCAAACTTAAAAGTGCTTATAACTCGCTTATTATTGATCCTAGTGGTTTGGGATGGTAAACCAACATACAGGAAATCATGGGCGGGGAATCTTCTGGCATGGTCGGATTTGACCTTGGGCCCCTTCTTCAAGGTCAAGTGAGGACAGCCAAACTTAAAAGTGCTTATAAGTTGCTTATTATTGGTCTTAGAGGTTTGGGATGGTAAACCAACATATAGGAAATCATGGGCTGGGAATCTTCTGGCGTGGTCGGATTTGACTTTGGGCCCTCCTTCAAGGTCAAACGAGGACAGCCAAACTTAAAAGTGCTTATAACTCGCTTTTTATTGGTCCTAGAGGTTTGGGATGGTAAACCAGTATATAGGAAATCATGGGCTGGGAATCTTCTGGTGTGGTCGGATTTGACCTTGGGTCCCTCCTTCAAGGTAACAAGGATAGCCAAAGGTAAAAGTGCCTATAACTCGCTTATTATTGGTCCTAGAGGTTTGGGATGGTAAACCAACATATAGAAAATCATGGGCTGGGAATCTTCTGGTGTGGTCGGATTTGACCTTGGGCCCCTTGTTCAAGGTCAAATGAGGACAGCCAAACTTAAAAGTGCTTATAACTCGCTTATTGTTGGTCCTACATGTTTTCTGATGGTAAACCAACATATAGGAAATCATGCGCTGGGAATCTTCTGGCGTGGTCGGATTTGACCTTGGGCGGGCCCCTTCTTCAAGGTCAAATGAGGACAGGCAAACTTAAAAGTGCTTATAACTCGCTTATTATTGGTCCTAGAGGTTTTGGTGCATTGTCTTTACGGTGGATACAATTTGCATTGGTTCTCCGATGCGCCAGGTCTAGTTTATTATCACTTTTGCATCACACTTTGTTTCCTCCCATTTTTGGGGAAAGTATTATAACTTTCTGTACTAAATTTTCTATGCAGGATTATTGGCTCAAAGTTTGCTTGGTATTGATTTGGTTATTAAAGTCCTATAGCTGAGTAATAACTAATTAGTTATTTTGAGTAGCAATTTGGTTACCGTGCATTTAAAGGAAAATGATTCAAGATATTTAAACAAAGTTTGGTATTAAAGATAATTCAGACGATAGCTTCCTTGGTATGGAGTTTGGTTATTAACTCCCGCTGGCCCGCCGGGCGGGAGATTATAAAACGCATTCCGTGCGTATGTGTGTGTGCATGCGTGCGTGTGTGTGTGTCACGTTTTTAAAAAGGGCTGTACATCACACTGGTTGTTTCTCCTTTTTCAATGTTTTATGACCTTATTGCTTTTGTATTTTCATTTGATGCTGTTTTTTCAGACCTAGGTCCATAGCTAAGTGAGTAATAGCAATGGTGGCTACTTTCAGTAAAGTGCTCATAACTCCAAAATGACTGCATTTAGAGCATTTCTGTAAAATACGTTGTTCAGCTACTTTCTCCATGTCTACAAGATGGTACCATTTTTAGGGGTCTATCTTGATAGCTAAGTGAGTAATAGCTATTTTCTGTTTTTAACAATGACCAAAATGAGTAAGTTGCTTTTAACTTTGTAACTGTTACTTACAATATTGGTCTCAAATATGTTGTTGAACAACTCCTTCATGTACTATATCATGGTGGGGTTTCCAAGGTGTAGCACCATAGCTAGCTGAGTAATAGCTACACTAAGTTTAACATTTGACCATTGAGCAAGTCACTTAAAACTCAAAAACTATTGAATATACAAGATTTTTGCCAAATATGTTGTTCACCTACGTTTTCATGCACTGTGTCGTGGTGAATTTTCAGAGCTGTAAGTCCATATCTAACTAAGTAATAGCTACTTTGAAATTTCTTAATTTCAACATTCAGTAAATGACTTATACCTCCAAAACTATTGAATTTAGGGAATTATTGTCAAATATGTTGTTCACTTACTTTTTGATGTACTGTGTCATGGGAAATTTTCACAGCTGTATCTCCATAGCTATCTGAGTAATAGCTATTTTGAGAGTTTTCCATTGAGTAAATCACTTAGAACAGCAAAACTGTTGAATTTAAAGGATTTTTGTCAAATATGTTGTTCACCTACTTTTTGATGTACTGTGTAATGACAAATTTTGAGAGCTGTAGGTCCATAGCTAACTGAGTAATAGCTACTTTGGTGGTTCTCCATTGAGTAAATCACTTATAACTGCAAAACTATTAAATTTAGAGGATTTTTATGTCAGCTGACATTATGTCGTCACTCTGCGGCGTGGGCGTACGCGTCCGCGTGAACAACTTCTCCTCCAAAACTACAAGGCCTAGAGACGTGCTGTTTTTTTTAAAAGATACCTTATCTATCGAGGATGAAAAATTGTTCAAGGCATGCAAATCTGTCTGTTCGTCTGTTTGCTAGAGACATTACAAGGGGGGGTACCCCCACCAAAAGTGTGAAAATTTCAACACTTAATCACAATTTTCTCAGTGACTATTGCAGGGATTTCTCTCATATCTTGCATATATGTACTAGGCCAGAGGTAGATTCTCTTGTGTGAGTATGAGACCTGGATCTGTCTTACTTTTTTTTTAATAAATTTTTTTAATAATTTTTAATGCATTAAAATTCATGAAATCATGCACAAAATCATTTATAACTTGAAAAGTGTTGCATTTAGAGCATTTTGTTAAATTATGTTATTCAGCTACTTTTTTCATAGCTACAATATGGTGAGTAAGTTGGGTGCCTGTCTCAATAGCTAAGTGAGTAATAGCTACTTTTGGGCTTTTCAGTAACTTCCATCATGAGTAAAATCACTTGTAACTTAAAAACTATTGCATTTAGAGAATTTCGTATAAATATGTTATTCAGCTACTTTTGGGTCAGCTATAACATAGTAAAATTTTAGACCTGTAGCTCATGGCATAGCTGAGTAATAGCTACTTTTAGGTTATCACTGTTGAGTAAATCGCTTATAACTTGGAAACTATTGCATTTACAGTATTTTGTTTCAATATGTTATTCACCTATTTTGGGATCAGCTATAACATAGTGAAGTTTCAGATCTGTGGCTCATTGCATAGCTGAGTAATAGCTACTTTGAAGTTCTCACTATTGAGTAAATCACTTGTAACTTAAAACCTATTGCATTTAGAGAATTTCGTATAAATATGTTATTCAGCTACTTTTGGGCCAGCTATAACATAGTGAAATTTCAGATCTGTAGGTCATGGCATAGCTGAGTAATAGCTACTTTGAAGTTCTCACTATTGAGTAAATCAGTTGTAATTGGAAAACTATTGCATTTAGAGAATTTCGTATAAATATGTTATTCAGCTACTTTTGGGTCAGCTATAACATAGTAAAATTTCAGACCTGTAGCTCATGGCATAGCTGAGTAATAGCTACTTTTAGGTCATCACTATTGAGTAAATCAGTTGTAACTTCAAAACTATTGCATTTACAGTATTTTGCTTAAATATGTTGTTCACCTACTTTTGGGTCAGCTATAACATAGTAAAATTTCAGACCTGTAGCTCATTGCATAGCTGAGTAATAACTACTTTGAGGTTCTCACTATTCAGTAAATCAGTTGTAATTGCAAAACTATTGCATTTAGAGAATTTAGTATAAATATGTTATTCAGCTACTTTTGGGTCAGCTATAACATAGTAAAATTTCAGACCTGTAGCTCATGGCATAGCTGAGTAATAGCTACTTTTAGGTCATCACTATTGAGTAAATCAGTTGTAACTTGAAAACTATTGCATGTACAGTATTTTGCTTAAATATGTTGTTCACCTACTTTTGGGTCAGCTATAACATAGTAAAATTTCAGACCTGTAGCTCATGGCATAGCTGAGTAATAGCTACTTTGAGGTTATCACTGTTGAGTAAATCGCTTATAACTTGGAAATTATTGCATTTAGAGTATTTTGTTTCAATATGTTATTCACCTATTTTGGGGTCAGCTATAACATAGTGAAGTTCCAGACCTGTGACTCATTGCATAGCTGAGTAATAGCTACTTTGAAGTTCTCAATGTTGAGTAAATCACTTATAATTTGAAAACTATTGCATTTAGAGAATTTAGTATAAATATGTTATTCAGCTACTTTTGGGTCAGCTATAACATAGTAAAATTTCAGACCTGTAGCTCATGGCATAGCTGAGTAATAGCTACTTTTAGGTTATCACTGTTGAGTAAATCACTTATAACTTGGAAACTATTGCATTTAGAGTATTTTGTTTCAATATGTTATTCACCTATTTTGGGGTCAGCTATAACATAGTGAAGTTCCAGACCTGTGGCTCATTGCATAGCTGAGTAATAGCTACTTTGAAGTTCTCACTGTTGAGTAAATCAGTTGTAATTGGAAAACTATTGCCTTTACAGAAATTTGTGCAAATATGTTATTTAGCTACTTTTGGGTCAGCTATAACATAGTGAAATTACAGACCTGTAGCTCATGGCACAACTGAGCAATAGCTATTCTCAGGCACTGACTGTTGAGTAAATCGGCTATAACTTGAAAAATATTGCATTTGGAGTATTTTGTTAAAATATATTGTTCACCTACTTTTGGGTTAGCTATAACATAGTGAAATTACAGACCTATAGCTCATGGCATAGCGGAGCAATAGCTATTTTCAGGTTCTCACTATTGAGTAAATCAGTTGTAACTTGAAAACTATTGCATTTACAGTATTTTGCTTAAATATGTTGTTCACCTACTTTTAGGTCAGCTATAACAGAGCAAAAATTCAGACTTGTAGCTCATTGCATAGCTGAGTAATAGTTACTTTGAGGTTCTCACTCTTGAGTAAATCAGTTGTAACTTGAAAACTATTACATTTAGAGTATTTTGTTAAATATGTTATTCACAGACGTTTTGGTCAGCTATAACATAGTGAAATTGCAGACCTCTATGTCATGGCATAGCTGAGCAATAGCTTCTTTCAGGTTCTCACTGTTGAGTAAATCATTGTATCCAACCTGTAGGAAATCATGGGCTGGGAATCTGTTAATATGGTCCGATTTGACCTTGGAACCCTCCTTCAAGGTCAAATGAGGATAGCCAAACATAAAAGTGCTTATAACTCGCTTATTATTGGTCCTAGAGGTTTGGAATGAAAACCAACCTATAGAAAATCATGAGCTGGGAATTTTTTGGTGTGGTCGGATTTCACCTTGGACCCCTCCTTCAAGGTCAAATGAGGATAGCCAAACTTAAAAGTGCTTATAACTCGCTTATTATTGGTCCTAGAGGTTTGGAATGGAAAACCAACCTATAGAAAATCATGGGCTGGGAATCTTTTGGTGTGGTCGGATTTCACCTTAGACCCCTCCTTCCAAGTCAAACGAAGATAGCCAAACTTAAAGTGCTTATAACTTGCGTATTATTGGTCTTGGAGGTTTGGGATGGTAAACCAACATATAGGAAATCATGGGCTGGGATTCTTTTCGTGTGGTCAGATTTGACCTGGGACCCCTCCTTCAAGGTCAATTGAGGATAGCCAAACTTACAATTGCTTAGAACTCGCTTATTATTGGTCCTACAGGTTTGGGATGGTAAACAAGCTACAGGAAATCATGGGCTGGGAATTTTTTTGTGTGGTCGGATTTGACCTTGGACCCCTCCGTCAAGGTCAAACAAGGATAGCCAAACTTAAAAAGTGCCTATGACTCACTTATTATTGGTCCGAGAGGTTTGGGATGGTAAACCATCCTAAATTCTTTGGCTGGGAATCTTTTGGTATGGTCAGATTTGACCTTTGGACCCCTTCTTCATGGTCGAACGAGGATATTGCATTTATAGTATTTCTTTAAATATTTTTAACCTACTTTTTACACTTAAACAATTACCTTGTTACTTTATTTCATAATACCATTTGCAGGGCACAACTTTTTTGTCCTTTTTATGTCAGCTGACTTGTCAGTCAGCTGACATTATGTCGTCACTCTGCGGCGTGGGCGTACGCGTACGCGTCCGCGTGAACAACTTCTTCTCCAAAACTACAAGGCCTGGAGACGTGCTGTTTTTTTTAAAAGATACCTTATCTATCGAGGATGAAAAATTGTTCAAGGCATGCAAATCTGTCTGTTCGTCTGTTTGCTAGAGACATTACAAGGGGGGTACCCCCACCAAAAGTGTGAAAATTTCAACACTTAATCACAATTTTCTCAGTGGCTATTGCAGGGATTTCTCTCATATCTTGCATATATGTACTAGGCCACAGGTAGATTCTCTTGTGTGAGTATGAGACCTGGATCTGTCTTACTTTTTTTTTTATAAATTTTTTTAATAATTTTTAATGCATTAAAATTCATGAAATCATGCACAAAATCATTTATAACTTGAAAAGTGTTGCATTTAGAGCATTTTGTTAAAATATGTTATTCAGCTACTTTTTTCATAGCTACAATATGGTGAGTAAGTTGGGTGCCTGTCTCAATAGCTAAGTGAGTAATAGCTACTTTTGGGCTTTTCAGTAACTTCCATCATGAGTAAAATCACTTGTAACTTAAAAACTATTGCATTTAGAGAATTTCGTATAAATATGTTATTCAGCTACTTTTGGGTCAGCTATAACATAGTAAAATTTTAGACCTGTAGCTCATGGCATAGCTGAGTAATAGCTACTTTTAGGTTATCACTGTTGAGTAAATCGCTTATAACTTCAAAACTATTGCATTTAGAGAATTTCGTATAAATATGTTATTCAGCTACTTTTGGGTCAGCTATAACATAGTAAAATTTCAGACCTGTAGCTCATGGCATAGCTGAGTAATAGCTACTTTTAGGTTATCACTGTTGAGTAAATCGCTTATAACTTGGAAACTATTGCATTTACAGTATTTTGTTTCATATGTTATTCACCTATTTTGGGATCAGCTATAACATAGTGAAGTTTCAGATCTGTGGCTCATTGCATAGCTGAGTAATAGCTACTTTGAAGTTCTCACTATTGAGTAAATCACTTGTAACTTAAAACCTATTGCATTTAGAGAATTTCGTATAAATATGTTATTCAGCTACTTTTGGGCCAGCTATAACATAGTGAAATTTCAGATCTGTAGGTCATGGCACAGCTGAGTAATAGCTACTTTGAAGTTCTCACTATTGAGTAAATCAGTTGTAATTGGAAAACTATTGCATTTACAGAATTTCGTATAAATATGTTATTCAGCTACTTTTGGGTCAGCTATAACATAGTAAAATTTCAGACCTGTAGCTCATGGCATAGCTGAGTAATAGCTACTTTTAGGTCATCACTATTGAGTAAATCAGTTGTAACTTGAAAACTATTGCATTTACAGTATTTTGCTTAAATATGTTGTTCACCTACTTTTGGGTCAGCTATAACATAGTAAAATTTCAGACCTGTAGCTCATCGCATAGCTGAGTAATAACTACTTTGAGGTTCTCACTATTGAGTAAATCAGTTGTAATTGCAAAACTATTGCATTTAGAGAATTTAGTATAAATATGTTATTCAGCTACTTTTGGGTCAGCTATAACATAGTAAAATTTCAGACCTGTAGCTTATGGCATAGCTGAGTAATAGCTACTTTTAGGTCATCACTATTGAGTAAATCAGTTGTAACTTGAAAGCTATTGCATGTACAGTATTTTGCTTAAATATGTTATTCACCTACTTTTGGGTCAGCTATAACACAGTAAAATTTCAGACCTGTAGCTCATGGCATAGCTGAGTAATAGCTACTTTGAGGTTATCACTGTTGAGTAAATCGCTTATAACTTGGAAATTATTGCATTTAGAGTATTTTGTTTCAATATGTTATTCACCTATTTTGGGGTCAGCTATAACATAGTGAAGTTCCAGACCTGTGACTCATTGCATAGCTGAGTAATAGCTACTTTGAAGTTCTCAATGTTGAGCAAATCACTTATAATTTGAAAACTATTGCATTTAGAGAATTTAGTATAAATATGTTGTTCAGCTACTTTTGGGTCAGCTATAACATAGTAAAATTTCAGACCTGTAGCTCATGGCATAGCTGAGTAATAGCTACTTTTAGGTTATCACTGTTGAGTAAATCACTTATAACTTGGAAACTATTGCATTTAGAGTATTTTGTTGCAATATGTTATTCACCTATTTTGGGGTCAGCTATAACATAGTGAAGTTCCAGACCTGTGGCTCATTGCATAGCTGAGTAATAGCTACTTTGAAGTTCTCACTGTTGAGTAAATCAGTTGTAATTGGAAAACTATTGCCTTTACAGAAATTTGTGCAAATATGTTATTTAGCTACTTTTGGGTCAGCTATAACATAGTGAAATTACAGACCTGTAGCTCATGGCACAACTGAGCAATAGCTATTCTCAGGCACTGACTGTTGAGTAAATCGGCTATAACTTGAAAAATATTGCATTTGGAGTATTTTGTTAAAATATATTGTTCACCTACTTTTGGGTTAGCTATAACATAGTGAAATTACAGACCTATAGCTCATGGCATAGCGGAGCAATAGCTATTTTCAGGTTCTCACTATTGAGTAAATCAGTTGTAACTTGAAAACTATTGCATTTACAGTATTTTGCTTAAATATGTTGTTCACCTACTTTTAGGTCAGCTATAACAGAGCAAAAATTCAGACATGTAGCTCATTGCATAGCTGAGTAATAGTTACTTTGAGGTTCTCACTCTTGAGTAAATCAGTAGTAACTTGAAAACTATTACATTTAGAGTATTTTGTTAAATATGTTATTCACAGACGTTTTGGTCAGCTATAACATAGTGAAATTGCAGATCTCTATGTCATGGCATAGCTGAGCAATAGCTTCTTTCAGGTTCTCACTGTTGAGTAAATCATTGTATCCAACCTGTAGGAAATCATGGGCTGGGAATCTGTTAATATGGTCCGATTTGACCTTGGAACCCTCCTTCAAGGTCAAATGAGGATAGCCAAACATAAAAGTGCTTATAACTCGCTTATTATTGGTCCTAGAGGTTTGGAATGAAAACCAACCTATAGAAAATCATGAGCTGGGAATTTTTTGGTGTGGTCGGATTTCACCTTGGACCCCTCCTTCAAGGTCAAATGAGGATAGCCAAACTTAAAAGTGCTTATAACTCGCTTATTATTGGTCCTAGAGGTTTGGAATGGAAAACCAACCTATAGAAAATCATGGGCTGGGAATCTTTTGGTGTGGTCAGATTTCACCTTAGACCCCTCCTTCCAGGTCAAACGAAGATAGCCAAACTTAAAGTGCTTATAACTCGCGTATTATTGGTCTTGGAGGTTTGGGATGGTAAACCAACATATAGGAAATCATGGGCTGGGATTCTTTTGGTGTGGTCAGATTTGACCTGGGACCCCTCCTTCAAGGTCAATTGAGGATAGCCAAACTTACAATTGCTTAGAACTCGCTTATTATTGGTCCTACAGGTTTGGGATAGTAAACAAGCTACAGGAAATCATGGGCTGGGAATTTTTTTGTGTGGTCGGATTTGACCTTGGACCCCTCCGTCAAGGTCAAACAAGGATAGCCAAACTTAAAAAGTGCCTATGACTCACTTATTATTGGTCCGAGAGGTTTGGGATGGTAAACCATCCTAAATTCTTTGGCTGGGAATCTTTTGGTATGGTCAGATTTGACCTTTGGACCCCTTCTTCATGGTCGAACGAGGATATTGCATTTATAGTATTTCTTTAAATATTTTTAACCTACTTTTTACTCTTAAACAATTACCTTGTTACTTTATTTCATAATACCATTTGCAGGGCACAACTTTTTTGTCCTTTTTTTCTGTCAGCTTCGGAATATCTTTCGAACATGCTGTTCAGTTACCATTTACTGTATTTCTGTACAACCCTTTCCCTGATAATTATGCTTTCCTCTCATTATCACCATCACAAATCAAAAACATTCAGTCAGCTGACACAGTGCCCGTTCACGGGCACTCTCCTCTTGTCTTCTGTCGGCTTCGGAATATCTTTCGAGCATGCTGTTCAGTTACCATTTACTGTATTTCTGTACAGCCCTTTCCCTGATAATTATGCTTTCCTCTCATTATCACCATCACAAATCAAAAACATTCAGTCAGCTGACACAGTGCCCGTTCACGGGCACTCTCCTCTTGTTGTCAAATGTGTTGTTCACCTACTTTTTAATGTTCTGTGTCGTGGCAAAGTTTCAGAGCTGTAAGTCCATAGCTAACTGAGTAATAGCTACTTTCTTTGTTTTCCTTTGAGTAAATCACTTTTAACAGCAAAACTGTTGAATTTAGAGGATTTTTGTCAAATGTGTTGTTCACCTACTTTTTGATGTGCTGTGTAATGGCAAATTTGAGAGCTGTAGGTCCATAGTTAACAGAGTAATAGCTACTTTAATGGTTCTCCATTGAGCAAATCACTTATAACAGCAAAACTGTTGAATTTAAAGGATTTTTCTCAAATATGTTGTTTAGCTACTTTTTTATGTACTGTGTAACGGCAAATTTTGAGAGCTGTAGGTCCATAACTAACTGAGTAATAGCTTCTTTGATGGTTCTCCATTGAGTAAATCACTTATAACTGCAAAACTATTAAATTTACAGGATTTTTGTCAAATATGTTGTTCACATACTTTTGAAAGTTCTGTGTCATGGCAAAGTTTCGGAGCTGTAGGTCCATAGCTAACTGAGTAATAGCTACTTTCACAGTTTTCCATTGAGTAAATCTTTTATCACAGCAAAACTGTTAAATTTAAAGGATTTTTGTCAAATATGTTGTTCACCTACTTTTTGATGTATTGTGTAATGGCAAATTTTGAGACCTGTAGGTCCATAGGTAACTGAGTAATAGCTACTTTGATGGTTCTCCATTGAGTAAATCATTTATAACTGCAAAACTATTGAAATTAAAAGATTTTTGTCAAATATGTTGTTCACATACTTTTTAATGTTCTGTATCGTGGCAAAGTTTCACAGCTGTAAGTCCATAGCTAACTGAGTAATAGCTGCTTTGATTGTTTTCCTTTCTGTAAGTCACTTTTAATGGCAAAATTTTTGAATTTAGAGGATTCTTGTCAAGTATGTTCTTCACCTACTTTTTGATGTACTATGAAATGGCAAATTTTGAGAGCTGTAGGTCCATAGCTAACTGAGTAATAGCTACTTTGATGGTTCTCCATTGAGTAAATCATTTATAACCAGCAAAACTGTTGAATTTAAAGGATTTTTGTCAAATATGTTCTTCACCTACTTTTTGATGTACTGTGTAATGACAAATTTTGAGAGCTGTAAGTCCATAGCTAACTGAGTAATAGTTACTTTGATGGTTCTCCATTGGGTAAATCACTTAAGTTATAACTGCAAAACTATTAAATTTACAGGATTTTTGTCAAATATGTTGTTCATCTACTTTTTAATGTTCTGTGTCGTGGCAAATTTTGAGGGCTGTAGGTCCATAGCTAACTGAGTAATAGCTACTTTAATTGTTTTCCTTTGAGTAAATCACTTTTAACAGCAAAACTGTTGAATTTAGAGGACTTTTGTCAAATATGTTCTTCACCTACTTTTTGATGTACTGTGTAATGGCAAATTTTGAGAGCTGTAGGTCCATAGCTAACTGAGTAATAGCTATTTTAATGGTTCTCCATCGAGGATATCACTTATAACAGCAAAACTGTTGAATTTAAAGGATTTTTCTCAAATATGTTGTTTAGCTACTTTTCTATGTACTGTGTAATGGCAAATTTTGAGAGCTGTAAGTCCATAACTAACTGAGTAATAGCTACTTTGATGGTTCTCCATTGAGTAAATCATTTATAACTGCAAAACTATTACATTTAGAGGATTTTTGTCAAATATGTTGTTCACCTACTTTTTAATGTTCTGTATCATGGCAAGGGAAACTGTAAGACATAGAGCGATTTTGAGCGAATTTTTGACCCACAGGGTAGTACAGGAGTGTCCTATGCAAAGGGGAAAATTTCAAATTTCGCTACTTTTGGCAACCATCTTGGATTTTACCGCAAAATGAAAAAGTGTGAATATCTCGAAAACCGTAAGAGATAGAGCGATTTTAAGCGAATTTTTGACCCTCAGGGTATTACAAGAGTGTCCTATGCAAAGGGGAAAAATTTCAATTTTCGCCACTTTTGGCGGCCATCTTGGATTTTAGCAGAAAATAAACATTGAAAATATCTTCGAAATGGTAAGAGATAGAGCGATTTCGAGCGAATTTTTGACCCACAGGGTAGTACAACAGTATTCTGTGCCTAGGGGAAAAATTTCAGTTTTCACCAGTTTTGGCAGCCATCTTGGATTTTAGCGGAAAATGAAAAATTGTGAATATCTCAGAAAAGGTATTTCTTCCCCTGTAATGCTCGGCGGGAGATAATACCATGGCAGTGGTCTTGTTATAGTGGTATTACTGAGTAATGGCTATGTAGCTAATTTTAATAGCAGTTTGGTTACTGTGTATTAAAAGAAAGAGTTTTGTACAATATCAGGTATGGGATATTATTGAGTTATTTGATTGCTTGATATTGCTTTTGCGAGTCATAGCTCTATAGCAGGATTAATAATATCCATGTAGCTACTGAGCTATTTTCAGTCACACAAAGGAAAAGTGCAAGAGATATGTTAAGCTATTTGGTATGGATGATTATAGGGTCCATAGCCTTCTTGGTATTGCTTTGGGATGCTATAGCTATATAGATAATTAATAGCAATTCAATTCACTAGTTTGAGTAAATATCTTTTCATTTGAAACTATTCAAGTAATTTGCAAATTAATTGTCATGGGCCCACCTACTTTTTCCCAGCTACAATATGACCACTGATGTAAAAATATGTCACTGTGGGTATGTGATTAGTAGCTAGTTTTGGTATAATTAGTAAACAACATGAGTAATTTGCAAATATCTCAAAACCATCAGATTTAGTGATTTTAAAGCAAATTTTGGGCCCTTTACATATTAGAGACCCCAGGTGTAGTGCTTTTGAAAAGTTTTAAATTTTCCAAATTTTGGTCGCCATCTTGAACTTCGGCAGAAATTTTAAAATGTTGTTTATCTCAAAACTGTTAGAGATAAAGTGATTTTTCACAAACATTGGACCCAATGGGTACTAGAGACTTTAGGTATAGTGCCATCCCAAATTTTGCCACAAATATGAAATGTTTTTATCTCAAGAGATATTACAGATAGAGCAATTTCATACAAATTTTGAATCTTTAGGGATTATAAACCTTAGCTTTAGTGCCTCTGAATTTTTTTTTTGATTTTCCGAATTTTCAGCCACAATCTTGAGCTTTGACGGAAAATTTAACATGTCATTTACCTCAAAAAGTCATCACAGTCTAGTTTTACTCTACTTTGCAGAATCGACTTCAGCGATGTGCAATGGATTGTCAGGATCAGATTCGGGACAAAGTGGGAGCTAGTCCCTCTGAAGCTCAAGTAATGAAGTACAGAGGGGAGATGGAGACGTGTGTTGTTAAGTGTGCCGATACAAATCTGAAACTCCTGCCCACAATTATGAACAGAATAAAAGATGTAGTCAAACAAAAACAAAACTCTTGATTCCAGTCACTACCATAGGATTGTTTTTACTGTATTAAAATATATTACTGTATGCCTCAACCAAAGTCAATCTACAGATGGGTTTAGCAGCAAGACATTCTAGCAAATGAATAAACCCAGTTCCACTGGAAGTTATATTTTGCATTTGACATCTTTTTTAAGATTTTGTTTTGTGAAGATAATACCGTTAATACCATTATGTTAAGGATGCCACATAATTAAGCGTCCCTGAATATCTCCCTTATTATTAGAAGGTTTTGAACCATATTTGGCAGTTATATACCTTAGGCGTGGGAAAATTCTTAAATTTGACCTTTGACCTTTATGAAGGTCACATGATCAAAAACATTTTTTTTGAAGTACACCCCCCCTGTCATCGCAGTTCAGGAAAAACTACTTGCTACACAGCCTTATAAATTGACACACCTGTTCATACTATCAAAAACGCGAGCTGATTAGATTTTTGGAGCAATCCCTTGAAAAATGTCTCATTTATGAGTGATTTTCTGACACCTTCCAATCTGAAAGCCTTAAATTTAGGTCAACCCCCCTATTATCTTCTTAAGTATTGCATTTAGAGCCATAAAATGTACTGGGAGGTAATAGGAAACCATATGTGGAGAGTGATTTGACCCTTATGAGTCAAACTGGGGTCATAAAATAGCTGATTTTGAGTTTTTGCCTTATATCTCCTTTATTGTTGCTTTTATAGCTTCAGAATGTATTAAGAGGTATTGGGAAAGCATATGTAGAGAGTCTAAATAGCCGGTCAGTTTTACCCCCCGACCCCCCTTATGGGCCAAACTGGGGTCATAAATAGCTGCTTTGGAGTTTTTCCCTTATATATCCTTTATTGTTGCTTTTATAGCTTCAGAATGTATTAAGAGGTACTAGGAAAGCATATGTGGAGAATCTAAATGGCCAGTCAGTTTTATCCCCCGACCCCCTCTTATGGGTCAAACTGGGGTCATAAAATAGTTCCTTTGGAGTTTTGCCTTATATCTCCTTTATTGTTGCTTTTATACCTTCAGAATGTATTAAGAGGTATTGGGAAAGCATATGTGGAGAGTCTAAATAGCCGGTCAGTTTTACCCCCAACCCCCCCTTATGGGCCAAACTGGGGTCATAAATAGCTGCTTTGGAGTTTTTGCCTTATATCTCCTTTATCATTGCTTTTATAGCTTCAGAATGTATTAAGAGGTACTGGGAAAGCATACGGCGCAGCTTTGTGCATTCTTAGCTTTACAGCATGCTTATTAAAACCACAAAGCATTTTAAACTTTCAGGGATGCTTCGCTTTTGTTAGCAAAAGCATTCCTCTAGTTTGTGATCCTATATTTCTCCTTCCACTAGAACACACCCCTACCTCCTGACACATTCATATATACTTAACCGAAAAAACCTGCAAGTTTTATGAAGAATAAATTATGATAGATCTTCGGTTTCTTTTTTGGTTTAGTATATATTGCATGCAAGGATTGCCCCTAGATTCTTACCTTATGTCCTTGAAATTTTCATTTGGCATCTGTTTTTGTATCAACAATATCTAAATAGTTTTGACAAAAATTTTCTTTGGGTGTTGAAAACATTTTCACATGGATTAACTTGGCATGTTAACCTTTCTCCAAGTGATGTGACCCAAACTTTTTTACAGTTGCTTGTGACCAGTTTTTCTCAAAAAAATTATATAGTGGAAATCCAAGTTTGACGTATCTATTAATCAAATTAATGTACCATTCCTAGTCAATTTTCAGATCAATCAAGTCATGAATGACTGTTTAATTATTTGTCATATACAATAACTTGACTTAAAACCTGTTTTTCCTAATCTGTCTTTTTCAGGAAGTATGTAATCATCCTCACGCGGGATTGCTTTTCCTCGAAAACAAACCCTCACAGATACCGCGAGGAATGCTGGGAGTAAACAAAGAACTACTTTTCAACAAGGAAGTGATTTCCGTAGCATGAAAATGCTCAAAATAAATGTTTTCTGTCATAACACACGCCCTTCTTAATTTTTATAACAAATATACATATGGATCTACAAAATAGTATTTTTTCAGCAGGAAAACACTACTTTAAGTGTTGTTTCTAGCCTTCTTACATGGGCGAAAATGGAATTTTTACTACAGTAGTTATTCTACGAATTTTAAATATTGTGATCCGTGTATTTTTCTTGCTGTTAAACCTGAAGATTGTCACAAATAATTTTTCAAAGTAAAATAAATTTTATGAATGGCAATTTACATATATTTTGTCCCCAAAAGTCAAATAATGTAAAAATAAAATAATGTAAAATAGATGAAATTATATTGAAGACGTTTAACAACAACAATAATAATAATAATGATTGATTTCAATTCTATATACCTAACAAATGCTTAATAGGATTATAAAAATTACGATTATTTATTTAGTTTATTTATTTGTTCATTATTATTAATTTTTTTTGGCATTGGAATTATAATATATAACAACCAAGCATTATATACAAAAAAAATATCAGCAAAAATAAATAAAATACACAAAAACAACAGCATGAAAATTACCATAAATTATACATGAATAGCAACAACGTGAGTCTTAAAAAACATCGCAATTCAATACAAAATAAAATAATTTTGGTTTCTGAAATTATTAAATAGGCCACATTCTTTTATATCACCAATGATAATTTTTACATTCTCAAAGCCGAAATTATACTTTATTTAACTGGCCTACATTAACTTCTACTTCCAGTCATTACAGATTTTTATGTACTTTAATTAGGCCTTGTGGGGCAATATATTAAATTATATGCAATAGTATATTGCATATAAGGGTGTAACTAATATTAGACATATCATACAAACAGTAAGATGACCCTAAACTCTTTATAAAGTGAAACTTGTATTGATCTCTTGACTGCATGTTTATAAATATTATATTTGGTTTTTATGCTGTTGAAAATGTTTGCTTTCTGTAGAAACTCTTAAAAATCAATTTTTCATTTACAATGTATGTAAATTTAGAAAAAGTTTATTTATTAAACATACATATCATAAATAACTCTAAATTAATTTTAAAAATCTGGATTCAACCATAACAATACTATCAACAGATTTAGGAAGTGATTACTTGCAATAGAAAATTGAAATATCTAGTTTTCTTTAATTGTGGATGAAATGCAATATGGTTACTTTAGCAATATATATAAATATCTATTTTATTTATTTATTTCTTCAGTGTTTTATGTTATGTATAGTATCTCATTGGTTATATTGTGATGGGTAGTTGGGAGGGCTGTAGTTAATAATTACTGTATCAAAATACTCATATTTGTAACTTACACAATGAAATAATTATTTTAAAATTATTTAACAGTGAACTTTAGACTTTAACCCCAAATCAAATTGAAGTAATCACAATATAAGAAAATAATAAGAAAAATACAATGGCATGAATGCACCACAGACAACTCTGTATAGCTACATAGCCTACATTAACGTCACCTTAATCTACCACCTTTAGAAGAGGAATAAAATTTTCAAACTGACTTAAGGTAACTATTTATAACACTAAATTCAATGTGTCAAGCAGTCCTCTCTAAAAATCATTTGTCAAAGACATTTTTAGCAGAACACCAGTTACCAATAATAATTTCCACATGCAGTTGATTAGCTTACAATAAAAGTAATAAAATTACTTAAAGGTAACAATATTGTATGCAGACGTTTAAGGATATTTTTGCCAACGCTATATATTGAAAATAAAATGCCAGATTTATAGCAATTTCGATCAAGCGAATTAAGAGAAAACTTTAAATTACATGTTACTTGTGACCAAAAATTCACGTTTTTCTCCATTTAAATGGGATGTGTAACCACTATATATAGATGCTACGTGTTGTAAGCTTTAAAATGGTGTATTACTTGTCAAAATCGAGCAAGAAATAACCATTTTATTAATTTTTAAACTATTTTATACGATTGCTGTAGAGAAAAAATATTTTTTAAAAACTATTCTTGTTGGCGTAGTAACACAGTAAAGTGGTGCGTAGGTATACATCGGGCCATAGACACGACGGTTTCTGAGAGAGATCTTTTTTCGAGAGGAAAACGTCTCGCGAGAGAATGGTATGTAATATGTATTTTAGAATGTGTATTAACCATAGTAACATCCACATTCTTGTCAAATTTAGTGTCAAGTTGGTCGTAATTAAGTAATTTATGAGCTTTCTATTATCTGATATATGTGATGAACAAGCTGATGTCTGGAGGACTCTATATATATCCCCTGGCCAGACAACTTCATGGTCCATAATTTTTCCACAAGTTATATTAAGCGTCCCGCAAGGGACGCTTGTTTGTGTATGGGAGACCTTCAGGCTCCGGCGGCTCCGCATTTTGTTATCCTTATAACTCTGTAACCGTTAGGCGGATTCTTTTCAAATTTGGCAGGTTTATGCAGTAGCCTTGGGGAATTTTTATGTCATCACTCTGCGGTGTGGGCGTCCGCGTGAACAACTTCTTCTCCAAAACTACAAGGCCTAGAGACATGCTGTTTTTTTTTTAAAGATACCTTATCTATCGAGGATGAAAAATTGTTCAAGGCATGCAAATCTGTCTGTTGTTCTGTTTGCTAGAGACATTACAAGGGGGGTACCCCCACCAAAAGTGTGAAAATTTCAACACTTAATCACAATTTTCTCAGTGACTATTGCAGGGATTTCTCTCATATCTTGCATATATGTACTAGGCCAGAGGTAGATTCTCTTGTGTGAGTATGAGACCTGGATCTGTCTTACTTTTTTTTAAATAAATTTTTTTAATAATTTTAAATGCATTAAAATTCATGAAATCATGCACTAAATCACTTATAACTTCAAAAGTGTTGCATTTACAGCATTTTGTGAAAATATGTTGTTCAGCTACTTTTTTCATAGCTACAAAATGGTGAGTAAGTTGGGTGTCTGTCTCAATAGCTAAGTGAGTAATAGCTACTTTTGGGCTTTTCAGTAACTTCCATTATGAGTAAAATCACTTGTAACTTAAAAACTATTGCATTTAGAGAATTTCGTATAAATATGTTATTCAGCTACTTTTGGGCCAGCTATAACATAGTGAAATTTCAGACCTGTAGCTCATGGCATAGCTGAGTAATAGCTACTTTTAGGTTATCACTGTTGAGTAAATCGCTTATAACTTGAAAACTATTGCATTTAGAGAATTTCGTATAAATATGTTATTCAGCTACTTTTGGGTCAGCTATAACATAGTAAAATTTCAGACCTGTAGCTCATGGCATAGCTGAGTAATAGCTACTTTTAGGTTATCACTGTTGAGTAAATCACTTATAACTTGAAAAGTGTTGCATTTAGAGCATTTTGTTAAAATATGTTATTCAGCTACTTTTTTCATAGCTACAATATGGTGAGTAAGTTGGGTGTCTGTCTCAATAGCTAAGTGAGTAATAGCTACTTTTGGGCTTTTCAGTAACTTCCATCATGAGTAAAATCACTTGTAACTTAAAAACTATTGCATTTAGAGAATTTCGTATAAATATGTTATTCAGCTACTTTTGGGCCAGCTATAAAATAGTAAAATTTCAGACCTGTAGCTCATGGCATAGCTGAGTAATAGCTACTTTTAGGTTATCACTGTTGAGTAAATCACTTATAACTTGAAAACTATTGCATTTAAAGTATTTTGTTTCAATATGTTATTCACCTATTTTGGGGTCAGCTATAACATAGTGAAGTTTCAGACCTGTGGCTCATTTCATAGCTGAGTAATAGCTACTTTGAAGTTCTCACTGTTTAGTAAATCAGTTATAATTGGAAAACTATTGCATTTACAGAAATTTGTGCAAATATGTTATTTAGCTACTTTTGGGTCAGCTATAACATAGTGAAATTATAGACCTATAGCTCATGGCACAACTGAGCAATAGCTATTCTCAGGTACTGACTGTTCAGTAAATCAGCTATAACTTGAAAAATATTTCATTTGGAGTATTTTGTTAAAATATATTGTTCACCTACTTTTGGGTCAGCTATAACATAGTGAAATTACAGACCTATAGCTCATGGCATAGCGGAGCAATAGCTATTTTCAGGTTCTCACTATTGAGTAAATCAGTTGTAGCTTGAAAACTATTGCATTTACAGTAGTTTGCTTAAATATGTTGTTCACCTACTTTTGGGTTAGCTATAAATAGTAAAATTTCAGACATGTAGCTCTTTGCATAGCTGAGTAATAGTTGCTTTGAGGTTCTCACTGTTGAGTAAATCAGTTGTAACTTGAAAACTATTACATTTAGAGTAATTTGTTAAATATGTTATTCACAGAATTTTTGGTCAGCTATAACATAGTGAAATTGCAGACCTCTATGTCATGGCATAGCTGAGTAATAGCTACTTTCAGGTTCTCACTGTTGAGTAAATCATTGGATCCACTGGATAGCCGCAGTGTGTAGAGAGAGATTTCACCAGTACTGCTCTGATGAAAAAAAAATATTATAGCTAGCTTTCTTAAGTTTGCAGTATATTTTAATAACCATAAAATGTTGTCTGGGAATATTTTTGGCCTCATTTTGAAAAACAAGATGGCCGCCACAGGTGTTTTTGTCAGTCATGAAAAGTGCTTATAACTCGCTTATTATCGATCCTAGAGGTTTGGGATGGTAAACCAACATATAGGAAATCATGGGCTGTGAATCTGTTGATATGGTCCGATTTGACCTTGGAACCCTCCTTCAAGGTCAAATGAGGATAGCGAAAATTGAAAGTGCCTACAACTCGCTTATTATTGGTGACAGAGATTTGGGATGGTAAACCATCCCATAGGAAATCATTGGCATCATTGTTTTAAGAGGAAAACAACAGCAGCTAGGTTCACCAAATTTGCAGGATATCTTCATTGGGGGGTAAGATATGATGTGGTCAGATTTGACCTTGGACCCCTCTTTCAAGGTCAAACGAGGATAGCCAAACTTAAAAGTGCTTATAACTCACTTATTATCGATCCTAGAGGTTTGGGATGGTAAACCAACATATAGGAAATCATGTGCTATGAATCTTCTGATGTGGTCAGATTTGACCTTGGACCCCTCCTTCAAGGTCAAACGAGGATAGCCAAACTTAAAAGTGCTTATAACTCGCTTATTATCAATCCTAGAGGTTTGGGATGGTAAACCAACATATAGGAAATCATGGGCTGGGAATCTTCTGGTGTGGTCGGATTTGACCTTGGGCCCCTCCTTCAAGGTCAAATGAGGACAGCCAAACTTAAAAGTGCTTATAACTCGCTTATTATTGGTCCCAGAGGTTTGGGATGGTAAACAGACAGGAAATCATGGGCTGTGAATCTGTTGATATGGTCCGATTTGACCTTGGAACCCTCCTTCAAGGTCAAATGAGGATAGCGAAAATTGAAAGTGCCTACAACTCGCTTATTATTGGTGACAGAGATAGGAAATCATTGGCTCGGAATCTTTTGGTATGGTCAGATTTGACCTTTGGACCCCTCCTTCAAGGTCAAATGAGGACAGCCAAGCTTAAAAGTGCTTATAACTCATTTATAATTGGTCCTAGAGGTTTGGAATGGTAAACCATAGGAAATCATGGGCTGGGAATGTATTTGTGTGGTTAGATTTGACCTTGGACCCCTTCTTCAAGGTCAAATGAGGATATTGCATTTGTAGTATTTCTTTAAATATTTTTTAACTTATTTTTTACACTTAAACAATTACCTTGTTATTTTCCTTCATAATACCATTTACAGGGCACAACTTTTTTATCCTTTTCTTCTGTCAGCTTCGGAATTTCTTTCGAATTTGCTGTTCAGTTACCATTTACTGTATTTCTGTACAGCCCTTTTCCTGATAATTATTCTGTCCTCTAATCACCTTCACAAATCAAAAACACTCAGTCAGCTGACACAGTGCCCGTTCACGGGCACTCTCCTCTTGTTTTGAATATGCTGCAGTGATATTTCAACCAATCAGAGAGGTCACATGACCAAAAATGTCTTTTTTCGATGGGGAAGCTTGTCCGGATGATAACTTGAAAGGGATTTTATCAATTCACCTGAAACTTGGCAAATACATTCATTCTATTAAAATCTGGAAATCATTAGATTTTGGCATTGATTGGTTCAGAAATGGCCGAGTAATTAATGATTAATTAATCATTATGAATTTTCCAAATAAGGAAAACACAAAAATGCTTATAACTCGAAAACCGTGCTAGATAGAGCGTTTTCGACGAAATTTTTGACCCGCAGGTTATCTCTCTAGAGTGGCCATGCCAATTTTCAAAAAAAAATTTGACTCACCAAAAATGGCAGCCATTTTGAATTTTCGAATTTTACGCAAAAATTGCAAAACACAAAAATGCTAATATCTCGAAAACTGGGCTAGATGGCGAATTATCTCTTAAAAGTATTGCAGATAGCCAATTTTTCTCAAATAATTCATTCACCTACTTTTGGAAGAGCTTTCACATGGTGAAGTTTCAGACCCATAGCTAATTACTCATCTACTCAAAATGAGTAAATGCGAATTATCTCTAAAAGTATTGCAGATTCCCAATTTTTCTCAAATAACTCATTCATCTACTTTTGGGAGAGCTTTCACTTGGTGAAGTTTCAGACCTGTAGCTAATTATTCACCTCAAAATGAGTAAATGCTAATTACCTCTAAAAGTATAGCAGATACCCAATTTTTCTCAAATAACTTATTCATCTACTTTTGGGAGAGCTTTCACATGGTGAAGTTTCAGACCCATAGGTAATTACTCACCTACTCAAAATGAGTAAATGCGAATTATCTCTAGAAGTATTGCAGATAGGCAATTTCTCTCAAATAACTCATTCACCTACTTTTGGGAGAGCTTTCACATGGTGAAGTTTCAGACCCGTAGATATTTACTCACCTACTCAAAATGAGTAAATGCGAATTATCTCATAAAAGTATTGCAGATAGCCAATTTTTATCAAATAACTCATTCATGTACTTTTGGGAGTAAATGCGAATTATCTCTTAAAAGTATTGCAGATCGCCAATTTTTCTCAAATAACTCATTCACCTACGTTTGGAAGAGCTTTCACACACGAAAATGAAAAATTGTGAATATCTCGGAAAAGCTATTTCTTCCCCTTTAATGCTCGGCGGGAGATACACACCACGGCAGTGGTCTTGTTTTCAAAAATTTTTGTCTCACCAAAAATAGTGGCGATTTTGAATTTTCCAAGTTTTTGCAAAACTCAAAAATGCTTATATCTCGAAAACTGTGCTAGATGGAGCGAATTCAACAAAATTTTGGACCTGCTGGATATCTCTGCAGAGTACCCATGCCAATTTTCAAAATATTTTTGTCTCGCAAAATATAGCGGCCATTTTGAATTTTTGAATTTTTTGCAAAAATTGCAAAACACAAAAATGCTTATATCTTGAAAACCGTGCTAGATAAAGCAGACTGCGCTGACTTTGGTTGCCACAACAGTATAAGGCTAGAAACGGAACATTTTCTTAATACTTTAGCACTCACCTTTATATCCTTTTCGGGACGCTTTGTTTTTGCTATGCAAAAACATTATCTTTTTTCTGCGAGCGATCCTCTAGTTTTTTAATGTCAGCTGTCAGGCAGGTGATATTATGGCATCACTCTGCAGCGTCTGTATCTGCATGAACAACTTTTCCTCCAAATGTACAAGGCCCTGAGGCCATGCTGTCTCTTTTAAAAGATACCTTATGTATCGAGGATGAAAATGGGTTCTAGGCATGCAGATGTGTTCATTCATTTGTCTGTTCCCCAGAGCCATAACAAGTGAGGTATACCCCCCCCCCCCCCCCCCCCCCCCCCCAAAGTGTGAAAATTTCAACTCTTCATCACAATTTTCTCATTGACTGTTTCAGGGATTTCTCTCTTATTGTACATATATGTACTAGGCCACAAGTAGATTCCCCTGTGTGAGTATCAGGTCTGGATCCTTCTTAATAGGGCCGCTTATTTGTTTTCACGTAAGTTCAACTGATCAACACCAAGACCGGATTATGGTCTCCCTTGAATAACTTCTTGGGCTTTCAAATTTTTCTTTCCTTCTTATCTTTCTTTAAAACTATAGGGGCGGGAATAATTTTTGGGATACTTTGCGGAGACCTTAAGCTTTACTTAAGGTAACCTTAAGCATTTTTCAAAAACACCCCGTCATCGCATTTCAGAAAAAAACACACATACCAGTGCTATAAAGTTTTATCAGGTACATTCTAGACCTATATCCGCAGGTTGGAAAGGATTTTCTGATCAGTCGGACCATAGATGCCTGAATGGGAGGTGTTTTATTTTCGTATTTTTTTCAAAAATGGGTACTTGGTCTGTATCTCAAAAACTGTCAGGATTTCGGCGTTTTGTTGGAATAACTTATTCAGCTACTTTTTGATAATCTTTCACATGATAAAGTTTCAGCCCTGTATCTGCAATCTTGAGGTCACCTTAATGTCAAAAAGGGGGTTTTAGCCCTCCAGTTCACTTAGTTTTTCACTTTTTTCAACCAAACTTGGCATATATATTAAGGCTGCAAGCGAGTCTGAAAATGTGCCTCGATTCCTCGTTTTGGAAGAATCAACTTGGATTCGGTTAATCGCTTGATTATCGCCCACGAAATAAACTTCCTCATATTTAGACATATTACACCTTATAAAATGATTAAAATATATACAACAGGAAATAATCTTGATAATTCATTGAATTTTGGAAAAAAAAGAGACGCATTTACAATGCAAAATACAGGAAACTTTAAGCATGTTTATATTGCAAGATTTGAGGCGTCTTTGAAATATGTTATATTAAAATGCGGTCTTTAAAATATATTAAAACATTGTGACACAAACAATCAACATTTGCAAATGCTTAAAATATAAAAAAATAGGCCAAGGCCTGCTGCTTACTGGCGACCCGCATGTTATGGTTGTGCCACCCAAATACTTTTTTCATGCTATAAATGTGCAGCAATATTAGTACATTCCTTAGATACCCTGTGGGTCGAAAATTTCGACAAAATCGCTCTATCTCGCACGGTTAAGGAGATACAAGCAGTTTTGTGTTTTGCCATTTTTGGCAAAAATTCGAAAATTCAAAATGGCCGCCATTTTTGGGGAGGGGAACATGTTTGAAAATTGGCAATAGTACATTCCTTAGATACCCTGTGGGTCGAAAATTTTGACGAAATCGCTCTATGTCACATGGTTAAGGAGATACAAGCAATTTTGTGTTTTGTCATTTTTGGCAAAAATTCGAAAATTCAAAATGGCTGCCATTTTTGGGGAGGGGAAAATTTTTTGAAAATTGCCAATAGTACATTCCTTAGATACCCTGTGGGTCGAAAATTTCGACGAAATCGCTCTATCTCGCACAGTTAAGGAGATACAAGCAATTTTGTGTTTTGCCATTTTTGGCAAAAATTCGAAAATTCAAAATGGCCGCCATTTTTGGGGAGGGGAAAATTTTTTGAAAATTGACATTAGTACATCCCTTAGATACCCTGTGGGTTGAAAATTTCGACGAAATCACTCTATCTCGCACGGTTAAGGAGATACAAGCAATTTTGTGTTTTGCCATTTTTGGCAAAAATTCGAAAATTCAAAATGGCCGCCATTTTTGGGGAGGGGAAAAGTTTTTGATAATTGGCAATAGTACATTCCTTGGATACCTTGTGGGTCAAAAATTTCGACGAAATCGCTCTATCTCACACGGTTAAGGAGATACAAGCAATTTTGTATTTTGCCATTTTTGGCAAAAATTTGAAAATTCAAAATGGCCGCCATTTTTGGGGAGGGGAAAATTTTTCTGAAAATTGCCAATAGACATTCTTTAGATACCCCGTGGATCGAAAATTTCGTCGAAACCGCTTTATCTCGCACGGTTAAGGAGATACAAGCAATTTTGTGTTTTTCCATTTTCGGCAAAATTTCGAAAATTCAAAATGGCCGCCATTTTTGGGGAGGGGAAAATTTTTTGAAAATTGCCAATAGACATTCTTTAGATACCCTGTGGGTCGAAAATTTCGTCGAAATCGCTCTATCTCGCACGGTTAAGGAGATACACGCGTTTTTGTTTTTTCAGCGTTAAGAAAAATCGTGACATTTAGTAAATCATTAATAAGTCGGCCATTTTGTATTGGATCACTTTGAAAAGTTATTGATTTCCAGACATGTATATAACGAACGTACTTGCAAAATTTCATGTGAATAGGTGAAGCGCTTTTTAAGTTATCATCCAGACAAGCACACCCTTTTGAAAAACATGTTTTTGGTCATGTGACATCTCTGATTGGTTGAAAAACATGCAATGAGGAAAAATGATAGTCCTCTACCCAAGGAAGCTCCATACCAAATTTCAAAGAAATCGGTGCAGTAGTTTCTGAGGAGAAGAGGCTGGAAAAAAATTGTTGACGACGCCGACAACAACAACAACAACAACGAAGACGACGCCAGGCCATGCCATTAGCTTACGGCCGTTGGCCAGTAAGCTAAAAACTAGACTAAGGACGCATCTGTGGCCAGATGCTGGATGTATCCACCGACAAAGGCCAACTAACATAGTTTAGAAGATAAACAGCATTTTTCGTTAATAAGCAAGGTGAAAGCACTTTTAAGTTTGGCTACCCTTATTTGACCCTGTAGCAGGGGCCCAAGGTGAAGTCTGACCACATCAAAAGATTCGCAGCCCATGATTTCCTATAAGTCGTTTTCACATTGCAAACCTCTAGGACCAATAATAAGCAGGAGGGGCACAAGGTCAAATCTGACCACATGAAAAGATTTACAGCCCATGACTTCCTATAATTTGTTTCCATATTAATGAGTTATTTGAGAAATACTGGTTATCTGTAATACTTCTAGAGATAATTCGCATTTACTCATTTTGAGTAGGTGAATAATTAGCTACGGGTCTGAAACTTCACCAAGTGAAAGCTCTCTCAAAAGTAGGCGAATGAGTTATTTGAGAAAAATTGGCTATCTACAATACTTTTAGAGATAATTCGAATTTACTCATTTTCAGTAGGTGAGTAATTACCTACGGGTCTGGAACTTCACCATGTGAAAGCTCTCTCAAAAGTAGATGAATGAGTTATTTGATAAAAATTGGATATCTGCAATACTTTTAGAGATAATTTGCATTTACTCATTTTGAGTAGGTGAGTAATTACCTACGGGTCTGAAACTTCACCAAGTGAAAGCTCTCCCAAAAGTAGGTGAATAAGTTATTTGAGAAAAATTTGCTATCTGCAATACTTTTAGAGAAAATACAGAATTACTCATTTTTAGTAGGCAAGTAATTTAGCCACAGGCCTAATTTATACATAAAGCCTACCAATAGAATACTGTGGTGCACCCTGTAATATACCTTGCAAACTTGAGAAGGCTAGCTATAATATTTTTTTCGTTAGAGAGGTAATGGTGAAATCTCTCTACACACTGCGGCTATCCAGTGGATACAATGATTTACTCAACAGTGAGAACCTGAAAGTAGATATTGGTAAGCTATGCCATGACATAGAGGTCTGCAATTTCACTCTGTTATAGCTGACCAAAAATTATGTGAATAACATATTTAAACAAAATACTGTAAATGTAATAGTTTTCACGTTATAACTGATTTACTCAACAGTGATAACCTCAAAGTAGCTATTACTCAGATTTGCAATGAGCTACATATCTGAATTTTTTCTATGTTATAGCTGACCCAAAATTAGGTGAACAACATATTTAAGCAAAATACTGTAAATGCAATAGTTTTCAAGTTACAACTGATTTACTCAGTAGTGAGAACCTGAAAATAGCTATTGCTCAGCTATGCCATGAGCTATAAGTCTGTAATTTCACGACGTTCTAGCTGACCCAAAAGTAGGTGAACAACATATTTTAACAAAATACTCCAAATGCAATATTTGTATCCACCGGAAGCATCCGGTGGATACTTTGGTTTAGCGTTCGCTATGCCGCCGCCGCGCGTAGAGAGATTTTCGGCGTTAACACTTTAAGAGGAAAACAACAGCCGATTGGTTCACCAAATTTGCAGGATATCTTCATTGGGGGGTAAGCTTCTCTGGGAAGGAAAATAGCCTCATTCTGAAAAACAAGATGGCCGCCACGGGCATTTCTTTGAAAATAATCTACATTTTTCAACTGGCTGTTCCTCATAGGTAGAAGGTTGAATCTCTTCATAGGTGATATGTATGACACATATACATGTCCTCTACAACCTTGCACACATTTAACCTTGAAGGTCCTAACTCAAGGTCATCCACGGAGTGCCGAAGTAACCCACATAGAGGACTTTAAAAGTGCCTACATCTCCTTTATTATTGGTCCTAGAGGTTTGCAATGTGAAGCCAACCTATAGGAAATCATGTGCTGCGAATCTTCTGATGTGGTCAGATTTGACCTTGGACCCCTCTTTCAAGGTCAAACGAGGATAGCCAAACTTAAAAGTGCTTATAACTCGCTTATTATCGATCCTAGAGGTTTGGGATGGTAAACCAACATATAGGAAATCATGTGCTGTGAATCTTCTGATGTGGTCAGATTTGACCTTGGACCCCTCCTTCAAGGTCAAACGAGGATAGCCAAACTTAAAAGTGCTTATAACTCGCTTATTATCAATCCTAGAGGTTTGGGATGGTAAACCAACATATAGGAAATCATGGGCTGGGAATCTTCTGGTGTGGTCGGATTTGACCTTGGGCCCCTCCTTCAAGGTCAAATGAGGACAGCCAAACTTAAAAGTGCTTATAACTTGCTTATTATTGGTCCTAGAGGTTTGGGATGGTAAACCAGCATATAGGAAATCATGGGCTGGGAATCTTCTGGTTAGGTCGGATTTGACCTTGGGCCCCTTCCTTCAAGGTCAAACGGGGATAGCCAAAGGTAAAAGTGCCTATAACTCACTTATTATTGGTCCTAGAGGTTTGGGATGGTAAACCAACATATAGAAAATCATAGGCTGGGAATCTTCTGGTGTGTTCGGATTTGACCTTGGGCCCTCGTTCAAGGTCAAATGAGGACAGCCAAACTTAAAAGTGCTTATAACTCACTTATTATTGGTCCTAGAGGTTTGGGATGGTAAAGCAACATACAGGAAATCATGGGCGGGGAATCTTCTGGCATGGTCGGATTTGATCTTGGGCCCCTTGTTCAAGGTCAAATGAGGACAGCCAAACTTAAAAGTGCTTATAACTCGCTTATTATTGGTCCTAGACGTTTGGAATGGTAAACCAGCATATAGGAATTCATGGGCTGGGAATCTTCTGGTGTGGTCGGATTTGACCTTGGGTCCCTCCTTCAAGGTCAACCGAGGATAGCCAAAGGTAAAAGTGCCTATAACTCGCTTATTATTGGTCCCAAAGGTTTGGGATGGTAAACCAACATATAGAAAATCATGGGCTGGGAATCTTCTGGTGTGGTCGGATTTGACCTTGGGCCCCTTGTTCAAGGTCAAATGAGGACAGCCAAACTTAAAAGTGCTTATAACTCGCTTATTATTGGTCCTAGACGTTTGGAATGGTAAACCAACATATAGGAAATCATGGGCTGGGAATCTTCTGGCGTGGTCGGATTTGACCTTGGGCCCCTCCTTGAAGGTCAAATGAGGACAGGCAAACTTAAAAGTGCTTATAACTTGCTTATTATTGGTCCTAGAGGTTTTGGTGCATTGTCTTTACGGTGGATACAATTTGCATCGGTTTTCCAATGCGCTAGGTCTAGTTTTCAAGTTACAAGTCATTTACTCAACAGTCAGTACCTGAAAATAGCTATTGCTCAGTTGTGCCATGAGCTACAGGTCTGTAATTTCACTATGTTATAGCTGACCCAAAAGTAGCTGAATAACATGTTTACACAAATTTCTGTAAATGCAATAGTTTTCTAATTACAACTGATTTACTCAACAGTGTGAACTTCAAAGTAGCTATTACTCAGCTATGCAATGAGCCACAGGTCTGGAACTTCACTATGTTGTAGCTGACTCCGAAATAGGTGAATAACATATTGAAACAAAATACTCTAAATGTAATAGTTTTGCAGTTATAAGTAATTTACTCAACAGTGATAACCTAAAAGTAGCTATTACTCAGCTATGCCATGAGCTACAGGTCTGAAATTTCACTATGTTATAGCTGACCCACAAGTAGGTGAATAACATATTTATACAAAATTGTGTAAATGCAATAGTTTTCAAGTTACAAGTGATTTTACCCATGATGGAAGTTACTGAAAAGCCCAAAAGTAGCTATTACTCACTTAGCTATTGAGACAGACACCCAAGTTACTCACCATGTTGTAGCTATGAAAAAAGTATCTGAATAACATATTTTAACAAAATGCTCTAAATGCAACACTTTTCAAGTTATAAGTGATTTAGTGCATGATTTCATGAATTTTAATGCATTTTAGACATTTTTGTCTACCACAGGCCTAATTTTGACATAAAGCCTACCAAAAAGATAGGGTGGCGAGTCCTCTAGCATACCAAGCCACCCGCCAAATATGAAAGAAATCTGGAAAGAAATGTGGACTGTAGGTCACTAACAAGCAATATTCCACATTTTAGACATTTTTGTCTACCACAGGCCTAATTTAGACATAAAGCCTACCAAAAAGATAGGGTGGCGAGTCCTCTAGCATACCAAGCCACCCGCCAAATATGAAAGAAATCTGGAAAGAAATGTGGACTGTAGGGCGCTAACAAGCAATATTCCACATTTTAGGCATTTTTGTCTACCACAGGCCTAATTTAGACATAAAGCCTACCAAAAAGATAGGGTGGCGAGTCCTCTACCATATCAAGCCACCTGCCAAATATGAAAGAAATCTGGAAAGAAATGTGGACTGTAGGTCACTAACAAGAAATCTCTGCGGACGAGGGCGCGGACGACAACGATGATGAATCCATAGTATCCCCTCTTCGCGTCGGGGATACAATAAAATGGAAACGCCTTATATTAGTAAAATATAATAAATATATTCATATATTTTACGAAAAAAATTAATTTTGTAGTTGACTTTATGTCTATGTTTAGTTGTTTTCGAAGACCCAGTTCACTTTTATTGCCTCGTATTAAACTGAATCGTTTCGTTTCCAAGTAACCGAAGAATCGTTGCAGTCCTAATATATATTAAGATTTTTCAAAGAATTATCCAGACTTTATGGTGACCTTAAACTGGAGCTATAGCCCCCTCTAAAGTCATAAAATTTGGAATAAAGCCATTTGGCCCCTTTCTTTTTCCATATCTAACGTATATTGATATTGAAGTAGATGAAAAGAAGACTCTTACTACCTTATGATTTAAATATTAATGATGTTATGGCCATCTTAAGCTTAAAATGTAGGGTTTTTCAGCCCTGAGCTCAGTTAATGTTTAAATTTTTAAAATAAAACTTGACACATTTATAAAGGTTGGCAGAAAGGGACATTCTCATTTTATGGTCACCTTAAAGTCCCAATATGAATGAAGTTATAGTCACCTTACAGTGAAAAGGAAGTTTTCAGCCTCCAGCTATCTTATTGTTCAGCTGACCTCAGCTAGACTTTATGCACTTATAAAGGGTGACAAAAGGGACATTCTTATTTTATGGTTACCTTAAAGCCCCAATATGAATGAAGTTATGGCCACCTTGCAGTGAAATTATGGAGTATTTACTCTCCAGCTATCGTATTGTTCAGATGACCTCAGTTAAATTTTGTAAACTTATTAAAGATGAAAATAGGGATTCTTATTTTCTTTCCACCTTGGAGTTCCAATACAAATACAGTCATGGCCATCTTGAAGTAAAAATGAGGTAACCGACTTACCGTTCAATGACATCAATTCAACTTGACACATTGATTAAGTTTAAGGAAGACTTTTAATGACCCTTTTCCTTAAAATTCCTGTGTTGTCAGTTAGCTGATATTATGGCGTCACTCTGCAGTGTCCGCGTACGTGTCCGGGTATGCGTGAACATTGTCTCCAAAACTACAAGACCCAGAGACATGCTGTTTTTTTTAAAAAATACCTTATCTATTGAGGATGATAAATCGTAAAATCCATGCAGATCTGTCTGTTCATTTGTTCCCTAGAGCCATTAGAAGAGAGGTACCTCCCACCCAAAGTCTGAAAATTTCAACACTTTATCACAATTTTCTCATTGACTGTTGCAGGGAGTTTTCTCATATCTTGCATATATGTACTAGTCCACCAGTAGATTCCCTTGTGGGAGTATCAGGCCTGGATCTCTCTTAATTATTTTTATGAATTTTTGATGCATTAAAATTCATGTATCCATGCACTAAATCACTTATAACTTGAAAATTATTACATTTAGAGGATTTTGTTAAATGTGTTTTTGATGTAGTTTTGTGTCAGTTATAACATAGTAAAATATCAGAACTGTAACCCCTTGCATAATTAAGTAATTGCTGTAAAACCTAAACATTCTATTGCAGTAAATAATCTTTTTCTCACCTGCATTTTATTTCAGTGAGGGGAGTGAGGAAGAGGCAGTTTTTTTCTGCACAGATCTCCCCCCTCCCCTCACTCAAATAAAAATGCATGTGAGAAAAGAATTGGCTCTGTGTATGGGAGATGGCAGGAAGTGAGATGGGAAAGTGAGATTATGTGTGCAAAAAAAAAAAAAGAAACTGAAAGAAAATGGAAAGGTTCACTCTCACTGAGCTTTATCAAGCCTAGCTGTGCATGCTGTTATTCTGCTTAAAGTCTAATACTGCAACTGATACAGTTTTTAGATAATCCACTTTCCCATCAGATAAAAAACACAGTAAAGCTTACCTTCTCCTTACAGTCTCATACCACAACTACTACAGCTTTATTAACTCAAGTCTCCATCCGGGCCGCTCATTTTTGTTAGCAAACACCTTTTTCTAGTTTTTCTTATGAATTTTTGGAATAATTTTTAATGCATTAAAATTCATGAAATCATGCACTAAATCACTTATAAGTATTGCATTTAGAGCATTTTATTAAAGTATGTTATTCAGCTACTTTTTCCATAGCTGCAACATGATGAGTAACTTGGGAGCCTTTCCCAATAATTTAGTGAGTAATAGCTACTTTCTAACTTTTCAGTACCTTTCTAAAAACGCATAAAATTACTTGTAACTTGAAAGCTATTGCATTTAGAGAATTTAGTATAAATATGTTATACAGCTACTTTGGGGTCAGCTATAATATAGGAAAATTGTAGACCTGTATCTCATTGCATAGCTGAGCAATAGCTACTTTCAGGTTCTCACTGTTGAGTGGATCAGTTGTAACTTCAAGACTATTGCATTTAAAATATTTTCTTTAAATGTATTATTCACCCACTTTTGGGTCAGCTATAAGATAGTAAAGCTACATAACATAGTCAAATTGTAGACCTGTAGCTCATTGCATAGCTGAGCAATAACTATTTTCAGGTTTTTACTGTTGAGTAAATCAGTTGTAACTTGAAAACTATTACACTTAGATTCACACTTGATTCAAAAGCTAAATTTATTGTACTTTTATTTTCTATCCTTTAACTATCCATAGAGTAGTTCCAGGGATACAAACATTATTGTCCCATCTATGTGATGTTCATATTTAATTGCTTGTATAATCTCAATTACTGATAATAATATGCACCCAGGACTAAAGTTTTTCTCTTGCGTGACTTATCTCGTAAGTCCACAAAGTGTGTACCAACTCTATATGTGACCGATTCATTCGGTCACTGATTACTTGTTTGCCTTTAAAATGATAAAAAATAAAGCATTTTTGATAAGTGGCTGTTAATGCTGGTGCATTAAAGCAGAAAGAAATACAGATAAAATTCCAAAAATTTAACTAAATTTTATCTTTTTAACTTTTGAATAAAATTAAAATGTAAAACTTGATACTTAGCACTTCACAGATTTCATCAGTGAAGATTCTTTTACAGAGATTAACAAGACCACTGCAGTGGTATGATCTCCCCCGGGGATTAAACACTAAATGATATACAAATATGAAGCTATAGCTATGAAAATATGCCATGATACAGAACTTCAGCTAGACCAAGGACGAATCTGTGGCCAGATACAAGATATATATTTGTGTCACCAGCATTTATGCTGTGTGGCATATAGGGATTGCTTTGTCCTCTCTCTTGTGGCATCATCATCCGTCATCACACTTTCCATTCTGGACAGTATCTCAAAATGGGCTTGACAGATTAAATTCAAATTTGGCATGTGGATGTAGCTTGTCCTTAAGGTGTGCCCTATTGTAAGGTGACATTAGACTCCCAGTAGTAACACACTTATATTAAGTTTAATTTTTTTTTCATTTCCAGACATTATCTCAAAAATGTGTTGACAGATTCAATTGAAATTTAGAATGTGGTTGTAACTGGTATTCAAGGTGTGTCCTATTCTAAGGTGACCTTAAACTCCAACATAGAAAAAAGTTATGTTTAGTTTACATTTATTTTTCCATAGACTAAACTGAAAATAGCTTCTGAGATTTCATTCAAATTTCGCATGTATATATAACTGGCCATGGATAAATGCCATACATTAAGGTGACCTTAAACTCCCAAAGCTATATTCACTTTAAATTTGGCAGATTTGTACAGTATTTCAAATACTATGTCAGGTGAGATCACAGAGAGTTCTTGGCTACAGTATACAAGATAGCATCTAACACAAGTAGTTCCATAGCACACAGCAACTGTTGCAACTGTCACGACGCGCTTCAGCCAACCAATTTGCACAAATGACACATCCAGCCGCCACTAGCCAACCAAGTGGCAAAACATACAGCCAACCAAGTGGCATCTTCAGGCAGCTAGGTGCCACATAAGCATATTAGTAGCATCAACCATAAGTGTCCAGTACAGTGGCCACATCTCAAGTACAGGAAGTAACAAGGGTACCTCAGGAAAATCTTCCGCCAACCAAGTGGCAACTTCAGGCAACCAATTGCCATAAAACCACAGAGCCCACAGGTACCAACAGGTGCAGCGTAAACACAGCCAGGGAAGACACATACATGCAAGTTGATCCACACGCCCAGGTGAGACATGAAACCGCTCATCCAACTAGCAGCGATCTACAACTACAACCAAATCACATACTAGAAACATAAAAGGGGGGGGGGGGGGGGGGCTCAAATATGGGTGGGGGAAATTTTTTGTGTGAGGTTCAAAGTCACACTGACAGCATGGTGTACTCATGGCAAGGACAAAGGAGTCCAACGAATCAGAAAGAGGTCACAGAATCATGTCAAAGAATCACAAAAATAATTCTGAATTTTTAAGGTAAGGTTCAAGGAATGAGCCTACGTGCACCTAGATGCACAACAGCACATTCCCCCAGCCCAAAGAAAATGTATGAATGGGATTAATACATTTTTATTATTATACAATACTACTAAAATGTTTTGTAAAAGTTACATTTTATAAACAATATTCACAACGTACTGATATAATATGTGTAAAATCTGTATGAACTTTAATATTGTTATTAAGCATTACATAAACATAACAATTGTGTTGACAAAGGTTAAAATGGCTGGAAAAATCAAAGTTAAGGTCACCGCTATACAGCCCAGTGCTAACTTTTTGTAAACACAGGCAATGAAAATTAATTGGACCATTAAGAAGATTAACATCATGGGCCAACACAACTTCAAAAAAGTTAGATTGGACCTTGGGCCCATTCTTCAAGGTCAATCGGGGATATTGAAGCTTAAAAGTGCTTGAAACTCACTTATTATTGATCCTAGAGGTTTGTAATCTCAAGCTAACATATAGGAAATCATGGCCTGGGAATCTTCTGATGTGGTTAGATTTGACCTTGGACCTCACTTTCAAAATCAGATGGTAGCCTCACTTAAAAGTCACTTACAACTTCATTATTATTGGTCCTAGAGGTTTGCAATGTCAAGCCAACCTACAGAAATTCATGGGCTGGGAGTCTTCTGAAGTGGTCAGATATGACCTGGGACCCCTCCTGTAAGGTCAAATGAGGATAGCCAAACTTAAAAGTGGTTATAACGCCCTTATTATTGGTCCTAGAAGTTTGGGATGTGAAACCAACCTATAGGCAATCATTGGCGGGGAGTCTTCTGATGTAGTCATATTTGACCTTGGACCCCTCCTGTAAGGTCAAGGAGGTTAGGGAAAGTGAAAAGTGCTTACAACTCGCTTATTATTGGTTCTAGAAGTTTGAGAAATGAAACCAAGCTATAGGAAATCATGGGCTGGGAGTCTTCTGCTGTCGTCTTCCTTCAAGGCCAGACAAGGGTAGTCAAACTTAAAAGTGCTTATAACTTGTTTATCTCCTGCCGGGCTTTAGCCCGGGAGGGAGATTATAAAATGCATCGTGTGTGTGCATGTGTGTGTGTGTGCATACGTGCGTTCATGCGTTAGTGTGTCATGCAGATTTCTCCAAAACTACTACAGCTACAGATTTTTGGTAAATTAATTGTCCTAATGAATTTTCATGCCCTTGAATATTTTGTTGATTTTGTGGACTCGTAGCTCAAAAAACTATTGCAGTTAGAGCTTTTTCTTCAAATATGTTTTTCAGCTACTTTGTCCTTAGCTATAAGATGGTACATAGTTTGGGGTTCCATTGCATGCCATAAGTGAGTAATAGCTATTTTCTTATTTGTAGCCAAATAATAATGGAAGGAAATGTCAAATATCTTCAAAAGCATTAAAGTTAGGCAAATCTTTTCAAATGTGTTAGTCATCTAGCTTTTGATAAGCTATCACATGGTAAAGTTTAGACCTGTTGCACATTGGATAGGTGAGGAATAGCTTCTTTGAAATTCTTACTGATGAGTAAATCCATTGTAACTCCTAAACTATTGCAGTTAGAGTATTTTCTTAAAATATGTTGTTCAGCTATTTTGTCCTTATTCCTTAACTATAAGATGACATATACTTTTGGGTTCCATTGTAGGCCATAAGTGAGTAATAGCTATTTTGATATTTGTAGCAAAATAATGACAGAAATAAATGTCAAATGTCTTCAAAAGTATTAAAATTACACAAACCTTTTCGAATATGCTATTCATCTACTTTTTCGTAAGCTATCATATTGTAAAGTTTTATACCTGTTGCACGTTGGATAGCTGAATAATAGCTACTTTGAACTTTTGACATGAGTAAATCCACTGTAACTCCAAAACTATTGCAGTTAGAGTATTTTCCTAAAATATGTTGTTCAGCTACTTTGTCCTTACCCATAAGCTGGTACATAGTTCAGGTTTCCAATTCATGCCATAAGTGAGTAGTAACTATTTTCTTATTTGTAGCAAAATAATGACAGAAGTAAATGTCAAATATCTTAAAAAGTGTCAAAGTTAAGCAAATCTTTTCAAATATATTATTCATCTGGTTTTTGATAAGCTATCACATGATATAGTTTCAGACCTGTTGTCTAATCTAATCTAATGTGGACTTTTATAGGGCTTAATCTCCATCTCAGATGTACTCTAAGGCGCAACAGAACATAAAGCAAAGGCAATTAACATTAATCCGGGGATATAGCAAGGTCGTACCAAGGAGACACAGGGTGACAAGGGAGGCTATGGCGGATAGGCTTTTGCATACAAATAAGTCTTAAGCTTCTTTCTGAAGGAGGCAACTGATGCTGCACTGCGCACATCATGAGGGAGTTCATTCCAGATTGTAGGAGCATCAAAGGCAAAGCTGTGATCAAAATGTTTGACAGACTTAAAGACTGATGGGCGGAAAGGAGGAACAGTAAGATATTGATAATCTGGGTGACTACGCCTGGTACTATAGGAACTACTACTGTGAGACAAGTAAGGTTGAAAGCAGGAAGGGGAGCCACTGTGTAGAAATTTATATACTAGAGTTGCAGTTTTGAACATACATCTATACTTCACGGGCAACCAGTGGAGTTGTTTCAGAATGGGCGTAACATGAGCATATCTTCTATGGTTTCTAACAATAGAAGCAATGGTATTCTGAATACTTTGCAATTTGTGAAGATTGAAACATGACAAACTCCTAAAAAGAGAGTTACAGTAGTCCAGACGACTACTAACCAAGGCATTTGCAGCTAGGACTGCCACTTCCGTAGTGAGATACTGTCTTATTCTACGAAGGTCACGCATCTGGAGAAAACACGCTTTACAAGTCCTCTTGACATGTTCAGAGAATGAAAATTCTGCATCGAACCATACACCTAGATTTCTAACAGAATCAACCGGATGAATAAGGCTGCCAAAGATACTAACAGGAAAGTAGGAGGAAATCTTCTGATGCTGAGACTTAGAGCCAAAGACAATGAACTCCGTTTTCCCTGGGTTAAGCTTCAGTTTACTGAGAGACATCCATCGTTGCACATCAAGAAGGCAGGCATTAAGCCTGGCGAGAGCCGCCGAGGCATTTTTATGAGAGAGATGGATGTAAAGCTGTGTGTCATCCGCGCAGAAGTGGAATTTGATATGCGGATGAAGGCGAATGATTTTACTAAGTGGTGTAGTATAAAGTGAAAACAGCAATGGACCGAGAACTGAACCTTGGGGAACGCCGTAGATGAGCTTGCTTAATTCAGATAGAGTAGAGCCTATCTTAACAACCTGACAACGATCACCCAAGTAGGAAGCGAACCACTTAAGTACAGTTCCACCAAGACCGAACCAGGATTTAAGGTAACTGAGAAGAATGCTATGATCTATGGTATCAAACGCGGCTGATAAATCCAGAAGGACTAGAGCTGTAGGTTTGCCACGTGCCAGAGAGAGATGTACCTCATTCTTTATAGACAATAGAGCTGTTTCAGTAGAATGTCCTGGCTTATAGGCTGACTGATGTGGATTATCCAGTTTGTTAATATTGATGTGTGACGTAAGTTGCTTAGCAACAACTCTCTCAACCAACTTTGAGAGGAAACAAAGACCAGACACTGGGCGGTAATTCTTGAGGTCATTTTTGGGCAGAGATGCCTTTTTAATGAGGGGGGTGACAACAGCCCTTTTGAAAGCACTTGGAAAACAGCCATCACTAAGAGAGTAATTAACCAACTTGGTGATAGATGGAAGGAGTATATCAAGACAGTCCCTGAGGAGGAATGTTGGTATGGGATCCAGTAGGCAAGATTTAGTAGGAGACTCATTGATGCACTTTCTGACCTCGTCTTCAGTCACAGGCTTTAAGGTTTTGAAGGCGGGGGGCACATAATCAGGTGTATCATTGAATGAACCAGAAGCGGAGAATGTGTCCCTGATTTTACTTATTTTATTTGTAAAGAAAGAAGCAAATGTGTCTGCAAGGCTTTTTTCGGAGCTATGAGCTGGCAGAACCGTCTCAGAGGTGCGATGCAATACCTTCCTTAATGACTGCCATAGCTTCTTAGGGTCTTCACTATTTGCAGTTATAAGATTGGCATTATAGGAACCCTTGTCTTTGTTGGCCAGTCGATTGCACCATGCAATTTGCTTTCGGAGCCTCGACCTGTTCGACAATGTCTTATGATTTCTCCACATCCGCTCAAATTGCCGCCTTAGGGAGCGAGCCATACGATATGACTCAGACAGCCACTCATCTGACTGCCGTTTTGCCATGCGTGAGATGATAGGAGCGTGCTTGTCAAGTACCTTGGTATCGTCAGCCCGGTACTGATCATACAATTCTGTCGCAGTTCCTGCAGGAGAGAGTACAAATGGAATATTTCTAAGGTCTTTGCGGAACTGGTTGATATCAATCCTATGATACCTTCGATAAGAGACCATTTTTCCAATGTAGATGTTGTATGTTGTACATTTTATAGCTGAATAATAACTACTTTGAAATTCTTAGTGATGAGTAAATCCATTGTAACTCCAAAACTATTGCAGTTGGAGTATTTTCCTAAGACATGTTGTTTAGCTACTTTGTTCTGAACTACCACATGGCACATAGTTTGGAGCTCCATTGCATATAATAAATGAGTAATAGCTATTTTCTCGTTTGTAGCTAAATCACAGAAGTAAATGTTAAATATCTTTAAAAGTTTTACAGTTAGGCCAGTCTTTTCAAATATATTATTCATTGCGTTTTTAATAAGATATCACATACTATTTTTACATTATTCTATCCACAGGAGCTATGTTCATTTTGCCAATGAGTAACTCACTTGTAACTTGAAAAGTATTCAATTTATACATTTTTTATCAAATATGTTCAGCTACATTTGATGTTCTGTTTCATGGTAAATTTTAAGAGCTGTAGCTCCACAGCTAACTTGGTAATAGTTGCTTTGCTATTTTGCTAATGATAAATCGCTTGTAACTTCAAAAGTATTAAATTTAGAGGTTTTTTATCAAATATGTTGTTCATCTACTTTTTGATGTTCTGTGTGATGATGAATTGTCAGAACTGTAGCTATTGTGCTAACTGAGTAATAGCTGCTTTGACATTTTGCCACTGAGTAAGTCACTTTTAGTTCAGGAGTATTCAGTTTAGAGGACTACTCCTGTAGGATATCTGAAAAATTTAGACTTTTCCAAATTTCAGCCGCCATCTTGAATTTTGGCGGAATGGAAAATATCATTTATCTCAAAAACCGTAAGAGATAGAGTGTTTTCGGGCAAATTTTGGACCCACAGGGTAACACAAGTACAACTCCTCTAGCACCTCTGAAAAATTAAGACTTGAATTTGGCCGAAATGGAAAATGTTGTTTATCTCAAAAACCGTAACAGAGAGATTTCAGGCAACTTTTGGATCCCCCCCAGGGTGCCATGGACTACTCCTCTAAGACATCTGAAAAATTTGGACTTTTCCTAATTTCAGCCGCAATCTTGAATGTTGGCAAAAATGGAAAATATTGTTTATCTCAAAAACCATAACAGATACAGCAATTTTGGGCAAATTTTGGACCCCCAGGGTACTAAGTACTACTCCTCTAGCACCTTTGAAAAATTTAGACTTTTCCGAATTTCAGTCGCCATCTTGACTTTTGGCGAAAATGGAAAATATCGTTTATCTCAAAAACCGTAAGAGATTTCGGGCAATTTTTGGACCTCTAGGGTACTTAGTACCGCTCCTCTAGCACCTCTGAAAAATTTTGACTTTTCCCATTTTCGTCCGCCATCTTGAATTTTGGCGGAAATGGAAAATGTTGTTTATCTTGAAGACCATAACAGATAGAGAGATTTCCGACAAATTTTGGATCCCTCAAGGTACCAAGGACTACTCCTCTAGGTCATCTGAAAAATTTTGACTTTTCCGAATTTCAGCTGCCATCTTGAGTTTTCGCAGAATGGAAAATATCATTTATCTCAAAAACTGTAAGAGATCGAGCGATATCGGGCAAATTTTGGACCCACAGGGTAACAAGTACAACTGTACACCTCTGAAAAAGACTTTTTCAATTTTTTTTGGCTGCCATCTTGAATTTTGGCCGAAATGGAAAATGTTGTTTATCTCAAAAACCGTAACAGAGATTTCGGGCAACTTTTTGATATCCCAGGGTACCATCGACTACTCTAAGACATCTGAAAAATTCTGACTTTTCCGAACTTCAGGCGCCATCTTGAATTTTAGCGAAAATGGAAAATATCATTTATCTCAAAAACCGTAACAGATACAACAATTTCAGGCAAAGTTTGGACCCCAGGGTATTAAGTACTACTCCTCTAACACATTTGAAAAATTTAGACTTTTCTGAATTTCAGCCGCCATCTTGAATTTTGGTGAAAATGGAAAATATCGTTTATGTCAAAAACCGTAACAGATAGAGCGATTTTGGGCAAATTTTGGACCCCAGGGTACTTAGTCATGCCCCTCTAGCACCTCTGAAAAATTTTGACTTTTCCGATTTTCGCCCACCATCTTGAATTTTGGCAGAAATGGAAAATGTTGTTTATCTCAAAAACCGTAACAGATAGAGAGATTTCCAACCAATTTTGGATCCCCCAGGGTACCAAGGACTACTCCTCTAGGACATCTGAAAAATTTACACTTTTCCGATTTTCAGCTGCCATCTTGAATTTTGGTGGAAATAGAAAATATTGTTTATCTCAAAAACCATGAGGTAGAGCGAGTTTCAGGCAAATTTTGGACCCCAGGGTACTTAGTACCGCTCCTCTAGCACCTCTGAAAAATTTAGATTTTTCTGATCTTTTACCGCCATCTTGAATTTTGCAGGAAATGGAAAATGTTGTTTATCTCAAAAACCATAAGAGATACAGCAATTTCGTGCAAATTTTGGACCCCCAGGGTACCAAGGACTACTCCTCTAAGACATCTGAAAAATTTTGACTTTTCAAAATTTCAGCCGCCATCTTGAATTTTTGCGGAAATGGAAAATATTGTTTATCTCAAAAGCCGTCAGAGATAGAGCAATTTCGACCAAATTTTGGACCCCTAGGATTCTAAGTACTAGTCCTCTAGCACCTCCGACTTTCCGATCTTTTGCCACCATTAAATATGTTGTTCATCTACTTTTTCATGTTCTGTGTCATGACAAATGTTCAGAGCTCTAGCTATAATGCTGAGTTATAGGTACTTTGACATGTTGTCAATGAGTAAGTCACTTCTGACTTCAAAAGTATTCAGTTTAGGGTGCTAAAAACTACCCTTGCAATGTCAAATAATAATGTAGAATTTTCTTAATTGTGAAAAGGCTGTTTGTTTTCACAACCATGTTAGCTGTCCTTTTTCAGGTGGATGCATCTTGCATCTGGCCATAGATACATCCTTAATATAGTTTTCCAATATATTTTACAATACAAAACCACAATCACACAACAATTCTTTTAACCAAAATACTTTCCACAATATCTTAAGCATATCAGGGCATCAATTACCCCTCTTAATAGTCATAATCATTGTCTAACATTCAACAAACTAAGATTGCCAGAGTAACAACATTAACAATTATAATTAATAACTTACAAGAAGGTTATAAAATCTGTTTGAATAAAATCTCTTCACTTTAAAAAAATTGGCACTACTTAGTCCCCAATAAATTGATATGTCACCATATCAAGATACCACATTAAAAAAGAATAATAAAATGTTCATTTTGTGGTAATGTTTGTAATGTATTACCTACAGCACCATTGTATACATTTTACGGCGGGACATAAATGACCGTGTCAAAGGTCTTGTTTGGGATGTGAAATCGACCTATGGCAAATCATGGGCTGGGAGTCTTCAGATGGGGTCAGATCTGACCTTGGGCCCCTTACTCAAGGTCAAACGAGAATAGCCACCCTTAAAAGTGTTTATAACTTGATTATTAGTGGTCCTAGTTTATTTTTGTTTTGTGAATTTTGTCCACTGTTTTGCTAAGGTCTGTACATTATAGATGTACACACAAGACTTAAATCACATAATTTTTTATAAACAATCTTCACTTTAAATCATTTTCTCTGTGCTGTCAGTTTTTTACCCCACAGCCCTTAAGGGCTGTCAGGGTATTGTTTTTACCCATGGTGTCCGGATGGGTGGGTGGGGGGGGCGGTAGATTGGAAAAAGTTTGTCCGGGCTCTATCTCAGAAACCGTAAGGTGTAGGAGGTTGATACTTGGTAGGGACATTGGTTAGGGGGTGTAGGTATGCAGCATCATGGTGTGATTTTGATTTGACCTTTAACCTTGCTGTAGTGACCTTGAACTATAAAATCTTGTCCAGGCTATATTTCGGCAACCGTAAGGTGTAGTAAGTTGATACTTGGTAGGGACATTTGTTAGGGGTTCTAGATGTTCAACATCATGATGTGACCTTGATTTGACATTGCCATAATAACCTTGACCTATAAAATCTTGTCCGGGCTATATCTCGGCAACTGTAAGGGGGGTGTATGTGCGCAACATCATGGTGTGACCCTTTTTTATTATTTTATTGTAACAAGAAAACATATACAGTACACAATATATCTACAGGTACAATACACTATGTATATACAAATACACTACAAGACATACATAACACATTAGACATACACAAAGTGATAAAAAGAAAAGGAAATACTATACATATCAGACAACAATTCAGTAGTTGTGTGCCAGCCCCAAGTAAACCATCAAATATTTTTAGGAAGGATTGTTATTCAAAAGCACATAAAAATTTAATTTAATTGTGAAAAGGCTGTTTGTTAATTTTTCATTATTTTTATTGAGTTGGTGGCACGCATGCGCCTTCCAACTCAATACTGTTATGTGTTTTTACGAGTCGTTCTTCAAGAATTTTGGGTGTTTCGAGTGGACACTAATTGCCGTTTTTGGATCGTTTTGAATGATTTCAACTAGTAAACGTTCTATGACTTTCACAGTTTTCAATCTTTTGTTTTTAAGATTTGTGGAGGGATTTTTGTTATTGACCTCAGCAACCTAATTAAACCGTGCTGATAACATCTATCTGGACCACGTTTCTCTTGAAAACATGACATCAATCTTTTTTGTTCGTCAAATCTACTAAACCTCAGAAAAAAGTCTTTTGATTAGTCTGGTACACTGTCTATGTTTCTTCTGTGACCCCCCGGAAAATTGTAAGTTGTGTGAACCGAAAATATTTGCAGGAGACAAAACATTCATGATAACCAGATGACTTTGGGTTCTGGGGCTATATTCACAAAAGGAATCAGGCTCAGGTTGAGCCAAAAATCACCTAAAGCTTACAATAAACAACTAGACACTTTTGGGCTCAACTTGAGCTTGATCCCTTTTGTGACTACAGCCTGATGTTCTGTCTATATTTATTTATTGATTTGTTAATATATGATATAAATAATATATTGTAATACAATAAAATGATATAGAGGTGGGAAGAGTTAAATATGGACTCCTTTAATATGTGAATTTAATTTTGTCAAAAGTCAGAGTTGTGGTTTTATGTCCCATGCAACAACAACAGCCAGGGTCATATAAGAACAGGTCCTCCACATTGTCATTTATGGGAGTCAAACCTACACAGAGGTGACAGTCTGTGATTAGATGTCAAACCTTCTAACCCACAAGGCCATTCTATTTTGTCAACCATAAGAGATTATATCTGAAGCACAGTGGTCTAAGTTCTGTAGGTGTAATTTGAAAACAACTGATTCCATTTCAGAATTGTGACAAAGCTAAATAGCTGTTCAGGTAAATCCAGAAGTCTGCCTTTCCTCTCAGTTAATCACACATATATAAATAGTCATATGTAATTTTATTACATTAAAATCCGAATAAAATTCACAGAGAGAAATATTATTTAAATTGAAGATTATATTTTGGATTTCCTGTTTTTTGCTGTGCATAGTAATTTTTAAAACTAGTGTTTTTGCCAATATTTGACTAATCTTCCTCAAATCAAAAGGAACACAACCTGTAGTATTTTGTCTTTAAATTGGAACAGAGATTATATTGCTAGCTTCAATAAAACAAAAAATTATTTTAAACAAAATTACAGCAAGATTGTGCATCTCAACAGGTGTTCAAATATTTAAAAAAGCCAAACCAGTTATTGTCATGCATAAATATAAGTAATATATGATATATAACACAGTAAAATGACATAGAGTTAGGGAGAGTAAAATATGGACTTGTTATCTCCCGCCGGGCTTTAGCCCGGGAGGGAGATTATGAAATGATGCCTGTGCGTGCGTGCGTGCGTTAGTTAGTCACGCAGATTCCTCCAAAACTACTACAGCTACAGATTTTTTGTAAATTAATTGTCCCAATGAATTTTCACGCCCTCGAAAATTTTTTTGGTTTTATGGACTTAGGCCTAAAGATAACTGAGTAATAGCTATCTTAGCTACTTGGAGTAAAGGGCTCATAACTCAAAAACTATTGCAGTTACAACTTTTTCTTCAAATATGTTGTTCAGCTACTTTGTCTTTAGCTATAAGATGGTACATAGTTTGGGGTCCCATTGCATGCCATAAGTGAGTAATAGCTATTTTCTCATTTGTAGCTAAATAACAAAAGGAGTAAATGTCAAATATCTTCAAAAGTATTAGAGTTACAGAAATCTTTTCAAATATGTTGTTCATCTACTTTTTGGTAAGCTATCACATAGTAAAGTTTCAGACCTGTTGCACCTTGGATAGCTGAGTAATAGCTACTTTGAAATTCTGACTGTTGAGTAAAGCCATTGTAACTCCAAAACTATTGCAGTTAGAGTGTTTTCCTAAAATATGTTGTTCAGCTACTTTGTCCTTAGCTATAAGATGGTACATAGTTTGGGGTTCTATTGCATGCCATAAGTGAGTAATAGCTATTTTCTCATTTGTAGCTAAATAACAAAAGAAGTAAATGCCAAGTATCTTCAAAAGTATTACAGTTACAGAAATCTTTTCAAATATGTTATTCATCTACTTTTGGGTAAGCTATTACATAATAAAGTTTCAGACCTGTTGCACTGTGGATAGCTGAGTAATAGCTACTTTCAAATTCCGACTGTTGAGTAAAGCCATTGTAACTCCAAAACTATTGCAGTTAGAGTGTTTTCCTAAAATATGTTGTTCAGCTACTTTGTCCTTAGCTATAAGATGGTACATAGTTTGGGGTTCTATTGCATGCCATAAGTGAGTAATAGCTATTTTCTCATTTGTAGCTAAATAACAAAAGAAGTAAATGCCAAATATCTTCAAAAGTATTAGAGTTACAGAAATCTTTTCAAATATGTTATTCATCTACTTTTGGGTAAGCTATCACATAGTTAAGTTTCAGACCTGTTGCACCATGGATAGCTGAGTAATAGCTACTTTCAAATTCCGACTGTTGAGTAAAGCCATTGTATCTCCAAAACTATTGCAGTTAGAGTGTTTTCCTAAAATATGTTGTTCAGCTACTTTGTCCTTAGCTATAAGATGGTACATAGTTTGGGGTTCTATTGCATGCCATAAGTGAGTAATAGCTATTTTCTCATTTGTAGCTAAATAACAAAAGAAGTAAATGTCAAATATCTTCAAAAGTATTAAAGTTAGGGAAATCTTTTCAAATATGTTGTCCATCTACTTTTTGGTAAGCTATCACATAGTAAAGTTTCAGACCTGTTGAATCTTTGATAGCTGAGTAATAGCTACTTTGAAATTCTGATTGTTGAGTAAAGCCATTGTAACTCCAAAACTATTGCAGTTAGAGTGTTTGCCTAAAATATGTTGTTCAGCTACTTTGTCCTTAGCTATAAGATGGTACATAGTTTGGGGTTCTATTGCATGCCATAAGTGAGTAATAGCTATTTTCTCATTTGTAGCTAATTGAGAGCTTTCACTTGGTGAAGTTTCAGACCCTTAGCTAATTACTCACCTACTCAAAATGAGTAAATGCGAATTATCTCTAAAAGTATTGCAGATAGCCAATTTTTCTCAACTCATTCACCTACTTTTGGAAGAGCTTTCACATGGTCAAGTTTCAGACCCGTAGCTAATTACTCAAAATGAGTAAATGCTAATTATCTCTAAAAGTATTGCGGATAGCCAATTTTTCTCAAATAACTCATTCACCTACTTTTGGGAGAGCTTTCACTTGGTCAAGTTTCAGACCCGTAGCTAATTACTCACCTACTCAAAATGAGTAAATGCGAATTATCTCTAAAAGTATTGCAGATAGCCAATTTTTCTCAAATAACTCATTCACCTACTTTTGAGAGAGCTTTCACTTGGTGAAGTTTCAGACCTGTAGCTAATTATTCACCTACTCAAAATGAGTAAATGCAAATTATCTGTAAAAGTATTGCAGATAGCCAATTTTTCTCAAATAACTCATTCACCTACTTTTGGAAGAGCTTTCACTTGGTGAAGTTTCAGACCCGTAGCTAATTACTCACCTGCTCAAAATGAGTAAATGCGAATCATCTCTAAAAGTATTGCAGATAGCCAATTTTTCTCAAATAACTCATTCACCTACTTTTGAGAGAGCTTTCACTTGGTGAAGTTTCAGACCTATAGCTAATTATTCACCTACTCAAAATGAGTAAATGCTAATTATCTCTAAAAGTATTGCAGATAGCCAATTTTTCTCAAATAACTCATTCACCTACTTTTGAGAGAGCTTTCACTTCGTGAAGTTTCAGACCCGTAGCTAATTATTCACCTGCTGAAAATGAGTAAATGCTAATTATCTCTAAAAGTATTGCAGGTAGCCAATTTTTCTCAAATAACTCCTTCAGGTACTTTTGGAAGAGCTTTCACATGGTGAAGTTTCAGATCCGTAGCTAATTACTCACCTACTCAAAATGAGTAAATACGAATTATCTCTAAAATTATTGCGGATAGACAACTTTTCTCAAATAACTCGTTCATCTACTTTTGGGAGAGCTTTCACTTGGTAAAGTTTCAGACCTGTAGCTAATTATTCACCTACTCAAAATGAGTAAATGCTAATTATCTCTAAAAGTATTGCAGATAGCCAATTTTTCTCAAATAACTCATTCACCTACTTTTGAGAGAGCTTTCACTTCGTGAAGTTTCAGACCCGTAGCTAATTATTCACCTGCTGAAAATGAGTAAATGCTAATTATCTCTAAAAGTATTGCAGGTAGCCAATTTTTCTCAAATAACTCCTTCAGGTACTTTTGGAAGAGCTTTCACATGGTGAAGTTTCAGATCCGTAGCTAATTACTCACCTACTCAAAATGAGTAAATACGAATTATCTCTAAAATTATTGCGGATAGACAACTTTTCTCAAATAACTCGTTCATCTACTTTTGGGAGAGCTTTCACTTGGTAAAGTTTCAGACCTGTAGCTAATTATTCACCTGCTGAAAATGAGTAAATGCTAATTATCTCTAAAAGTATTGCAGGTAGCCAATTTTTCTCAAATAACTCCTTCACATACTTTTGGAAGAGCTTTCACATGATTGGTCAAGTTTCAGATCCGTAGCTAATTACTCACCTACTCAAAATGAGTAAATACGAATTATCTCTAAAAGTATTGCAGATAGCCAATTTTCTCAGATAACTCATTCACCTACTTTTGGGAGAGCTTTCACATGGTGAAATTTCAGACCCATAGCTAATTACTCACCTACTCAAAATGAGTAAATGCTAATTATCTCTAAAAGTATTGCAGATAGCCAATTTTTCTCAAATAACTCATTCACCTACTATTGGGAGAGCTTTCACTTGGTGAAGTTTCAGACCCGTATCTAATTGTTCACCTACTCAAAATGAGTAAATGCTAATTATCTCTAAAAGTATTGCGGATAGCCAATTTTTCTCATATAACTCATTCACCTACTTTTGGGAGAGCTTGCACTTGGTGAAGTTTCAGACCTGTAGCTAATTACTCACCTACTCAAAATGAGTAAATGCTAATTATCTCTAAAAGGATTGCAGATAGCCATTTTTTGTCAAATAACTCATTCACCTACTTTTAGGAGAGCTTTCACTTGGTGAAGTTTCAGACCCATAGCTAATTACTCACCTGCTCAAAATGAGTAAATGCTAATTATCTCTAAAAGTATTGCAGATAGCCAATTTTTCTCAAATAACTCATTCACCTACTTTTGGGAGAGCTTTCACATGGTGAAGTTTCAGCCCAATAGCTAATTACTCACCTGCTCAAAATGAGTAAATGCTAATTATCTCTAAAAGTATTGCAGATAGCCAATTTTTCTCAAATAACTCATTCATCTACTATTGGGAGAGCCATCACTTGGTGAAGTTTCAGACCCGTAGCTAATTATTCACCTACTCAAAATGAGTAAATGCTAATTATCCCTAGAAGTATTGCGGATAGCCTTCACATGGTGAAGTTCCAGACCCGTAGGTAATTACTCACCTACTCAAAATGAGTAAATGCTAATTATCTCTAAAAGTATTGCAGATAGCCAATTTTTCTCAAATAAGTCATTCACCTACTTTTGGGACAGCTTTCACTTGGTGAAGTTTCAGACCTGTAGCTAATTACTCACCTACTCAAAATAAGTAAATGCCTATTATCACTAAAAGTATTGCGGATAGCCAGTATTTCTCAAATAACTCATTCACCTACATTTTGGAGAAGTTTCACATGCTTAAGTTTTTTTATGAATTTTTTAAATAAATTTTAATACATTAAAATTAATTAAATCATGCACTAAATCAATTATAACTTGAAAAGTACTGCATTTAGAGCACTTTGTGCAAATATGTTATGCAGCTACTTTTGGGTCAGCTATAACATAGTAAAATTTCAGACCTGTAGCTCATGGCATAGCTGAATAATAACTACTTTTAGGTTATCACTGTTGGGTAAATCACTTATAACTTGAAAACTTTTGCATTTACATTATTTAGTTTCAGTATGTTATTCACCTATTTTGAGGCAGCTATAACATAGTAAAATTCCAGACCTGTGGCTCATTGCATAGCGGAGTAATAGCTACTTTGAAGTTCTTACTCAACACTAAATCATTTATAACTTGAAAAGTATTACATTTAGAGCATTTTGTTAAAATATGTCATTCACCTACTTTTTCCATAGCAACAACATGGTGAGTAACTTGGGTGTCTATCTGAATAGCTAAGTGAGTAATAGCTACTTTTGGGCTTTTCACTAACTTCCATCATGAGTAAAATCACTTGTAACTTGAAAACTATTGCATTTAGAGAATTTTGTGCAAATATGTTATTCACCTACTTTTGGGTCAGCTATAACATACTAAAATTTCAGACCTCTAGCTCGTGCCATAGCTGAGTAATAGCTACTTTTGCCTTTGCCGGTGGATACATTTTGCATCTGGCCACAGATGCATCCTTGGTCTAGTCTCTAAAAGTACTACAGGTGGGCAATTTCTTCTAAATAAGCCATTCACCTACTTTTGGGTGATCTACCACATAGTGAAGTTGCAGAACTGTAGCTCTTTAGATGGCAGAGTAATAGCCACTAAAATAAGTAAATGTCTTGTATCTCTAAAAGTAGTACAGATAGGCTATTTCTTCTAAAGACGTGCTTTCCTACTTTGAGTTGATCTGCATAATGAAGTGGCAGAACTGTAGCTCTTTGGATGGCAAAGTAATAGCTACTAAAATGAGTAAATGCCTTTTGTCTTTAAAAGTATTGCAATCAAACATTAAACTTGTCACTTCTACATGTGCCTCCATCTCGCAGGAAAATTTATATTCCACTATCTTTAGGACATCTAATTTATACGGCGGGAGATAAATGCATGCGTCAGAATGCTTGTTTATTATGTGAATTTAATTTTGTCAAAGTTGTGGTTATATCTGAAGCACTGTGGTCTAAGTTCTCCAGGAGTGATATGAAAATAACCAATTCCATTTCAGAATTGTGGCAGCTGAATAACTATTCAGGTAAATCCAGAAGTGCCTTCTGATATTCCCAGTAAAGGTAGCACAAGTTATAAAGTCTACCTTTCCTCTCATTTTATCACATATAGATAGTGCCACATAATTTTATGGCCCAAAAGGCCATTCTATTTTGTCAACATTAGAAATTATATCTGCAGCACAGTGGTCTAAGTTCTCTAGGTGTAATCTGAAAAGGACTGATTCCATGTCAGAATTCTAACGAAGCTGGATAACTGGTCAGGTCAATCCAGGGGCCGATTTCACTAAAGGACTTAAACTAAGTCCCTTTTTTGGCTAAGTCAGGGACTTAAATCTAAGACTTTGGTCTTAACTAGGTCTGGGACTTAAAATGGATTTCACAAAGGTGACTTAGCTAAGTCCAAGCTCATCATATAACCACAGTGGTTTTCTGTGTCATGTGACCTTTTATATCCTTCATTTAATGTATTGTATCTAAGGATAAGTGCTGTTTTGAAATGGAAAACCTTGTTGCCACACATAAACTTCCCAAAGACTACTTCAGTAAGGTGTTCTGTGTAATTATATCTTTTTTACAGCCCTTTCAAATTTTGAAGTGGAGAAAAGTTTATGGCGGCCATATTTAAGTCCTCTTTACAAAATTTAAGCCCACTACCTCCCAGACTTAAATCTAAGTCCACTGACTTAGCAAATCCATGGACTTAGCCCCTTTGTGAAATCCGCTAAGTCTAAGCCCGCTGACTTAGCACATTTTTGACAGAATTTAAGACCAAAGTCTTAAACTTAAGCCCAAAAACAGGCTTAAGTCCGTTCGTGAAATCGGCCCCTGAAGTGCCTTTTGATACTCTCAAGTGAAGGTAGCATGAGTGATAAAGTCTGCCTTTCTTCTGAGTTAATCACACATATATAGTGTCATGTGTCATTTTATTGCATTAAAATCCATACACAATTCAAAGAGACTAATATTTAAATTGAACATAATACCTTTCATTTCCGGTTCTTTGCTGTGCATAGTAATTTTTAAAACTAGTATCTTGACCAATATTTGACCAATCTTCCTCAAATCAAAAGGAACATAACCTGTGGTATTTGTCTTTAAATTGGTATAGATATTATATTGCTAGCTTCAATAAAACAATCAAAAAATTATTTTAAACAAAATTCCAGCAAGATTGTGCATCTCAGCAGGTGTTCATTTTTTTCAAATATTTTAAAAAGCCAAACCAGTTATTGTCATGCATAAATATGATATAATTAATATATTATATATAACCTAGCCTTATTAAAACAAAAAATAACTAGAAAAATGTTTTTGCTAACAAAAACTAAGCGTCCCAAAAAGGTTCACTGCAATATAATATACAGTAGAAAAATGTTTTTGAAAATAAAAACATGCAGTGCTGAGAGAAGAAGTGAAAGTTAAGCAGACAGTGTGGAAGTTCATGCATTAACATGCAAGAAAAAGTTAAGCTTTATTTTGTTTTCTATGCTCTGGCAAAGAATGCATAAAGCATCAATACTTATAATAGGTCGAAAGTTACACCATAAAACTACTTAATTAAGGAGTAACAGTGCTTTATAAATGCCATATATCTATTTACATTTTAGAAAGGGGGCGGGGGTAAATCTGCCCAGCTATCTAGACTCTTCACATAAGGTTTCCCAGTACCTCTTAATACATTCTAAAACTCTAAAAGCAAGAATAAAGGAGATAAGAGGCAAAAACACAAAATTGGAAAATTTTATAGTAATTTGAATTTTTATTAGAAATACTTCCCATTTCCTAACAGTAGCTATTTGTTGGAGCCATCCAACTCAATGGCCAACGCAGAAATGCGATTTTAAGGTTTTCTAACAACCTTAACCAAGCCATTGGGTTACAGTAGTCCGTCCTCCCGCCAAATAGGTCACATGACCACATTGTTTACTTCATTATTTTTGTTGCAAGTCAAAAGTATGACTTGCGGGGAGGCGGGAGGGAAATTTGAGTGTTAGGAAATGGTAAGTATTTCTAATAAAAATTCAAATTACTATAAAATTTTCCAATTTTATAGCGAAATACCCTTACCATTTCCTAACAGTAGCTGAATTCAGCCTTGTAGGACGGAGGGAATTACTTTTGTAACTTCCACCACCTGCCCTACTTCCACAACCAGAAGAAAACACTGTGAGAAACTGTAACAGAGCAACCATGTGAGTTTTACATGCAACATAAACACATAAACTCCAACATTAAACGTTTAACAGTGCGTTTAACATGATTAAAACACATTAACATGTCAACACCTAACATTCAACATACCTTAAAAATAAAGGCAGAATGTGATCAACCTCACAATGTGTAATTCCATCCAATGTACAAGAAGTATCAACACAAAACAAAACTTCAACTTGAAAGCAACAACAGGTCAAACCCCACTTGGCACCAATATCAGCTGACGCATCATAAACTCCAAGTGAGGCTCAAGCTAAACAATACTGTACACTTTACAGGTGCTACAGCCATCTATCCTGTAAATACATGAAAATACAATGTATTCTCAATCAAAACATACAAAATACAAAAATCAATACCATATGAAACATAGAAATATAACATACAATTCAGTACCTAGTTATAAATCTATCACATGCTGAGCAGATACTATAGGGCCCAATTTCAAAATCTGACCATTATGCCAACAGAGGTCCTTCAGATAGAAATTGGTGAATGTATTGTGAGACTTCCAAAAACAAGCCTCAAGGATCTCATTCAAGGAAATCCCTCCTCTAAATGCCAAAGATGCAGCCATTGAACGGACATCATGAGCTTTCACCTGATATAGCTGTTGGGACTCAGAATCTGAACTCTCATAAGCCAAAAGGATAGTCTGTTTCAACCAAGATGAGATAGTTGCCCTGGAAATATCTCTAGTAAAGCCCTCCTTAATAGCTACAAACAAAAGATTCTTATTCTTCCTCAAATCTTTTGTCCTGTCCAGGTAGTATTTCAAAGCTCTCACAGGACAAAGAGATCTATCTTGAGTCAAACTTCTGTCTAACTGAGGTTTCAATGCTGGAATGACCACTGGCTTAATTGCAGCAGGCCCATCTGAAGCCAACTGGTTCTTTGCCAAAAAGGCAGTTGATGGGGCCAAAGTAACTTGTGACCAATTCTCCTTATAACTGAGAGATGAATGAGTCCAAGTATGAACTTCACTTCTCCTTTTGCCCGATGCCAAAGTCAAAAGAAAAACTGTCTTAAAGGTTAGTAACTTCAAAGAAGCTTTCCCCAAGGGTTCAAAAAGTTGTTTTGTCATATACCTGCTTTTTAATTGGTCCTTGAGTTAAGTCGATTTATCGAGTTAGCATCTCAATAAATCAAGATAGCTAAGTCGATTTATTGAGTTAGTAAGTTGATAAATCGAGATAGCTAAGTCGATTTATCGAGTTAGTAAGTCGATAAATCGAGATAAAAAAATTTGTCAAGTTGGCCATTCTACTCTTCCGTATATCCAAGAAGAAATATTTAAGAAAAATGTCGAATTCTGCATATTTGGTAAAAATTTTCTAATATCGTCCACGGCTGATTCGAAGCGGTCAGTGATGGGTTTCTTTCCAAGCAATATTTTATAAAAAGAAAACTCGGTACTAGGTGCGGTGACAGTAAATTATTGCTGGATCATATATTTGTAAGATATTGTTAGAAACCCTATCATAGCCTCACGTTTTCATCACTCTGTGGGTGTACAACTACCAGCATTTGATATTTTATTTTTATTGTCAAAGAAGAAAGGTAGGTTTAAGATTAAGTACCAGTGCACTTCCTGTTCCGGATCTGCCTCATCAATATTAATGAGGAAATATGAGGTCATAGAATTTCTTGGATGGGGCTTTCCTACTGTAGGTTCATGCCATGAGCTTTTTAATCACTATCCAACAATATTTTTATAAAAAGAAAGGCTGGTTTAAGGTGAAATTCCAGTGCACTGCCTCTCCACGGACCTGCGGCATTAATATTCATGAGGAAATATTTTTCTGTCCGGTAACGCATCATAAGTGACATATACCCAGATAGCATTCCGCCATCGGACTGACGTTGGCTGTTGGTTGCATGGTGGGCAGGTGTTGCCGACATTGGGCCAACATTGGCTATTAGTTGCATCATCAGCAGATTTTTGCCAACGTTGACCCGACGGTGGTTTGCCAACCACTACTCAGGTTAGGCATCTATATTTTGCCAACGTTGGGCCAACGGCAGATTTTTATTCAAGATGGCAATGAGCAATAATAGGGGATTTTGGGAATGTCTAAAAATCAAATTTCAGTGAGCCCACAAATTTTAATTAACAATTTTACAAATAAAAATAATATTCTCATTATAAATTCACACTAAAAAAAGTTGTTGGTGAACATTATCTGATTGGCTGGTGCTATACATAGAATATAATTTTTACCGGTGGCTTGCCGACATTGGGCCAATGTCGGAATGCTATGTGGGTACTTACATCAGTGAGGTAAAACAAAACTAATAAATTTATTCCCAAATTTATTCGTCTATTTGCAGAAATAATTCTTACAATATTTATGTCTTAGTATACAGTAGGCAAATAATTAATTTTTGTAATTTCATGGTTTCTATGTCACAAAGTTTGTTTTCTCTTCCAAAGGTAAGGCTCCGGATATGCCGCACAGAAGAATGAGGTCACAAAATTTCTTGGATGGGGATTTCCTACTGTAGGTTCACATCAAGAGTTATGTTTATCGGTTCACTAACATAATTTATTTTACCTTCACATTAAAATACTGCTATCTACAGCACAAAAAATATTGCTAAAAATCCAAATAATAGATACACGTATTTATTTTCATGTCAGGTTGACTGTTTGCCGCAGCCGCTGGATTATGGTGTCTCGAATATCTTCTTTTTACCAAAATACTGTATTTTAAATCTACAAAAATATGAGATAAAAGTTTATAATTTCCTCCGATTTAAGGTTTCTTTCTAATATTTTACATTCCACTACAATTATACATGCTGGCAATCCAGATGTAAGTCTGTAAACTGTCCATTATGGCCTACTGCTGCCCGGACTTGAGAATTGTTTTTATGTCAACTGACTTGTCAGTCGGCTGACATTATGGCATCACTCCGTGCCATCTGCGGCCACGTCCACATGAACATCTCTGAAAGTACATGTCCTAGAGACATGCTGTTAATATTAAAAGATACCTTATCTATCGAGGATGATAAATCCTAAAATCCATCCACATCTGTCTGTTCCCCAGAGCTGTTAGAAGTGAGGTAACCCCACCCAAAGTGTGAAAATTTCTAAATTTTATCACAATTTTCTCAATGACTATTTAAGAGATTTCTCTCTTATCTTGCATACATGTACTAGGCTACAGGTACATTCCCTTGTATGAGTGTAAGACTTGGACCGTTCTTAAATATTTTTTATGGATTTTTAAAATAATTTTTCATGCATTAAAATTTATGAAATCATGCACTAAATATCTTATAACTTGAAAAGTCTTGCATTTAGAGCATTTTACTAAAAATATGTTACTCAGCTACTTTTTCCATACCTACAACACAGTGAGTGACTTGGGTGTCTATCCCCATAGCTAAGTGAGTAATAGCCACTTCCTGATTTTTCAGTAATTTCCATAATGCGTAAAATCACTTGTAACTTGAAAACTATTGCATTTACAGAATTTGGTATGAAATATGTTATTCAACTACTTTTGGGTCAGCTATAACATAGTAAAATTTTAGACCTGTAGCTCATTGCATAGCTGAATAATAGCTACTTTGAGACTCTCTGTTGAGTTAATCAGGTATAACTTGAAAACTATTGCATTTAGAGTATTTTGTTTGAATATGTTATTCACTACTTTTGGATCAGATGTAACATAGTGAAATTGCAGACCTGTAGCTCATGGCATAGCTGAGCAATAGCTACTTTGAGGTTCTCACTGTTGGGTAAATTGCTTATAACTTAAAACTATTGCATTCAGAGAATTTTGTTTAAATATGTTGTTTATCTACCTTTGGGTTAGCTATAACATAGTAAAATTGCAGCATGTAGCTCATAGCATAGCTGAGCAATAGCTACTTCTAGGTTGGCACTGTTCAGTAAATCAGTTGTAACCTAAAAACTTTTGCATTTACAGTATTTTGTTTAAATATGTTATTCACCTACTTTAGCTGTTTATTCACCTAACACTCAAAAATGCAAAAATTGCCTTCGATCGGCTAGCAAAGTGTCTCGAAGATGTCAAACTGTGGTTGTGTGCAAATAAACTAAAGCTAAAGACTGACTTTATTATATTTGGCTCCAAGACTCAACAAGAAAAGTTAAACCCATTCTTTCCAGTAAACATATTGGGTGAATCACTGATACCTTCAGATGCCGTTAAGAATTTGGGTGTCTGGTTTGACTCAGACTTTTCCTTCACCAAACATGTTAAAAATGTATGTAAACTTTGTTTCATCCAGATGAGGGATCTTACACAAATTCGACAGTACTTGACTCGTGATGCTGCTCTTATGGCTGCAAACACACTTGTGGGGAGTAGACTTGACTACTGTAACTCCTTGTTTAGGGGTCTATCTTTTTCTAACCTACGCAAGCTACAATGCATTCAAAACAGTCTGGCCAGAATTGTTTGTAGAGCCACATGTCTTTCTCATACCACTCCACTAAGAAAAACCCTTCATTGGCTACCCATAAGGCACCGTTGCATCTTCAAGACTGCCTTGCTGGTATACAAATACCTACATACTAACTGTCCAAAATATTTCAGCCCATTTCTCAAAGTTAGACAATGTGCCTATAATACTCGGTTGAGTCAATCTGATGGTATAATTCTACATGTTCCTCAATACCAACCATCTATTTACAAATCCACAAAGCAGTTTGGTCTAAGCTTTGCATATGATGCTCCCAAAATATGGAATGAACTCCCGGGTGATGTACGATCTGCTACTTCTATTGCTTCCTTCAGAAAAAAATTTAAGGCATACCTATTCTGCCAAGCTTATCCTCCTTAGTATTTTCCACCTCATATAGCGTTCTCCTTGATGTCGACCATTGCTATGGATAAGGACAATGATTTTTGTGACTATGCTTAAGATGTTGCGCCTTAAAGTCTGTCACTTTGGCAGAGTCTAAGCGCTATAAAAGTTGAATTGGAATTGGAATTCATTGCTCCATAACATAGTGAAACTGCAGACTTGTAACTCATTGCATACCTGAGTAGTAGCTACTTTGAGGCTCTCCCTGTTGAGTAAATTAGTTGTAACCTGGAAACTATTGCATTTACATTATTTTGTTTAAGTATGTTATTTACCCACTTTTCAGTCCTGTATAACATAGTGAAATTACAGGCCTGTAGCTCATTGCATAGCTGAACAAAGCTACTCTTAGGTTATTACCCCACAGCCCTTAAAGGCGGGTAGGTGGCGGGAAAAAATTGTCCTTGCTGTATCTCAGAAACTGTAAGGTGTGGGAAGTTCATACTTGTAAGGGACATTGGTTAAGAGGTGTAGGTGTGCAACATCATGGTCTGCCCTTGATTTGACCTTTGACCTTGCCGTAGTGACCTTGAGTTTGAAAATCTTGTCCGGGCTATATCTCAGAAACCGTAAGGTGTAGGAAGTTGATATTTGGTAGGGACATTGGTTAGGGGATGTAGGTGTGCAACATGATGGTGTGATCTTGATTTAACCTTTGACCTTGCCGTAGTGACCTTGACCTATAAAATCTTGTCCGCGCTATATCTCGGTAACTGTAAGGTGTAGGAAGTTCATACTTCGTAGGGATATTGGTTATGGAGTGTAGGTGTGCAACGTCATTATGTGACCTTGATTTGAACTTTGACCTTGCTGTAGTGACCTGGACCTATAAAATCTTGTCTGGGCTAGTTCTCGGAAACCGTAATGTGTAGGAAGTTGTTACTTGGTAGGGACATTGGTTAGGGGGTGTAGGTGTGTAACGTCATGGTGTGACCTTGATTTGACCTTGCCGTAGTGACCTTGACCTACCAAATCTTGTCCGGGCTATATCTCGGTAACTGTAAGTTGTAGGAAGGTGATACTTGGTAGGGACATTGGTTCGGGAATGTAGACCTTTGACCTTGCTGTAGTGACTTTGACCTATAAAATCTTGTCTGGGCTATATTTCGGAAACTGTAATTAAGATGTAGGAAATTGATACTTGGTAAGGACATTGGTTAGTGAATGTAGGTGTGCAACGTCATGGTGTGACCTTGATTTGACCTTTGACCTTGCCATAGTGACCTTAACCCATAAAATCTTGTCCGGGCTATATCTCAGAAACTGTAAGGTGTAGGAAGTTAATACTTGGTAGGGACATTTGTTGAGAGTTCTAGGTGTGACCTTGATTTGACTTTGATCTTACCGTAGTGACCTTGACCTTTAAAATTTTGTCCGGGCAATATCTCTGAAACCATTAAGTATAGGAGGTCGATGCATGGTAGGGACATTGCTTAGAGGTTGTACGTGTGATAGGTCATGCTGCAACCTTGATTTGAGCTTTGACCTTGTCACAATGCTATGAGTTTTAAAATCTTGCCTGGGCTATTTCTTAGATTCCATAAGATGTAGAACATTGACACTTGGTAGGGACATCGGTTAGGTTCTATATCTCACAGTGTTGAAAATTATTTCCCCAGGCTGTGGGGTCCAGGCATCTCCGATGCTATTTTCACTGTTGAGTAAATCGCGGTTGTAACTTGAAAACTATTGCAGCTAGAGTATTTTGTTGAAATATGTTATTCACTTACTTTTGGGTTAGCTATAGCAGAGTAAAATTGCAGACCTGTAGCTCATTGCATAGCTGAGAATTAGCTACTTTAAGGTTCACACTGTTGAGTAAATTGCTTCACTGGTGAGTAAATAACGCTTGTAACTTGAAAACTATTGCATTTAGACAATTTTGTTGAAATATGTCTTTCAGCTACTTTTGGGTCAGCTATAACATAGTAAAATAGCTGACTTGTAGCTCGTGACACAGATGAGCAACACTTACGTCCAGCTTCTCATTGTTGAGAAAATCAGTTGTAACTTGAAAACTATTGCATTTATAGTATTTTGTTTAAATATGTTACTGATTTACTTTTGTCCCAGCTATAACATAGTGAAATTGCAGACCTGTAGCTCATGGCTTAAACGAGCAATAGCTACTTCCTGCATGTCACTGTTTAGTAAATCAGTTGTAACTTGAAAACTGTTGCATTTAGAGTATTTTGTTGAAATATGTTATTCACCTACGTATGGGTCAATATGCACCCAGTTACCCTGGACCAAAATTTTATGTTGCCTGACTTATCTTGTCACTCACCAAGGTCTGTACCAACTCAATATGTGACCGATTCGTATCGGTCACTGATTGCTTGTTTTCAATTCTGTTCAAGATTTTTAAATTTTCTTTTAATATATACATAAATTCAATGAATACAAGTTCTTTGTTATGGTTTCTCTTATTATTTATGGTGTGATCTTGATTTGACCTTGCCGTAATGACCTTGACCAATAAAACTTGTCCTCGCTATATCTCGGAAACCATTAGGTGTAGGAAGTTGTTACTTGGTAGGGACATTGGTTAGGGGGTGTAGGTGTGCAACGTCATGGTGTGATCTTGATTTGACCTTGCTGTAGTGACCTTGACCTATAAAACTTGTCCGGGCCATATCTCTGCAACCATAAGGTGTAGGAAGTTGATACTTGGTAGGGACATTGGTTAGGAGCAGTAGGTGTGCAACGTTGTGGTGTGAGCTTGATTTGATCTTAAACGTTGCTGTAGTAACACCCTATAAAATCTCATCCGTGCTATATCTCAGCAACCGTAATGTGTTGGAAGTTGATACTTGGAGAAATATTGGTTAAGGGCAGTAGGTGTGCAACGTCATGGTGTGACCTTGATTTGACCTTTGACCTTGGCATAGTGACCTTGACATAAAATCTGGTCCAGGCTATATCTCGGAAACCATAAGGTGTAGGAAGTTGATACTTGGTATGGACATTGGTTGGGGGTGTAGGTGTGCAACATCTTGGTGTGACCTTGATTTGACCTTTGACCTTGCTGTAGTGACCATTAGTTTTAAAATCTTGTCTGGGTTATTTCTTAGATTCCATAAGGTGTAGAAGGTTGACACTTGGTAGGGACATTGGTTAGGGGGTATGGGTGTACATCATGGTGTGACCTTTAACTTTGGCTCTGCCAAAGTGTGTTCACCTGCCATATTTTAGACATCTTTCTGTTATGACAAAGATATATGGATTGCTTCAACTAATTATTATATGCACTCTTACATACTTGTGCTTTTTCCACAGCTGTTCTCCAATTAATCAATTCTACAGCTTTTAGTTTAGTTTACTAATTTTTAGTTTACTAATTTTTAGTTTAGTAATTAATTCTGTCATCTTGCTGTTGAATTGTCTTGTTTTTTCTTTCTCTCAGATGTAATTTTCTCGACTTAAACATTATTTGGAACTTTATACAACTGACACTGCTTAGAAAGTATCCAGACCTTTTACTGTTTCACTACTTCTATATCTTATGGTGTTGAAAACTATTTCCCCAGCCTGTGGGGTACGGGCATCTCTGATGCTATTTTCTTTGTTTACATTCTATGAAAGTCTTCCCTGTTTTATTTCCTAATCACACACTTTTGGCTTTTCTGACATGAATACTCCTATTATAAGTACCTACTGATAAGTTGTGCCATAAAATTCAGATTTGACAAGTGATATCTTCTGTGTAAATGGCTAAAGACAAAGCACATTTTTTCTACTGATACATCTTACAATCACATTAAATTGTTTTTGGTTTGTGTTTTTGAAATATTTCATAGTTACCCTTCACATCTCTGACAAGTGAATTTAGTTTGCAACCCCTTGTTATATCCCCAGACGAAAGTCGGATATACTGGATTCAGGTCCATCGTGCTGCCGCAACTGTCGCTGTAGAAATTTCCTTGTGTACACGATAACTCAAAAACAGATCAGTATTTTTTTCAAACTTAGTACACATGTAAAGGGTGGCCAAAGGAAGATCCCTATTTTAAGGTGACCTTAAACTCTCAATAATAAAGAATTTATGGCCACCTTAAGCCTGAAATGGAGCTATGGCCACTTAAAGCCCTCTAGGTCACAAACTATGAGGCTAATCTGGCTAACATTTTACCTGGGAACACATTAATGTATTCTTATTACATGTGCCAAAAATCAGGACTAGAAGTTGAGGATAAAGTTGTGTTTGAGGTCCATAAAGACCCCACTTAGTGATTTTTTGCTACATTTTTCACATGCTTTGCCCTATAATTTGAAAGTGGTAATTCTGATAAGTCTCATACTGTACTATGTATAACTCATGTAATCCTTGTTTGTGAAAAATTTAAGGGCTGTAGGTTTAACTATAAGGTCACCTTAAAGTCTCAAAATTGCCCACAGAGACCCAATTTATGGACTTTTTGCCATTTTCAAACCCTTTGTCAATGTGTCTCATATTGATTAAATATGTGGACTATATTGGTATCTTTTTCTTACATGTGCCAAACATCTAGGCCTTTAATAGACATTTAATCTGTGTATAAGGACCTTAAACACCCCAATCAAATGACGTTTTTCCACATTTTTCATATATTTTGCCTCATAACTTAGAAATGATAAGTCTGAAAAGTCTCAAACTGTGTTAGTTTCACCCTCTATTTTCAGACAGCTTACACCGCTGCAGTTTTTGGCAGTTACTAAGGTGTGGGAATTTTTTTTTCAATGCTCTCATACCATACATCCATGTCAATAACAAAAAAATAGTAGTTTTGGGACACTGTGAAGACAAAGGTTAAAACAAACATGGATGTAAACCATATTTCCTGGAACAAGCACGAATATCACCAGTTGTTCCTGAAAGCAGTACATTTACAACTGGTTCGTTGTCATATATTTACTGAAACAAAGTAATCAGATTTCAAATACATGTACCCCCATAAAATTTGGGGGATACTCAACTTTATTGATATATTTGTCTTTAAATTTATGTGCCTTTGAATTATACTTAAGCCTTAAAATAATAGGAAAACATGTAAAGATATAGTTAGATGGGCCATAGCCCTATGTTCTTTCGCCTCTGGAATATCGACGCTAACATCACTAGAATAAGCAATAGCTGCGGTATGATTTTTTTCAGTTGACTGAAGGGAATTGGAAAAGAAAATTAATGATAAGTTGAGATTATATTCTTACTAAGTGATTCTACATCTATTTTCATTGTGTTCATTTGCACATTATTGACCAACACTGTTGTGATTTCCCTGGCATATTTGCAAGTGCAAAATGTGTATTTTTCAGGCCCTATTAGCTTCTGACAATTAGACTGGTTGGATGAATACAATGTTTGGTTTGGTAACTTGGGTATTATTGTCATACAATGTATCATTACATCCCCAGACAAAACTCAGGGATATACTGGATTCAATTCTATCACACCGTTGCTGCTGTATGTTTTGACTTGTGTTAGCGATAACTCAAAAATGTTTTCACAGATTTTATTTAAAAGTAACACACACATGTTTTGGGGTTAGAAGGAAGATACTGAATTTTGTACATTTTTCACAAATGGCAAATTCAAGGTTTTAGGTTGACATTTTATTGTGTTAATATATCTTACCTAAGAGACATTAGTTGTAGTCCAGTGCCAGCCAGTCCCTCCAGATCTCAGAAAAAGATATCCTGAGCTATACTCCAGTTAGACAAGTTCTCCACAAATCACGAGTTGGCAGCAAATCATGTCTTCATCTTTCTATGTGAAACTGAAGCTTTCATAAGCATCTGTTCTTTTCTGGTTTATTTCTTCAAGTTTGAAGTACATTTAATGGTGATTTTGTCTGCACTTGTTTGTCGTGGTATCAGTAAGACTGAGAAGGGGTTGTTCGGACACTTAGTGGTCGTATTCAGTCGGCATGAAAAGTGTGCAAGATGTAGGGAGAGGGGTGTTGGCTCAGATATGACAAATTCTGTAATCAGAATACATGGGGAAGGTCATGCATCACTTGGCAGACATGATGAGGATGGCCGATTTTATGCTATGCATCCTGACGCCTTAAGCAAGGGGTTACATTAGTTGAATATTTGGAGCTATGAGAAACCCCCTCTCCATCGGTAAGCTGTATTCTCTGATGATGCCCTCAGAAGGGCTGAAGATTGCATTGAAAAAAACATATCCCTTAAGGAAGACAGGTCGCTCTTCCCAGTAAGAAATCTTAGGTATTATTTGAGGAAGACTAAAGACTAGAATTAATATAGAGCTCGTTTTTGTCTCTTTCAAAAAGAACTTCAATAAGAATATTTCTCCAACTATTTCTTCTTGGGTCATGGGTGATCCTATGTTACCAACAATCGGACTAGGAATCTCTGACTTTAGTTTAGAATACCTTTCAGTTATGTTTGATCTATTATCAGTCCCCTTATAATTTTATAACTTTACATTTTCTCTAAAAGATGGGATTCCACCCTACGATCCCCGTTTATCACCTTACTTAGGTCCTTTAATGGTAATTACAGTGAAAAGATGAACTCAGGTGACATGCTCCCACCTTATGATTGGTGGAGAATTAGAGAAGCAGTTACCTGTTGGGTTCTTGGGGGAACTGTCAAGAGTTAAGCTTGGGACGTCTTTTTTACTTCATGTGGGACTGGCTGACATTGGACTATAGTTAATGTCTGTTAGGTAAAATAGTAATGAATGAAAATATAATTTATGATGTTTGTATACATATTCATTATATTGATTTTTCATTCTGAAACCTGAGATTTTCAAATCAATCTGGTGATAAATGATTGATTTGGAGAGTGATTGATGATCTGTTTATATAAAATAGTTGCCCATGTTATCTTATTTTGCTGATAATTTCCAAATTAACAGAAACTGCGTTTTTTCACAAAATAAGTTGTTCATCTAATCTTTTATGTAAATCATGTGCAAATCTAAGATATCTATTTGTAATACTTACTGTTAGTATTTAAACAAGTGTACTGTGACAAATGTCAGCTTTTTTCTAGAACCATTTTTGACAGAAAACATACATCTGAGGTGATATATGCATTTTTACATTTTTACACTTTCAAGATGACTTTCTAGTTACTGTTCTGAACTCATTGAACCTATTCTATGGAAAAACAATGCAAGTTTCTGCTATTGCCATAACATTTAACCATTGCTTTTTGGACGTCTTATTTTGTATTTTGGCTACTTGATGTACCAAGTCCATTATCATCTCCACTGATGTCTGTCCTACAGTTTTCATGAGCAAGCAAATAGCACAAGATAACATTGGTAAATAACTTTTCGTTATCATACCAATGTTTACAGGCAAATTTTGGGAGCATTGTGAAATGAGAATTTTAGGTACAAGATGCATAGTATACCTGATCACCATACTTTTGGGTTTTATGAGCTGGGTACAGCTTCGATTGAAGAATAATTAATAATTAAAGCATTAGTAATGCTGACGTTCATACTACTCCCTTCTGAAAGCTTTCATTGTTTTTTAGTTGTCGTCTCTGCACATTCCAGTTGGCAATGGCAGGCACAACCTTCCACAGCCTTATACCCAGCCCCAAACGGAAGTACATATCACTATGAATCCAGTTTATGTACAGTGATCAGAAAATAGCAGAAAAGAGAACTAACAATACAGTATACTTCCCCTGGTTTGCCATATCCCATTAATATAGTTTACCAACAACTTATATTTTTCTGTTTTCATTATATTATAAAACTGTTTATATACATCCATTTCATGTATCTTAAAAAGTTTGTTAAAATGCGGAAAATGTTTCTACCCAATATCTGAATATGCCATACACTTGCACTCAGGTTCAGCACTTTTTTCATAAAAAAAGTGTTGAATCCAGGTTTATTAGTTTATTCCAAAGATGAGATGTAACACGACACATAATATTTAAATTCTGGTAATATCCAACCTACTTTTGCCCTGCACAACTAATGAAGGCGCATTCTCGTGAACTCTCAGAAAGTACCTAGCAGCTCTGTCTTGTATTTTGGCAGCATAATTGTATTTTTAAAACTCCAAATGCTGGAAAAGTAATACCCTTTATTTTTAAAAGAGTAAAGTTTTAAAATTACACTTCCAAGAGACCTCCCAGGAGAATCAGCCAATGTAGTTGCACGTTCGTTGTATTTCAAATGCTCATCTAATATTTTACCTGAGTATTTATACTTTGACACCATAGCTAAAGAGTTTATTTCCAAATTAAAAAATATACTTAGTTTGTTTTATTTCTAGTTGTCCTAAAGTGTATAATTTCACTTTTTGTTAAATTAACCATTTGTTACACCAATGATTTAAGATATCTAATTGCCTTGGAAGATTTACTTCATCTTCAGCTGGTAGGTCAATATCATCCGCATATAGTGATATACCTATATTTCTACTAAAGATTGAAGTTTCTTCCTTTATCATAAGACTGGTCATTAAGAAAGATTGAGAATAAGGTTGGTGAGAGGCTATCCCTTTTTCTTACACCATACAAAGTAGGAAGCCATCTTGTGTACATGCTATTGATTCTTAATCAATTTTAAGTTTCACTATACAACGTCTTAATAGCAAAATATATATTCCCATTAATATTAGGTAAATGATTAGGCTTTGGGGTGTATCGGTTAGGCATGGAATGTTTCATGTTTTGAGATCATAAAGTGTGTCAGCACTCTGCAAGCAAAATTCAAACACAATTGTTCATCCCAGGAATAAATAAAATCTGTAAGTTTTCCCCGTTATTCAACTACATGAAAGTTCTTACATTTGACAGCATCTGGCGGGTTCTGTATATTTGTTAATTTAAAGTTGTTCCTTAGATTTTCCCAAATCTCAATTTTGTTGCCCATGTTGTTGTGGGCTCGTGTTCCCGCCTGCTCTGGCTATGATTTCGACAAATTTCCCTGTTACCATTCTTACCGTGATTTTGATCATACCAGATATTTAGTTTTTATTGCGTTAATACATCCTATCCAATGGACAATTGCTAATCCGGTCGGCGCAGACCGGCCCGCCAAATGACAGAAAAAGTTGCTTTATATGTGTCCGTTATGAACCCACAAGCAAGCCGGTCCCACTGTGCACTCTTGTTAGTTTGGTTATGAGTTCTCTTAAGTCCCTAGTAACTTACCCGCCACCAAGCGGTAGTTATTCAGCAATTGTCCATTAGATAGGATGTATTAACACAATAAAATTGCAAATTTAATAAGTAAATTAAATTTTTATAAGTTAATACCCTATCCAATGGACACACAAGACCCTCCCACTGACCCCGCTATCAGCTTATTAGGGGTCTAACAGGTTTAGACAATGAAAAAGATGCTATGACGTCACGCTGTGTAGACAGGAAGGCAGTACGATACGCCACCTGGGGAGTGCACAGTGGGACCGACTTGCTTGTGGGTTCATAACGGACACATATAAAGTGACTTTTTCTGTCGTTTGGCGGGCAGGTCTGCGTCAACCGGATTAGCAATTGTCCATTGGATAGGGTATTAACTTATGAAAATTTAATTTACTTATTAAATTTGCAAATTAGCATGTGTTATTTGGGGTCACCCAGGTGTTCACTTTTTCAGGACTTGTTCTAAAACTATGCAAACTTCGGGTGCTAGCTATTCGGGTGATTCAACTATTTTTTTCTTCCAAATTCATTATTCATGCCGAATACAGACTCTTAGGAAAATGCGTGACAATGGTCCTAAGCTGAAGGATGCTCCCCTTTTTGCTATACTAAAGATCACAGGAAACCTTCAACAGCTTCGAAATCTGGTTCTTTTTGTAACAGAGCAGTTATTGATTTTGGTTTGAACCGTGCCTACTTTACTTGCCATACATTCTGACGAATTGGAGCTTCCATAGCTTTGGATAACTAAAATGATGTTACAAAGATCAAATAGCATGGAAACTGAAAAAGTGACGTTGTGTGGTCTATCTGAACGCAACTCTCCAGGCAACAAGCACTGCTCCTATAACTTTTCAAAAATTATTGCCCACTTCTACCTAGTATTTGGGGTTTGGGGAATTTAAATTTTATATTCTCCTTCTTGGAACATTCTAGTAACGAAGTAATTCCAAATGCCCTCAACACTTAATTTATCATAAAAGTGATTACTACTTCCCAGTTGCAATATTAAATGCAATCAATTTTATATTAGGCTCTTAGAGCTATACTTTTTGAACAAGCTTTAATGAATTGTAATATTAGTATCTATCAGTAACTGCACAGTAGTTGTCTTTGGTACAGAGTCAGACAGCACCTTGAGTAACATTGGTGTACATTATTACAAATAACTTGAATGGTAATGTAAATCAGTGTTTAATGATGTAACTCCTGTATGTAACCTAGATTAATTGTAGTTGATCATTGATTTCTACAATTGTCGGAAATAACTTTCAGGAAGAATTATTGAAGAAGTTTTTGCAATAAGCTGTAGTGACTTTGCTTCTAGGTAGCATGAATTTGACTAACTGTAGTCTGAAATAGTTGTACCTTTACACGAGGTACTTGTAGACCGTAGCAATTGCTTGTCATAACTGTATTTGTTAGCTAGTACAAGCTTGTAGTAGAATGTCACCATAGTTAGCTTTAAATAACATTAATCCTTGACATTTTTAACAAGTGTAACAATAAATGTTTCAATGTTTTAAATAGAGAAAAATTCCAAACTTGTTACTGAAAATTATGTCTTCCCAAACCGGCTATATGCTCGATCTTTTTTTCATCAGAAGCAGATACAAATAGTATCTTTCAATAGCATCTTGACTGCCTTAAATCGTGGTTTGGTGTTTGAAGAATGGCTCTGCAGTGGCTCACTTCTTGCCTAAGTCAACGATACCAAGCAATGAAGATTGGGTCAGTATTCCCAAAATTGTGTGAGCTCCTTTGAGTAGGATTATTGGAAGGCACTCTGATATCAAAATTCTACTTTTATGCTGAGAACACTCATTTGAAAGTTTATATGTTTTACAAAAATGGAACTTTGGCTTTTACAAAACTGAATTCTTTTCTCTGGGATGTTTGAGAATGGATCCCTTCTGGTTAATTAAAATTGAAATCAGGCAAATGAGTTCATTATTTTTAAGTCTTATGTTCAACATAAAAAGTTCGATTCACACCTCGCTGTCAGGTTACTTGGAAATTTCATACATCGAGCAGTCATTGTTAATAACCTCTGTGTCTGGTTTGGTGCACATTTTTCCTTCACAGATCATGTCTGCAACATTTGTAAGACTTGTTCAAATGGCATGATCTCAGGCGGGTAAGACAGTATCTGACAATTGAAGCTGTAAACACCTTGGTGAGTAGTCACCTTGACCACTGTAATTCTCTCTCTGAACACTGGTTTTAGCATGCACAAACTCCAGTGTATTCAAAATACGCTAACTAGGATTGTCATAACCTGTTATACAAATACACAGGAACTCCTGTTCTCAAAAGACTGCATTGGTTTCCTACTGCATTCCTGTACAATGGTCACATTGGTTTCTGGTGTTGGGCCTTCAGCAGAGACTAACCACTATAAAAGTCTAGAATGGAATAGCATCTACACGTTTTCAAACAGCTTTAAGATGTGGCAAAATTGTGGCATTTATTTCTGCCTACCGTTGTTGTTGAACAGGGCTTCCTTGGCAAGGGTAATAAAATGTGAAAATTAACCTTTGTCTTACTGCACCTTCGATTATAACAATACTGTCAAACAAAATGCCTCAAACAATCAAAACAGAGGGCACAGAACAATCCAGTTAAAGTTGACTTTTGAAACAGGGGCTGATTTATTGTGAGGGTTACAGAGATGTGAGTTTGCCTCCAGACATTCAGGGGCATCTTTAAGTTTAAGTATTCATACCTCTCTTTTGCCATCATGAGTTTTCCTCAGAACCGCCCAGTACTATAGTCCCAAGAATATTCTCATCAATTGTATGACTTATATTTTCAGTCCTGAAGGGCAGGAGCATATTCATATTTTACCATTTCAAAACATTTGTGAAGTATTGTTTCTGTCCCAAGTTCTCAAAATTGCTATTTTCGGTTGGAAGGCACTTGCAAGTTATCTATAATGTGATCTTTATGAAATGTTGGTGTTTGGAGAAAGTTATAAATTTGATCTTGATTTAATCTTTTCACTGGGACAATTCCAGGTTTTCCCCAGTTTCCTGCCCTTTTTCACAAGAAAAGTTAAAGCAGAACCCTGGGTTTAAATTGGTTATAATTTGTTATGGCTTTTAATTATTTGTAACAGGAGAACAGTGGTACAACACATTCAAATTAATATAGTTACCATAATGTATGTGTTCACTTTCTTGGATAGGAACTTGGAGAGCCAGGTGTGTTCGTCTTCTGCTAAAAAGTACTGCAATTGTTAAAAAAATTGCCATAGCACTCAGGGAATAAAGCATTATTTGGTTAGGAAGATCAATAGTTTGAATGCACCTGATTTCTTGTTTCTATTGAGGTTAAATAAATAATTGTATACACCGGATGCACCCAGTGGATACACAATTTAATATTCATCATTCTGCATTGCAATACATTTCCCTCATTTAACACTCGTACAGGAAACTTTTTTAGTTTCAACATACCTCCATTGATATGATAGATTGCCTCTAACCTGCTGGAAAACAATGGCACATGTGATTACCAAAATTTATATACATATATTAAATAGCGTTTTAGTGCTTACTTTCTGACAGTGCTTACTATTTAGGCTCATAGTTTGTATCTGAGCTCACAGTCCATGGTCACAGATAATAGACAATTGAGCACAGAATATTCATCTGTGAGCACAGAATATTAATCCTCGAGCAAAAAATGTGTTATCATTGCACATGTTTCTTTTGCACATTGTTTTTGTAATAAGTATACATGCTTTCGGTGATTGTGAAAAGGCGACGGAGAAAAAGTGTCACAGGAAAGAATGGAAACCAAGTTTTGGGAAAAGTATGCGCTCTTAGTGCTCTTTGTCCATATATAGTTTGGGAAAAACTGATTTATTATTATTTTATTATAAATTGAACAATGCAGATATTCTGTAATGATAGTGTGTAGTGTAGTTCTGTAGTGAACACCACACAGCATTAATTAGTGCCAGAGAAATAGTTCACCATGTCTAAAAGCAAAACAAAAATATTATTCAGTGGCTTTTTACCCTACAAGAAATCTTCTACAGACTTTTGTCCATTCTTCTGGTATCACACTCTGTGGCCTAGTGGGTAGCACACTCGCCTAGGAACACAGAGGATCTGGGTTCAGTCCTAGGTGCAGGCAGATACATAGTTAGTTGGTTGACCACAAAAAATTCATGTCCTCTGTCATTTAGTTCTATACCCTCATGGATGTAATAAATTGCCACCCCTGACCCTCTGTCTTTTAGTTAGTGAAATGACATTCACTACAGGATGGACCAAAAACTGGTTTGGGTCCCTAAGTACAAAGATATATTGAGTATAAATATACAATACAATACACAAGTAAGAGTTTTGTCTTCTGCAAATATGTGCTTGGGCAATGATGGTGGGAACAAAGGTGGCATTTCTGGAAACCGGAGAATGCACTCCATATTCTGCTGATTTTCTAAGCACTCTGTATGAGACAGAAACATATCTAACATAACAATACTCTAGAAGGGATACAGCGTAAGGTGTATTGTCTTCATTTAAAACATCATCAAAAATTCATTAAACAAGTTTTGTGACATTTTGCATCAATCAGATCCTGCATCAACAAGGTATAAACCATATTATATACCAAATCTACAGAAACCCAGTTACAATTCAGCACATAGTAAAACTTGTGTCCATAAAGGCTCATATGATCAATTTCCTGAGACTTAGATGAATCTATGAAAATCATGAAGATTACATAGAAGAATGTGAATTATTGATACACCATAGCTTCAAACGTGGTTATACTTAAACCCAACTAATGAACCACTTTGGAAGGCCAAACAAAAAGCACAATAGGACCTTTTGAATGACTCAAAAACTCCATTGGTTACGGAAATGAAAAACCAATACCTATCACTCAATCTCACCAACTTAACCCAAACCTCAGAAAAACCATTGACAAGCATTGGAACATAATCCAATACACCAATTATAGGATATTGTTGTTAAATAATTTGAAATATAAGCTTATTAACTCAAAATGTCTATATCCTGAACCTGATAATCGGATCCAACCAAACCCTATAATTGAGTACTGCAAAAAATCCTCACTTGTAAATATTTTAGACGCATTAAACACTGTGTAACTATAATATCACCAAACAGTGGAAATGTAAAATACCACATAGGTCAAAAATTACATGTCAGATCAACAATGTAATAAATGTATTATTTGTAACGTGTATCACAAACAACATGTGGGTGAGACCTCCCGATCACTACAGACAACAATCATATGAACACTCTATCATTCCAAAAACCACAGCCTTACAAGGACGGACATCCCAGCTAGTGGACACTGCCTCAAACCCAATCACACGGTATGGAATTTCCATTCAAACCCAATCACATGGTATGGGATTTCCTTTCAAACCCAATCCCACGGTATGGAATTTCCATTCATGGAATGGTGTAAGGACAAATCCACCATATATAGATAGAAGTGTGAAAGCTTTCGGATTTGGAAAAAAGAGAAAACAATCCAAACTTTTTATTAAACAAAAACACAATCCTGGATGGTTCCTCAAGACTGAATGTGGTCAATATGCGTTACAATTCAATGCACTGTGGCGAAAATATTCAAGGGTACCAAATAAAACAAAAGAATGCAATCCACTTTGCAAAGAATGTGTATGTTGTTGTTCACCTAAACTGTCTGACAATTGTAAAAATACTTCTCCTTGGACCACAAGTTAGAAAAGCAGAATCCTCATCATAATGGCTTATTTAGTTCACTTTCTTCTGGATGAACAACTTGTCGAATGCCAAGTGTTTAGGGGCACCTTTAACTGTAGTACTCAAGTAATTATCCGTTTGGTTATTTGCTTCATGTATTGTAAATGCCACTTCATTTCCAGTTTTCATATTTTACAAACGACAGTGTAATTTTACGCTTTATGGCTTTTTAACTGAGTACTAAATAACATGTTTTTCAGTTTGAGATAAAGAACAGCAGCAGAAATTTGTGTATGTTGTCCTACATATAACACATTGCTTGCACTATCCGTGATTTACGTGATTTATGTGATGGGTAGATTTCCTGTGTATAACCTGAATAAGTCAAAAAAGTTTCAGTCCCTGTGCTGTATATCAAGCCTCCAAATCACAGATTGGTTTTACGTACGTGTTTTGGGCCTTTTATAGACAAATGGACACATTCTTGAACTATCTCAGAACAGTACATATTGTTGTTGCTGCTATTTATGATTCATAATTGGTAGATTGAGTGATTGATTGATTTAAAATTACGCTTAGGACGTTGAGTTCATGGTTGGCGACAGAGGATTGAGGAGGAAACCAACGCTTTTCACAAGTGTAGGCCTGATTGTCTACACCTATATCTGTCAAGGTAGCACCTTGGTCCATTAGCCCTGCTAGGCATTAGCCTAAGAGAGGAGAGTAGTGCTACTGGGTATCATTTAGTTATAAGACAATGAATTGGTTTGCTGAGTATTATTCCAATTAATGCTTGCAATAGGCTGGACATTTGATCCAGTGCATGGCTAAGGTCCTGATCTGTACTGGTGAAATTACTTTGACTTATAGACTGATGTACATTATTTTCTGTGAGCCTCTGATAGCTAGCTGAGAATTAATTTACATACATGCAGTAAGCCCAAGCTCCTTGCTAGAAGTCACCTGAGATGCAGTTTCATTAGTTGTAGATAAAACTAACAACAGTTTTGACAGTACTTACTGTAGAAACAAGAAGGCAGAGTAAGAAGCAGAATGCGACTCAGTGATCTGAGATACAAGTGAATCAACCATGACAATGTTTCTACTTGCCTCCACTTATGAGACACACAAGTTAGGCTATCCATCTGTGCCCTCAGCATATTAAACAATAGGGTGACACCTCGTTCCCCGGCAATTGTCGAAGCAGACTACCCGAGCAGCTGAGGTGGTGGTCAGTGAAGTGGTGAAAGTGGCCATTGGATTTGTAGTGGAATACGATGGTTAGATGTCAAACCCTCTGTATTGTGTCAGACTGAACTATGGAATTTTGGGGTTTATGTCCTGTTCATCAGCCAGGTCATATTGAGACAGGAACTCAACTTTGTTCCTGTCATGGAACAGCTGAATTTTTCTGCAATTTTATTGGCTCATTTACGGTTATGATCGAAGGGACATTGATGCACAATTTCAGAAAATTTGCTTAGCAGCTGGTATAAACAGTAAATGACGGGTGAAACCGAACCTTATAAGCATAACAAGAAAATTAATGTTTGTAAACTAATCTAAACTTCCATTTGATACATAGATTAAACTTGTATAACAGAACACACACAATAGAATCATTAAAATCAGTTAAAGAACTTTTAAAATGTGAAAATAACTTGGGAGGGAATTGTCATTATCATCTAGCCAAAATATGGCCATTAACAATCATATTGGCCAATACCCCCCCCCCCCCCCCCCAAAAAAAAAAAAAAAAATAATAATAATAATAATCTGGATATTGTGGTAGTTCATCCTTTAGGATACATAAATTGTGCAAAACGCATGGTATTAGAATTGTACAAATAATTCCATCATGTTGTTTGTATGTCGGATATTTCAGCAGAGTAAATCCTTGAGAACACTTTCCCCAGTAAATCTACGTTTGTTACGCTCAGCCAGGCAGATCTGATTTTATTTAATTCCGATTCTTCCATTGTATTGTATTGTGTATTTATACTCAGCGCAATATCTCCATATACTACAGGACTCAAAGCGCTATTTAACCAATTGACTGCACAAGTACAGCCCCAACTCACAAGTAACTGACATTCCCCTTACTGGAAGATAGAGGCTCAAGGATGATCATTTATCAACGTCCTTGAGGTTCTTTAGCCTGCCACTGGGGATAGGACCCAATGACAGAGGACCGCCATTTTAAGTGGTCATCCGAGCCACTATGTATCTGCCTGTACCTGGGTTTGAACCCACGTCCTCTGAGTTCCTAGACAAGTGTGTTACCCGCTAGGCCACAGTGGCAGATTCCATCCCAATGATTTGCTTTCAGATTCATACTGGAAATTAGTAGTTTACACCAATCAAATACGTGGTTGGGGGAGATTACATGTAAATTAATGTAATTATAAAACTAAATTTCCCATGAGCTGTTAGTTAGGACCACCTTGGCACTAATGTTGCATTCACACTACAGGCAGTATTACCCACGGTTACAAGTTTTACTCGGCTGTGGAAACGCCTCCCAGGACGCCTAATATCTTTCGAGATTTGGAGTCCCAATAAGGTATGATACATATTGCCACTGATGGGACATGGTGTGTAACTGTTAGTAACCTTAGCATGGGAGTAGTACAAACGTCTGTCATCAAGAGATAACCTTCATTTACTTCCACTCACCTCACATAGCTGTCGGAGAAACACCTGCTACCTAAACAAGTATGTCACAATTTTACATAAAACACGAACAATGCCTTCAGTTACTGTATGAAAACTTTATCTACGTAAGGTAATGGGGAGAAATTCAGAGGTGGAAATTTTAAAACTTCCATAGAACACTCAAGGAATAGGACGGTAGTCCATTGTATCACAAGATCACATACGGACCTCAGGTGCTAGTTGAAGGACATGGACGTTTTGTCTAACACCTATAGCCATGGGTTATACCACCTGTATTGTGAAAGGGGGTATAAGCATCTAACAGTTCACAGCAGTACAATAAACTAAATTTACTATGTCAACTTTATAAGACGGATATTCCATTTAGACTTAGACATTTATCTCTTGAAGACTTTCGTTTAATATATTGACTTGATTTCAATACTTCCCTCATTGTATATCCTAGAAATAGGAGGCTTCTTTTGCACTCATTCTTTCCCAGCAAAACTCCAAAGAACCTCCTCTGGGACCAAGTTCTGGTTGAAGTTTCAAATAGCCTGGCCTTCCAGGCTGTCTGAACCATAATGCAAACGTGAAATATTTTTGCCATAATGCACACTGTATCAAAGGCCTTTCTAGTCCTCCTCAGCAAGTTAGGCTAAGTTAGTGTATCAGACCATTATGAAAATATTTATAATACAGTCAAACAGTTGTGTCTTCTTTATACATGTAAACGCTTTTGGCAAGGCTACAAATAACACGTCATTGTGTTCAAACATGAAACCAGTTGATGTGCGTTGTTCATCAAAGGTAATTTTGTACAGTTATTGCATTTGAAGAGTGTAAATCAACCAACATGCTACTTCCTTATCGGGCTGTTCCACATTTAAGATAGATCAAGAGCGCATCATCCGAGGTAATTTTCAACCCGTTTTTGGCTGTCTATGGGAAAAAATCAGCGCGGGAAAAAATTCTGATTATGTCCAAAGGATGTCTGGTGCTGCTGGTGACACTGCTGTCCTGAGAATGGCACGAAATTTATCAGTCCTTTTAAGAACCATCCATATCTTTATAAACCAATTAACAGTTATGTTGTTAAAATATGAATGCACAACAAAAGACTTACTAGCCCCAAAAAGTACTTAACCTCGAAGAAACCACATTGCTATAAATATTACAACTGGCCCTTTACACAAAAAGGAATTACATTTTAAAAGTTAAAGTTTATAGAATCCCAATTTTAAGCCCAAAGGGTTTAGAAACCTAACCCAACCACAAGAATTGGAAGTTTTAAAACAAAAGGGCTCAAACCCTAATGCATTTTGAAATAGGATTTAAAGTGGTTGAAGCCTGATTCCCCATGTAGTTGTGTTGGGTATGTATAAAAATGATTCTTCTGAGACAGTTTGTACTTTACACTTTTTTGTTTTCTGAATCATTGCCAGTATAAGAATATATATTTGTAGTGACTTATAAGCTGGGTATGGGTATATCTCTGTTGCAAATGTTGTTTTTGTATTGATACAATATCACTATAATAAATAAGAAGAAACCATTATTTCAACTTAACTGACGCACATATTTTTACTTTTTATGATTTAAAGTAAAATAGAAATGATTCACAAATTGTAGGAATGTTTGAAGTAAACTTTAATTAAAATTTATAGCCTAAGTCTGGATTTCAAAAGCACCTATTTTACAGTTTTTACTCCATTGCAACAGAGAAATAGATCATGTGACATGCAACACCACCCACCCACCCCCCCACCCCCCCCCCACCCCCCCACCCCCCACCCCCAAAAAAAGAAAAAGAAAAAAATAATTGATCAACCCCCTTTTTTAAAATTTTAATAGATTTTATTAATTTTGTCGTGAGTTGCAAGGACAATAGGCCGTAGGTTGTACCCAGGAGCACCTGGAGTATTTTTTATTGTTCAATCCAGCATTTTCTACCTATCCTCTGATACAGCGATCACAGCAGGTGGTCATCCAGGTAGAGTTGGATGTCTCCAAATATCAGAGATCCAGAAGGTTCTTCTGAATAGTCCTTGAATATGGAACAGCTCCTTAAGTCATAACTTATCACTTTGTATCCAAAGCTCTGGAGATTATGATGGCTGCTGATATGTCTTTACAGACTAATTATCAGCCAAATATCTGCAGTTATTAGTATTAGTATTTGTATACAATGTTTAGGATATAACATGTAAGGTCTTGACTCCCTCTTAAGCTGTTTATGAAGCTAGATGCACTGCAAAGATACCTCGACTCTTTTTTCTCTAATTATAGTTAACACGTATGTGGTTAAGCTTATTGGGTATGGGTGTTTAATTTTACCTACCACAGTACCTACTGTGTAATTCTAAATGTTATCATTAACTACAAACAACAAACCTTGAAAATAAATTCTATAAGGTGAAAAGAAAAACATTCAAGGTTAATGTGGGCCTAACTTGAACAACCTTACCACTAAACGTCTAACTAATTTACAGTGGTAATAAATTATATTTACAATGTCAGTTATACTTATTTTGTAACTTAAACAGTAACAACTTTAGATAAGGTCACCTTAATTCCTTAAACCCAGTTTATGTGTACTGGCATTATTGGCGACCTCGACCAATAAAGAAACACAGCGTCAAGGTAACTTGAACTTCCTGTTGTTTCAGTGTGACCTTACAACAGTAAATTGTTGTTGTATTAATATGTAATCAAATGCAGTAAACTGATATGATAATAAATAAAACAAATTATATGCAATGAACCAGCTTTCTACTATGTAATAACTTATTGTATTTCAAAGTGAGGAGACTGAGGTAAGTGGAGTTGGTAAAGGCGTTGAGATATGCTCTGGCGGACAGGTGTAGTTATAATTAGAGTACTGACTTGTTCATACCACAGCACTGCTGTGCCGCTTATAGCACAGCCAGATCTCAATAGTTACAGCTCCTCATGGTGTAAGATATCACAAATACAACATTAGAATTATTGTATATTAAATGACAGCGTGATTCTGGACGTTACCGAACACTCTACTATAACTCAAGTTTAGTATATTTTACCAAAATATTGTTATTGTAACTAATATTACCGATTCTTAGCTGGTTCAGTAAGCAAAATAAATAAAATTAAGTAAAGAGGGCGATCTACATTGACTTCTAACCTATTGTACAAGTTTCACAGATGTGCAGAACTTAGCTAAAATGTCCGTTAATTAGTTGTGTTGTGTCAATAGCCAGGAGGCAAGTTTATGCCAGGTTCTACTGAGAGTATAAGGGTCATCACAGTGATTTGTTGCAAGAAAGAGTATGTTTAGAAAACATTACCTGGTTATTGCAGTGAATGTACATTAACCCAGGCAATGATCTGAGCATCAGAACATCAATCTGACAGGGTCCAGGTTTTCACTCTAACACAGATTACTGAATGTAGGTTATGCATAGATATATATATGATGGTCAAACCGCCTGAAGGTTGCTATCCGCTTAAGGTGGCTTCACTGAATTGGCAAATTTCTTTTCCGTTGCCTTTTTTGTACTGACCCATTTTTCTTACCCTGCTTTAATATATGAAAAGAAAAAATATTTATAAAGATGAATTGTGGATAAATTGAACCTCCTTTATATGCAATACAAATATATATTTTGCAAACAACACAAAAATGGACTGTGATACCATAATTAGCTGCTGGTTAAATAATATTTCTATTCTATAATTTAATGTACACACAGAGAGGTTGTCAGTTGCGTAACTTATGGAATAACATGTGAGCAAACTACTTTTGCCATATTATAAATTTGCCAATAGTTTACACACAGCACCTCTACACTCTACTGAAAGTGAATTCTGACAATAATTAACAGGTTCTCGATTCTGATAAACACTAAATTTGAAATAATTAAGAGCTGTCACTTATATTTATAATAATAATAATAATAGTAGGATTTATATAGCGCAAAATTGATACCAATCCCCTAATGCGCTTATGTCCAAGAAGGAAGAGTCCAAAGACACGCATAGGTCGACATCTAAAAAGCGCCCGCCAGGGTATAACTAAGGTGGGGGGTATGCCAGCCTAAACAAGTGTGTCTTTAGCTGGCTTCTGAAACGATCTATTGTTTGCTCAGATCTGACAGTTTGTGGCAGCTTGTTCCATTCAGCTGGTGCAGCTACTGCAAAGCCTAGCCTGCCTATGTGCTTCTAAGGGCGGGTTTAGGAGACAGATAGCCTGTTGCCGCGAGTAAGACTGCTCAATCTTATTAAAGCTGAGAGATATGGGGGCTGTGAAAGATTGATAGCCTTGAATACCAGGAGATTATACTTAAAAAGGATACGATGTTGAATTGGAAACCAGTGGAGTTTTTTCAAAAAGGGTGTAACATGACTCATTTTGTCAAGTCTGAAGATGATGCGGCAAAGAGCATTCTGGACTCTCTGTAGCTTAGCTATGTTGGACTTGCTTACTCTATAAAGTAAAGAGTTACAGTAGTCCAGACGACTACTGACCATAGCATTTGCCAGAAGTATTGCGGTTTCATTACTTAGGAATTTGCGAATTCGTCGCAAATCGCGAAGATGATAGTAACATGCTCGGCAAACCTTGGCAACATGATTGTCAAAGGAGTTGTCTGAGTCAAAGATACACCCAGATTCTTTACTTCCACCGATGGAGAGATATTGTTTTGGAGGAGTGGGACAGGGAAATTTGGTGCAAGTGACTGTCTGGTGGCTTTTTGACCTATGATGATAAATTCGGTTTTTTCTGGGTTTAGTTTTAGCTTAACACCAACCATCCACTCCTGTACTGACTTGAGACTCTCGGTCAGCTCTTCCAAGCTAGAATCAAAGTTCCTGGAGTCAACTGCTAAGTAGATCTGGGTGTCATCAGCATATAGGTGATAAGTAACATTGAATTTAGAAATAACTTGACTGAGGGGACTAGTGTAAAGGGTAAAAAGGAGAGGACCCAATACAGAGCCTTGGGGGACTTCGAAAGGGAGAATTACTGCCTCAGAGAAACTATCACCTTTTTTAATTTTTTGTTTTCGGTTTGAAAGGTACGATTTGATCCACAACAAGACAGTGCATCTAGACCAAACCAGTCATGCAAGCAATCATATAAAAGGGAATGGTTAATAGTGTCAAACACCGCTGATAGGTCTAATATTGTCAGGGCCACTGCCTTTCCTGAGTCCACTGAGAAAGCTATATCATTTTGAATCTTCAACAATGCGGTTTCAGTGGAGTGGGAACTCTTATAAGCAGACTGGTTGACATTTACGAGACCCTCGTGTGAAATGAATTCGTTTAGCTGGTTTGCCACAACTTTCTTGATAAGCTTTGATATAAAACTAAGGTTTGACACTGGCCTATAATTTTTGAGGCTATTTCTATCAAGGCTGGGCTTCTTATGGAGGGGGGTGACATGTACCATCTTAAAACAGTTGGGAAAACTACCTTCTTTGATTGAATAATTTACAATTTTAGTGATGGGAGTGATGAGAATATCAGCACACTCCTTGACCAGTGACATTGGGATTGGGTCCAGGCCACAAGATATGGATGGTGAGGACTTTAGAATTTTGAGTAAGCTTTCCTCGGACACAGGTGTGAAAGAGGACAGTGTATTTTTAGTGGAGTTGGGTCTAGTGACTGAAGATGGTGTTGATGACTGCAGTGTGGATCTTATTTTAAAGATTTTATGAGCGAAAAACTTACAAAAGGTGTTCGCAAGGTCGGTTTTATTTGTACAGTCTGGTAGAACAGCAACAGAGGACCTGTGTAAAATCTTTTTGAAACAGTTCCACAAAGCCTTAGGATTTTCTTGATTTTCAGCCACCATGTTGGAATAATGGTTACATTTTGACTTCTCAAGGAGGAAGTTATATTGATTGATCACAGCCCGGTATCGACTATGATTACTGGCTGAGTTTTCACGGCGCCATGCCCTTTCATATTTCCTCTTGAGTCGTTTTTCCTTGAGGATGTCACAGTTCATGAAACCAGTCTCGGCATGTCGGCATGAATGTTTTTCTTCTTCATTGGGGCATGTTTGTCAGGGAGGCTTCTCAAGGTATTAAAGTATTGATAACTCAGAAGACTGGCAGTTTTATAGGGGCATCTAATGAGGTCAGATTTCAGGATATCTGCTCTGAAGTCTAGAATATTTATCTTGTGAATTTTACGGACGGAAATATGTTGAAACTTACAGGACTCTCTGACGGGGAAAATAAGGTTAAATATGATTGCCTGATGGTCTGATAGTCCTCCAATAACTTTGGGACTAATGACCCAGGAGAAAGAATCCCTCACACATAGAGCATCCAAAATGTGACCCTGAATATGTGTGGGTGTATTAACAAGTTGTGTAAAACTAAATTGCTCAAGAAGGTTTTTCAGTGTCCAGGTGTCATGTTGATCCAGATGAAAATTAAGATCACCAAGGAGAATGTTTTCACAGCCTGACAAAGCAGCACCCTCGAGGAACATGCCAAATTCGTCTAGGAATTGCGACTTTGAAAGATTTGGGGGTCTGTAGAGTACATGAAATATAACATCTTTAGCACCCTCAGTGCTAATCTGGATCAAAATACTTTCAAAAGCCTGACAATTGTTTTTTGAAGCTTGCTTAAACCTCAGGTCCTCCTTGATGAAAAAGCCAACTCCGCCCCCTTTCTTGACATTTCGAGGAACATGAGTGAACTTATAACCAGGAGGGGTGATACTAGAGATGATACCTTCAGTATCCTCTGGCCTAAGCCATGTCTCAGTAACAGCTATGAGATCAGCATTGTTATCTTTGACAAACTCCAGAAAGGAAGCTGATTTATTTCTAATGGATCTAATGTTGAGAAGACAACCATTAAGAGATCTAGAAGCAGGGCCCAGATTGAGACTGATATTACCCGAGAGAGCTAGGAGCAATGATATCCAGGGACTGACATTCCGGAAGCTATGTGTCACCCTTTGACAGTGACCCTGGAAAGCCAGATAGGCGTAATTTATGCTATCAGCACATGGGTGAATTCCCGACTCAATGATCACAGGATGACCTGAGTGCATGGTAGGTTCAGATGAGTCACAGACTCTGATGCCAGTCAATATGAGGTAAACGGCAAAATGCAAGAGGTGCATTTTGGAGAATATTTTAGGAAATATATGTATGGCAAAAAATGTATCACTAAAACAAAATATGAAATGATGACAAATCTACTTTATGGATTAGTTGAACAAGAAGTGCATTGCCAGACCAACAGAGGCCAAAAATTAAAATTTTAGAAAAGGTGCACTTACCTTCCCTAAGTACAAACCTGTCTTTTACAATGGAACCAAAAGAAAAAAGTTGTAATAGATTGTGAAGGTAGGAAAAGATTAGTGCATATCTATGGAGTAGGTGAAATAAAAATCTAGTGAAACCAAAATTTTGGTATGGATGGTCAATCACGGCTATAGTTTGGTTATTGTATATTTTGATTTTATATAAAGGAAGGTAGGTATAGATATGTGGTAAAATCTGTGGAGTAGATGAAATAAAAATTTATTCAAGCAAAAATTGTGGTATAGTCTATCAGAGCTATAATATACAGTAAATGCAATTTATCTTTTATCTGGTTATTGTATATATTGGGCTTTATATATATTACAATTTATTTAATTATTGTAGAGAACAATAAAATTGAACCGCGGGAATTATCGGGTGGGCGATAATACCCGTTTGGGGTTAAAACAACAGTTTCACAATATTTGGAGATAAAATACACTTATGGTTTCATTGTTTGTCATATATCTTACATAATTAATATAATGTGAAAGATACAGACCATTTTCATTGTCAGAATTAAGAAATTTAAAACCGCATCATAAAAACAACGTCTACCCTGGCGAACTGATTATATTGCTTTAGAATTGAGTAATTTCCGGGGTTTTCAGATTAGTTGCCATTTCATTGTGAGACCTTCTATAAGGTTATGAAAGTATACCCACATTTCCAATCCTATTGCTATTTAAAGTAAGAAAATCTAGATGTATCAGGTCAACAGATACCAGGTTTTAAGTGTTGGCAGCTGGTCCGTGTCTGGTCTGAGGTAACTGCATACCTGGGACAAGCTATCCTAATGTATGGGACAAGCTATCCTAAATACTGAGTGTCAATTGTAATATCTATTTGACATGGGTACACCTGTACATCCTTTTAACTGTTTTGTCATCATGATATATTTCATTGGTCAAATGTTTTTGTGCCATGCCATAACCAGTGATGTAAACATCATCAAATGAAAGACATACACCTGTATGGTTTGTGTCCATAAGGTGAAAGCGCCACAAATAACAGTTGTTTTGTAGCTGTTTTAGCTATACAGTGTGCTAAAATGACTTGAAACTGGAACAATTTCAAACTACATCCAAACTACACCGAAATAAAATTGAGCTAAAGTCAATTTGAATAAAAAAAATCCTAGAATTTATAGATATATTTTGCATCCACAATAGTTTAATGTGTATTTTTCCCTTTTCTTGGCCATATATATTTGGTGTAGGACATTTTCTACCGTTATGCCAGTGCAGTTTGTAGCCTCAAATTTCATACCCAGTCATATTGTCAACAATTTCATCACAGAAGTTCTAATTAAGTGTGCCCAAGATGGCAACCTGTGCAGGATATGGTTTTATGATAGATATATTTTATTTTGAATCACTAAAATTGGTGCCAGATACAACAAATTCAAGTGGTGTTTTTTCACCCAAATAAGGAGACTTAAACTAAATCAAGCACAGCAGCCAAGATAAATGTTTGTGGATGCTTTCCATACCCAAGTGCCACACAGTCTGGCTAGGACTGCCAGATCATGCCTCTTACAAGCGTTCAGCACACCCACATGCTGGAAAGCCATCTTCTAGTCTACAACCAAACACAGCCCGTCCATCAGTAGACACTGCCAGTCCATCAACACACACAGTCAGTGCAACATCACAAAATACCAGTACACCTTGAAATACAAGCAGTCCTCCTCGAGCAAACACAGCTAGTCTAGTATCAAACACTGACAGTGAAATAAGTTAACCCTATGTGTAACGAGGGTCCAGGAATATAAAGGTATTAATAATCTGCCTTTTGTGTTAAAATAATATGTTCCCAGTGTATCAGTAGTACACCCCCAGCATCCCTTTTCACAGTTCCCAAGTTATAACCCGATGCAAAACCACTTGGGACTAAGGCACAGAACAAACATCGCCTTTCTAGGTTCGACTCAATATGCAGGCCCGTTTTGGTAAGATGCAGAATTTCAAAGCTGTGAGTTCAACCCAAGACCTGCTCTGTGTAAAATTTTTAAAATATCAAGATTTTAGGTTAAACATGGACAGTCTTATCTTGCAATATACGGATGGCGGATGTTTGTCTGATTCACATTTACCTGGACCTTTGGGGTCAAATTGACAGTGGGTTGATAGTGTGCCTTACTAACTCTTGTAACGCTAACCTGGGTCTTAGATCGAATCTGTGGCTTCATCTTATTGGTTGACAACCCAGTATCTAAGAAAAGGGAAACTTTTATGGATGCAGTATCCCATTATATACAGGATAATATGAACAAAGGATTACCTTTATAAACTAATATTAAGTAATAACTGTGTCTGTAGCGTATGCAGTGACCATAATCAAACCATTATTCATCTGTTTGTTTACTGTGAAAAGGCAAAAACTTTGTGGGCCAAACTTGAAACACTTGTAAAATTAAGACTTAGCTATGCTATTTGCATCTCTGTACGAAACATAATTTTGGTCACCTCTCCTATGGAGGTGAATTTAGACATATTAAGCTTTTAAAAATATGGTGTAACTTTACTAACTTGTTTTCAAATTCTTCTGTAGTAATTATTGACAATCAAATGTAGCTGAGCACTATTCATTTTATGTTGTACATAGTTTGTTTCTGTCATACTGAACTGTCACTGTATCTGTATTTGTACTGTCATTGTATTTTTATGTCGCAAAAAAATGAATAAAAAAGAAAACGGAAACTGATGGCATAACTATGGTGCCTTTACATATTTGGGGACCTAAGTGGGTTAGGTATTCTATTTGATGTTGAGTAGGGTACTGTGAGTAAATCATTTTCCTTTGGTGAGGGGTGATGGTATGGCTTTTAGCATTTTTCTAATACCAGGCAACAGCAAGTATTCATTTTAGCGGGCGGGTCTATTGTTTTTTTCAATTGAAACAAGAGTTTTACAAAATTTTACCAACTAAACAGTTCTGGATAAATTGTTTTTTCTCTATTTCAAGTAAAATCATTAATAAAATAATATTTAATTATTTGCAAAGTTTTTTAGAATGGAATATGATCTTCCCTTAAATCTGTTTAGCATATCTGTGAGTCCAGTTTGGAATTTGATCCCATTTTCTGAAGCTCGGGTATCATAATAGCAGATTGGTTCCTCATTTCCAGCACCCTTAATCCAGTGTTCATGTGTCCAAGGTTTAATGCGATGGCTATTTGGCCGACAATGGTCCAAGACACTGGAACAATCTTCAATGAAAATGTGGTTGACTTCCAAATTTTCAACTTCCAGGAGTCGATTCCAGGTACATCTTTATTCATCAGATGTGCCACAGACTAATAGGGGTGTTCCAGTATTGCAGTCCAATCATAAACCTAGCTCCCAATTCAGATTGTCCCTGGATTGGCTGTTTCTTCTGTGATTTAGGGTACAGTCGGTGGTACCAGAATAGGTTTTTCTAAAGTTTGCGATCCTCTTCCCAATTGGATTTTAGGATTTGCAATTACTATGATACATTCCTGATTACATCTGTGATTGGATCCTGAAAAGATCGGGTATATTATGACAAGAGACATCTTGCTGATTCTCCCTGGTGATCTTACCAATTTCCCCACTAGCCAATCTGAATCCCTAAAAATAAGAGTTATGGAGAGGTAAAAATAATTGACCATTTCAACAGTCACCAAGATGGACTGAATAACAAATGAACATATACAGATACAGGTAATGTTTCTTCAACTTTTCAGAGAGATTTTAGAGTTAGGTGAGATGATAATGAGGTTCAGACAAAAAGTTGTTTTAAGAAGAAGAAGGCTGAGGTTTAGAAATTTCGGTTTAGGCAGTGGCTCTGGAGATGTGAGGACAGGGGCCAATACAACAACCTGATTGCTAAACTGTACCAGGAAGATCAGCCCTCTTTCAGAAAACTAATGCAGACACCTTCAAAGATTAAGTGCCACTTGACGCCAGACCAGGAGAGACAGAAAACTTCTTCAGCCAACCTCTCAGCCAAAGGCCTGAAGTTGATTATTATAATATTAAGACATCTGGCCAGAGAAGAGAGCTATGTATTCCTGTGGTAAAGCTTTAGGGTGTGGCTGTTGAACATAAACTGTCTCATCCCTGAGGTCTGTGATGCCATCATCAGGAATTCCCAGGACAAGTTTAATGCTTGGAAGGAGATAGAGCAAGAATTCAGGGAGTGATGGAACATGCTCCCAGGCATTCGTGTCCTAGACAGAAAGCACATCCTGATCAGTTGTCCGAGATTAGGGGAGAGCAAGTACTTCAACTAAAAGGACTTCCAGCCCTGGTGGATGGGCATTATAAACTTATATAGTAGAGCAAGGTTCCTGAATCCAGTTCAAACAACCAGATTTGCCAGCATATAATCTCAGATGAAAGATATAGGATAACACTTTCCCCTGGCTGAGTCACTTGATGATAATGGGCCCAAAGTGAAGTATTTCAGCCTCAGAGACGATGATACCTTCCCCCTGAGAACCTAGCTGGTGAAGCCCTTCACCCGTAGAACTTTGGACCTGAACAAGCAGGTCTACAATTATTGGATCAGTCATGGGAGAAGGATTGTCGAGAATGCTTTTGGCATTTCGGTCAGTAGTTTTCAGGTCCTGCAATCCACCATGCTGCAGAAGCCTGGCATGATAATGCACATGGTCACATGGTGGGAGGGTTGTTGTCTTTGGACATTTATTAATATTGTATATCTTCTATAGGGTTGAAGTGAAATTGTGTGTGGGAACTTTTGGGGATTGTTTATGTTTGTAACTATGGGGGATTTATTTATTTTTATATATTTGTAATACCTGAACTGAATAATTGTTTGAATGATTGGGCGGCCCTGAAAAGGGCCTGAAATTTTTTCAGCTAAAAAGCTGAATGTTGGCTGCTGAACAGACACTTTTTCGGTGTCATTCATTGCCCCTCATCTCTGCAAACATCTCTGCTGGTGCTGGTTTCTGTAGGAGCTGGAGGGGTTGATATTACTGTAACTGTCGTCTACTGAAGTGTGGGCAAGGAACTAATGAGTGACCCAAGCTACCGAGGCTGGGGCCCTAGGCATGGAAGGCATGAAGCTGTGGAAGGTGGTTGCAGTTGTGGGGTCTGGTGATGATAGGTGGATTGTTCTGAGGCCCTGCAGTCATGAATCACGATGATGCTGTGGTGTAAAAGTTTGCTTGTCTTCAATAGTTTTTACACTATATTGGGCATCATGAACTAGGTCTTAAACGATCTTCCACCGCATCGAGTAGCAGTTTAACCAAGATGCATTTGTATTTGAAAATATATTTGAGCCATGTCAATTTCAGTGATTTCTCAAACAGTGTGACATCTGCCATTTTTAAACCACCATTTATTTGGACATAAATCAAGCCTATTTATTTTTTTCCGGTTTATTATTCCAAAGACAATTGAACAATTCTTTTTTAATATTTTGATGGAGCTGTCTGCAACAGGAACAGTACAAAATAAGTGTGTGAATTTTGAAATTACAAATGTTTTTATCAGTTTCCTTGAGTGTTCAGATCTGAAATTAGGGTCAAGTTAAGGTCAAGTTGACGACCTCCTACGTGGATACAGTGTTATGGGTAAGATGTGCAAAGTAAGTAAAGATGTTTGAGGACATTTTATTTACAGGTTAGTTAAAATATATGGTATGCAGTCCCAAAAGGGGAAGTTTTAAAATATGACTTGGCAGATTTTAAACCACCAATCAATTAAAAGAGACACCAGAATAATAAGTACCACAGTGGTAAAAAGACACAAACAGGAATAAAGTAAGTGATGAAATATATTGTAAACATTATACAAAATGTGTTAGTAGCGTTAGTATTGGTCGCAAGTTGGTCATAATGGTAAGCATGGTCATATCAAAGAGGGGGACACCAGAGTCAGTCTGGCCCTGCCTAATGTCACTACCCACAAGAACCCCTGTGGTAGATCGAAATTTCTTAAATCCTGGATCACCCAGAGCCACGTCAATCCGACAGCGGAGACCTCCCCTGGTGGGATTAGTCCCAGGGGGTCCAACTCTAAGCTCGAAATTATGGACCCAATAAACTCCCTTGGGAAGGGTCAATGCCCAAGGGGGAAAACTTAGTCTAAATAGAGAGGGGGACCCAGAGTCCGTCTGGCCTGCCTAATCCAAATCGCAAAGAGCTGCGTCAATCCTAAAATTCATCCTTGAGTGGATCAAGCTCAAGGTCAGCTCAATGGTCAAAAGTGATCTAATTCGCTCAGAGCCACATCGATCCAAGGAGAACTCCCAAAACTGGATCAGAGCTAACGGGTCAAGCTCTAAGCACGAAATTAACCGAAATACACTCTTGTGGGTGGTAATGCCACAAGAGGGGAAAAAACTTGTCAAATCAGTGTTAGTGGTGGGTTCAAACTTCAAGTGTAGCCTTTGACTGCTACTTGTAATATGAAAAAACAATCCCAAGCTTGGATTCAATCATGCAGATCTTGGTATTCTATTGGTGTTGTCAATAATGCTACCTATTTACCCTAGATACGATGCACAGCATACCCATAGCTAATTAAGGTCGAAGTAAACTGCCACGGCAGGCCCCTTAACAGGCCGTGCCATTTACAGTTTCCTTGAGTGTTCAGATCTGACCTTAGGGTCAAGTTAAGGTCAAGTTGACGACCTCCTACGTGGATACAGTGTTATGGGTAAGATGTGCAAAGTAAGTAAAGATGCTTGAGGACATTTTATTTACAGGTTAGTTAAAATATATGGTATGCAGTCTCAAAAGGGGAAGTTTTAAAATATGACTTGGCAGATTTTAAACCACCAAGCCCATCAGAAAGAGGAGGAAATAACAGAGGAAAAGGTGGAGGGAATGAGAGAAGAGGCCTGAGTGGAGTTTTGCAAATAGGTCCAAACGGCTGGACTTCGCCAGAGGCCATGTGCCATAATGTTTTGCAAGGGGACACTGTGGTCAAAGGCCAGGGTTGCCCCGGATCTCCTAAAAGAATGAAACCCATGACCTATGTGTGAAATTTTTAAATTTGTGAGGATGGTTTTGAGAGCATCTCTGATGTGTGTGTCAATGACTTGTGAATGTGGAAAAAAGGCATTGGCAAACAGAGGGGAAGTAGAAGTGAGATGCCTGGAGACTAGGAGGGTCTTGAGTGCCCTAACTGGGCATAACCATATGTTAGCGATTTCTGGAATTTGGACAATGTGAGTAGATTTAGCATCTTGCATTGTTTTGCACCATTTCAGAATGATATGGGCACCTGGGGGTGCAAAGATGACATCTTGCCTTAGCAGGTGTCTTTGGGGATTGAATTGTTTACTGCTGTGAGGTGCTATGTTAGACATTCTGAGGAAAGCATAAAAGCTTGTAAGAAAGATAGCTCTGAACAAGATGGGGTCTGATAGTATCTCACATTGTTTTGAAATGGCATATAAGGTTGGGATGTCAAAAATACCCCGAGGAGTGGGACGAAAAGGGGAGGTAAGGGAAAGGCCTCTGATGTATCTCAGGACTGCTGGGTGATGGGTTGCTGTGTGATCTATGCTGTAGGCTTTAGACATGGTAGCTATGGAATACAAGTAATTTTTTATGACCTTGGGAGAGAGGGAGTTCTGGTGAAGATACTCCAAAAATACTAACACGTTATGTAAGGTAACTGACATTGGTAAATCCATGAAATATATGAATGAAATGAAAGTTCTGAAGTGGGTCCTATGAGCAGAAGAGGTAGACGGTCTATAAGCTTGATCCATCTTCTGCCAGGCTGAATTCAACAGCTGAAGTGATGGGGGATTGAAACCTGAAATTAAATATGTAAATTTAGGCTGAAGTGAGATATTGGGACTTTGTGCCATATATAGTTGGCCTGAAGATCTGCATACAGTGAATTATTGACAAATTTCTGTGAATACAATCTAGATAAAAGGTCAGCCATATGATTATCAGCCCCTCTGATATGGCTAACCTCAAGATTTATGTCCAAGGTTGCAGTGATGAGCCAAATATTCCTAATACATGCTGCTAAGAAGGGATCCTTAGTCTTGCTGGTCTCAACCACCTGGACTACTGCCAAATTGTCACAAAATAATGAAACTGTGGAATGTTGCCAGAAGTCCCCCCAAGTTCTCAAAGCCAATAGAATGTTGAACATTTCAAGATGTACAATCTTATGTTTGAAATCTGAAATAGGGTAAATTGGGGTGGAGTAAACTCTGTGACCCCATACGCCCCCTAGACCTGTCAAAGATGCATCAATATGTAGGGTATTACTATCCTTAATGGGTTCTTTTTTAAGTATTGTGATGCCATTAAAATGTGGCAGAAAAGTCGTGAACCATTTGATGTCCTGCCTGAAATCCTCAGAAATGAGGATTCTTGATTTATCATGATGTTTCCTAAAGACAGTCAAGATTCTGTTAACAAAAGTGCGGGCGGGTTTAACACATTTGTGTAAATATAGAAGCTTTCCTAATAAGGACTGAAGAGCCCTTTTTGATATAAACTTCTTGTCGAATACTTTAATACAGTCCATATAAATGCCTTCAAGCTTGAGTGGGTCAATACTGAGAGTATTTTCGTGCAAATTAATGGTTATACCCAAGCATGTAAGTTCATGTGTTGATGGCGTTCGTTTGTCCTCCTTCATAGGTAAACCTAATTCTTCAAAGAGGTTGAAAAGGGTGTGAAAAGCTTGGTCAGCTGCATTCTTTTCAGTAACCAGGATGAAGTCGTCGATATAGGCAAATGTTTTAAAGCCATGACGTTCCATGATGTACGTAATTGCATCGGCGGCGAGCTGAAACGAAGACGACCCGTGGACCCAACCGAACGCGGCCGCGACTTCGAGAAAGAACGCATCTTTCCATTTAATGCCAAACTTGATCGCGTCGGCAGGGTCCACTCTGAGATTGCAAAAAGCTCTAGATATATCTATCTTGGAAATCAGTACTTCTGTAGAGTATTTGGAGACCTCATGAACAATATCATCAATAGATGGGAATTTCAGTACAAATTTTTTGCCATCAAAGTGAAGTTTGTCGACATTGTCATTCAATGAACAACCATGAGGGTATGATAAATTTAGTATAACTCTGCGTTTGTTAGTATCTTTGGGCCTAGTAAGCAATGGTGAGCAGTGAAAGCCTGGATACTTGACCCTATTTACTGGGCCTAACATAGCTCCAAGAGATTTTTCTTTGTCAAGATACTCTTGAACAGCAGTGGGATACTGGAGAGCTGAGAAGTGATTATTAATTTCAGTGTTATGCAACACGTCAGGATTAGTGAGAGATAAAGGGAAACCAAATTTCAAATATTGGAACAGTCTCTGATCTGGATAATCTTTGAGATAATGTTCCCAAGCAGGGAGGTTTAAACCTGATTTGATGGGAAATCTGGCCACTTTGTAATTGGGTAACCCAGTGCTCTGGATAATCTTTGCTAACTCACATACATGATCTACGTCTTTGTATTCAATGAGGTCCCTATCAGGGCCAATAAACTGAAAGTTGGTGGCTTCTAAGTTCAAGAAGCCCCTAGTTTTGTTCTTCACGTTTACATCAGTGACATTTTTGTCGAGTTTGTAGCCTGTTTGGGCCTCAAAGTAATGAGGAATCGACAAATCTTCCTGAACAATGTTGTTAGTGTTGTTAGTAACTGTTACGGTCACGGGCAAGCACGGTAGCAATTACCGGTTGTCTTTAAGTTGTAACAGAAAAAGCAAAAAGTTGAACTTAACAAATTTATTTAATAGTCAACAATAATGATTACAGTCAACTGGTGTGCTCTTAACCAAACACACTAATACAATAATAAGATCTAGCTGACCTGACCACTGAGATTAAGAGTTAAGTTTATCCGCCGTATCCAGCAATCTGTTCCGTAATCCGTCCTGTAGTATATTCTGTGGTCTATCCAATGTCCTGTGGTCTGTCCTGTGATCTGTCCAATGTTCACTCACACACGGATATCTATATCTTGTGACCTGTCTCACACTCAACAAAACAAAAGGTTCTTGTCCTGCTATTCTTTATATATCCAGTCGCACAGAATGTCTGTCTGGAGATATTTAGAGAGTTAACACAACTGTACTGTCTGCTCCAAGATGTGGACAATGTCCAAAATGCAGTAAATTCACTCTCCAAAATATCCAAAGTACAATAAATCTGTCCAGATGATGTATCCAGTTCACTCCAGTAAAAGTTCACAGTGATATAAGCATATATTATACTCCAAAACACAATAGCTCTCCTTATAGCAAGCGAATACAAAGTTCACTTGTGGTCAGATGTACATTCCTTATATACATTCACAGATTCCTTCTGGAATTGTACAGAACCAACTCAAAAGAAGATTGAGCCATCTAGGCCAAAAGAGGAAGTTCTAGAAACTACTGGCAATTGGGTTTCCCCAAATCTAACATAACCACTGAGGGGGGGGGGGGATTTCCCCCAGTCTGTGAACAGATCAATAAACACTAAAACACAAAAATCAATAACTCCCTTACTTTAAATGTCAGCACACAAAAAGAACCAACAACACAATTATCTTTTATGACAATGTATAAACATAAAGCTTAAATTAAACAATGCACTAATATAGTGTCCAATATATGTAACACCTCCCCCCTTAAAGAAAAATTTTGGAATCCAAGGGGTTACAAAATTTTACAAGAGATTTTTACCATGTATACATACACAGGTAATAACTTTTTACAAAACATATTTATCTAAATACAAAAGTAAAATTGATACCATGTATAACTTTTATAAACTTACTAATTACAGGTATATAAATTACACTTTAAATACAGCTTCTGGATAGGGCGTATCCATGCGGACGCCATATGTTACTTTTTCAAAGTCCTGTTTATACACTGAATTCCTATCTTTAACAGTGTTTTTATTAATAGCCATCATAAGCTATGTTATACCTCTTTCGAAGTATGGCTTTACCATAGTAATTTCATACATTTGGTTGAAATATCTGTTATCACAGTTTTTAATTGTCCTTTGGAGAGTTTCTACTCTCTTTGCTACTGGGTATGACCCTAGATCTCTGGCCTGTAGTTTATTCATTTGGCCAGGTGATGACACTGAAGCCTTGCCTCCAGGATTGAAGATACGATTTTGTAATTTCTTATCATAAAGCATCTTCATTTTTGACTGAGAAGTTTTCAAATTTTGTTGCGCCAGCTCACAAGCCTTCTTTAACTTATTTCTGAACCTTGAGACATAATCTAACAGATTTAGGCTCTCGGTGTTCTCAGATAACCAGTTTTCCTTCAACAGCTTGAGAGGACCACGGACTGAATGGCCAAAGACCAACTCAAAGGGACTAAAGCCTAAAGACTCTTGAACAGACTCTCTAACTGCAAACAATAATAAGCTGATGCCTTCATCCCAATCTTTTTCATTGTCTAAACAATATGTCCTAATCATATTCTTCAAAGTGGAATGGAACCTTTCAAGTGCACCTTGGGATTCTGGGTGATAAGCACTAGATTTGATCTGTTTGGCACCTAACTGAAATACAACCTGTTGAAATAGTCCTGACATAAAATTTGACCCTTGATCTGACTGGATCTCTTTTGGTAAGCCAACTAGAGTAAAGAAATTAACCAGAGCTTTTGAGATTTTGGGAGCTGTTATGTTGGTCAATGGTATGGCTTCGGGAAATCTGGTTGAGGCGCACATAATGGTCAAAAGATATTGGTTTCTGGATTTAGTTTTTTGGTAAGGGACCTACACAGTCAATTATCACTTTGCTAAATGGTTCCTCAAATGCTGGAATGGGTTTGAGAGGAGCTACAGGAATTTTTTGGTTTGGCTTTCCTACCATTTGACAAATGTGACAAGTCTTGCAAAATTCTGCCACACAGTGCCGAATTTGAGGCCAATAGAAATGTTTGGTTATCTTGTTGTAAGTTTTGTTGATGCCTAAATGGCCACCCATCGGAGACTCGTGAGCCAATTTCAATATCTCACTTTGGTATACTTTTGGCACAATAATCTGGTGAACTACTGACCATTCTTCAGATGCAGGGACAGTTGGTGGCCTCCACTTTCGCATAAGCACACCATTTCTGACATAATAGCCTACAGGGATCTTATCTAGCTCTACTGGTGGTAGAACCAACTTGAATAAAGGAGCTAATTCAGGATCATTTTCCTGCTCTGAAATCAATTTTGATTTTGAAAGCGATACATCTCGACAGTCAATTGAGTCTTGTTTTTCAGAATCTACCCTAACCTTGGGATTAGTATCACTAGAATTCTGCACATCATGGTTATAGTTGTTTAAGAATGTATCTGACAAATCAACTAAGACATCTGTAGATTGTTTACAATCTTTTGGTTCTTCTTGGGCCTTTTTGGCCATAGCTCGAGTCACAGCACAGGAGGGAAAAATATCAGGAATAACCTCTTCTAATTTCTCAGTGCTAACCAAAGTGATCGGCTTAGAAGTAACCTTAGGATCAGCAACTACCTTTCCACCTGCAAGATCATTTCCCAACAACAAAGATACCCCTTTAATGGGTAAAGTGGGCCTGGTACCCACAACAACAGAACCAGTAACTAAGTCTGATACTAACTTGACCTTATGCAAGGGAACGTTCACACAGCCTCCTTCAATACCTTGAGCAATGACACTCTCACCAGTAGATGTGCTTACACTCAATGGCAATACACCTTCTAATAGTAAGGACTGAGTAGCTCCAGTGTCTCTTAATATCTTAATGGGGACCTGACTGGAACTACTTTCCAAGGATACAAAACCCTCTGACACAAAAGGTTTGAACTCTTCCCTAATAATCTCAGACTTGTCTAAACCAATACTAGACTCTGCTTTATTGGCATTTGAACGCCAGTTAGATTTGCTAGACACAAAGGTGTTGGGCGTTGCTTCCTTTTCTCTTCTCTTCTTTAAGAGCCAACAGTCAGACATAACATGCCCAGGTTTCTTACAATAGTGGCAAACAGGAGCAAAGGATCTGGGTTTCCTATCCTTACTCATAGTCTGATTTGAGGTTTGACCCTTATCTGAACTCTTTTCTGGAGCTACATTTTCAGATTTCTTTCCTGTTTCTGGATACGACTTTTTAGCAGGACCAAAGGACTTATTCTTGTTGAAAGTGGACTTGTGAGTTAGTGCATAATCATCAGCATAAGCTGCTGCTTTTGCCAAATTTTCAACTTTCTGTTCATCTAGATAGGTTTTAATGTCATCACGAACTCTTCAATCAAAATAACTTGCCTAAGTTTTTCAAAGTCTGTACCTACTTCCCTAGAATTACACCATCTGTCAAAGTACACTTCTTTCTCATGGGCAAATTCAACATGAGTTTGACTTTCTTGTTTACGATAATTTCTGAATTTTTGACGATATGCTTCTGGTACCAACTCATATGCTTTCAAAATAGCCTTTTTGACAGAGTTATAGTCCACACATTCAGAAATTGGCAAAGCCGTGTATGCCTCCTGGGCCTTTCCCCTCAAAACACTTTGCAGCAATAAAGGCCACTGGTCTATAGGCCATTTCAAATTTTGAGCTACTCTTTCAAAGTGTTGAAAGTACTTATCAACTTCTGATTCATTGAAAGGTGGTACCAGTCGCACATTTTTACCCAAATCAAATTTGGTAGCAATGGACTCTTCATGGGCAATTCTACGGGCATTGAGTTCTAAAGCTCTCATTTCTCTTTCATGTTTAAGCTCAAGTTCCTTTTCTCGCTGTTGAGCTTCGAGCTCTCTTTCTCTAGCCTCAAATTCTCTGAGTTTTAGCTCTCTCTCAATTTCTAATCGCCTGATCTTGTATTGCCCAGAAGGTTCCATTGGAACAGGCTTATACACTTCTAAACAACTATCAGGTAAAACATCTTCATCAACTAACTGTTCAACAATAAGCCTTTTAAGTTCATGTTTACGTGTTGACCTTTTCACCTCTAACTGTAACTCTTGTGCTATCTGCATTAACATATCTTTTTTAAAAGTTTCTAGAACTTCCATAGATGGTGACTGTACAAACTCTTTAGCACTAGCCATTTTGAGCACTGTTGACTGTAACCAATTACTAAATCAAATGGATTTTCAAAATGTTAATTGAACCGTTGATCAAATGGTTGTAATCAAATGGTTGGATCCCGGACGAACCCCCAATTTTCCTGTTACGGTCACGGGCAAGCGCGGTAGCAATTACCGGTTGTCTTTAAGTTGTAACAGAAAAAGCAAAAAGTTGAACTTAACAAATTTATTTAATAGTCAACAATAATGATTACAGTCAACTGGTGTGCTCTTAACCAAACACACTAATACAATAATAAGATCTAGCTGACCTGACCACTGAGATTAAGAGTTAAGTTTATCCGCCGTATCCAGCAATCTATTCCGTAATCCGTCCTGTAGTATATTCTGTGGTCTATCCAATGTCCTGTGGTCTGTCCTGTGATCTGTCCAATGTTCACTCACACACGGATATCTATATCTTGTGACCTGTCTCACACTCAACAACACAAAAGGTTCTTGTCCTGCTATTCTTTATATATCCAGTCACACAGAATGTCTGTCTGGAGATATTTAGAGAGTTAACACAACTGTACTGTCTGCTCCAAGATGTGGACAATGTCCAAAATGCAGTAAGTTCACTCTCCAAAATATCCAAAGTACAATAAATCTGTCCAGATGATGTATCCAGTTCACTCCAGTAAAAGTTCACAGTGATATAAGCATATATTATACTCCAAAACACAATAGCTCTCCTTATAGCAAGCGAATACAAAGTTCACTTGTGGTCAGATGTACATTCCTTATATACATTCACAGATTCCTTCTGGAATTGTACAGAACCAACTCAAAAGAAGATTGAGCCATCTAGGCCAAATGAGGAAGTTCTAGAAACTACTGGCAATTGGGTTTCCCCAAATCTAACATAACCACTGAGGGGGGGATTTCCCCCAGTCTGTGAACAGATCAATAAACACTAAAACACAAAAATCAATAACTCCCTTACTTTAAATGTCAGCACACAAAAAGAACCAACAACACAATTATCTTTTATGACAATGTATAAACATAAAGCTTAAATTAAACAATGCACTAATATAGTGCCTAATATATGTAATATACAATGTATTAATATAGTCTCCAATATATGTAACAGTAACATTAATACATGTGTTAGCAACTGTGAGTTCCAACTTTCCGGACTCACATTTTGTATCACGCGATATTTTGTCTTGCCTTTCAATTAGGCTTAAAATCACTCTGTCCATGTACTGTTCATATGACATATGGTACTTTTCAAAAACATACTGATCTTGGAAAAAATTCATTGCAACTATTTTTGCATTGCTTTTCTCTTGCTCTGATAGTAACTGAATTTTGGTATCTAAGGGTTTTATAAACATGTCTTGGGAGTGAATGATCACAAGTGGACCGTCAGGAATGGCATCGCAGCCATAGATATGCATCTCTTGAGATAGATTATCTTGAACAAGCCAAAAGAAGCTATTCTCATGTAAAAACTGCTGAATATGAACAATGTAAGCGTTATAATTATCTGATATCTGATACCAGTTTGTAAACTGCACCTTGTAACTGTGCAAGTGATCATAATGTTTGCAATTAAGAGTGTTATGACTGACAGCGATGCCACCACTGGTACATGGACACTCCGTTTTTGTCATGGAAGCAAAGTTACCTACGACACATCTCTCACGATGTATACCACCACCGTTGTTAGACCAGCCGCCATCTTGGGCAGATTTTGAATTGCTCTGCAATGCACAGACGTGACGACCAGCGAGGTTGAAGACATTCTGGCTAACACTATGAGAAAAGACCTCATGCTTTGCAGCATCCTGAGGTAAGTTGTTTTGATAATACATATACATAATAAATTCATTGTCAATATCTTTGGTTACAAACTTTCTGACATGAGTTACTTCTGCATTTACTACATGAGATTGTGAATTACCTACTAACTCTTGTTCATAGTTTAACATATTAAAAACGTTGTTACTGTCATTACAATGTCTAGGATGTTCTGAATTGTGGCAATTAGGTCCAGCTGGTTGAGTATACCACTAACTACTGGGAACGTTGGTTCTGTCTTGCTTTTTGTACTTAAAGTTACATTTACTTTCAGGGTGATTACTTGTTCTTCCTTGCTTGCTACAGAAGCTGCAGTTGTGCTTATATAACCCATGATGACCATCATGCGAACAGGATCCTTCGTTATAATAATGACACAGCCTCTTTTGTGATACTGATTGGGAATTTACTAACGACACTTGTGACGCACTGAGCCTATTGATTGCCCATTGGGTTGAATCTGCCCATGACAAGTTGCCCTCTTCGAGGTCATGCATAGAACATGCCCATGCATTCTTGACCGCTGTGAAGGGTAGTGATGCTGCATCCTTCATGGCACATATTACCTGCGTAAGGGCTTGTTTGGAGGTCAGAGGATCTTGGATGTGTAGGATGTTCGTCAACTGGCCTGCCACCCATTGTGGCATGGACAGGTCGTCATATAATAAAACCACCTCAGATACATTGAAACCACCTCAGATACATTGGGCAGCTTCCTTAATGAGTCCACACCAGGTATAATGGCGTCACGAGGCAGATCTGCAATGTTTGACCTCAAGTTCGAGTCCTGTTGTTGTCCCCTGCCTGGAGGTGTGGTGTTCTGATGTATGGAACTCTGCTGGGTGAGCCGCGTGGTTGCCTGATGTTGTGAGATCAGGTGGTCACTGTTGCTGTTTGACGACGCAGTCCACTGTGGTAGGAGCGAGTGGTGCCACGAACTTGTGGGAGCTGAAACGAACGTGTCTGGTTGCCGCCTCTCCAATTTCTCCAATCTGTCAGCCAACTGTTGGTTTGATGCCTGAATTTGGCTCAGAATCGAGAGTACTGATTCACTCTCGTGGATTGGAACCCGGGGTTGCAAGTCAGTGGGTGAAGAAGTTGTAACAGTACTTACTGGGTGCATTTGTTGGATGAATGACCCATCGTGTATCAGGTCGACTTTCCGAACTTTCTTTGTAGACACCTTGGCACGAGCTGAAGCAGTCACTCTCTTCCTGCTTGTGGCTGTGGGTTTCTTAGGTTTGGTAGACATTTTGAAGGACTAAAATGTTAAAATTCTAGTGGATTGAAGATAAGTAAACATTCGTTTGTTCATCCACAGCAGGTAAAATGTCATAAACAGAAGCTTGTAAAATATGTAGAGTTGCAAGTCACAATTTAAATGTTAGAAACACTTTGTAAATATGCACGGCACTTGTAAATACCTGACATAACGTTTTAAATATGTCCAATAATCAGGTTTCCACCTTGTAAATATGCACATTAACACGTGGATAATCGTACTTGCCACTAAGCCATTATGTAACTCCAATTTCTTTGTGATTCGCTTTGTAACTATGCACGTGAAGCTTGTAAATAGTCGAATATCACGTTAGTACATTAAATATTTCATTCCTTTGACTTGTGTATGTAGATAAAACTTGTAAATACTTGTAAAATAACGTTAGTTTATGTATAATCTTCAAACTTCAAGTGTAGCCTTTGACTGCTAATTGTAATATGAAAAAACAACCCCAAGCTTGGATTCAATCATGCAGATCTTGGTATTCTATTGGTGTTGTCAATAATGCTACCTATTTACCCTAGATACGATGCACAGCATACCCACAGCTAATTAAGGTCGAAGTAAACTGTCACGGCAGGCCCCTTAACAGGCCGTGCCATTCAGACTGTTATTTTCCCAAAGGGGGTTAAGTGTCGCGTATTCCAGTTTTACTTTATTTTTTAGTTTTACTGATACACTTAGTTTTTCTTTACTCTTTCTCTTCCACCCTATCCATATTTACTATGTTTGTCAGAATTCAAAGAGCGCCATATATTTCCAAGATGTTAAGGGTTGCCTGAAAGGAGCACAAGCTGCCGTCCAAAATAATATGATGATTTTGTTCTGTCTTACCAATTTTTATCCCTTTTAAACAAGGGTTGGATACTATCATAATGTTTAAAATTTCCCCCTCAATTAAAATTAGATACGGATCTCCTTGTCTACAGCCCTTATATATTGGTATTGGGTCTGAAAGGAAGCCACATTGTTGTCCCCTAACATGTGTGTCATTATTAAAGATTTGACCGATTCAATAATAGAGTTATCAAAGCCAAAGAGCATCATTGTATTATATAAGAATTACCATGATGTTGAATCAAATGCTTTCTCAAAGTCTATCAATCAATCAATCAATTGTCCAAGTGCTTAATCTCCATATCTATGGATTCTAAGGCATTAGGCATAAATCATCAAGACGTTAGACATATTCCAAGTCGCACCCAGGGAGGCAATCTGGTGTTCTGTAGTTAGAAACTAAGGTGGAAATGATTTCTAAAATAGGTAGGTTTTTAGTCGATCATTCCATAACTTTGGGCCATTTTAGTCGATCATTCCATAACTTTGGGCCATCATATGAGAAACTATTGTTGAAGTGGACCTATGATTTATGGATGGAAGAACAATAATGAGGAACCTGGAGGAACAATTTTGGGGGGTTTGAGCTGCTTGTGTTCACTGCAGATTTGTACAAGGAGAAATATGGTGCAAAATACTTAGAACTAGTATTTTAAGGATAATTCATTGTCATTCAGGTAGCCAATAAAGTGTCTTCAAGGTGGATGTGATGTGAGTGAACTTAGAAGCACCGATGACAAACCGTGCAAAAGCATTTTGAATGTATTGGAGCCTGGTAGCATTACGGGATGACAAACTGCGAAATAGAGAATTGCAATAATCCAAACGACTGCTGACCAGAGCATTTGCAATAACCACTGATGTATCAACAGAAAGAAACCTCCTGATATGATCAAGGTCCCTGAGGCTAATAAAACAAGATTAGATGACAGAATTTACGTGATTGATGAAACGAAACTTTGTATCAAACAGAACACCCAGATTGCGAGCAACATCTGTGGGAGACAGACAATTACCCAGGATATTGACAGGAAATGAGTCACTGAGCCATTTGTATCTGACTTTGGCACCAAAAACTATGAATTCTGGTTTATCAGGGTTTAGCTTAAGTTTGTTTTCAGACATCCAGATCTGAATATCATTCAAACAGGATTTGGATGATTTGAGACTATTTTCAGGGGATAACTGAATGAACAGCTAAGTGTCATCAGCATAAAAGTGGGATTTAATGCCAGTGTATTTTCTGATGACTTGACTAAGGAGTGTTGTGTAGCGTGAAAACAGAAGAGGAACTAAGACAGAACCTTGGGGGACTCTGAACTTCAATTTAAACAAGTTTGAAACAGCAGAGCCAATCTTGACTGACTGAAAACAATCCTGGAGATAGGATCGAAACCATTTTAGAACAGAAGCAAAAGCCAAACCTAACTGACAAACAGGAAAGGTGTGTGTCATGATTGATAGCATCGAAGACTGCGAACAAGTTGAGCACACCAGTGCAGTAGGCATGCCCTTGGACAAAGATAAATAAATTTCATGTTTGACAAAAAACTGAGACCAGACACTGGTCGATAACTCTTCAAGTCCTCTTTCGAAAGGGTAGACTTTTTAAGGAGAGGTGTGACAATAGCCTGCTTAAAAGGATTTGGAAAAAATGCCATTCTGGAGGAACAAATTAACCAGTTTTGTCAATGAAGGAAGAAGGATATATACATTTTTTCACAATATACGTGGGACATGGATCAAGAGAGCAAGTTTTTGAAGGGATTTCCTTGATGAACTTGAGGACTTCACTCTCAGTAACACCTTGAAAGGAACTGAAAGTTGGTGGTTCCTTATCAGGATGAAGAGACTTAGATGGGGTATGTTTGAAGGTGTCTCTGATCTTTATAATTTTGTCAATGAAAAACGAACCAAATCTATTTGCTAATGATTTTGCATCATCAAAGGATGGGAGGACAGTGGCATTTGACAGGCTCAATTTTCTATTCAGTGCCTGCCATAGTTTTTTTACCATCACCACAATTTTCACTAACTAGATCATGATAGAAACGCCCCTTGTTTTTATTAAGAATATGGTTGCACCTATTTCTTTGCCGTCAAAGACGGGTATGATTTTCAGGGGATTTGTCTCTTCTCCATGCACGTTCATACTGCCTTCTCATGCATTTAGCAGTTCTACACTCGTCAGTTATCCAGCTTGGCGCTGGTTTGATGAGCTGTTTAGTCTTTACTGGTGCATGCATATCCAGAAGGGAAGAAAAACCAGACATGTACTGTTCATGCAATAAATTAATGTCTTCAGATGGTGAACTTACAAATGGGATAGCAAGGATGGGAAGTCAACCACGCAGGAAGTAATTTTATGATCACTTATAAAGCCTGGACCTTTTACATTAGAAATTGCAGAAAACGTGGAAGGAGCCATCATCAAGTCCAAGGAATGACCGTGAAAGTGAGTTGGAAAATCAATGTATTGAGTCAAACAGCAAGAATCGATGACTCATTTAAAGTCAGAGACTGTTGGAGACATAGCATCAACATGAATATTAAAATCACCACAAATCACAAAGGAGGAGGATAGGGAAGACAAAAAAACCAACATATGACAGAAAATCTTCGAAAAATTTCTATGCTAACCAGAAGCCCAGGAATATTATGTTTTTCTGTTTGAAATAATAGATCATAAATTAATCTAGTCCAGATGGAATGTTTTAGCAAATGTGGACAATGGTTCAGGAACAGATGATTCAATTTTGGTTGGGACCTGGATCACCGTCTGGATACAGGATTATTTTGCCATTGTACTCATAAGCGATATTGGAGGTGTTGGGCCTAGGTGGAGGTATGCACTGTCATCCACTTTCTGTCAGTTTACAAAAGGTACACATGGGGAATACCAGAAAACAAAAAATGCTTTCTCAGTTGTAGGTACAAACACGTTTGTGGGACACACCAGCTAATGGATGAGAGAGAACGCAGCACCAGCCTCTAAAACTCTCAAACTTTCAATTTAATATCAAATTAAAACGAATTTGGAATAATATATTTTGAAAGAAAAAACTTGCAATATGAAAGATATCCAAAATCATCAATTGACATGCAACAATGAATGTCCACATTTTAACTTTAATGTAACCCTCCTTTTCCATGGACTATTTTCAAATCGCTTTAAATTTTGCTTTCTGAAAATGGTGGATTCATGTAACGGGGCTGTTCCACAGGAGCCAACCCTAACTCACCCTTACCGAGTCTAGGGTAAGTTAGCTGAGTCGGGCATTGGGAACAAAAATTTTAAAAAAGGCCACAAAAATTTTTGGATCGGTTGTATTGTGTATTTATACTCAGCGCAATATCTCCATGTACTACAGGACTCAAAGCACTATTTAACCCATCCGACTGCACAGGTACAGTCCCAACTCACAAGTAACTGACATTTCCCCTAACTGGAACATAGAGGCTCAAGGATGACCATTTATCAACGTCCTTGAGGTTCTTTAGCCTGCCACTGGGGATAGGACCCAATGACAGAGAACCTCCATGTTAAGTGGTCATCCGAGTCACTATGTATCTGCCTGTACCTGGGTTTGAACCCACGTCCTCTGAGTTCCTAGACAAGTGTGTTAATCGCTAGGCCACCGTGCCTTTCACCTCCTTGACAGGATATAGTACATCCCGGCTTAACTGGATGCAGATCCTAACCTGACTTGGTATCAGGATATTTTTCTCCACGACCAGACAGAAAACTATCAGGGCAGGTCATAAAGCTCTAACTGACAAGTTGTATCAGGTATCAGTGTCCCAATCCACCTGACCAGATTGATTAATTTCTGGAGTCTGGATTGCGACTCAGGATCAAAACCCCTTGTTGCTATTGTTACTCATCATATATTAGTGCAAAAAAATGCCAGCTACACATCAGAGAGACTTCCTAAAGAAGCTTAGGGCCCTATTCTGCTTTAATTGAGTAAAAGGGATACATCTGAACCCTGGACCAGACAGCACCTTTACCACATCCACAACCACTTCCCAGGTAAAGAACTTAGCCACAGAACCCCTGGGTCATATCATGGATCCACAAAAGAGAAGATAAAGGATGTAATAACATCCTCCTGGCCAACTGATGCAGACTGATATCCCAGATTACCAGAATTTTGTCAAGATGCCCCTTGCATCATTGAAGAATGCCTAGATCACCACTGCATCAAGAAGGAAGTCACCAAATTTTTCAGGAGCCCTTACAAGTTTTGTTGAAACCTGCAATAATACTGAGACACCTGGCAACAGGAGAAATGAAGACGTCATTACACTTTCACTCCCTGGTTGGCCGACCCATCATATGTAAATGTCTGTAGGGCCATCCTTGCTTAATTCCAGGAAGAGTATTTGATCTGCCCTATCACTCAAAAAGACTGGAAACAGATTGAGGTAAAGTTCAGAACCAGATGGAATTTCTCCCACATTCTTGGGACACCAGATGAAAAGACATTGCCGTGAAAAAGCCAAAGAAATCTAGGAGTGAATTTTACAAGTTTAAGGACTTCTTTTCCCTGATGCTGCTAGCCCTGATCGACCCAGACTACAGATTCCTCTGGGTAGATGTTTGGTCAATTGAATCTTCATCAGATGCACAAATAGTTAACAGCAGCAAGTTGAAATAAGATCGAGGATGGCACCTTGGGGCTTCTGCACCTGAACCCCTGAGGGAGGGAGAGAGGGAGGGAGGGTGACAATGCCTTTGCCTTGATGCCTTGGCTTGTTAAACCTAGAAGACAAAGCAGAAGACAACTCACAAGGGAGGAGAGAATAGCAAATGCTACAGGATCTTTAGAGGCAGGACAGTAGTGGAGAATGCCTTTGGAATATTAATGAGCAGATTTGGGGTCCTACTCGGCACAATGGTGCAAAGGCCGAAGGTGGTCAGAGACATTGTTCTGCAAATTTGCCATGTGTTGTGTTGCACAACATGCTGAGGACACACCAAGGTGGAACAGACAGGGCACCCACCCCAGTGGATGACATAGCAGCCATAGCAAATGAACCAGTAATATATGTACCCAATGAAAACTATAGGAATCCATTGAGTGAGACAAAGCATCAGCGAGATCTACTGAAGGGTTACTTCAATCACATTGGTGCATTGGTTGGGCAGGGGCAGAGGATCTGAGATGTGACTTACCCTGGGGACAAAAGAAGCTTTTATTTATCAGTCCTACCCAATTATTCCAAGAACCTTTATTTAAGCTGATATTGCACCAATGTCTCCAAAATTTCCAACAAATTTCCCAAAAATGTCTAATAGACATTTTACAATTTCAAAAAAAAAATTAGTCCCATTATAATGTTTAATAACTTCAACACAAGTTTTTTTCTAAAATGTCCCACATTAGATGTCAAAATTTTAAACCTTCAGATTTTGATCATCTTTTGTAATGGATTAAGTTAAAAAGTTTGCAAAAATGAATTGTTTTTCTTTGAAATTTTCAAAATATTTCTCAATTGGAAACTATCTAAAGATTCAAAATCTTTCAATAGTCAAAAGTTTCTTAAAGGTCAAAAGTCAAAGGTCAAATACTAAGGTCAAAATCATTTGAAAATTGTCAAAGTTTCTTAAAAGTCAAAGTTGTTTACCAATTGTTCCAATTTTTCAAAGTTCAAACCCAGTTAAAATTGTTGTAAGATCCAAGTGTTTTTCAAATCTAAGAAATTTCTCAAAAGGTCAAAAGGTTTTAAAAAATTTCCAAGTTTCTTCAAATTAAAATGTTTTGGAAAGTTTTCAAGTTTTTGCGAAGGTCAAATTTATTAAGTCCACAACAAGTTTCTTTAAAAAGTTTTTAACTTCAAATTTTCAATCACTCACTCATTCACTCAATGTGTTTCTTTTGTTTTGTCCTGAAAAAGGCATTTTACAGTAGTGGTCTTGAAAAGGACCTTTTGTAGCTAGGTTCAGTAAGTTTCTGCTGCTGCATGGGCTCTCGTGACTGCTGGAGAAGATAGGCTGGCTTCTGAGGAGGCTCTTGCTGCCAGGTGGTTGGATGAGAGGCGGCATGTTGATGCAGGTCACTTGTTGTAGACGGTTGAGGTGTATCCATCTGCTGGTAGCTCATGACTGACTGTATATTCCCAAAAAGGCTAGAGTGGCTGCTTGCGAATCTTTCCCACAGGCAATACTTCTTGTCCTTGTCTTTAAAGTGCTCCTTGGTTTTGTTGTAAAGCTTCTCATGATCCTTGACAAAGTCTACTATAGCTTCCTCATCTGAGTCTAATAAATGTTCATCATATGTCCTTTATTGTCCCTGGATTGGCACTGAGTAGATGTTAGGCTGACCTCTTCACCCTGTGTGTCCATTTCACTTTCATTCTTCTCAGTCAGGCCTGGGATAATGGTAATGTGTAATGCCCTGTAATGCATTACATTTTCCAAAGTAATGTAATGTAATGTGTAATGCAAAATGAAAAAGGGCAAAGTAATTTGTTATGTAATGCATTATTTTTTAAATGTAATGTGAATTCACATTACCTTTACATTACTTTGTCAATACTTCTTTCATGAATATTTTAACTTGTACAGTATATTCTTTTTGTATAAAGCCAGAGTTGTCATTTACTTTCAGTCCCTATTTTGCTACATGGGAATAACTTAAAAAATACTTTTAGATTATTCAGTAATATTTAAATATGACCATTTGTTGTTATTAGTGCATAACTAATCAACTCTATTAAAATAAGTCATTCTAATGGTACACAATCTGTATTGGTGGGACATTGGGTGTAGGTGTCAATTGTACTTAGGATTTTGGTTGATGTACCAGAAACTATGATCAATAGAATAAAAGAACAACACGACAACCCCTTTTGATGCAAAGTACAAACAATGTAATAATCTCCCTGAGAAGACATATCTACACAGGCTGCCCTTTCATATTTATCCTACCCAGGAACTGTGAGTAAAAATGAAAGCCATCAATCTGCTATAATGGCTGCATTCAGATGTCACTTTTCATTCTAATATTTTCAGTTGTCTGAGTAATATTAAGAATCACTTGTCACTCTTTTGAAATGGCAATTTTCAAAACAAAGCAAAGTGTATTTGATCATTTTCACTTGCCAGCAGAAACCAATGGTAAATTTAAAGCTTGATGCAAGCACTGTTGTTCAGAGATTTCTGGTTCAAAGAAAATAAATTCAAACTTTCTTACACACTTAAAGGTAAGACATACATTCATAAGGGAGACGGAAAAAACCCTCACAAAATGAGCTCTCAGGAGAAAACCCCTCAGGAGAAAACCCCTCAAAAGTCTCCTTTTAAAGTTTATGGATGTAAAAAGCAGATATTGTGTACATATAAAGAAAATTTAGTAAATAATCTTAACATCTGAGAGTCTTCAGCATTGCGGGAAAGGTATTTCGCCGAGACAGATGTTCATAAAGTGAATAATATGATGTCATTGTAAATGATGATGTTGCTTTCCAAAAGTGCTTCTCATTGTTGCGTTATTATGTGCTGTAATAATTGTTTCAATGTGGACTAATAATGTAATGTAATGGATTAATTTTCAAAATATAAAGTAATGGTAATGTAATGCATGCAAACTCAAATGTAATGTAATGCTCTCACTGTTTGGACATTCCATCCTCTTTCTGCCAAGTTTCCTCCTGTGGACATTCCTCCCTCTCCTCCCTCCGTTGTTTCTCTGCCTCTTTCCTCTCCCTCTGTTCACTCTTCTCTCTCATCCTAAGAATCTGTCTATCTATGCAATAAATCCTGACTTTATTTGTAAAAAAAACAAAGCCTACCTCAACGCTACCAGCTATCATCCGTTGGTGTTTCAAATCCAAATGATGCATTCCACATACCGACTCTCCTTCTACAGACACAGATCCCACAACTGACAAGCTGTGAGTGAAATGAAGCTGGTCTTTCCTACACACTTTCCGAGTTGTCTGATGCTGTAACTGTTTAGTCAGTTTCATTTAATGTATTGTCCTGCTGTGATTCAACCGACTCTGAGACAAAAGACTTAGAGACTTCCTGTCTGGACAGGAAGCAACAAAGTCAGGTGTTGGTTGCTTACGACAGGCCATTTTTTTCAAGCACAGTCAGTATTGTTTTATGATCTGTTGTGGAATGATGCTGGGGTACATAATATGGCAGGCCAGCAAGTGGTTCTAACAGGTCTGGAAGTGACTACGGTAGGATGTAGAGAGACAAAGCAAGACTTTTTTCCAGGTAGGCGTAGCCACGGCTAGGATCAAGAGTCTAGGAGGGTCCGTGAAATATCAAACTTGTTCATTGGACTATATTAGATATGTAAAGCTACATAAAGAACAGCAAAATCAGTTCAGTGTGGTGATTTCACTTATTTATATTTATACCAAGAGAAATTTGATGAAGGAATTTTAAAACTGATGGAATCCTAGAAGTGGGAACACAGAATTAATTTAACGCTAGTCGCCATGTAATCCATAAGAGTATGCTATTGACTCAGTAACGGCCGAGTGGACTTGTGGAGAGTATGTTACTGTTGTTGGAGGCCCACATTTCCATCTTTTTATGTTAACTACCGCCAAGACGACAATAAGTCTGCAGTACAACTATGTTCTCCATAAAATAGCATCTTACCTCGAGTCACCTGTCTACTGTACGTCTGCAGTATTATTAATAGACTCCACAACAAGAGTGCTTGTCTACAGATTTCATTTTTCTATATTGTATTGGTAACACATATTAGGCAGATATTATGAAGCACATCACACCAAAAACAGATTCTTAAGTTGACTGTAATTCATAATGAAATTCTACTATGTGTAACAAGTTAATTCTGCTGTGGAGTATGTTTTTCTCAGATAACTTAAATGTTACCATTTTGCTCATTTACATACTGCTATCATGTTATTCCAAATGACCACATACGGCTTTGTCATTGCATCGTTAAATATTATTTGTCAAAAAGTGAGTTCAAATAAAAGGTGAATGGGTCCTGCGATAAAACAACAGATAGTTTAGTGAATGGCAGAAGGCTAGACGTAGAAAATTGGGTGAATGTCAAATTATCCATTTATGTTCAGGTTCAGAAATTCCATCTATTGTGTGGATTTTGTTTTTACAATATAATTACTTGTAACAATAGTACAAGGAGTAAATAAAATGAATCAATCTCTTGCTGAAAATATTATTCATTACACTGAAGAGAAGGAAGGGAACTCGAGAGATTCGCCACTGTAAAACAAGTAAAACATTGGTGCAGCCTAAGTTGCACAAAAATAACCTGGCAAGGACAGGTGGTCACATGTGGATGAGTCCGGTGTGATTGGCTGGTGAGAGTTTCCTGTGGAGTGATACAAGCTTTCCACTCCCTGTCCTTCTTACTCACAGCACAGCCTCTGCCGGAGAAACATCCCACATCTCACAGGTCTCATCACAAACTCACCATGACTGACTTCTGGCTGCGTAAGATGAAAACCTACTTTCAAAGGATTGACTTTGACAAGGATGGCTCTATCACCAAGAAGGACTTTCAGGGCATGGCTGACAGAGTAATTGAAAGGGGGCAGCTGAACAAAGAGCAGCAAGAGAAACTGAGGGAACACCTTACAGATGTAAGTGTAAGATGGGGTTATGAGGAATAAACACGACAGGTAAGTGTGAGATAAGATTTATGAGAAATATACGCTACGGGTGTCAGGTGAGGCTTGTGAGGAATATACGTGCAAGGTAAGTGTCATATGTGAGTAGTGGGTAATTTGAATGACAAACAGGAATTACAAATTTTTGTGTTAAATAATTTATATAGATGGGCAGTTTCGAGGCTCAAAAGTGAGAAGCAAAACTGTAACTGAGTATGTCAGAAATGGGATAAAACCTTTAAGAAATACATTTCACAGTGGTCACACAACTGTTACAAACCAAAGCCATGCAGTACAATTAAATGTTTTACACATGCAGAGAGAGAGAGAGAGAGAATTTTTTATTATAGTGACAAGTACATTAACATATACAATGTATTAAATATTAAACATTTTGTACCCAGCCCAATTGGGCTTATTTGTCACTTCAAAGCAAGTATCTGCCAGTGTGTTGTAGCTTCAACAAATAAAAGCAGGAAAATGTTACATAACACAAAAATTCAATAAGCAAAAGTAAAAAATATATATATAATTATATATACCAATCTACATAACAACAGTGTTTGAGTAACGTAATACTTTCATAGTTTTATGCAGTAGCATATAGTAACTCTCTGCGTTTCACCCATGAATTAAATAAGAAATCAGTAACTTGCTTTATACAATTATTCATTAAATATTTAAGCTTATTATCTTTCTCAAGAGACATAAAATTTTCATTTTTAATGGAAGTAATTTCTAAGAAGTTCCCAAACATGGGTATTTTTTCAGTATGCAATTTAGATCACCCATCTTGTTTATTTTACTAAAACTGTGAAACCACAATTATTTGTAGCATCTGGGATTAATTGAGAAATGTTTCAGCTAATTATGATTTCAAAGGATGTTTTATCATTGCACTCAAAGGCAATGTTGAAGCTGCTGGGCCTTGGCGGGGGTATGTGCTATCTGGATGAGGATAGATTTTTAAATAGTTATGTGTAGTTTAGGAAGAAGGGTTTCTGCAGAAGAAAATAACTCTGGGAGACAGTTTAAAAAAGACACGGAGGATGTCACAAGATGATAAATACTATTTATTTTTATGAATAAAAACGTGCACGCTACTCATCGTCACTCTTCCAATCACCACCTGGCTGTGAGTTTACACAGTGTTTAGACAGGTTAAGAGTGTTGATGAATTCTGTGCATCACATTTATAGTTTAGTGAGAGGCTCTGTATTGTGTAATGTTTGGCGACTGGTGTTTGAAGTATAGCTAGAAGTGTAGCTAACAGCAATTTCTACTTAGTTCTCATCTCTCTGTGCAATATCTATCACTCTCACCTACTCGGGATAAGGGTTAAGTGAGTACAACTCTCTAATCCAATTAAATGTATGATTGTGAGGTACTAATTCGGGGAATTGAGGTGTAGTCCACTAAATATCAAATCATAAAATAACACCAACATAGATGGTAAATTACTACTGCCTTGGTAGCTAGTGATTTATGGTAAATCACCTGATTAGCTGATCACAAAATTAGGATTACTGGGATTTTCATATATAAACTTCTACAGTAACAAAGCTACAAACCAATAAAGAAATTAACTATTTTGGGGACATGCTAAAATCTTATGAGATATTTATAATTCTTATTATAGGGCTTACTTCGTTAATTACACCAGTAAATCATTGAAAACTATTTACACATATTTCACAGTGCAGGACACTTTTTATCATTTCTTTTTATAACTCGTATGTCAGTGAACTGGTAAGTAACTAATGAGGCCAGGCAGCCTTGTGGACCACCACCATAATCTAACGATCTGTTAATTGTGCCAGAGTCAATATTTCCTGAAAAATTCATTAAAATCTGCCCATAACTTTTTGAGTTTTTGTGCAAACAAATAAAAAATACACAAACAGACAAACGCACACCAGTAATTGCATAAAATACTTTGAAAATATGATCTTTGAAAATATAGGATGTTTCTTTGTATCCAGAATATAACCTGGATCTTTCTCAAAGTTATTCACCTCTTCTTTTGATCAGGTCCTACGCATATAATTTTTTATCAGAAAGAACTGTTCATTGCTTTGGAGTTATTGTAAACACATACATACAAACAAATACACCAAAACATAAACTGTTGGTGGAGGTAATTACATTTAAATATCAGATCTTATTTCGTCTAGTAATCTGTGTTTAAACTATCTTGAAGCTTATATGACCCTGTATTTTGCAGTGAACGTAAAACATGTTTAAAACATACATAAAATTTAAATGCCAAAATATTAAATTTAAGTAAATTGAGTAATTTAATCAAGTGCGGAATTTGTAAATTTGTGTTTATATTTTCCATAGTACAAATACTAGTACATGTATTTAGAGTACCATAACCTAGGTAAGAACCAAAAATGCTTTCCACTGAAATTTGGCATAAGTCTTAAATCAGCACAAATAGGATGTACTCAAGGAATGAGTTTGGCCTTGTCTGTTGTAGGTTGTGATTATTAACAATTAAGCGTCCCTTGAAAAGTGCACTTATTTGTTTTCATGTTGAGTTTCCCCACTGTTGCCTCATTATCGTAACCATTTTTGGGACTTATGTACTTCAGGCGTGGGAAATTTTTCCTCATATTTATAGCTGGCCTTTGACCATTATTAAGGTCACATGATCAAAAGTAAGCTTTTTTTTCTGGAACACTCTCTTGTCATCACCACTCAGCCAAACCTATTTACTCCATGAGGTTGTCATTTTACACATGTCAATACTATCAAAGTCTCGAGCTGATTAGATTTTGGGAGTGATTGAACCAAAATTGAGGGATTTACAAGCATTTTTATATCAAGTTGTCTTCAGAAAGCTTAAATTCATGAGAACCCCTTATTACCTTATCTCTTCCATTTAGAGTCTTAAAATGTATTGGGAGGTAATAGGAAACCACATGCAGAGAGTCTAAAACAACATTCAGATTTACCCCTTGTTATGGTTATGGTGCAAGCACTGTTGCAATTACCCATTGCTTTCAAGTTGCAACAGGAAAAACAAAAAGTTTTAATTAACAAGTTTCATTTAAAATAATAATTGAACTGAGATACTCTTAATATTTCATACAATAATACAATAATAAAACCAAGCTGACCTGACCACAGTCCTATCATGTAATTAACAGTTAAATTTGTCTACTGTATCATACAATCTCTCCTTAGATCATTCAGCGTCCACTAATGCATAATGTCTGTATCCTGTGTACCATCCAATGTCACTAACTTACATATCTATATCCAGGGGCCGATTTCACTAAAGGACTTAATCTAAGTCCCTTTATTGGCTAAGTCAGAGACTTGAATCTAAGACTTTGGTCTTAGCTAGGTCTGGGACTTAAATGGATTTCACAAAGGGTGACTTAGCTAAGTCCAGGCTTATCATATAACCATAGTGGTTTTCTGTGTCATGTGACCTTTTATTTTTGTTCAAAATATAATATTGGTGATATATATCCTTCGTTTAATGCATTTTATCAAAGGATAAGTGCTGTTTTGAAATGGAAAACCTTGTTACCACATATAAACTTCCCAAAGACTACTTTAGTGAGGTGTTCTGTATAATTATACTTTATTTACATCCCTTTAAAATTTTTAAGTGAAGAAAAGTTTATGGCAGCCATATTTAAGTCCTCTTTACAAAATATAAGCCCACTACCTACCAGACTTAAAGTTAAGTCCACTGACATAGCAATTTCATGGACTTAACTGCTTTGTGAAATCCACTAAGTCTAAGACCACAGACTTAGCATTCTGTTGACAAAATTTAAGACCAAAGTCTCAAATTTAAGTCTAAATCTAATCTGGGCTTAAGTCCCTTTGTGTAATCGGCCCCAAATGTTCAGTGTCTGCTCAACTATGCTTTTCGCTTCACAATATGAACCATATCCAATATACAGCAAATCTACTCTCTGGTAAATCCGCAGACTATATCCAGTTCAGTCCAATCCGAGTTCACCACAAAATGTATATATCAAGCCGACTTTATGCACTTGAAGTTGAAACACAAATAAAATGTAGCAGTTCGTAGACTACTGTGGCATAGCAGCTTTAGGGTACAATTAACTTATTTCCCCAAATCATAAATAGATCACTCAAGCAGAGTGTAAGAAACATCATTACTAACTTGGCCAGTTCTGCAGAATACAGAGAAAATCAATAATTCAGTGATCTTATATGGCACTCACAAACTCTGCACTCACAGAAACATTGTCCTCATTAAAAGCCATACTAGCAGAATGTCAACATATGTAACACCCCCACCATGGGTAGGACTGGGGTCACAAAATAGCGGATTTTGGGAGTTTTGCTTTTATATCCTTTATTCTGCTTTTAGAGTTTTTGAAATATTGGGAGGTAACATGAAACCATATACAGTGTGCCTAGAAAGCTGGTTCATTTTATCCCTGTCCCCCCTCAAACTGGCATAATAAAATCGCAGATTCCTTAATTACTGCTTTTACAACTTTTGAATGCATTGGGAGGTAATAGGAAACAATATACAGATAGTCTAGAAAGCAGGTCAGATTTACCTCTGCCCTGATGGGTAAAACTGGGGTCATAAAATTGCAGATTTTGTGTTTTGGCTTTTATCTCCTTTATTATTGCTTTTGGAGTTTTTGAATGAAGATAATAAGAAACCATATACAGGGTGTCTAGAGAAAGTTGGTCAGATTTTCCACTGACCCCGCTTATGGGTCACACTAGGGTCATAAAATCGAAGATTTTTTCATTTATTGCTTTTCTTAATGTATTGGGAGGTAATAAGAAACCACAAACAGGGTCTGGAAAGCTGGTCAGATTTACCCCCTGCCCCCCCCCCCCCCCCTATTGGGTCAAACTGGGGCCATATATCACATATGTTGTGTTTTATGACTCACAATAAGTACCTCATAATAACCAAATGCATCTTTTTGCAATATCTGTTCTAAATTGTAGTATTTAACAATAGCTTGACAATAGTGTCAGAATTATTTCTGTTTGAGAGTATTTTTGACAGCATACTTTCCTCTTTTTCCCATCATTTAAACTTCAACATGTTTTAAGCTGTCAGCTTATTGAGACACTCTAATTTTGCTTTCAAACACATTATTTTCAGTTAATAGATACATAATTATTGCACCCAGAATGAAAGGACAGCAGATACCTGCAAAAACCTTCCTTTAGAAAGATAGAAAAATGACAAATGAACACTGTAGAAAATAGCCCACCAATGACACCCCCCAAGGAAAGTAACAGACAGAAAGTAATAGTATTTATCAATATATAACAACAAATAGTATGTTACAGAGATACTAAAATACAGCCATTTACTTGTCCTCAGTAAATACCCAGATAATGTTAACTGATTACACAATTACTTAAATCAACACAAGCCATGAAAAGTATTCAATTTTATAGGTCATAAAAACAATCCGTATAAGATAAATACATAATCATCATTCAATCAATACATAAACCCAAATGAAAATACACAAATAAACCATACAATTACATATGTTATTATCAATGAATATCAAATAATTACATAATCAGAATTCCAATTTATGACCAAATCTAATCGATAAATTAATACATGTAAGAATTTCTGTTAAATACATAAGAAAAGCAGGCGAATTCAGGTTGCAAATAAACAGGAAACAGAATCACCCAAGGGAAAAAAGTCAAGCCCAAAAGACCAAATTAATCACAGTGGCACGGTGACCAAGCTAAAACGTCATCAACTAAGAAAGTGGGACAAAATTGAGATATGTAACTATAATAAAAATTACAGGCAGGAAATGCCATCAAAATAATTAATACAGGGAGGACTAACTCCCCAGAAAAATTTAGAATTTTACAGATAAGAAAGGGGGGCCATGGCAACTGATTAAACCTATACAAGTGCATTATAGGACAAGAAAATTATAAGATGTCCTACCGAATGCCAACCCATGCCTATATTGCATGACAACTGTTTACTCTTTTTGTAGGTATGGGTGAAGTATCTGAGTGAGTTGGGAGGTGGGGAAAGTATTGCACTGGATCCTTTCATCGATTCCATGAAAAAGCTGGTGCAGGATGAGAGTTTGAAGGCCACGCTGGAGGGACCCCTTCCTCTCTTTTTCGAATCTGTGGATTCTAACAGTGATGGTATGATCAGCGCAGAAGAGTTCAAACAGTTCTTTGTGGTGAGTACAAACAGTACCTAATAGTGAGAACGTGTGATTAGCGAGAAGTTATATCAGTTATTTGTGGTAAATATCTAGCCTTGCTGAAGGCTCAAGTTTCTTTGCAGTAAGGGAAAGTTTTCTGTTCAGATAATGGAGTTTTAGTTTCTATAACATACTCATACACATACTGACTATACAGCTAAGAGTGTCTGATGCAGTTCTTTCTCTTAACATGTATGGGTGCTTTATGAATACCAAATATTTGTGTGTATGTTTGAAAAGATATCATGCAAATTTGAGCCGCAAGCAAGGCTAGTAAATATCAACAGTGGTACTGTAATCCAGATTTGCCCTTTCAACTTTCCTGGTGGAGACTCTGGCAGGGGCTGACGCCGTCACATTCTTTACTGTGTGATGTAGGCATTTTCTCACTGTTTCCAGGAATTGTTGTAAATCCGTTATGACATATGAACACGTGTAAAACAGAAGATAAATAACTGATAAAACACTAAAACTTATAAACTGTATAATCCTGATTCAAAATTCTATATATGTGGTTTCAATCACTACCACTTTTCAAATGGGGTGTGAAACCCCAAAGCATGGTTTCATTCAACCGAAGCCAATCAGTGATTGGTGTAACAACTGAGTGCTAATTGTCAAACCCAGTGATCAATGCACATGATACCTTGATTTTAAGATAGGAGCAAACTGCTACAGCAGGCTCCTAACATGGCCGTGCTAATTACATTATTTTTTAAAATTATTTTACAGACACTTGGACTAGATGAATCGCTTGCACCTGAGTCTTTCAAGGCTATTGATGACAACAACGATGGTCAGATCAGCTTGGAAGAGTTCAAGTAAGCATTTCACAATCACCATTTGAGAATTCCAGAATAATCTTGTGGCCTAGTCACACATATTCTTATGGCCATATCTTTACACATTGCTTTCTCCTTGATAACCTTGTACTTATGCTTCTGAAAGGAGACCCTATGACTCTTGGTAGTAAAGAATGAGTCTCCCGAGTAACCATCCCACTGCCACTTCACCTCTCCCACGCATCTTGAAAGGGATTCCATTTAGAGCATTTTGTTGAAATATGTTTTTCAGCTACTTTTTCTATAGCTACAATATGGTGAGTAACTTGTGAGTCTATCCCAATAGCTAAGTGAACAAATAGCTACTTTCTGACTTTTTAGTACTCTCCATAATGAGTAAAATCACTTGTATCTTGAATACTATTGCATTTACAGTATTTCAATTAAATATGTTATTCGCCTACTTTGGGTCAGCTAGTAAAATTTCAGACATGTAGCTCATTGCATAGATGAGCAATGGCTACTATCAGGTTCTCACTGTTGAGTAAAATCACTTATAACTTGGAAATTATTGCATTTACAGTATTTCATTTAATGTGTTATTAACCTGCTTTGGGTCAGCTAGTAAAATAGCAGACATGTAACTCATTGCATAGCTGAGCAATAGCTACTTTCAGATTCCTACTGTTGAGTAGATGACTTGTAACTTGAAATCTAATGCATTTAGATAATTTTGTTTAAATATGTTATTCAATTACTTTTGTATCAACCATAACATAGTAAAATTGCAGACCTGTAGCTCATTGCATAGCTGAGCAATAGTTATTTTAAGATTCTCACTGTTGAGTAAATCACTTGTAACTTGAAAAGTATTGCATTTAGAACATTTTCTTAAAATCTGTTGTTCGGCTACTTTTTCCATCGCAACATTGTAACTTAGAAGTCTATCCCAATAGGTAAGTGAGTAATAGCTTCTTTCTCCTCAAGGTCAAACTAGTCCTTGCTACTTTTAATCCCTTTCCTTTATTGTTGGTCCTGGAACTGTTGTGTGTGAAGAAGAGCTGTGATTAGTGACCCCCTCCCCTATCTAGTGTTAAAATTTTAGCACACTTTCATTTTTTTCTTTGACCATTGGAGGGATTTGTTCTTATTCTGCTAATATAAACTAGTCCAAAGGAAGATTACTTTGTGAGGTATCAGCTCTACATTTGCAGTCACAATGCACTTTTTAAACTCTCTACCTTTATATAAGAACCAGGCCCTCAGTAGGTCCTTAGGAAGCACTTTAACAGTTAACTTTGTACTTTACTTCTGAATACCATTTGCAGTGCACAGCTTTTTTGTCCTTAGCTACCTTCATTTGTACTCTAAAGCTCAAAACACAAAGTCAGCTGACACAGAGCCTATTCACAGGCACTGATTGCTTGGTTCAATTCTAAATTTTAAAATCGTATATGAACTCAAATAGTTATCATACTCATCTTGTTGGAAGTTTGACACTGTGACCGTTTTCAGATCCCAATTGATAGTGTAATAACAAGGTTGTTTGTTGTAGACACAATGGGTCTGAATTCTTCCTGGAGCAGAAGGATGAGAGCAAACCGTCCAAACTGTTTTGGGGACCTCTGGTGTGAGCACTGCGCTGTGTGTTAGCACTGGACAGATGTGGATCAAACACCACAAGCTTGCACATTGCTCAATATATGTTAACTGCTAAGTGAAGAAACACATGTAAATAAACAGCATGTTTTAACATCTACAAGATGTATCGTATTTGTTACATAGAGAATATATTTTAGTTGTTGACCAGTTGATGTGGAAGCTGATAGAAGGCTCAAAGGGTAGCAATCATAGTGTCATTACACCCTATCTAACCATTCCCAAATAAATCTTTGTAGCATACTTTGTTTTTCACTTTGTAACTGTTTCTCTTTTACAGTCTAACTGTAATTTATATGTAATAGGTTGACCAGTCACAATTCAGTCTGCGTCTTCAGGTCTGGACATTCATTGTGGGACAGATAGCATCAACAAAATTAATGCACCACTTCTATTGGTTAATAGTCGGCTCGTTATTGATTTTAGGTCAATTTTGACCAACAAGATTGGTATAATTCTGGAAACGGTTTCTGGTCGTTAACACATGAATATAGATATTATTGTCACAGTTGACTAGAGATCATTCATATTAATGGGCTGTCTATGTATTGATTTTACGCCCCTTTCTGAGAACATGCCCACTAGGTCCACTCTCTTCAAAATAGCTTTGAAAATATCTTCCCCGCAGTGGGAGAACTCAGTGCACTGAATTAACAGTAAATGGGCGTTTTAGGTCAGTAGTCAAGGGTAACGAGTGTGTTTGACGGAAAGATACTATGTAGGCAAACTTGTGTGGAAGGGGAGGCCTTCCTAAAGGTTGTTAATGAGGGTCTTGTGTTGAGATGAAGGGAATTTAAAAATTGACTAATGACAGAAAGACTTTGAGAAATGTCTGTATAAGTTTTGGAAAGATGGAACTTAAGGAACTTAACAGTACAATCATACAGACTATTACAGGAGCCACAGTTCCTCCTGTACACTGATTACTGTTTAATCCAAAACACTGGAGCGAAAATAAAAGTGTGTCCGAGTGAAAATATCCCCAACAAGATTTTAATATCTGTTCTTTTAATTTTACGTTATTGCTATCCCACACCTTTCAAAGGCTGTACGGTTTTCACCCATGGGAGCGAAATGGGCATTTGAGTGGGAGGATGGGCAACATGAAAAATATTCTCAGATTGTATCTCAGAAACCATTAGGTGTAGGATATTGATACATTTTAGGGATATTGGGTGGAAGTTGTAGGTGTGCAACATCATGGCGGGACCTTGATTTGACCGTCGACACTGTTGTAGTAAAATTGACCTTTAAAATCTTATCAGTTGATATTCAGTTGGGGTGTAGGCGTACAATATCATTGTGTGACCTTGGTGTAACTTTTGACCTTGGCTCTGTCAGAATTTTTGTAAGACATATTTCTCCTATCACAAAGGTCTATGGGTTGCTGCAACTGATTTTCTAGGTATTTTTACACTGTTGTGCTATCTCCATTGAAAGCGCTGCTGTAATTAATGAATTTTACAGTTTCATAACTTTTGATAAACTTTTTAATGTTGCCAATTTGCTATGGAATTGTCTTGTTTTGATACTTTGTACATACATTTTCTCTCTCTCTCAAGTTCTATTGCTTCTGTACATTTCCATACCTTAATTATCCTGCAAGTTCTATATGTAATGGTGTCCAATGCTTTTTCCCAGGGCTGTGGGGTATGGACATTTATATATCGGTTGGCGCGACCTGGCCTACAAAGGCCAGAAAAAGACGTCTTGTTCTTTGCACCTGCAAGACCCAGTCATAGTGTGCGTTCCCTAGGTGGTCCCTCGTACTCCCTTCCTTTCTAGACAATGTGACGTCATAGCATCCTTTGATCTGCCTAAGCCTACATAAACCCCCAGTAAGCTAATAGCGGGGCCCGTTGGGCAAAGTATTAACTTTTAAAAATTTAATTTACTTATTAAATTTACAATTTTATTGTGTTAATACATCTTACCCAATAAACAATCAGCTAGAATAACCACCGCTTGGCAGGTGGGTAGGTAATTAGTGACTTAAAAATCGAACTCAAACAAGACATTAACAGTCTCTGGGGGACAACAGCTGAACCTCCTGGGTGGTTGCTGGTGAACAGGATACCGGATCCAGCTGAAGAAAAGATGTTATCACTGGTATGGCCACTGAATGGGTAACAGTAGTCTGGCTGGTAGTTCTAACCGACTGGAGTACAGGTATTCCACTGGAACCGGTTACCGAAAGAGAGCTATCTAATAGTAACTGAAGTAAAAGTATTGTCACTGACACTAGACTGGCTTACCGGTCCAGTATAAGAGGCCAATGACCAACACAATAAAAAACATTTCAAACAATGAGCCCGGGAAGGGGTAACCTGCATGCAGGTTTGAAAATGAGCTCAAAATCGCTGTACCTCTTGTTATTTTCAAGATTTGGAAATTTAAAAATATATAATAAATATATAGCAAATATCTGAGAAATAAAAATTTAGATATTGAGCTACAAATACCATTCGAATAGCAAATAACCTCAATAATATCAAAGAAAATACATAGAGAACCTTATTGTGCTGTGGATATCACAATTTAAAAAATAACCCTTGGATATGTTTTTTTTGTACACTGCAAGCCATCTTTGACTGGTATAGGAGGATATATTGAGCGGAATATAGTTTTGTATACAACGGAGCCTCTGTACCATGGATAATAAGTGTCAATAAGTTCCTGTTTTTCACTTATATCTTGGACAATACATAAGCTACAAATATGTATATCAGATATCATTAGAATGGTGTTTTACACCGCTTCTGATCCAATTGTTGCATAAATATCCATGCCGAAATGACTGAGATATTGCAAGTTAAAGATTAAAGTTTTTATTTTCACTGCTGGCCATTCTATCCTCGTTTGACCTTGAAGGAGGGGTCCAAGGTCAAATCTGACCACATCAAACTATTCCCAGCCCATGATTTCCTACAGCTTGGTTTCACATTGCAAACCTCTAGGACCAATAAATAAGCAAGTTATAAGCACTTTTTAAGTTTTGCTATCCTCGTTTGACCTGGAAGGAGGGGCCCCAAGGTCATATCTGAACACTTAAGAAGATTCCCAGCCTATGGTTTCCTATGCGTTGGTTTCACATTACAAACCTCTAGGACCAATAATAAGATTATATAGAATATGATGATGACAGAGATTGAGCACTGTAAAAGCAATTGATAGAGTAGTTATCTCAAAAAGTAATCATTGTTTTTAGCTTAAAGGAATGCCATGAAATTTAACTTATCTGACTTGTTTTATTTATAAATTTTTATTAAATGACCTTTATTTATAATGTGTTTACCATGGGTCATTTGATTAACTGTGGGGAAGACGTAAGTGGTTTTTTTTGTGTGTGTTTCAGTTTTTGAAGCTGTTTGAGTCTGTTTGGATCTGTTATGGTTGGTATAAATATCAAACATTTTGGTTTATTTTTCACGACTGTAACCTATCCACTTTCGCCCCTACCCACAAATTTTCCAGTCTCAGGCTTCCTGAGGCCTCCTCAGACCCAGACTTATACAATCCTATGTTGTCTGAGGCGTCCTGCTACTTTTACGCCCAGGACTCTTAGTCCCAGGAGGCCTGTACTTAGTCCCAGACATCAACAAAAATCGCCCATTTCCTGTCTAGGAAATCTGTTATTAGTCCCAGGAAGCCTGAGGAAGCCTCAGACCAGTCTAGGACCCAGTCGGTATATTGAAACTGATCACAAACTTAGCTTAATCGCCTCATAGTCGGGAACAATTCAGAGAAAATCTGAGGCTTCCTGAGAAGGATCTGTGCTTGATCCCACACCTGGATTAAGATTCCATTTTTCAGATTTTTTTTTCACTGACTCTCAAGGATTACGGGTCCCAAGACCAATCAGGGATTAATCCTTTTGTGGAACAGGGGCATCATTTACATACCAAGTGAATCTTGTGGTCTGGATGAATGTCAAGTATTCCTGCGACCACTAGATCTAGTGCAAGGGTCCTAGTGCACTACTATTGTCTAAAAACATTTCCCTCCAATGAGCTTGTAAAATTCACTTATGAGCAAGTCTATGTGACCATAGAAATTGCAAATTTAATATGTAAATCAAATTTTTGTAAGTTAATACCCAATGCAATTGACAATTGCTAATCCGGTCGGTGCCTACTGGCCCACCAAACGATAGAAAAAGTCGTCCTGTGTTTCAACTGGCTGGTCGGTCCCACTGTGCATTTGCCCAGGTGGCGCATCATACTTCCTTCCTGTCTAGAGAGTGTGACGTCATAGCATCTTTTTCATTGTCTAAACCTATTTAAAACCCCCAGTAAGCTGATAGCAGGCCCGGTTTGGGAGGGTCTTGCCTGTCCATTAGATAGGGTATTACTTATTAAATTTGCAAATTTATTGCAGCTTGGTAGGTGGCGAAGTTACTAGGGACTTAAGTGAACTCATAAAAAAGAGAACAAAATTTCTCTGGCCTAGGTTGACTTAAAGTCAGGAAACCTGTAGGCCTATGGTCAGTTACCTAGTACCCGGTTGCCGGCGCTATAAAGACATTGCCCCCCTATTTTACAGACCTGCACTGAGGTAAGGGAAGGGACGGATGAGTTCAATCCCAGAAGGAAAATAAACCTCCCAAAGGAAGCAGTTCACAGTTTTTTGTGTTTTTTTTTTACTTTTTTTTTGTTTCATGAACTATTTACACTATGCAAATATATAAAAATCTCCTCAATTTATTTATTATTTGTACACAAAGGCATACTTTGAACATATATACAGTTACAATAGTTTAAATATATACAAGAGGTTAAGAAGTGCATAAGTACTCTAACATTTCATTTATTTCATTGTAACAAAATCGTGTCAAATTTCTGTCTCTTATATACATTAGATCACATATATTTCCACATACTATATTGTCCTCAACACTGTTACAAGAGGTCACATAACATTGTATATACTTTGTAAATGCACATGGTGATGCAAGCACATCGGAGTAGTTACATTTTAAATCTCTAGATATAATATTAATGATTTTACAAGTTTACCCGCAAGTTTTACACAAGGGTTACCATTATTTAACAAGGTGTACATAAATTTGTTAAATCTTTTGTATAATTGTACTTTTACTGTCACATTGTTGCATATTAAGTGAATGTATCTACTGTGGGTTCTATTTGAAAGATTAAACAGTCTTCTTATTGCTTTTCTCCAAGTTACATAGAATCGGTTAATATTTATAGAATCAAAGTCCCATAAAACACAGCCATATAATGGCATACAATAACTCTTGAATAATTTATATTTTACCGACCGACACCTACACATTTGTAAACGTATTTAAGATACTATTCAAAGCCACATTAAAACTATGTATTGCATCATCTATCACTTTGGATACAGGGTTTATACCAACAATTTGACCCAGATATGAAGAGTAAGCGACAAATTTTATATAAATATCATTATGTAACAGACCTTCAACTGCTTGACACTTATTTGCAGGAAAGTGTATGAACTGGTACTTGCTAGCATTAAACGTAACATTGTATTCAATACCAAATTCATCACATATTTTCAACATTTTCTTCATGGCAAACAAAGTTGGAGTCAACAGTACTGCATCATCAGCATATCCTAAACAACCCATAAAAACATTGCCTACATAACAACCAAGGCCACTGTTTTTTAACTTATACAACATTTCATCCATGTACAATGTAAAAAGTATAGGGGATAAGACCCCACCTTGTTTAACCCCATTGGTTACTGTGACAGTTCTTGATACATAACGCCCCCATTTAATTCTAACTGATTGCATTGTTTTCATGTAAGCAAGTAGACTACATATAAGAGGACATAACCCAATTTGTAGCATTATTTTGAATAAACTTACATAATGAATATGATCAAATGACTTGTTGGCATCTAGCATCATGACAAAAACATCAGTGTTTTTATTATTGAAATATTTAATTACCTCATTTAACAAATGTACACTGAGGAGTAGAATGCTTAGACTTTAACCCAAACTGTAGATCACATGACCTAAGTATGCCCCTATTGCTGTTCAATATGAGAAGCTCTAATACTTTCCCTATGATACTACTCAATGCTATTCCTCTATAATTATTAGAGTCATTAAGAGATTTCTTCTTATTTTTGGGATTGGTACTACTGTAGACATAAGCATATCTTCAGGCGCATATCCATGTTTCAACATTAAGTTGTACAGCATATTAAGGTGAACAAACAGACTATGACATCCATTAATAATACCATCTGACAATTGATTATTGCCATCACTTTTATTATGTTTTAACAATTGAACTGCTAAATAGACATCTCTTACACAGAATGAGTGTTTAAAATTGCAATTGTTTTCTTAATATTATTTAATATTATTTATGTATTAATATTATTTATGTATTTGGCAGGATATTAGACATTGTCAAAGATTCATCTCCATATTACCCAATTTTGTGCAAATTTGTTTTCATAATTATTAAGTTTTGATAATATCTCTTGTTCCTGATATTTTGACTTTAACTTTTTCTGTAAGACATAAATATTAGGCATCTGACTTTTTTGTGCACATGCAAAGATATAGTATCTTGTAACTATTAATACAAAGTTTAAAGGCCAAAAGTGTTCATCGAAATTATTTTCTCCTAAGATCATTAATTTACTGTTTAAAGTAAGAATGTAACCAATTTTTGACTTTATCCAAACCTTTATGTTTTCCCACAAGTCTATAGACTTGGAACATTGTGAAAATAAATGACTAATAGTTTCTGTTTGCTCACTACAGAGTCGACACTGGCTTGACTGTGACACTTTAATTTTAAACAAAAGGTTATTAGTACCCAATATTTTTCGTAGTATTCTGTATTGAAACCATATATAGACATTATCCTGAATGGACCAAAAACAACCTTTATATATACATTTCCAAAAAAGTTGATCTTGCTCTAGGTTTAACTCTCTATTCCATTTTATTTCATTTTGTCCTAGTAAATCATTACATTTATTTCCTTTGAATTGATTTCTTGTATGTTTCTTTAAATTCACGATTGTTTTGACATGAAATGGAATATATGGTTTCAATATATCCAATTTGTCTCCTTTTTTATTTTTGGAAATGAATTTTTTTACAAGACCACTAATTGCATAATAATTAAGAAAATTAATATTTGAATGATATACCTGTTTCATTTCATATAAACTAAGCACATTGCCATTTTCATTCAACATATCAGAAACAAAGCTAATACCCATATTCACCCAGTCTTGGAAGCAAATGTCTTGTGTACCCAGTTTGTTGTTATACCAAAGACAATTACTCCAAATGTCATCGTTTGACTCAAATTGATGGGATTTTTCAATATCAGTCCAATATCTAAATACTGATTCCCAAAAAGGATTTAAACAGTGTTTAGTTTTTATGCACCATTCAGTTCCAAAAATAAAAATATTATTAACATTACCAAGACATTTATCCAATAGTTTAAACCATCCTTTAGAATTTGAATTCATAATAAGCTGTAACCATTTCAATTTCATACATTTTTCAAAAAGAAAAATATCTGTCATTTGTAGTCCTCCCTTTATATATGGTTTACATACATCTTGTCTATTTACTTTATCGGCTTTACCTCCCCAAAGAAATTTATAGAGGATTGAATTTATTTCTTTTAGTATTTTATCTGTTATGGGTAGTAGCATAAATAAATGTACAAGTTTAGATAGCAATAGACTTTTAATAATCGTAATCTTTCCAATTGGAGTTGCCTTTCTATACTTCCATGACTCTATTGTCTTATTAATGCTACTTATTGCTTTGGAATAATTCTTAATTGGAATACTTGGAAGATTCACTGAAAATTCCAGACCTAATAAAGTAAACTCGGAGTCATCCCAAACTAAATCTGATGAGATGGCCAGCTTGTCTTTTGACCCTCTTTTACTGCCAAACCATATGGTTTTTGTTTTTTCAGTATTCACCTTAAGTCCAGACATTGAACCATATATTTCTAAAACGTTAAGAGTTGCCTGTAATGAATGTTGAGTGCCATCCAGTATTATAGTTGTATCGTCTGCGAACTGCACTATCTTAAAGGAGTATTTACCTATTTTCACACCTTTAATATCTTTATGGTTTTCGATCATAAGTGTTGAGAATTCTGCGACAAACAAAAACATGTATGGTGATATGGGATCACCCTGTCGACAACCCCTACCAATAATTATAGGTTCAGACAAAAAACCACATTGTAAGATGTATGCGGTTATATCAGTATTGAACACCTGAATCCATTTTATAAAATTTTAATCAAAACCAAAATATCTTAATGCAGAATACAAAAGTTTCCATGAAACAGAATCGAATGCTTTTTCGAAATCAATAAGCAATAATAGGCCAGGAATTTTATATTTTTCTGCATAATGCAGCAAGTCATACACAAGTTGTGTGTTTTCGCCAATATGCCTATTTTTGATAAATCCTTCCTGATTTTCTGAGATAATGTTATCTAGATGAGGCTTTATTCGCTTTATTCGCCCTTGTTTTCTTACGAATTTCCGCAAGCCAGCCTGTAGCAGGGCAACCATTGCCAAAATATACTTGGCTCAATATGTTCTGACCATCCTTGAATTTGTTTACTGCTTACACCTATACCTTTTTGTGGAATACATATTTCACTAGCTTTTACACATGCTTACATAATGTTATTATAGAATTTGTTTATTTCAACAAAATGATTTTCATCAGTACATTGTAACAATTTGCATTTAGTGGCACAATCAGGTACTTTAATACCTTTTAAGAGTGAGTCTAACATAGATTTATAGTTATTTAACTGAAATTTGTATCAGGGCTATTGGTGGATCTGCTGAGCAGCCACTACTGGGCCCAAAAAAAACCTCTGAATCAGCCCAAGCTTCAGACAGAACTGTGCAAAGGTGTTATGTGATTTCCAGTGGCATCATGAGTTTTAACATGATGTAAGGTGAGGGCCTCCTGATCAGAGAGCTCATAACATAGGATCACAGTCTGTTTGATCCACGAGGAGATAATGGCAGGTGAGATGTCCTTGTCAAAACTTTTCCTAAAGGAGACAAAAACCAACTCCTTGTTCTGCCTGAGGTCTGTGGTCCTGTACAAATAGTAGTGCAGTGCTCTGACCGGACATAGGGATCTATCAGACTTGAGGGACTCCAGATTTGGGGCCAGGGCTGATATAACCACTGGGGCCACACTGTCTGGACCCTCCTTGGCCAGTTGGGTCTTGGAAAGAAAGCTGGGTGTTCGGTACAACAACACCTTTGACCAGTTCAACATGTCCGGTCTTCTTGTTTTGCCAAGCATGGATCTCACACCTACATTTGCCCGCCCCCAGGGTCAAGAAGAAAACAGTCTTGAAGGTCAAATGCTTCCAGGACTCCTCTTTAATCAGATCGAATGGAGCCTTTGTCAGCTGGTGCAACACCAGGGAGAGGTTCCAGGAGGGGATGCCCCTCCAACCCTTAGGTCTGTCTCTTTGGAAAGTGTCCAAGAGACAAGTCAGGTTCTCATTTTTGCCGACATTTATGGGTGCATTACCCAGTTTGTCAGCAAAGGCTGATCCTTACCCATCACTGGTACTTGGCTGTAACATCCTGTCCTGCAACAGGTACATAAGGAAGTCAGCTATTGACTTTACAGGGTGTGCCCTGAAATCCACCTAATTACCGAGGCACCATGCATGCAGATTTAGATTTGACAGATTCCTGTGTGGAGTCTGATTGAATGGTTGAGTGAGCAGGTTGGGCAGGTACAAAGGGATCTGACTTGACATGGTCACAATATCCCAGAACCAGGGCATGTTGGGCCACCCTGGAGCAGTCAGAATGATTCTCCTGCATGGGTAGTCCTGCAGCTTCTCCAGCACTTTGCCCACTATAGCAACCAGTGGGAAGGCCTTTGGGCCTAGATTCTCCCATGGCAGACTGAGTGAATCGACTGCACAGGCCAGAGGGTCCGAAACTGGTGACACAGACTGAGCCAGTTTGTTGCTGAACCTTGTTGCAAAAAGGTCTGTCTGAGGCTGGTGCCACCTGATGCATATTGCTTGGAAGACCTGTGAGAGGAGAGACCACTCTGTTTGAATGGTCTGGCCTAGCCTGGAATGTGTCGGGCTTTGAGAGTAACCTGTTTTCTGGAACACCAGGTGGATTCTCCACAGAAGAGCACACAGAGAGCCCGACTTCATCCCCCTTCTTTGTTTATGTAAGCACCTGCTGTGGTGTTGTCTGTGGCACTCGCAGAGGGCCAAAAAGACCGCCTTTAGTTCCAGGTAATTTATGTGTATCTTGTTTTCTGGAAGGGACCACGTTCCCCTTGCAGTGTGTTCATTTAAGTGAGTGCCCCACCCTTCTTTGATGCGTCTGTAAATATATGTTTTAGTGGCTGTAATGGTTAACCTTGAAGCACATTGCTTTCCTCCTGCCACCATTTTAGATGACCGTGGAAACTAGTATCTGGGAACGAGTATCACCTTTTCTAGTGACTCTGGAACCCCCAGTAGTTTTTCAGGTGCCACTGTATGGGCCTCATATGAAGTCGACCTAGGTGGACCTGTTTTTCTGTGGCTGGACTGGTCCGTCCGGTCAGTAATTCTTGGATCTGCCACTGGTCTAGGGGGATCTAACCTTGGCCTCTTTCAGGTCGAACTGGTAACCCTGTTCATTAGCCAACCTAGATCCTGACAAATAGCTACCAGAGTTTGTGTATGATGGAGACAGGTTTGGTTGGACCTGGCCCAGACCAACCAGTCGTCTAGTCGTCAGGTAGAGGTTCCTGTTTGTATTTACATAGCAGCTTACGATGCTCGGTGACCTTGTCAAGTTTGGTCTGGTCTGGGAGGGGATGGTGTAGCCCTCTTTCAGCATTTGTAAGACTGATTTCACAAAACTGGTTTAGTCTTGCCCCTACAGGCAGATTACAGTTTGGACATTTGGTACGTGTTTGACAGAATACAATTGATCGACACAGGAAACTTTGTTCACATATTTTAATGACTGACATTGTCTTACAACACCCCATCCTTTACTGCCTTTCTTTTGTGGCTGCCCTTGTACAATATGTGCATGATTTACAATAACTGAGTTAACAACATTTGTTACTGTCTGACAAACTTTTAATGTCTCTACAGACACTGGTCAGGTCTGTTGACAATGATACAAGTTTACAGTTTCTTGGTTGTGTAGGTTATCCGGTCCAGTCCGGTGGAGCTGACACAAATTTACACACTTTACAGTCTCTTAGTCTCAGTAACTGTTATACTTGTTGGGCTGATGACCTCCCTTTTTCTTGCTAAAACGTCCCAGTGTCTTCCAGGCCAGTTTACCTGACCTCTGATCCATGTGTCTGTTTATCCGACCTTCTATAGGGGTGGAATCGACTGTCTCTGAGACCAGTAGGCTGAGTGTGAGACCAACCCTTGTAAGTCCAGTGGAGCCTGATGCAAAGCAGCTAGTTTATCATGTTCAAGCCAGACTTAACATGAGCGAAGTAAGAATCTCGCCTCACTTGTCTCAAATTCACCATGGAAACAAGAGCAAAGTCAGAGAGATGTTCCATGGCCTTGGCCATACACTGTGTGATGCAAGCATTACAGTTCATCAGGTACTGTAGCTCTTTTGCAGCAGTGCCAACTTTACCAGCTGACTTTCCTTTCGGTCTGTTCAGACTGTAACACTTTCAGCTGTGACTGCATAACCTGCTGAACATTGCTGAGACAGATGCTGAGTCCGCCTGCCTGATTACAGACATAAGTAGATTTGCATGCAGCCTTCTCCCACCTACTGAGGGTATCCTGTGATAGAGTGTGTGAGGTCGATGCCAGTGTAGAGAGTCCGATGATCTTGCTATCCAACTATATGCACTGTTCAGCTTGGATGAGTCACAATGCCAGAATGTCACAGAACCGGCCAGCCTGTCCTGGTTAGTGTGGAACCCGTACCACTTAGCATGCAATTTACTCGGCTTGACATACTGGTCTGTCTGCAGACTCCCTGTTAGAGAAATTCTGGATAGGTATCCTTGTACAAGTGTAAGGTTCAAACTGTCCATTTTCCATAGCCAGTCGTCTGTGGGGAGGTTAACACTACGCTTACCCACTGGCTGTTGTTTGGGTGCTGCAAACAGGTTATCCTCAGCACTTAAAGCAGCAGAGTCGATGTCCAGTACATGTATCAAGCCCAAGTATGAATGCACATGACACATAGTTTCTCTGTAGTTCTGCTCTTCAGTAGACACTTGGTCAGTGTTGGTTAGAGAAACGTCCTATTCCAGATCTGACAACTCGCCTTCCTCTGCCTGGCCAGTAGGGAGTTCATGCACCACAGAGTCAGAGTCAGAACTGGTATCCATATCAGTCTCTGGTGTTTGCTGTGCTTCCACAGTTGAAGTGCTAGGTGCAGGCGTGGTTGGTAGAATTAGGTCAGTTATCAGACTTAGGCCGGTGAGCAGGCTGCTGCTGAAGAGTGGCCTGTCGGTTGGTCAGTTGCTGGTGAGTGGTGGTCGGTCAGTTGAGGCTCAAAGAAGGGCTCAGTGTTGTCAACAGCACCGTCTGGTGGAGGTTTAGCTGGAGAGACGACCACTGGTTGAAAAACAGGCTCTGGCTGGGTGAACGCCTTTAACAAGAGCATAGCCTCCAATCTGCTAAAATGTTCCGACCATTTCTGGTCCAACTGCTCCAGCTTACTGTCTGTGGAAGGTTTTGCGACACCAGCGGGTGAGCCATGCTTCTTGGTAGTCTTGCCCTTATTTTTTGGTTGTGTCTGTCCTCTTGTCTTTCACATTTCTGCTGCTCAACTCTTCTGAACTCTGTGTCTTCTTCACACCAGGGTTACTACTTGCCTCTTCTGAATTCAAATCTTTTGTGTCTTTCACTACCCCCAGCACTGACACTAAAGCAGGATCTACAAGGGTGCTACTTGACTCTTCTTGGATGGCTTTTTGGTCACGTTTTTCATTTTTCTTCTGATAAGAAGTGGTTGAAAAACGTCCTTACTGATCCTGGGTTAAAAACGTTGCAGAACTGACAGTCTTCTTGTTTAAATGCAGAGGTCAGTGCCTTTTCCTTTTTCTCTACAATGGGCACAATAAGGGTAGGAATCAAACCCCACCATTAAATGTCCACAAATACCCTGTTTCTTCCCTGGTAGAATAGAATAGAATCATTTATATAGCGCAAAATTGATGCAACATCCTCTAATGCGCTTAAGGCAAAAAGGGAAATTCGAGGGACATGCCGGGTCAAAATCCTGATTTAGCGCCCCAAGGGGAGAAATACTGTGGTGGGGGATATGCAAGTCTAACCAAGTAGGTTTTTAGCTGGCTTCGAAACCCTATAATTGTATTCTGAGATCGGACTGATTGTGGGAGTCTGTTCCATTCAGTGCGAGAAGCCATAGCAAAACCTCGCCTACCAATGGCCTTCTTGGGACAAACTGAAGAAAGAGAAAGCCGTTTCCACGAGTAAGGCTACTGGGTTTGATTAAGGATGATAAAATGTGGGTTGGGAGAATCTGATAGCCTTGAATGTAATAAGATTATATTTGAACAGGATACGGTATGAAATGGGCAGCCAGTGTAGTTTTTGCTGAGTAACATGGCTTGTTTTATCAAGTCTGAAAACAATTCTGCATAGGGCATTTTGAATCTTTTGTAGTTTAGCCACATTGTATTTATTCACACCATAAAGTAGGGAATTGCAGTAGTCAATTCGACTACTGATCATTGAGTTGGCCAGCAGGGCTGCAGTCTCCACACTGAGGAATTTACGAATGTGTCTGAGATCTTTGAGATGGTAGTAGCAGGCACAACAAACTTTGGTTATATGGCTGGCAAAGGTGTTCCCAGAATCAAAAGTAACACCTAAATTCTTAACTTCATTAGTGGGGGAGATTGAGTTTCCAAGAAATTGGGTGGGAAATTTTTGCATGATTGACTCTCTGGCCTGTCTGTCGCCAATGACAGTAAATTCTGTCTTCTCTGGATTAAGTTTCAATCTGACACCATCCATCCATTTTTGAACGCAAGCAAGACACTCAGTGCGCTCAGCAATACTGGAATCAAAGTTCCTGGAATCAAGTGCCAAGTCTACGATTTGTGAGGTATTATTTGATCCACATCAGCACAGTGCCATCCACGCCGAACCAATCCCTGAGGCAGTTAAAAAGAATGGTGTGGTCAATCGTATCAAATGCTGCTGAGAGGTCCAATAATGTGAGAGCAACAGCCTTACCCGAGTCCATCGAAGCAGCAATGTCATTTTGAATTTTAAGGAGTGCTGTTTCTGTGGAATGCAATCTCTTGTAGGCTGATTGGTTGAGATTGGAGAGCCCCTCTTTATTGATGTAATTATTTAACTGATTTACTACAGCTTTTTCAATCAATTTTGATATGAAACTAAGGTTTGACACTGGTTTATAGTTTTCAGGAGATTTCTATCTAGACTAGGCTTCTTGAGAAAGGGAGTAACATATGCGATTTTGAAACAGTTTGGGAAACTGCCTTCTTTGAGGGAATAATTTATGATATTGGTAATTGGGGTGATTAGGATGTCTGCGCAATCTTTGACCAGTGAGGTTGGTATTGGGTCTAAATCAAATGATTTGGTAGGAGATGATTTTAGAATTTTGAGAATGTCTTCCTCAGATACAGGCTCAAAAGAAGGTAGGGCACTGTTGTTTATGCTTGGTCTGGTGATCGAAACCGGAGCTGATGACTGTAGTACGGTTCTGATTTTTGTGATTTTGTCACAGAAAAAATGCCCAAAGGAATTGGCTAGATCTTTCAGACTGACATGATCGGGTAAAATAATGGTTGAAGATTTATGTAAGATTTTTTAAGTGTTGCACAGAGCCTTGGGATTACCATTGTTTTCAGCAATAACTGTGGAATAGTGCCTTCGTCTAGACATTTCAAGTAGAAAATTGTAGTGGTTAACAGCCGCACGATATCTACTGCGGTTAATTGCGGAATTGTCCCTGCGCCACATACTTTCGTACTTCCATTTCAGGTGTTTTAAGTTTGTGAAAACTCATTACAAGACCATGACAATAAGCGTACATAAAAAACACACCACCTATTGTGATGTAAAGCAAAGACAAATACAGATGTACCTATAAATAGGTTTACAAGACAGTCAAACATCAGAGGCATACAGTAAATATTGTATGAAGGTAAGTATCTGTACTGTAACACTGCCTGGTCATAAATTATGAATAAAGAATGCTGGTATGAAAACAATTGCTCATTTCCGGAGAGAACAGAGTCTACCAGACTTTCCCAATGCTTAAAAAGGGATTAATAATCATAACTAGACCAGAAGGCCTAAAAACCTTTGGGAAACCTCCAGGAACATGCAGGGGCTTCATTTTTTTCATTTTAGCTGCCATTAATATCAATGACTGTACAAAGTTTGAAGACAATCGGTCGAAGTCAGCTGGACTCAGAGAACACACAAGCTTTAAAATGGAAATTGATCATTTTTATACATAATTTTTTGTTATAGTTGTTATTTTCAATAAAGTATTGTTTCACATTTATTATTTTCAATTGTTTCAGCATTAAACATTTCCTCAATGTGCTCTGAAATGAACCATGATATCTTTAATGTTTTTTCTGCAAATTATGTGCTGTTCAGTTGAAAATTGCCTACTCAGCAAAATTTCCAAATTGATCACAGCAGCCAGATTTGTTTGACAATTTTTTTAAAAGGTTTTATATAGGGTATGCCATCTTTCTATAGCAAGTATTGCATTGGTAAAGTTGCGTTTTACAAAATCTCCACTGGTGGCCATGTTTTATCCTCAATTTTGTCCAAATCCTGCAATAAAATATATGTAAATATGAACAATATTTATTACACAGCCAAATTTTTGTAACATGGTAAAAAATGTTCTATATGGGTTAAAACATGTCGGAAAAACACAATGGGAACATTTTTGAAACTTTTGAAGCAAGCCTTTTGGTACTAAGCTTTGCATCGGTAGAGTTGCATTTTACAAAATCGCCTCTGAAGGCCATGTTTTCAATCAATTTTGCCCAAAATCAATATGCTTCCTCCAATGTGTAATATCAATGACTGTACAAAGTTTGAAGGGAATCAGTCAACGCAATCTGGAGTTAGAGCACACACAAACTTTAAAAATGGCTGGCAGCCATGTTAGAAACAAGATGGCGGACGTAAAAACATATTTGTCAAAAGCTGTCCCCCTTGACCCTGAGACGAACACGAACCTGAAGATGATATCTTTAACCATTTTGCTGATGAAACCATAAATCACAAGGCCACTGCTGCAGTGGTTATCTCCCGCCCAAGAGTCAGTAATAATGGAGAACTAAAGGAGATAAGGCCTTTGTAGTAAGATAACCCCACTTCACACTGAAGAAGGGGTCAAAGGTAAAAGTCAGCAATTGGAAAAGAGTCTCAGGCCTTGACTTCCTTCAAGTTGTTTTCACATTTTGAACCCCTAGTAGCAACGATAAGGTAGATATAAGGCCCTTTTAATAGGACAATCCCATTTAACATGTGATGTGACGGCCATTTTGTTTTCAAAACTAAGCCAAATAACTGTCAGGCTAACTTCCCCAGCCATATATCTTTTGCGCAAATTTAATTAACATAGCTGCAATATTTCAAGGTTTAGAGCATCTCAATGATTTTGAAATAACTGGTTATGGCAACCATTTTGTTCTTCAAAATAACGCCAAAATTTTTCTCAGGCAAAACATTTGCAGGCCAGGACTTTTCATGATCTGTCTTTACATTCTGTAGCCATAGCACCAATAATAAGGGAGAAATAAGGACGTTTTAGTGTGACGACCCCATTTAACCTTGAAGCAGGGGGTAAAAGGTCAAATTCAACACCTGGAAAAGATTCCCAGGCCATGACTTCCTATAAGTTGTTTCCACATTCCGAACCTCTAGGAGCAATATTAGAAGAGATATAAGGCCTTTTAGTAGGATAAGCCCATTTGACATTAAACGTGATATGGCAACCATTTTGTTTTTGAACTAAGCCAATATCACTATCAGGCTAGCTTTTCTAGCCATATATCTTTTGTTCAAAATTGATGAAGCCAGCTGGAATATATCAACATTTAGAGCACCAGTATGATTTTCAAACAATTAGCTATGGTGGCCATTTTTTTTCAAAATGAGGCCAAAATTTTGCAGAGACAGGTTTTCATAGCCATAAACATTCCCTGCAAATTTGGTGAAGATATATTTATAAATGAATGAGATATTGAGGTTTATGCAAAAACGTGATGAACAGACAGACGCACACGCGTACAGAAAACTAAACCTAAAACAAAAACCTAAAGCAAAACCTAATAATAAATCTGGATAGGCAATGGAAAAGAAATTGCCTCAGAATAATATTGCATTATCAAATGACAGAAATTAGCTTTTTGATCACTTTTCAACTTTGATGAAAACAAAATGTAATGTCTACCTACCAGACTTAAAGTTAAGTCTACTGACTTAGCAATTTCATAGACTTAGCTGTTTTGTGAAATCGGCTAAGTCTAAGACCATGGACTTAGATTCTGTTGACAAATTTAAGACCAAAATCTTAAATTTAAGTCTAAGTCTGGGCTTAAGTCCCTTTGTGAAATCGGCCTCAGCATCTCTGCTAACGCTGCAAACTGTAACAATATGTCGACTTGCAGTAAAATTTCACTCACAAAAGAAATCTATATGAGGACATACTGAATGTGAGGCTGACACAATAGTGAGATAACATAGATAACTGTTATTTCACTAGATGTGCACCTACTTTCTGTGACCATGATGACCAGACTTGTAACACGTGTTTTTTTAAGTGACAATGAATGAGTGCAGTCTGGGTGTCACTCTCACACCAGAAGGACATGCTCCAAGTCTACTTTATGATCTATAACAACTAAAGTGAGAATACATTTTAAAAAGCTAGAACAGAAATGGATTGTTGTAAAGTATTCCCTCCACCAGGAGGTTATGTTTTGAGAATGTTTGTTTGTGTTCATGATTATTCCAAAAGTAATGAACAGATCTTTCATAATTTTTTCGAGGATAGAACCTGGCCAAATGAAGGAGTGATTACCTTTTGGGAAATATTAGGACCTGGATAACCTGAATTTCAAAAGGTTTCATTTCCAATGAGTTTTGCTTTACAGGGGTGGGTCTAGCATAAATTAAGGAGGAGGTTCAATTTTAAGGGTGTAAAAGCTATGGGGTCCAGGGGTATGCCCCGAAAATATAGGCCTAGTATAAATGTGACACTAGTCTCAAAATATTTTTATATTTTTTACAAACAGTTATATATACTTTTCAAGATTCCAAACATTAATTCCCAAACAAGTAAATCAAATCATAAGACAGGAGAATCAAAGACAATTGTAAATTCATATAACACATGATATCTCTCGATTCAGTGATTTAAACATGTATTAATCCATAAAAAATATTCACATAATTTTTTTTAATTAATCTAAACTATTTAACTGGTTCGATGGCAGTTAAAAAAATACTAACTAAATTCATACAATAAACATTTAAGTAGGTTTTTGAGGCTGATATGACATCAGCAATATTAGACCATGATAGAAGGTAGTGAAATAGTATATTACTACAAATTTGCATGAATCTGGGTCCACTGAAAGATGTTCAACTTTTCAATCTGTTATTTGGGTTTCACTATCATATATAGTCCCTTTGCGTTTTTCAAAGGGGGTGGGGTGGGGTGAACCACCCCCGTCTCCAGATCCCCAATAAGCTTGGTACTTGATATTATTTCAAAAGTAATGAGCGGGTCATCATGAATTTTATGTGGGCAGGGTGTGGTAAACTAAGAAATTCTTAAATTTCGGGAAACAAACTGGATTTTCGGTAACAGCAACGGCGGAGGTGTGTGCTCTACGAGTGTTTTCTAGTTTTTTGTTGAAAACACTTGTGTAAATGGATGGCAATGTCAGATAACCTGAGTCAGTGTGGCTGTGTGAATATAAAGCGACAGACGCGTACACAACCAGTAAGCTTATATGTAAGTACATACACTTCTGCATGCAGACGATTGCTTTTGAAAGCCCATAAATGATTAAGTGAGACATAAAAAGTTTCAAACCGCCAGCGGCGCAGAGTTCAATGGGCCCATTCACAAACTGTCTTATCAACATAAATTAGCATATGAGTTGCAGTGCACGGCTCAGTCCCCTGGCTTTGTACAGAGACGGGAGTTGTCATGGGAGTAGCAGGTGTTTGTATAACTGTAAACACTGATCTTACTGTTACAACTCAGTCCAAATCTCTACAACTGCTGTAACTTCTCTGTTTTCATCGATCCAAGCGCACCTTCGCAGCTTTAGGTTTCATTCATAAAATGGCTGAAGGTCTGATTTGTAGGTAAGCCCCGCCTTCCATGTCACGTGATTCAGACAATACGCTGATGTAATAGGGGGTCACAGACGGTAAAATGAGGCAAATTTCACAGTACATTGGGACAATTCTGTGTGTTAAGTGTTCAGCAAATCTGTTTCAGAAAATAATCTGAATGCAGTAATGAGGTAGTGATATTACTGTGAAAATATATTATTTCAGAGTTTCATATGATTACATGACTGACATGATTGTTAAATTGTCAGTTGATTGCTTATACTCAGTTCACACCGCTCTGTGCTGCCCTCACGAGCTACAAATAAGCCAAAAAGGTTTAACTCATTAAGGATGGTTTGAGGCTCGATACGTTTTGTATTTTGTATATATCCATTTTGTTTCACAAGTGTTAATAAGTCAGGATTTGCATTCACCACAATATGGACAGCGCCTACTTAAAAAAAATGTTTGGAAAAAACTGCCTCAAGCATACATTTGCTGAACTAAAATTTACTTCACAGAGAGGTGAATAGGGGCGGGAATGTACACCTTTTAAATGTGCACTACTCACATGAGGTCAATTTTGAAGCAATAAGGACAAGGCTGTGAACAAAACATTAAAATATTATTGTTGTTATGACTGTATGGAACGGTGTGAACAGGTGTATAGAATTTCAATAATAATAATAATCCTTTCCATGTTAGTACATTCCTAGAGCATGTTCTGTTTCTTGATCATTTAAGTAAAACTCTTCTCAACTCTTCTGTCAAATTGAAGACTAGTCCTCAGTTCCAACCAACTTTTCTGTGTTTCTCTCAAAAACACCCTTACAAGCAAGCCATGTGGGGGCCTACTATTAATATATAGGGTTTTTAAAGCGATATTAGTTGTAGAATCTGAAGGGTTCTCTCGGGGAAGCTTGGTGTGTACATTTCAGTAAAGTGACTGGACAGCCTTGTAATAAAACTCTGAAAGAAAGCACTGCTCATTACCAGGTGTGCAGACCAGTCCAATAAACCACAGGCTGCTCATTCACACCAAACTCCCTTCACGCCTCTGTAAAAGGGTCATTATGACCAGAACACTACAATCTCACTGTAGGTGCGGGCAGAAGCCCAGAGGGTCGAGACTATAATTTTGTACCTTTTGAAGATTTTCTTTGTATATTTTCAGTGTTTGAATAAAAAAGATGAATTAAAATATATGGTGCTTGAACTGTTTTACAGCTAGGTACTAAAATGATAAGGTCGTGGATGTGTGAGGTCTGTAGGTGCCTTCACTAGGCGGCTCAGTGATTTGATATCTCTCACAGCCAGCCTGTCATAACACTCACCTCCATGTGACATTACTGAACACTGATTTTCCTGTACATAAAACCTGGACTCTTTAAATTATATCACTGGAATTATTGCTATCACAGTAACCTCTGTGTGTATGGCTGGTCAAGACAAGGTACTTTTATCAAAGCATATAACATTTGGCGGTTTCTATCGTAATTTTATCCTTTCACATCTGTTAAAAATATTAATAAAAAAAATGACGTTATTTTGACAATTTTAACAAACTAAAGTTTGAATTCTGACTGGTTTTCTGGTTGTTTTTATCAACCACATGCTCAGTGAAATCAACTGTGAATCAAAGAGTTTAACATGCTTCATATGTTCAGTCTGTAAGCATCCACTGTACAATAGCCTGACAATGTCCCCGCGCAGCTACTTTCCATGTAAATATACCAGACGCCCTCTACAATTGCCTGTATGACGCAAGGAATATGATTGATCAGCATACGTAAGTTGTGGATATTGTTATATAGAGTGACACCCCTCACCTAGTGCGCACACAAAGCCAAGCCAGTGTGTGATCAATGATACAATCAAACACTCAATGTTCTGTCGTAATTAATAAAGTTTAGAAGGTTATGATCTGTGTGTCAGGTCATGCACTGATGTACACATTTATTCTGGTGATTTCACAAAACAGTTCTATGATCTGGATACATGTTGTCTGAGGGAAATCCCTAGGTCAACAAATCGGCAACGATCGAGCACTTGTTTTCTGGGTCATTCATACACTCCTTCAAGGTAAGGGAACCTGTTGGTTATACAGCCTCACTAAACCGACATGTCTCAAACCATCATTGTTTCAAGTGGTGTGTTAGGTTATTACATATTTATCCTTGCATGTATGTATATGTGTATCTTTATGCCAGAATATGTTTGAATTTGAGTTGCTGTTGTGCAATTCTGAAATTTATTGCATTTGTTATGTGAAAAAAAATATCCCCACAATGACAGTTTTTGAGGAATTTTTAGTAATGTATATACATCTTTTGCAATTTATCTGTGTGTCACTTATTATTTAATGGAATGTTTAATAAGTATGTTCAAAACCTTCAGATGACAAAATCCAAGCTTTTAAACACAATCGAGGAAAGTCGTCAACTCAGTGACTGAATGACAATAGTTGATACTGGGATAGTGTTGAATGATTCTAGACTGGAGATCTGTACTGTTCTGACTGAATGATAACAGTTGAAAACCTGAGATAGTGGAGAAGGTTTGAATCTCCATTCTGTAATGACTGAATTGCAATTTGTTAGACTTGGATGATGTTGATGGTATGAACCTCTGTTCTGTAGGGTTCTAATGCAGGATGGACACCTCTCTAGACTTCTATGCAGACTTTGCAGTGGAAAATAGTGAGTTCTTTCAAGGTGATTCTCCCTGCAAATCTATCAAAAAGGAGCAGAGTGACAGCCCACAGGTAAGTCATTTCACCTTCAGTGACAGTGCTTGTCTGTAACACATTGTTGTGTTCGATCACAAATAGATCCGTGATTTGGGAAATCAAGAATTGAAACACTGCAGTGAAAAGCACTCACTAATTGCAAGTAACTGACAAACTTCTGAATGTCCTCTACTGTGGAGGTTCATGCCTCACTTTCTGTTGATGAAACATGTTTGTGCACTATAACATCACAAACTCCACGAATGTTCAACAGAATGTAGTATTAACATGTAACAGTTCGAAAAAACAAAACCAGAGTTTGTCAACTGTTTGTCTATTTTAGAAAATAGAAAACATTCGGAGAGTTCTCAATAAGAGATTGCTTTTTGTTTTCCTCTAAGGCAAAAAAAGTCCAACTAAAGAAGGCACTACTACTCTCATTTTTACATCATTCCGTGGCTCATTGAATTTAAGTAATGGTAGTTTTATCTATAGAGTCACTCTACTAGTGGTGTTATTTTGTCACTAAAATTTGTCTTCATAACAGGCAAAGGCAATTCAACCATATTACATTTGAATAGTTCACTGTTAAATGTAGTCTTTTAAACTGATTTGGAGGAAATTATCCACATGAACAGTATATTCCACAGTGGAGAGTCCACTTTACTCGTGTTACACTAGCTGACTAGTCAATTTACCCATGTTAGATTAGGGATGAGGTGTGAATGTTCATATAATGCTTATAACTCGCTTATTATTGGTCCTAGAGGTTTGGGATGGTAAACCAGCTGTTATATTTGAGCCTCAGGTATTCTTATGGGAATAAAACTAGAGCAATTGCATGTAAAATTAAATTTTAATACCAAAAAATAAAAAAAAAATGTCAAAAATATCAACTACAATAAGTGAAATACCAGCCTGTTCATCAACCAAGTGCAATAGACAACACATGAACTGTCCTAAACTAATATTTATACATCCAGAGTGAATCCTGTGTGAATCCAGTTTCTTGTGATTACTTTTAGAGTTTGTGAGATTACTGTAGCAGCAAAGTGAAAAATCATTAGTAAAACTCAAAGTCCATTGTTCCAGTTGTAAAGTTGATAAAATTACAGATGAACAATCCCTTCAGAAAGCGATATTTGAACAGTAACATCATTCGTCCATGAGATTGTGATAGTAGATTGATGAAATCAATAGGAAAATGATGATATTCAAGCTACACAAGTTGTACTTCCAGTCCAAGTTTACACAATTTCTTGTAATAAAACACCAGTTCTTGTAATAAAGCACAGGTCCTCAGTGGCCTAGTGGTTAGCAAGTTTGACATCTAATCATAGGCTGTCACCTCTGTGGGTTCGAGTCCCACAAGTGGCAATTCTGTGGACCTGCCCCAATATGACCCTGGCTGTTGAACGGGACGTAAAACCCCAACTTTGTAATAAAGCAGATTTACCAAAATAATGTCCCAAACTCTAGCAGAGAATAATGTCACCCAAGCCAGGCCACATGTGCCTCACATTTCCAAAAATTCAATACTGACCATATTAAAGTTAAACCTTGTGTGACACTCTATTCAACAAAGTGACCATATACAGACATAAAATACATACTAGGATTTGTACACCATTGGTTTAAATACACCGCTTAAAAAAATAATGGCACTTAAACAGAATTTTAATATATACACTACTTAAAAATATTGAAACTGCTAGACTCTAATGCCTAGATTAATAATTAGAGTACACATCTCTTTTCTCATATAAAAATAAATGTTGTTCAAACCTCAAATACAACACCAGCATATAGAAAATCATGGGCTGGGAATCTTCTGGTGTGGTCGGATTTGACCTTGGGCCCCTCCTTCAAGGTCAAATGAGGATAGCCAAAGGTAAAAGTGCCTATAACTCGCTTGTTATTGGTCCTAGAGGTTTGGGATGGTAAACCAACATATAGAAAATCATGGGCTGGGAATCTTCTGGTGTGGTCGGATTTGACCTTGGGCCCCTCATTCAAGGTCAAACGAGGACAGCCAAACTTAAAAGTGCTTATAACTCGCTTATTATTGGTCCTAGAGGTTTGGGATGGTAAACCAGCATATAGAAAATCATGGGCTGGGAATCTTGTGGTGTGGTCGGATTTGACCTTGGGCCCCTCCTTCAAGGTCAAATGAGGATAGCCAAAGGTAAAAGTGCTTATAACTCGCTTATTATTGGTCCTAGAGGTTTGGGATGGTAAACCAACATATGGGAAATCATGGGCTGGGAATCTTCTGGTGTGGTCGGATTTGACCTTGGGTCCCTCCTTCAACGTCAAATGAGCACAGCCAAACTTAAAAGTGCTTATAACTCGCTTATTATTGGTCCTAGAGGTTTGGGATGGTAAACCAAGCTATAGGAAATCATGGGCTGGGAATCTTCTGGTGTGGTCGGATTTGACCTTGGGCCCCTCGTTCAAGGTCAAATGAGGACAGCCAAACTTAAAAGTGCTTATAACTTACTTATTATTGGTCCTAGAGGTTTGGGATGGTAAACCAACAAATAGGAAATCATGCGCTGGAAATCTTCTGGTGTGGTCGGATTTGACCTTGGGCCCCTCCTTCAAAGTCAAATGAGGACAGCCAAACTTAAAAGTGCTTATAACTCGCTTATTATTGGTCCCAGAGGTTTGGGATGGTAAACCAACCTATAAGAAATCATGGGCTGGGAATCTTCTGGCGTGGTCGTATTTGACCTTGGGCCCCTCCTTCGAGGTCAAACGAGGATAGCCAAACTTAAAAGTGCTTATAACTCGCTTATTATTGATCCTAGTGGTTTGGGATGGTAAACCAACATACAGGAAATCATGGGCGGGGAATCTTCTGGCATGGTCCGATTTGACCTTGGGCTCCTCCTTCAAGGTTAAGTGAGGACAGCCAAACTTAAAAGTGCTGATAACTTGCTTATTATTGGTCCTAGAGGTTTGGGATGGTAAACCAACATATAGGAAATCATGGGCTGGGAATCTTCTGGTGTGGTCGGATTTGACCTTGGGCCCCTCCTTCAAGGTCAAACGAGGACAGACAAACTTAAAAGTGCTTATAACTCGCTTTTTATTGGTCCTAGAGGTTTGGGATGGTAATAGAGTATATAGGAAATCATGGGCTGGGAATCTTCTGGTGTGGTCGGATTTGACCTTGGACCCCTCCTTCAAGGTCAAACGAGGATAGCCAAAGGTAAAAGTGCCTATAACTCGCTTATTATTGGTCCTAGAGGTTTGGGATGGTAAACCAACATATAGAAATCATGGGCTGGGAATCTTCTGGTGTGGTCGGATTTGACCTTGGGCCCCTCGTTCAAGGTCAAATGAGGACAGCCAAAGGAAATCTTTGTGACGGCATTGTGTCTGACATTAATCCTAAGTGTCCCTGACCTTGTCCGGGTATAGAGATACATATAGTCACCTCTGCATTTGAAAGGTATTTCTAATATCTTGACTACATGTTTCCAGAACCTGTGACCTTTCCTTTAAGTGTCGAGCTCATACAAGATCTATTTTTAACAAGGTTAATCCCCAAATTGAGGGGGGAGGGGTGTATAATCATTGGACTGGCTAGCTCCAATAAACACACACTAAAGAAAGAAGAGTTTTCTGGGAAAAAAATTATCAGCTGACAAATTGCTGTGCTAAACCATTGATCTGTGTGAATTTGAAACTACATGTCTAAGTTCTAGCTAATTAGCAACACGGTAAATTAAATGTGGAAGATATACGTATGAATTTTACAAATCCAATGACAGGTTAACTGAAAATGTTCCTTTTATAATTCATAAAAATAAATATTTATAGTTCAAATGGTAGCTTACACAATGGTACATGTGAGCAGTGAACAAGGTAAAAGTGTAATTTGACCACATGTTATTGACTTACCATTCCGTTTCATGATTTACACCACCCACCGTATTATATTTAATGAATTAATATTAAATTTTAACCAACTCTTGAATTTAATTCAGGTAACTTGGACTTGTTCTAGCACATCTGACACCTCAGTCAAGCCAAGACACTGACGCTGTTTTTGGACAAATACGATGAGGTTTATTTAATAGGGTGACAGCAACATATTGCTCTGAGTGCTCTGTGATATGTGTGGTGTTTAGTCATTCATGGAATTCTGAAGCAGTATCTCATTTTGTTCACATTTGTAATTCTGACACAAGTGGTCGTCTGAATACTGACTGATATATGTAAAAGGAGCTTTTCCAGAAACCCACGTGTGACTATCTGTTCATCTGGTCAGACTTTATTAGCAAATCCGCATTTTGGTTGAACACAGTTACATTGAAATCAATACTACAAGAAAGTTTTCTGAACCACTTTTTTCCTGAAGTGTACGTCACTAAATATGTGTTTCTAAGATAAGCTTTAAATATCACACAGATTTAACATACACAGCACTTAAAAGTGTGTAAAATAACACACAAACTGAGACCCCCTGTCTGAAAACCTTTACCCTGAAGGGAAGGGTAAACATTGTGGAGAGCACTTTAAACAGATCGATCTTTGCAAGCCCACTTACTTTATCACATACTTCAATATTTTGAACCCTGCTCTCTTGGGTGATTGTGTTGTACAAACAGTTCAAGCACGTTTTATCTGCTAAAACCCTACGCCTTCAACTGATTTGTATGTATGTGTGTTCAAACAGACTGCAACAAAAACCCTTTTGTGGATTTTGGTAAATTTCCACTTGATCAAGTATCTGCCTTTGAAAGACTTTCTGAAAAGCTTTCAGTTTGGTTTGGTCTGGTTCTGCACAAGTCCATTAGTTACAACTGTGACATTTCCCAGCCAGTATGATGCAACACACAGAAACAAGTGTTTCATTCAGTTAAAAGGTATTGTGAAATCTCATTGAAGAAAATATTGAGGACAGAGACGGTCCAAACACTTGGTACTGTACAACAAGCCCACTACACTACATGATTTGAAAAAAACTTGTCCAAAAACTACCCAGTAGCCTAGTATTTGTGTGCTGTCTGATGCAAGACAGCACAAGCACATATTAATAAACAGACTGATGTTTGTTTATGTAAAGGCAGAAGTGGCAGACTGGAGAGTACTTCCTTATGATACACTGCCTTGCTCTACATCAATCCAAACTTTAGGTTGAATATCTTCAAAGGTTGAATATCTTCATAGGTGATATGTGTAACAGATATATATGTCCTCTGCACGCATGCAGACATTTGACCTTGAAGCTTTCATTCAAGGTCATCCATGGAGTGCCAAAGTACCCCGAGTAGCAGACTTTAAAAGTGCCTTATTATTGGTCCTAGAGGTTTGGCATGCAAAGCCAATCTATAGGTATTCATAGGCTGGGAATATGTTCAGATTTGACCTTGGGCCCCTCCTTCAAGGTCAAACGAGGATAGCCAAAGTTGAAGGTGCTTATAACTCGCTTAATCTTGGTCCTAGAGTTTTGCAATGTTAAACTAACTTACAGGAAATCATGGACTAGGAATCTTCTGGTGTGTTTAGACTTGACATTGGGTCCCTCCTCCAAGGTCAAATGAGGATAGCAAAAAATAAAAGTGCTTATAATTCACTTAATATTAGTCCTAGAGGTTTGCAATGTTAACTAACTTGTAAGAGTTCATGGACTATGAATCTTCTGATGTCTTCAGATTATACCTAAAAGTGTTTATAACTCGCTTATTCTTGGTGCTAGAGTTTACATGTCTTCAGATTATACCTAAAAGTGTTTATAACTCGCTTATTCTCGGTCCTAGAGTTTACAATGTGGAACCAACCTATAGGAAATCTTGGGCTAGAAATTTTATGATGTGTTCAAATTTGACATTGGGCCCATCCTTCAAGGTCAAACAACGATAGACAAATTTAAAAGCGCTTATAAGTCACTTAACATTTTTTCTAGAGCTCTGGGATGTGAAACCAACCTATAAAAAACATGTGGTCAGATTTGACCTTTGACCCCTCCTTAAAGATGAAATGAGCATAGCCAAAAGTGCTTATAACTCGTAGAGAGATTTTCGGCGTTAACGCTCTAAGAGGAAAACTATACCACCTAGGTTCACCAAGTTTGCAGGATATCTTCATTGGGGGGTAAGCTTCTCTGGGACTGAAAATAGCCTCATTCTGAAAAACAAGATGGCCGCCACGGGCATTTATTTGAAAATAGTCTACATTTTTCTACGGACTGTTTCTCATAGGTAGAAGGTTGAATCTCTTCATAGGTAATATGTATAACAGATGTACATGTCCTCTACAACCTTGCACACATTTGACCTTGAAGCTCTTAATTCAAAGTCATCCACTGAGTGCCGAAGTAACCCACATAGCGGACTTTAAAAGTGCCTATATCTCCCTTATTATATGGTCCTAGAGGTTTGCAATGTGAAACCAACCTATAGGAAATCATGTGCTGCGAATCTTCTGATGTGGTCAGATTTGACCTTGGACCCCTCCTTCAAGGTCAAACGCGGATAGCCAAACTTAAAAGTGCTTATAACTCGCTTATTGGTCCTAGGGGTTTGGGATGGTAAACCAACATATAGGAAATCATGGGCTGGAAATCTTTTGGTGTGGTTGGATTTGACCTTGGGCACCTCCTTCAAGGTCAAACGAGGATAGCCAAACTTAAAACTGCTTATAACTCACTTATTATTGGTCCTAGAGGTTTGCGATGGTAAACCAACATATAGGAAATCATGGGCTGGGAATCTTCTGGTGTGGACGGATTTGACCTTGAGCCCCTCCTTCGAGGTCAAACAATGATTCACTGGCTTTGGTGAGTTGTCTTTCTGGTGGATACAAATTTGCATCGGTTCTCCGATATGAAGGTCTAGTTGGCCCTATAGGTTTGAGAAGTGATACCACCACATTGGAAATAATTGACTAGGAGATTTCTTATGTGTGATGATGTGTCTTTTCAGTGGATACAATTTGCACCATTGCGCTTAGACTTTCCTCAAGTCTTTTGTCTTAGGTATTATATGAGGATTGAATGACTTTTTGGCCAGAACGTAGGGGCTGACAAAAGTTTGTATTTCATCCCTCAGTAATTTCCCCACCCATCATGATGGGTTCATAATGTTTCCATGCATGTCAGATTTGGTGGAATAAGAATTACAAATACTTGGAACAAGTCTACATTGTGCTAGGTCTAGTTTTTATTTGGGCAAATAGTTCGATAAGAGAAAAGAAACAATTATTTTCATTTTCAAAGTTTTACCTTTTGAATGGCCATCTTTGATTTTTGCACTTTTCCACACCGCTGCTAGCTGAGACTATAATAACACTGATTACAGCATCTCATATCCAGGAACTGTAGTATTTTGAATCACCTTAAATATGGATGAAATATGTTTGTAAAATTCAGGCCATCACAAAAATATACATATTGGTTTTCTGTGATTTGTTGCCAGTGTCGATGAGAGACCAGTGTTTTACCAATGCATAGTTTTTAGGCATGCTGTAGTCGATGCATTTCAAGGCATGCTGTTGTGTGTGTGCTTCCAGGCGTGTTATAATTCTAATTCTAATGGAACGTTTTAGCACTTAATCTGCATCTATTGACTGATTCTAAAACTATAATACCAGCCGGTTATAGTCTGTTCACTGTCAGGCATGCTGTAGTGTGTGTATTTTCAGGCGTGCTGCAGTCGCAGTGTGAGTGTGGAGGAGGATGGAGTGGTACCCACTGTTCCAGTCACTTTGAGGAGAGTCCCCTCACTAGGAGACCTCAGTGACGACACATCAACACTAGGTATACAACTATATCTACTATTTTACATACATGTATCATGTGTATATACACCGATCTCTTTACAATGTGCATCATGTCAGAAATAGAGTTTTACAGCTCAAAATACTTCTAATGCTGGTCAGATAGACTGGTCCCAATTTCTTGATTCTTTTACAATTTATACAGATTAAAAATGAAATTAAGACAAAGAGGTTTGGTAATAACCTAAATTCATCAAATCCTACAGTAATACAGAAAGAAATATGTGCGAAGCACGAAATTTATAAAAATACACCAAACGTGTACAGTGATTTGAATGAAACTTCTGACCAGGGTCTGTATTCACAGAGATAATTAGAATTTTTCTTGGAATTACACTTAAGTCCAAGAAAAATTCTGAGCTAAGAATTTTCTTATTCTTAGCATAAAAACCTGTTCACGAAATAATTCTTAGATAAGAATAATTCAAAGAATAGAAGTAAAAGGCAATATGTGCACAGGTTAGAATTTTTCTTAGACTAAGTGTAATTCTCAGAAACATTCTAAGAATAAGAGCCAGTCTAGAATAAGTGTGATAAGAATCTTTGTGAATAGGATCTGATAAGAAAAATGACAACTCTAAGAAAAATTCTAAGAATAAGAGTACTTCTGAGAATAAGAATCTTTGTGAATTCATGCCCAGTTCTCAAAATATGAATTGTATTTGGTGCTTCTTTATTTGATGTTTGAGTCTTGCGCCAGGCTATTTGGATAGTTAAATAAACGGTTTCCTCGGTAGGTCTGTGGCTAAAATCCAATTTACATTATTGCTATCAGTAAAAATGACCATACATTAGGTTGTCAAACTGACATGAATTATTGTGAGATAATAGCCACAGGTTGTGTTTATTAAACTATATTCTAAGGTTGATATTTTTCAAAGAATACACTGATATAGTGCTTTATGCACGTTTAGGGACCATGGTGGCAGAGTGGTAACACTCTCGCCTCTCACCTCTGAGGCCGGGGTTCAGTTCCCGGCACGGCCTCAAGTGGGACAGCTGGTAGTTGCTGTCGTGATATGACCTGTACAGTGTTGAAAGCGACGTAAAACCCCAAATAAATAAATTATGCACGTTTATAGACCCCAATAATGTGTTGTGTGTGCAGGCTGATATTTGAGGTTCCAGTATAAAGGTTGTGCTTTTATACACCTTGTGTGAAGTTATGGAAGTTCCTTGCGTTCCTTGAGAGTTGTTTAACACACGGCTGATTGTAAAACATTTTGGGGCGTTATGTTGATGCCATATTACTTATTCATAGGAAAGTGCGACAGTGTTTATCACTATGTTAACGGGTGGGGGCAGTTCCATCCTTTACAGTCTTTATAACATGTAATTTACTTATCTCTCTCATACACACCAGATTCAATAATCTAAACGTGTGTGGCAATTCCTTAAATAGCAACTGGTAAAAGAAGTTACTTTTCCAAATTTACTGAACTTCATCTGTTGATAAGTTTCAGCCTTCAGGTCTCTTTAGTTTATTCTTTTTTCTGATTTTGTCTACTGGTGAAAGTGAGCATAATTAAGACAATTTTTATTATCAAAGAGTGCAATCTACTTAAAAATTTGGGGAAAAAATTTGACTTGCCAGTCATAAATGTGACAAGAACTGTTTTAACAAATGACACTACCAGTTTTTGTCTTTTTTTTTGTAAATATGTTTATTGAAGCTATAACTGTGTAATATCAATTAATCGATCTATTTTCACAAGGCCAGAAAGTCAACGCTCTTTCTATAAGGCAATATTATTGTGAGTGCTGTAAACTCAACAAAAAAGAATTGCCTCACATTTGTGTTTTGATTTCACTCAATAAGAGGCAAAGTATTGTGTTTCTATCGTGCGATGGCGTGAAATTATCAAATGACTATTGTTAAAGGGGGAGAGGAAGAAACAAATGTACATTTATGTAGATCTTGTTGTCTTACAACTTTGTGATATTTTACTGAAAAACACTAGACTGTTTTGTTTGAAGCCACTTCTACAATACTGGCGGAAATGGTTGGAGCTACAATACAATGGTGGTCTTTGTTGAGGGGAGCTTTAGCTCTGTTTACAAAGGCTATGGGTGTCCTCTCGCCTCACCAACCTGTTATTTTAATACCAAACCCCCAGTTCAAATCAAACTTCCTCCTCCATGTTATTGTGACTTTGAGTCCCTATCCCATGTCAAAACAGTATTTATATAAATAGAACACCCAGAAATCTTCCTGAAACTACAGAAGTCAGTGTAACCTCCTGACAAATCTCCACTAGATGTGTGCTTCAATGAATTATACTTCAAAGCTCTTCCAGGTGCTTTGACACACCTGATCTTTAGACATTCCTATTTCAGGTGGTTTGACACACCCGATCTTTAGACATACCTATTTCAGGTGGTTGGAGACACCTGATCTGGCTGATGTCAGTGTCCCTGTGGCTCAGTTGGACGCGTTCTCTGTGTGAGGGAGTCGTCTCTCTAACACAGATACAACATCAAACACTGAATCACAGTCCATCACTCAATTCTCATATCACACAGCATCACCTCAAAGTATTGCCCATCTTCAAAGAGCCTCCTTTGTGTGGAAGTATTGAATGATCTCGCCATGCGAAAGTTGAACTCAGGTCTCACTGATATTTCAAGGTAATTCAGCCTAACATTTCTAAACTAAAATCTGGGAATAAAAATACCCACACACCTTTATTGGGCACTTAATGGTTGATCGTTTTAAGAATGGGGTTACCTGAGCTGGCAGATAAATAACAGGTCTGATTTAATGGAGAGTTTAAGAGCATCATGTGAATTATAGATAATGAGAGTTGTTGGGTGTTTTCCCAATTGTCTGCAATCAGTTGGACATAGGCACCAGATCTGTGCTGTCTCTTTGACGACTGTGTCTGCACTTTTAAACAGTAGTAACAGCCCTTGCCCAAGGAGAACGATTATGTATTTTCTATGGCAGTTCTCCAGCCTAGCTTGGTGGGTCAGATTGTGAGTAGGTGGTTCATACAGTCTGCTAAATCAACAGTTCCCACTGTGTACCACAGGGGGACTCAAACGTACCCTGGCGTTCGCTTATCCCCAGCAAATCTCCCGGCACTGAAGATCAAGCCTCAGTAAGCGTCCACCTAAAGCAAACACTTCTGACAACTGCTCTCACAGCATCAGGTGAAGGAGAATAAGTGTTTCAAATTATAACAAATCTGGTTTTATACCCGCTTTTTACACATGAGAGAGGGTGTGTCAGAAGACTTATGAAAGGCCCAAGGAACTGCACTGGGTATAAATGATCAAATGATGTAACAATTTACCACAAATATGAAAAGATCTTCATTATTATCTCTGAGGGGGCCACAGTGGCGCAGTGGTGACACACACACCTCCCACCTCTGAGGTCATCAGTTCAAACCCCAAACTCTATGTGGGAAAGATGGTAGTTTCTTACCGATAGCCAGCAGTTTACAGAACAGAACCTTGACCAACTGTATGTACTGGTTTCATTGGCCCATAAGACTACCTGTTGTGATATGACCTATACAGCGTTGAAAGCAACATTAAAACCCAAACAGACTTAAACCTTTATTACCTCTGAACTTATGTTTTTGAGTGCATTCCTTTGTTTGTTTGTCTGTGTCTGAGATTACTTACAAGTAACTAACAGATATTTATGATTTTTTATATGGGTAGGGTCTGACCAAAGGAAGAATGTATGTTTGCGATTACTCCAAAAGTAACCAACAGATCTTTATTTTTTTTATCTGCGTAGGGCCTGGCCAAAGGAAGAAGTGGTTACATTTTTGGAAAGATCAGAATCATATTCTACATACAACAAAAAAATCCCCGAATTTAAAAAAAATCCCTGGCAGAGGTTTGCGCTCTGCAAGTGTTGTCTAGCTTTACTAATATTTAGACCAACCATTGCTTTTGGAGTAAAGATTCTATTTCATCAAAGTACACAATCCTGTACATACTGAGTGATTGTCTAACCAAAACTCATAGGTGTTTCTACACAGATGAATTCTGGAATACTGAATTTCATGGTTACACTGGTGTTCTCCCGCCGTGTAATCACAGTGTCGTGTGTTGAATCACAAAATAAAGGCTTGTTCTGAGATCAGCAGAGCACCTCAAGCCCTGGCTTGAGGAGTGTGCCTAATCACGGGTGTGGGTGGGAATAAATGGAGTCAACGAGTAGAAGCATTTTAGATTCCATTATAAAATTGAAAGATTGCACCAGTAATTACCCTCACAGTCTGTATATGGGTCTGGCCAAGTTCTCTGTAGTTTTTCCTCTACTGGTGACATGCTGTGGTGGGGGGACATGGCCCCCTCAAACTGAACAGAACAACACTACCAGTGTTTGACAGATTGACAAGCTGTTTTAAAAAGTGTGTACTGCTATGCGTGATAGTGAAGTGCAGTCAGTATGTTGTTATCTCAGCCTGCACACTCTCCACATCTTGCTGCTGTGTGCTTATCACTCTGTTCCACACTTCCTCAGGCTCTGCTTACAGTTCCATACACTCCAACACCCCACCATCTACCAATCACATACACAAATAATTACTCAAATATTCTCACAAAATGTGACAGTAGATTTGGAATATCACATTGAGGTAAGCAGATCAGCGTTCAGTTTTGTTTTGTTGGTTTTTTTTGTCTTTTTCGTGTTAGTTTTGTTTTTTTAACATGGTCGGAATGTTTCTTTCAAAAACTTTCATAAAATAATTTGCACTTATGCTGTTCAACATTTGCTTAGACAAACTTTCACATGGCCATGGTTTCACAAGTAAAGTTATTCTCTTTAATCGTTTTGCACACAAAAAGGTGCATTTGAACAGATTGCTTTGTGATGACCAGAATTTGAGTAAAACTAAATATTGTACTATTAAAACAGGGCACCGCAGGAAGTCAGATTTCTGGATATTTAGATATAGAAAGAGTCATGTATGTCTCTGGACGCCAGGTCCTTTTGTACAAATCAAAAGACAGCCCTCCACCAGGTATGCCATTTTACAAGTTCCTGGTGTCCTAATATACATCTCCAGCAGTGAGACTCTGTAGGCATGACATCCCTGTACACAACTACACTGGGCATTTCTTATGGTGTGTGATACACATGGCATCAAGCCAACTACACCCTGCCTGTGTCTGACTGAAGGTTGTGGTTAACCAAGGCGGAAAGTCCACCTCGGTGATGGCTTATCTCAAAAACACTGTGTATCGTGACTTGTCACTGATGGGACTTAAACTTTGTGATTCTGGATCACAAGTTATTTTGTATGAGAATTTGTTGACTTTCCACAACATAAGAAACTATTGAAACAAATAGCGACTGATATTGAGTGAGCTTCATTTGCCACACTTGTTTGAATTCATTGATGATGGTGGTAGTTTGATGTGAGAGCTGATTGCTTTTCACACACTGTTTTACACCCGCCAGCGTGTGTCCTCGTCAAGTTTATGACCCGCATTTACCAACATTAGCTGGAGGCGTACATACACTGTACAACCAGCACTCTCACCAATCAGCCCAACTACAGCATCAACAGTGTAACCAGTCTACAGCACCATACAAACAGTGAAAACAAGGAGGTATACGCTTTTATTGAGCTCAAATAGGGGAAGATTCTAATGTTGTGACTTACTCTGTATAACATATTCATACACACATCTCTGCCTTATCAAAACTCTCTTTTCCGCTTTGGCGGCAATGCGCTCTCATTCATAAAATGTAAATCGGACAAAAAAAATCACGTGACTGAAAACTTTGTGAATGGGAAGTTGGTTTTGTGCGTAGGTGGAAAACACACAGAGTAGTGGTTGCAGATTATGAATGGAAGCAAATCATTACACTATTGTGTACAAACACGTACAAACATGGCGGGACATAAGTCTGTATGTATTTAGAAAATCTTGTGAGGATACTCATAGGGAACGTTACTGGAAACATATCAATTATTGACAACAAAAGCTTGAGTTTTATCAGGGAGATTTAAACAATAAACAAACAAAAAGTCTTGTGTAGAAGGCGATAGTATATACGTAGAATCCATACAGTTCTTTTCAGTGAGTGTGTGTACATATCATGGATAGCCCGTAATGTAGGATGGTGGATACAGTATGAATTAACCTGAGGACTGGTTTGTGGCACTATGCCGTCTTTAGGCGTGAGAGGATTGGTGCCTTACTACACCTCAGATATGTATGGCACATCAAAACTCCAGCGCCTAGCAAGAATGAAGAAATTACATCACCTGCCAAATGAGGGATCCAAAAGCGGTGAGTTGGTCTGACTGGCTCAAATGTTGATATGAACACTGGGTGATATAGCAAAGTCCCATGACAACCCCACAGGACAAAACTAACTCAGTTAAAACACTGTCCATTCGCCACCCATATCAATAGTATTGCTTGTTCAATGTCAGCTGGAAACTCTCAACTGGTGAAACTTATTACTATTACATGTAATTGAATTATCACTCTCATAAGCACTTTAAACAAGTGATGCCTTGGGACATTTCTCTGACTTCAAGCTGTGTTAAATACAAAACAGTCCCTTCAAATCACTGCTTATATTTTACATATTTCTTATTTTTTAACCACAGGCTGGCTGAGTTAATCATTGTTGTGAAACAAACATGCAATTACTGTGACATTACCAATAAAGGAAAAAAGGCTAGAATTTATATATATGACAAGTAAATGATGGATTGGTGGAGAATTGTTCACTGCTAATACATGGGGCCAATACGACAACTGGGCCAGCTAAAAAGTCAAACTTGAAAGCATGGAGATTGATCTCATTTTCAATACAGATTTTATTCTAACTTGTCCAATACTCTTTATGAATCACAATACTGGTATTGTGACATAAATAACTGGGTTTGGTTCTGGGTGTTTGAATTGCAGAAAATGTCAAAAAATGTCTGCTAAGAATAGCAGTACTAAACATTTTACAAATGGTGACATGAACTAAAAGCTTGTAAGAGTCGAAGTTCTTGTTCGGAGAAAGTGTAATTTTGTCAGATTGGAGTTTCTGTCAATGACAAGTACTGTGGTGATCCGCAGTTTCCTGCGGTTTCCTTCATTCAGCATACTGAATCAGAAGCGGTACTTCACCTGAGGAGTACTGGGGAAATTACTACTGTTACATTAGAATTGTGCTAGTTAACTTTCTGGTGGGATTTGCATGTCCACATACAGTCCAGAAATGAACCAGTGGACAAGTGACTTGTTCAAACACTTATGTAAGTCAAATCCGGGTCCCTATCCCAGCCAGCAAGCTGTGACAGTTGAATGTAAAATTATATCACTGTGGGACACAACCTCTATCATAGAGGATCAACGCATGGTTTGTTGAAAACAAAGATTACTTTATGCAATCTGATTTGAAACAAATTTTTGTCCAATTGTAATTCAATAGAAATGGGGTCACTGTACTTTCACTATTTGGTGATTTTTATTTTGACTCAAAAAGAAAAGTGTTTTTGGTATAATTATACATCGATATTCGATATTTAAAAAATACGTTTTCCCAACATCTGAATGGTGTCTGGTGGATTATTCTGATAAATTATATGTACCAATATTTCAAAGCTCTTTCTGCGTTCTGACTATCAGCTGATTTATTATATCTTTGGTTCTCTTGTTGGAAATATCTGTATCGCTAACACTTTGAAGGGAATTATGAGAAAACCCAAGAGGGAAATTCTTTTGGAAAAAGACCTGCAATTTTGGAATTCGTCAAAACCTTGAACCACTATTTTTCAGTGTGGAGAAAAACTATTCTGGTTAACTTACACAGTATTTATAGATGGTGGGGAATGGTGGAAAATGAGGAATGGTGTTAAAAACAATCCTATTATTAACACAGTAATAACTAAACAACACAAATATATACAATGTCCAATTGCAGGAACAGGAATGTTTGAATAATAACTATGCATGTTTTTCTATGGTCTGGAGTAATGATGTGGGGCTTCTTTCCACAGTCTAAAATAATGGGCGTCAACTACTTAGGGCTTCTGTCCTGTAGGGTTTTTTTTCCATAGGGCTTTTCTATTGGATTCCTAGAAACCCTAGATTCGCAATCATATTCAAATCAGATTTATATGAATTAATGTGACTTGAGGATAGTATGAATGGTCAGTGTGTAGTCAGACTGTCCATATCTATTCACAGTGGATAATTTGGCTGTCCCTCCAAAGCACCATAGCCCTTAGTGTTTATTTACTATGACTTCCTGCTTGAGATATTGTAGTGGTTAGAAGTGCTCAGCCAAGTACTTATTTATCACTAAAATAATCTTTGCATGAACTGAGAACAAGTTAAAGCCTTCTAATATTCACCTTGAAGAAAAAGCGTACCATAACAGTTTGGTTGGAATAATATAAACCCCTGATTAAAGTGGGAATAAAGGGATTTTCATAGGGTTATGCGTTTGACCTACGATATTACTTGAAGCTCACCCAAGAGCACTTTTGGCAGTTTTTCAAGAGCTCTGTTGTAAAGAGAACTTGTGTTTGTCCTGTGTTGATTCTAACACCTCATTGAATTTGAAAAATGAATTATATATACAGTAAAATTTAATAAAGAGTGACTGACAGCTTTTTGTGTGGATTCACGTCACCAAATTCTGAAGCCATTTTGCAGTTGTATATGTTAGTTTTTCCTGATATGGTTTGTTTTTCATGTCACCCTGTTGTAAAGTTGGTTACTGTCACAAAGGCGGTCTTCACTAACTCATCACTGGAGTGGTGAGTGCAGCACAGAATAAATTGAAAACTAAGTTCTGAATCAATTTATTAAACAACATTAAATATAAAATAAATAACCTGCCCAGTCATGAAGATACTGAATGTCAAAATTGTGAGGTAAGCTACCAAGCATCTCAGCATTAATGTGTATGTGTTGCTAGTCAGATAATGAACTGTGGATTTATCGAATAATTTAGGAGCAGATGAACTATGGTTATATTAGTGCTCTTCTGGTGAATTTTCATGAAGTTGGCTATAACTTGCTCCTTTAGATTCTCAATATACCCAGATACATGTACTAGGGTGGAGCAGGTAGAGTTTTGTTGGACTTTCTCCGGTGTCCACTCACGTGTATTCAGTAGTGGCCAGACTTCAGCTCTCCACACCCAGCTCTAAAGTTATTACAACATGTAATAGGACTTTTATGGTAAACACTGGCAGTTTAGTGAGCGCCAATGTGTTGTTGAGACTTACTGAAGTGACACCAATTTATTTTCACTAGAGGAAACAAAAACAGATTGTAAAGGGCGAGACAGAAGCGCTGGTGTGAAGTCTGCGGGGTTGATGTAACACACACCCGAGTTACAGTCATCAGATTTCTGTCTCTCTGCTTTGTTTCTGGAATCTAAAGATCCACTTAAAACCTTTTGTCTTCGCCTGGTCTTATGTTGACGATCTTACACCCACTTGTGACATTATAAATGTTTTATATAAGAAATCATTTTTTTTATTATTAACGGCAATTATTGAAAAAGATTCTTATAACAATACAATTTTTATTCATCATGTCTCATATTTAATCTTTGCAAAAATAATTTCTGATAATATTTTAATTCTTCAAGTTTTAATGTATTAATTTTGGTCATGACATCACGATCGTCAATACATAGAATTCTATACAATTACAAATGGTGTTAATGTTGCTTACTTCAGAAAAAATCATTGCTTTTGACAGTTTAACTTCCAATCATGCATTTAAAATTAAACAGTAACATATAGCTTAAACAATAGAGAATGAATCCAGAATATCAGGCTTACTCTCTGATATGTATCATTCAGTGGATGCAACAGATCGCCCTGAATCAATTCCATTTATATAAAGGGTAAACTTCATATATTTTCTACGTGAAAAACGAGTGAAAAGGCGGAAAAATGACATGCGTGTTGTGAATTACTGCCCTCTTTGGACACAGCCGTGAATGAGAAAGGGTTGGATATGTGATCACTTGTCTGATATCTGATGTATATACGTGATCAAATCACAAAAATATCACACTTGCTGTAACAATTCTCCATTTTCCGACTGTAGTCAGTTGGGAGTGTGGTTTTATGAAATGTCAGGTTGTGACAGAGCGTAGCTACCAACTCAGTGTGTACACACTGCTGTAACTCTGATTATGGCGTTGGTTGACCTGAATCCTGTGGATATATGGACCAGTGTGTTAAACAACACGGTCCTTACAGCCAGCATCAAAATATACAGTCACTGTTCATAGAGGCCAGTATGAATATTGTGTCATAAGATCCATATTATAATCCTACTACTTGGTTTCCAGTAAGATCACTATATTTTTCACCTAATTGTGAATCTGTTGAGAGTAATTCACACCGATTGACCAAATACATGGAGGCTGCTCTGAATTCCGTTTTAAAATTTAACAAATATGAGATTTCTGTCAGAGTGCTCATAAGTACATAGAAACCAGTTTCAATTATAAACATGTCACTTCCACTTATTGACTTTTAATAACGAGGACAAAATTGGGAATTAATTTTATATACCCACTGTAAACATTGCGCAGCATTATGGCAGCTACCAACATAGGGTAGATATGTTATCTGTTAGTTTGACGTCAGCTTAAAACATTTACCAATTAGGAGAGATTAAAGTGACGTGGTAGTCTTCTGATTGTTCTGACCACTGTAGTACTCCTGGTCATAATGAGGAACTGACACTGATCCTTCAATAACATCTCACAAGAGGCTGGAAAACTACTCGCACCTATTATAGTGTACTAATTGAGGCCATGGCAAACTTGTTTACAAAATATCTTACCACTTTCATCATTTCATCACTGATTATACAGAGTATAGACATCAGATTATTTCACTTACGGACTATACTCAAGTATGACACAGACAAGTTTTATTTACGCAGCAAGGAATTTTACATAATAACTTGATACAACTAAAATTTTTAAACTTAAAATATGTTAAACGGCAAAATATACAATGGATGCCATATATGCGTGTTGGGGAGGTGGGGAGGCATAAAAATGTACAATCACCATGGTTAGGATTTAAATAATTAAAGTCCCCATTTTACAATTCAGTGCAAAGTTACAAGCAAGTATTATTGTACAAAGTTTTATTGAAAATTAAGAAAAAAAGAGACAGTCATATTTAAATATAGTTGCAAAGGATCATTTTATCACGAGAGATTAAAACAAACAACAAGTCCTTTTCACTACTATTACTTCAGATATTTGAACACCTGGCTGCCTATTTCAGGACATAAATCTAGCATATATTTTTTCCATGTGGAGTGTACAGACCATCATACACGGTGTGAGCTTTTCAAAGTGCTCTGTAACCGGCTCTGTGTTAGTATCAACCCGCAAATAGTGAAGCACACTATCTGTGTTGTGTAAATTACAGCCTCAGCCTAATGTAAACACTTGAGAACCTGCAGTAGTAAAGCACGGGAAAATCGCTCAAACTACTTGGTATCTTGTGCAATAAAATGAATGAACAACTAAAAAGCACCAATAAAAGTAGTTCCCTCAACAATCACAAGAAAGGTCTTAGTAGTTTAGTTTCTCTCAGATGTTTTCTTATAAACTGAAAGCAGAACTATTATGGTGTTCTATAATTTTACAATGTGCCATTATACACGAAAGAAGCATTGGGTTTCACGTGAATCACTTGAAGGATTCAATTTCCATGCGTTCACAATACAATCACATGATCATCTCAAAATGAGGTCAGCGCTTTTTCCGTGATTGAGTCATTCAGACTTTCTATGCATAATGTGTGTGCGCGCACACCACACACCAGATAATGCATTCATTCACCGAGAGCTGAATCCAAAAACAGATAGTACACACATATCTGATCAATTCTCATGCTCCCCAGCTTCTTTTCTAGTTTTATTTCTAAATACCTTGAGATATGTGGACTTTTTAAATTTTACGGTATATGTCTAAGTGTTATTTGAATTTACCATATCTCGACGTCAAATAATATTTCATTAAGTCTATGGTCCTGTTGAATTGTGGAGGAGCGGTGACCGTTGTTTCTCTTAGTATAAAAGTTGTTTTATACATCTTAACTACTCGTTATCCAGTGTTGGATGAGTTCTGTGGAAGTGGAGCATATAGCTCAAATGTACCCAGCCCTTTTGTACACAAAAACAAATTTAAAATATATGTTTAATCCAGTAAAATATTTAAAAGCAACATCAGTTATAATCAATACAGGGGAGAAACATGATCTCTCCGAAGATGATTTGGAAGAGAAATGTCGCAGGAAGTTAATTTTATGTTTTAATGAAAATGTACCCTTGAGTAGCTAAGTTTCTTTTGCAATAGCCATTTGGGACTAGATTTGCTCTATTTTGTCTAATTGTCCCCGTGTATCGTCTATTTATGGTGTGGTTTGATTATAGAGTTGCCTTCCACAACAACAGTTCCACCACTCACCCCAGGCACCAACCAGAAGATGTCACAAGCCTTGCAAGAAAGCTTCAAGAGCTTTGAGAAAGAACAGAACAGACTGGCAATACCAAAAGGTAAGTCTTCTCAGCAAAATCCAGTAACATGACTTCAACAAAGTATATATCATCTCTTAATACTTCATTTCTTACTGCATGCACCCCTGTGTAAAAGTCTCTAGATTAATTTTGTGTATTATCAATGCAGGGTTGTACAGATTAAGCATCTTTTAAACAGTGATGAAAAAAATCGTGAAATAAGATGTGTTTTAGTTTGAAATGTATTGTTGTGCGGTGTTGCCACTATGTTTTTATTCGAGTAGGCATATCAGTGTGCAGAACACAAAAGCCCAGGGACAGTTTCATTGAATGATCACATACACACAATGACCACATGTAAAAGGTGTAATTCTTTATTAGAGTCCGAGGGAACATTGGTTAGTTAGCCTCTATTCATCAAGTTAAATAAAAGTGTGAATTGCTTTGTACAGCACATCCCCAAATGTGAATGAGCATTTAATTTCTTTGAAAAAGACATTACACTGATGATCAGTAGACTAATTTAGGAGTTGTAAATCTCACATTTGGAGAGGTGTTGTCATTTATTCAAAGCTGTTTCTTAACAGTTTCTCTATAGAGCATGTTTTCTCACACACCCCTGCAATCTGTTTTACCCTACGAAGTCATTTCAAGAATTCAAAGTTGTTTGTCTTTGTGCTTGGCAGTAAGTGACCAATGGGGAGAGGGGTGAGGGGTTTATAATGAGGCCCTGTTAGTAATGATGCTCACTCACTACTAATTGGAAGCTTCTGGGGGTTCTGTTTGTGGAAGAGATAAGGGCTGTGTGTTGACCTACTGGTATATAGGAAGCCCTCCTTGAGAGATTGCTTCAGAAGCTGAGATCAGAGTAGCTGTCTAGTGTGGATATGCGTGAGCTGAGTGACTTGTTTTACAGACCCTGTACAGTGGAATGATCAGCAAGTCCTCTTGTGGTTAAACTGGGCCATAGGCGAGTTCTCTCTGGAGGGAGTGCAGGTCTCTAACTTCAACATGACTGGCAGACAGCTTGTGGAATATGGACGGGAATCTTTTCTGCAGAGAGCACCTCCATTTATGGGAGACATTCTTTGGGAGCATCTGGAAATATTACTGAAAGGTATCTCATTCATGTATTCCTACACAGACTTTTCATTGGAATAGTTTTCAACTTTATATCTTTATTTTATTGTTTATATTTATATATTTAATAATTGTTATGTAGGTCAGTTTTGTCAATGATAATAATCTGGAACAGTTTGGAGAAAATATTTGAAAATGTATGAAAGAACATTTGCTAGTTTACTGCAGTCCGGTTTTATACAGTAATTTTGTCCATCCAAACCATGACCAAAAGTTTGTTCATATCTGTCTAATTATCAACATGGCTTTTGAAATTATCTGTTGTTTTTGAAAAGCATTCCTACGAATTGAAATGTATATTTTTGTTGAGAATTGTGGGATCATTTATTATTTTATGCTCATACATTAACTCATGACAGTGTAAATTAGTTTATTTTAAAGGAACCAGAATGATTTTAGTATGTGACCATGGGTCATTTCTGATGAAATATAATGAACATTATTGTCAAGACAGTCACTCACATACTTTCTGTTTTAGAAGTGGAACAGGACCGGGCCTCTCTGGGCAATGTGCCATCCAATTACTCAGAGACAGTCTGTGTGCCAGAGTTCAGTGAGAAATTCCACGTACACAATAACAGTATGTTTACCCTGCTACCCAATCATCAGAATAACTTGTCACTTAAAGTCAAATCATTTCTTTGCTAATAAATGTTTCCTAACTATAAAAATGTCATCATTAATTGCTGTCATTTCAAGCTTCTTCTCTCAAAACCTGCCGAAAAGCTCTGCTAAATCCCAGAAGATCTACAGTTATGTCCCTGCAGTCACGAGCAGTATTAATAACTACATGTATTTTTGTCACCTTTTATTAGTAGTTAAAATTTTCCATGTTAGTTGCTGCTTGAGAATGCATATTTAAACAGTTATAATGGTTTGGTCTGCATCTCATCTGATATTCCTTGGGTTGTATTAGTGTCATAGAATATTGAAAAAAAGCAGTTTTATTATGTACTTTTATTTCAGATTTCCAGCAGTCCCATATACCACACCGACGAAGTCCTACTTTTGCAGAGCAACAACATTCAGGTAAAATTCTAATCTTTATTACAAGAAACTGATTATAGCTCAAGCGTCTGACATTCTGTATTAAGTACAGATGAAATCCTTTCAACTAAGCCTATGCATTTGTTAATCAGTTTGTTGCTCAAATAAGAACACTGCATATGTAATGTGCTAATATATGTATAGCCAATGTCACATAGCTATTATGTCCTCATTCATTTCTTTTATCAAAAACTTCAATAAATGGAGGTGCTTATTGTACAAGATCTCAAGTTTTTGATTTGTTTATTACAGACTTTAGTTAATATTTGTAATCAGTTGATATGTGTTACATATGTGTGGGTTCAATCTTGTGAGATTTTATTACCCCCGAGTCCTTATCATATGATAGATTGTGACCATGTTGGCTTACTTCGTACTCCCTATCACCATCATTGCACATGTGGCATATTTCAGGTTCCTATCAGATCACAGAGTCCATGCAGACTATCAGTGGATTGAGTGGTGAGTCTGTGCTGAGCAGTCAGGGTCACTACCCCAGCAGTGTAAACAGGGGCACCTCTGACTTCACCTCCAGAGATGATCACAAACTGGAGACCCCTCCCCACTCTAACCTTTTCTATGAACACTCCCAGTGTGAATTCTACCCTCAAGTGCCTGAACAAAAGTACCGACCCCCTACACTGCTCAGGATGAATAGTGGTAAGTCATACTCTGGACTGAACTGTTAAATCCCCCAATATTATAAATAACACACTTCTTGATAACACCACACTTTAAGGTATGTTTTATAATTGTCCAATCTGTTTCTCTATCTTACAGTACCCAAAGCATTTTACTAAAAAAAGGACTAAAAACAATTTTAGATATTAGTTGAATTGTGATTGACATGGGAGTAATTACCTACATCAGAGAAAGTTTTTGTTTTTTGGGTATATTAGTTTGTCTGTCTGTGTTTGTGATAGCAACAAAACAATGAACAGATCTTTCTGAATTTTTATCTGGGTAAGACCTGACCACAGGGGCAAGTGATTAAATTTTGTGAGAGATCAGGATTATCTTTTGGATACAAAAAAAATCCAGAAATTTTAAAGGTCCCATTTTCAATGACTTTGGAATTCTGGTTGATATTACTCCACATGTAATGGCTAGATCTTTATGTGGGTAGCCCTGCCCAAAGGAAGAAGTGATTACATTTTGAGATAGATCTGAATCATATTCTGGATACAAAAAAGTCCTAAATTTTTAAAAACTTTGGTGGATGTCTGTGCCCTGAGTGTTTTCCAGTTAAATTTTATATCTTATCTGCACTATGCCAAAATACATTTTTTTTCTCATTTGAACAGGACCATTCACACCTAGCCAAGCATCTTCTCCTGAAAGCTTTCCTTATGAGAGTCCATATCAGACAGTGCCTCAGGTGACCTCGCCTCATCCAACAGAGCACTGGCACACTCCTCGACATGATCTACATGACAGGTTAGTGTACATTCTCACACAACTCAGTCTATATCATACACTTCAGTTTTTCAACTTTGGCAGAAAAGGTTCACAGATATGACAATATTTTGATCTTGGAAAGATTAAAATTAGAGTTTATCATATTGATCTCATTTTAATTCACACTCAACCTTGAATTAATGGAATTTCACAATCCCAAGCATATGGTTCTGTTTAAATTCACATTAACTGACCCAAATATCAAGAATAACAGGATTATTTTAACTGGACAATTTATTAAGATTAACGAAAAAACAGATTTTGCTTTCTGAAAACACTTGGAAAATGTAGTCGTTCTATTCTAGTTGGTCCAACCTGGATGTGCATGCAATGACCATGAATCGCAGCCACCTGCCACCATTCCAAGCCCATCAACATTCTCTGAATTTGAGCAACCAGTCCCAGAGCACGGGTGATGTGAAGCCTGGCATCCAGGCTGCTGCATTGGCAGGTTACTCAGGTTGGTGCCACCCCAACTGGTTCCATTTTGGTTCCTGTATGTTGGATGTCAAACTTCATTGTTGAAATAGAAGTCCATTTGTACATGTAGATGTAATGTGTAAAAATGATTTTGTTATGATTACAACAATAAATATCTCATTTACAATATGTCTTGGATATAGTTCAAGCTTGATTTCTTGGTAACATGTAACATCTGAGTCACTGCTAATATTTGAACAGCTAAGGTTGTGTGTAGTTGTGATAATTGTATAAAAAAATTTCCTATCCTTAGTTGATATTGTGATTCTGTTTGATGGTTTCAGGGAGTGGTCCTATCCAGCTGTGGCAGTTCCTACTGGAGTTGTTGACAGACAAGAACTGCCAGCACTTCATCAGCTGGTCTGGAGATGGCTGGGAGTTCAAGCTCTCAGACCCAGATGAAGTGGCACGTCGTTGGGGCATACGCAAGAACAAACCAAAAATGAACTATGAAAAACTGAGCCGTGGACTGCGATATTACTATGATAAAAATATTATCCACAAAACAGCTGGAAAGCGGTATGTGTATCGCTTTGTGTGTGATTTACAGAGTCTCCTTGGATACACACCAGAGGAACTGTGGAGAGCTTGTGATCTCACACCTTCCAGAGACAAGGATGATGAATAAGTAATGAAGCCATAAACTGCCACACAACATACTTACCTGCTGTGTGTGTTACTCTGTCATTGTTAAACTGCTCAATACCAGGTGCTTACAGAGTCACTAACACAAGACTGGTGACTACCAAAAAGACCACAGAAATTCAAGTGTCATCCCAAAACTAATAATGAATTTCAATATTTCAGACAGAATAAATGTGATATCCTCATGACAGTAAATATATCATTATATCCTCAGACAATAGTTGGGGATGTACTGGTTTCTTGTCTGTCATGCTGCTGCCACTGTACATGACTTGTGTGCTCAATAACTCAAAAACGGTTTCACAGATTTCAATCAAGCTAGATACACACATGTATTTAGGTCCAGAGAGAAATCCTATTTTAAGGTGACCATACACTTCCTATAATAAAGAAGCTATGGCCACCTTAAGGTCAGAAATGTATCTTTGGTCACTTAATGCCCTCTGGGTCGCAAAGTATGTGGCTAATCTGGCTAAAATTTTCCTGAGAACACATTAATACTAGTATATGTTTTACATAAAGAACCTCCTTAGATATTTGTTTCTAGATTTTTCACATATTTTGCCCTGTAATTTGGAAATGGTAATTCTAATGAGCCTCAAACTGTACTAGATATAACTTTTATATGTAATGTAATCTTTGCAAATGAAAAATTTGAGGTCTGTTACTTTAATGTTAAGGTCACCTTAAAGTCTCTAAAATTTGTACAGAGACCCAATTTATGGACATTTGCCACTTTTAAGCCATATAGCTCTAAAAGTAAGTGGTTCATTTATCTAAAATCTCATCTGGGCATATATTAGTATGTTCCTTTTAAATATGCCAAAAATCAGGACTTTTAGGTTGCATTTAACCTGTGTATGAGGCCCATAACTACCCCACCCGGAGGACTATTCTGCATTTTTCATCCATTTTGCCTTGTAATTTAAAAGTAGAAAGTCTGACCTGACTCATACTGTAAAAGATTTAACTTCTGTTTGTGATCATTGTTTGTATTAAATTTGAGGTGTGTAGGTTTAATGTTAAAGTCACCTTAAGCTTTCTAAAAATGACCACAGGGACCAATGTCATGAACTTTTCCCACTTTAAGCACTACAGCTTTCACACTATATTCCTCATCCAACTAATATATTATTTGATAATGTATTAATGTGTTCTTTTTCAATATGCCAAAAATCCAGACCTTAAGTTGACATTTAACCTGTGTATGATGCTCATAAAAACAACACCTGGAAGCCTTTTTTCTGTTTTTTTTTCACAAATTCTGCTTTGCATCTTGGAAATAAAAAATCTGACCAGCCTCAAACTTTACCAAACTTGTGTGATCTTTGGGGATTTTTTTAGCTCTGTAGTTTAAATTTTAAGGTCACCATAAGGTCTAAAGGAATGTCTATAAAGACCAATTGTATGCACTTTTTTGTTACTTTAAGGCTTGTACCTTGCAAACTATATTTGCTTACCATAAGGTCTAAAGGAATGTCTATAAAAACCAATTGTATGCACTTTTTTGTTACTTTAAGGCTTGTACCTTGCAAACTATATTTGCTTACCCACCTAATACCTTACCTGAGAATATAAATATGTTATTTTTATATCTGCCAAAAATCAGGACTTTAAGTGGACATTTAAACTGTGTATAAGGTACATAAAGATCCCAACTTTTAAACTGTGTATGAGGTACATAAAGATCCCAACTTGTTTTACATTTTTCACATATTTTACATTATAAATTCCAAATGGTAAGTCTAACTAACATCAGTTTGTGCTTCATTGTAACTTATGCTACAAAGTATACCCAATGAGAATGCCTGTGACGTGAGAGATGGCCTGGCATTGAGTCCACATAATCTGTTTTTATGTCATATTATTAGTCTTCAGATTCAAAAGTCAGTTCATGTGATTTTATATTTCTTAAAGGTAACTTAAAATAGTATAATTCTTGAACAAATTATACCCACATGAAACTTTGAAAAGCTCCGAAATAGCAATTTTTCAGTAGTCCAAAGAAACACTTGTGTGAAGAAGTGTCATCAGTTGTATGTGTTGGTAATGTCTTAACATACTGACATATTTCAAGGAAAGTTTGTTGCTTGTAGTATGTTGTTACTATGGTAGTCTTTGTGTTTGACTGTGGCACAATGTAATGGCAGATTGTTATTCCTTTAAATATGTAATGTGTAACCTGTTATTAAATTTTATACATGTTTTGTTGACATGACCATAGTTTTAATTATGCAGTATTTGGTAGTTATGTTTGTAAAATTATTACTTTTTAACAATGTAATGGAGAAATTGTAGAAATCAAAAACCAAATTAGAGTGTATGTAGGTGGTACTGGTTTTGTTATATGCCTTTGTTTTGTGCCTTACAGCACAGACAAATCAAATGATTTTTATCTTTTAATGACTGCTGTTCTGTTGAATTCTGGCTGTGACATTGTCCAACTCACGCTCATCAAAGGAGGGGATTTGGGAAGCAGTTTAATGGTAACCTTGTATAATTACAGATGAAGACATGTTTTTTGTTGGTTATGCATCGCAGAAATATTTCAGAAATTAGTCCCTGTATTCTCCTGCTTTGGCACATTTGGTCACATTTGATTTGCCTTGGCTTTAGTCTTGGAACGTATCAACACCTGTGATCTATAAATAATATCCCACAAATTGTTAATCATAGTCTTTCCCTTGGCAACCTGTTGAGTAAATGGATTATATCAGCTTTGTACAGGTTTCGTTCAAAAAAAAAAATTAACATGTTAAAGATACTCCATAGTTCATAATGAACTGGGTAATTGGTGCATGTTGTAAACCAAACACTACACACTGTTGAAGGAGAAATGCTTTGTAGCCTTATAATTTTAGTGAATATATGATTGGACATTTTGCATATTTTGTGAAACCTGCTGTCCTCTACCAGTTTAAAAACCAAAGTATCTGTGGCGTTCTGTGGTTAATAGCTTTTCTTACTTCTGAGATGCTGATTAAATGAAATCAGCTAGTTTGCAATGAAATTTGATTTGTTATAATAAAATTGTACATAAAACAGATTTTATTTGTGCTTCTTGTTTAGCTGTGAAAAGTTAAAAATTATATTTTACACTTAGTAGTAAATTAATTGATATTTTAATTAAAAATAGTGCCTTAATCCTTATAGCAATAAATAATTTAAGAAACTGGTGATAAGCATAGCTAGAAAATAGATGTATATTGGAATTGCATGTAGAAATATTTCACTACACTAGTTTGTACTTTGTGCATTCATGTTCAGGTAGTAATCTGGCCAGTAACTGTTTGATCCTGACATGCTGAAACAACTTTCACTTTCTTGTGTTGTAATCACAATCAAGACTTGCAATATGGAATTCGAAAAAAAAATATATATATACAAAAATTGTTTCCCGCTTTCTATTCAGTTAGACTTCATGGGTTTGTTCTGTCAGGTTGCAATACTTAAGAAGGAAGCTTGTATTATTGCTGTAGTTGCTCCATTGATTGTCTTGTACATCAATATTTTTAACACAGATGTAAATTGTCAGTTTTCACTGTATAAATGTCATAAAATTTATTACAATGCATAGAAAATCTAATTTGAAACTGCAAGGATCCAAGCAGATGTCCTATTGGTGAAAGTGGATCCAAAAAGATGTCCTGTGAGTGTAGGTGGATCCAAATAGATGTCCTGTGAGTGTAGGTAGATACAAACAGATGTCCTGTGAGTGTAGTTGGATCCAAACAGATGTCCTGTCAGTGTAGGTGGTCACTGAAAATATTGTGACTTCACAGTTGACATCAGCTGACTTGTAATAGTTTTGCTACAAGTGTACTTTCTACTGTGTTCAGTGTTTGTCATATTGAAAATAATACTGCCAGTTAGCATGATCTAATAGTCATTGCAATCCTTTTTGAGATGCATTTGTTGTTATTTATATTGCTTTTAATATCAGTTATGTTGTGGACTGGTTTTTAATCTGTAACATACGATCTGCCTCTGTTTACATTTAGTTGGATTTTGTTTTTAACCCAAAAATTTGTACTCATTTCAATGCATTTATAGTTGTCAATGTTTGTGTTCCTATGCATTTATTTTATATCTACAGTTTGTTAGGTATAATATGTTCCCATTTATGCCTGTTTTAAAAGTAAGTTAAGTTGTTGAAATTTTATTTATTATTATTGTAACAGATTGTAAGTTTTTTGTGTATAAACCGGTAACACTGACAAGAAACCACTGTGACTATTGCATTGATCACTGGAGTATTGTCTCAGTAGCAGAAGTATCTTCATTGTTACAACCCATGGGATATGCTTCCGTAAGCTACTCTCTTGTGAGATAATTGTTACAAAACAAAATAAAGGAAATCTGATAAATTGATCTCTTAAAGTGTTTCAGTCTTATTACAAGGCCATTGCCATGTTATCCTGTGGTATAAATGAAATATGTTTAACAGCTGAAACTGTACAAAAACACCACCCAGCACAACACAAAATGAAAAAAATCATCGGAACTGTTTTGAAGTATCTCTCAGTATCTCCAGATAAATTGTAGCCAATGTACAGACTTTAAACCCAAAGGCATATTGCTTGTAATTTGTAAGCCTTTTGGAGGGGCAGCTTATGGTTGATATGGCTAAGTTATCAAATATGCTATGTTGTGTAATTATACCCAGAGAATAAATTAATCTTAAAGGTTCTGTTAATTGTATCCGACGGATGCATCCGGTGGATACTTTGGTTTAGCATTTGCTAAACCGCTGCCACAGCAGAAGCACATAGAGACATACTTTTTGCTACTAAAGTTTTTCTACTAGCTGTTTCTCATAGGCAGAAGGTAGAATCTCTTCATAGTTGATATGTATAACACATATACATGTCCTATACAACCTTGCAGACATTTGACCTTGAAGCTCTTAATTCAAGGTCATCCACGGAGTGCCAAAGTACCCCACATAGCGGACTTTAAAAATGCCTATATCTCACTTATTATTGGTTCTAGAGGTTTGCAATGTGAAACCAACCTATAGGAAAACATGGGCAGGGAATCTTTTGATGTGGTCAGATTTGACCTTGGACCCCTCCTTCACTGTCAAATGAGGATATCCAAACTTAAAAGTGCTTATAACTCGCTCATTGTTGGTTCTAGATGTTTGCAATGTGAAACCAACTTACAGGAAATCATGGGCTGGGAATCATCTGATGTGGTTAGTTTTGACCATGGGCCCCTCCTTCAAGGTCAAACAAGGAGAGCAAAACTTAAAAGTGCTTATAACTCACTTATTATTGGTCATACAGGTTTGGGATGGTAAAGCAACTTATAGGAAATAATCGGCTGGGAATCTTCTGGTGTGGTTAGATTTGACCTTGGCCTCTCCTTCAAGGTCAAATGAGGATAGCCAAACTTAAAAGTGCTTAGAACTCACTTATTATTGGTTCTAGAGGTTTGGAATGGTAAACCAACCTATAGGAAATCATGGGCTGGGAATCTTTTGGTGTGGTCAAATTTCACCTTGGACCCCTCCTTCAAGGTCATATGAGAATAGCCAAACTTAAAAGTGCTTATAACTCACTTATTATTGGTCGTACATGTTTGAGATGGTAAACCAGTGTATAGGAAATAATCGGCTGGGAATCTTCTGGTGTGGTCAGATTTGACCTTGGACCTCTTCTTCAAGGTCAAATGAGGATAGCCAAACTTAAAAGTGCTAATACCTCGCTTATTATTGGTCGCACATGCTTGAGATGGTAAATCAACTTATAGGAAATCATAGCCTGGGAATCTTCTGATGTGGTCAGATTTGACCTTGGACCCCTCCTTCAAGGTCTAACAAGGATAACCAAACCTAAAAGTGCTTATAACTCACTTATTATTGGTCATAGAGGTTTGGGATGGTAAACCAACCTATAAGAAATCATGGGGTGGGAATTTTTTGATGTGGTCAGATTTGACCTTGGACCTCTCCTTCAAGGTCAAATGAGTATAACCAAACCTAAAATTCCTTATAACTCACTTATTATTGGTCATACAGGTTTGGGATGGTAAACCAACCTATAAGAAATCATGGGTTGGGAATCTTTTGATGTGGTCTGATTTGACCTTGGAACCCTCCTTCAAGGTCAAACAAGGATAGCCAAACTTAAAAGTACTTAGAACTCGCTTATTATTGGTCCTAGAGGTTTGGGATGGTAAACCAACCTATAGGAAATCATGGGTTGGAAATCTTTTGGTGTGGTCATATTTGATCTTGGACCCCTCCTTCAAGGTCAAACGAGGATAGCCAAACTTAAAAGTGCTTAAACCTCGCTTATTATTGGTCGTACAAGTTTGGAATGGTAAAGCAACATATAGGAAATCATGGGCTGGGAATCTTTTGATGTGGTCTGATTCGACCTTGGACCTCTCCTTCAAGGTCAAACGAGGATAGCCAAACTTAAAAGTACTTAGAACTCGCTTATTATTTGTCCTAGAGGTTTGGGATGGTAAACCAACATATAGGAAATCATGGGCTGGGAATCTTTTGATGTGGTCAGATTTTACCTTGGACCCCTCCTTCAAGGTCAAATATGGATAGCCAAACTAAAAGTGCTTATAACTCTCTTATTATTGGTCATACAGGTTTTGGACGGTAAACCAACATATAGGAAATCATGGGCAGGGAATCTTTTGATGTGGTCTAATCTAATCTACTGCTTTGCAAGCGCAATATCTTCCCCACATTGAGGAACTCAGTGCACTAATTAAACAAAGTCATTATCATATGGAAGTCGAGGGGTGTTCAAAGTCAGTAATCCAGGATTGTGGGTGTGACCGGGAGGGAAGGAAGACTAAGTTGGGAAGCTAGAGCTGAAGAGGTGAGTTTTGAGGTGCTTTCTTAATTGATTTGTGAACTCTATGATCAAAAGTGGGGGTTTAAAGGAACTTGAGTTTGGGGGTACTTCGCCTTGTGTTTCTAAAAGAGGTGTAGGGGTGGATTAATCCTCTTAGGTAAACTGGTTGACCCTGGGTGATAATTGTGTATGTAATAAGACCAATTTTAAATTGTACCCTGTATCTAACTGGTAGCCAGTGGAGTTTTTTTATGTCAGCTGACTTGTCAGTCAGCTGACATTATGTCATCACTCTGCGGCGTGGGCGTCCGCGTCCGCGTGAACAACTTCTTCTCCAAAACTGCAAGGCCTAGAGACATGCTGTTTTTTTTAAAAGATACCTTATCTATCGAGGATGAAAAATTGTTCAAGGCATGCAAATCTGTCTGTTCGTCTGTTTGCTAGAGACATTACAAGGGGGGTACCCCCACCAAAAGTGTGAAAATTTCAACTTTTTATCACAATTTTCTCAGTGACTATTGCAGGGATTTCTCTCATATCTTGCATATATGTACTAGGCCAGAGGTAGATTCGCTTGTGTGAGTATGAGACCTGGATCTGTCTTACTTTTTTTTTAATAAATTTTTTTAATAATTTTTAATGCATTAAAATTCATGAAATCATGCACTAAATCACTTATAACTTCAAAAGTGTTGCATTTACAGCATTTTGTGAAAATATGTTGTTCAGCTACTTTTTTCATAGCTACAATATGGTGAGTAAGTTGGGTGTCTGTCTCAATAGCTAAGTGAGTAATAGCTACTTTTGGGCTTTTCAGTAACTTCCATTATGAGTAAAATCACTTGTAACTTAAAAACTATTGCATTTAGAGAATTTCGTATAAATATGTTATTCAGCTACTTTTGGGCCAGCTATAACATAGTGAAATTTCAGACCTGTAGCTCATGGCATAGCTGAGTAATAGCTACTTTTAGGTTATCACTGTTGAGTAAATCGCTTATAACTTGAAAACTATTGCATTTAGAGAATTTCGTATAAATATGTTATTCAGCTACTTTTGGGTCAGCTATAACATAGTAAAATTTCAGACCTGTAGCTCATGGCATAGCTGAGTAATAGCTACTTTTAGGTTATCACTGTTGAGTAAATCACTTATAACTTGAGAAGTGTTGCATTTACAGCATTTTGTTAAAATATGTTATTCAGCTACTTTTTTCATAGCTACAATATGGTGAGTAAGTTGGGTGTCTGTCTCAATAGCTAAGTGAGTAATAGCTACTTTTGGGCTTTTCAGTAACTTCCATCATGAGTAAAATCACTTGTAACTTAAAAACTATTGCATTTAGAGAATTTCGTATAAATATGTTATTCAGCTACTTTTGGGCCAGCTATAACATAGTAAAATTTGAGACCTGTAGCTCATGGCATAGCTGAGTAATAGCTACTTTTAGGTTATCACTGTTGAGTAAATCACTTATAACTTGAAAACTATTGCATTTAGAGTATTTTGTTTCAATATGTTATTCACCTATTTTGGGGTCAGCTATAACATAGTGAAGTTTCAGACCTGTGGCTCATTTCATAGCTGAGTAATAGCTACTTTGAAGTTCTCACTGTTGAGTAAATCAGTTATAATTGGAAAACTATTGCATTTACAGAAATTTGTGCAAATATGTTATTCAGCTACTTTTGGGTCAGCTATAACATAGTGAAATTATAGACCTATAGCTCATGGCACAACTAAGCAATAGCTATTCTCAGGTACTGACTGTTGAGTAAATCAGCTATAACTTGAAAAATATTGCATTTGGAGTATTTTGTTAAAATATATTGTTCACCTACTTTTGGGTCAGCTATAACATAGTGAAATTACAGACCTATAGGTCATGGCATAGCGGAGCAATAGCTATTTTCAGGTTCTCACTATTGAGTAAATCAGTTGTAGCTTGAAAACTATTGCATTTACAGTAGTTTGCTTAAATATGTTGTTCACCTACTTTTGGGTTAGCTATAACATAGTAAAATTTCAGACATGTAGCTCATTGCATAGCTGAGTAATAGTTCGTTTGAGGTTCTCACTGTTGAGTAAATCAGTTGTAACTTGAAAACTATTACATTTAGAGTAATTTGTTAAATATGTTATTCACAGAATTTTTGGTCAGCTATAACATAGTGAAATTGCAGACCTCTATGTCATGGCATAGCTGAGCAATAGCTACTTTCAGGTTCTCACTGTTGAGTAAATCATTGTATCCACTGGATAGCCGCAGTGTGTAGAGAGAGATTTCACCATTACTGCTCTGATGAAAAAAAAATATTATAGCTAGCTTTCTTAAGTTTGCAGTATATATTAATAACCATAAAATGTTGTCTGGGAATATTTTTGGCCTCATTTTGAGAAACAAGATGGCCGCCACAGGTGTTTTTTGTCAGTCATGAAAAGTGCTTATATCTCCCTTATTATTGATCCTAGAGGTTTGGGATGATAAACCAACCTGTAGGAAATCATGGGGTGGGAATCTTTTGGTGTGGTCAGATTTGACCTTCAATGACCCCTCCTTCAAGGTCAAACAAGGATAGCCAAACTTAAAAGTGCTTATAACTCACTTATTATTGGTCCCAGAGGTTTGGGATGGTAAAAAGACAGGAAATCATCGGCTGTGAATCTGTTGATATGGTCCGATTTGACCTTTGGACCCCTCCTTCAAGGTCAAATGAGGACAGCCAAGCTTAAAAGTGCTTATAACTCATTTATAATTGGTCCTAGAGGTTTGGAATGGTAAACCATAGGAAATCATGGGCTGGGAATGTATTTGTGTGGTTAGATTTGACCTTGGACCCCTTCTTCAAGGTCGAACGAGGATATTGCATTTGTAGTATTTCTTTAAATATGTTTTAACCTATTTTTTACACTTAAACAATTACCTTGTTATTTTCCTTCATAATACCATTTACAGGGCACAACCTTTTTATCCTTTTCTTCTGTCAGCTTCGGAATTTCTTTCGAACTTGCTGTTCAGTTACCATTTACTGTATTTCTGTACAGCCCTTTTCCTGATAATTATTCTGTCCTCTAATCACCTTCACAAATCAAAAACACTCAGTCAGCTGACACAGTGCCCGTTCACGGGCACTCTCCTCTTGTTTAGTTGAGGGGTAATGTGAGAGAATTTAGAGGAACGGGTGACAACCCTGCTCCTTCAAGGTCAAACGAGGATAGCCAAACTTAAAAGTGCTTATAACTTGCTTATTATTGGTCATACAGGTTTGGGTTGGTAAACCAACCTATAGGAAATCATGGGCTGGGAATCTTTTGATGTGGTCTGATTTGACCTTGGACCTCTCCTTCAAGGTCAAACGAGGATAGCCAAACTTAAAAGTGCTTATAACTCACTTATTATTGGCTGTACAGGTTTGGGATGGTAAACCAACTTATAAAAAATCACTGGCTGGGAATCCTCTGGTGTGATCAGATTTGACCTTGGACCCCTCCTTCACTTATTGGTCCCAAAGGTTTGCAATGTGAAATCACCTTACAGGAAATCATTGGCTGGAAATCTTCAGATGTGGTCAGATTTGGCTTTGGGCCTCCTCTTTCAAGGTCAAATGATGGTTGCCTGCCATTGGCGAGTTGTCTTTCTGGTGGATACAGTTTGCATCAGTTCTCTGATGCGCTAGGTCTAATTAATCATCCAACAATATAATGTGAACAGTCATTGAGTGTGTACAATTTTAATCCTTTCTCTATCCATTCTATACATGACAGTTGACCGCCATTTATACTATGCTGTACTATCTCTGGTAAGCCTTGCTGACAATCCTTCATGGATGGACAGATTCCTTCAATGTAGTAACATAAAATAGCATAATTTTCTTCCATTTTACATCCAAATGGATACATATTTAGTGTTCTTTTTTCAGATCATCCGAGGTTGCTGCATGCTTAAATTATACAACTTAGTCAATACATCAGTATGGGTCACTTCTTTGTATATTGTTTATAACTAAAAAAGCTGCTGTTAATCCAAAATAAGCTAAAACAAATTTACTTTCAGTACTTTAGGATTGTGTGAAATTTTGAATCTGCAGCTACAGTATACTGTTAGCTTAGATTAAATCATTGAACTTTGTAAATCCTTTATTGCAAAGACAGATAATTTTGATGAATTTCGACCATTTTCGCACAGTTTTTCTGAGGAAAAAATTATTATAATTACTTTGAAAACCTTTAAAACTAAAATCAGTATTGAAGAGTTCTTGTTATTTTAATGTGCTACAATAGCTTACCATGTGGGGTTAAATGCTATCTTGGGAGGTCACTTGTCAACTGAAGAAAAATTAGCAAAATAATGACCGAGAGTTCCATTCGGTGATAGCACCTGTCGTCTCGAGGTGACTTAGATAGTGATGTAGTAAACAGCTTCCTTCTTCAAATGGCTGATATATTGCTAGAAACACAATTTTCAGAGATAATTTGCAATCTTGTTGTACATTAAATGGATGGCAGTTCACCACTATTCGGTCAGCTATGAAGTAGTACAAATGTTAAGCACAGACATTTTGTATAAACAAGGTAAACTGAACACAAGCAAAATCTCTATATCATGGTCCTATCGTCTTTACAGAGATATAATTTGTTGTCAAGCTGCAAGGAAAGCATGACAAACTGACAGAGCCCATTTAGAAAATGCTGAAAACTTTGAGCAGTTCCAAAAATATTTTGAACTGTTGACATCAGAAATAAAAAAGTTTAGGGCTCAATGACAAAGCAGAAAGTGTGTACAAGATGGACGACTGGGTGGTTCAAGGAACAAGCCATGCAAAGAAGGGTTATATGTCATAAGGGGAAGTAACAGGCTCTGGCACGAAAAGTTTTCAGTAACATTTATGTAATTACTGTTTATACAGTGAGTGATGTTGGTAAATGCTAGCCATTTTTACTAAGAATATTCCCACAACTCTGGAAGTAAATTTGATTATCCAGGATTGGGATTATGGATGTATCTCATCAGGGTTCATGGATAGTGAACTGTTTTGGAGTGATTCCACAAGGTGTTCCTGAAAAAAATTAGATGATCTCACCCTATTAGTCCAGGAGCTAGGTAAGATTTATTTTTGTCGGAAGCGCCAAAAGGTTAAAGGGTTGTTTCTTATGTAAAATTTACTCAGGAATCTGAAAATCTATTTCTTATGATCATACAGGTAGACCTAAGACATGAAATTTTACTTCAGAGTGAGGTACCCCCACAGTAAAAAGGATCAATTTCTGGGACCAAAAGTTTACATGGGTACTAAGCGTTATCTGCTCCTGTACCAATCTTAAATATGAAACACAGAAATACTATACATACCACCAGAATATCACTGTCCAAGTAGCATATAAACTATAATTCTACACCGGTTTCAATACCAAAATCGTTAATATTTCAGACAGAAATTTCAATTTTTCATTCAAAGCTTTATCTGAAGGAACATCTTCATGAATGCTGCTTATAAAACTTGTCTTTAAAATGAAGGAGCTGTGTGCTTTAATTTGATATGTTTGCTGTGTTTGTACCTCAAGCAGAAAATAGTTTAAATGTTTCTTTTTATGAGTACACCCATATCAGTTTGACTCTATGAGACCAACATTGTGTACACTATATTGAACACAATAGTCTTAGACAGCTTTACAATTAGAGCTTTACAAATAACTAGAAATGTAGATATGGGTAAATTAAATTTTTATTAGTTAACATCTTACCTAACAGATAGGTCCGACATGAGCCAGTCCCACCAAACGTCAGAACAGATTGAGCTCCTCCAGCTAGACTGGCAATGCTTGTGTCCAGGTCAAAAGGAGGTTGGAAGCAAAAAGACAGCCAACTACCCAAAATACCCTGATTACAGGTAAATGGGACTCAGTGGCAAATCTGCTAAGCCACCACTATTGGTTCAAGATGATAAAGCTCAGAATTAGTCCAAGTCACATCCTTAAAGGTTTTATACGACTTCCAGGCACAGGCTGAAAGAATGTGATCCAAGGAAACTCCTCCATGAACATCCTTTGAAGTTGCAAAGGCTCTAACATTCTAGGCTTAGACCAACTTTTTCTTGGTCAGACAGCTGGTAGGACAAAATAACTTTTCATTCAATCCAAGAAGAAATACTGACAGAAGAGATATCCCAGTTGATATTCTTCTTGAAGGAGACAAAATAGCAGCTACATGTCAGCCCTGAGATCCCCAGTTTTGTCCAGGTAATAGCATAAAGCCTGAACTGGACAAAGTGACCTATCCTAAAAATCTATAAAGAGTGGGGGCTAAGGCTGGGACCATCACCGGGGCCACACTCTCTGGGCCATGTCTCTCCAACTGATTCTTAGAAAACTCAGGGAAGGATACAATGAGAACTTTGGCCAGTCTGGTTGTTCCTGTTCAGCCAGGTGAGTATTTAACTCCTGAATTTGCCCAAACCCAGGGCCAGCAGGAAAATGGTCTTGAAGGTAAGATGCTTCAAGGAAACCTTCCTGAAGGGTTCAAAAGGAGGTTTAATGAATTGGTGAAGCACTACGGACAGGTTTCAGGAGGAAATGCCTAAGCGGCCTTTGAGGCTGTCCTTCTGCCTGGAAAGATTCTTGTCTGCTGATATTAAGGGAAGAGTTTTCTACCTTAACAGCAATGGTAGTCTTCTAGCCTTCTATGGTGCTGGACTGCAAATTCCTCTTCTGAAAAAGATACAGTAGAAAGTCTGCTGTCTGTTCTATAGATGGTGAATTGAAGTCCACCTCACTCTATTGACACCACTGAACAAAAACAGTCCACTTTGCTTTATAGAGAGATCTGGTTGAGCATCTGCAGTGGCTCTAGGAACCAGGAATGAAAATTCAATTTCAGCAGGTCACTGTGAAGATTGCCATTAAAGGCCTGGGACAAATTGAGCAGGTTGGGTAGGCACAATGGTATCTGGAATGACATGTCTACCAGGTCCCAGAACCAGGTCATGTTGTGCCACTCCAGGGCTTTGATGATCACTCTCTGAGAACAGTGACTGAAAATCTTGTTTATCACGCTTGTGAGCAGAGGAATGGGAGGGAAGGATTAGAGGTCCAGACCTTCCCAGGACAGGCTCAGAGTATAAATTGCCCAGGCTTTAGCATCTGGGACTGGGGATACTGAAGTAACTTGTTGCATTTGGTGGTGGATAGGTCTATATGAGGATCAGGCCACCAGAGGCAAATTTGTTTGAAGTCTCCTGAAGCACGGACTATTCCATCTGAATGACAAGAGTCTCTCCAAAGGAGGGCACAGAGCGACCATGATCTCATACCCTTCTTTGTTTATGTAGGCTGCCCTTGCAGTGTTGTGTGGCACAAGGACAACTCTTTGTACAAATTTGGACTTTAGGGCCAAAAGAACCACTCTTAGTACCAAGAAATCAGCTTGTTTTCTGGAATAAACCAAGCTCCTTTGCTGTGCAGTGTGCCCCAACTTTCGTTTGATGCATCTGTAAAGAACTGAATGGCTCTAGAGGACATTTTACTCCTACAACAGCCAAATATGTGGATGGAGAAATTCTAGAATGGGACTATGCTTTTCCAGGGATTCTGGAATACGCCAATTGTTCTTTAGATGCCATTGTATGGGCTTCATATGAAGGTGACCTGATTGCACCTGGTTATCCATTGCAGTCAGAAGACCTATCAGGGACATGTAATGCTTGACTGAGCAACTGGGTTTTACCAAAAATTGATTTGGGAACCCAGGGCCTGTCACTTCTGTCGTTGGTCTGACCATTCCCAGGGCCCTGCCCAAAGTTGAAAACTTGTCCTACGTCCTGACACAAGGCCAGGAGGGCCTGGTTGTCCAAGCAACTCTGTCTTGTGCCCTGATCAACCAGTCACCTAGGTATTTGTGGATCCTTATATTCTTTGCCTGAGTCATGACCTTGACCTCCTTGACCACTCTGGTGAATTCCATTGAAGCTATGGATATGTTAAAGGGAAGAGCCCGAAATTGGAAACTTTGGTTCTGATAATGAAATTTGAGATGCTTCCATCTGGGATATGAAAATAGGCATCGCTGAAGTCTAGTGAAGGGACCCACTCTCCTTTTTAAAGACACAGCCTGATTGATTCTGGGCCTTCCATTTTGAAAGATTTGATTTTTAAGAACCAGTTGAAGGTATTGATGTCCAAGATGGGTCACCACTTTTGGTTAGGTTTGGAAACAAGAAACAGTCGGCTGTAGAACGCATTAGAGATGACCAGATTTTTTCCTTTACCATTTTGTTTTTGGAGGGAATGCAATGGCTCCTTCAGGTAGCTGTTCCTAAGCGATTGGCATATCCTCTCCTTATTAAAGACTCCCCAGTGAGAGGAGGCTTGATCTTGAATTTTAGGCTGTATCCCTCCTTCAGTATCAAAACAATCCTTGGACTCAAACCTTTTGCTGCCAAGACCTGCCAAAATTTTTGCAGCCAGGCCGCTACAGGAATACCTTCTACACCACTGAGGACATTTGTCACCGGAGGGGCAGAGGGAGGCAAATCTACAAAAGAAGCATCTTTCACAGGCATTATTTGGATATTCTCTGCATCAGGACTGACACCTTTCTTTTTTGGCTGCCCTGTTAAAACACAAAAGGTTCAAGAGTCTCAACAAACATGAAAATGATGTCTCACAAAACATGAACATTTAAGGCAAGAAGTACATTTAGAGTCCTGAGAACAAAATGGAAAACTCTAACCACTGTCCAGATAAGCAGATATGCAAGGCAATCCTCTCTTCCCAACACACAGGGGCCAATTTCTGGACCCGTTATCATGGCAATGAGCACATTTTATATGAGTGCCAAACCTCGCCATTATGTGCCCACACCCTCCTTTCTTCTGTCCAGATAAAATCATGATATCCATACAATAAAATGACACACAAATCCACACAATCAAGCTCTTAAAATAGTCACAAAAATATACAAGAATCCAGTAGAATTGTACTGTGTCACCAGCTTTGGTTAAAGACTGAAGAGGGTGAAATTCGAGAGGACATAAATTATGCTGGACAGACAAAAATAGTTGGCCGACTGGCAGTATTTTTGCAGATCCAGATCATCTTTCAGATACAAGTTCATGCATTTTGCAAGATGTCCTGTCTTTTCTGCCTTATCTTCATGGAAAATTAGAAATGCACAGTATTTGAAATACTGTTGAAAAATTACCTAACTTAAAGTGATTATAATTCTGTTATTACTGGGAGTTTAAGGTCACCTTATTGTATGACACTTATCTATGGCTAGTTACATATACAGGCAAAATTTGAATGAATTTTTTCAAGTTATTTTCAGTGTACTCTATGAAAAAATAATGTAAACTCAACATAACTTTTTAATACATGAGAGTTTAGGGTCACCTTAAAATAGGGCACACTTTGAAAACCAGTTACAACTACATGCCAAATTTGAATTGAATCCATCAACCCATTTTTGAGATACTGTCTGGAAACAAAAAACCTTAAACTCAATATATATATGTTACTACTGGGAGTTTAAGGTTACCTTAAAATAAGGCACACTTTGAGGACTAGTTACACCTACATGCCAAATATGAAGTTAATCCATAATGCAATTTTTAGATACTCTCTGGAAAGGAAGTGTGTCAATGACTCTGACCATGTATGTCCATCATAGCTGCTAGTGACACAAACTAATGTAACCTTAAACTCATGAATTTTTAAAATATCAGTAGTTTATTATAAGCTTACAAAAGAGAGCTTTTTGGTGTAGATATATGTACATCATGAATATCAATATGAAAAAAGTCTTAAGTAGCATATAAAATATCTTCCAAACACAAAAAATTGTCCCAACCTTAAACTCAATGTTAGTTTGCAGGTGTGCGGGAGTTTAGGGTAATCTTTTCTTGAAGGTTCTGTTCAAGGTTTGTTACATCCACAACTTAAACATGCTTAGAATTGTACAGTATTTGAAATATTGTTAAAAAATTTGCAAACTTAAAGTGAGTATATTTCTGTTATTACTGCTAGTTTAAGGTTACCTTAATGTATGACACTTAGCTATGGCCAGTTACATATACATGCAAAATTTTAATGAAATCTGGCGCACCTACAAGTTACAACCACATGTGAAATTTGAATTGAATCGGTCAACTCATTTTTGAGATATGGTCTGGAAAAGAAAAAAACTTAAGATAAGTATGTTACTACTGGGAGTTTAAGGTCACCAAACTATAGGGTACACCCTGAGGACCAGTTAAATCCATATGCCAAATTTGAATTTAATGTGGCAAGCCATTTTTGAGATACTGTCTGGAATAGAAAGTGTGACGACAGATGTCGCCACAAAATGAGGTGACAAACCAATCCCTGCCACACAGCATAAATGCTGGTGACACAAAAAGTGATAAATAAGTTTTACAAGTTCTTCAAGTTTTACAGAACACGATTGATCTACACAGGAAACATTGTTCACTAATTTTAATGACTGATGTCTGGTAATAGCCGGACTTGCAGTCTCTGTTCATTTTGTGGTTCGGTCCGGTGGGGCTGACACGTATTTACACAATTTACAGTTTTTTTGTCCTGGGTCAGCAGCCCGAGAGCACTTACACAGTTATTGCCATTTATATGACTGCTGAATCCTGGCCGGACATGAGGAAAACTTGTTTGATTGTCACCTACCTCTCTTGCTCTTGTTGTTAAAACGACCCAGTTGTTTCCAAGCTGGCTTGCCAGATCTCTGATCCTGTGTTTGTCTATCCGACTGTTTGTAAGGGTGAAATCTATTGTCCCTTCTGCCACCAGCCTGACCATGGGACCGACCCTTGTCCTCAAATCTGCCAATATCATCTTCAGCTTTCTTTAACACAGAGTCCGGAAACAGTGTAGGTAGATCCAGAGGAGCCTGACGTAAAGCTGCCAGTGTGTCCTGTTTCAGGCAGGACTTCACATGAGCCAAGTATGAGTCCCTTCTGCAGAGAGTGATGTTAGCCATGGAAACAAAGGTGAAATCTGACAGGTGTTCCATGGCCTTGGCGGGGGGCTTGGTGGTGTAGCGGTTAGAGTTCTCACCTCCAACCTCTGAGGCCGCCGGTTCGAATCTCGGGCCGGGCGCTTCATGTTGGAAAGTTGGTAGTTACTTGCCGATGCCCGGTGGTTTACAGTGCAGTATGCACTGGTTTCCTCCACCTGTAAAACTACCCGTCGCAATATGACCCTGGCTGTTGAACGTGATGTAAAACAACAAATAAATCCATGGTCTTGGCTACACACTGTGTAATACTGTTGCTGAAGTTCATCAGATACTGAAGCTCTTCTGTAGCATCTCCTGCCTTGTAGCTGACTTCCCTTTGGCTTGTTCAGTCTGTAGAATCTTGATCGTCTGCATACCTTGCAGCCTTGAAGGACAAATGCTTCAGACAGGCCTATTTAAGGGGTCTTTGTAAGCCTTTGTAAGCTGGTAGAGAACCAGGGAAAGACTCCCAAGAGGCGATGCCCCTCTGACCCTTAGGTCTCTATGGAAACTATCCAGGAGGTGAGAAAGATTTTCACCTTCGCTGACATTAATGGATAAATTTCCCAGTTTGTCCGCAATTACTGATCTATAGTTATCAATAGTACTGTAACTTCCTGTCCTAGAAAAGATACAGGGAGGAAGTCGGCCATGGATTTGATAGGCGGTACCCTGAAGTCCACCTGATTATTGTGGCACCACTTTGTAAAAATGGTCCACTTTGCCTCATAGACTGATCTGGTTGAGTTGTCTATTACTATGAGTACTATTTTGTTCGAGCAGAGGTCTTGGAACTCTTTTAGGACCAAATGACAGCCTTTAGTTTCAGATAGTTTGTATGCAATTTGCTTTCTGGGAGGGACTAAGTCCCCTTTGCAGTGTGGTCCCCTAAGTGAGTCTGTAAAAATTAGCAGAACATGATTGAGAGGGTGTAGTTGTTGACTTTGAAGAAAATTTACTTCCTGAAGTCACCACTTTAAGTGAGGATGGAGTAACCTGGGGATAGGGATCACTTTTTTGTGAGTCTGGTACACTGCAATTGTTTTTCAAATGCCACTGTACCAGTCTCATATGGAGCCGACCTTTGGTTAAAGTTAATAAGATTCTGTAGTTCATCAGTAGCTCTCTGATGTCTGGCAGATTTTCCTTTACTCTGTTCACCTTGGATGATCTTCAGCTGCATTTGCATGTTGTCCTGTAAACTAGTAAGGCATCTATTGAAACCGGTGACTTGGTAGCAGATGTAACTGGACTCTTTAGCCGCTTTCTCCCACTTTCTCAGGGTTTCTTGGGAGAGGGGTTGGGATGCCAATCCGGCAATCTAGCTATAGGAACTGTTCAGATGTGTCTACTGGTTATACCACAAGGACACTAAGTTTGAAACTGTCTGTCGGGTTGAACACCATACTACTTGCTCTATGACCTGGGTGTTTTGATGAACTGGTCCCTTTGCAAATTGACAGCCTCAGAACTTCTTGGGGAGTAATCCTCCACCAGAGTGATGTTAAGTTTGTCCAGTTTTTGTGTCACCAGCGTTTATGCTGCGTGGCATATAGGGATTGCTTCGTCATCTCATTTTGTGGCATCGGTGTCAGCGTCTTTGGCATCGTCGTCACACTTTTTATTCCGGACAGTATTTCAAAAATGGCTTATCAGATTTAATTCAAATTTGGCATGTGGATGTAACTGCTCTTCAGGATGTGCTGTGTAGTTTGGTGACCTTAAGCTCCCACTAGTAAGATACTTATATTGAGTTTAAGTGATTTCGTTTCCGGACAATATTTCAAAAATGGCTTGATGGATTTAATTCCAATTTGGCATGTGGTTGTAACTAGTTTTGACAGTGTGCCTATTTTAAGGTGACCTTTAACTCCCACGTAAAAAAGCTTATGCCAAGTTTATATTTTTTTCTTTCACCATGGAGTACACTGAAAATAACTTATAATAACTCATAATAAATTTCATTCAACTTTTGCATGTATGTATTACTGGCCATAGGTAAGTGTCATACAATAAGGTGAACTTAAACTCCCATTAATAATAGAATTATATTCACTTTAAGTTCCTCAAGGTGTGCCCTATTTAAGGTGACCTTAAACTCACAGTAGTAAGATACTTATATTGAGTTGAAGGTTTTTTTGTTTACAGACAGTATCTCAAAAATAGAGTGACAGATTCAATTCAAATTTGGCATGCGGTTGTAACTGGTTTTCAAGGAGTGTCCTATTTTAAGGTGACCTTAAACTTTCATGTATTAAAAATTTCTGTTGAGTTTACATTATTTTTTCATAGAGTACACTGAAAATAACTTGAAAAATTTCATTCAAATTTTGCCTGTATATGTAACTAGCCATAGATAAGTGTATACTAGTCAGTGAAAATTGCGGCGATAGCAAGAGGTTATGGCATGCACTAAACAGAACATTGAGTCGGTCAAATTCTACTGTCCTCCCATCCTTTGATGATGAAAAGTCTTTAGCAAACAGATTTGGTTCGTTTTTCATTGATAAAATTAAAAAGATTCGAGACACGTTTAAATACACCCGATCTCAGGTTCTTCATCCAGACAAGGAGCCGCCGACTTTCTGTTCCTTTCAAGCTGTCACTGAGACTGAAGTCCTTAAGTTTATCAAGGAATCCCCTTCTAAAACTTGCTCCCTTGATCCATGCCCCACTCACATTGTGAAACAATGTATGGACATTCTTCTCCCTTCATTGACTAAACTAGTTAACTTGTCCCTCAAAAACGGCATTTTCCCTAATCCTTTCAAACAGGCTATTGTCACTCCCCTCCTCAAAAAGTCCACCCTTTCAAAAGAGGATTTGAAGAGCTACCGACCAGTGTCCGGTCTTAGCTTCTTGTCAAAATTGGTCGAGCGAATTGTGGCTGCCCAAATTAGATCTCACATGGATTCTCATGATCTTGGTAATACTTTCCAGTCAGCCTACAAGGTAGGCCACTCGACAGAAACTGCCTTGTTGTGTATCAAAAATGAGATTCACTTATCTCTGTCCAAGGGCATGCCTACAGCACTAGTGCTACTCGACCTGTCTGCGGCATTCGATACTATCGATCATGACACACTCCTATCCTGTCTGTCGTCTAGATTTGGTTTTGCTGGATCGGCATTAAAATGGTTTAGATCCTATCTCCAGGATCGTTTTCAGTCAGTCAAGATTGGTTCTAGTCTTTCGAATTTGTTCAAATTGAAGTTTGGAGTCCCCCAAGGTTCTGTCTTAGGTCCCCTTCTGTTTTCCCTCTACACAACACCTCTGAGTCAAGTCATCAGAAAATATACCGGAGTCCGTTAACACTTCTATGCGGACGACACTCAGTTGTTCATTCACTTATCCCCTGATGATAATCTCAAGTCTTTTGACCGTCTTAAATCATGTTTGAATGATATTCAGGTCTGGATGTCTGAAAACAAACTCAAGCTAAATCCCGATAAAACAGAATTCATAGTCTTCGGTGCCAAAGACAGACACAAATGGCTCAGTGACTCACTACCTGTCAATATCCTGGGAAATTGTCTCTCTCCTGCAGATGTTGTACGCAATCTGATGCAAAGTTTTGTTTCACCAATCACATAAATTCTGTTATCAAATCCTGCTTTATCAGCCTCAGGGACCTTCATCGTATCAGGAGGTTTCTTTCTGTGGATACATCAGTGGTGATTGCAAATGCTCTGGTCAGTAGTCGTTTGGATTATTGCAACTCTCTTTTTCGCAGTTTGTCATCCCGAAATGCTACAAGGCTCCAATATGTTCAAAATGCGCTTGCACGGTTTGTCACTGGTGCTTCAAAGTACACTCACATTACATCCACCCTTAGGACACTCCATTGGCTACCCGTTAGACAACGTATTATCTTCAAAACCCTAGTTTTGGTCTATAAGTACCTCACCACTGGCCAGCCTAAGTATTTTGCACCATATCTCCCCTTGTACAAATCTGCCGTGAATACAAGACGTTCCAATCCCAAAAATTTGTTCCTTCTGGTTCCCTCTTACTGTCCTTCCATCCATAAATCAAAGGTCCATTTTAACAATAGTTTCTCATATGATGCCCCTAAGTTATGGAATGATCTTCCATATGATATACGCAGTGCTCCAAATCTCTCCAGTTTCAAAAGTCGACTCAAAACCTACCTATTTCAGAAATCATTCCCACCATAGCTTCTTACTACCGAACACCGGACCGCCTCCCTGGCAACGACTCGGAACATGTCTAATGTCTCATGATTTATGCCTTACGGATTGGATGGTGTGCCTTAGAATCCGTTGATACGGAGATTAAGCACCTGGACAACTGATTGATTGATTGATATACTGGAAAACTTTAGAAATTTCATTTAAATTATGCATGTATAGGTAACTGGTCACAGGTAAGTGCCATACAATAAGTTGAGACAGAAAAGAAAAAGGTCTCTTTTGTAAGGTTGCAATAAATTGCTGATATTTTAGAAACTTATGAGTTTAAGGTTGTAACGGTTTGGTGTCACTAAGCTATGATGGATCACCTATATGACCAGCACCATCATCACACTTTGTTTCTGGAAAATATGTCAAAATTGCTTGTAGGATGAAATTCAGATTTGGCATGTGGGTGTTACAGGTCATTGATATGTGCCCTATTTTAAGATGACCTTAAACTCTCACTTATAACACATTTATGTTGAATTTTACTTTTGTGATTTGTAGGGAAGAGCTTAAAGATGGCTTCACAGATTCAAATCAAATTTGGTACATGGATGTAACTGGTCTTCAAGGTGTGGCCTATTGTAAGGTGACCTTAAACTCCTAGTTATAACATAACTATATTGAATTTAAATTTTTAAATTTTTGGAGAGTTTTCAAATCTGCATGACATATTTAATTTAAATTTGGTATGTTGATGTATCAAGTCCTGAAGGTGTGCCCTTTTTTAAAGTGACCTTAAACTCCCATGTGTAAAAGAATGTTACTGAGCTCAACTTTTTCTATGATTCCGCAAAATATACCAAAAATGGCATGACAAATTTGATCTACATTTTGCAGGTACATGGAACTGATGTTACAGAAATGCTCTAAGACTACATTGAGGTGACCTTTAACTCTCAGTAATAGTATAATTATAATTACTTTTCTTTTAAAATTTTGGATAATATCTTAAATTATGAGAAATAGATTTTAAGCACATTTAAATTTTGGATACATGTAACCTTGAACAGAGTCTACATGGTTAACTTGACCTTAAACACTTGCATTGACTTACATCAGTTTAAGGTTAGGACAAATTTTTATTATATTTTGGCAATATTAAAGTGGTAGTTAAGACTTTTCATTTAAATTAAACATGTACACATATCTAGACCAAAACAGGATCTTTATTGAGTTGTTACCATAAAATCTGTTTATTAAAGAAATGAGTTTAATGTTACAACTTATTTAATTATTATATTCATCCTGCTGGATATGGATATTATTTTGCCTTTCCCTTTGAATCACCCTTCATTGCTGCTCATTTTTTCACTGGTAGTTGTTTACGTGTCTCAGCTAAAACTGTTGTGAAGGTTTCATGGCATGAGAATGTATTTACTTTTTGGCAATATCTGGCAACAATTATTGCCGTGGCAACACTTTTTCATGTTTCTTGGGCTTTAAAAATCCTTTTTGGGGTTCTTTGCATTCCAAACACCTGCATGGATTGGAGCTGATTAGCTTAACAACATGAATTGGGAACACCTTTGCCAAAATGTTGCCATGGCAACACTTTATTCTGTTTCTTGGACTTACAAATATTTTTATGGGTTCTTTGCTTTCCATACTCCTGCGCAGATTAGAGCTGAGTAGCTTTTCAATGATACCTATTTCAATGGCAACACTTTTTTCTGTTTCTTGGACTCATGAATATTTTTATCGGTTCTTTGCTTTCCATACCCCTGCACAGACTGGAGCCAATTAGCTTTTTGGCAACACCTGGCAACAAGTGGTGGACAAATATAAGTCCTTCTTTCTTCAATGAAGAGAGGAGGTGAACAAATATACATCCTTCTTTCCTCAATGAAGAGAGGAGGCAGACAAGACAGGATCCATCTTGCACAATACATTCTTCTGTCAGGGCAAATCCGGGATCTTTCCTTTGGAAGTGAAAACAACTTTGTTTCTGACATAGAAACCACGGAATTACAAAAAATAATTCATTTGCGTACTGTATATTAACACATATATATTGTAAGAATTATATTTGTAAATAAAGGAACAAATTTGGAAACAAATTAATTGGTTTTGTTTCACCTTACCAATGTAAGTAGGTCACTTATGACATGTTACGGGACAGAATAATTACTTGTATGGTCATATGACTGGTGGTTAAACAGTAGGTTACCAAAATGATATTTCATTGAATTTTCTGCTGACTGCTGACATCTATTGAAATCTTGATAAGTGACAACTTTGTATGTTTGCCTCGCTGTCTGCCTGTGTGCATTTGTCATAACCTGTACATTGGGTCTAGGTTATATTTTTCATGGGGCTTCACCATGGCTCAATCCTTCTGAAAGATGGTCTGAATCTGCAAAATACTGCCAGTCTGCCAAATATTTTTGTCAATCCAGCATAATTTTTGTCCTTTTGAATTTCACCCGCTTCAGTCTTTAACCAAAGCTGGTGACAAAGTACAATTCTACTGAATTCTTGTTTTACAAAGCCATTCATCACTGGGTAAATTCATTAATATCTTGCCAGCTGGGTTGTGCTTCAGGCCTGCCAAGGATTGTCATCTGCCGATGAGGAAGAGATGACAAAGTCAGCAATGTGTGTCCATCCCATGTAAGATCTGATATCACACACTGTCTCTACAGTTCTGCTCTTCAGAGAGAGCCTTGTGGTAAAGTCATAATCCTGGTAAGACAGCTCCCCTTCTTCATTAGGTTTCTCAAAGAAATGGTTGGTCGGTTCAGTATCCATTTCAGAGTGCTTGTCAGATTCAGGTTCTAGTCAGTGATTTCTGGCAGATGGGACCAGGTTGGACCTGGTCGGTGCAAATTTGGTTGGTTGGCTTGGTCAGTGGATGAAAGTTCTCATGGTGTCAACTGCACAGGCCGGTCTAGCATTGGTCAGTTAACCTTCACAGTCTGGAAAATAGGTTGCTCTGCCGGCTTCTCCAATGTATATGGCACCAACATTCCAGTTGTGAGAATCTCTCCAACCACTTGGGAGCTAAAGCTTTCACGACTTTATCAATAGAAGACTTTGATGGTGTAGTTTTCTTGGATTTCTACTTTTCTTTAACCACTTTATCTTATGAGGATTTCATGTTCACAGCAACTAAAACAGACATGTGGTATTTATTTTATCAGCATTTTTGTCCTATTTCAGCTTGCATGATGGGGTGATAAGCTGGGGTTTCTGGTCAGTGGTCAAGGCGTAACAGAGTGTACATTCTTGCTTCAGCATACAGGGATCAGACACTTGTCCCTTATCACAACAATGTGCACAACGGGAGTGCTGGTGGAATGCTGCCATAAATTGGCCAAGAAGCCACTCTTTTCTAGCCTGGTGATGCCATGATATATTAACAGTACTTGTACACAAAACATTTGATGAAATAAAGACTATTTGCAAAGAAAGAAATCAGCAACTTTTCTTCAAATTTGGAGAGCTTTATAAAATGTGTCTGCAATTGCTCCTGCCCTAACAAAAAAGATGCTATGATGTCATGTTCTCTATCTAGGAAGGAAGTACTGCCCGCCACCTAGCGAACGATGGCAACCTAGCCGGTCTTGCCGGTGGAGACACAGACATCTTTTTCTGATGTTTGAAGAGGCTGGCCGGCACTGACAGTATAGCTAATTGTCCATTAGGTAAGATGTAATAACACAATAAAATCTTTATTTGTAAACTTAAAAAACAACAAAAAAACAAGACTTTGAAGGTCTGCAGGCCTTGGGACATCCTCTAGAGACAGAGGAAAAGTCAGTTTTCATTTTCTAGCTGCAAGAGTCTATACCAACCATTTTAAAAGTACATGTAACTAGAAATAGGATGCCCTGTTAAGAGTAGCTGCAACATATGAAAAGAAACAGGGCAGCACAGAAGAAAACACATCATGTGTAATGTCCACCCCATAAATGTTTTGCAATAATTGTACAGTAGTCTTTAAAAACTGTTTTGTTTGTTTAAAGTATATCAAGGATGATTGGATAATAATTATTACATGTAAATTATTTCAGCTTCATGAACTTTTTACATTGGTTCAAAATTTGCTCAAAATCACCGTATCTCAGTATTTGAGATAGACATTTTCAATTTCTGCGAAAGTTCAGGATGGCAGCCGAAATTCAGCAAATACAACTTTTTTCAGAGGCACTATATCTGAGGTCTCTAGTACCCAACAGGTCCAAAATTTGCTCGAAATGGCTCTAACTCTGATGGTTTTTGAGATAAACAACATTTTCAATTTCCACCAAAATTTAAGATGGCAGTCAAAATTCCAGAGATTCAACATTTTATCTAAGGTCTCTAGTATAACAGGTCCAAAAGTTGCTCAAAATCACTCTATCGCTGACAGTTTTCGAGATAGACAACATTTTATATTTCTGCCAAAATTCAAGATGGTGGCTGAAATTGGGGAAATTCAACATTTTCAGAGACACTATATCAAAGGTTTCTGACACCCAAAGGGTCCACAATCTGTTCGAAATCGCTCTATCTCTGACAGTTTTCGAGATATGCTAAACTTTTAGATTTCCACCAAAATTCAAGATGGCGGTAAAAATTCGGGAAATTCAACGTTTGTTTAGAGGCACTATATCTGAGGCCTCTAAATTTGCTCGAAATCACTCTATCTATAACAGTTTTTGTGATATTTGTGAATTACTCATATTGATAGCTTACATACCTACAGTGATAGATTTATGCGACAGTAAACACATTGTAGCTTGGGGAAAGTAGCTGAGCCTGTAACCTCAAAAACAAGCAATCAAGACTGAATGAATTCATCACATATAGAGTTGGTACAGACCTTGACGACTTACAAGAACTTCCTAAACCTTACAGTTTCCGACATATAGCCTAGATAAGAGTTTAACGGTCAAGGTCATTACAACATGGTCAAAGGTAAAATGAAGGTCACACCATGACGTTGCACACCTACACTCCCCAACCAATATCCCTAACAAGTCTCAACTTCCTACACGATACAGTTTCTGAGATACAGCCCAGAAAAGATTTTAAAGGTCAAGGTCATAATGGCAAGGTTTAAAGGTCAAATAAAGGTCACACCATGATGTTACATACCTACACCCAAACCAATATCCCTACCAATTATTATGTATCAATTTCCTACACCTTAAACTTTCTGAGATACAGCAAGGACTAGATTTTCAAACTCAAGGTCACTTCTGCAAGGTCAAAGTAAAATCAAGGTCACACTATAATGTTGCACATCTACAACCGCCAACTAATGTTCCTACCAAGTATCCACTTCCTACACCTTACGGTTTCAAGATATAGTCCAGACAACATTTTATAGATCATCACTACGACAAGGTCACAGGTCAAATCAAGGCCATACCATGACGTTGCACACCTACATCCCCCAACCAATGTCCCTACCAAGTATCAACTTCCTACACATTACAGTTTCTTATATAGCATGGACAGGATTTTAAAGGTCAAGATAACTATGTCACGGTCAGGTCTAATCGAGATCACACCATAATATTGCAAACCTAAATCCCAACCAATTTCCCTTCCAAGCATCAACTTTCTACACCTTACAATTTCCAAGATACAGCCAGGACAAAATTTTAAAGGTCAACAGCAAGGTCAGAGGTCAAATCAAGGTTAAACCATGACATTGCACACCTACACCTCTTAACCAATGTCCCCACCCAGTATCAAGTTTCTACACACCTTACGATACTTTCAATTTCCTACATTTCCTGTTTGTGGCAAGTCGATTGGGGAAGTACTAAAACACAACTATTTTTGGAATACCGGAATGTTGCTAGCTGTTGAGATGAATGTAAAATGCTTAAAGTGTTATATTTTAACAATTTACCTCTGTTATCAACAGTTTTACGGCAAACCGGTAATACCAGTGAATGCCAATTTTGTAGACTTGTTGAAGCATTTGTCCTTGACCTCTAACAAAGAAATATAAGGCGGGCATTCACCGGTAGGCAGGCGTTTGCTGATAGGAAGTCATTTGGGTTTTTGACAAAAGCTGGTCGAGCGAGGATAGGCTGTCTAAAAATAGGCGTGAAACCAAGAACTTGAAAAGTTATGAATGAATTTTAATTAAATTTTTAGTAAGAAAGTTGCACAAGGATTATAACAAATTGCAGGTGATATGGACCACCATCTGAATCAAGGAATTTTTAATGGATTTTCTTAGTATTGCACTAATAAGCAATATTGGAGCTACTGGATCTTGGTGGTGGTCTACACTCTTTGAGTGCTCTTGTTAGCAAGAAAGGTAGGGAAAAAATGCTTAAGCCAACAAAGATATTAAAATGACACCATAGTCCAGCGGCAGCAGCAATCAATCAACCCGACATGAAAACAAATTTTGTGCATATAGTATCCAGATGTTTCGATCTTCGAAACATTTGCCATCTTTTTCAAAGACGATTTGACCCTTATTTTCCCACAAAAATGTGTGTATTTGTAAACGTTGAGACCGAGACCTCATGTTTTCTTATTTGCACATTTATTTTAAAATATTGCTTGAAAATTCCACGGAGTTCTTTGGTGTTAAATTTTCTAATTTTCATACTTTATTTTAAAATATTGCCAGGAAATCCCACGGAATTCAGTGACCTCATGTTTTCTAATATGGATGATGTCACTGAGGGGGATTTCCCGAAGATTCCGGGACTATATTTTCAATGCTTACTTTCATATTTAAACTTTTAAAAAAGTCCAGAATGTAGCACATAGTGATTAAACTTCTAAAATATTTCATATTTTATCTTATTTTATTTCGACATTTTTGGAAGACATAAGTGTTATATGGATATTTGAAACTAGCAAACTAAGTTTTTTATAAAATATTCAACTGCGTCCTGTGCAGTCTTTGTCCAATATTTCTCGTGGCCATAGTATTTAACATCTAAAAATATTTTAAAATGGAATAAAATTACCTTAATTTTTCTTTAAACTCTGTATTGTTGCACATTTGCAAAACACTTGCGAAGATGTTTGCAGATCTGTGTAGCAAGATAGGCATTTGTAGTGGCCAGAAGCAAGACGTGAAAGGTTTATAAATGGACGGCTTTATCTGTAACTGCCCGGTTTGAATTTTAATTCAGAAGAGAGAAGACGTATTTTAAGTTTCAAGCAAACTTCTATGTAGTTCATATAATAAATCTAAAACCTATTTCATTTTTATAAAATATTGTTACACAGACATTTTACACAAGCAAACAAACAATTTAATTTAAAACTAGACCTACGTATCAGAGAACCGATGCAAATTTGTATCCACCAGAAAGACAACTATTCCACCAAAGCCAGTGAATCATCGTTTGACCTTGAAGGAGGGGCCCAAGGTCAAATCTGACAACATCAAAAGATTCCCAGCACATGATATGTTATAAGGTGGTTTCACATTGCAAACCTCTAGGACCAATAATACTTTTACGTTTGGCTGTCCTCGTTTGACCTTGAAGGAGGGGCTCAAGGTGAAATCTGACCACATCAAAAGATTCCTAGCCCATGACTTCCCATAAGTTGGTTTCATATTGCAAACCTCTATGACCAATAATAAGCGAGTTATAAGCACTTTTACACTGGACTATCCTCGTTTGACCTTGAAGGAGGGGTCCAAGGTGAAATCTGACATCAAAAGATTAGCAGCCCATGATTTCCTATAAGTTGGTTTCACATTGCAAACTACTAGGATAAAAAATAAGTGAGTTATAAGCACTTTTAGGTTTGGCTATCCCTGTTTGACCTTGAAGGACGGGTCCAAGGTCAAATCTGACCACATCAAAAGATTACCAGCCCCTGATTTCCTATCAGTTGGTTTCACATTGTAAACCTCTAAAACCAATAATAAGTGAGTTATAAGCACGTTTAAGTTTGGCTGTTCTCATTTGACCTTGAAAGAGTGGTCCAAGGTCAAATGTGAGAACATCAAAAGATTCCTATCCGTGATTTCCTACAAGTTGGTTTCACATTTCAAACTTCTAGGACCAATAATAAGCGCGTTATAAGCACTTTTAAGTTTGGCTATCCCCATTTGACCTTGAAGGAGGGGCCCAAGGTCAAATCTGACAACACCAAAAGATTTCCAGCCCATGATTTCCTATATGTTGGTTTCACATTGCAAACCTCTTGGACCAATAATGAGTTAAAAGCACTTTTAAGTTTGGATATCCTTGTTTGACCTTGAGGGAGGGGTTCAAGGTCAAATCTGAAAATATCAGAAGTTGGTTTCACATTGCAAACCTCTAGAACCAATAATAAGGGAGATATTTTTAAAGTCCGCTATATGGGGTACTTTGGCACTCTGTGGATGACCTTGAATTAAGAGCTTCAAGGTCAAATGTCTGCAAGGTTGTAGAGGATATGTATATCTGTTATAAGTATCACCTATGAAGAGATGCAATCTTCTACCTGAGAATCAGCCAGTAGAAAAAGGTACATAATTTTCATAGAAATGCCCGCGGCGACAATCTTGTTTTTCAGAATGAGGCTAATTTCAGTCCCAGAGAAGCTTACCTCCCAATGAAGATATTCTGCCAATTTGGTGAACCTAGCTGGTGTTAATGCTGAAAATTTCTCTACGCGCGGTACGATGCCTCCGGTGGATACAATAAGAAAATATACTTACCGCCTTCATATTTTTGTGATCTGTATACATACATCTGGCAGTCGGTACTTTTTATGTAGTGTCCTGTGCAGTCTTCCTCCGTATATTTCTCGTGGCCATATTATTTAACATTTATAAATATTTTAAAGTGAAATACAACTAGAAAATATTTTTGCTAACAAAAACAAAGCGTCCCAAAAGATCAGATGCTTTATAGTATGAAGTAGAAAAATGTTTTTGAAAAGTCAAACATGCAGCGCTGAGAGAAGAAGCTAAAGTTAAGCAGACAATGTGGAATTTTATGCATTAACATGAAAGAAAAATGTAAGCTTTATTTTGTTTTCTATAGTCATAAATTGTGTAAAGTTAATTTAATAAATGATATAGTTTGTAAGAAGAGTAGTTTAAAAGTAGATATAAGGCAAAACAAGAAAATTTGCTATTTTATGACCCCAGTTTGACCTGTAAGAAGGGGTCAGAGGGTAAATCTGACTGGCTATATAGACTCTCCATATATAGGGTAGCATGACCACAAAACTGGGTTGAAAGCCCAAGAAGCGATAATGAGAGGGATAAAAGACCTTTTCCATATGATGAACTCAACTTTGAAGCAACTTTACTGAGCAGCAGATGTAAAATTTGCTAAAATCACTGTATGTTTTACAGTTAAATAAATGACATTTTCCATTTCCATAAAAATTCAAGATCCCTGTCAGAATATTGAAAATTCAAATTTTTTTTTCCAGAAGAGTCCTTACTACTAGGGGTGCAAGGAATCATAAAGTTGTGATCTGAATCAATTTGCAAATCCAGTTTTGCAAACCAGATCAATTCATGAATCGACTTTTTCAATCTTGATGCTAAATATTATGTCAATATCAATGTCTTACTGATATATGAGGCATTTAAAGGAAAATTCACTAAGGAGGAAGTTGCAACTCAATAAAAGCTTTTCTCAGATTCTAGCACATTTTTGATGTTTTTACATGAAACAGCTTGTCACTGTTAAATGCCATATATCTAATTATATTTTAGAAAAAGGCATAGTAAAATTTCGCCGTGACTGCCTTAAGTGGGAAAGCTGGTAGTTGCTTGCCGCTGGTCGGCAGTTTACAGTACACAACCCTAGCGAACTCTATGTACTGGTTTCCTCTGCCCTTCCAACTACCCGTCGTGATATGACCTGTATAGTGTTGAAAGCGACGTAAAACCCCAAATAAATAAATGAGTAAATAAAAGGTCAATGTTCCCGCAAGCCTATTTATATCTTATGAATAATGCTCATTTCTATTTATATATAATTGCCAGTCTTTGACGAGTCCCCAGAGAATTAGTCCACTGGGTATATGCTGATAAGGGATAAAATCAATAGTTAATGTGTGCCTCCCCCTGTTTTAGTCTATGCATGAAAAAATGCTCATATAAGGAGTAAGATCTTATCTTTATCTATGCTCTGTTGAAAGTGTCAGTGATATGAAGATTTTATGTATAAATAAGGGACATAGTAAAGAACATGTTTGCATTGCTCAGTTATTAGTTTACTGCAGAAGAATGGAAGTCAGAAGAAGTGATAATGAGCTGAAAATTGGAATATATCAATGTGTCATTATCAAACTGCTGCACTGAAATAAGTCTGTAAATATCTGGACCCGTTTTTTTTTAATAAAACCAGCATAATTTGATGCATATCATAATCTTAGATGATGACAACAAAATAGGAATGTATTTTGCCTTCTTTAATAGTATGTATAAGTTGTGAGTGCAATTTCAAAAAGTTACACCCTTTGCACTGAGATATGAAAATAACATTAAGATAATGACATCATAAATATTGAAATATTAAAGTAGAAATTGCAATCTATGACTCCACTGTGACAAGCTATAAAGACTCCACATATGGTTTCCCACTACCTGTTAAAAATTGTAAATCTGTAAAACCAATAAAAAAGAAGATATGATATACCCATATAAGTTAATGCACTGTGCAACATGGTTCCTGTTTTGTTTGCTTCCTCTGTTCATGGAGAAAATAAGGAACTACTTATATTTGTCAGCTATTTTGTGGGACAGGAAACAAGCCAGATCATTGTCTAATCTTGTGGAGTGAAAAGTCACTTAACCCTACAGATCTTCTTCGGGACTGTTTATATCCACAACCTAACACCAGAAAAAAGTGTTGCAATAGTTGCCAGGTACTGCCGAAAATCTAATCAGCTCAAATCTGTGCAGGGGTATGGAATGCATAGAACCCATAAAAATATTTGCAAGTCCAAGAAACAGGAAGAAAGTGATGCCATGACAACACTTGTTGTAAGTTATTGCCGAAAACTAATCAGCTCCAATCCATGCAGGGTATGGAATGCAAAGAACCCATCAAATTATTTATAAGTTCAAGGAACAAAAAAGTGTTGCCATGTACTGTCGAAAACTAGTCAGCTCTCATCCATGCAGGGGTTTTGAATGCAAAGACCCTACAAAAATATTTATACATAGGTAAAATAAACAGAAAGAAAGTGTTGCCATGGCAACACTTGTTGCCAGGTATTGTCGAAAAATTAGTTAGCTCCAATCTGTGCTGGGGCTTGGAATGCAAAGAAGAACCCAGAAAAATATTTATATATAGGTAGAAGAAACAGAAAAAGTGTTGCCATGGCAACAATTGTTGCCAGGTATTGCCAAAAAAAACTAAGCAGCTCCAATCTGTGTAGGGGTATGGAATGCAATGAACCCACAAAAATATTTATATGTGGGTCCAAGAAACAGAAGAAAAACGTTGCCATGCCAACACTTGTTGCCAGGTATTGCCGAAAAAACTAATCAGCTCCAATCGGTGCAGGGTTATGGAATGCAAAGAACCAATAAACATGTTTATACATAGGTCAAAGAAAAAGATAAAGTGTTGCCATGGCAAAACTTGTTGCCATGTATTGCCGAAAAAGTAATCATCTCCAATCAATGCAAAGGTTTAGAATGCAAAGAACCCACAAAAAGATTTTTAAGCCCAAGAAACATGAGAAAGTGTTGCCAAGTACCCACAAAATCATAATTTGAAAAACAATTTTTGAGATACTGTCTGGAAACAAAAGAAAATTAAAAAATCAAGGTTACTAGTTGGAGTTTAAGGTCACCTTAAAATAGGGCACACCTTGTGGACCAGTTAAATCCAATGTCAAATTTGAATTTAATCTATCACGCCATTTTTGTGAGACTGTCTTGAAAGGAAGTGTGAGGACACTGACAATGTGGAATTTAAGGTCACATTAATATATGGCACTTACCTATGGCCAGTTACATATACATGCAAAATTTGAATGAAATTTCTCGAGGTATCTCCAGTATACTCTATGGAAAAATATAAAAATTAAACTCAACATAATTCTTTTATACATGGGAGTTTAAGGTCACCTTAGAATAGGACACACCTTGAATACCAATTACAACCAGATGCCAAATTTGAATATAATCCCATCTACCCATTTTCGAAATACTGTCTGGAAATGGAAAAACTTAAAATCAATATAAGTATGTTACTAGTGGGAGTTTAAGGTCACCTTAAAACAGGGCACACCTTGATCACCAGTTACATCCACATGCCAAATTTGAATTTAATCCATTATGCCATTTTTGAGATACTGTCTGGAAAGGAAGTGTGACGACGAAATGACAATGTGTTATTAATATATGGCAATTATCCGTGGCCAGTTACATATACATGCAAAAATTTGAATGAAATTTCTTAAGTTATCTTCAGTATACTCTATGGAATAATAAAAAGCTTAAACTCAGCATAATTCTTTTATACATAGATCACCTTAAAAACAGGATACACCTTGAATACTAGTTACAAGCACATGCCAAATTTGAATTGAATCCGTCAACCCCTTTTTGAGATAGTCTGAAAACAGAAAAACTTAAAATCAATATAAGTATGTTACTAGTGGGTGTTTAAGGTCACCTTAAAACAGAGCACACCTTCAGTACCTGTTACATCCATATAATTTGAATTTCATCCATCATGCCATTTTTGGATACTGTCTGGAAAGGAAGTGTGACAACAACACTGACAATGTGTTATTACTGGGAGTTTAAGGTCACCTTAATGTATGGCACTTATCTATGGCAAGGTATATATACATGCAAAACTTGAATGAAATTTCTTAAGTTACCTTCAGTATACTCTATGGAAAAGTAAAAAAAAGCTTAAAGTCAACATAATTATTTTATACATAGGAGTTTAAGGCCACCTTAACATAGGACACATCTTGAATACCAGTTACAACCATTTTTTTAAAAAATTTAATCCATTATGCTATTTTTGAGATACTCACTGGAAAGGCAACGACACTGACCATATTTGTCCTCCAGCATAGCTGCTAGTGACACAAAAGTAATGCAACCTTAGACTCATAAGTTTATCAAATATCAAGAATTTACTATAACCTTACAAAAGAGATTTTTTCTTGTGTAGACAGATGCACGTGATGAATATCAAAGAATAAAGTCTTAATTAGCACATCAAATATCTTTCAAACACCCAAAATTGTCCCAACCTTAAACTCAAAGTTAGTTTTCAGCTGTGCAGGAGTTTAAAGGAATCTTTTCCTGTAGATTTTGTTCACGGTTTGTTACATTCACAACTTGAAAGATACTTAGAATTGCACAGTGTTTGAAATACTGTTGAAAAATTGCCAAACTTAAAGTGAACATAATTCTGTTATTATTGGGAACTTAAGGTCACCTTTTTGTATGGCACTTACCTGTGGCCAGTTACATATACATGTAAAATTTGAATGAAATTTCGCAAGTTATTTCCAGTATACTCTATAGAAAAATAATGTAAATTCAATATAACTTTTTAATACGAGAGTTTAAGGTCACCTTAAAATAGGGCACACCTTGAAAACTAGTTACAACCACATGCCAAATTTGAATTGAATCCGTCAACAAATTTTTGAGATACTGTCCAGAAACGAAAAACCTTCAAATCAATACAAGTATCTTATTACTGTGAGTTTAAAGTCATCTTAAATTGGGCACACTTTGAGGAAAAGTTACATCAACATGCCAAATTGGAATTTAATTCATCAAGCCATTTTTGGGATACTCTCTGGAAAGTAAGTGTGAAGACGACACTGACCATGTATGTCTTCCATCAAAGCTGCCAGTGACACAAACTAATGCAACCTTAAACTCATTAGTTTATAAAATATCCGCAATTTACTATAACCTTACAAAAGAGACCATTTTTGGTGGAGATATATGTACATGATGAATATCAATGTAAAAAGTCTTATTAGCATATAAAATATCTTCCAAACACCCAAAATATTGCCCAAACCTTATACTCAAAGTTTGTTTACACTGCTGTATATTGTAGCGAGTTTAAGGTAATCTTTCCTGAAAGTTCTGTTTAAGGTTTGTTACATCCACAACTGAAACGCCTAGAATTACACAATATTTGAAATACTGCTAAAAAATTACCAAACTTAAAGTGAATATAATTCTGTTATTAATGGGAGTTTAAGGTCACCTTATTGTGTGGCACTTACCCATGGCCAGTTACATACAATTACAAAAGTTGAATGAAATTTCTGAAGATACTTCCAGTATACTCCATGGAGAAAGAAAAAACGTAAACTGGACATAAGTTTTTTATACATGGGAGTTTAAGATCACCTTAATATAGGGCACACCTTCAAAACTAGTTACAAACACATGCCAAATTTGAATTGAATCCATCAAGCCATTTTTGAGATATTGTCCGGAAACGAAAAAACTTAAACTCAGTATAAGTATCTTACTAGTAGGAGTTTAAGGTCACAAAAGTATACAGCACACCCTGAGGAGCAGTTACATCCACATTCCAAATTTGAATTAAATCTGACAAGTCATTTTTGAGATACTGTCCGGAATAGAAAGTGTGATGACACCGACGGCAGACGCCAGAAAATGAGATGACGAAGCAATCCCTATATGCCACACAGCATTACCCATATACCCCAGCTTAACTCATATGAGGGGGTCAGAGGACTAATTTGACCAGCTACCTAGACTCTCCACGAATTCCAACTACCTGTTAATACATTCTAAAGCTGTAACAGCAAAAATCCAAAGGACATATGAGGCAAAAACACAAAATCGGCTATTTTATTATCCCAGTTTGACCCATGGGGGGGGGGGGGGGGGGGGGGGGGGGTAAACGTGGCTGGCTATCTAGACTCTTCACATAAGGTTTCCCAATACATCTGAATACATTGTAAAGCTCTAAAAGCAAGAATAAAGTAGATATAAGACAAAAACACAAAATCGGCTATTTTATGACCCCAGTTTGACCCATAAGGGAGGGTCAAGGGGTAAATCTGAGAAGCTATTTAGACTCTTCACATAACGTTTCCCAATACCTCTTAATACATTCTATGGCTCTAAAAGCAGAACTAAGAGTTACAGAGAGAAGAGGAAAAAATTCTAATTGTCAACACCCAGACTACAGATAGTAAAAATAATTTATTCAATAAATATAGATTTATAGAGATCGCATTCTAAAAGCAAAGAATAAAGGAGATATAAGGCAAAAAGACAAAATCGGCTATTTTATGACCCCAGTTTGCCCCATAAGGGGGGTCGGGGTAAATCTGACCGGCTATCTAGACTCTTCACATATAGTTTCCCAATACCTCTTAACACATTCTAAAGCTCCAAAACCAATAATAAAGGAGATATAAGGAAAAATGTCAAAATTGGCTATTTTACGACCCCAGTTTGACCCCTACAAGGGGGTCTGGGGGGAAATTTGACTTGCTTTCTAGACTCTCCACATATGGTTTCCTACTATCTCCCAATACATTTTATGGCTCTAAATGCAATACTTAAGAAGATAATAGGGGGGTTAACATGAATTTTAAGCTTTCTGGTTGGTACCTGTGAGAAAATCACTCATAAATCAGTCATTTTTGATCGGATCGCTCCCAAAATCTAATCAGCTCATGTTTTTGATAGTGATAGTTTGATTTTCATGTGTGTATAATTACAAGCCTCTGCGGTCAGTAGATTTTGCTGAGTGGCAATGACGGGCAGGTGTACCCCCAAAACTATTTTTTGATCATGTGACATTGATAAAGATCAAAGGTCAAATTTAAGGTGTGGAAAAAATTCCCCATAACTAAGGTATATAACTGCCAAATATGGTTAAAAAGCTTCCAATAATAAGGGAGATAGTCAAGGGAGACCATAATGCGGCGGCGGTGGCGTGGAAACTGACACGAAAACAAATAATTAAGCGCCCTTTTCAGGGACGCTTAATCTCCTAATTTTCAAAAGAAATATGTTGCCTTTAAACCTTTGTAGGTCTTTTTAGTACATAGTTATATTCCCTGATGAAAGCCGTTTGTTTTGTAACGTTTTGGAAAGTATGTTAAATGTCATAGACAAGCTCATGAATATTAATGAGATGTACAAGTCCACGAACAGATAGTTTGTTTTGTCTTTTTTAATATAATTAAGCTATCCATGGTCAGTATTTTAAACCAAAATGATGATAAGAAATCTGCATCTTATTTTATAACAAACAGATTTTTTATCATCATTTCTCAAGCAAAACAGATATATGAAGTTACGTGACAACCTCCAGGCTGTATGTAGCCTTGCTTCCAACAAAATCACGTGATCACTTCTACAACTAGATTGTCAAACAAATAAACCCAAAGAAATTTAATGAACGAAGTGACGTCATTATAGAGCTTCATTCAATAAAAAACTGGGGCATGCGCAGACAACGATATTCTTTTAGCACACTCTGGTAAATGAAACTGGAACTAAATAAAATGTTTTGTGTGTGTGCATTATGAACATACAAGTCTACGAAGCCAGTTTGTTTTCATAATCAAAATAGAAATAAATGGAAATAAATATGGAAATAAATATTTGGTACTGCATTTGTCAAACAAATAAACTGCAAAAAAAAATTAATGAATGGATTGAGTTCGTGAGCCTTCAATGAAAGACAAGCTTGCAATTTCCGGGGTTAAGAAGAGGCGAATTTCCGAGTTTTTAGTATGTATTCATTGGACAAAGTACACAAAACATTGGAGAAATAACAGAAAAGTCCAATTACGCCATTGGAGAAATCTATTATATCGTTCATCCAATAAAACCCTTAAGTTTCACGCACTCACTGTTAGTGTAAAATCGTGGTCTGCGCATAGCTTCTGGTATTCATTTGTCAAACAAGTAAACCACAAAGAAAATAATGAATGAAGTGACCTCCAACTCGTACCGAAAACAAGTACACTTCCCTTTATTTTGCAGCATTTACATAACTTCAGTTGTTAAATAAAACGATAAATTTATATAAAAGATGTAATTGGTTATTGATATCTATGAAGACAAGAGCCTTTAATGAAAAATACAAGCTTTCATTTTCCGGGATTAAATATTTCCCTTGATGAATTTTTTGTAGCTGTAGCCGGCCCAGATAGATAAGATCAGTGCTTATAAGTTGAAGAGTTTATTGTGTTATGCATGTCAATAAAATAAATTCGTCCACAATTTTTTATTAAAGTGACGAAATAATGGCCAAGAAACTGAACGATCGTTTAGTTAAAACTCACAGAAAACGTCAATGAGTGAACACTCGTAACGCCAGAAATTCAAGGACTTGTAAAAACACAACAGTACAGAGCTGGAAGGCACATGCGCGCCCCCAACTCTATAATGATCAGATATTTACTCAAAATAACTAATTAGTCAAAATAATAAACTGCAAAAAAATTAATGAACGAATTGAGTTCGTGAACCTTCAATGAAAGACAAGCTTGAAATTTCTGGAGTAAAAAAAAGGCGAATTTCCGAGTTTTTAGTATGTATTCATTGGAGAAAGTACACAAAACATTGGAGAAATAACATAACTAATTAGTTATTAATAACATAGCTATGGAGCTATAACACCCCAAAGCAATACCAAGCAAGCTATGAACCCTATAATCATGCATCCATACCAGACTTGGTTCAGATATCACCTGCACTTTCTTTTTTAAGTGAGCAGAAAACTAAGTATTACTGACAACTAATTATGTAGGTAAGTGGCTATCCCAGCAGGCACAGGTCCAATTCTTGACATCATGTTTTGGTCATGTTAGTATATGACATCAACTAACTATCACTCGGACATGATATTAGGTGGTCATGTCATCTGACACAAATCTGACATCCAGTTTATGTGACATGACATGACTTTATGTCAATGACATACCTATAATATCAACTAGATGTCAAAATGATTACCAGACCTAACATGATCGTATTATCCTATTCAATGACATAAAATTGACACCATCCCAACATGACTCTGTGTAGTCATGTCAAATGATGAAAATATGATGTTCAAATAATATACGGGCATTGTTTCTGACATCTTAATGATATTAATGTGATGTCACTTTGTTAAGACATTTAAAGTAGAGTATCATCATATCATTTGAGATCAGATTGACATTGGTATTCTATAAAATTATGATTTCATTTTTTATGAATATTACCAATACATCGTATGGATGTCTAAATCATGCCTAAGTCGGAATAATTTATCTAGTCTGTGTTAAGTCAAAGTTGGGTTTTACATCCTGAAAACAGCCAGAGTCATATTAGGACAGGCCCTCAGCTCTTTCGCATGCGTAGGGGCAAACCCAGACAAAGGTGACAACCTGTGATTAGATGCTGAACCTACTAACCAACTTGTCCTATAGTCTGTGTGATGTTGCTTTGAAAGAAATAATTAATTTTTGGTATAGACAAAACAATTATGTTTAAAACTGTAACTAAAATGCTGTGTGACAGCAAAAACCTTCAATAAATATGTTGACTTGTAAACAAATGTATTCTTTAGTGTTTGCAACCAAGCCAAAGATTGAACAAATAAAGAAAAAAAGTTTAGAAAAAGTGCTTCTAATATTCAAACGTTTGTACCCATAATTTGTATCTTTACAAGTGGTATAAATTTTCCCAACTTGTTCCCAGATGACATTCATTATTTTCTCCCATGGAATAATCTGTATAGTACATGGAAATGACTTAAAGCTGTGTCAGGTAAGTGTGTATAAATGGCAGTTGTATGTTGGGAGTTTAAACAATGTAACACAGTATTAACTTTGAAACCAAAAATATTTTTAACTGTATTTCTAAAAAGCACTTGCAAAATGATGTCAATCAGATTTTTAAATCAGTACATCAAATTGATGTCAGTTTCTGATGTCACATAGATATGAAATCAGTCCAAATTGGGTCATCATATTGATGTCTTATGCTGATATCAAATTTATAATCGGCTACTAGATGTCATTTTTATGGCTTTTGGAGATGTCAAATAGACTAGGCTACTAAAGATCTATTTGACATTTAACATATGATGTCATTTCGAATTTCAAATAAGCATGAGTTTTGGATGTCATACCCAGTGTCTTTTTGATTTCTTTTTGACATCCTATTGCCTGCTGGGTATGACTCATTTAGCTTAAGTGCTACGACTCCCAAAAGCAAAACAAGCAAGCTATTAATCCAACAATCTTCCATAGAAAGTTTTGTTCAAATATCTTCGATAGCTACTCCAAACAGCCAATTCATCATTGCAAAGTTACTATAGGTACGATAACCAATAGCAATACCTTGCAGGATATTTCCCCAATTACCATGCATAGCATATTTGGTAAAAATAGCTAAAATTCTTATCCTTACAATGAGTTAAAACAAAGTGTGATGAAATAGTAAAAAGATATTTACTCAATATCACTCAATATCACTCATTAGCTATTATAGCCTAATAATAGCATTGTTATGGAGCTATAGCAGCCCAAAACACTACCAAGCAGGCAATGGTCACTATAACCCTCCATACCATATCTGTTAAGATATCTCCTGCACTTTTCCTTCAGGTGAGCAGAAAACTAAGCGCAACTGAAAATAGCTAACTAAGTAGCGAAGTGGCTATTACTCATTCTACTATAGAGCTAGGACTCCCAAAAACAATATCAAGCAGCTATTGACCCAAATATCATGCATAGGATATTTGATAAAGATGGCTAAAACACTTCCTTAAAATGAGCAAAACAAAGTGTGATAAAAAGTGATAAGATATTAACTAAAATAGCTATTTAGTTATTCAGGGCAAAGCTATAGAGCTATAACACCCCAAAGCTGTACCAAGCAAGCTGTGAACCCTATAATATCTCTTTGGACTGAACAGAAAACTAAATAGTACTCAAAATACTAATTAAGTAGCTAAATGGCTCTTACTCACTTAGCTAAAGACCATGACTACCAAAAGCAATACCAAGCAAGCTATTAAACCCAATAATCTTCCACACCTAATTTTGTTCAAATCCTTTAAATACACTGATACAAAATTGCTACTCAAAATAGCTACCTAGCTATTGCTAAGCCTGTATACCAATTTTTGGTAAAAATAGCTAAAATACTAAAATGAGCAGAAACTAAATGTGAAACAAAAATGCTAAATATTTACTCAAAATAGAAAATTACCTATTTATAACAGCTATGGAGCTATGGGGAAATAGTTTTCAAAACCATGAGATATAGAAGTTGTGAAACAGTACAAAGATCGGGATACTTTAAGAGTAGTGTCAGTTATATAAAGATCCAAATAATGTTTAAGTTGCGAAAATAATGTCTAAGAGAAACGAAATGTGTGTAAAAGTATCAAAACAAGACAATTCAATAGCAAGATGACTGCATTATTAAGTAAACTAAAAATTATGAATCTGTTAAAATTATTAATTGGAGAATAGCAGCTGTCAATGGAAATAGCAAAATTATGTAAAAGTACATATAATAATCAGTTGCAGCAATCCATATATCTTTGGTATAAGAGAAACATGTCTCAAATATGGCACATGAACACACTTTGGCAGAGCCAAAGTTAAAGGGTGCACCATCATGCACACCTACACTCCCTAACCAATGTCCCTACTAAGTGTCAACCTTCTACACCTTACAGAATCCAAAAAATAATCGGGACAAGATTTTAAAACTCATGGTCACTACGACATGGTCAAAAGTCAAATCAAGATTACACCATGGTGTTGTACATCTACAACCCCTGATCAATATCCCTACCAACTATCAACTTCCGCCACCTTATGGTTTCAGCGATATTTCCAGGACAAAAGTTTAAAGGTCAAGGTCACTACATCAAGGTCAAAGTTGTACACCTACAACCTCCAATCAATATTCATACCAAGTACTACAAAGTATCAACTTAATACACCTTACAGTTTCCGAGAGATACCTCAGACAAGATTTTATAGGTCAAGGTCACTACGGCAAAGTCAAAGCTCAAATCAAGGTCACACCATGACATTACCCACCTACAAACCCCAACCGATGTCTCTACTACGTATCAACTTCCTACACCTTATGGTTTCTGAGATATAGCCTGGACAAGGTTTTATAGGTCAAGGTCACTACGGCAAGGTCAAATCAAGGTAACATCATGACGTTGCACACCTACACCCCCTAACCAAGTATCAACTTCCTACACCTTACGGTTTCTGAGGTTTAAGCTTATGTAGCATTGGACAGGTTTAAAACTGGATGGTGGCCATGGTAAAATTATGACAGCTTAACTGCCAAAAATCATTATGACAGGCTTTATATTAAGGGATAATTAATATTAACTTAGAAGATACTGTGGCTGTGGCATAGCCTGCCTGTAAACATGGGGTGAAACCAATAGACCTCCCCTTTTCAAGGGGTGCTTAATTAAAATCCTGTTCTTTATTAAAAATATGTATATCAGTGAAAGATATTTGCACAAAAATTAATTACTTAATAAAAGGAATAATATATAAGCCACACACAATGTTGGTTAGTTATAAATATTAACTAGAACAAGACCTGCAGGCCTTGGGAAATCCTCCACAAGCTTTCAAACTGGGTGGCGGGCATCTTAAATGGGAGCTTTTTTGAGACATTTGAAGCAAGCCTTGTGGTACTTAGCATCGCATCAGTAAAGTTACGTTTTGCAAAATCACCTCTGACAGTCATGTTTTAAAATCAATTTTGGCCAAAAACCAATAGCCTTCCTCCCATCAGTCATATCAATAACTGTACAAAGTTTGAAGAGAATCAGTCAAAGCAATCAGGACTTAGAGTGCACACAAGCTTTAGCTAGACTTACGCATCGGAGAACCGATGCAAAATTATATCCACCGAAAAGACAACTCACCAAAGCCAGTGAACCATTGTTTGACTTTGAAGGAGGGGCCCAAGGTCAAACCTGAAAACATCAGAAGATTCCCAGCCCATGACCTCCTATAAGTTGGTTTCATGTTGCAAACCTCTAGGACCAATAATAAGCCAGTTATCAGCACTTTTAAGTTTCGCTATTGTCGTTTGAACTTGAAGGAGGGGCCCAAGGTCAAATCTGACTACATCAAAAGATTCCTAGCCCATGATTTCCTATAGGTTGGTTTCACATTACAAACCTCTAGGACCAATAATAAGCGAGCTATAAGCACTTCTAAGTTTGGGTATCCTCGATTCACCTTAAAGGAGGGGTCCAAGGTCAAATCTGAGCACATCAAAAGATTCCTAGCCCATGATTTTGTATAGGTTGGTTTCACTTTGTAAACCTCTAGCACCAATAATAAGCAAGTTATAAGCACTTTTAGGTTTGGATATCCTCGTTTGACCTTGAAGGAGGCGCCCAAGGTCAAATACGACCACACTAAAATACTCCCAGCCCATGATTTCCTATAGGTTGGTTTCACTTTGCAAACCTCTAGCACCAATAGAAAGACAGTTTTAAGCACTTTTAGGTTTGGATATCCTCGTTTGACCTTGAAGGAGGCGCCCAAGGTCAAATACGACCACACTAAAATATTCCCACCCCATGATTTCCTATAGGTTGGTTTACCATCCCAAATCTCTAGGACCAAAAATAAGCAAGTTATAAGCACTTTTAAGTTTGGCTATCCTTGCTTGACCTTGAAGGAGGGGTCCAAGGTCAAATCTGACCACACCAAAAGATTCCCAGCCCATGATTTCCTATAGGTTGGTTTACCATCCCCAACCTGTATGACCAATAATAAGTGAGGTATAAGCACTTTTAAGTTTGGCTATCCTCGTTTGACCTTGAAGGAGGGGTCCTAGGTCAAATATGACCACACCAAAAGATTCTCAGCCCATGATTTCCTGTAGGTTGGTTTACCATCCCAAACCTGTATGACCAATAATAAGCGAGTTCGATGCACTTTTAAGTTTGGCTATCCTGGTTTGACCTTGAAGGAGAGGTCCAAGGTCAAATCAGACCACATCAAAAGATTCCCACCCCATGATTTCCTGTAGGTTGGTTTACCATCCCAAACCTGTATGACCAATAATAAGCAAGTTATAAGCACTTTTAAGTTTGGCTATCCTTGTTTGACCTTGAAGGAGAGGTCCAAGGTCAAATCAGACCACATCAAAAGATTCCCACCCCATGATTTCCTATAGGTTGGTTTACCATCCCAAACCTGTACGACCAATACTAAGTGACTTATAAGTACTTTTAGGTTTGGCTATCCTCGTTCGACCTTGAAGGAGGGCTCCAAGGTCAAATCTGACCACATCAAAGGATTCCCAGCCCATGATTTCCTATATGTTGGTTTACCATCCCAAACCTATACGACCAATAATAAGCGAGTTATAAGCACTTTTCAGTTCGGCTATCCTCATTTGACCTTGAAGGAGGGGTCCAAGGTCAAATCTGACCACACCAAAATATTCCCAGCCCATGATTTCCTATAGGTTGGTTTACCATTCCAAAAATCTAGGGAGATATAAGGACATTTTATGACTGACAAAGAAACGCCCTTGGTGGCCATCTTGTTTTTCAAAATGAGGCCAAAAATATTCCCAGTCAAGATTTTGTAATGAGGAACATATCTTGCGAATTTGAGATCTCTACCTATATACCCTTTGCTCTAGAGGGCCACCAAAAGTCCTTGCTGAAAGTTGAAAAAAACGCCCCTGCGGCCATCTCGTTTTTTCAAAATGAGGCCAAAAATATTCCCAGGCAAGATTTTATGGTATCAATATATCCTGCAAATTTGAGAAGGCTAGCTATAATATTTTTTTCATTAGAGTGGCAACGGTGAAATCTCTCTACACACAGCGGCAGCGGCATAACGAAGTGAAATCCATAGTATCCGCCGGATGCTATCCTGGCGGATACAAAAATGGGCAAAGACTATATTGGAAACAAGACGGCGGACATAATGTTTTTCTTTTAAAAAGTTGCCCCCCCCCCCCCCCCCCTTGACTCTGAAACGGACACAGAAACCTGAAGATGATATCTTAACCATTTTTATGTAATGAGGAAGTAGAAAGTGAAAAAAAATTCTGACAAAACCATAAGGACGTCTGATTTCATCGGATGTCCTAATAAAGTTTCTGAAAATGGCAAAATAGGAGCACCATAAATGCCAAGTTTAGTTAGTATACTTACAATATTTTTAATAGTCTTTGGGGTTGCTGTGCATGTGCACCAATGCTACATAAGCTGAAATGCTATTCAAATGTGTTTCTAATGATATACATTATGTATGTCCTTCTTGATACTGTTCATCTTTACGGGATTTTGGTTAAAAGATCATTATACTTGGTTCCATTAACACATTTTAAGCTCTAATTATTCAAAAGAGTTTCAAGTTATGGAAATGGATGGTCACTCGAAACTGCCAAAAATATACCATTTATGGACCATTAGTAAGTTAACTGTATCTAGAGTTGGTGCAGAAGCATGGATCTCACTCCTACGTTTAACCGAACCCAGGGCCGAACGGAAGACAGTCTTGAAGGTCAAATGCTTTAAAGAGGGTTCAAATGGAGCCTTGTCAAGCTGGTGCAAACACAAGGGAGGGTTCCACTAGGGATGCCCCTCTGACCCTTGAGTCTGTCTCTGTGGAAGCTATCCAGGAGATGAGCGAGATTCGCATTTTTGCTGAGATTTAAGGGTGAGTTTCCTAGTTTGTCATCAATGGCTGATCTGTAGCCATCAATGGTACTTGGCTGTAACTTCCTGTCCTGGAACAGGTACAGTCGGCTATTGACTTAACGGGGGGGGGGGGGGGTGGGGGGGGGTGGGGGGGGGGTGCCCTGAAGTCCACCTGATTACTGAGGCACCACTTGTAAAAATTGTCCACTTTGCCACGCATGTAGGTTTAGGTTGTGAGGAGTCTGATTGAAAGGCTGTATTAGCAGGTTGGGCAGACAGGAATCTATCTGGATATGGCCACTAGGTCCCAAAACCAATGCATGTTGGGCCACCCTGGAGTAATCATAATGATTCTCTTGCATGGGTAGTCCTGCAGCTTCGCCATCACTTGCCCAAGGTGGCTGCTGGTGGGAAGGCATACACATCCAGATTCTCCAATGGCAGGCATGAGTGCATCCACTGCCCAGGCCGGGGGGTCTGGTACTGGCGATACAAACAGAGGTAGCTTGTTGTTGAACCCCATGGCAAACAGATCTATTTAAGGTCGGTGCCACCTGCTGCATACTGATTGGAAGACCTCTGGAAGGAGAGAGCACTCCCTTTTGGATGGTCTGGCCTAGCCTGGATAGACTTGTCTGCTACCACATTCAGGCAGCATAGAATGTATTGGGCTTTGAGTCCCCTGTTTCCTGGAACACCAGGTCAGGATTCTCCACAGAAGGGCACACAGTTAGCCAGACCTCATGCCTCCTTCCTTGTTTATATATGATACCACTGTGGTGTTGTCAGTTGCTACAAGAATTATCATGTTTGAGCAGAGGTCTTGAAACTCTTTCTGCCCCAAGAAGACCGCTTTCAGTTGTATCTAATTGATATGCAGCTTGCTTTCTGGAAGGGACCAGGTTCCCTTGCTGTATGCTTGTTTAAGTGAGCGCCCCATACGTCTTTTGATGTGTCTGTAAGGATTTGCAGAGCATGTTTTAGTTAGCATAATGGTTGACCTTGACGCACATTGTCTTCCTCCAGCCACCATTTAGATGGGAAGAGTGTGGTCTTCCATGAGGATTCTTCTGACATTGTGGCTGGCTCCTAGGGCTTCTCATATCTGCTAAACTGGTGCAATCTGGCCTGTCTAGGCAGATCTGGAGCAGCCACTGGGACATTGTTGAGCCTGGGCAGAAATTCAATTGATCTAATAATTAAAGTTTGAAACTATTGTACACTGTCTTTGTTCCCCAGTCAGTTGTATCCCACACACTGGGCTATACAGTAATTGTTATTCTAAAAATGGCAAACTGACCCTTGGCCGGTCTTGAGGTGTAAATAACCTTTCCAGTGACCATAGCTTACACGTTGGTCGGCCGGACCAGTCAGTGTCCTTGGAAGAATTGTATTGTCCCTCATAAGGGTGGCCAAGACCCTTCTAATAAGACTACAATCCTGACTAGCCTTAGCTTTCAGAGTGTGGCAAGACCCTCTGTTCTTTTCAGGAAACTGCCTTGGGGTGTAGCCATTCTAGTGGGAGCAGTTCTGTGTGTATCTAGTGTATTTAATTTAATTGATGGCTCCTAGGTGATGCAGAGTTGCTGGAAAAGTTGCTTTCCTCTGGTTACCTGAATGAGCTTTAGCTGTCGTACTAGGACCGGTTGGTTGGTTTTCCTCTGTAAACCAAGTATTCAGAGGTTAATGGGCCAGGCTGAAAGGTTACTGTATTGTTGATTATCTGCCAGTCTGGTGGGCTTGTGTTTTCTGTAACCAAAAATTTTCATGGAGCAAGGGTAACCCCTTATTGCTCCTCTGCCAGTCCTGTAGACTGTTAGTCGTAGTTGTAACCAATGTGTCGGACAGCAGTTTGTCTGTAGCATTGCTAGTCAACTCCATACTAGACCTGCTGGGCCAGTAGCTTGGTGTCTCTCTGTAACCCCCCCCTTTTTGTAACCAAGAAGCCACCTGACAGCAATTGCCAGTCAATTGTGTAGCTAATACTGGGATGGTCGGCTCTGGCACTCTCGAGGACCTGGAGTTCATGTGACTAGTGTGTAGATGGCACCAGGCCAGTAGTCTCTATATACAGCTGGAGCCACCTGTTGAAGGGAATTTGTAGATACTTCCTGTCCCTCTAGCTAGAATCAACCCAAGTTGAATGGACTAGGTCAGTAGGATTTGTAACCAGCTTGGGTGAAGTAAACTTTCCAATGAAAGCTCTGTAGCCAACACCCGGTCAGTATACTCAGTAACCGGTTGGTTGCAGCAATTTCTTTATAGACACTTCCCATCTACCTGCACCAGAATCAACACAGAATTGACTAGGTTGGTAGACTCTGTAACCAGTTTTGTAGCAAGGCTGTATAGACGGTAAACTGGTCTGAAAGCAATTTTTAAACTGTCTCTTAAGTGTATGTCTTTATTGTGTATATTTGACAGTTGCGGGGAAAGCCCTTGTAAGCTATATTTAGAAAGTATTGCTGGTCGGTGAATCATGTGACCAGCTTGCTGGAGAAGATGACGTCACTCAGACGAATTCTTTCATGATACTTAACCAGGCAACTGTGCAGTATACTGGTCATCCACAAACCCCACTAATGACAACAAGGTCGGGTACATGAGAGAGGGACTGGTGTCACAGTAGAAAGTGAATTCTGAAGAACGCATTGTTGAAGTAACTTTTAAAACTATCTCTTAAGATACTGAATGCTGATCTCGGATGGCCGCAGGCATCCGGCCAATGTCTAAGAAAAAATAGACATTTATAGTTGGCCATGGCCTCAGGTTGTACTCTCACGGAACTCTTCCTCCTTTTCTCGTTGCAATTTTGAACCATATACCCCTCAGCTGTAATACAGCAGGGAGGCAGGGTGAGACTCTCTTCAGTTCCACATGGTAAGCTTGTAGCTTATAAAAGCTACATTTAAGTAATTAAAATTTTCAATTTTATTGCACTACAATAGCTTACCATGTGGAACTGAATGCTGAATCCAACCGTCCGGTGGAGGGATTACAGCAGAGACTGGAAGAAGTAGTTTAAGTAGAAGTTTCTTAGATTTGAATTAATAGATAGAATGAATGTTTTTGAAAAGCCAGTCTGAGTCCCGTTTACAGAACCCAGTCACAGAGGCTGGGTCTGCAATAAGCCAAAAACCAAAAATAATAAATGACAGTGCTAAAACTGTCTGGATGTTTTGATTGGAGGAGAGAAGTGCAGCCCATACTCACTTGAAGATTAAAGCCCCTAGAGCTAAGCCACGATGAAAACAAGCCCTAGGCTTAAGAATCTTATAATTTTTGCCAGCCTGAAATGAGATTAATGACAACCTTAATACGTTCTTAATACATAATACAATATATACAGAAAAAATAAAAAGACCTTACCCAAACATCCTGGTGAGGTAAACTTATACCTAGACTCTGGATTTAGACTTCTGAAGACTTGGTTGTAGCAGATGCGCCCCCCCCCTTCTTTTCTTTCTGAGGATAACTGGTCTGAGGGAGAAGGGTCTAGGACTTGTGCCGCTACTACTGGTCCCAGATACATATTGTTGTCGTTGTCTGACCAAGTAAGGTCTTTCAGGTAAAAATTTGTATATGTTTTGTGAGCTTTTCAGTGACAGGCTTGCATGATTTTGTCCACCGATACCCCATCGTAAAAGCCTTAGAGGCCGCGAAGGCCCTAATGTCATGCGCTTTAACTTGGACCAAGTCCAAGGCTTGTTGGTCTGCTTGTTTATAACAAATGGGATGGTTTGTTTCAACCAAGAAGAGAGCGTAGCGGGTCTGATGTCTGAGGTGTATCCTTTCTTGAAAGAAATGAAGAGTAGGGATCAAGACCCTCTCAGGTCTTTGGTTCGATCCAAGTAATACCTCAGGGCCCATACTGGACACAAGGTCCTATCTTGTTTGAATAGTCTATCTACAATGGTAGTTAAAGCAGGAATAGTCACCGGAGACACACTTTGAGAACCTTCTCTTGCTAGTTGGTTTTTGGCTATGAAATCAGAAGAAGGGAACAAGGCAACCTTTTCCCATGGGCCTAGATTAGATACTTTGTTTGCAACCCAGGCATGAATTTCGCTGCGGTGCTTGCCAGAGGCCAAAGCTAGCAAGAAAGCAGTTTTGAGAGTAAGATGTTTGAGGTCTGTGTCTTTCATAGGATCAAAAGGTGCTTTAGTGAGCTCATTAAGTACAACAGAAAGGTTCCATTTTGGAAGATTGCTGGATCTTTTGGGACGATCCCTGTGAAAATGGGAGAGTAACCTGTTGAGGTCTGAACTTTGGGAGATATGGTGCCCAGCTGGATGTTGTGGATTGCTGTGAAACACATAGTTGTGGGACTGTTTGAGAAGAGTTGTTTACACTAGAAGGTGAAGTGGGATCTTTGTTGAGAGCTGCACTAGGTCCCAAAACCAGGGCATCCCTGGGGCTATTACAATGATCAAGCAATTGCATTGTCTGATCTTTTGGATCACCCTGTGAAGGAGAGCCATTGGTGGGTAAGCATAAGGTTTGAGACCCGACCAGTTTATGTTTAGAGCATCCATGTCCCGAGCATTTTGGTCTGGGACTGGAGACACGTACAGTGGAAGTTTGTGGTCCAGACGAGTGGCAAATAGATCTACATGAGGGGTGAACCACTTGAGACAGATGTGTTTGAACACCTGCGGATGCAGTGACCATTCTGTTGACTGTACTTGGTTTGACCTGGACAGTAGGTTTAATTTGAAAATTTTAATTACTTAAATGTAGCTTATAAGCTACAAGCTCACCGTGCGGGACTGAATGCTAACTTGGGAGGCCACAGGACCCCAGCCAATGACCAAGAAAAACGGATGTTTGGATTTGACCAAGTTCGCGTTTTAGTGTGTACCATAGCAGTGTCATTTGGTGATTCATCCTTCTTCTCTCATTGTAAATTTAGCCCGTAGCCCCTCAGCTGGAATACAGTGGGGAGGCAGGGTGGGACTGTCTTCAGTCCCTTATGGTAAGCTTGTGGCTTTTAAAGCTACATTTACGTAATTAAAATTTTCAATTTATTGCGCTACAATAGCTTACCATGTGGGATTGAATGCTGAACTCAACCGCCCGGTGGCGGGATTACAGCTGAGACTGGAAGTATTTTGTCCATTTTTCTTGAATTTAGAATTAAAAAATGTACCAAAGTATTGAATTACCAGTCTGAGTCCCGGTTACAGAGCCCCAGTTCTAAAGGTCGGGCCTGTAAGTTGTCAAAAACCAAAATTTCAATGAATGACAGTACGGGTACTATCTGGATGTTTTGAGAGAAGAGAGTGCAGCCATGCTCACTCAAGATAGTAGCTCCCAAGGGCATCACTGCCATGAATACCAGCCCTAGGCTTGAATCTCATCAATTTGCCTCCCTAAATATGAGATTACGGTACACTGATAAACACTAAATACATTACACAGTTAAAAACATAAAGATAGATAAGAGATCTTACCGTGAAACATCTTGAAGAGGTAACCAATACCTAGACCCTGGGATTAGACTCCTGAAGACTTGGCTGCAGCGGGTGTGCCCCCCTTCTTTTCTTCCCAAAGATGAGTATGCTGAGGGCAAGGGTCTAGGACTTGTTGTGCCGCTACTACTGGTCCCAGATACATATGGTTGTCATTGTCTGACCAAGTAAGGTCTTTTAGGTAAATATTTGAAATGTGTTGTGAGCTTTCCAGTGACACGCTTGCATGATTTGGTCCACCGTAAAAGGCCTTAGAGGCTGCGAAGGCCCTAATGTCATGCGCTTTGACTTGGACCAGGTCCAAGGATTGTTGATCTGCTTGTTTATAACAAAGTAGAATAGTTTGTTTTAGCCAAGAAGAGAGTGTAGCGGGTCTGATGTCTGAGGTAAGATGTTTGAGGTCTGTGTCTTTCATAGCCTCAAAAGGTGCTTTTGTGAGCTCATTGAAAACAACAGAAAGGTTCCACTTAGAAACATTCCTGGAACTTTTGGGACAATCCCTGTGAAAACTGGAGAGTAACCTGTTAAGGTCTGAACATTGAGAGATATGGAGCCCCGTTAGGCCCAAAGTGTCAACAATGGCTGTCCTATAACCATCAATGGTCGAAGGGCGCCTGTTTAGATCTTGATACAGGTACATAAAGAAGTCTGAGACTTGCTTTACAGAGGGAGTGGAGAAATCCACCGAATTTTCTCTGCACCATTTCTCAAATAGGGCCCAATTTGACTTGTAGATGGTCCTTGTTGATGATCTCTGAGGGGCAGCAATTCTCTCTGCCACCCCCACAGAAAAGCCTTGTTCTTGAAGCTGTCCACTCCTAGACACCAGGTGTGGAGGTTGAGATGCTGTGGATTGCTGTGGAACACATAATTGTGGGACTGTTTGAGAAGAGTCGTTGACGCCAAAAGCTGCAGTGGGATCTTTGTTGAGACCCGTCCAGTTTAAGTTCAGAGCATCTATGTTCCAAGCATTTGGGTCTGGGACTGGAGATACATACAGTGGAAGTTTGTGGTTTAGATGAGTGGCAAATAGATCTACATCAGGAGTGAACCACTTTTGACAGATCTGTTTGAACACCTGCAGATGCAGTGACCATTCTGTTGACTGCAATTGGTTCGACCTGGACAGAAGGTCGGCCATCACATTCAGGCACCCTGGAATGTGTCTGGCTTTTAATGTTATGTGATAGTGATGGCAGCATGTCATGATCTTCCACAGGAGAGCGCACATCTCTGCTGAGTGAGTTCCTCCTTGTTCATGTAGGCTACCACTGTTGAGTTGTCCGTTGCAACTAGCACTGTTTGGTTCTGACACTGGTCCTTGAAGGTTGGAAGGGCCAGGGAGACTGCCTTCAACTCTAGAACATTTATGTGTAGCATTTTTTCCCCATCTGACCACACAACTTTGATCTAAGTGAACGCCCCAACCTTCGTTTGAGGCGTCTGTAAAGAGTTGCATGCTGTGGTCTTTGGGATGAAGGTCTGCACCTCTCATCACGTTTGTGGGGTTCTGCCACCAGTCTAGGTGTGCAGAAATGGTTTCTGTCCAAGGAAGGAGGCTGTCCAGCGACTGAGGATATCTCCAGTGCTACTTGAGATGAAACTGAAAGGGCCTCATGTGAAGGCGTCCCTCTGGGACCATTTTCTCCATTGAGGCAAGCAACCCAATTAGTGACATCAAGCATCTTGCAGTCAAAACATGTTTTGACTTGAGTCGTAGGATCAAATCCTGAAGATTGAGCCACCTCTCTTGAGTGGGTTTTACAAGGGCTGAATCTCGATGGTATTCGTAGCCCACGAACGAAAACACCTAGGTGTAGGTTTTAGTTCTGATTTATTATCCACCCCAAGGATTGGGTTAGATCTACCACTGCCTGACTGTTCACTTGGGCTTCCTCCTGAGACTGGGGCCTGATCAGCCAGTCGTCCAGATATTTGTGAAGTCTGAGTCCTCTGGAGAGGGCCATTAGCTTCACTTCCTTTACAGTCATTGTAAAGACCTGGGGGGCTGTGGCTAGTCTGAAAGGGAGAGAGGTGAACTGGAACACCTGCGACCTGTGGCAAAACCTTAGGTATTTTCTTGAGTTTGGGTGGATAGGGATGTAAAGGTAAGCACCTGATAGATCTATGGACGATACCCATTCCCCTGGAATCAGCGAGGTCCTGATGGACTCTGGAGTTTCCATTTTGAACTTTTCTACGTGTAGAACAGTGTTGAGTCTGCTTAAGTCTATGACCGGCCTCCACCTTTGGTGAGTCTTGGGGACTAGAAACAGGCAACTGTAAAACCCGAGAAATTACATTTTCCACCCTTTCTATTGCGTTCTTTGACAGAAGAGACTGGATATAAATGGCCAGAGCTTGGTCTTTTTGACGGGCCTTGTATTCTGACTGAATCAGAGGAAATCTGACCAGACTTGGTTTTGAAATGAATGGCAGTACGTAGCCATTGGTGATAATGTTTAACACATTGGATGAACATTTGTTTGTTTGCCAGTCTCTTCTGAAAGAACGGAGGCGACCTCCTACTGGTGGACTGAGGGAGGCTTTTAAGGAGTCATTGGAGGGAGAGGTTTCTATGCCCTCATCCCCTAGAGTGGGGTCAAAAACGGCCCCTCGAGCCTCTGAGGTACGGTTTCCCCCTACCTGAGGAAAATGATTGGTTACTGCTTTGTGAGGAGTTGCCCCCATAGGGGCGTTTCTTGTAGGAGCCTCTTTTCTTGTTGTGGGGACAACAAAAGGGCTTATTTTGATAGGTTCCGAAACCCTGAGTCTTTAGAGGTGCCTTTTTTGTGGAGGAAGTCTTCTCCCTCCTTCACAAGTTGAGACTTGAACAAGGAGGAATGCCAAAAAGGCGAGTTCCTGAGTTCTTGGCGTCTCGTTTCCCCTAGATGTGGTTGTAAAAGGGTTATTTCGGCTTCGTGCCTTAGCAAGCCGGTGTTACCCAGAGTATAGAGCTCCCTCTGGAGTATATGGGCTAAGGATTTGCTGAGGCATGTAAGAGTTCTATGTTGAATAAGAACAGTCTTATTCCATATGTCTAAGTATTCACAGGCTTGTTCATATCCACGTTTGGCTGCTATCTCAGGATTGGCACCTTTTTGGATTTAAGACTTAACCTTCTTAAAGGTTGACTTCAGGCTATATTGGCACTTCTCAAGAGTGGCATTGCAAAAAGATGAAGTCTTGGCAAAGGCAGCAGTAAAGTTGAGAGTGGATATATTCTGCCTAGCTTGGTGTTCCAATTCCTTAAGAATTGGTGTAGGGGAACCTTGCCCATAGGTGCCCCAGGGGGTTTAGGAGTACTACAGATTTTGGCAAAATCCATATCAAACTCCTGAACTTTCTCCTCATAACAGGGCTGTCCCACCTTATACCACTTAGCAGTGGAAGGAGGAGGTTTGATGTATTTACCCTCAGGTAAATTACCGGCCTGGAAATCATGCTCAAATTTATCAAAAGCATCTTTGATAACTGAGCTGAGGGGGAGCATAGAAGAAGGGCCTCTAGGCCTGAGTTCCTGACGGCCTTTCTCATCGTCCAGACCCATGACTGAGGTAGAGGACCTAGGCATAGACTCCCTGGGATCAGGGAGGGATAGAATGCGCCTGAAGGTGTCCACTTCCTCAGCATACTGAGAGGGAACGTCAGACAAAGCTACTTCCCTATAATAAGGGGGGTCTGGATCGTGTTGAGGTTGGTCTTGATCAGAGATAACCCCAGAGGGCTGGGCCCCAGAGGGCTTTGAAGACCTGTGTCTGGGTGCAGAGGACTGATCTTCCTCTGAAGATGATGACACGTATCTGGACCTCACCTTATGTTTACTCTTGTCAGCATGTTTTTTAGGTTTAGAAGATGAAATCCGAGGTTCATCGGATTCATCTGTGTAATGATCTGAGGCGGAACTCAGTTCAATGTCATGCCTTTTATGAGAGTGAGAGTGCTTTTTAAGTCTTCTAAGAAGGCCTCGGATAGGCCTGAATGATAATCCAATGCGTTAGGACGATCAGCACCGAGACATGGAGGAAGAGATGGACCATAGTCCACTTCCATTTTCTCAATAGAGTGTGAGGTTGGCCGAGGTCTCGGAGATGGTAGGTCCAGGTTTACAGCTTGGTTGGAGGGTCCAGGCTTAGAAACTGAAGCCGTGATGTTGGCCGTGATGCCTGCAGCCATCCGAGAACAGCATTCAGTCCCACATGGTAAGCTATTGTAGCGCAACAAAAGGGCTTGTTTTGATAGGGTGCAAAAGCCTGAAAGTCTTTAGAGGTGCCTTTTTTGAGGAGGAAGTCTTCACCCTCCTTAACTAGCTGAGACTTTAACATTGAGGTGAAAAAAAGGCGAATTCCTCAGTTCCTGACGTTTCGTATCCCCTAAGTGTGATTGTAAGAGGGTCATTTCGGCCTCGTGCCTGAGCAGGCCAGTGTTGCACATAGAGTAGAGTTCCCTCTGGAGAATATGGGCTCAGAACTTCAATGTAATCACAGGCAGTGTCATAACCCCGCTCGGATTGGCATCTTTTTGAATCTGAGTTTTAAAGGTCGACTTCAAACTGTGTTGGCACTTCTCCATGGTAGTGTTACAGGAAGAAGAAGTCTTGGCAAAAGCAGCTGTGAAGTTGATGGTAGAGAGATTCTGCCTAAGCCTGATGTTCCAGTTCCTTAGGAACTTTGCCCATAGGGGCTCCAGAGGGCTTGGGAGAGATACAGATTTTAGAAAAATCTTTATTTAATTCTTGCATTTTGTCTTTAAAGCAAGGCTGTCCCACCTTGTAACACTTTGCAGTGGAGGGAGGGGGTGTAATGTACTTTCCCTCAGGTAAATTGGAGGCCAGGAAATCTTGCTCAAAATTATCAAAAGCATCTTTAATATGAGTGCTGAGGGAGCATGGCTGAAGGGCCTCTTGGCCTAAGCTCCTGTTGGCCTTTTTGGTCATCCAGGCCCAGAACCGAAGTGAAAGACCTAGGCATAGTTTCCCTGGGGTCAGGGAGATCTAAAATATGCCTGAAGGTCTCCACTTCTTCAGCATATTGAGGGCAGTCAGCCATGGCTACTTCCCTATAAAAAAGGGGGTCTGGGTCATGTTGAGGTTGGTCTAGTTCAGAAGGGGCCCTAGGGGGCTGAGAAGACCTTTTCTTGCGAGCAGAGGACTGATCCTCCTCTGAGGATGACAACTGAGAAACATATTGTGTTTACGTTTGTCTGAATGTTTCTTGGCTCTAGACGAACACACCTGTTCGGGTTGTTCAGATATATCTGAGTGGTGATCTGAACCACAGTTCAGATTTGAGCCATGTTCAGATTGAGCATCTCCGAACGGTGGAGGCAGAGAAGGACCATATACGTCCAGCTTCATGGCTTCATCAGTACGTTCGGACTGAGTGTTCGGAGGAGGGTTCGGGGCAAATTATCAGACTGTTTACTGGGGCCAGGCTTTGAAACAGAAGTGGAGCTCTGATCTAACTCCACTTCTTTAGGAGACTTTTTAATGGACTGCATTTTGTCTCTGAGAGACTTCATTGCTTCAAGCATAGAAGCCTGGAACCCCCCATTTGTTGCTGAAGTTGGATGTTAAATTGAGAACCCAGATCATCACCCTTGTTAGCTTCCCTACAGGTGGGGCAATAATTGTGGGAGTCGAAGGGTAAACAGACGACATTTGCTGGATCTAGGCTTGTCAAAAATTCTTTGAGTATTTCTTACTTTAACCTTTTCTACCAAATTTGGGTCTGCCCATGACAATTTACCTCTTTTCATTTCCTGCAATACTGCAGCATGTGCTCTTCGAGCTGTGTTGGCTGAGAGTTCTATAGTGTCTTGCATTAATAATGCAAAGTACATCAACATATTGTCCTTATTTTTACTATCTGTCTGTTCCATAATGCAGAACAACATGCCCTAAACCCATTGCTCCAAACTCATTCCATCATAGGTTGCTGGTTTATTTCCTATGTTTACTGCACAAAAATCTTGTGGCCAGCTAATTGGATTTTTGATTTTTGCAATACCAGCTCTGAAGCGACTTAATAGCAGTATTTGACTTACCCATGAAATCTGTCCTGGAGGCGTTCTGATACGCTTGAAGGCATCTGTCAACTTCTACTTGTATCTTCGATTTGCCATTCAGTTCGTGAAATGACGGTAGCTTCTCAGGGTCACGGTCCTTCACTGCCTCTGGTGAGCTATGTGCAGACAGTAGTACAGACACGTCTCGTAAGCTCACTCTTTCTTCTTGTTTCTGGAGTCGTATGTCTTGTTCTTGTATCTTGGAATCAAGTCCCTTCATGACCTCAATTTATTTATTTGGGGTTTTACATCGCTTTCCACACTGTACAGGTCATATCACGACGGGTAGTTGGAAGCTAGGGCAGAGGAAACCAGTACATACAGTTGGTCAAGGTTCTGTAGTGTAAACTGCAGACCAACGGCAAGCAACTACCAGCTTTCCCACTTGAGGCCGGGCCGGGAACCGAACTGGAGAGGTGAGAGGCGAGAGTGTTACCACTCTGCCACCGTGGTCCCTTCACGACCTCAAGTAACAAATCCAACTTCTTATCAACTGTCATATCTTTCACTTGACTTTGCTCAGAAATGTTTATACTTTCATTATCATTCTCCACACTTTTATTTGCGTTCTTTTTTGACCCATTTTTCTTAGGTTTGTCTTTGGATGGCAGTCACAAAATGGCTGGTTATCGACCCCGCCATGTGTAAACTTCTCTCTCAAGTGTATATATACGTAATATGGCAGTTTGATTTCCAGCAATTCTGTGACTTCCCTGACATTCAAACCCCACAACTGATTTGGTATCATACAACACAAGCTTTTAAAGCCATTTTGGCGGGAGTTTGGCTGGTTTGAAGCCCAACTTTGGCGGTAAACTGTCTAGGTTCTAGACTAACTCAGAGATCACCCCACTCTTTGCTAGGAATCTATTATATTATTCTATTTTCAGGTTTGTACCAAGTGCAGGAAAGCCTAGTTTCCAAGCTTATGAATTCCTTCCCTACAACTGAACCTGTCTGCTACTCTGTACGCATTCTCCCATTATTGTGAAAATTTGACAGATGGTGGGATAGCCCTTCCGAGCTATATTTAGAAACAATTGCTGGTCGGTAGTCACGTGACCAGCTTGTTGGAGATGACATCATTGGTGGAGGTCTTTTGTGATACTTAACCAGGTCAAATGCAGTATTCTGGCCATCCACAAACCCCACTACCGACAACAAGGCCGGGTCCATGAGGGAGGGACTGGTGTCACAGTAGAATGTGAATCTGAAGAATGCACTTCTTGCTCTTCTGTTGTAAACACTCTACCAGACAACTGGAGAAGATGGCATCAGTTGGTCGAATTCTTTCATGATACTTAACCAGGAAACTTACACAGTGACCTGGCCATCGACAACCCCTATTACCGACAATAAAGCCGGGAGGGACTGGTATCACAGTAGAAGTGACTTCTAAAGAACGCACTTCTGCTCTTCTGATTATTGTTGTAAATACTTGAAAATATTCGCATTTCCTTCCTGGCTGTAACTGGGAGAAGACATTACAGAAGGTACATTTTACAAACACAATTTTCTTACCTTTTAAAAGCAATGTATCAGTATATTTACTTATATTGTTGTTCTCCCCCTAACAACACAAGGTTGAATAAACTAAGGGAGGAAACTAGCAACATGGCTGCCTGCATATATCTCGTCGCTTACTGCCCTATCATCAACAGTAAATTGAATCAACTAGGGATCGTTTCCAGCAGATTTCTTAAAGTATATCCATGCTTCATATGAAGATGACACTTCTTTTCTAAAAAAACAAGGTTGAAATTCCGTCAGAATCCAACAGTTTTCTTCCCAAAATCTGCACCTGGTTGAAAACACGTTTGCACACTAAACGAGCCAAACGAAAAAGATGAACTCACGTCACTCTGTCTAGACAGGAAGGAAGCACAATGCATCACCTAGTGAATGCACACTACATGACCGGTCCTGCGGTGGAAACACAGGACGGCATTTTCTGTTGTTTGGCGGGCCGGTGACTGCTGACCGGATTAGCAAATGTCCATTGGATAGGATGTATTAATGCAATAAAATTTCATATTTTTAAATGTAAAATACATTTTTATGAAAAAAAATGTATATACTTACCATATGAAAACACTTGGGTAAGCTTTGCTTGGCATTCGGTGACCGCCACGTACACCATACATAGAATTTAAAATATGAGGGGAGACCCTCTTTAAACCTATATACTTGCTACCCTTTGACCCCTGGTGACCTAATTCACTCTGCCATGCGCAGTAATACAGAAATGGTTCATTCTCTTTGTGAATAAACATAAATGCTGGAAAAAGGTCTTTTAAATGCGGGGCAGGCGGGAGGGTGATTTGCTGTTTTCATATGGTAAGTATATACATTTTCTTCATAAAAATGTATTTTACATTTAAAAATATGAAATTTTATTTCATAAAAATGTAGTATATTCTACCATATGAAAACACTTGGGTTGAATGCCCACATGGAAGGAAGGTGGGACAAAAGACAGACTGAGGTGAAACCGCCCATGGTTAGAGTGCACAAAAATAGGATAATTCCTGGTGCATAACCCAAAACCCCTGTGGTGAAGGTGCAACTTAAATAAGTGTAAAGTAGAGAACTACTTATTACCTTCAGCACTGCTGTCAACACGCAAAAGGTCAGCTCTAGGAGGATAAGCACTCAAGTGCCAAAACCCAGAAAATGTGCCAAAAGGGTACACTACCAAGCACGGTCCCAAAAGGAAGTCCCCAAAAGGGAAATATGCCCCCCCCCTTTTCTGAGGCTAAGGAGCCTCAGAAAGGACTTAAGAAAGGAAATTCAAGTAGAAAGGGAGACTACACGTTGTGCAGCCACAATATCTCCCAATCTATAAGAATCCTCCAGATTCCTAAGTGACACATCCCTGAAATAAAAGGATGTAAAGGTAGAATGATTCTTCCAGGTGCAAGACCTCATGATGTCCAAGAGTGGAACTCCACCTCTGAAGGACCAGGACGCAGCCTGTGCCCTAACATCATGTGCCTTAACCCCATGAAGAGATGCATCCTCTGTGGAACAGTTTTTAAGGGTGAAATGGATTAAGTCTTTAATTCAATTAGAAATCGTCCGGGCAGCGATATCACCCTGTTTTGACTTCAAAAGAGAAACAAAGAGAAGAGACCTACCATGTCTTAAGGTCAGAAGTCCTAGACAAATAGTGTCTAAGGCCCTGACAGGACACAGAGACCTGTCCTCTTTATCCTGTTGACCAAGACAATTGGTCAAAGCAGGAATTTCAAAAAGCACCCTCTGAAGCCAACTGGTTCTTAGCCAGAAAAGCAGGATCTGGTTTAAGGATGACCTTAGACCATCCTTTAGAGTGGGAACAACCCTTAAAAGTAAAGGCATGAATCTCACTCCTTCTCCTTCCAGAAGCAAGGGCAATAAGAAAAACCGTCTTCCAAGTGAGGAACTTTGGCTCAGCAAGAGACAAAGGTTCAAAAGGAGCCTTGGTAAGAGCCTGCAAAACCAAGGTCATGTCCCAGGAAGGAATGTGACGACTACCCTTAGGCCTGGACTTGTAGAAGCTCTGAATGAGCCTTCTAAGCTCCTTATTAGAACCTAACTCCAAATCGGCATCAAGCTTCATGGAGAGAGCTGACCTGTATCCCTCTATAGTCTGAGGTAGTAATTTATTTTCAGAAAAAAGAAATAAGAAAAACTCAGCAATGATAGGGACAGTAGGATGCATGGCAGAGAAGCCATGTTCCTCACACCAAGTGCAAAAGCCGTTCCACTTTGCTTCATACACAGATTTAGAAGACTTTCTAATAGGACTCAAAATCCTTTTAGTCACTTCCTGAGAAAACCCTTTATGCTCTAAGGAGACTTCAGCCAAAAGGCATGAAGATTTAGACTCCTTAGATTTTGATGAAACACCTCGAGATGAGGTTGCGTTCAAAAGATTTTCTTTTAGAGGAAGAGCCAGTGGTCTTCTTATTGACAGTGCCAATAGATCTTGAAGCCACTCCTCGGTTTCCCAGAGAGGGGCCACAAGAAGCATCCTGCAGCTCTGAGAGTTGATGAACTTTTTGACCACAAGTGGACAAAGAGCTGTAGGAGGGAAGGAGTAAAGAAGAAGTCCGGACCAATTCATCTCCAGGGCATCTATTGCCAGAGCCTTGGGATCTGGCACTGGTGAAACATACTGAGGAAGCTTGTGATTGAATCTTGTTGCAAACAGATCTATCTGAGGTTGGAAGTCTATTTGAGACAACCACCTGAAGATCTGGGGATTGAGAGACCACTCTGTGTGAAGGGTCTGTTGAGACCTGGAGAGTTGGTCTGCTACAAGATTCATGACCCCTGGAACATGCCTTGCTGAAGGAACAACCTTGTTCTTGTGACAAAAGGCAAACATGTGCCAAGTCAGGGCAAACATGTCCCAAGAGCGAGTGCCCCCTTGTTTGTTTATGTAAGCACAGACAGTTGTGTTGTCTGAGGCCACCTGGATAATCCTTTGTTGAAGGGATAACTGAGGAACAAAGGTCTTGAGAGCCAGGAGCACAGCTTTGAGCTCCAGAACATTGATGTGCAGTTTGGACTGCTGAATCGACCATAGACCTTGGGCAATCATGTGAGCACAATGAGCTCCCCAACCCTGAACTGAGGCATCCGTCTAAATGGATGTTACATATTTGGGTGGGTGCAGTGGAGCTTGCACTATGACATTGTTCCTTAGTAACCACCACCTTAGATGAACCTTCACTGAAGGGTCTACGGAGAATGGAGAATCCAGGGCACCTTTCAGGTGGCAATTGAAATATCTCCTGAGATGAAACTGAAGGTGTCGCATGTGTAGGCGACCCTGAGGAACTAACTTCTCTGTGGAAGCTAGCAGAACCAAAAGGTGCATAACCTGGCCCAGGAAGGTGAAAACTTGCTTTGGAAGCAAGTCCGACTTCTCCCTGTTTACAATCCACCCCAGCTTGAGGCTGAATGAGCCTCTTGACAACTGTTGGCCTTGATAAGCCAATCATCTAGGTACATGTGAACTGAGATGCCCAACCTCAAGGCCATCCTCTTCACTTCCTTGACTAAGGTAGTGAATTCCCTGGGAGCTGTAGCTAGGCCAAAAGGCATTGCCACAAACTGGTACAACTTGTCCAAGACCTGAAATCTGAGCAGTTTGTGAACCGAAGGAGCCATAGGAATATGGAAGTATGCGTCCAGATAAGGTCCAGAGAAGTTGTCCACTGGCCAATTTGAAGGGAATTTCTGATGGACTGAGCAGTTTCTATCCTGAAGGTGGGGAAGTCCAGAAAAATATTTAAATAGCTCAAATCGATTACTGGCCTCCATCTTCCTGTCTTCTTTGCCACTACAAAGAGTCTGCTGTAGAAAGCCAGGGACGATGGATCCCTGAAATCCTGAATTGCTCCTTTGAACAAATGTCTGAGACTGCTTGGCAAAGAATAGCATTCTACTCTGGGGAAGAATAATGGCTGTTTATCAAAGGAACCCTGGATAAAGGAATTTGAACTGAACCTATTGGGAGTTGAAGTCCAAATTCCAGGGTCTTGATAACAGAAGGATGGGCCCCTAGAAACTTCCAATTGATATGGAAATAACCCAGTCGACCTCCCACTGGCAAAGTGGAGGGGTCTGGAGGTATGAGTGGAACCTTGGAGAGTTCTAAGGTCACTCTTACCTCCTGAAGGACATCATTGTTGAGATTGAGGTTGGATCTTCTTGCCCCTACCCCTGGAAGACTTTCCATCACGTGGTTTATTGGAACCTCGAAAGGAACCAGAACCAAAACCCTTCTGAACTTTCCTATCTTGAGAATCCCTATCTTGGGATTTTGGTCTTTTGAAAGACTTGCCTCTGGAAACAGAAGTAGAGAGTTGTTTGGAAACTCCTTTAGTAAGGACAGACTGGAACTGTTCCTGTTTGTACTCCTTAGTATGAGAATGAATAGCCTTCAAGACAGATTCAGTAAAGAGTGAAGGACCATAGATAGGATCTGACCTGAGCTCCCTAACAATATGATCGGGGACATGTTTAGGGAGAGTTGAGAGGAAGGAATCCTTCCTAGCCAAGGTCAGAGTAGAGATGGAATGAGTGAAGAATTGACATCCAAGGCCTGCTGTATGTCCAGTGAAAACTGAGAGTCACTTTGGTCAACCAACTTAACTACGTTGGTATGATTGACCGACAAGGCCTCACGAAAGAAGTCCAGGGAATTGAGAATCATAAGATCTGACCTGAGGCTTCTTTCCAGGGCATGAGCAATATTCCTGGACAAGTAAATCTCCTTCTTAGGAGCTGGCAAACCTGACCCCTGATCCGGATCTTTAAGAAGATCAGCCCAGACATCAGAAGCCATGGGTTTATACCTGGCAATACTAAGCTTTGAGGGTTTGTTTGGGAAAATTCCCAACTTCCTTAGCTTAGTTTGAGAAGCCCCAACAGGAGAAGAGCGAGAATGGAGGTCAGAAAGATAAGAATCTGCCATCCTGAAGGAGCTCCTTAGTCTGGAACTAATGGGGAGATTCATTGGAGAGGACTTGGACTGGTCTGGATACAGATCCGAGCAGTCGTTAGGGTCATGATTCTGAACCGAAGGCCTAGAGGTCTTGTCTGATAAAATATCAAAAACAGAATCTAAGGCCTCCCTGTAGTCCCTATTGATCGACTGGACATGGGGAATATTAGGCATAGAATCGACCACTTGCAATTCAGTTTCAAGATTATCCTGAGACTGAGGGATCTCCTGTGAGTCATCCATAGTCGAACCCAAAGGCTGAAAAGGAACCCTGGGGAATGCTTGGTCATAAGAGGGATAGCCTGCAGCAGCCGGAACAGCCTGAGTAGGCTGAGCTGAGGGTACATAGGTACCTACAGACATAGGCTGATGTGAAATAGGTCTACCCATAGAATGTGAAGAATTCACAGACCAAGAGGACATAACACAGGGCTGAGGGGGGTAAGGCACCCCAGTTACTGGTCGTGTATCCACGGGTGGGGATTGAGTAACCCCCAACAGTCAACTAGTGCATGCTTCCAAAGAAGTCATACTAGGCTGAAAACCCAAAGGTAGAGTGGAGAAACATGAACCAGAAGTAACTGAAGTACCGGAACTAAGAGGAGGATCCATAAGGAATCGAGTGTGGTAGGTAGTTGTGAAAACACAAAAAATTAGAATTTGATGATAATGCAGTACACAATATTGCTCTGAAAATAAAGTACAAAATAAAACACTTAAAATTAAGGGAAACGAAAGCGTAAAAATGCTGTACTCACTGAGAGAATGATTATTCCTCATGGTTAACCTCCATTTTGAATGTGACGTCACAGTCACGTGATCTGGTGAAGTTTCGTACAACAGCTCAAAATACATGTTAAAATATGCGGTGATTCGAAAACTTTCGAAGAATGAATGAAGGAATACCCTGAATTGGTGAAAATAAAAATTCAGAATCGAAAATATAATGAAAAACACCAGGGAAATGACTATTCCCGAAGGGAAACCTACATCCACACCACGTGATAACATGAGCCAAGTTACGAAAAGGAATAAAATATACTGCAAAACAGGCAATAAAAACACCAGAAATCGATGAAATCGAAATAAAATGAAGAAAAAGTGAATGCAAACAGCATAGTAGTACTTACAGAGCACCACCACACTAATGCAGGTCTTAAAAATGCCGAGTTGCGAGTTCAACCGCTACAAAAAGAATGAACTATTTCTGTATTACTGCGTATGGCAGAGTGAATTAGGTCACCAGGGGTCAAAGGGTAGCAAGTATATAGGTTTAAAGAGGGTCTCCCCTCATATTTTAAATTCTATGTATTGTGTACGTGGCGGTCACCGAATGCCAAGCAAGGCTTACCCAAGTGTTTTCATATGGTAGAGTATATTACTTTTTCATGAAATAAAAATGTATTTTTTAACCATGGAAAAGAACTACTACATGTCCGATAAATATACAAGTTTGGCCAGCTCACATAAGGTCATAGTCTTGAGTTAATTTTCCGTCAAATTTGAACTTGTCTGCGTGAAAATTAAAAAAAATAATGACTCCCATCAGAACCTCTCACTTCAAACACTCACATTTACAGTCTGAACTATAACCTCTCACTATGAATTCTTACATGTACAGTCTGAACTATAACCTCTTTCTACAAACTATCACATGTACAGTAATAATAATATAACGTCTCACTATAGTGTTTAAAATTCGTGCAAAAAAAGTTGCTGTCGGACTTCTAACCACAAAACTTTCGCATTCTATTAAAACTGGGTGTTTGTAAGACTCAAAAAAAAGTTAAAACTAGATTGGGCCAACCCAGCGCCAACATATCCCCAGACAGGTCATCACTCATGCAACATGTTTTGACAGGATATTTTCCATTGGACCGTTTCTGTGTGATATAATCTTGAGGGAAAACATAATCAACCACTTATAGAAGAACTTGAGTAATTCAATCTACAATATTTTTATTTTGCAAGCAAAATGATATCCTCAGACGACAGATGTGAATCCAGGAACTTTGCCCACAAGAATTTTGCCCAATGCACACTATATCCACAGGCACTTTGCCCACACGGAACTTTGCCCACAACAATCTGACAGGGTAGGATGTTCACTCACAACAGAAACTTTTCTAACCACATAGACATTTTCATTTTTTTTATCAATCAATCAATCAATACTCCATTTAGATAACTACTCATGATATAAAGTGTTGAAAGAGACAAACATTAACTGAACTAAAGTTGCATCATATAAAGTATGTAAGTTTATTTCATTAGCATTTAATTCACTGTTGATGGATTTACATAGTACTGCAAAATGGAAACAATAAAAATACCAGAGGTGGCCAAAACCTTTGCAATGAAGAATGCATTTATACAAAAAGGTTTCAAGAAAGTCCAACAGTCATTGAGAATATTATTACATTGTAACATTACATACTTATAATTCCATAACATAAAAAGAAGCTAACCTTTAATATGGTAGATACTGTACACTTATACTTCAATAAAACATTAAAAAGCTAATTATGTGGATATTATTTCATATCATTATTTTATGCAAAGTTCCTCCCCTGTAAAAATGTGGCGGGCAAAGGTCCTGTGGGCAAGAGTCCTTGTGGGCAAAGGTCCACACACAAGTTTAGCTGTTTCTATGTTTTAATATATTAGTGGATAGACGAAATATTATGAAACAAATATGCAATTTTTTATTTTTACTTCATAGTTTGACATGTATCCTTCCAAGCCTTTTACAAAGTAAATTAAAGCTGGTTTCACAGTTTCATTTATAATGAGAAGAAACAGTAAAATCTGACAATATCATTTCTCAGTTCCTTGCAAACAAAATGAAGTTGTAGTTTATATAGTGCTACATATGCCCTTTGACATATGCCTGTTTTTATACAATCATACTGCTTAAACAAAGAGGCTGAGTGCTTTCTTCATATATCTGTGTAGAGTAAAAAAAAGAAGATATGGTAAAAAATCTGATTAATGAATGATGAACATCTAATTAAAAATCTAACACTATTACTGAAGATCTAACACTATTACAGGAGATCTGCAACCCCACTGACTAGCCTGGTTCTTTGTTTCTCATTTGATATCATTTCAATACCTTTGTTTATTTAGTGTCACTCAATAGCTGGAGGTAGCCAGAGGGGGGTGTGGGGACTACATTACCTAATATGACAAAGGGATGGAGCGATACTGCATAAATGGTAAGAGATAACAAACACTCTGGTATATATAAAAGGGTAATAAAATACTCAGAAATCATCAATGGCCCAGGCTATCTATTTTATAAACATGCCCCCCAAAATGCTCAGTTAATCTTATGACCAATATAAAAATCAAATATATAAATAAGGAATGTCCAACAGGAAAATTATACCTCCAGACTTAAATATAAATTATTAAACCATAAAAACAGATTTATAGTAATAATTCAGAATTGAGAACTAAAAAAAATGTTTTAGCTAACAAAAACAAAGCGTCCCAATAGGTCAGATGCTTTATAGTATAAAGTAGAAAAAGGTTTTGAAAAGAAAAACATGCAGCGCTGAGAGAAGAAGCTAAAGTTAAGTGGAAGTTTATGCATTAACATGAAAGAAAAATGTAAGCTATATTTTGTTTTCTATGGTCATAAATTGTGTAAAGTTAATTTAATAAATGCTATAGTTTGTAAGAAGAGTAGTTTTAAAGTAGATATAAGGCATAACCAGAAAATCTGCTATTTTATGACCCCAGTTTGACCCGTAAGAAGGGGTCAGTGGGTAAACCTGACTGGCTATTTAGACTCTCCATATATGGGGTAGCGTGACCACAAAACTGGGTTGAAAGCCCAAGAAGCAATAATGAGAGGGATAAAAGAACTTTTCCATATGATAAACTCAACTTTGAAGCAACTTTACTAAGCAGCAGATGTAAAATTTGCTAAAATCACTGTATGTTTTACAGTTAAATAAATGACATTTTCCATTTCCACGAAAGACCCCTGTCAGAATATTGAAAATTCAAATTTATTTCCACAAGAGTCCTTACTACTAGGGGTGCAAGGAATCAAAAAATTAACAACTGAATCAATTTGCAAATCAAGTTTTGCAAACCAGATCAATTCATGAATTGACTTGGCTTGAAAAAACTTTTTCAGTCTTGATGCTAAATATTATGTCACTATGAATATCAAAGTCTTACTAATATATTAGGCTTTTATAGGAAAATTTGCTAAGGAGGAAGTTGCAACTCAATAAAAGCCTTTACATGAAACAGCTTGTCACTGTTAAGTGCCATATATCTATTTATATTTTAGAAAAAGGCATAGTAAAATTTAATCCTTTAGAAAGGCAAGAAGTTTTTGACACAATGCTCTGAAGACATCTATCCCAATGAGTAAATAAATGGTCAATGTTCCCACAAGCCTATTTTTATCGTGAATAATGCTCATTTCTATTTATACATAATTGCCAGTCTTTGATGAGTCCCCAGAGAATTAGTCCACTGGGTATATGCTGATAAGGGATAAAATGAAGTTACTGTGCACCTCCCCAACATCCCCCCTCCCCCTGTTGTAGTCTATCATGAAGAAATGCTCATATAAGGAGTAAGATGTTATCTTTATCTATGCTCTGTTGAAAGTGTCAGTGATATGTAGATGTTATGAATAAATAAGAGACATAGTAAAGAATGTTTGCATTGCTGAGTTATTAGTTTACTGCAGAAGAATGGAAGTCAGAAGAAGTGATAATGAGCTGAAAATGGGAATTTATAAATGTGTCATTATCAAACTGCTGCACCAAAATAAGTTTGTAAATATTTGGACCCAGTTTTTTACAATAAAACAAGCACAATTTGATGCATATCATAAGTTTAGATGATGACAACAAAATAGGAATGTATTTTGCCTGCTTTAATAGTATGTATAAGTCGTGAGTGCAATTTCAAAAAGTTACAACCTTTGCACAAAGATATGAAAATAGCATTAAGATAATAGCATCAATAATGTTGATATATTAAAGCAGAAATTGCATTCTATGACCCCACTGTGACCAACTATTAAGACTCTCCACATATGGTTTCCCACTACCTCTTAAAAATTGTAAAGCTGTAAAACCAATAATAAAGAAGATATGAGGCAAAAACAGAAAAATTGATATTTTATGACCCCAGTTTGACTCATAAGAGGGGGTCAGAGGGCTAATTTCACCAGCTACCTGGACTCTCCATGAATTCCAACTACCTGTTAATACAATCTAAAGCTGCAGAAGCAAAAATGCAAAGGACATATGAGGCAAAAACACAAAATTGGCTATTTTATGACCCCAGTTTGACCCATGGGGGGGTCAGGGGGTAAACGTGGCCGGCTATCTAGACTCTTCACAAAAGGTTTCCCAATACCTCTTAATACATTGTAAAGCTCTAACAGCAAGAATAAAGGAGATATAAGGCAAAAACACAAAATCGGCCATTTTATGACCCCAATTTGACCCATACGGGGAGGGGGGTCAGGGGTAAATCTGACTGGCTATCTGGACTCTTTACATATAATGTCCCAATACCTGTTAATGCATGCTAAAGCTCTAAAAGTAAGAATAAGGGCGATATAAGACAAAACACAAAATTGACTATTTTATGACCCCACTTTGACCCATAAGGGGGGGGTGGGGGTCGAGGGTAAATCTGACCAGCTATCTCCACTCTTCACATATGGTTTCCCAATACCTCCTAATACATTCTAAAGCTCTAAAAGCAAGAATAAAGGAGATATAATACAAAATACAAAATTGCAAATTTAATAAGTAAATTAAATTTAAGTTAATACCCTATCTAATGGACAATTGCTAATCCGGTCGGTGCAGACCGGCCCGCCAAACGTCAGAAAAAGATGTTCTGTGTTTCCACTGGCCAGTCCCTATTACTAGTGCACTCGCCGGATGGCGTGTCGTACTTCCTTCCTGTCTAGGCAGCGTGACGTCATAGCATCTTTTTCGTTGTCTAAACCTATTAGACCCCTAGTAAGCTGATAGTGGGGTCGGCGGGAGGGTCTTGTGTGTCCATTGGATAGGGTATTAACTTATAAAAATTACTTATTAAATTTGCAATTTTATTGCGTTAATACATCCTATCCAATGGGCAATTGCTGAATAACTACCGCTTGGTCGGCGGGTAAGTTACTAGGGACTTAAGCGAACTCATAAACAAACTAACAAATTTCTCCAAGCCTGGGTCGACTTTGAGGTTAGGAGACCCTTATAAGGCCATAGTCGGATAGCAGAGGCCGGTTACCTGGGGCTATACCGATGTTGCCCCCCCTTTTTTGTCAGACCTGCTCTGAGGTAAGGGAGGAGAGGGATGAGTTCAGTCCCATAAGAAGGAAATAAACCTCCCGAAGGAAGCACGTCAGAGCCCAAGCCACATCCTTCAAGTAGAATTGTGTGAAGGTGTTGTGTGACTTCTAATGGCAGGCTGATCTCTGTTCCAGTGAGACTCCTGACTAGAAGGCCTTGGAAGCATCAAAGGCCCTGATCTCATTGGCTTTGATCTGATGTAGGGTGAGGGCTTCCTGGTCTGAGAGCTCGTAACATAGGATCACAGTTTGTTTGATCTATGGGGAGATGGTGGCAGGTGAGATGTCCTTGTCAAAACCTTTCTTGAAGGAGACAAAGACCAACTCCTTATTCTGCCTGAGGTCTGAGGTCCTGTCTAAATAGTAGTGCAAAGCTCTGACCAGACAGAGGGACCTGTCAGACTTTAGGGACCTATCCAGAGTTGGGGCCAGGGCTTGTATAACCACTGGAGCCAAACTGTCTGGACCCTCTTTGGCCATCTGATTCTTGGATAGAAAGCTATGTGATGGATACAGGGACACCTTTGACCAATCAGATTGGTGTCCAATATTCATATTTTGCCAAGCATGAATCTCACTTCTGCGCTTGCCTGACCCAAAGAGGAAAACCTTCTTGAAGGTTAAATGCTTCAAGGAGGCCTCCTTGATTGGGTCAAATGGAGCCTTAGTCAGCTGGTGCAAAACCAGTTAGTGGTTCCAGGAGGGTATACCCCTCCTGCCTTTGGGTCTGCTTTATGGAAATTATCCAGGAGACGAGTGAGATTTTCGTCTTTGCTGATGTTGAGGGGTGAGATTCCCAGTTTATCAGCAATGGCTGACCTGTAATCATCAATGGTGCAGGGCTGTAGCTTCCTGTCTGGAAATAGGTACATAAGGAAGTCAGCAACTGATTTTACAGGGGGTGCCCTGAAGTCCACCTGATTATTGACACACCACTTTGTAAAAATGATCCACTTTGCCTCATAGACTGATCTGGTTGATCCTCTTTGATGAGCCTCAATTCTTGCTGCCACTGCATCAGAGAAACCCTGCTACTTGATTGCTGTGGCTCTAGGAACCATGCATGCAGATTTAGGTTTGTTAGATTTCTGTGAGGGATCTGATTGAAGGGCTGTGTTAACAGGTTGGGCAAGAAAGGCATGGTCAGTGGGATCTGACTGGACATGGTCACTAGATCCCAAAACCACAGCATGTTGGGCCACCCCGGAGCAATTAGAATGATTCTCTTGCATGGGGAGTCCTGCAAGTTCTCCACCACTTTGCCCAAGATGGCTGCTGGTGGGAAAGCATATGCATTCAGATCCTCCCATGGCAGACTGAGTGCATCCACTGCTGTGGCCAGGGGATCCGGTACGGGTGACACAAACACAGGCAACTTGTTGAACCTCGTGGCAAACAGGACTATTTGAGGCCAGTGCCACCTGCTGCATATTGTTTGGAAGACCTCTGAAAGGAGAGACCACTCTGTTAGGATGGTCTGGCCTAGTCTGGATAGCTTGTCTGCTACCATGTTTAGCCAGCCTGGAATGTGTTGGGCTTTGAGAGTTACTTTCCTGGTTTCCTGGTACACCAGGTGAAGATTCTCCATAGTAGGGCACAAAGTGGGCTCGACCTCATGCCTCCTTCCTTGTTTATGTAGGACACTACTGTAGTGTTGTCAGTTGGTACAGAGGTTTTGGAACTCTTTCAAAGCTAGAAAGACTGCTTTCAGTTCCAGATAGTTTATGTGCAGTTTGCTTTCTGGCAGAGACCAGCTTGCAGCGTGTTTGTTTAAGTGAGTGCCCCACCCTTCTTTTGAGGCGTCTGTAAATATTTGCAGGGCATGTTTTATTGGGTGTAATGGTTGGCCTCTGAGAAAATTGTCTTATTTTAGCCACCATTGTAAGTGGGGGTGCAGGGACCTGGGAATTGGAATCACTTTTTCTAATGACTCTGGTACTCTCCAGTTGTTTTTGAGATGCCACTGTATGGGTCTCATGTGCAGTCGGCCTAGGTGAACTTGCTTTTCTGTGGTTGTTAGTAAGCCTATCAGAGACATGAACTGCCAGACCGGACAGGCCGGTAGTGATCGTATTTCTAGTATTTTGTCCTGGACATTCTGCCAACGGTCCTGGTGGGATCTGGCTCTCACCAACCAGTTGTCTAGGTACTGGTGGATTCTTACACCCTTGTGTACGGCCATCAGTTTCACCTCCTTCGCTACAACAGTGAACTCCAAGGGTGCTGTGGACAGACTGAAAGGCAGAGCTTTGAATTGGTATGTCTGACCCTGGACATGAAATATTTCCTGGATTGTTCCTGTATTGGTATATGGAAGCAGGTGTCCCTGAAGTCTATTGAGGTGACCCATTGCCCTGGTTGGAGGGATGTTCTGATGGTTTCCGGGTGTCTCCGTTTTGAATTTCTCTGCCTTGAGGAAAAGATTCAGCCTTTTCAGATCTAATATAGGTCTCCACTTGTTGTTGGGCTTCGGGACTAAAAATAGTCGGTTGAAAAATCCCAGAGATGTTTGGTTTTGTACTAGTTCTACTGCATTCTTGTCTATAAGCTGATGTAATGCCTCCAACAGGTAGAGGTTCCTGTGGGGATGGACATAACAGCTTATGACTGTGGGAGACCTTGTGAGCTTTGGCTGGATACGAAAGGGGAGGGTGTAACCCTCTTTCAGGATTTGAACCACTTTCGGACCGGCACCCAGATCCAGCCAAGTTTGCCAATAGTTTTGAAGTTTCGCCCCTACAGGCAGAGTTGAGGCAACATTTTTGACATTTGTTACAGGTTTTACACAAGACAATTGAGTGACACAAGAAGCACCTTTGACATATTTTAATTTGTTTTCTGACAGATAATCTGCTAACCCGGGACTTAACTCTTTCTTTTGGGAGAGCCCGGGCGCAGTATGAACAGGTTTTGCAACATGACAATTTACATTTAACTTTAAAAAGTTCATTGTCTGTCTTGGTACTAAAGGACTCCCGGCCAGCAGCCCTCCCTGTAACATAGTTATACATTGATTGTCATTTATAAGGCTGTTGGCCCTTGGCAGGTCGGGATGAGTACTGGTGTTTCTATTTACTTCTCTCATTGTGGCCACATGAGAGGTTCTTCCAAGCCGGCCTGCCCTGTTTCCTGTTATCCGGCTTGCTCTCTGGACGTTCATAAGGGTGGTAGCGACCCTTCTTGTAGACTGACCCCGACCGACCTTTATCATAGCTAGTAATATCTTCCTCCGCCTGCTTAATCACACTGTCTGGAAATAGAGTGGTAAGGTGTAGAGTGGCAGTTCTGAGAGCAGCCAGTGTATCTGCCTTGATTCCAGCCTTCAAGTAAGCTAAATATGAGTCCCTCCTGAGAAGTGTGACGTTGGTCATATTAACAAACACAAAGTCAGTCAAATGTTCAATGGACTTGGCCATGGCCTGGCAGATGCTGGAATTGAAGTCCATAAGAAACTGTAGCTTTTCCGTGGCGGCTGACAGTTTGGCTGCTGACTTCCCTTTGTGTTCCAACTTAATAGCCCTCAGTTGAGACTGCATCTCCTGTTGAACTTTCACCAGACATTGATTAAAACCTGCAGCCTGGTTACAGATAACCGACGACTCCCTTGCTGTTTTTTCCTACTTCCTCAAGGTGTCCTGTGAGATGGGGCGGGACTGAGGAGGGGTAGAGGCGATTCCTGCTTGTCTTGCTATCCTAAGATAGTCAATATTCAGTTTTGAAGAGTCGGTACTCCAGGAGGTAACAGTCTCTGTAGTGTCACTTTTCTGCTGGGAATGACAACCGTACCACTTCGCTTGTGATCTAGGTGGCTTTAGAAACTGATCCCTTTGCAATCCACCAGCCTCAGCACTGCGGGATGGATATCCATCAGTAACAGTCAAGTTCAATTTAGCAAGGTTCCAGTAAAGCCACTCATCTGTGGGTAGTTGAACTGACACCTTGCCTGGTGTTTGCAGCTTGGGTCCAGCAAAGGGGTTGTCATCTGAGGAACCAGTAACTGAAGCAATGTCTGGAATATGGGTCCATATACATATACAACCCCATATACAACCGGATCCCCCTCATTGTTTCTCTATAAGATTGTTCCTCAGAGAGGGACTAGTCAGGGTCGGTTGTAGTAGCATCTAGTTCATCCAACAATTTGCCCTCCTCTACAAATATATCCACAGGGGTCGGTTGGATACAACAATGTCAGAGTCTGATTCACTAGAAGTATCCCTTCTGGTCGGCTGGAAGGCACTAGAAACACTAGAGGTTGTTGGTTGGTCTGCTTGACCACATTACCTGGTGGAGGATGAGCTGGAGCCACCTTGACTGTGCTGAAAGTCAGTTCTGGTTGAGGTTGGTCCAGAGTCTTGGCTAACAAGAGGGCTTCTAGCTGGTTGAACCGGTCCGACCATTTCTGATCCAGTTCCTCAAATCTCTGGTCGGTGGATACTACAGCCAGTTGGCTAGTTGAAGATAAAGACTTGACCGACTTGACCGACTTGTACTTTTCCTCCACCTTCTTCTTTTTCTCAGCCACCTGTGCACTCAAACCAGTGTCCCGGCCATCCACTGCCCTTATTAACAATACATTTGCCGGGTCCAAAAGGGTCGGACTGAGAGTGACTGAAGATGACGGATCCTTAGATGGTGTAGTATCAGATTTATCTCGCTTCTCCTTCAATTTGTAGGAAGGGGTGGAGAGTTGTGCAAGTGTTCAGGCGTAAGGACTTTACAATGCTGGGGTTGGTTGGCAGGGCCTTGCCTGTCCATTGGATAGGGTATTAACTTATAAAAATTTAATTTACTTATTAAATTTCAAATTTTATGGCGTTAATACGTCCTATCCAATAGACAATTGCTGAATAACTACCTCTTTGTCGGCGGGTAAGCTACTGGGGACTTAAGTGAACTCATAAATGATAACAAAATTCCCTCTGGCCTAGGTTGACTTAGAGTCAGGAAACCTGAAGGCCTATGGTCGGGTACCAGTGCCCGGTTGCCGGGGTGTATACTGACACTGCCCCCCTTTTTAACAGACCTGTTCTGAGGTAGGGGAAGAGAGGGATGAGTTCAGTCCCAGAAGGCAATAGCCTCCTGAAGGAGAGCATGTCAATAGATCCATGAACTATTAACACTATGTACTTATATACAAATCTCCTCAATATAAAAAAAAGCTCTGAATCAGCTCAAGCCACATCCTTCAAAAAGAACTGTGTTATGTTAGTTCCAGTGGCAGGCTGAAAGATTTGTTCTAAGGAGACTCCCAACTAGAAAGCCTTAGAAGCAGCAGGGGCACTGAAAACAAGTGCTTAAACCTGATGTTGGGTGAGAGCGAGAGCTCATAACATAGGATCACAGTATGCTTGATCCATGAGGAGATAGTGGCAGGTGAGATGTCTTGTCAAGAACGTTTCTAAAGGGAGACAAAGACCAACTCCTTGTTCTGTCTGAGGTCCTGCCCCAATAAGTAGTGCAGTGCTTTGCATGGACACAGGGGGCCTATCAGACTTGAGGGACTTATCCAGAGTTGGGGCCAGGGCTTGCATAACCACTGGGGCCACACTTTCCGGACTCTCCTTGGCCAGCTGGTTCTTGGAAAGAAAGCTGGGTACAAAGGCAACTTTGACCAGTCTGACTGGTGTCTGATGTTTTGTTTGTCAAGCATGGATCTCACTCCTGCCAGAAGCCATGGTGAAGAGGAAAAACAGTCTTAAAGGACAATGCTTCAAAGATACCTCTTTAAGGAGTTCGAATGGAGCCTTGTCAATTGGTGCAACACCAAGGGAAGGTTCCAGGAGGGGATGCCCCTCCGACCCTTAGGTCTGTGTGAACTGTCCAAGAGACGAGTGAGATTCTCATCTTGCTGACATTTATTTGTGAATTACCCAGTTGTCAGCAATGACTGATCTGGTTGATCCTCTTTGAGGAACCCCAATTCCTGCTGTCACTGCCTCAGAGAAGCCCTGCTCCTTGATTGCTGAGGCTCTAGGAGCCATGCACGCAGGTCTAAGTTGACATGGTCAAAAGATCCCAGAACCAGGCATGTTGGGCCACCTTGGAGCAATCAGAATGATTATCCTGCATGGGTAGTCCTGCAACTTCACCACTTGCCCAATATAGCTACTGGTGGGAAGGCATATGGGTCCAGATCCTTCCATGGCAGACTGATTGCATCATTGTCCATACTGGGGCCCGGCACCAGTGATACAAGTTGAGGTAGTTTGTGGTTGAGCCAGGTGGCAAAAACATGCCCACTTGATGCTGGTACCACCAGAAGCATATTGCTTGGAAAACTCTGACAGGAGGGACCATTCTGTCTGCTCTGTCTGGTTTGGCTAAGACTGGATAGCTTGTCTGTTATGACATTAGCCACCTGGAATGTGTCGGGCTAGACACCTGTTTCCTAGAAGATCAGATCAGGATTCTCCATAGTAGGGCACAAAAGGGGCCTGACTTCATCACCCCTTCTTTCTTAATACAGGCAACCACCATGGTGTTGTCTGTAGCTATGACAGCAAAATTGTTCAACCAGAAGTCTTGGAACTCTTTTAGGGCCAAAAGACTGCCTTAGTTCCAGATAGTTTATGTGTAACTTGCTTCTGGAAGGGACAAGGTTTCCCTTGCAATGTGTTCCCTTAAGTGAGCACCCCACCCTTCTTGATGCATTTGAAAGGGGTGTAATGGATGACCTTGAAGCACATTGTCTTCCTGCAGCCACCATTTAAGATGGGGTGGAATGAACTGGGGTCACCTTTTCTAGTGATTCTGGAACCCCCCAGGTGTCCTTCTAGTGCCACTGTATCGGTCTCATGTGGAGACGACCTAGCGGACTTGCTTCTCTATGACTGTCAGTAACCCTATCAGGGGCATCAGCTACCAGACCGGGCATGTGGGTCCAGGGAGAACCAACGCTCAAGGGCGGGTCTGACCTTACTCTCTTTCAAGCTAACTGGAAGCTACTAAGTTGAAGACTTGCTTGAGGTTCAGTTGAAATATTTCATATTTACCATTCAAACTACTTCTGACACAGAGCTACTGGAGACTGTGTATGCTGGAGACAAGTTTGGTGGGGACTGGTTCTGACCAACCAGTCGTACTGGTGGTTTGTGGTACTTGGAATGCCATAGTTAGACCTCCTCCACCACTGAGAGAAGAATCCCCTTGTACTGTGAACAGAAGGAGCCATTGAGCTGGCAGGGAAAACCCTGGACATGAAAATCTCTGGTACTTCCTTTTTGGTTGAATGGGGTGAGGGAGTAGGCAACCTTGAAGTTATCCACTCCCCTCACTGAAGAGAGGTTAAAATGGTTCCTGATGTTTCCATCTGAATTATTCAGGGTACTGAGTCACTTCTGCCTGGAGACCTGGCCAAGTCAGCCGTTTCCGGAAGGTGAGGGTGTAGCCTTCCTGGGACTCTTATGAACTTGGGACTGGCCCCTAGGGAGGCCCAAGTTTTGAACAGGCAGGTTGAGTCAAGAAAACAGTGTCAACACTGGTGACAGGCTAGACCTCACTGATCCACATTAGGAGAAACAATATCTAAAAGGATCTGTGACCTTTTCACACAGCTCCACTGTGGAAACATTAATAGCCATTATAACAACCGTGACCCCTGGTCTGATTAAGATATTTTCCAATTGCTTGAGTTTTGAAAACTGGCAAAAATGGGTTATAAGCTTGAGGGGAAAGCTGAGCTGGCCCCTTGTGGTAACTGACACTGGTCACAGGCTGGGTAAAAGGTAAGCTGGTTGTCCAGTCTAATTGGTGTGAGGTCTGATAAGGGAAGGTTGACTGGAAGTTGTTGGACAGTCTTCTTCTTATCAAAAGCCACATGGTAGATTCAGACCGTCATCTCACTGGGACCCATGACTGGTTTAATAATTCCTCTGTAACCAGTTTCCTTAGGCAACAAATGGTTGGCCTAAACAGCTACTTGGTCTGTCAGCCAGTAAAACTCTGTAACCAGTTCCTGGTGACTCCACAGTTCTGCGAAACTCACTGGAGTTGGCAGAACTGGGTGAACTGAACTACTTCTTAGCAGGGATGGGCTGATATGAAGCCTTCTTACTGTCAACAGTGGTGGGTTCAGCAGCTTCCCTGTAACCAACAAGCTCTGTAACCAGTAAACCGGTAGGCTGGTGCTTTTCTGTAACCAAGATTTCTGGAAGAAAGCTCTGTAACCAATGAATTTAGACAGGACAGGTCTGAACCATCAGTTAATCGCTTGGTAGATTTGCTGGTCTAGTAGCCTGGTGTTCCAGGTTCAGTCTGGTTACCTTACTGGTATCCCTTGGTTTGGTGTGAAGCAACTGTTAATTGTAGAAAATAACTTCCTGTTCACCTAACTTGTCACCAGCAATTCTCTGTAACTAGGAAACCTCTGTAACCGGTGAACCTGCTGTCAGTACTGGATTTGAAGCTGGCTTCTAGCCAGTATGGGTGGATACAGGAGATTTCTCTGTAACCGGAGTTCTCTGTAACAGGCAGTTCCCTGTAACCCTACTGTCATCCCTGGACCTGTTGACTGAAGGCGTCTTCTTGCCAGTAATGGTGGGGACAGCAGATTTCTCTGTAACCGGCAACCCTGCTGTCTTCACTGAACCTGTTGACTGAAGCTGCCCTCTTGTCAGTAATGGTGGGGACAGCAAATTTCTCTGTAACCGGTAATTCTCTGTAACCATTAGACCTGCTGTCCTCACTTGACTTGTTCACTGTAGCTGCCTTCTCCTTGCCAGTAATGGTGGGAATAGCAGGTTTCTCTGTAACCGGTAGCCCTGCTGACATCGTTGGACCTATTCACTTGAAGCTACCCTCTTGCCAGAAATATGGGATCAACTGATTCCTGTGTCACCAGCAACTCCCTGTAACCGGTAATCTTGTATAACCGGTAGCCCTTGCTGGATCTCTGTGTGACCACAACTGGCAGTCTGAGCAGAACTGGTGCCGATAACCCTCATCACTGGCTGGCTAGACACCCTACCGGTAGCCTGAACAGGACTAGTACCGGTCAAAAATCTGCACTGCGGAGATAAGGGTCTAAATGGTCGCAGCAACTTCTGGTAGGTCAACCCTCTGAGCAGCCTCACCGGTGGTCTGAACAAGACTGGAACCGGTACCCCCAACAGTCACACCAGAGGAACAGGCCACTGGTGGATGTTCCAGGATAAAAAAGGGCTGATCACTGGTAACCACTGAAGGGGTTGTTCACAGGCTCAACAGGAACAGCACCCACCGGTAGTCTGAAGAGACTGGAACCGGCAAAACTCATCACTTCTTGTCAGCTGAACTAATCACACTTGGGGATCTGCTTGCCGGTAGTTGTATAGAAATCTGTTTCTTCAGGCCAACAGACGAGTTTGCTGGATTTCTTCTTGCCAGTTAAAGTGGGAGTTGAGCAATAAATGGTCGTCTTCTTCACATGAAAACTTTTGTTGAAAACACGATTCCTCCATTGTTGAATGCGTATCACGTGACCAGGTCCGTTTCACGTGACAAGCATAAGCTGGAAGTGATGACGTCAGACGATGCATCCTTCTTATTCTTCTAATATCTTCTCGTCAACATACACGCAGTGTTGCTCGACTATAGTAAATATACACTTCTGTTCAGAAGGAATGCTGCAGGGACGACACACGAGCTCTTACCCACGGCTTCATCTCAACGACAAGCACAAAGAAAATCGTCAAAACTGCCCATAAAAAGCTGGATATCGCCTCATTTAAGTCCTGGAGAGGCCATGATATGTAAGAAATACAAAATATATATTTTCAGATGAAAATAAGCTGTAAATTCATAGAATAATCCATCTTTTATTCAAACTTCGAGATCACTTCAAAAACACGTCTGCACACTACACGCGCCAAATGAAAAAGATGAACTGGCGTCGCTCTGTCTAGACAGGAAGCAAGTACGATCCTCCACCTAGCGAATGCACACTACTGACCAGTCCTGCCGGTATTATATACAGGACGTCTTTTTCTGTTGTTTGGCGAGACCGGTCACGCCGACCGGTAAAGCAATTGTCCATCAGATAGGATGTATTAACGCAATAAAATCAGCTATTTTATGACCCTAGTTTAACCCATAATGGGACGGGTGGGGGGGGGGGGGGTGGGGTGTCAGAGGATAAATCTGACTGGCTATCTCGACTCTTCACATATGGTTTCCCAATACCTCTTAATACATTCTATAGCTCTAAAAGCAAGAATAAAGGAGATATAAGGCAAAACACAAAATCGGCTACTTTATGACCCCAGTTTGACCTATAAGGGGGATAAATCCAACAGGCTAAATAGACTCTTCACATATGGTTTCCAAACACCTCTTAATATATTCTAAAGCTCTGAAAGCAAGAATAACGGAGATATAAGGCAAAAACATAAAATCGGCTATTTTATGACCCTAGTTTAACCTATAAGAGGGGTCAGGGGGTAAATCTGACCAACTATCTAGACTCTTCACATATGGTTTCCCAATACCTCTTAACACATTCTAAAGCTCTAAAACCAATAATAAAGGAGATATAAGGAAAAATGTCAAAATCAGCTATTTTACGACCCCCAGTTTGACCCCTACAGGGGGGTCGGGGGGGGGGGGGGGAAATTTGACTGGCTTTCTGGACTCTCCACATATGGTTTCCTACTACCTCCCAATACATTTTATGGCTCTAAACGCAATACTTAAGATAATAGGGGGGTTCACATGAATTTTAAGCTTTCTGGTTGGTAGGTGTGAGAAAATCGCTCATAAATCAGTAATTTTTCATCGGATCGCTTCCAAAATCTAATCAGCTCGCGTTTTTGATAGTATGAACATATGTGTATAATTACAAGCCTCTGCGGTCAATAGATTTTGCTGAGCGGCGATGATGGGCGAGTGTACCAAAAAAACTATTTTTTGATCATGTGACCTTGATAAAGATCAAAGGTCAAATTTAAGAATGTGGAAAAGTTTTCCCACGCCTAAGGTATATAACTGCCAAATATGGTTAAAACGCTTCCAATCATAAGGAAGATATTCAAGAGAGACCATAATGCGGCGGCGGTGGCGGCGAGGAAACTGATGAGAAAACAAATAAGCGCCCTAATAACTGAGGCAAGTTGAATAATACTGGGCTAGTTAATGGTTAAAAATCCCCTATTTTTACTGCATAAGGCTATAATTTCATTAATAACAGTGTCCATTTTGCCTACTTTAATATGTATAACCAGTTTCATTTTAATAAGTTATAAACTCAGCAAGCAGAGGGATAAAAATACAAAAATAAGTTCTAAAAAGCCTAAGATAGCCATAACATCATTAATATTCAAAATTTAAATAGACTGGCACTTCCTTTGAAAAATTCAAAGATTTCAGCTCTATGAGCCACATAGTTACAGGGCTTTAAAGTGACACAATGTCCATAAGCTGGGTCTCTGTGGGCATTTTAGAATTGTTAAAGTGACCTTAGCAATTAAACTACAGATCTGAAACTTTTTGGGGACATAGATAACAAATAAAAATTATATATAATACAGTTTGAGACTTGCCACACTTAGCATTTCCAAATTACAGGGCAAAATACAGAAAAAATGTCAAAAAAGGTCACTTGGGTGAGTGTCTATGGTCCTCATACACAGGTTAAATGTCTACCTAAAGACTTGATTTTGGGTACATGTCAAAATAACACAATAATGTATTCCTAGTTGAGATTTAAGCCCTATCAGTGACATAGTTTAACAGTCACTTAAAAGTGGCAAAAAGTCCAAATATTGGGACTCTGTGGGCCTTTTAGAGACCTCAATGTGGCCTTCAAATTAAAGCTTCAGACTTAAAATCTTTCACAATTAAAGATTATACATATAATGTATATCTAATACAGTTTAAAACTTCTCAGACTTACCATTTCCAAGTTACAGGGCAAAATATGTGAAAAATGTCTTAAAAGGGTCACTCGGGTGGGTGTTTATGGTCCTCATACACAGGTTATATGTGTACTGAAAGCCTTTATTTTTGGCATATGTGAAAAGAACATAATAATATATTCCCAGATGGGATTTCATCTCTATCAGTGACATAGTTTAACAGTCACAGGGCTTAAAAGTGGCAAAAAGTCCAAATATTGGGTCTCTGTGGGCCTTTTAGAGACCTCAATGTGACCTTCAAATTGATGCTTCAGACTTAAAATCTGTCACATACAAAGATTACACATAGAATTTATATCTAATACAGTTTGAAACTTCTCAGACTTACCATTCCAAGTTACAGGGCAAAATATGTGAAAAATGTCTTTAAAGGGTCACTCGGGTGAGTGTTTATGGTCCTCATACACAGGTTAAATGTCTATTAAAGGCCTAAATTTTGGAGTACATACAAGAAAACATATCGATATATTCCCAGATGATATTTACTTAGATAAGAGACATAGTTTGAAAGCTACAGAGCTTGAAAGTGGCAAAAAGTGCATAAATTGGGTCTCTGTGGGCAATTTTGAGACATTAAGTCGACCTTATAGGTAAACCTACAGCCTTTCAATTTTTCACAAAGATTACAAATAAAAGTTATAGCTAGTGCAGTTTGAAACTCATCAGAATTACCACTTCCAAATTATAGGGCAAAATATGTGGAAAAAGTAGAAAAAAATCCCTAAGTCGTTATGGGCCTCAAACATAATTTTCTCCTCAACTTAAAGTCTTGATTTTCGGCACATGTACTAAGAATATATTAATGTGTTCTCAGGTAAAATTTTAGCCAGATAAGCATCATAGATTGTGACCTAGAGGGCTCTAAGTGGCCAAAAGTCAAATTTCTGACCTTAAGGTGGCCATAAGTTGTTTATTATTGGGAGTTTAAGGTCACCTTAAAATAGGGATCTTCCTTTGGGCACCCTTAACAGGTGTACCAAGTTTTAAAAAAAAATACTGATCCATTTTTGAGTTATCACGTACACAAGGAAATTTCTACGGCGGCGGCGGTGGTACGACTGACCTGAATCCAATATATCCCCGACTTTCATCTGGGGATATAATTAAAACAAAAAATACTTACAAACTGTATTGATTCATTTTGATTGGTAGACTTGTTTGGATATATTAACATGACTAAAGGTGCTTATAATGTAACGTATCATTTCAAAGGCCAACAAAAGTGGTTCACAGCACTGGAATAAGTTTTTCAGGATGAAAAATTTGAAGGCAGAAGGTCACAAAGTATCCATAAGTAGAGAGGTTTTTTAATGACATGTTTTATAAATGAAATAAAGTATTAAATTATTATTCTCTTTAACTCATTGTACTAATATATAAACAATAATTACCAAAGAGAAATACAAAAGTAGAAATAGGACGCATTGGCGTAATGTCCACCCAAAGGGAAGCATGAGTTTTGCTCTAAAACTGGAACAAAATTGGCAAGAGTAGATTGCTGAGATACCCTATGGCTGCCATTTTTGGGGAGAGGAAAATGTTTTGAAAATTACCAATAGTACATTTCTTAGATACTCTGTGGGTTGAAAATTTTGACGAAATCGCTCTATTTCGCACGGATAAGGAGATAGAAGGAAATTTGTGTTTTTCCATTTTTGGCAAAAATTCGAAAATTCAAAATGGCCGCCATTTTTGGGGAGAGGAATTTTTTTTTGAAAATTGCCAAGAGTACAATGATTAGATACCCTGTGGGTCGAAAATTTTGACGAAATCGCTCTATCTTGCATGGTTAAGGAGATAGAAGCAAATTTGTGTTTTTCCATTTTTGGCATTTTTCTGGCGCGCAGCCGGTCCCACCAAACGTAAGAAAAAAACATCCTGAGCTGGGCTCTGACCGGGACCGGTAGTGTCGTCTCCATTCACCAGGTGTCCTCTCAGCACCCCGCCTCCCCATTGCGCATGCACGCGCATGCGTACTTCCTCTTTTTGTTGTCTGTTAGAATGTCCCTCTTTTGAGCTATGTAGCAGGGAAGGTAGGGTGGGAATCCCCTGGTCCAATAGGTAAAATATTAACTTATAAAAATTTCATTTCATTGCGTTAATATATCTTACCTAGTGGACCAATGCAGAATAACTACCCATTGGATGGAGGGTAGCTCCTAAAAAGGGACTTAAGTCTGAAACTCCTGAACTATTCCATAAAGCCCAGAGGTTAATCACACCTGGACAGATGTCTCAACAACCTCGGCTACGCTCCCCTCCCCCTCTTTTTTCAGAAATCTGAAAACTGGATAAATAAAAGGGAGGAGAAAAGGAGTTCTGTCCCAAGGATTCCTAAGGAAGTGATGTAGGGGAAAATAGAAAGATCCCTCATCCGTCATTTTTTTTAATATAATATTTACATATATATATATAAGGTATAGGAAGTCTGACATGTTACTCTCTAACCTTTTGGGCAGCCACTACGGGTCCCAAATGGTACAACTCTGAGTCCGCCCAGGCCACATCCTTGAGATAGAACTGGGTGAACGTATTGTGAGACTTCCAATGACAGGCTGATAGGATCTGATCTAACAGCATACCTCCTTGGAAGGCTTTGGAAGCCGCGAAGGCACGGACATCATGTGCCCGAACTTGGTGTAAGGTTTGAGCCTGTTCGTCTGACAGTTGATAGCATAGGACAATTGTCTGCTTAATCCAGGAGGAGACAGTGGCAAGCACAATGTCCTTATTGAAGCTTTTCCTGAAGGAGACAAAAAACCAATTCCTTACCACCCCGGAGGTCTTTGGTCTTGTCTAAATAATAACACAACACTCTCACTGGACACAAGGTCCTGTCCTCCTTCAGTGACTTGTCCAGGGTAGGAGCTAGAGCCAGAATGATACCCGGGGCTACACAACCTGGACCCTCCTTGGCTAGATGATTTTTAGAGATGAAACCTGGGGAAGGATATAATGAAACATTTGACCAAACCTCTTGGTGTCTAATGTTCTTGTGGACCCAGGCATGAATCTCGCTTCTTCTCTTCCCAGAACCCAGAGCTAAAAGGAAGACCGTCTTAAAGGTAAGATGTTTAAGCGAAGCCTTCCTAAGCGGTTCAAATGGGGGCTTGGTAAGCTGGTGTAAGAACAAGGAGAGGTTCCACACGGGAACACCCCGTCGACCTTTTGGCTTATCTCTATGAAAACTATGCAGCAACCTAGTCAAATTTTCATTGTTGCTGATGTTGATTTTGCTATTGCCCACTTTGTTGGCTATAGCAGTCCTATAGCCATCAATAATGCTAGGCTGAAAGGGTTTCTCCTGATAAAGGTAGAGAAGGAAATCCGCAATCTGTTTTATAGAGGAGACCTGAAGTCCACCTTACTTTCCTCATACCATCTGACAAAAACGGTCCACTTTGACTGATAGACAGCTCTCGTTGAACGTCTCTGAGGAGCCTCAATTCTTGTTGCCACTTCGTCAGAGAAACCTGCTTGCTGAATGGCTGTGGCTCTAGGAGCCAGGCATGCAGATTTAAGTTGGGGAGGTCTCTGTGCAGGCACTGACTGAATGGTTGAGTGAACAGATTCTCCACTTGGGGAAGTGAGAGGGGAATTTGAACTGACATGTTGACTAGGTCCCAAAACCATGGCATGTTGGGCCATCCCGGTGCAATCAGAATGATCCGTTGACATAGTTTGGTGACCACCTGACCCAGAATTGCTATTTGGAGGAAAGGCATAAGCGTTCAGGTTCTCCCACCAAAGAGTCAACGCATCTACCTTCCAAGCCAACCGGTCTGGTACCGGCGATACAAACCTGGGAAGCTTGTGATTGAATCTGGTTGCAAATAAATCCACCTCCGGTTTGTGCACCTCCGGCAGAGTAGGTCAAAAACTCTGGAAGGAGAGACCACTCCGTTTGAATCACTTGTTTGTGTCTGGACAGCTTGTCGGCAATGACATTCAGGTGGCTCGGAATGTGTCTGGCCCGTAACACAATTTGTCTCTGATTGCACCATAATAGGAGCCTCCAAAGGAGGGCACAAAGAGACCCTGATTTCATACCCCCCTCCTTGTTGATGTAAGAAACCACTGTTGTGTTGTCTGTGCAAACTAGAATGGTCTTGTTCCAACACAAATGCTCGAACTCTTTTAAGGCCAACATCTTTGAGCTCTAGTAAATTTATGTGCAAGTCGGCTTCTGGTTTGGACCAGAGGCCTTTTGCAGTGTAGTCTCCTAAGTGTGCACCCCAGCCTTCATTTGAGGCGTCTGTAAACAGTTGGAGGGCATGTCGTAAGGGGTGTAAAAGTTGACCTTTCAGAACCTTGTTTGGGTCCAACCACCACCTCAGATGAACATGGAGAGACTTGGGCAGGGGAATGATCTTTTCCAGGACTTCCGGGACATGCCAATGCTTCTTTAAATGCCATTGAATAGGCCTCATATGTAAGCGTCCCGACACCACTTGCTTTTCTGTGGCTGTTAGAAGTCCTATTAGGGACATGAACTGCCTGACCGAGCAGGTCTCCTGTTCCAAAAGAAGACAGATCTTCTGTGACAGAGCTATCCATCTCTCCTGAGTGGGTTTGACCAGACCTTGAGAGAGGTCGAAACGATAGCTGACAAAGTTGAAAACCTGTTGTGGAACCAGTTCCAACTTGGAAAGATTGACTACCCACCCTAGATCCCGACACAGGTCCAAGAGGGTCTGCGTATGTCGTTGGCATGTTTCCGGGCACGGGGCTCTCAGTAACCAGTCGTCTAGGTACTGGTGGATTCGAATACCCCGCGCCTGAGCCATCAACTTGACTTCCTTGGTGACCTTGGTGAACTCCAATGGAGCCGTTGACAAGCCAAAAGGAAGAGTGATGAATTGATATGTCTGACTGTTGAGATGGAATCGTAAGAATTTCCACGACCTTCGACTTTGTGGAACATGAAAGTAAGCGTCGCTGAAGTCCAGCAAAGTGACCCACTCCCCTTGTTAAAGGGAGAGTCTGATGGTCTCTGGGGTTTCCATCTTGAAGGAGGCTGGCGCTAGGTACAAATTCAGGTGACTTAGGTCTAGAATGGGCCTCCATTTGTTGTTGGGCTTTGGTACCAGAAATAACCGGTTGTAAAAAGCCAGGGATGTTGGAACTACTACCTTTGCTACTGCCTGTTTTTGAATTAGAGCCTGTAAGGCTTCTTTGAGCTGTACGTTTCTTACTGGATTTGCATAACCACTTACTATCACAGGTGACCTGGATAGGGGGGGTGGTACTTTGAAGGGCAGGGAATACCCTTGCTTTAGTATGGACACTACCCTTGGATTTGAACCCTGAGAGAGCCAGACCTGCCAAAACTTTTGCAGACGGCCGCCCACAAGTAGATTTTTGACAACACTGAGGACACTTGTGACAACAGGGGCAGAAAGACAATGACTTACACAAGGAGCACCTTTCACACACTTTATTTGATCTTTTTTGTCTTTCTTTTGCGATGGCCCTATTACACAGTGTGCAGGAGTAACAGCATGACAATTTACAAGTGTCTTTACTTTGCATTGAGTTTGGTCCTGATAAAGACCTAAAGGATCCTTTACCCAGTAATTGTCATTTTGTATGGTTTGGTACTACGGGAGGTCTTGGAGAAATAATGAAAACTGGAACTTCCACGTCCACGACCTCTGCTCTGTTGAGAAAACTGTCTCCAAGGTTGTTGAGACTGACCAGAACCATATGTTTGTTTTCCTTCTTCTCATAGGGCTTGTACCGGTATTGAGATCTTCGGCCATGGTGCTGTTGTGTGCCCGAACCGGGACCAGAAGCACCTAGATTATTTTCATGTTTTATAATATCTTGTTCTGCTATGGCAAGGACGTTGTCCGGGAAGAGGCCTAAATAAAACAAGGGAGCGTTCCTGAGCCTATTCCAGGTGTCCGGCTTAACTCCTGCTTTCAGATAATCCAAGTAGGAATCCCTCCTGAGGATGACAAGTTTGCCAACTGCACAAAAAGATTGTCTGTAAGGTGTTGTAGCAAAGTACCCAAGGCAATAGAGACGCTGGTGTGAAGGCAGATAGATCTTTAAGCTCCTTAATAGCGTCATTCACCTCTTTGGGGGCCTTTCCTTTGACAACTAAGTCTTGTAAAAAATTAATGTGCTCCCCCATTTTCTCCTGGATCTCACTCGTGCATCTGCTGAAGGCAGCAGCATGATTTGTAATGTATGACCCTTCACATGCAGATTTTTCCCATCTCCTGAGGATGTCTTGAGGAATGGGTCTTGAGGCTGGGCCAGGCTGAGGATAGGAGGAGATTTTCGCCACTCTAGAAAACTGAGCATTCAGTCGTGCTTCTGAATCAGACCAGCTAAAAACATTCTTGCCTGGACGCTGAGGGTCTTCTGATCTTAAACGTGACTGTTTATACCATTTAGCCTGACTCTTGGTAGCCCTCGGCAGCCCTGGTATTAAGTTTCTCAATCTTATGACAAAGCCAGTCATCAGCTGGTAGTTCAACTGACATCTTGCCTGACCTCCAGGGATGTTTCCCCTTCCAAGGATTGTCTGACCGGTCATGATAACCGGTAGATGCTTCAAAATCTGGGATACGAGTAAAGCCAAGGAATGCCCGGACAGCTCTCACCGTTTCCCTGTAGTTCATTTCTTTGTTTTTCTCTTGTCCCTCAGTATCCGAAATTTCACCCTCCTTTGATTCTTTATCAGATGTAGTCTGTAAATGTTCATCATCTGAAGCAACAGAGGCTTGATCCGGGGATACAAACTGTTGACTACCGGTCGGACCGGAACCAGTCACCGGAGCAGAAGTAGCAGAACTGGCCGGTACAGATGAAATGGAGGTAGGTTGTGAAGTTGAACCGGTAAAAAGCCGGTACAACCGGTACATCAGTGGACATAGGCAAACTGTAACCGGTGGAAGGCATATCTGAGGGCAAGTCACCCTCAGTAGATTTCTTTTTGTTCTTTGACTTTCCAGTAGACTTCCCTTTTTATCTGACATTTCAGCAGACTGATCGCTGTCTGGACCCAGAGACCTCTCTGGACCATTGGCTCTAGGGTCGGATGGGTTTATGAAAGGCTCGTTTGAAACAACTGGATTGTCCCTGAGACTGGCAATTTAGGTGTAGAAAATATGTTGGTTCTGCTCAACAGTGCCTCGAAATGAGCAAACTTTTCTTCTAATTGGTTACTAAGTATGTTCAAATCTTGTCTTGATACAAATTCACTGGGTGAATGGTGAGAAATAGTATACATTTCCGGTTCATTTGTAACTGATGAAGACGCATGCGCAGCTTCGAGTTCAGCATAGTCTTGAGAAATATCTTCCACCGGACCAACAATTGTAACTTTAGAAGGGGATACTAGCAAACCTGCCTTCTTCTCCCTACATATCTGGTATTGAGGAGTGGAGATCATAGATCGTTGTGTATCTGTAAATGAATCACAAATCCCACAAAGTTCCTCCAAAACACACGGGTCATCACCGATGCCTTTATCTCTACACCGGGCACACTTTTTATGTGTATCGAAACCAGCCATCATGTGGCCACAACTGCCTCTATGTTGAGAAGGGGAAGACATGACAGTAAATCTCCTGATATATCCAAACGCTAAAGCAAATTCAAACAACTAACCATCAAATAATATAAAAAGGTTCTCTTCTAAATTTCACAGCTTAACACTTTTGCGCCAAACAAAAAGAGGAAGTATGCATGCAGGCGCACGCGCAATGGGGAGGCTGGGTGCTGAGAGGACACCTGGCGAATGGAGACGACACTACCGGTCTCGGTCAGAGCCCAGCTCAGGATGTTTTTTTCTAACGTTTGGCGGGACCGGCTGCGCGCCGGATAAATGCATTGGTCCACTAGGCAAGATATATTAACGCAATAAAATTGTGTTTGTCCATTTTTGGCAAAAATTCAAAATGGCCGCCATTTTTGGGGAGAGGAATTTTTCTTAAAAATTGCCTATAGTTCTATTCTTAGATACCCTGTGGCCCGAAAATTTAGACGAAATCGCTCTATCACGCACGGTTAAGAAGATAGAAGCAAATTTACGTTTTTCCATTTTTGGCAAAAATTCGAAAATTCAAAATGGCCGTCATTTTTGGGGAGAGTAAAATTTTTTGAAAATTGCCAAGAGTACATTGCGTAGATACCCTGTGGGTCGAAAATTTCGATGAAATCGCTCTATCTCGCAAAAAAACATTGTTTTATTAAAATGTCCAGAAAAAGTCAACTCAAAATAGCTAATAGCTATATAGCACAGTAGGTATTACTCAGTTAGCTATAAAGGTATTATCACTAAAAGCAATCCCAAGCAAGCTACAGATCCAATAATCCTCCATCCCAAATTTTGTGAACATAGGTGTAATACTTTTCCTTTAAAATGCTTAAAATAAAAAAGCTACTAAAAGTAACTAAGTAGCTAGTACTGAGTGAGTTATATAGCTATTATCACTAAAAGCAATCCCAAGCAAGCTATTGACCTAACTATTGCTCATACCAAATTTGGTAAGATATGTCAAATATTTTTCCTTAAAATGCCTGGAAACAAAAGAAGTACACAAAAGTAACTAAGTAGCTATTACTAACTTTTGGTTTAGAGCTATCTTCACCAAAAGCAATCCCAAACAAGCTATTAACCCAATAAACACCTATACCAAATTTGGTAAACATAGGATAAACCCAGTAAACATAGCAAAGGTTTATAAACGTTTATAAACGTTTAGTAAACCTATAAACGTTTTTTAAACCAAATATAAACCTAAATATTGACAATAATTCAACATTATGGGTTTATAAACGTTTGAGCAACATTAGTTTGGTTTATAAACGTTTATAAACGTTTTTAAATGTTTATATATAAACGTTTATAAACGTTTATATATAAACGTTTATAAACGTTTATGCATAAACGTTTATAAACGTTTTTAAACGTTTACAAAGAGTGAAGAATATCTTAACCTCGCTTTCATTTGGGATAATGACATCAGCACAGCCATTTTGAGAGAAATTTGAGAAATATTTCTGTTAAGATATCTTGCTGTATCACTGTTATTTGAAGCCATCATTATATTCTAAGTAGAGATATAAAAGTGTATAATATTATCAAATTACATACTTCTATATATCTACTTAGAATGTAATGATGGATTCAAACAACAGTGATACAGCAAGATATACTTACAGAAATATTTCTCCAGATTTTCAACACGTGTATAAACGTTTATAAACGTTTATGTATATAAACGTTTATAAATGTTTATAGGCAAACGTTTAGGGACCCATCATTTTAAACCTAATCTAAACCGTTGCTAGTTAGGTTTATAAATGTTTATAAACGTTTGTAATGTTTACTGGGAATACTTTTCCTTTAAATGACTGGAAACCATGCGTGACGGACGGGGGACGGTGGAAAAAGCAAAATTATGTCCAGTGGGGTGGACATAATAAATGACATTTTTAGCCACCTTAAATGTAGACTTGCCCACAAGACAATGAATGGGTGCATGTTATAACAGGCTGGATTGTACACTCTTATTGGAAGTAAAGTTCTTTCAAGAGGGAAATGCTCTTACAGAATCACTAAGAAAAGACCTTGCAGAAGGTCTACCTTAAATGTAACAAATGCTTTCCTTTGGTGATGCCAAAACATATAAAAGAAGAGAGCAACACTTTTTTATACACTTCTCCAACAAAATGCCTCACCAAAATTTTGGATGATTTAGATTTTTATTAAATTTAGGTATTTATTTAGCACAAATGAAAAATAAAGCAACATTATATTATATGTTTTTATTTTTGTAAACTATATATCTCATATTACACTAGTTTAAAATTCAAAGAAACATTTACTGTAAAAAAAGATAATTTTTCAAATTAATGTGGTTGATTTTTGGAATATTGTTTCTCAAAGAACTTTCCTGTCAGAGAAAAATGCCTCATTCGAGAGTTCTCGCAGAAAACGTCTATATAGCCACTGACAGCCGATACTTAAAAGGTGAAGGTCGGCGGAAAACGAGGAGATTTGTCTTGTGAGTTCAACCATGAAAACGCGGCAAATGCAGCCATATTAAATATATTGTACTTTGAATGTGTAAAGACAGTTCATCGATAGTTGTGTAGTTTACAAGCAAGGACGAAGTTCAGAAGTGATAGAAGAGACAATGTACATATATATACAGATTGTGGAGTAAACTAATCAGCATTAGTGTAGAGTTTAATATGCACGGGGACGTTTTGCAAGGAAAACAGTCCATACAGAATATGTGACAGTAGCCGCCTGAGATTGAAGTAGCCGTCATTAAAGATATAGATAGTAGTCCATTATTCTTTACTGGTACACGGGCGATATCAATTTGGGACAGTTTTATCCTGTTTTCACATTTTTTTGCCACTTATCAAAATAAACGTATGGTTTCATGCATATTAATAAACAGAAGAGCACCAACATTTCATTGTGTGCTAATCAATTTTTCTTTTTCTATGTTTGTAAAGCCGAAATTAGACAAAAACTGAATAATGTACCCAAAACAAAGGGTCATTGATTTGGGACACTTCTGGGAAACCCCCAAATTACAATCCACTAAATTGAGACATTCACTTTCATTGGTCCCCAATTTTTTGTAAATAAAAGACAAACATCAGTGACTTGACTTTCATCATGTATGAGCCATAGAAATTGTATAAAATGAGCCAAAAAAGACATTTATTATAAAAGTACTTTATGGGAGATGAGAATTTTGGCTGCCATATTGGAATAGTATTGTATAGTCAACTAGAGTAGTAACAGCCTTGTTTACAATAAATATAAAATCACTCAAAGTTAATTACATGTGTCCAGATAGAAGATACAATAAAAATGTTTAGTGGTTATTGTTTTGGACTGACATTGTACTTTGGTGATAACACAAGGATATTTTCCATTAGATGGATATGGAGAAGGGGTGGTATTTTCTTTTCTATAAATTGTTGCATATAAATGCTAAATGTACAGTACCAGTGGGATATAATCACATGTATAAACGAGGCAATACTTCTGTATTCATTGTTTATGGTGCCAAGTCAAACAAACAGTTTATTATCTCCAAATGTAAAAAGTGTCCCAAATTGATGACCGTCCCAAATCAATGCCACCCGTGTACCAGAAGTGCCAGGTGAAGAGCCCATCTGTTAATCATATTGGGAAGGAGTTGTGTGTAATTGATATCCCTTAAATACATTTTAATTTGTTTACGGTTGATATTGGTCAGAAGTGTGGAAGATATTGAAATCAAGTACCATTTTTCTATTGAAATTAAAATTTAAATAAATTTGATGTAATTGGTACTTGGGAAATTTTTATTTTGAAATATTTTGGGACAAAGCTTTACAACCAGTTTGACGGCTGGTGTCGACTGTAGTCGACACAAATTAATTTATGTAAATTCAACAAAATTGACCACTGAATTTGAATCTTTAGTGGTATACAGTTAACTACAGTACTGTAAGAATTTAAAAATTTATCACCAATTATATGAAATTTATTTGGTGTTGATAATTGGGGATTTTGGGTGATTTTGCATCAAATATATGAAATTCATTTGGTGTTGAATATTCCCCGATTTACCTTAAATGTTTCATTTTTTGTCCAGTACTGGTTATCGTAATTGTCAGTAAAAGTTATATTTGCACAGTACGTAAATAAAACAGTATTGAGAAATCAGTAATTTATTTACGGTTACTTTAGTAATTTTCTCTCAATAAAATTTAACTTTGTAAATTTTATTACACTAAAACTTAACTTTCGAAACAGTAATTTGCTGCAGTACATTTATTAAATTAATAAATAGTAAAGTAACATTTTAAATATCTATTGTCAATATTTCACATAAATTTGTGTACTAAGTTACTAACATAGTTAAGTACTGTTCCATCAATACTCAAGAAAATTGAAATCAAATAGTTAAGAATTAATTGAAACTCTTGATTCTGTGATTTATTTTCTTCACACCGGTTTACTTTCAGATACCATCAATTGAGATCTACATTATATGGCGGTTAAACATTCAAAATAATTCCTGAGAAAATATTTATTACAAATACAATTATAGGGTACAGTAATCGAATTTAGGACAAGTTAGGGGAAAAAAATCTTTGAAAATATTTTATTTTCCATAGTCCACTTAGAATAAATTTAGTTCATTTAAATTTTAGAAAATTTATTTGTTACTTAATAGTAAGCTTTGAATTGACTGACACTTACAAACTGAATTAGGGTTTAAAACAAACAAATATTTAATTTGTGAGGGGATAGTTTAGGAGTAGATTGTCAACTTTACCTTTGATTTGCCAGAGTTAAGGTAAACTTAAAAAAAATCCAAGATGGCTGCCAAACCATTGGAAGTCAACACTGCTTCAATGCAGGAGTTGGAGGCACTTGATGACATTGGACCAAAAAGAGCTGCTTTGATCATACAGATGAGGGATGCAGTTGGTTCAATTACTGAGAATATCTTCATGATGTTGGACATACCCCATCATGTCAAGGAAAGAATTGTAAGTAAAGGTGAACTTGTTTTTGTTTCGGAAGAAAGTCAATTGGAATCAAAATCAATTGACTTGAATCAGTTTTGCAAATCAATGGTTGGCGCATTTGATTCTGTAAAAGTAGAGATCAGACAACTTAGTGGTACTATGTCTTCAGAGATCCAGTCCATGAAACAGGATGTCTCTGACATCCATGGCAGAATTGACAAGATGGCAGATGACTTTGATGACCTGAAGCAGGAAGTCAACCACTTGAAGGTCAATGTTGAGCACAAATCATCAGGTTCAAGTGCCCACAGCAGTGGATCTGATAAAGAAAAACGACGTTCCAGGAAGTTGAAACTTGAAGGTTTTGGAAGTGATATGCCACTTTCAATTGAAATCCATCAAGATGAGCAGAAACAAGCCGCCATGGACCACCTTGAGGATTTGTATGAACAAGCGCATAGACTGAAACAAGAGAGATTGGACTTTGAACGTGAGTATCTGTCCAAGTCTGAAAGGTACAGGTCTGAGTTGAGTAGTTGTAACCTCAATGTAGAGTATAAAAATACCAGGGGGAAAGTAAAAGGGTTATGCTTTCTATGCATGAGAGGGCAAATACATTGGTTCGCAAAATCAATAAGGAAGCATCCGCAGTGAAACAAAAATTTGGGGTGACTTATCCTTTTGAATCTGAAGTTGATGAGCCAGAATGGACAGAATTGAACTTGAGTTTACGTCAAGCACCAAATCCTGCTAAATTTGGGTTGGATTCCCCTGTTCCACAAATTCATCCAAGGTACTACTATCCACAGTCCATCCCCTTTCCCAAAAACATTGTACCTCCTGATGAGCCACCACAGTCCAAGCAATTTGAAACCCCTTGTTTACCACAAGTGAATAGACCAGTAGGGACTCAACAAGGACCAGCACCATCTGAACAACAAACCATTCAACATAACTTTGAGCAGCCTGGAGTTAGGAAATCTGTTCCGTTGTATCAACCACCAAGAGCTCGGGATGCAGCACCACAGCACATGGTTGAGAACCCACGTCAACAGCCAGCTGTATCACAAACAAGACTTGCAGTCACAGAATTCACACCTGAGATAGGCGAAAGAAGAGGCGATTTCCAGACAATGATGAGAGAAGTTGTTCAGGAAGACAATGGACTATCCAAGGAGCACCGGTTATAACAGACATTATAGGTCACAGAGATACAATGTCACTTTGAATTCTAACAATTTGGATGATGAATACAGTTTCAGACCAAACAGTAGGAGTTAACATTCTGCTTCCAAATCAAGTAAAATGCAAGTGCCCAAGATGTCCTTTTCAGGTGAAGGATGAAGAGGGTTCATCTCACAATTTGAAACTGTTGCCGATCGCTGCAGGTGGCAAGAACAAGAAAAGTTGGACAACTTTTCCATGTGTTTGACCAAGGAAGCAGCAGAATATTTCAGTATTCTACCTGAGACCAAGAAGAGTAGTTTCTCTGAAATGAAGCAGAAGTTTGAGGAATTTTTCGACAAAGCGGAGCCTGCATCAGCCATATGCTGGGAAATTTTGAATATTGAGCAGAGGGAGGATGAACTTCTTGAAAAATATTTTGCCCGGTTGCAGAGTTTAGTGATGAGGGCATATCCAGATTCTAGTCAAAATGAGCAGGATAACACTTTGTTTATAGAAGTCTTTTTGAAGGGATGTAGGGAAAAAGGAGCCGTCCTTTCGATTTGTGACAAGAAGCCCAAGAACCTGGAGGAAGCATAGAAGTACGTGAAATCAGCTTCACAATACCGCAAAACAGTCCTAGGTAAGAAGAGTCAATCAAAGAAAGTGCATCGCATACAAGCTGCTGAGTGGACATCTAGTAGCAACAGCAGTGAGGATCTGGATAGAACAATTGAGCAGAGACCACTTGTTGGCAATGTCCAGAGTAAACAGAAACAGGCCCCACAACTAAAACATGATGAAAAACTATCTGTTGAGGCAGAAGTACATGAACTGAAGTCTATGTTTGGAAAGGTGTTAAATTTACTCCAAAATCAAACAAACAACCAGGGATACCGATCACCACCACGTAATCAGGGTTGTTTTGAGTGCGGATCACCAAGTCACTTTGTAAGGCAGTGTCAAGACGCAGAGGATCTCCAAACGCCAGTCCAAGGAGTGATGATCGTAATTGGAGGGTAAGAGGTGACAAGCAGGGTGCTTTATCACAAAATTGGAGGCATAAGGACCAGGGTTCAAGGTCACCACCATCACCAACTTGGAGACAAGAGCAGGGTTACAGGTCACCACCACCCGCAGCTAAATCAAAGTTGTCACCCCAGAGAGCCAATCAGGAATGGAAGATTGGGACACCACTGCAGGGACAGTCTAATAGCCAGGTGAAATTCAATTTAAACTATTAGACAGGGACAGGCAAACATCCAACGCCCTGACCCGGAGTGAAAGTGCAAGCTTAGTAGATAGATTTACCCCCAAGCATATACATAAATGTAGTCAGAAAATTAACAAAACTTGTCAGCAGTTATCTCAAGCAAATAGTAACAACTTAAGTGTTCTACTTCCATGTCTTGTAAATGATGTACAAGTAAATGCATTGTTAGATATTGGTTCAGAGGTAACAGTAATCAATTTTGATGTATACAACAAAATGGTTCCTCAACCCACTCTGAAAGAGAAAGTTAAATTGAATGGTATTTCCAGGGAAGTAGATATTGATGCTTGGTTAATCGAAAGGATTGAAATCTCTTTCGGTGAAACAAAAAATGTTTGGAGTTTGTATGTTGCCAACATTGTTGAGCCCTGTATCAATGGGATTGACTTTTTATGTCATTTTGGAGCTAAATTAGATTTTCAAAATTGTACATTCACTTTAAATAAAGAACAGAGGGGGGATACAGCAATTCAAAAATCAAATGGGAGATTATTTTGATATATTTCCTGTTACTATTGATAAAAAGATTGTCATTCCACCATATAGTGTAGTTAGATTTTTAGTTAGAGCTTCTTTACCAGACAGAATTTTTGCTGTACACGGTGTGAACAACATGGGATTGCTAGTGCCTAACACGCTGGTAGCTGGAAGGTCACACATTCCAATACAACTGATAAATGACCAGCACAGGTATGTGAAGTTCAAACGAGGTCATATTATTAGGCATGTCATTGAGTGTGAAGTGATGCCAGATGTCACTGATAGTAAAAATTTGCACTAGGTAAGGGTGATAACTAATAACAGTGATAATCCTTCTAAACAAACTGATGAATTGCCACAGCATTTAACAGGTTTGTTTACTCGTTCAAAAGGTAACTTGAGTGAATCAGAGCAAGTGCAGTTGAAATTACTTTTGCTTGAATGCCAACATATCTTTTCTAAAGGTATCGGAGATTTAGGTTGCTTTTCAGAAATTAAGCATAAAATTAATACTGGTGATGAGAAACCTGTGAAACTACCGATGTGTATAACACCCATAGGTTTTGAAAATGAAGAAGAGGAAAATTTAAAGGTAATGTTAGAGAATGGAGTAATTTCAGAGTCGTCCTATGATTGGGCATCAGCACCAGTTTTAGTGTGTAAAAAGGATGGTAGCGTAAGATATTGTGTGGATTATAGGTGTTTAAATGATAAAACAGTAAAAGATCTATTTCCATTACCATCAATATTTCAATGCTTGGATCAACTTTCCGGAAATATGTATTTTTCAACACTACATATGGCTTCCGGATACTGGCAAATAGAGATTGATGAAGCAGATAGACATAAAACAGCATTCATTACAAAATTCGGTTTATTTGAACACCAGAGAATGGCCTTTGGTTTATGTAATGCCCCGGCCACTTTTTAAAGAGTGATTCAATTAGTTTTATGGGGATTAACCTGGGATAAAATATTGGCCTATTCCAAGATCTGTCAAAGATGTAGAGAAATTTCTAGGTTTTCTAAATTACCATAGGGAACATAGAAAGGACTATGCAAAAATAACATCAGTACTCTATGAATTGACGGGTAATAAAGCTTCATTTGTGTGGCAGGAGAAACACCTTCAAGCCTTTGAAAGCTTAATTGAAAAGTTAATTACAGCACCTATATTAGCTTATCCTAATCCAGATCTTGGACACGGATGCTTCTGAGCATTCAATTGGGGCGGTACTTTCCCAAGTTCAGGATGGTATAGAGAGGGTTATAAGTTATGGGAGCTTTGTACTGAACTCAATGAGTTGGTGAATCAATACAACAGCTGCCTATCTCAGCTTCTAGACAAGCATGCTCCATTAAGAGTGAAAAAGACTGGCAATAGGAACATTAATCCTTGGTACAATGAAAACATTCGTACAGCTAAGCAATAATTCTGACAAGCAGAAAGGAAATGGAGAAAAGACCACACGGATGAAAGTAATAGAGTAAAAACATATTCAAAGGTGCTTCACAGTTCAAAAGTGGCATACTATAGCGAAATTATGGGAGCTTTGTACTGAGCTCAATGAGTTGGTGAATCAATACAACAGCTGCCTATCTCAGCTTCTAGAGAAGCATGCTCCATTAAAAGTGAAAAAGACTGGCAATAGGAACATTAATCCTTGGTACAATGAAAACATTTGTACAGCTAAGCAAAAATTCTGACAAGCAGAAAGGAAATGGAGAAAAGACCACACGCATGAAAGTAATAGTTTAATGGTAGAAATGAGAAAAACATATTCAAAGGTGCTTCACAGTTCAAAAGTGGCATACTATAGCGAAATTATCGAAAAAAAAAATCAAATCAGAAACAACTGTTTCAAATTATTAAAAGGCTGAAACAGGACAATGATCCAACTATCTATCCTGAACATTCATCAAAGACTCAGCTGGCAAATGAATTCAGTGACTATTTTGAAGAAAAGATCATAAAGATCAGAGCCAAATTTCCATCAACCAGTAAATTCCATGAGTATGACAAAACTGTTGATGTAACACCACTGACTTCTTTCCAACCTCTTAGCAATAAAGATATTAAAAAATTAATCTTATCAGCTGCACCAAAACCATGTAGCCTTGATCCAATCCCAACATCATTGCTGAAGGACTGTATTGAAGTACTGTTACTCAGTATTAGCAAAGTAATAAACATGTCACTGATACAAGGTGAAATGCCAGAGGGGTTCAAACATGCAGTTGTTACCCCTCTGCCAAAAAAGACAGATGCGGATACTACTTTCAAAAATTTTAGGCCAGTATCTAACTTGCCTTTTCTGTCCAAGATGATTAAAAAAGCAGTCTCAATCCAATTACTTGACCACACAAACAGTCATAATCTCTGTGAAAATCTACAATCAGCATACAGATGCCACCACAGCACTGAGACTGCTCTGATCAAAATCATGAACGACGTTCTATTGGAAGCAGATCAAAAAGTGATACTTATGGGTTTTCTAGATTTATCAGCTGCATTTGACACTGTTGATCATTGTATTTTGCTGCACCGAATTGAGAAAATGTTTCGAATTGAAGGCAAAGCTTTATACTGGTTTAGAACTTATTTAACAGGAAGAACTCAATCAGTAGTTGTTGGAGACTGTGAATCTCATAAAAAGGTTCTAGAATGCTGTGTGCCTCAGGGATCAGGTCTTGGGCCTGATCTCTACTGCAAATATACATTACCTCTTGTTATCATCATCAGAATGTTTCACATACTTTTCCACATGTATGCTGATGACACACAGCTTTACAAATCAATTGACCCAAGTAATTTTGAAAACCAGAGGCAGATCTAGTGTATGAACAAATAATCCAAGTAGAAAATATTTCGGGTTTTTTTTCATGAAGAGTGGGGTTTTGTCCTCATTCTTATTTATCTGAGTGGGGTTGTGTCTGAGTGGGGCTTTTACCTGATAGGGTTTGGTATGAGTGGGGTTTTGCCCAGTGCGGTTTTGCCCCACCTTTGTTACATTGTGTACACTATTTGGCAGTGCTTGTATAAATGTGTTATGAACCATTTAGTTAGAGGGCTTTTATACTGAGGTTTTTCTACTGCAGGTTTTCACAGTGGCTTTTTTCTGCTAGAGGCTTGTTCAGTTTACTTGACCATCAGTATCATATATACAGTTTTTTTTATAAGATTGGAATTTTGCTTTCCCTGTCCCAGCATTTTGTCCCACATTGCAATTTTGACTGGTGTTTTGTCCCCCAGTATTTTGTCTGTTGACATTTTGTCCATGCATCGCGTGATATGTCCCGCTACAAAAGGTCCAAGTATGAAAATCCATACCTGCGATAACCCACGCCCCCCCTTTCGGGAAATCCTGTATCTGCCTCTGAAAACCAAAAACAAACTGCAGAACAACTCCATTTGTGTGCATCTGAAATAAGCAGCTGGATGTCTAATAACCGGCTCAAGCTAAATGACGAAAAGACAGAGTTCTTAATTGCTGGCACTGGAAGACAGCGCTCCAAAGTCATTATTAACTCATTAAATGTAGTTGGTATTGACATAAAGCCAAGCACAAGTGTCAGAAACCTTGGGGTAATCATTGACCAAGACCTATCACTTAAGGAACGAGTAAATGCCATATGCTGATCCTGTTATGGTCACCTAAGGTCCATCATTCAAATAAGACCTTACCTGACTAAGTCTGCTGCACACACAATAGTACAGTCACTCATATCTTCCAGATTAGACTATTGTAACTCTCTCCTAGCTGAACTCCCACAATATCTTATCCATAAGTTGCAGAAAGTACAAAATTGGGCTGCCAGGATAGTTTTGAATGTCAAGAAACATGATTCTATATCAGTTCACCAGGATCAGCTCCACTGGTTGCCTGTTAGGTTTCGGATCAAATTTAAAATAAATCTACTAGTATATAAGAGTTTGAATGGACAGGCACCATCAAATTTGACATCAATGCTTAACTACCAGCAACATCAACGCACCGCAAGATTGGCAAGAAAATCATACATACTACAAGAGAAAAGATCAAAACTGGTCTCTATGGGTGACCGTGCCTTCAGTGTTGTGGCACCAAAGTATTGGAATGAACTGCCAGATGATATCAGGAACATTCAACTTCCATTGGACATCTTCAAAAAGAAACTAAAAACTCATTACTTTAAAACAGCATATTATAGAGAAAAAACACTATGATTGTTTTTTATTAAATAGAATTGCGCTATATAAATAGGTCATGTTATGTTATATTATGTACTTACACTTGAGCAGAGGAAGTATTGTGTAACCAGGAGTTGTTAGCTGTTGTGAGATTTACTAGGCAATATAGACATTACTTGCTTGGTAGGAAATCTTTAGTCAGAACAGACCACAATAGCTTAACATGGCTCTTAAGGTTTAAATACATTGAGGGTCAATTAGCCAGATGGTTGGAGGAACTAAGTCAATTTGACATGACTGTATTCCATCGTCCCGGAGTTAAACATGGTAATGCAGATGCAATGTCACGGATCTCTGATGATATGTCATTTTGTGATTGCTATAGAGCTGGATCTGATCCTGAATCATTTCCATGTGGTGGTTGCAGGTACTGTACCAGAGCACACAACCAGTGGTCTAGGTTCAGTGAGGATGTAGATGATGTAGTTCCTCTTGCAGTGAAAACAGTTAATGTGATTAAACCGGTGAGTAGGTCAGAACCTTGGATAACCGGTTACTCTAAGGATGAGCTCAGAGAAATCCAGTCAGTAGATCCATGTGTAGGTAAATTAATCACCTGGATAGCAAATGACATGGAACCTGAACAGAGAGAGTTGTACCCAAGTAGTCCTGATGTAAAACATTTTTATATTTGTAGAATACAGTTAATGTATAAAGATAATTTACTTTACTATAGGTGGGAAGAAGAAGCTGGAAACAGGTTATTACTCATGGTTCCAAATCAGTTAAAACAGGAAGTGATGTCACTGAACCATGACCTACCACTTTCTGGACATATGGGTATAGTAAAAACCTTAGCTAGGATAAAACAGTCATTAATGTGATATAACCTGAAGAAAGATGTAGAATTATTTGTTAAATCCTGTTCAGAATGTAACAAGAATAAGAAAGCAAATATCAAAGCAAAAGCTCCTTTGGGTCAATTTCATGCTGGATCACCATTGGAAAGGGTACATATTGATATACTTGGTCCATTTACCCCAAGTTCTAAAGGTAACCAGTATGTACTAATGATTTTAGATCAATCCACAAAGTGGTTAGAATGTTTTCCTTTACCACATCAGACAGCACAAAAAGTAGCCAAGTGTGTGGTAGATGGATTTATTTCCAGGTTTGGATGTCCTTTGATGGTAATTTATTTGCTTCTGTTTGTGAATTGTTGCATATCGTAAAAAAGAGAACAACACCCCATAGGCCTTGTTCCAACGGACAGGTAGAGAGGTATAACAGAACTCTGTTACAGTTGATTGGATGCTTTTTGCAAGGTAACCAACAGTGTTGGGATGAACTCCTTCAGCAACTAGCAGGTGCCATAAGGTCCACAGTTAACAGAAATACAGGTTTTACTCCTAATCTGATGATGCTGGGACGAGAGGTAATTTTGCCAGTAAATTTGATGATGGCATAGTAAATGAAAATAGTGATCAAAATCCTGCAGAGTATGTTACTAGACTAAGATCAATGTTAAGCAAGGTTCATACAATGGCACAGGAGAATTTAGTATCTGCACAGGTGAGACAGAAAAAAGACGACTTACGCCTGAAGGAAAACACTTATGAAGTAGGTGATTTAGTTTATTTATTAGATTCAGAACGTAAAATAGGACAGAGTAGTAAATTACAACAAATTTGGAAAGGTCCTTTATTAGTAACAAAAGTGTTGACGCCAATACTTTTTGAGGTAACGGGTACGAAAAATTTCATATTTTTAAATGTAAAATACATTTTTATGAAGAAAAATGTATGTACTTACCATATGAAAACACTTGGGTAAGCGTGCCTTGGCGTTCGGTGACCGCCACATACACCATACATAGAATTTAAAATATGAGGGGAGACCCTCTTTGAACCCATATACTTGCTACATTTGACCCCTGGTGACCTAATTCACTCTGCCATGTGCAGTAATACAGAAATAGTTCATTCTTTTTGTGAATAAACATAAATGCTGGAAAAAGGTCTTTTAAAAGCGGGGCAGGCGGGAGAGTGATTTGCTGTTTTAAATGTATTTTACATTTAAAAATATGAAATTTTATTTCATAAAAATGTAATATACTCTACCATATAAAAACACTTGGGTTGAATGCCCACATGGAAGGATGGTGGGAAAAATACAGACTGAGGAAAACCACCCTAAGGTTAAATTGCATAAAGAGGATAGTTCCTGGTGCAATTGAACCCAAAACCTCTGTGCTGAAGAAATAACTCTACTGAGTTAAATGAGTAGAATTAACCACTGCATGAACTTCAGCACTGCTGTCTACACCCTATTAGGTCAGCTCAAAGGAGAGGGCATAAATATGCCACTGTGCTCAGAATAGGAACATGCCAAAAGGCACTAAGAAGCACGGTTCTGAAAATGGAGATGAAGAACAGATTTCCTAAAAGGGAAATGCCACCTCTCTTTTTCTGAAACTAAAAGTTTCAGAAGGACTTAAATTAAGGAATTTAAGTGGAAACGGGAGAATGGGCTGAGTGGAAACAAAAGTCCACTACACTTAAGAAATCATACAGATTCTTAAGAACAACATCTCTGAAGGAAAATAAGTGAAGTGCAAGAATTCCGAGAGGAATCACCCATGATGTGAAGCAGTGGGAAACCACCGAAGAGACCAGAATCAAACCTGGGCAAAAACATCATGGGCCTTCAGATGTGGAACAGAGTTAGAGGGAATAAAGGATAAAATGTTATCCAAAAAGATATTGTCTGAGCAGCAATATCACCCTCTTTGAACTTCAGAAGAAAGACCCAGAAGAAATCCTCCTAAGAAAGTCAGAATAGCTAGATAGATAGTATCTTAGGAATCTGACTGTAGGAAAGGAGAGGTCCTCTAAGTCATCCTGACCAAAGACAAAAAGTGAAAGCAGGAAGAGCCTTCTGAAGATAACTGGCTTAAGTCAGGAAAGTAAGATCTGACTTGAGGATGACTTAGGCCATCCCTAGAGAGTGAGAGAAAACCTTTAAATGAAGGAATCAAAATCACTCCTTCTCCTTCCCAAAGAAAGGGAGTAAGAAAGACTGTCTAATATGTGAAAAACTTGGCTCAGCAAGTAAACAGGGTTCAAGAGGAGCCTTGGTAAGAGCCTGCAGAACCAAGGTTTAAGTACCAAAAGGTAGGTGATGACTACCCTTATTGTGGACCTAAAGAAGCTCTAAAGAGACTTCCAAGCTCCGTATAAGAACCCAACTCCAAGTAGTACCTGGAGAGAGCTGACCTGTATCCCTATTGTCTGAAAAATAATTCCTTAAAAGGAACAAACAGCAATAAATGGGACAGTTGAAGCATGGCAGAGTGGCCATATTTCTCACAAATTTTTGAAGCAGTTCCACATTGCTTCATAGACAGTTATGGAGGATAAAAATCCTCCAAGACCCCTCCTGTGAAAATTCTTCTTAAAGGACACTTCAGCCAGAAAGCTTGAAGAAAGGAACTCCATAAAAATTAATAACAAAACTCTAGATGAGATTGTTATAGAAGAATAAGAGGAAGAGCCAATGGCTTTCTTAAAGGAGATCCTGAGGCCAAAAACTTGGCACTTGCCAAGGAAGGCTACAAGAAGAATGGTACAGCTCTGAAAGCTGATTAACTTCCTGGCCATAGAGGACAAAGAGCTGAAGGAGGGAAGGAGTAAAACAAGTACTCCGGACCAAAGTACTCCAGGGCATCTGTTGCCAGAGCCTAAGGATCTAGCACAGGAGGCACATGCAAGAGCAGCTTGTGATTGAATCACATGGCAAAAGAGATCTAAATCAGATGAGAAATCTGAGACTACCATCTGAAGATCCAAGAATAGAGAGACCACTTTATATGAAAGGTAAGATAAGACCTCCAGAGATGGTCTGCCAAGGATTCATGCCCCTGGAACATGAGAAGGTAGAAGAACAGACTTGTTCTTGTAAAAATAATGGCAAAAGGTGCCAAAATAGATACACATGTCCCAAGAGTGGAAGCTCTCTTGATATAAAAAGAAAGCACAGACAACAGTGTTACCTGAAACTATCTGAAGTGTCCCTTACAGAAAGGACAAGTGAGGAACAAATGTCTTGAGAACAAGACATCTGTGTTGTTTGAGGCTGAAAGGATGATCCTTTGATGAAAGGATAATACAGGAACAAATGTCTGAGCAAAAAGGACAGCTATGAGCTCCAGAACTAATGAACAGATTGGACTGCTACATCAAAGATGGACCTTAGGTGGTCAAAAGAGCACAAAGATTTATTTATTTATTTGGGGTCTTACGTCGCTTTCAACACTGTACAGGTCATATCACGACGGGTAGTTGAAAGGGCAGAGGAAACCAGTACATAGAGTTCGCTAGGGTTCTGTACTGTAAACTGCCGGCCAACGGCAAGCAACTACCAGCTTTCCCACTTAAGGCCTTGACGGGGATCGAACCCCGGCCTCAGAGGTGGGAGGCGAGAGTGTTACCACTCTGCCACCATGGCCCCAAAGAGCACAAAGAACTCCCAAAGACTCCCAAACCCTGAAGTGAAACATCGATGAAAGTAGATGTAAAAACTAGGGAATTAAAGGGAGGTATGCAAAGACATAGTTCCCAGGATAGTACCATCTTAAATGAACCTTCATAGAAGGATCAAAGAATGGGCAATCCAGAGCACATTTGAGAAGGAAAATCAAAGTGTCCTGAGATGACACTGAAGAAGTGTCATGTGCAGGCGACCTTGAAGAAGTGGCTTCCAAGGGGAAGCCAAGAAAAATAAAGGTGCCCAGTTGAAGAGGTAATTTAAAGGTGTTCCAAGGCAGAGAAAGGATGAGCTGCTGAATAGACAGAACCTTGTCCCTAAGAGGAACACCTTTAGACAGGCTAAGAACCTGACCCAGAAAGGAGACCCGTTGTAGGAACAGATCAAAATACTTCCTGCTAAAAACCACTCCAAGTTGAATGTCAACTCTACGAGAGTTGCAAAATGAGCCTCTGACAACTATTGGCTCTAATGAGCCTATATGTAGTCACATGCGCACTGAGATGCCCAACCTCAAAGCCAACTTTCCTTACCTCCTTGACTAAGGAAGTAAAAACTGAAAGGCTAGTGGCTAGGCCCTAAGGCACTGCCACAAAGTGGTACACCCTGCCCAAAAGCAAAACTCTGAACAAGAGTGAACCAAAGGAGAGAAAGGAGGCATATTGAGGAAGAGAAGTGGTCCACTGGCCAATTAGAAGTGAGAAAATGATCAACTGAAAAGTTTCCATCCTGATAACTTGGAGAACCAGGAAAAGATCCAAATCTAGGAAAAGATCTAAATCCAATGCTGGTTTCCAGTCTTCTATCTCTTTGTCAAGGAAAAAGCGGGCCTGAGAAAATCAGGTAAAAAAAGAGCCCAGGCACTTGAACTGCTCCTACAAACAGCAAGTGTGAGGCTGAATGACAAAGAGCAGCATACTTCTGAGGAGAAGCAAAAAAAGCTGAAGATGAAATCAGGAAAGTGGAATCTGAGAGACCACTGGAAGGTGAAAACCAAGTTCCAGGTTTCTGGAAAAAGAAAGGCTGACACCCAAACATTTCAAATTAAATGGAAGAAATCAGTTGACCTCCCGCTGGCAAGTGGAGGGATCTGGAAGAGTGAAAGTTAGAATAAAACAAAACACTCCTATCTCCTGAAGGACACCATGATAGAGGTTGAGGCTGAGCATCTGCCCGTGGAAGGCATTCCACCATCAGAATGTTGGAACCTGGAAAGGAACCACATCCCTAAAGCACTAAGTTAGAGAGAAGACTCCCTAGTTGGGAGAAGAAAAGTCTTTATTGGACCAAATTACCCTACCAAGTGACTAGGCACAAGAGAGGGAAATGGATAAAGAAATCTCTCAAAACAAAGTGCAAAGATGGCTGAAAAAGGTCATAGATCAACCAGCTAAAATGGAGCTGGAAGATCCACTGAAAAGATGTCCAAAGCATGGTGGATGAAAAAGACCACTGAGAAGTATTGCCTGGTCAATCAACTTGAATAAGTGATCAACAAAACAGGCCTGAAGGAAAAAATCCCACAGTACTAAGGATCCAAAGGTCCATCTCAGATCTCCCCTAATAGCAGAGGACCTCTGCCTAGGGAAGAGAAGGTCTTAAGAACCCCACCAGGCTAGATCCCAGGTCCGGAAACCTGAGAAAGTCAACCCAAAAAACCCTCTGAAGAGGATTTGTACCTGGGAAAAATAAGTTTTAGAGGGAAAATTTGGGTAATTACCCAACCTATAAAACTTAGAATGAGAAGATCCCAAAATGAATGAGTGATAGAAAATAAGTATCTGGCCTCACGAAGGAACTTCTAAGCCTGGAAAAAGTGGATGACTAAGAAAGAAATAAGACTGATCAAAAGGAAAGAGAAGTCAAATTTATTCCCTAATTCTGTTGGACAGGAAGCCTTGAAAATCTTCTGTGGAGAAGATTTAAGGACAAAGTACTAAGCATCCATAAAGTCTAACAGACTGGCACCAAAAATGTTGGAATAGGGTTTCTGAAGTCTGCCTAAAGGTTAACTAAAGACAGAGGGACACCAACATACCCAAAAGGGATATGTGCCAATTGGAAGTCAGATCTAAAAAATGGTGAAAATGCAATAGGAAGCTGTTGAGTAACAGAAGATTTCCACCAAGCCCCAAACAATTTTTTTTTTAGATTTAGAAAATGAAAGGAGCTGTGTTTAGGCAGTAGCAAAATCAGTTGGATTCAACTGATAAACTCTTCTTAAGGGACCCTGAACAAGAATGGTCTTGAGAAGGTAATCCCAGCGCAAAAAGACAGCCTGATTAGGCTGAGCCTTAGGCACAAAAGAGGCCAACAGACTGAAAATGGACTGAGAAACCAAATGACCAACTGACAAAATTGGAATGTAGGAAACCGGGAACAGTGAGATGGGTCTCCAAAGGGGAAGACCAAGTCAACCCCATGAGCCGTTAACCACCATCCTCCAGATTTGAAGGTGGGGTAAAGCTAAAAAAGGAAACACTGGGTTCAGAATTGAACCCAAAAACACTGAAACCAGGATCCGTATACCAGAAATGTCAATTGAAAGGGCCTGTACAAGAAATGAACCGTGAATGGTAGGTACATGTAGTACCGTAAATATACGCTAAAATTATGCGTAAAACATGGGTATTATTACACATTATGCTCTGAAAGAAATAAAAATCAAAGAATTATGAAAAAGGAATGCATACACAAACCTGGAAATGCTGTAATCACTGAGAAAATGACTATTTTCAAACAACTGATCGGTTGACCTCAATTTTAACTGCGACGTCATCGTCACGTGACCTGATGAATGATTCGTAAAAAGCCCAAAATACGGTCAAAATATGTGGTGAAATGAAGAATTCCGTGGAAAGAATGAAGGAAAACCGTAAATTAGAATTATAATGCCTGTAGAAGTGCATAAAACGAATTAATTTACAAAGGAAGTGAATATCTCCAAAGCAAATCCGACATTCTGACACCATGTGACCAGATGAGCGATAATGCGAACTTTGTAATTACTTGAAAACAATGCACACTCAAATACGGTCAAAATACGCAGTGAAACGAAGAATTTCATGGAAATAATGAAGGAAAACCGTAAATTAAAATTATAATGCCTGTAGAAGTGCATAAAACGAATTAATTTTGAAAGGAAACTAGAGGATCGCTCGCAAAAAAAAAGATGTTTTTGCATAGCAAAAACAAAGCGTCCCGAAAAGGATATAAAGGTGAGTGCTAAAGTATTAAGAAAATGCTTCGTTTCTAGCCTTATACTGTTGTGGCAACCAAAGTCAGCACAGTCTGCTCTATCTAGCACGGTTTTCAAGATATAAGCATTTTTGTGTTTTGCAAAAAATTTAAAAATTCAAAATGTCCGCTATATTTGGCGAGACAAAAATATTTTGAAAATTGGCATGGCTACTCTGCAGAGATACCCAGCAGGTCCAAAATTTTGTTGAGTTTGCTCCATATAGCACAGTTTTCGAGATATAAGCATTTTTGTGTTTTGCAAAAACTTTGAAAATTCAAAATGGCCACCATTTTTGGGGAGACAAAAATTTTTGTCAAGACCACTGCCGCGGTGTGTATCTCCCTCCGAGCATTAAAGCAGAAGAAATAGCTTTTCCGAGATATTCACAATTTTTCATTTTCGTGTGTGAAAGCTCTTCCAAAAGTAGGTGAATGAGTTATTTGAGAAAAATTGGCTATCTGCAATACTATTAAGAGATAATTCACATTTACTCATTTTGAGTAGGTGAATAATTATCTATGGGTCTGAAACTTCACCAAGTGAAAGCTCTCCCAAAAGTAGGTGAATGAGTTATTTGAGAAAAATTGGCTATCTGCAATACTTTTAGAGATAATTCGCATTAACTCATTTTGAGTAGGTGAGTAATTAGCTATGGGTCTGAAACTTCACCATGTGAAAGCTCTCCCACAAGTAGATGAATGAGTATTTGATAAAAATTGGGTATCCGCAATACTTTTACAGATAATTAGCATTTACTCATTTTGAGTAGGTGAATAAATAGCTATGGGTCTGAAACTTCACAGAATGAAAGCTCTCCCAAAAGTAGGTGAATGAGTTATTTGAGAAAAATTGGCTATCTGCAATACTTTTAGAGATAATTCACATTTACTCATTTTGAGTAAGTGAATAATTAGCTATGGGTCTGAAACTTCACCAAGTGAAAGCTCTGCCAAAAGTAGGTGAATGAGTTATTTGAGAAAAATTGGCTATCTGCAATACTTTTAGAGATAATTCGCATTTACTCATTTTTAAGTAGGTGAGTAATTAGCTATGGGTCTGAAACTCCACAGAGTGAAAGCTCTCCCAAAAGTAGGTGAATGAGTTATTTGAGAAAAATTGGCTATCTGCAATACTTTTAGAGATAATTCGCATTTACTCATTTTGAGTAGGTGAGTAATTAGCTATGGGTCTGAAACTTCACCAAGTGAAATCTCTCCCAAAAGTAGGTGAATGAGTTATTTGAGAAAAATTGGCTATCTGCAGTACTTTTAGAGATAATTCGCATTAACTCATTTTGAGTAGGTGAGTAATTAGCTATGGGTCTGAAACTTCACCATGTGAAAGCTCTCCCACAAGTAGATGAATGAGTTATTTGAGAAAAATTGGGTATCCGCAATACTTTTACAGATAATTAGCATTTACTCATTTTGAGTAGGTAAATAATTAGCTATGGGTCTGAAACTTCACCAAGTGAAAGCTCTCCCAAAAGTAGGTGAATGAATTATTTGAGAAAAATTGGCTATCTGCAATACTTTTAGAGGTAATTCGCATTAACTCATTTTGAGCAGGTGAGTAATTAGCTATGGGTCTGAAACTTCACCATGTGAAAGCTGTCCCACAAGTAGATGAATGAGTATTTGATAAAAATTGGGTATCCGCAATACTTTTACAGATAATTAGCATTTACCCATTTTGAGTAGGTGAATAAATAGCTATGGGTCTGAAACTTCAGAGTGAAAGCTCTCCCAAAAGTAGGTGAATGAGTTATTTGAGAAAAATTGGCTATAAGCAATACTTTTAGAGATGATTCACATTTACTCATTTTGAGTAAGTGAATAATTAGCTATGGGTGTGAAACTTCACCAAGTGAAAGCTCTGCCAAAAGTAGGTGAATGAGTTATTTGAGAAAAATTGGCTATCTGCAATACCTTTAGAGATAATTCGCATTTACTCATTTTGAGTAGGTGAGTAATTAGCTATGGGTCTGAAACTTCACAGAGTGAAAGCTCTCCCAAAAGTAGGTGAATGAGTTATTTGAGAAAAATTGGCTATCTGCAATACTTTTAGAGATAATTCGCATTTACTCATTTTGAGTAGGTGAGTAATTAGCTATGGGTCTGAAACTTCACCAAGTGACAGCTCTCCCAAAAAAGTAGGTGAATGAGTTATTTGATAAAAATTGGGTATCCGCAATACTTTTACAGATAATTAGCATTTACTCATTTTGAGTAGGTAAATAATTAGCTATGGGTCTGAAACTTCACCAAGTGAAAGCTCTCCCAAAAGTAGGTGAATGAGTTATTTGAGAAAAATTGGCTATCTGCAATACTTTTAGAGATAATTCGCATTTACTCATTTTGAGTAGGTGAGTAATTAGCTATGGGTCTGAAAGTTCAGCATGTGAAAGCTCTTCCAAAAGTAGGTGAATGAGTTATTTGAGAAAAATTGGCTATCTGCAATACTTTTAAGAGATAATTTGCATTTACTCCTTTTGAGTGGGTGAGTAATCATCTACGGGTCTGAAACATCACCATGTGAAAGCTCTCCCAAAAGTACATGAATGAGGTATCTGATAAAAATTGGGTATTCCCAATAGTTTTAAAGATAATTAGCATTTACTCATTTTGAGTAGGTGAGTAATTAGCTACGGGTCTGAAACTTCACCAAGTGAAAGCTCTTCCAAAAGTAGGTGAATGAGTTATTTGAGAAAAATTGGCTATCTGCAATAGTTTTAGAGGTAATTCGCATTTACTCATTTTGAGTAGGTGAGCAATTAGCTATGGGTCTGAAACTTCACCAAGTGAAAGCTCTTTGGGATAGCTGCTCTCCAGAGATACCCTGAAGATCAAAAATTTCGTCGAAATCGCTCTATGTAGCACGGTTTTCGAAATATTAGCATTTTTGTGTTTTGCAATTTTTGCGCAAAAATTCGAAAATTCAAAATGGCCGCCATTTTTTGCGAGAATTTTTTTTTTGAAAATTGGCATGGCTACTCTGCAGAGATACCCTGCGGGTCAAAAATTTCGTCGAAATCGCTCTATCTAGCAGGGTTTTCGAGATATAAGCATTTTTATGTTCAGGAATTTTTGCGAAATATTCGAAAATTCAAAATGGCTGCCATTTTTGGCGAGACAAAATTTTTTTGAAACTTGGCATGGCTACTCTGCAGATGTACCCTGTGGGTCAAAAATTTCGTCGAAATCGCTCTATTTAGCAGGGTTTTCGAGATATTAGCATTTTTATGTTTGCAATTTTTGCGAAAAATTCGAAAATTCAAAATGGCTGCCATTTTTGGCGAGATAAAATTTTTTTGAAAATTGGCATGGCTACTCTGCAGATGTACCCTGTGGGTCAAAAATTTCGTCGAAATCGCTCTATCTAGCAGGGTTTTCGAGATATAAGCATTTTTATGTTTTGCAATTTTTGCAAAAATTTCGAAAATTCAAAATGGCCGCCATTTTTGGCGAGACAAAAATTTTTTGAAAATTGGGAAAACTACTCCGCAGGGATATCCTGCGGGTCAAAAATTTCGTCGAAATTGCTCTATCTAGCACGGTTTTTGAGATATAAGTATTTTTGTGTTTTGCAATTTTTGCGAAAATTTCGAAAATTCAAAATGGGCGCCATTTTGGCCGAGACAAATTTTTTTTGAAAATTGGGGAAACTACTCCGCAGAGATACCCTGAGAGTCAAAAATTTCGTCGAAATCGCTCTATCTAGCAGGGTTTTCGAGATATAAGCATTTTTATGTTTTGCAATTTTTGCGAAAATTTCGAAAATTCAAAATGGCCGCCATTTTTGGCGAGACAAAAATTTTTTGAAAATTGGGAAAACTACTCCTCAGGGATATCCTGCGGGTCAAAAATTTCGTCGAAATTGCTCTATCTAGCACGGTTTTTGAGATATAAGTATTTTTGTGTTTTGCAATTTTTGCGAAAATTTCGAAAATTCAAAATGGGCGCCATTTTGGCCGAGACAAATTTTTTTTGAAAATTGGGGAAACTACTCCGCAGAGATACCCTGAGAGTCAAAAATTTCGTCGAAATCGCTCTATCTAGCACGGTTTTCGAGATATAAGCATTTTTGTGTTTTCCTTATTTGGAATATTCGTAATGATTAATTAATCATTAATTACTCAGCCATTTCTTGACCAATCAATGCCAAAATCTAATGATTTCCAGATTTTAATAGAATGAATGTATTTGCCAAGTTTCAGGTGAATTGATAAAATTCCTTTCAAGTTATCATCCGGACAAGCTTCCCCATCGAAAAAAGACATTTTTGGTCATGTGACCTCTCTGATTGGTTGAAATGTCACTGCAGCATATTCAAAAAAATTCCCCAGGGCTACTGCCTAAACCTGCCACATTTGAAAAGAATCCGCCTAACGGTTACAGAGTTATAAGGAAAACAAAATGCGGAGCCTGAAGGTCTCCCATACACAAACAAGCGTCCCGCAAGGGACGCTGAATGAATAATTCCAAAGGCAATCTGACATTCTAACACCACGGGACCAGATGAGCGATAATACGAATTGTGAAAAATACGTAAAAATATTGCACAAATATACAATCAATTCACCAGAAATCGAAGTAAAAGGTAAATGAAATGAAGGAAAGGTGAATAAAACAGCAAAGAAGTACTCACAGAGCATCAAAAGCGTGTAAATGCAGGTCTTTTGAAAGGTAGCAAAAACGCCTGTTGAGACATCAACCGCCACAAAAAGAATGAACTATTTCTGTATTACTGCACATGGCAGAGTGAATTAGGTCACCACGGGTCAAAGGTAGCAAGTATATAGGTTTAAAGAGGGTCTCCCCTCATATTTTAAATTCTTTGTATGGTGTATGTGGCGGTCACCGAACGCCAAGCCACGCTTACCCAAGTGTTTTCATATGGTAGAGTATATTACATTTTTATGAAATGAAAACCAGTTGTGTTGCACCATGACAGGTTAAAACCCTGTTGTGATCGAAAGATACCTGATCCTGAGTGAACTAGTTAAGAAATGCATGACTTAGTTAAGAGGTTCGGTTTTATTAACATCATTAACGGCCCTGAGGATGGATTTCTTAGGAATTCATTTGTTTTATAGATGGAGAGAGGTAGGTTTACCTACCGAAGAGGACGATCAAGGGGAGGAGTGATCATCCAGGGCACGGACATGATGTTCCAGAATCCTCTGGAAGAGAACGAATTGAGATGTACAGGAGTGATCATCCAGATCACGGACATGAAGTTCCGGAATCCTCTGGAAGAGAACGTCATTGTCACAGTCAATGTAGTGACAGGTCAAGAGAAACATTCCATAGGAATCGGTCACCTGATTACTATGTCAGTCACAGTGAGCACAGTGACTATTACAGAAGACACAGTGATCAATCACCAGATCACTACAGAGGCAGATCACTACCAGACGCTATAGACGCCTAATTTCTATGTAGAAAGACATAATTATCAGAGAAGTCGTTCACCTGATTATCACCAAAGATGGGGAAGAGAAGAGTATGTAAGAAGTCGACCAGCTGATTTCTATGACAGGTACCGTAGAGATTATAGAGGTAGTGAAAGAAGTAGGAAGTGGTCACCAAGTTCCTATAATAGAGAAGAGTATCGGGCTGAAAGAGATGTCAGATCTTATTCTCTCGCAAGTGACCAGATGACAACAAAAGAAATCATTATTTTTTTTTATATTTTTTTAATTTTTTCTCTACAAAAAAAAAAAGAAAACACATACAAAAACAGATTACAATATTTAAAGAGAGGACTTACAAGTCAAATGATGTAAACAATTAGCTAGCTAGTTCAGAAATTTTAACTAGTTTTCTAAAAAAGCATACATATATTGTTACTCTTTAACTAAATAGAGACATCATTCCAAAATTAAATATACTGGTGTAAGATTAATAAGGGAAAATTAAAACAAAATTATAACAAAGTCAGGATGAGGAAGCAAGTTCATACTTTGTTATATATTTGTGAAAAGATTTACCCAATGAGTCCATCTTTTGTCAAAGATGTCTTGAAAACCATTCAACTCTGATAAAAATCTATGTTCATTATACAAAGACTTAATTTTTCTTTGCAAATAAAAGATATTTAGATTAAGTTTCTTTTTAGAACACCAATAAATGTAAAACCGAGTAACCATAAGAATAAAATTAGCAGCCCCAAATTTTTCATCATATGTGATATATCCAAGTATCTTTGTTGTGTCATTCAATTCAAGATATATGCTGGTACGATTGGTGACATTCAGCAAATAAATGATTTACTGTTTCTGGAGAAGCACTGCATAAATGACATGTGTTATAATCTTGTATTTTGACCTTATTCAGATAATTATTTGTGTCTAAAATATTATTTATAATTCTATATTGGAACCAGATGAATTTGTTATCTTGAATTGATTTAAAGCATACTTTGTAGACATTGGTCCAGAAATTTGGTTCAGAAGTATCCACTAAATTCATCCATTTTGTCCAGGCTGTGGGATTTTCCACATTTTGCATGAGTACATTGTAAAAGTCTTTGCAACCTTTTTTGGCTTTTGAAAGAATTTGCAGATGAAATGGGTAACTCGGCTTTGTATAGGTAAAAGTGTCTCTTAATTTAAATTTGTTGATAAAATTTTGAACAAGATGTTTAACTCTGAAGTAATCTAGTATATTAATGTTAAAACTGTAGCACTTTATCAGGTCTTTTATGGGTTTTACTTTACCATCTCTATCGGTAATATCGCTTATCAGGGTTATTCCATTTTTATACCAATTTTGAAAAAAGAGAGGTTCTTTTGTAATCTTTGAATTATACCAGAAGCAAGTGTTCATTATGTCAAAATTGCTGCGACATTGTTGTTTTGTACAAAGTAATTGCCAATTCTTTATTACATCAGTCCAAAAGGTACTTGGTGATTTCAATATAAGAGTTTCCCACCATTGATTTTCAAGACAATATTTGTTTGTACTTAGGTACATTTTTAAAAATAATATTAACCATTGACAATCAGTCTGGAAAAATATTCTTCTTATCCAAGTAATTTTAATGATTTGATAAACTGATAAACATTGACTATTTTCAAACCACCTTTGGAATAGTCACCACAAAGTGGCTCTTTTAATCTTATCTGGTTTATTGTTCCACAGAAATTGAAAAAATAAGGTGTTCAGCGTACGAATAAAGTTTTCTGGTACTGGTAAAACCAAAAAGATATGGATAAATTTAGATAGTATCAAACTTTTCAAAACAGTTATCTTCCCAATAGGGGTCAATCTTCTTACTTTCCAATTTTTTAGCTGAGTTTCGGCTTTATTTAGAGCACTATTTAGGTTTGTTTCAGGCATTTTAGCCAGGTTAACATTAAAAGTTATTCCCAATAATACAAATTCTGATTTTCCCCAATCAAGATTCACAGAAACTTTTAATTTATCTTTTGAATGCTTCTTCCTATCCATATGACCTGTCTTTTCCCTGTTCATTTTCAGGCCTGAGAAATTACCATAGATCTCTAAAGTATTCAATGCAGCCTGTAGGGAGTCTTGTGAACCATCCAATATAAGGGTTGTGTCATCTGCTGTGAGCTGTGAGCTGAAATTCGTGGGTAAATAATTTTAATCCTACAACACCTGGGTTAAGAATAAGCAATAGTGCTAAAATTTCTGCTCCAAATAGGAAGAGGTATGGAGAAAGGGATCACCTTGTTTACATCCACGTCCGATATTTATTGGCTAAGAAAGAAAACCACATTACAAAACATAAGCCTTTGTGTCGTTATTAATTAGTTTAATCCAGTTAATAAATTTTTCACTGAGACCAAAGAATTTCAGAGTTTTATATAAAAAATTCCATGAAATAGAGTCGAAAGCTTTTTCGAAATCTATTAACATAAGAAGTCCCTGTAAATTTAGATTTTCTGTTGTATGGATGATATCAGTGCAGTCGCTCATCTGTCTCCCTGCTATAAATCCCCTTTGAGTTTTTGAAATGATGTTATCTAAAATAGATTTTATTCTCATGGCAATTACACCAGATGCTAATTTATAGGTAGTACACAAAAGAGAGATTGGTCTCTAGTTCTTCATTTGAGTTTGGTCTTTATCCCCTTTTGGAATGCATGTTATAATACTCTGTCGCAAGGTAGTTGTTAGCTTGCCCTTCAAAAAACAGCAATTTATGGCATTAGTAACAAAATATTTGAGTTTGGCCCCCCAAAAATTCGGTTGTTATCCCATCCATTCCAGGTGTTTTATTATGTTTCATGGCCTTCAAAACCTGTCCAAGTTCAGGTGTTGTTATTAAATTCCCCAATTCATGATCTGAAGCTGTTCTAATATTTGCTTTTTCCAAAAGTTCAGCTAAATTAACATCCTCCAAAAAGCTATCTTTATTTGCAAACAGATTTTCATAGTAGATTTTTATATATGCTAAAATTTTTTTTTGATCATTCAAAATTTTGCCATCTTGTGTCTTAATTTTTTAATAGTTTTTTCTAGAAAATTTTTATTCTCAAGATTGCAGAAGTAACTTGAAGGTTTTTCACCTTCAACTAACCACTTCATTCTAGATCGTACTATTTGGCCTTGTAATCTTACATTTCTGATATCTTCTAGTTCAGTCTTTTTGTCGGACAGAAGTTGCAAGTTTTTAGTATTTGTTATCTCTAGATGCTCAATATCTTGTAATAATTTTTTTTCTTTTAAATTATCTTGTTTTTTCTGAGAAGAGGAAAATTTAATTGTTTCTCCTCTAATTCTTAAAAAAGTAATTCAAGAAATAGGTCATCATCAATAGTAAATACAAGATTTTTATAATTTCCCAACAATAAATTAATATGATAAACTGGTAGAGCATATTTCGATATTTCATCATCAATGGTTTTATTAATTACTTCTACATAGTTTATGTTTTTAAGTAGGTTGTTATTAAACTTCCATACTCCTTTTCCAATATTAAATTTACTCTGAATTAGATCGATACCTATAATAGAGTGGTCAGATTGATAACCAGGATTTATATCACACTTAGCTAAAAGGTCAAGCATTGAATTTGAAATTAAGAAAAAGTCAAGTCGGGCTTGTTTAATAGGATTACGAGTTCTCCAGGTGTATCTTCGCATTTGTTGATAAGTGCATCGGAAAGCATCTGATAAACCTAGCTCTTCTATGAGTTTCAAAACTTCTATTCTTGCTTTTGGGTTATTAATATGTTTATAGTTGAAACAGTCTATTTCAGGATCCAAAACCAAATTAAAGTCCCCACATATAACATAATAATCCGGATTGTTTGTCTGTACAACCTCTTTTATTTTTGCGAAGAACTCTGGATTGTCTGTATTAGGTCCATACAAAGTTACAAGGTTGAACGTCATTGAGGTTGTTTTTATAGTCAAACACAAAAAGTTACCATCATCATCTTTTGATAACCCAGTTATTTCAAATTCAAAATTATTATTAAATAAAATAACAACCCCTCTCGCATTTGTTTTCATTCCATGTATAAAGCATGTGTTTCCCCAAATTCCATATACTGCCGGAAAATCTTTATCTACCCAGTGTGTGTCTTGAAGACACACTATGTTTGCTTTTGTTTTTTTTAAATATGTTAATACCTCAAGTCTTTTTTTCCTATTTTGTAAACCTCTACAGTTTGCAGGTAACACACGGATGTTATTTGATGGCATGCAGACCATACTGACAAGTTATACTCCTTACAGGGATCAAATCATTGAGAGCTAAATCAGTCAATAGATTAAGTACTATAGCTTCAAGATGGAATGTGTATTCTTTAATATATTCTGTGGATATTACCAATGAATCATCCAGCATATTTACAACAAAATTAACTATGCCTTTTTCAACAGTTATCCAGAACAACAAGGAATGAAATAAAATAAATGCAAATTTAACAAAAAGAAAAAACATATTTACAAAATTCCAACCAATCAATAGTGGTTGGTGCATTAAATTGACAGATGTCTAAATCACAACATTTTAAACAACATCAAAAATTCACCTTAAAAGAAAAATGGAATATACTTCATATTTTTATATCGATACACTAACACAGAGTTTCTAATGGGATAAGCCAATGTTTGGAACTTAAACAGTGCAAGATTTCAGTGGTAGAAATTGCCCAAAAATAGTCTAAAACAATTTTTATCAAACTATGTCATTTGCAGAATTCTTGGCCTAAATCAGTCATATACAGTAACCTCTTTGTAATGAAATTATTGTCTTTTCTTATTTAAGTTTAATCTGTACAAGAAAAAAAGTGTATCATTAACAAAATTAACTGACCAAGAAGCCTTTCTTGCACGATATCTATTTCTGTACAATATGGTATGGTCAGGTAATACAGTAGACTTTATTCCTATTAACAGATATTTATTGAAAAATTCATCACACAATAAAATACAGATAACAAAAGCCAGAAGTTTGTTTCTGATATCAGTTCTATTTAATTACCTAAACAAGATACTCTTTATAAATAGAATTTTAACTATAGCAGTTAAATTATGTTTAAAACATTGCATATATCAGACAATTAAACATCGCCAAGTGTTAAATTATATGACAAATGTAAAAATCTTTAAGTATGAGTTCTACTACTCTCTACCTTTTGGCTAATTAAAAGATCTTCAAAATGCTCATTTGCTCTATTGCATTGCAAATTTGCTTACACTATTATTAACACTATTAAAATGGTTTGAAATAGTAAGAAACCAAATGTTATAGTATTTTTTTTTACTTATACTACTGACCAAGTTAAACAAAGGAAATTATTTTGTATTATTTAAAAAAAAAGTTATTGTAATGTCCTTCACCGACAGAAGTTCGGTTTTTTTTTTGTTTTTTTCCCCATAAATCTGTACAGACAGTTAACTACAATAGTAAACAAAATTAGATATATGCAAGCAACAGATGGTATCTGAAAACAAATTAACAAGGAAAAAAAAGCATCTACAGTATATTACGGTATGAGTATTATTTCATACAGCTTGATTTGACAGTTTTGATGCCAATGTTAGGGACTAAGTTATGCAAACACATGCATACACTGGAAAGCACAATATAAGTTTTGAGCAGAAGGTTATACAGTACTAACTCAATGAGGTATATACTGGTTGCCATTTTAACCAATTTTTTTCAAAAACTTCTACAGAATTTGACAGTCTTGCGAGATATTGGAGTTCCTCAAAGCTTTGATTTAGTTTATATTGGAGGCCATGCACAGTTAAAGGGCTATTAGATTTAGCTGTGTTAAATATATACTTTTTTGAAATTAGCAGCAAGTTATTAAGTGGTTCCGAATTTTGGTCATTGATCAATGAGCCAAATATAATAGTAAAATCTGTAAATTTTATGTTGTAATTTATCTTATCAGAAACATGTTTGGCAAGGCTGTTCCAGAATCTTTGTACATAAGAGCAATCTACAAACATGTGTAAAATAGTTTCAGGAAATGTGTGACATCTTGGACAATTTTCAGAATCAGAAATTCCTACTTTTTGAAGGTAATACTTTGTCCCCAGAATCCTGTATATAATTCTCAGTTGGAACCAAATTAAAACATTATCAGGTGTGGTATGATGGCAAACTTTAAATATTCTATTCCAACTTTCTTCATCAATAACTAAATTGAAGTCATGATTCCATTTTTCCTTCATGCTATGCTCATTCTTCAGGCTGCATTGAGCATACTTGTAAAAATCTTTTGCCCCCTTATTGGACTTAAAAATTATTTTTATATGATATGGAATAACAGGTCTCAAGATAGGCTCATTTAAAAAATTGCTGTTTTTCATAAAATTTAAGGTGTCCATCTTAATCTTCAAGTATCTTAAGAAATTAATGTCTTCAATGTTATACAGTATTTGCAAATTTCTGATAGACATGAAATTACCATGTTCATCAACAACATCTGATACTAGGTGAATACCTTTATTGAACCAATCAGGTATAAATAGTGGATCTTCTGAAATTTTTTGGTTATACCATAAAGGAGAAGTAAGAATGTGCTGATTTTTTAAAAGTCTTTGGTTTTTTAAAATACTGTGCGTTGATTCAAAAATATCAGCCCAGAAATTGTTTGTTGTCATATTCTTTGCTTTGATAAAATGCTCTGGGCCTAAGAGTATGAAATTATTAATGGAGTTATTCATAATAAGTTCAAACAATTTAGACCAAGGTGCTTCTGGTCTGAGAATAAGCCGTCGGAACCAAGTTGTTTTCAGTGCTTTTAAGAAGATTGTAAAGTTAAACATGTTTAATCCACCTTTTACTTTACTCAGCGTTATGATATTTTTACTAATTTTACTTGGTTTATCCGACCATAAAAAGCCAGAAAATAGCTCCTCTATCTGTTTTACTGTTTGAGGCTTTGGGTTAGGTAGACTTATAAGCAAATTATTTATTTTGGATAAGAGTAAGGTTTTTATTACAGTAATTTTTCCTAGTGGTGTAAGTTGTCTTTTCTCCCAGTTATTTATCATCCTTTTAATTTCCAAGATTTTGGGATTGAAATTCAAACTAACTATGTTATCCAGGTGAACAGAAAACTTTAATCCTAAAATTTTAAACTCTTGAAGTCCCCACTGAAGTCCTGTATTTAGTAATTTTTCTCTTGAATATCTCTTCCTACCTATCCAGATTATTTTTGTCTTGTCTTTATTCATTTTTAAGCCTGACATAGTTCCAAAAATTTCCAAAGTGTTAAGAGCTGCTAATATTGAAGACTGTGACCCATCTAAAAATAAGGTCATATCGTCTGCATATTGCGTAACTTTAAACTCTGTTCCTTTGATAAAAATACCCTTTATATCTGGGTTATGAAGAATTAGAACTGTTAATATCTGACCACCAATAATGTACAAATAAGGAGAAATTGGGTCGCCCTGCCTGCAGCCTCGGCCGATTTGAATTGAGTTGGATGCATATCCACTCTGTATAACTCTTGCTGTAACTTCATTATTAAGCAGTTTGATCCATTTTATATAACTCTCACCAAATCCAAGGAACGACAAGGTATTATAAATAAAATTCCACGATATAGAATCGAAAGCCTTTTGGAAATCAATGACCATGAGTTGTCCAGTTATATTCGCTTTTTCTGTGAAATCCATAATATCGTACACCAGCCTAGTACTTTCACCAATGTATCTACCAGATATAAAACCATTTTGAGAACTATCTATAAGGTAATTTAAATGTGGCTTCAACCGACAGAAGTTTTATTAACTATGTGGAATTAACATACAAATACAAAGCTTCAACAGCAGCTTTTTAATGAGTCTGCTTCTCATATAAGTTGTATTTCATTACCTGAACACGATACTCTTTGTTTACAAATAAAAACATATAACTGTAACTGTTAAATATGTTTAAACATTGCATACAGCAGACAATTAAGCAAGGCCAAGTGTTAAATCTTTTACTCTATTTTATGACAAATTTTCCTCACTAGTAAACATGGTTCGGAATATTAAGAAACCAAATTTTTATTATTCTTAGTCATAGAATCTGCAAAGAGTTAGGACATTATTGTGGATATTTGAAATAAAATGTTTGTATCAACATTTACTTTTCAGTACTTAAAATTGGACATAGTTGTATAAGCCATAACTACACTGTGGTTAAAACTTAGAAATAAATTTTATTAACATTTATTATCGAGTATCCAGAATTAGACAAACTTTGAAAGCCAATAGGCAAAAAAGTGTACAGGTATATAAAATTAAGCATAGAAAAAAATATAAGTTGTCTGTGATTATAAATTATGAATTAAAATGTATGTGTGAACGTTTATTTTTGAGTACCTAAAATTGGACATAATTACTAGAGCCAAAACCACATTGTGTTTACAAATTTTGAAATAAACTGTTCATATCAACATTTATTTTCGAGCATATAAATTGGACAAACTTTGGAAGCCAAAAGGCAATAATTGGATAGGCATATATAATCAACATAAAAAAATATAAGTGGCTGATGAAATTCTTAATCTTTTAAGATGGTGTACTTTTTCTGCCTTATGTAAAATGTAAATGTTCAGGTGCAAAGCCAACTAGTTTAGTTCATCACAGAGAAGAAACTCCTTTTTATTTTGAGTTAGCACTCTGTTAGGCTACATTTTTAACAATGTGCGGAATTACATTACAAGTTGTAAAATTATTATACAAGTTGTAAAATAATGTGGTTAGATTGAGAAAGTAACCAATTGATACAGTGAGAGTGTTATGATCAGTAGTTAAATTGAAGAAAATTTGATATGAACATAGATAATAGTAATCTGGAAATGACAAATAAAAATGTGAATAGAAATTTAAAAATGTAACTTGCTGGTATTAGTATGTGTATGCATTTATGCTGTTATTCAGTTAATTTTCATCTTTTCTTTTCTAGATCTTTCATAAATACTCTATTTATTCTTCATGTAGGAAAGGTGGGCAAATCAAAGCTGACTGCTTTCAATTTTTTTTTCTTTTGATATGACCCCCAAATCACTACAAGGAAAAAGAGGGACTTTTGTAGGGTGGCAGCTGTCCTTCAGACATGCAAAAAATGAACATTATTTCAATATTACCATGATAGTCTTTTGGTTACAAGTAGTCAATATATTGGGAGTGTTAAGTGTTGGGACTTTTGAAAAGGGAAACAGTTTGTGTGGTGGTTATAAGGCTGGTGCCTGTGGGAGAAATTTATGAGCCTGTGTAAATATTTCCATTGATAAAGAACCATATTATATAACTTCTATGTCAAGTACTATAAACAATAAACCATATTTAGAAAAATGCCTGTGTGGTAAGGACAGTTTGAATAGTGGGATGTCTAATACCTGTTAATCACATTATAAAATCCAAAATAAATGGCTAGTTGTTTAAAGCTAATGTGTATGAATGTTAGAGGCTTAGCTGATAAAAGAAAGAGAATAGATGTAATTCAATAGCTTACCAAAAAGAATGCCTCCATTTACTGTTTAACAGACATACATATCAGCACAGATAAACATAATGCCCTCCTGCAAGAATGGGGAAATGGTGGCATTATTAATAGCCACTCACCTGATAGTAGGGGAGTCTGTATTCTTTTTGGGAAGAATTTAGACTATGAAATTATTGATGTTGAACAGGACCAGATTGAAAATTTTTTACTGGCCACTGTTTGGTTCTCCCCAGATTTTACAGTAGTATTAGGGGTTATATATGGGCCAAATAGAGATGATCCAGTATTTTATGAGGAAATAAAACAAAGGTTAACAAAAAAGGAAAGTCACCCTATAATACTTTGTGGTGATTGGAATTTAGTTCAAGACTTCAGTCTAGATACATTTGGCTACCAAAGGGAGAACAATACCAAAGCTACAAATAAAGTACTTGAAATGCAAGTAGCCCTTGAGCTAGAAGATATTTGGAGAATAAATAACAGTAATTTGAGGAAATATACCTGGTTCAGCAGCAAACAGCCTAGACAAATGGCTAGGTTAGACTTTTTCCTAACTACACCTGATATCCATTCTCAAGTTAAAAAACACAGTATATCCCACGGCTACAGGACGGACCACTCGTTGCTAAATTTAGAAATAAATCCATTTAATTCTAAAAGGGGTAAAGGATTTTGGAAATTCAACACTTCACTTTTACATGACACTGCATATATACAATTGGTCAAACAAGTTATTGAAACGACTGTTTGTGATTATAGTGTGGATAAGAATGACAGTAATCTTGGTCAAAATCAGATGGTGTTTGAATTAATAAAATTAAATATAAGGGGACATACAATAGCATATAGCATCAAAAAGGCGAAAGATAATAAAGATAATGAAATAAAACTGGAGAAAAAAATAACTCAACTTGAAAATAATCTAATGGATGCATGTCTTTCCAATGACATGGGTTTAATTAAGGAAATAGAAACAAACTTGCAAATAGCTAAAGCAGATCTGAGTATACTACGTGATAGATTAGTAAGGGCTTATATATTGCGCTCTAAAGTCCAGTATTACGAAGGAGAAAAGGCTACCAAATATTTTTGTAATTTAGAAAAAAGAAATTATATTAACAAGGTAATACATAAGCTAAATTTTGATGGAAAAATCATTACAGATCCATCTGAAATACTCACAGAACAAAAAAGGTTTTACAATAACATCTATAGCAGTAAAGTGTCAGGTAATCCATGTTTGTGGGCAAAATTTTTTACAAATAAAAACATCAAGAAATTAGACCCTGAAGATAAGATTTCATGTGAGGGTGAAATTACAGAAAGTGAAGCTAAGATAGTATTAAAGAATATGAAAAACAACAAAACACCAGGGACTGATGGATTCCCTGTGGAGTTCTATAAATTTTTTTGGAATGATATCAGTTCTTTCTTCATAAATAGTTTTAATGAGGCCTTTACTAAAGGGGAGCTGTCACTAACTCAAAAGCAACGTATTATAATCTGTCTCCCAAAGGGTAACAAACTCCGAGAATTTCTGAAACATAGAAGACCTATATCGCTGCTAAATATAGACTATAAAATTTTGTCAGGAGTTTTGGCTGATCGATTAAAGAAGATATTGCCTAAAATTATCTCAGAAACCCAGAAAGGGTTCTTACAGGGTTAGAAAAAGATATTGCAGAAGGGGGGACTGAGATTAACAAATTTGAGTGTGTCAAACAAGGCCCTAAAAATCACTTGGATTCCAAAGGTTGTGAAAGAGGAAGGCCTTTGGCAGGACTTGTTCGAAAGTTCAATAGTGATCAATAGGAAAAATATTTGGATGCTGGACTTACTGTCTTTACACAATATGAAAAGACAGGTTAAAAATTATTTTGGAAGGAAGTGTTTTTGGCCTGGATAAGGTATAAAGAGATCTCAATAGATGAAATAGATGTGAAAACATTTCCAATTTGGAACTCGTATTTCTTACAAAACAATAATATAATCATGAAAAAAACTGAGTTAGAAAAAAGGGTTTGGTATATATCAATGACCTTCTAACTGACATGGGTGAACTTATGGGTTACAAGAACTTCCAGGAGATATATAATCTGAAAATTAACTTTGTAGGTTTTTACTCCCTTATGCACTCAATCCCCAGGCCATGGAAAACGGAAATTCTTCAGCAGAAAAATAAGATCATTGGTCAGGTCACCCAAACATGCCTCGAGGAAATTCTGAATATGAAAAAAGTGTGTAAAGAGACATATTTGAAAATTATGGATACAATAAAAGAGAAACTTCCTGAAAAAATGGTCAGAATACTTTCGAACACAAATCACAGAAAAGGAAATGAGTGAATATTTTACTCTGAACTTCTTATGCACAAATGAAAATAAAATGAGAAGTTTTCAGTACAAAATTTTACAACGTTCCCTAACAACAAATAAATTCTTGAATACCTGTAAAATAGGGGAAGATAAATGTTACTTTTGTAAAACTGAAGTGGAAACCTTAGAACATTTGTTCTGGGACTGTTGTAGAGCAGCATCCATTGTAGAGCTCTTGGAACCTTATATTAAACTGCATGATGTAATAGATAATAAGTCCGTGCTTCTGGGGACAAAATATGGTCAAAATAACATCCTGGTAAACCACATTATAAACATAATTAACAAGATGCACTCAGAGAGAGCAAAACGCTCGACTCAATGTGACCAGTCTCTCAAGTGTTACAAAGTAACACATTCAGGCTTATTGGTATCCAAAATATTAACTAGATCTTTCCTAAAATGTAATCACTCCTTCCCATGGCTAGCCCCTTCCTACTTAAAATTTAACATCAAAATTTATTCATTACTTTTGAAGAAATATCAAATAGAAAGCTAAAATCATTAAAATACATTGAAATGGGATCTATGAAAATTCATGGTTTTTGGTATCCAAAATATGATCCACATCTTTAACAAAAATTAATAGCTTCTTCCTTTGACCAGGTCCTACCCACAAAATTTTTTATAAAGATCTGTTCATTAGTTCTGGAGTAATCTAAACACCAAAAAAAAGACAAATTGGCAAAAAAGCACACAAAAACATAAACTCCTGGTAGAGGTAAAAATATTGGTTAAAAGCCTGTTCTTGGTGAAAATCACACAGGGTAAATTTTTTGTGATGGACTGTCAAGAAATTGAAGCAAAAAAAACAACAAAAAAACAGAAATAAATAAACATGATGAATACACCACCTCCCTCTTAATTTTCTTTATGTCAATTTCAAGACATAAATTTAATGAGAAGAAATATTATTACTCAAAGACAGCAAGTATCACAAGCTAGGGTTTGTGACCTCACAATTGCATTGTGACATCATTAAGTAATGACATCATCAGAAACAAAATATTGATTTTTTACGTATGTGATGAATAGTAGACATCTCATCTTGGTTAAGTTTTTTTTGGACAGCAAAAATTTAAATGTTGTGTTTTAATTTTCTATTTCTTTCTAGCAAAACCTTTAAGAGATTCTTTAAAAAGCCTAAAAAATACTTAAAAAGAAAAACTATTAAAAAAAAATAGTGAGTGGTATTGAACCCCAAACATAGGATTACAAGTTCTTCACTTTACACTCTATATAGCCACAGGGGAATTCTTTTTGCACAAAAATTCATGAGGAAGAAATCCTGTCATGATGTCATGATATTTACTTTTCACATGTGTGACCAAGCAAAACACACACATACACACATTAAAAAAGCATTGGGGGAAGCAAAGCTGATTGCGTGTGGATTATTGATTGATTAGAGAAGCAGATTTCACTGTAAAATCCCAATTAAAAATAAGAAAAACTCTCTCCTTGCTTTAATTTTCAAACAAATAACACCAAATTTGGAAGAATCCATCTGTACCCCATGAAATACCTGCCCACCAAATTTGAGCTCAATTGGTGTTATAGTTTTTGAGTTATAAGGGTGAAACGGTGCACAGACAGACTGACAGACAGAAACAAACTGATCACAATAACCCTCTCCTATTGTCGAGCGTTAAAAACTATATATATGTCACTAAATGCAACAACAGAATACTTTGCCAATTTGGAGCGTTGTCCAAAGTGAGAGAAGTATTTCATATAGAGCAAAATATATTATTACAATATAAAAAGGAAAGTAATCTGATAAATAATAAATGGAATCCTCTTCTTAATTTTTTTCAGGAATTTTTTAAAGATAATCTGGCCAGCACCACAACAGGATGGGGGGGGGGGGATGGGAGGGGAAAAGGGCAAGAATGAATTTTTTTGGGGGGGGGGGGTGTAAATAAACTGTTTCTCTTTTTTTTCTCCTCTCTTTTTTCATATATTAATAAAATCCAGCTTGGAAGGTCATAGAGGAATGTGTGAAGTACAATACCCCTTTATTCATCAAGTTAACAAGTTAACTCTGTATGCCAATGTACCCGCCATCTGTCTATGGCTGATTTTTGTAAGCTCCTGATGGGGGGGTTGTCCACCCTCACCCCCCAGGGTAAGGCAAAAACTTGTGCAAAAAGGGTGAATAACAAGAGGAGAGTGCCCGTGAACGGGCACTGTGTCAGCTGACTGAGTGTTTTTGATTTGTGAAGGTAATAATAATAGGAAAGCATAATTATCAGGGAAAGTGCTGTACAGAAGTACAGTAAATGGTAATTGAACAGCATGTTCAAAAGAAATTCTAAAACTGACAGTAGAAAAGGACAAAAAAGTTTTGCCCTGCAAATGGTATTATGAAGGAAAGTAACAAGGTAACTGTTTAAGTGTAAAGAGTAGGTTAAAACATATTTAAAGAAATACTGCAAATGCAGTATCCTCGTACGACCTTGAAGAAGGGGTCCACGGTCAAATCCAACCACACAAAAACATTCCCAGCCCATGATTTCCTATAGGTTGCTTTACCATCCCAAACCTCTAGGACCAATAATAAGCAAGTTATAAGCACTTTTAAGTTTGGCTGTCCTTATTTGACCTTGAAGGAGGGGTCCAAAGGTCAAACCTGACCACACCAAAAGATTCCCAGCCCATCATTTCCTATAGGATGGTTTACCATCCCAAACCTCTAGAACCAATGATAAGCGATTTATAGGCACTTTTAAGTTTGGCTATCTTTGTTTGACCTTGAAGGAGGGGTCCAAGGTCAAATCTGACCACACCAAATGATTCCCAGCCCATGATTTCCTGTAGGTTGGTTTACCATCCCAAACCTGTAGGACCAATAACGAGTTATAAGCAATTTTAAGTTTGGCTATCCTCAACTGACCTTGAAGGAGGGGTCCAAGGTCAAATCTGACCACACCAAAAGAATCCCAGTCCATGATTTCCTATACATTGTTTTACAATCCCAAACCTCTAAGACCAATAATAAGCTAGTTATAAGCACTTTTAAGTTTGGCTATCCTTGTTTGACCTTGAAGAAGAGGTCCAAGGTGAAATCGGACCACATCAACAGATTCCCAGCCCATGATTTCCTATATGTCTGTTTACCATCCCAAACCTCTAGGACCAATAATAAGTGAGTTATAAACACTTTTAAGTTTGGCTATCCTCATTTGACCTTGAAGGAGGGGTCAAAGGTCAAATCTGACCACACCAAAAGATTCCCAGCCCATGATTTCCTACAGGTTGGTTTACCATCCCAAGCCTCTAGGACCAATAATAAGCGAGATATAAGCACTTTTCATGACTGACAAAGAAGCACCTGTGGTGGCCATCTTGTTTTTCAAAATGAGGCCAAAAATATTCCCAGTCAAGATTTTATAATGAGGAACATATCCTGCGAACTTGAGATCTCTACCTATAATACCCTTTCCTCTAGAGGGCCAACGAAAGTCCTTGTTTAAAGTCAAATAAACGTCCCTGGCGGCCATCTTGTTTTTCAAAAATATTCCCAGGCAACATTTTATGGTTATTAATATATTCTGCAAACTTGAGAAGGCTAGCTATAATATTTTTTTCATTATAGCGGTAATGGTGAAATCTCTCTACACACTGCGGCTATCCAGTGGATACAATGATTTACTCAATAGTGAGAACCTGAAAGTAGCTATTGCTCAGCTATAGCATGACATAGAGGTCTGCAATTTCACTATTATGTGAATAACATATTTAAACAAAATACTCTAAATGTAATAGTTTTCACGTTACAACTGATTTTAACAAAATACTCCAAATGCAATATTTTTCAAGTTACAATTGATTTACTCAACAGTCACTACCTGAAAATAGCTATTGCTCAGTTGTGCCATGAGCTACAGGTCTGTAATTTCACTATGTTATAGCTGACCCAAAAGTAGCTGAGTAACATATTTACACAAATTTCTGTAAATGCAATAGTTTTCAAGTTATAAATGATTTACTCAACAGTGATAACCTCAAAGTAGCTATTACTCAGCTATGCCATGAGCTACAGGTCTGAAATTTTACTATGTTATAGCTGACCCCAAAACAGGTGAATAACATATTGAAACAAAATACTGTAAGTGTAATAGTTTTCAAGTTATAAGTGATTTACTCAACAGTGATAACCTAAAAGTAGCTATTACTCAGCTATGCCATGAGCTTCAGGTCTGAAATTTTACTATGTTATAGCTGACCCCAAAATAGGTGAATAACATATTAAAACAAAATACTCCAAATGCAATAATTTTCAAGTTATAAGTGATTTACTCAACAGTGATAACCTAAAAGTAGCTATTACTCAGCTATGCCATGAGCTATAGGTCTGTAATTTCACTATGTTTTAGCTGACCCAAAAGTAGGTGAACAACATATTTAAGCAAAATACTGTAAATTTGTAAATTTTAATTACTTAAATGTAGCTTTTATAAGCTACAAGCTTACCATGTGGGACTTAATGCTGTTCTCGGGTTGCCACACCCGGGGCCAACGTCTTAGAAAAAAAGACAGTTCTTGTTAGCCACCGGATACACTGCTAGTTGTCGTCACGTGATAACCTCTGACCTCTCGCCCTACTTTCTCGTTGAAATTTTCTAAAACCTACCCCTCAGCTGTAAACAGCGGGGAGGCAGGGCGGGACTCTTCTAAGTCCCACATGGTGAGCTTGTAGCTTATAAAAGCTACATTTAAGTAATTAAAATTTACAATTTTATTACGCTACAATAGCTTACCATGTGGGACTTAATGCTGAATTCAACCGCCCGGTGGCGGGATTACAGCTGAGACTGGAAGATATGTCATTTTTTCTAAGATTTTGAATTAATATGTATAGAATAGTGCCAGAAATACCAGTCTGAGTCCCATTTACAGTGCCCCGATCCCGAAGACCGGGCCTGTAACGAGCCAAAAACCTAAATAAAATGAGAGACAGTGCTGAAACTGTCTAGATGTTTGATTGTAGGACTGAAGTGCAGCAGTGCTCACTTCGAGGTCTAAGGGTCCCTGAGGGCCCTTCACTAGTGACTGACCAACCCATGGTTGGACATCTCATAAATTTTTACAATCTGAATATGAGATTAATGACAACTAAATAAGTCCTTAATAGAAGTTACTTGATAACTGAAAAACAAAAATGACCTTACCCGTAACATCTTGAAGGTAAAGGAATACCTAGATCCTGGGAGAGACTCCTGAAGACTTTTTTTTTTTTATTTTTTTTATTTTTTTTTATTTTTCAAAAAGTATCATATACAAACTTCAATAATACACTGACAATGAATGAAGGACAAAAAGAGAATATATCCATTTTCAAATAGGACGATACAATAAGGAAAAACTATACAAAACATTATTATTACAGTAACAAAAAGTACACAAGTGGAATCTAAATTTATCTACTTTTCTTTATTTTTTCTACACTTTTTAAGTATTTTTTTTTTTTTTTATCACATAGAACTAAGAAATAAAATAGCTAAAACCATTTTTAATCGTATTGGGTTAGGTTAATAATAGATCTTCTAAAGTGAAACAGGTTCAAAAAGTTTCTTGAAACCTAACCAATTTTTCTTAAATTCTTCTTCTTTGGTTATATTCCTGACTCCTGAAGACTTGGTTGTAGCAGATGTGCCCCCCTTCCCCCTTTTTTCTTTCCGAGGACAACTGGTCTGAGGGGAAGGATCTAGGACTTGTTGTGCCGCCACTACGGGTCCCAAATACATATTTTTGTCGGTGTCCGACCAAGTAAGGTCTTTTAGGTAAAATTTTGTAAATGTGTTGTGAGCTTTCCAGTGACAGGCTTGCATGATTTGGTCCACCAATACCCCACCGTAAAAGGCCTTAGAGGCCGCGAAGGCCCGGATGTCATGCGCTTTGACTTGGACCAAGTCCAAGGCTTGTTGATCTGCTTGTTTGTAACAAAGTAGGATGATTTGTTTCAACCCTGAAGAGAGAGTAGCGGGTCTGATGTCTGAGGTATGTCCTTTCTTAAAGGAGATGAAAAGGAGAGAACGAGACCCTCTCAGGTCTTTTGTTCGGTCCAAATAAAACCTCAGGGCCTGCACGGGACACAGGGTCCTGTCTTCTTTAAGTTGTCTATCTACAATGGTAGTCAAAGCAGGAATAGTCACCGGAAATACACTTTGAGAACCTTCTCTTGCTAGTTGGTTTTTGGCTATGAAATCAGAAGAAGGGAACAAGGCTACCTTTTCTCATTGGCCTAGATTAGATACTTGTTTGCGACCCAGGCATGGATTTCGCTGCAGTGCTTGCCGGAGGCCAAAGCTAGCAAGAAAGCAGTTTTAGAGTAAGATGTTTGAGGTCTGTGTCTTTCATGGGCTCAAATGGTGCTTTTGTGAGCTCGTTGAGGACAACAGAAAGGTTCCACTTGGGTAAATTTCTGGAACTTTTGGGACGATCCCTGTGAAAACTGGAGAGTAACCTATGAAGGTTTGTATTGTGTGCAACATGTTGGGCCGTTGGGCCCAAAGTGTCAACGATTGTAGTCCTGTAACCATCAAAGGTCGAGGGGCGCCTGTTTAGGTCTTGGTACAGGTACATGAAAAAATCTGAGATTTGTTTCACAGATGGAGTGGAGAAATCCACCGAATTTTCTCTGCACCATTGTTCAAATAGGGCCCACTTTGACTTGTAGATGGTCCTTGTTGAAGACCGCTGAGGGGCAGCAATTCTCTCTGCCACCTCCACAGAGAAGCCTTGTTCTTGGAGTTGTCCGCTCCTAGACACCAGGCGTGGAGGTTCAGGTGCTGGGGGTTGTTGAACACATACCTGTGGGACTGTTTGAGTAGGGTTGTTGACACTGGGAGTTGTAGTGGGATCTCTGTTGAGAGCTGCACTAGGTCCCAAAACCAGGGCATCCCTGGCCAGCCTGGGGCTATTACGATGATCAGGCAATAACATTGCCTGATCTTTTGGATCACCTTGTGAAGGAGCCGTAGGAGGGTACGCATAGGCTGTGAGGTTGGTCCAGTTTATGTTTAGAGCATCTATGTCCCAGGCCCTTGGGTCTGGGATAGGAGACACATACAGTGGGAGCTTGTGGTTCAGGTGAGTGGCAAATAAGTCTACATGAGGTGTGAACCACTTCTGGCAGATCTGTTTGAACACCTGTGGGTGCAGAGACCATTCTGTTGACTGCACTTGGTTGGACCTGGACAGTAGGTTGGCCATCACATTCAGGCACCCTAGAACGTGCCTGGCTTTCAATGTTATGAGGTAGTGATGGCCCCAGGTCGTGATCTTCCACAGGAGAGCGCACATCTCTGCTGAGTGTGTTCCTCCTTGTTGTTGATGTAGGCTACCACTGTTGAGTTGTCCATCGCAACTAACACTGTTTGATTCTGGCACTGGTCCTTGAAGTCTCGAAGGGCCAGGGAGACCGCCTTCAATTCTAGGACATATATGTGTAGCCTTTTTTCCCGATCTGCCCACAGACCCTTTCAGGAATTTTGGTCTAAGTGAGCGCCCCAACCTTCGTTTGAGGCGTCGGTTAAGAGTTGGATACTGTGGTCCTTGGGATGAAGGTCTGCACCTTTCATCACATTTGAGGGATTTTGCCACCAATCTAGGTGGGCTGCAATGGCTTCTGTCCAAGGAAGGAGGTTGTCCAGCGACTGAGATGAAACTGAAAGGGCCTCATGTGAAGGCGTCCCTCCGGGACCATTTTCTCCGTTGAGGTTAGCAACCCAATTAGAGACATCAAACATCTTGCAGTCAAAACATGTTTTGACTTGAGTAGTAGGATCAAATCCTGAAGTTTGAGCCATCTCTCTTGAGTGGGTTTTACAAGGGCTGAATCTAGGTGGTATTCGTAGCCCATGAACGAAAAACGTAGGTTTCAGTTCTGATTTTTCCTGATTTATTATCCACCCCAAGGACTGAGTTAGGTCTACCACTGCCTGTGTGTTCACTTGGGCTTCCTCCTGAGACTGGGACCTGATCAGCCAGTCGTCCAGGTATTGGTGAATTCTGAGTCCTCTTGAGAGGGCCATTAGTTTCACTTCCTTTATGATCATTGTAAAGACCTGGGGGGCTGTGGCTAGTCCGAATGGGAGGGAGGTGAATTGGAACACCTGTGACTTGTAGCAAAACCTTAGGTATTTCCTTGAGTTTGGATGGATGGGGATGTGTAGGTAAGTGTCCGACAGATCTATCGACGATACCACTCCCCTGGAATCAGGGAGGTCCTGATGGACTCTGGAGTTTCCATTTTGAACTTTTCTACGTGTAGAAAATTGTTGAGCCTGTTTAGGTCTATGACTGGCCTCCACCCGAGAGATTTTACATTTTCCACCCTTTCTATTGCGTTCTTTGACAGAAGAGACTGGATACAGAGGCCAGGACTTGGTCTTTGAAGGGCCTTGTATTCTGACTGGGTCAGGAGTCTGACTGGATTGGATTGAAAAGAATGACAGGATTTGTTTGCCAGTCTTATCTGAAAGAACGGAGAACTCCTACTGGTGGACTGAGTGAGGCTGGAGGAGTCATTGGGGGGAGGGGTTTTTATGCCCTCGTCCCCTGGAGTGGGTCGAAAGACCTTGGAGCCTCGGCTACTCGATTTCCCCCTACCTGGGGAAAACGATGGATACTGCTAGGGATGGAATGACCCCCATTGGGGTGGTTCCTGTAGGAGCCTCTAGATGTGGGGAATTGGAAAGGGTTGATTAATAGGGCCTAAACCCTAAGTGTTATTACAGGTGCCTTGATGACGGACTCCTGTCCCTCCTAAAGTAGTTGTGAATGGGGAACTTTAAGATCTAAAGATCCAGTATCTCACCTGAATTCACCATGGAATTGAGTTTGACCTGTCTGGTAGTAGGCTTGCTACTGTCTTAACATATATATATAACCAGGTTGTATTCAGAAAAAAAACCTAGTGAAGAGCAGCCTGAAGCTCAACTCTTGCTGACCAGAAGGGGAGGAGGGGCTTACCCAAGGAGGCCCCTAAAGATATACAAATTTGAAAACTTGTTCTATTTTAAGGGAAATTAAACGGCCCAAGTTCCTGTTGGAATAGTAAATCATTCAGAGTCCAGACTGTGGAGGATCTAGGCATAAATTCTCTGGGGGCAGGGAGGTTAAAAAAACTGCCTAAGTTTCAATGTGCTCAAAAATTGTTTAGGGTGAAGTCAGGCAACCTACTTCCCTAAAATACAGAGCCAGGACTGAATGAAGGACCTTGTTTAGAAGGCCTCTTGGGCTTGAGGACTTGGACTTGAACTTGGACCCAAGCCTCCAATAGGTGATATTTACTGCCAGGCTAGTGAACTATTAGTCCAAGTTTTATTTTATTTTTTTATTTTTTTGTGTGTGTGTGAGGATTGTTAGTGTTCTGATCTGGAATCAACATCCGAACATCAGAGTAGATGATCCGATCATCCGAGGATCAGATCTACATACAATCCATCAAGCATTAGATTTCCGATGATCCGAGAGATGCAATGAAAACCGACTATCAAATCATACTTGGGTGAATAGAAGTTGGGAATACTGCATCCGATTCTCGGATGCATTAAAAATCTCGGATGGACTAAGATCTTATCTGAATTTAAGCAGGGATCTGATCCACCCTGGAGAAAGAAGTTGGATATTATAATTTCTATGTAAGCTTTCCTTAAGGTAAGCTTCCATGTAAGCTTTGCCTTTCCTTCTTTGAAGGAACTACACAACTAGATTTACGTAAGTAAATCAACTGTGACACAAGGTCACCTGCCCCACCCGCCTCACTGCAGGTAGGGCTAGTTGTGAGATAAGGAAAGCAGAAATTACACAGAATTTGATTAAATAACATAGAATCTAAAAAACAAGTAATTATAATTTAAAACTGGATGAATTAAAATATAATTAAAATAATGGGTAACCAAGGTTACCTTATAGCCTAAAGAGACACGTAATGTCTAGACGATTAATGAAGAATTCTATTCCTGTTTATTTAAGTAATGACCTTATAAATGGTCAATAATACAGGAAAGAAGGGATAAGATATATTATTTAATTTTATATTTTATTTATATTTATAAACGTACTGTAAGAAAACCCGCGTCTCTCAGCACATGCGGTCTAGACGTGATGTCATTACAGGGGTTTCCCCGAGGATTCCCCCAGTTAGAATCGTGCTTTATATCATATTTTAACCATTAAAATGTACCAATAGAGTAGAAGAACGGGGATAAACCCTTGCAAAATTTATTTTATTTGATTTCAACAGGCATATATTCCTGTATATAAACTACCTACACGAGACGTGCAAATTGCTAAGAAATGCTGTCTCGATAAAAAAACGGAAGTGGTTTCGATTATTTCACTCGACAGGGACTCGTTTGTGTTACATTTATACACTTTTAAATCCTAAAAATGGTCAAATAATGAAGCAGATAGGGCTAAATATTTTATTTTATTTTACTGACAGGCATATATATATATCCTGTATTAGAAACCACATGAACGAGTCGCTATTGCTTTACAACGTGAACCCGGAAGTGGACTTCCGTTGTAAAATATAGTAAAGATACTTATCTGAACTATGAAAAGACATCGAATTGTGATTCTATGTAATAAAATAAAGAAACTGATGTAGTTTCCAGATCCAACGACAAATATATCCTTGAAAAAATGAAATAATATTCCTTGTAAAATAAAGCATTGTAAATTCGCGTGGCCAACAAGAAAGTAGGGCGAGAGGTCAGAGGTTATCATGTGACGACAACTAGCAGTGTATCCGGTGGCTAACAAGAACTGTCTTTTTTTCTAAGACGTTGGCCCCGGGTGTGGCAACCCGAGAACAGCATTAAGTCCCACATGGTAAGCTACTGTAGTGTAATAAAAGCAATAGTTTTCAAGTTACAACTGATTTACTCAGTAGTGAGAACCTGAAAATAGCTATTGCTCAGCTATGCCATGAGCTATAGGTCTGTAATTTCACTATGTTATAGCTGACCCAAAAGTAGGTGAACAACATATTTTAACAAAATACTCCAAATGCAATATTTTTCAAGTTACAACTGATTTACTCAACATACAGAACCTGAAAATAGCTATTGCTCAGTTGTGCCATGAGCTACAGGTCTGTAATTTCACTATGTTATAGCTGATACAAAAGTAGCTGAATAACATATTTACACAAATTTCTGTAAATGCAATAGTTTTCAAGTTATAAGTGATTTACTCAACAGTGATAACCTCAAAGTAGCTATTACTCAACTATGCCATGAGCTACAGATCTGAAATTTTACTATGTTATAGCTGACCCCAAAATAGGTGAATAACATATTGAAACAAAATACTCCAAATGCAATAGTTTTCAAGTTATAAGTGATTTACTCAACAGTGATAACCTCAAAGTAGCTATTACTCAGCTATGCCATGAGCTACAGGTCTGAAATTTTACTATGTTATAGCTGACCACAAAATAGGTGAATAACTTATTGAAACCAAATACTCTAAATGCAATAGTTTTCAAGTTATAAGTGATTTACTCAACAGTGATAACCTCAAAGTAGCTATTACTCAGCTATGCCATGAGCTACAGGTCTGAAATTTTACTATGTTATACCTGACTCAAAAGTAGCTGAATAACATATTTATAAGAAATTCTCTAAATGCAATAGTTTTCATGTTACAAGTGATTTTGCTCAAGATGGTAGTTACTGAAAAGCCCAAAAGTACCTATTACTCACTTAGCTATTGAGACAGACACCCAAGTTACTCACCATGTTGTAGCTATGAAAAAAGTAGCTGAACAACATATTTTAACAAAATGCTCTAAATGCAACACTTTTCAAGTTGTAAGTGATTTAATGCATGATTTCATGAATTTTAATGCATTAAAAATTATTAAAGAAATTTATTTAAAAAAAACTAAGACAGATCCAGGTCTCATACTCAAACAAGAGAATCTACCTCTGGCCTAGTACATATATGCAAGATATGAGAGAAATCCCTGCAATAGTCACTGAGAAAATTGTGATAAAGTGTTGAAATTTTCACACTTTTGGTGGGGGTACCTCCCTTGTAACGTCTCTAGCAAGATGCTGGAAAAAAAATTATTATTCTATACAGTTCTAGTACTGATTTCACCACAGAGTTAAAACAATACTCTTTGTTTACAAATAAAAACAATAACTGTAGCAGTTAAATATGTTTAAACATTGCATACAGCAGACAATTAAGCAAGGCCAAGTGTTAAATCATTTACTCTATTTTATGACAAATTTTCCCCACTAGTATACATGGTTCGGAATATTAAGAAACCAAATTTTTATTATTCTATACAGTTCTAGTACTGATTTCACTAAGTTAAACAAAGGATGTTATTCTGTACTATTTAACAAATAACAAAGGATGTTATTTTGTACTATTTAACAACAATTACTGAAATGTCAGAATTATTTCAATGTCAGAAGTTAACTATGGGGAGTTGACATACAAATCCAGAGCTTCAATGGCAGCTTGTTTTATGAGATCAAATCGTCTTTTTCCAAGAAACGTCCCACCAAATCTTCTTGTCACAATCAAAATCACATCCAAAACATTTTTCTCCTTCAGTAGATCCGATAGGATAGAGCTTCCTTTCCATTCCCCGTCATCGCACTTGCCAGTTTTCACCTGTCCATCCGAGTCTGTAACATTATATGTGTACATAATGTGGTCGCTTCTAACACAGTCATCGTTTTGTGACATCGTTTTGAGTGCTTGAACAGCCTACCCGAGTGTATGAATCTGATAGGCGTGCCCTTGAAACACACTTGCCTTCACCCTGATCGGAGTAGAATGATGAATATTATCAAATGGTATGGGTTCACTTGCGGATATAATAGTATCCAGGGGGTTCTTCTCCAAAACATCCTTGTTGACTTCTGAATTCACAGTGAGTTTATCACCGATGAGTTTAATTCTTGAATTGTCCCTAGCTGCTTTGGCCTGATTTCTCATTCTGATTAACTCTGGTATCTGTGCCAATCTCTTCTCTCGAACTGATGGGGGGGAACTGTTCGCTGATGGCATATGGAGATTTGAGATGCTTCGCATATGACAGAGTCATATTCCGGGCACTGTGGGACATGAACTTGACAATAAGTGACCTTGGTCTTGATTGTTTTTGCCCAGTCCTATGAGCAATATCGATCCGTATTTCACCGGTGGCGTTCAAAGTTTAATACAAGTTATCTGGTATGTTCAGTTGATTTTTCATAAATGCCAAAACCTCACTCACAATTTTCATTCTCTTTTTCTGGAAGATTATGTATCACAAGGTTTCCTTTCATTGAATATATTTGTAGTGCCTCCACCTTGTCTTCAAGTGATTGTATTTTAGAGTTCAACCTGAAGATAGTACCCTCACATTCTTTCACTTGTAACTTTAGTGACAAATTCTCCCGTTGCAAAGTGTTTATGTCTATTTGTTTCCACAGCACCAGTCTTCAATATATTTAGAATCTCATTTACCTTGACATCCAAGAAAGAGACCTTTTCATCCAAGCTTGGCACATTGGGAGGTTCATCTTCCATAGTCTCATTCAGGTCTGATAAGCTTGTGTTTAAAGTATCACTCTCCAACATCTTCAATGATTTCTTTCAGTGGTTGCTCCACTGGACTTGAGCTGCTGGCTACTGATGTTTCACTAAAGTTTCTTTTCTTTGACTCAATATCCATGAATCAGAATGCACTGTTTCACTGTTTGTGTTATTTGTTTATGTACTAATCACAGTCTATTTATGTACTTCAGTCACCAGTGAACAGGCAAAAACACTTTCAGTAACAGTCTATTTCACACAAGTTCATCACAAGTGACAAGTTATATTACACAAGGTTCTATTACCAGTACTATATACACGTATAAAGAAACAAAAGTACATGTGCATTCTCTCTAGATTTTCCTTTCAGTGACACCTCTTTTAACAATGTTCACCAGAGTGCAGAAAAGGGGAAAAAATACATGTCTTTGTGTATTGAATCAAGTTGACCTATGTCCACTTGGGCTTGTCTGCATTTATTCGGTTCCTAATTAGCCAGTTCAATATAATTACCTGAGGCATGGGTTTTTGTGTAATATTATAATATTGTTCTATCCAAACACTGATGACAAAATCATTATTGACACACTTATGAAAATTTATGATTGTCGTCCAGAGGTTATCAGGGCAAGTGTGGAACATCCTGAAAATCGGGTGAAGCCGATTGACAAGTGTCCTAATGGAGCGTTGTTTATTGGACGTGAGAACTCGGTCAACATGGAGAAGGACAGTCATATCAGGTTCAAGACCATCTGCTGCTCTGGGAGCTCCAACACAAACAGTTAGTGCTTCACAACAGTCCACACATCAGTCCAGAGAATCGACATCATCTGCGCAAGTTAAGGTGTCACAGTCTGTATCGGCTCCAGCCCGTGGTGTTGACAGGTCAAGAAGATTGGGGCATGAGGGGAGAAGTTCATCTGTGTTGTCCACAGATAGTGCCATATCTAAACAAGCATTCTGACGCATGCATTTATCTCCCGCCGTATAAATTAGATGTACTAAAGATAGTGGAATATATATTTTCTTGTGAGATGGAGGCACATGTAGAAGTCACAACAAGTTTAATGTTTGATTGCAATACTTTTAAAGACAAAAGGCATTTACTCACTTAAGTAGCTATTACACTGCCATCCAAAGAGCTACAGTTCTGCAACTTTATTATGCAGTAGATAAACCCAAAGTAGGTAAGGACGTCGTATTTAGAAGAAATTGCCTACCTGTAACACTTTTAGAGATAAAAGATATTTACTTATTTTACTGGCTATTACTCTGCCATCCAAAGAGCTACAGCTCTGCAACTTCACTATGTGGTAGATCACCCAAAAGTAGGCGAATGACTTATTTAGAAGAAATTGCCTATGTGTAATATTTTTAGAGATAAAAGACAATTACTCATTTTAGTAGCTATTACTCTGCCATCCAAAGAGCTACAGTTCTGCAACTTCACTATGTGGTAGATCACCCAAAAGTACGTGAACGATTTATTTAGAAGAAATTGCCTACCTGTAATACTTTTAGAGATAAAAGACATTTACTCATTTTAGTAGCTATTACTCAGCTAGCTACTCACTTAGCTATTGACCTACATCTGCAAAAGCAACAAAAATATAAAGGACACAGGAAAGTAAGCTTTTGAAAAACTAGATGAATAACAAATGAAAAGATTTGCCTAACTGTGGTACTTGTGAAGGTATTTGACATTTATTTCCATCATAATTTTGCTACAAATAAGAAAATAGCTATTGCTCACTTATGACATGCAATGGAACCCCAAATGATATGCCATCTTATAGTTAAGGAAAAAGTAGCTGAACAAATTATTTTAGGAAAATCCTGTAACTGCAGTAGTTTTTGAGTTACAATGGATTTACCCAACAGTCACAATTTCAAAGTAGCTATTACTCAGCTGTCCAGTGTGCCACAGGTTTGCAGCTTTACTATCTGATAGCTCATCAAAAACTAGATGAATAACATATTTGAAAATATTTCCCTAACTTGAATACTTTTGAAGATATTTGAAATTTACTTATGTTGTTATTTTGCTACAAATAAGAAAATAGCTATTACTTATGGCATGCAACAGAACCCCAAACTATATGCCATCTTATAATAAGGAAAAAGTAGCTGAATAACATATTTTAGGAAAATACTCTAACTGCAATAGTTTTGGAGTTACAATGGATTTACTCAACAGTCACAATTTCAAAGTAGCTATTACTCAGCTATCCAATATGCAACAGGTCTGAAACTTTACTATGTGATAGCTTATCAAAAACTAGATGAATAACATATTTGAAAAGAATTCCCTAATTTTAATACTTTTGAAGATATTGAAATTTACTCATGTCGTTATTTTGCTTCAAATAAGGAAATAGCTATTACTCACTTATGGCATGCAATAGAATCCCAAACTGTATGCCATCTTATAGTTAAGGACAAAGTAGCCGAATAACATATTTTAGGAAAATACTCTAACTGCAATAGTTTTGGAGTTACAATGGATTTACTCAACAGTCACAATTTCAAAGTAGCTATTACTCAGCTATCCAATGTGCAACAGGTGTGAAACTTTACTATGTGATAGCTTACCAAAAACTAGATGAATAACATATTTGAAAAGAATTCCCTAACTTTAATACTTTTGAAGATATTTTAACTTTAATACTTTTGAAGATATTTGACATTTACTGATGTCGTTATTTTGCTACAAATAAGAAAATAGCGATTACTTATGGCATGCAATAGAACCCCAAACTATATGGCATCTTATAATTAAGAACAAAGTAGCTGAACAACATATTTTAGGAAAATACTCTAACTGCAATAGTTTTGGAGTTACAATGGATTTACTCAACAGTCACAATTTCAAAGTAGCTATTACTCAGCTATCCAATGTGCAACAGATCTGAAACTTTACTATATGATAGCTTATCAAAAAGTAGATGAATAACATATTTGAAAAGAATTCCCTAACTTTAATACTTTTGAAGATATTTGACATTTACTTATGTCATTATTTTGCTACAAATAAGAAAATAGCTATTACTCACTTATGGCATGCAATGGGACCCCAAAGTATGCACCATCTTATAGCTAAGGACAAAGTAGCTGAATAACATATTTGAAGAAAAAGTTGTAACTGCAATAGTTTTTGAGTTATGAGCCCTTTACTCCAAGTAGCTAAGATTGCTATTACTTACTTATCTTTAGGCCTAAGTCCATAAAACCAAAAAAATTTTCGAGGGCATGAAAATTCATTGGGACAATTAATTTACAAAAAATCTGTAGCTGTAGTAGTTTTGGAGAAATCTGAGTGACTAACTAACGCACGCACGCACGCACACACAGGCATCATTTCATAATCTCCCTCCCGGGCTAAAGCCCGGTGGGAGATAAAAACTTGAATTGAAATGGACATCAAAGCAAACATCTGTGCTATCCGCAGGTAGTCAAGCTTCAAGGAAGTCAGTAACTCAAAAGGGAAGTGTAGTATCTGTGTCATCCGCAGATGCTCATAAATCCAAAAGATCTGAGGATCCCAAAGGTCAAACAAGAAAATCTGTGTCATCCACAGATTCTCAAAAACCAGAAACTTCCAAGAAAAGGGAACATATCGAGTCAGAACAGTGGACAAAAGTTTCCTATCAAAATAGGCCCAAATTTGAAAGATACATTCCAAAAAAGAATACAGTAGGCGTATCCAGAGCAGGGAAAGTCAAAGCACAGCAGACAAAAATAGATCACGTCCAACCCCAGGAGCGACTGCTACCAAGAGAGGTAGAGACACATGCTTTACGAAAGGCTGCAAGGTTACTTCTACCCGTATAAAGAAGCATGTGATTGGACGACATCTACCGATGGAGGCATATGGAAGAAGTGGTGGGCTGGAGAGTGAAACAAGGATGAGGATGTTCGAGGAGCTGTTGCTGAAAATAGCTAGTATACTAAAATGCCAAAACTTGTATCAGCTGCTCAGAAAGGTACAGGAACTAGGGTATTATCCATCTAGAGACAGATATTATGAAACTAGAGGAATGCTTTTGCTAACAAAAGCGAAGTATCCCTGAAAGTTTAAAATGCTTTGTGGTTTTAATAAGCATGCTGTAAAGCTAAGAATGCACAAAGCTGCGCCGTATGCGTTCCCAATACCTCTTAATACATTCTGAAGCTATAAAAGCAATGATAAAAGAGATATAAGGCAAAAACTCCAAAGCAGCTATTTATGACCCCAGTTTGGCCCATAAGGGGGGGTCGGGGGGTAAAACTGACCAGCTATTTAGACTCTCCACATATGCTTTCCCAATACCTCTTAATACATTCTGAAGGTATAAAAGCAACAATAAAGGAGATATAAGGCAAAAACTCAAAATCAGCTATTTTATGACCCCAGTTTAACCCATAAGGGGGGGGCCGGGGGTAAAACTGACCGGCTATTTAGACTCTCCACATATGCTTTCCTAATACCTCATAATACATTCTGAAGGTATAAAAGCAACAATAAAGGACATATAAGGCAAAACTCCAAAGCAACTATTTTATGACCCCCGTTTGACCCATAAGGGGGGGTCGGGGGATAAAACTGACCGGCTATTTAGATTCTCCACATATGCTTTCCCAATACCTCTTAATACATTCTGAAGCTATAAAAGCAACGATAAAGGAGATATAAGGTAAAAACTCCAAAGCAGCTATTTACGACCCCAGTTTGGCCCATAAGGGGGGGGTCGGGGGGTAAAACTGACCGGCTATTTAGACTCTCCACATATGCTTTCCCAATACCTCTTAATACATTCTGAAGCTATAAAAACAACATTAAAGGAGATATAAGGCAAAAACTCAAAATCAGCTATTTTATGACCCCAGTTTGACCCATAAGGGGGGCCGTGGGGTAAAACTGACCGGCTATTTAGACTCTCCACATATGGTTTCCTATTACCTCCCAGTACATTTTATGGCTCTAAATGCAATACTTAAGAAGATAATAGGGGGTTTGACCTAAATTTAAGGCATTCAGATTGGAAGGTGTCAGAAAATCACTCATAAATGAGACATTTTTCAAGGGATTGTTCCCAAAATCTAATCAGCTCGCGTTTTCGATAGTATGAACAGGTGTGTCAAATTATAAGGCTATGTAGCAAGTAGTTTTTCCTGAACTGCGATGACGGGGGGGTTTACTTCAAAAAAATTATTTTTGATCATGTGACCTTCATAAAGGTCAAAGGTCAAATTTAAGCATGCAGAAAAATTTTCCCACGTCTAAGGTATATAACTGCCAAATATGGTTTGAAACCTTCTAATAATAAGGGAGATATTCAAGGGAGACCATAATGTGGTGGCGGCAGCAAGGAAACTGAGGCGAAAACAAATAAGTGCCCTTTCAGGGACGCTTAATTACAGAAGCTGATAACACTGTGATAGATGAGTTTAGCATGTGGTTATACAGAGCCTACTTGCCTCATACTCCAACCATAAGTCCACCAAATCTTGTGGCGTCTTTAGTGCAGTGGAGAGCTCTCGCTCAGTTAATCAACTGCATTGGAGAAGAGAACATTAACATGGAGAAAATCCAGAAAAGCTACCGTTTGAAAGTAACAAAGGATACCGAGGGAGGTCATAAAAGTTCAGATTCCAAGGAAAGTTCTGCTGAAGGCTCCACAGAAAGCTCTACTAGTAGCTCATCCGAAGAGAAGCTCATCCCAAGATGAAAGCACAGCTGAGTTGCCAAGAGTGAAAGACAAGAGTGCAGTTAAGAAACCAACTGGTATCACTCGTGGAAAAGAAGCTACTAAAAGCAAGTCTACTTACCGCCCTGTCTCGGAAGTCTTGAGGAATCAGGGGAAATCAAATGAGAGTACCATTCAGAAAGAAAAGAGTAGCAGCAACAGGTCAGCAGACAGTTTGGATGAAGACGAGACACAGTTGTTACAAGTATATTCAGAAGGTTCAACCTCTTCTGATGTACAAACGGTGAAGTCTGGGCAACACCTTAAAACAATTCAAGAGGAGGAGGAAATGGAGGTAGATCAACCCCCAACTGTAGAGTTGCAAAAATCTTTGCCAAGTACAAGTGCAGGAGTAAAATCAACTTGTACTACCTCAGCTACACACTCAGCTGTAGAAACAAGTGTAGGAGGAGATTCAGTTGTAGAATCACACAAACCTACCTACGCTGAGAAACTGCAGTGTTCTCCAGCCGTGAGGCCAAAAGCAGTAGTGTCAAAGCCTGGGAATTTGGGTGCACCATATAAAGGAGAGGAAAGAGAAGCAAGACTAATGCGTTTGGTGAAAAGGTCTGAAAAGATACCTTTGTGGACACCCATTTTCATTTGAATAGGTTACAAGAAGCAAGTCATAGCGAATCACTTGAGGAGATTCTTGTTAGTGGCCCAATTCCTCTCACGCTGATTGAACTAGAGTATGCAATTGCAAATTTCATTGATGGTGTACTGACAAGAAGCATTCGACAGGAATTGTCCAAAGATAAAAGGCTATACTTCACATTTGGTGTTCATCCAAAGCGAGCCTACAAATACACACCAGAGGAAATGAAGGCCATTAAAACAGCTTTGGTGAAAGACCCCCGTTGTGTTGGGATTGGAGAGATGGGATATGACTTGACACAAGGTTGCAGCACCTTTGTGGACAAGCAAACAAAAGTGTTCAAAGAACAGCTTCAGTATTACCTCAAAAGAGAATTATGGCAAACTGTTTTGGTCATCCATTGCCGAGATTTGCCGAATTCAAATAAGGCCAGTGATTACTGCCTGGATGCAATGGAGAGTGTATTGCCCTATGCGAAACGAGGTTCATCGACAATGCTATAATGGAGGGATGAAGGAAAAAGATGCCTGAAGTAAATGCTACTGATAGTGCTGACGATGGAAGATTTTTGTTAATAGATTGCGCTATCTTTGGGACTAAATACATTCTAGTAAATATTTATGCGCCAACCATTGATAGGCGAACAGAACAAACTGAATTTGGTTCCTTTTTATTTTCTAAGCTTGAAAAATTTTTGGGATGTAATATCATAGTTGGTGGTGACTTTAATATAAATATTGAGAAGCTAAAAAGTTCAACTAAGAGTTATCCAGCAAACTATGATGATCATATCCTACATACAATGGAAATTTTAGACCTAGTGGATATCTGGAAATTACAACATCCTGACACTGACAGATATACAAGACATGAAAAAACAAGGTACGGATTTAGCCAATCTAGGATTGATTTTTTTCTTGTACCCAGCTTTTTGGAATTTATTATAGATAATACTGACATTATACCTGGCTTTAGATCTGACCATAGTTTACTTTCACTAACAGTTAATGTTGAAGATACATCAACTCGAAGTCCGGGTTTATGGAAATTCAATATAAGTCTATTGCAAAATGAGGATTATGTTGATCTCATAAAACAGACCATTCATCATGCTAAGCAAGATAGTGAAAACCTAACTGATAAATCATTAATATAGGTTTACATTAAATGTAGAATTTGAACTGAAAGTATAAGCTATGCCATTGCCAAAAAACGTAAAGATAACACTCATATAGAAAAGCTAAATCGTAAACTTAATGAGTTACAAGAAATCTGTGATTGTACCCCTACCCCCCAAGTCTTGAGAGAAATGGATACTGTTAAAGCAGATATTGAATACTATTTCAACGAAAGGGCACGAGGAAGCATTATTCGATCCAGATGTAAAATAGTTGACGAATATGAAAAACCGTCGAAATATTTTCTAAATCTTGAGAAATCGAATCAAATGAAAAGGAACATTCGCACACTAATGTATAAAGGCGATCGCATTACAAATCAAGAAAAGATTTTGACCATACAGCGTGAATTTTATGAAAAGCTGTATTCGCAAGATAGTAATTATACACTCAATGAATATAATAATTTCCTTCAAACAATAGTATTTCCAACCATCTCACAAGAAACAAAAACTACTTGTGAGGCTAAAATTACTCTTGATGAAATAAAAGAAGCCATTAACGATCTACCGAACAATAAAACCCCTGGTACAGATGGACTTCCTATTGAATTCTACAAGTTTTTTGGCAATGACATCTTAGACATATTGAGTAAAAGTTTTGAGAATAGTTTTGAACTAGGTCATTTAAGTAATAGTCAAAGAAAAGGTGTTCTCTGTCTAATCCCCCAAAAAGGAAAAGATTTAACAAAGATAGAATCTTGGCGTCCATTATCAATCTTAAACACCGACTACAAAATCTTAACCAAAGTTCTAGCCAAAAGACTAAAAAAAACACTTCCGGAGGTGATTAATCCTGACCAGATTGGCTATATGCAGAATCGATATTATGGTGAAAACATAAGGCTTATTAACGATATCATAAACTATTGTCAAATAACTAAAAAACCAGCAGTTATATTATTGATAGATTTTGAAAAGGCCTTCGATACCATATGTTGGGACTTTTTAAAGTGTTGCTTAGATCACTATGGCTTTGGTACAAATTTCAAGAAGTGGATTGCCACCCTCTACAGAAACATCGAAAGTTGTGTTACAAATAATGGATACCAATCAGAGTATTTCCAGTTATCAAGAGGTATTAGGCAAGGCTGCCCTTTAAGTGCACTCCTATTTTTGTTGGCTACTGAAGTAGTTGCTATAATAATGCGTAATCTAGATTGTATACATGGAATTAATATAAATAAAACATGTATAAAATTATGTCAACTAGCTGATGATATGACTCTATTTGTTGAAGATATTGACTCAATATGTCATGTATTTTCAGTGTTTGAAGAATTTTACAGATATGCAGGCTTGAAGCTCAATAAGGCAAAGACTGAAGCAATTATTATCTATAATGATGGGTCACTACTACAAAAAAAAAATTAGGAATAAGTTGGTCTAAACCACCTTTCAAAACCTTGGGTACTTATTTTTCCACGGACTTTGAAGAAGCTAAGTTACTTAACATTAAAGACAGACTTGACAAAATTAAAAGTATAATAACTACATGGAAGGGGAGGGCCCTAACATTGAAGGGTAAAATAACAATTATAAAATCATTAATAGTCCCTCATATATGCCCCTGTTCCACCAAAGGATTAAGCCCCGATTGGGTCTGGGACCCTTAATCGTGGACAGTCTTGGAAAAAAATGGAAAAAAATTGACCAATGGACTGCAAAACTGGATCGGTTTCAAAGTCTGGGATTAAGTACAGATCGTCCTCAGGAAGCCTCAGGACGCCTCAGGCGGCCCCAGACAGTCCCTAACTGGTCTGGGACTAAGAACAGACTATGCCATTTTTGTGGCCTCAGGCCTCCTGGGACTAAGCCCCGACTAACCCAGGATTAAGTCCCGACCCCACAAGGTGTCCTGAGGCGTCCCCAGGCGTCCCCAGACCGAGATAGCCGATTTTTGTTTTGCAATGGGACTAAGGGTCGCAGGAAGCCTGGGACTAAGAATAGAGGACTAAGGGTCGGCGACTAAGGGTCGCAGGCGGCCTGGGACAGCATAGGACTGTGTAAATTTGGTCTGAGGAGGCCTGAGGAAGCCTGGGACTGGACATTTTGTTTATGGCGGGAAAAAATAATCGGTTAGGGTCGGGAGAAATATCAAACATGTTTGATTTTTCACACGGCCTCAACCGACCACAACCGACCCTTACAGGACGCCTGGGACTAAGCAAATTTTTGAAACCAACCCTCAAAAACCCTTAATCGGGAGCCTTAGTCGTGTGGTGGAACACCCACAATACTGACACTGGTCTCATGTCTCTCACCAAGTGAAAAGCTAATTTCAGATATAGAGAGTCTTGTTACCGAATTTGTATGGAACCACCAAAAGGCATTAATTGCCAAAAATACATTAATACAACCTATAAGCTGTGCTGGCCTAAAAATGCCTTGTATTAAGACAATTGTCCAGACATCTCAAATTATGTGGGTTAAGAGACTTACAAATCCTATTAATGCTAAATGGAAACAGCTATCATGGTTTCTTTTAAATATAGAGCCCCACTACATTTTTTAAAAAAGGTCATATTCTGTGATAAAAGACACCGACTACTATCAAGACTTGCTTCGTAATTGGTACGACCTTATAAGTTTTGAGCCTGCAAGACTGTGTGAATTATTGCAAGAACACCTTTTTCAAAATGATTTGTTCCATATTGGAGGAATATGGATATTTAATGAATATAAAGAGTTAGACAATAGAGGACTTAATCTGGTTAAACATTTTGTTAAAGACAATGGAATACTTTATCAAAGATGTGAATTCCAAGATAAGTATAATATTAGTATTGATGCCATGAAATATAATAAGATTACCAGTGTAATACAAACTAAATTAAATAGTCTGCCCAAGACAGAGCCATGTTCCTATGATTTACCCAAACAATGTTTGAAAGATCTAAGTAAAATAAAGAGTCGACATGTCTACAATTACTATATTAGTAAATGCTACTTGAAACCCAGTAGCCAAAATAAATGGGTAGAATACTATCCCTTTCTTGAAAAAGCTAACTAGACACAAATTTACACACTGCCTTCAAAAATTGTAAAAGATTCATATCTGATAAGTTTTCAGTTTAAAACTAGATTGGGCCAACTCGGCGCCAACATATCCCCAGACAGGTCATCACTCACGCCACAGGTTTTGATCGGGAATTTTTAATAACATAATTACCCATTATTATATGAACTTCAGCACATCAATCTACTCTGTTTATATCTTCCCAAGGAAGATGGTGTATCCCCAGACGCCGAATACATAACTCAAATTATATTTTCAATCTTCCTGCAATGATAACTTTAAACCTATTTTCAAAGTATTTAAATGATTGATGATTGAATGTCCATTCTAAAATAATAATCCCAAAAGAGCATATCTGTTTCTATATTTGTTGACAAATAAAATATTATTTTTAACTCAACTCATCATACTTTTCAATCTTCCTTCAAAGTATTTAAATGATTGATGATTCAATGTCCATTCTAAAATTCATAATCCCAAAAGCGCATATCTGTTTCTATATTTGTTCACAAATAAAATATTATTTAAAAAAAAATTATTTATATTATTATTTTATTATATTATTTTTAGAATTTGCAAATTGTTTTCAGTTATTCATTTCCTCTATACCTATATATGTGGTCCATATATATGCAACCTAAATATGTGACACAATCTCAGTTCTGACTCCCCTTTGTGTTATATGTAATGAAGCCCACCACCTCCCACCCCTCTCCCCTTCTCCACACCTCTCTCACTATTACACAAGATCTGCAACCCCATTGAGTTCTTTGTTTCTCATCTGATATCATTAAATACCTTTGTTTATTTAGTGTCACTCAATATAGCTGGAGGTCCCAGAGGTGGGAGGGGGAAATCCGGGTGGGGGATGTGGGTTGGGACTTAGTTTAGTTTATTAGTTTATTATAGTGACATGTATTATGTTGACAAGGATTATACAAAAACTATTGAAGTAATACCCAGCCCTATATGGGCTTATAAGTCACTTTAAATAGAGAGTTAATAACAAACAGAGCAAACATATTTTGAGGTAAGATACAGTAAATAAAGACAGCAATTCAATACATAAAAATTAACAATATAATTTACTTTTTCTTTCTTGCCACAAATCAAAAATAAAATTAATAACCATATTGACATTCATATGAGTTAATACCCTTGATAATTGATCTATTAATAATTCAGATTTATCTATATTTAAAATTTTGAAATATTTCATACGAATCAGCTCTAAAGCTGGACAAACACAAACAAAATGTATCTCATCTTCTACATCTTTTTTACACAGTTTACATGTTCTCTCAAAGAGATGGAGTGCTACAGCATAAATGGTAAACAAACAATCTATATAAAAGGGGTACTCAAATACAAAAAGAATTGAGAATTTTAAGTATGTGATTATCAACTGAAATGAGTTCATAACTGTAGGTGCTGTGTCAAAATTAACTGAGGCAAGTTGAATAAAACTGGGCTAGTTGAGGGTTAAAAATCCCCTAGTTTTACTACATACGGATATAATTTCATTAATATTGGGACTTAAAGCTCACTTAAAGTGTCCATTTTGTCTACTTGAATATGTTTAACCGGCGTTTAACCAGTTTCATTTTAAAAAGTTAAAAACTCAGCAAGCAGAGGTATAACACACAAAAATAAGTTCTTAAAAGACTAAGATAGCCATAACATTATTAATATTCAAAATTTAAATAGACAGGCATTTCCTTTTAAAAATTCAAAGATTTCAGCTCTATAACCCACATAGTTTGACAGTTACTGGGCTTTAAAGTGGCATTATGTCCATAAATTGGGTTTCTGTGGGCATTTTACAATTGTTAAAGAGACCTTAGCAATTAAACTACAGATCTGAAACTTTTTGGGGGACATACTATCACAGTGTAAAATTTGGTAGTTTTAGGAGTTTCATAAATTTTAAGGTTACCCCCTACTTTTACAGTTAAAATGTGTAGTTTGTAAATGTTGTTCTTTGAATTATTTTTTCTTTGTAGTTTGTGTTTATTTCATATTGCTTGTAAATTTATGTCTTTCATGATGTAATACCTATTGTAAAACATCTGTCCTGTATGTCCCTTTTGATTTTGTATCCTGTTATCTGTCATCTGGAATCAGAGATATCCAGTTGTTGTATAAGGCCTATGGTATCTGCAGGAGGTTATTATTGATGAGTTTATTTGAAGTTGTGGGAATGACTGTGTGATTGTGTAATGATGTAATTTATGTTCTTGTGATGTCTTGCTTTATAAATGGTTATTGTTCTTTCCTGTCATGTCATTGGTCACTCATTTTATTATCTAGTGTTTTGTATTGTCTCATGTTTCTGTAATATGATTGGCCAATCCATGAATTATTGTATTTTGCATTATTATATTTTACTATAAATTGTGGGGTGAATCTCAAACAAGGTCAGAATTGAATTTCAGAGAAGGAAAATGAGAAGTGAAATTGAGACTGAGAAATCTAAATGAGAATTGAAACTGAGAACAAACTAGAGATAATAGAAATGAGAATTGAATAAAGAAATTAAATAGAGATTGAGACAGTTAAAATATGAAAATAAATTAGAGTAACTTTTGAAAATTGGAAAGGCAGTTATGATAAATAAATAATAGACAGTTTGATATTTGTGATTTTAACATTACATTGTATTACATCTGGATTATATGAACAGACATTAATCTGTAGGGTGATTAAGTTTTATATGATATTTGATTGTGTTTATGTTATTTGTTTATAATTGTGTTACACCCCAAAAAGTAAAGGAACAATAAAAAGATATAAAGAGGAAATAAATGAACTTTTTTTTAGTGACTTAAATCACACATAAAAAAGACAGTGTGATAATACATAACAAACAAAAATTATATATAATACAGTTTAAGACTGGTCACACTAAGCATTTCCAAATAACAGGGCAAAATACGGAAAAAATGTCCAAAAAGGCACTTGGGCGAGTGTCTATGGCCCTCATACACAGGTTAAATGTCTACTAAAAACCTTGATTTTCGGCATATGTAAAAAGGACATAATAATGCATTCCCAGATGGGATTTCAGCTCCATCAATCACATAGTTTAACAGTCACAGGGCTTAAAGGTGGCAAAAAGTCCAAATATTGGGTCTCTGTGGGCCTTTTAGAGATCTCGATGTGGCTTTCAAATTAAAGCTTCAGACTTAAAATTTGTTACATACTAAGATTACACATAGAATATGTATCTAATAAAGTTTGAAACTTCTCAGACTTACCATTTCCAAGTTACAGAGCAAAATATGTGAAAAATGTCTTAAAAGGGTCACTCAGGTGGGCGTTTAAGGTCCTCATACACAGGTTAAATGTCTACTTGAAGCCTTGATTTTTGGCACATGTAAAAAGAACATAATAATGTATTCCCAGATGAGATTTCAGCTCTATCAGTCACATAGTTTAACAGTCACAGGCCTTAAAATTGGCAAAAAGTCCAAATACTGGGTCTTTATGGGGCCTTCTAGAGACCTAAATGTGGCCTTCAAATTAAAGCTTCAGACTTAAAATTTGTCACATACTAAGATTACACATAGAATATGCATCTAATACAGTTTGAAACTTCTTAGACTTACCATTTCCAAGTTACAGGGCAAAATATGTGAAAAATGTCTAAAAATGGTCACTCGGGTGGGGATTTATGGTCCTCATACACAGGTTAAATGTCTTCTTAAAGCCTTAATTTTTGGCACATATATAAATAACATACTAATATCTTCCCAGATAGGATTTGAGCTCTATCAGTCACATAGTTTGACAGTCACAGGGCTTAAAAGTAGCAAAAAGTCCAAATATTGGGTCTTTGGGAGCCTTTTAGAGACCTCAATTTGACCTTCAAAATTAAAGCTTCAGACTTAAAATCTGTTACATACTAAGATTACACACAGAATATATATCTAATACAGTTTGAAACTTCTCAGACTTACCATTTCCAAGTTACAGGGAAAAAGATGTGAAAAATGTCTTATAAGGGTCACTCGGGTGGGTGTTTATGGTCCTGATACACAGGTTAACTGTCTATTAAAGGCCTAAATGTTGGGGAACATATAAGAAAACACATAGATATATTCCCAGATGATATTTAACTTAGATGAGAGACATAGTTTGAAAGCTACAGTGCTTGAAAGTGGCAAAAAGTGCATAAATTGGGTCTCTGTGGGCACTTTTGAGACCTTAAGTCGACCCCTTTGGGTAAACCTACAGCCCTAAAATTTTCTACAGACAAGGATTACATATCAAAGTTATACCTAGCGCAGTTTGAGACTCATCAGAATTACCACTTCCAAATTATAGGGCAAAATATGTGAAAAGTATAGCAAAAAATCCCTAAGTGGGGGTATTTATGGGCCTCAAACACAATTTTCTCCTCAACTTAAAGTCGTGATTTTCAGCACATGTACTAAGAACATATTAATGTGTTGTCAGGTAAAATTTCAGCCAGCTGAGCATCATAGTTTGTGACCTACAGGGCTCTAAGTGGCCAAAAGTCCAATTTCTGACCTTAAGGTGGCCATAAGTTCTTTTTTACTGGGAGTTTAAGGTCACCTTAAAATAGGGATCTTCCTTTGGGCACCCTTAACATGTGTACCAAGTTTGAAAAAAAAATATTAATTTGTTTTTGAGTTATCGCGTCCACAAGGAAATTTCTATGGCGGCGGCGGCGCGACAGACCTGAATCCAATATATCCCTGACTTTCGTCTGGGGATATAATAATCCATAGAATATTCAACTGCAACTATAAACTCTTTGTATGGAAAATAAAACAGTCCCCACAGTGCCCAATATGCCAACATATTGATAATCTGGAACACTATTTTTATTACTGTGAATCTTCCAAACTGTTTTGGGTTCAAGTTGAAGCATGGCTCAAAGAAAAACTTCTAGTTAATTTTAATTTTACCGTTCTAGAAGTATTGTTGGGTGTTATAAATATTGATAAAAGTCTTTTCTATACTATAAATTACATTATCCTTCATGGAAAATACTTTATAAAGGAATGTAAGAAAAACGAAAAGGAGTTAAGTTTATATAGATACATGTATCTATTAAAAGATAGGTTAAACATTGACATAGTCTTACATAAAAACCAAGAAAACTACATTGCTTTTAAAGAAAAGTTCAGTTGTCTTATTGAAATGGTACAATTGTAATGAACAAATATTACGCATATAGTAAATAGTACTATATCTTTCTTTTCAGTAAATACTAATATAAAAGTACACTCACCTGATTTGGAATCTATAATATCCACACATGTCGTTTCCTCTCAATATCTGTTTCATATATGTTTTTGTTTAAAAATTACTATATTTGTTGAAGAATATTTTTTAATGTAATAGATATGTATGTCTTTTTGTATCATTTGCATTGTAACACACCAAAAAGAAAAACGTCTATATAGCCACTGACGGCCGATACTTAAAAGGTGAAGGTCGGCGGAAAACGAGGAGATTCGCCTTGTGAGTTCAACCATGAAAACATGGCAAATGCAGCCATATTAAATATATTGTACTTTGAAAGTGTAAAGACAGTTCATCGATAGTTGTGTAGTTTACAAGCAAGGACGTAGTTCAGAAGTGATAGAAGAGACAATATACATATATATACAGATCGTGGAGTAAACTAATCAGCATTAGTGTAGACTTTAATATCCACGGGGACGTTTTGCAAGGAAAACAGTCCATACAGAATATGTGACAGTAGCTGGCTGAGATTGAAGTAGCCGTGATTAAAGGTATAGATAGTAGTCCATTATTCTTTAGTACCATGAAGCCCCCTCACCTCTTTACCAGTAACCAGTCACTTAGGAAAAATCAATACTTTGTACTGAGTTTACCAGCCTAGTGTAAAATAGTATGCCTATGTTGATTTTGTGTGGTTTCCTGGCAGGATGTGTGAATGGCTGACTTAAATACCGGCATTCACAGAAAAAGAGGGAGGGGGACCTGCTTTGATGAAAATTTAGAGCCCACCCATTCTTCTGTCCGGGTAACGCGTCATAAGTGACCTACTTTGAAGTAGGGTGCCTCAGTAAGGTAAAACAAAACCAAATAATTGATTCCAAAATTTATCCATCTATTTACAGTAATAATTCTTACAATATATATATATATGTTAATATACAGTACTCATATGAATTCATTTTTGTAATTTCGTGGTTTCTATGTCACAAACACAGTTTGTCTTCACTTAGAAAGAAAAATTCCTGGATTTGCCAGACAGAAGAATAAATTGATAACGTTAACTGCAAATTGCAGCTGGGTAGGTGGCAGTTTTGAACACTGTCTCACTATAAACTTTCACATTTTAAGTCTAAACTATAAACCTGTCACAATGAATTCTTACACATATCATTTAACAGATACTGCTTAAATATTTTGACTACAGTTCAGCCATTCTACTTTGACGGATCTAACTGTGAAGAATCAGTTTTACAGATGTCTGATTCAGCTTAAAAACAAACAATTTTGAATACTAACACATTAACAAAATAATAAAATGTCTACATATGCTTAACATAAATTATAAATAAATACAACTCAATGGATTTTTTTACATTATTTTGTCAGAAAACTTTATAATGTTTTAAGTACCCAATTAACCTAGGCTCCAAGGAAATTTCTTGCATAAAATGTACACATGGCAGAGAAACCGTGAAGAAACATCACAGTAACTACTGACAAATCACCAGTCCTGATATTAGACAAACATAAATTCTGCACAAAAATGGCACATTTTAGGACTCACAGCTGTTATTCACAAAAGGGATCAAGCTCAAGTTAAGCCAAAAATTAGCTTAAGTTTACAGCTGTTTATGCCAAATATGAGCTGATTTTTGGCTCAACTTAAGCCTGATCCCTTTTGTGAATAAGGCCCCCAGTTAAAAATGTTTTAAGTAAAACATGCCTTTTCCACTGCATGCCACATAAAACCATCGAACACTGGTGGTAAGGGACAAAAACCCATACATGAAGTACCTGGTAAGTAAGGATTAGCCATTAAAGATGACTGAAGTACCATAATAAAATTTTGAAGAAACTAATTAAGGGGTATCAACGTAAGTACATATAATTTGTTTACGTAACGCCCGTCAGATGGTGCAGCAGAGTCACTGTTGCTATGCACGAACTATTATTTACGAGAGGGATACTTGCGTCATTTTCTTTCGGCGGTTGAAAAAGATCAGTATCAAACACTGCACTAGGTTTTGTAAACATTGCTCTTGACTTCTTAATAAACGTATACGACCCACTTGGAAAAATCAATAATAGTCTTGTAGATCTTATCAGTTTACTACTGTGTGTGCCCCTGTCTTTTCTGCACTGAGAAAATGAACCCACATTATTAAAACATGCGCTGCATGTGTATATAGCCTTTATGCTTACTTACAGTAAAGCATATCTTTGATACACACTGAATCTATATTTGTATCACCTTAATTGTCAATAGAATAAATTTATACTGTTATACTATTCTGATAAAAGTTTTGTAAGTATAACAACAATTTACAAAGCTTTGTTTACATTAGTCAAGGCACTTCTTACATTCAAAGGGTATCTGTCCATGTGAAATATAATTCTCACTGATGGAACACAAGATGTACATATATTCTATGAGTTTTTATTTAGAGACATATACACTAAGATATAGGAAGCCAAATTAAAACTAGACCTACGCATCGGAGAACCGATGCAAATCTGTATCCACCGGAAAGACAACTCACCAAAGCCAGTGAACCATCGTTTGACCTTGAAAGAGGGGCCAAAGGTCAAATCTGACATCAGAAGATTCCCAGTCCACAGTATCCTGCAAGTTGGTTTCACACTGCAAACCTCTAGGATCAATAATAAACGAGTTATAAGCCCTTTTAAGTTTGGCTTTCCTCGTTTGACCTTGAAGGAGGGGCTCAAGGCCAAATCTGACCACATCAGGAAATTCCCAGTCCATCATTTCCTATAAGGTGGTTTCACATTGCAAACCTCTAGGACCAATAATAAGCAAGTTATAAGCACTTTTAAGTTTGGCTATCGTCGTATGACCTTGAAGGAGGGGTCCAAGGTCAAATCTGACCACATCAAAAGATTCCCAGCCCATGATTTCCTATAAGTTGCTTTACCATCCCAAACCTCTAGGACTAATAATAAGTGAGTTATAAGCACTTTTAAGTTTGGCTATCCTCGTTTGACCTTGAAGGAGGGGCCCAAGGTCAAATCCGACCACACAAGAAAATTCCCAGTTCAAGGTTTTTCTATAGGTTGGTTTACCATCCCAAGTGTCTTGGACCATTAATAAGCAAGTTATAAGCACTTTTAACTTTGGCTATCCTCGTTTGACCTTGAAGGAGGGGCCCAAGGTCAAATCTGACCACACCAGAAGATTCCCAGTCCATGATTTTATATAGGTTGGTTTACCATCCCAAACCTCCAAGACCATTATTAAGCAAGTTATAAGCACTTTTAAGTTTGGGTATCCTCATTTGACCTTGGAGGGGTTCAAGGCAAAATCCGACTATACCAGAAGATTCCCAGTTCATGATTTCCTATAGGTTGGTTTACCATCCCAAATGTCTTGGACCAATAATAAGCGAGTTTTAAGCACTTTTAAGTTTGGCTATCCTCGTTTGCCCTTGAAGGAGGGGCCCAAGGTCAAATCCGACCACACCAGAAGATTCCCAGTCCATGATTTCCTATAGGTTGGTTTCACATCCCAAACCTCTTGGACCAATAATAAATGAGTTATAAGCCCTTTTAAGTTTGGCTATCCTCATTTGACCTTGAAGGAGGGGCCCAAGGTCAAATCCGATCACACCAGAAGATTCCCAGCCCATGAATTCCTATAGGTTGGTTTACCATCCCAAACCTCTAGGACCAATATTAAGCGAGTTATAAGCACTTTTAAGTTTGGCTATCCTAATTTGACCTTGAAGGAGGGGTTCAAGGTCAAACCCGACCATACCAGAAGATTCCCAGTTCATGATTTCTTTTAGATTGGTTTACCATCCCAAATGTCTTGGACCAATAATAAGCGAGTTATAAGCACAAAAAGTTTGGATATCCTCGTTTGACCTTGAAGGAGGGGCCCAAGGTCAAATCCAACCACACCAGAAGATTCCCAGTCCATGATTTCCTATAGGTTGGTTTATCATCCCAAACCTCTTTGACCAATAATAAGCGAGTTATAAGCACTTTTAAGTTTGGCTATCCTCGTATGACCTTGAAGGAGGGGTCCAAGGTCAAATCTGACCACATCAAAAGATTCCCAGCCCTATTAGTTGCTTTACCATCCCAAAACCTCTAGGACCAATAATAAGTGAGTTATAAGCACTTTTAAGCTTGGCTATCCTCATTTGACCTTGAAGAAGGGGCCCAAGGTCAAATCCGACCACACCAGAAGATTCCCAGCCCATGATTTCTTATAGGTTGGTTTACCATCCCAAACCATTAGGGCCAATAATAAGCGAGTTATAAGCACTTTTAACTTTGGGTATCCTCGTTTGACCTTGAAGGAGGGGTCCAAGGTCAAATCTGACCACATCAAAAGATTCGCAGCACATGAATTCCTATGGGTTGGTTTCACATTGCAAACCATTAGGACCAATAATAAGGGAGATATAAGCACTTTGGAAGGTCCACCATGTGGGTTACTCTGGCACTCCGTGGATGACCTTGAATTAAGAGCTTCAAGGTCAAATGTCTGCAAGGTTGTAGAGGACATATATATCTGTTATACATATCACCTATGAAGACATTCAGCCTTCTACCTATGAGAAACAGCCAGAAGAAAAATGTAGATAATTTTCAAAGAAATGCCCGCGGTGGCAATCTTGTTTTTCAGAATAAGGCTAATTTCCTTCCCAGAGAAGCTTACCCCCCAATGAAGATATCCTGCAAATTTGGTGAACCTAGCTGATGTAGTTTTCCTCTGACAGCGTTAACGCCGAAAATCTCTATACGCGCAGTGGTGGTGTAGCTAATGCTAAACCAAAGTATCCACCGGATGCCTCCGGTGGATACAATAGAATATTTTGTATAACTACGGCTAAGTTACTGGTGAGAGGCTATAAAAGTTGGTTGAGAGAGAAGGGAAAGGCTCATGTATCGTGACACAATATGTAAACCATGATGTTCTAAATAAAAATCTAAATACATACACAAGGCTCCAAAAGAATATAGATTAATTTGAATGATTTACAATTTTAAATAGTGGTTTCTTGGAATTTTAAATGAGTGTAATTTGAAATAGTGATGAAAAAATGAAAATATAAAATGTTATGTTTCTTTATGTTTTATCTCTCCAAATAAATGCCCAAATTAAATAAAAATCTAATTAATTCAACATTTGTGCGAGACATTTTTCCTTGGAATAGTGTGTAAAAAAAGTGTTGTTGCTTTTCTTTTTGTATGCTAACTGTGTCACAAGAGGAAGGTATGCGCTCTGTTTTAGGTGTCCAGAAATAGAACATATTTATTTCACATTTATCTTTGTTATTTGCTGTTTATATGTGTATATATATAACTTTAAAACAACAAGAACATTTTATTGCATAACTTTATTTCCCTTATTCAACATATCACAGAACAAACAAATATATTCTCCTAAATCATTTGTGACTTCAAGCCTTAGAAATATACATCCTTGAAAAAAATCATTCCCGTGTTATAAACCACTTTCGTCAGATCGTAAAAATAATGTGTTACGTTGATAGCCCCTTAAAGCAGATCTGCAGCTGAATTTAATTAAATGAAAAATATCCCTCCAATATTCAAAGAGAAAATTCACCAAGTAGCAGCATGCCAACAATATGGGGGATACCTTCCTTTAAAAGGCTCTAGAGAGCAGTCATTTTAACACATGATATGATAAATTGTTCATGTAACAGCTGTATAGAACACATTTTCCAGTCTGAAAATAGAAACTTAAGCCATACCAAGATTACAGGGCAACACTGATATGTTTGTGTCTTCTCCAGCTAACATTCAGATATCTTGCATTGTGATCACATTTTATGTTTTACTGTTATTGATAACTAATCATCATCTGGTACATTATATACAACAACTATATTCAAATGAGTTATTATAAATATTCTACAAAGGCTCCATTCAAATGTTCCCAGTAATCTCTTGAATCAGAAGGTTATGTAGAGATTATCTGATGTCATTAACTGTATGAAGTATGGTAATCCTCCTTTCATGCTCATCTGAAAAACATTCACACAAACAATGTTAGGATTTCATGGTGTTTGAGTTCTCGTGTGAGGATAAAGTACTGGACTAAACGCAACAAATTGCAAATTTATTAAGTAAATTAAATTTTTATAAGTTAATACCCTATCCAATGGACAACTGCTAATCTGGTCGACGCGGACCGGCCCGCCAAACAACAGAAAAAGCCGTCCGATGTAGTCACCGGCCAGCCGGTCCCAGTACTGTACATTCCCCAGATGGCGCCACGTACTTCCTTCCTGTCTAGACAAGCTGACGTCATGGCATCTTTTTCATTGTCTAAACCTATTAGACCCCTAGTAACTCATAGCGGGGTTGGTTGGGAGGGTCTTGTGTGTCCATTGGATAGCGTATTAACTACTGCTTGGTGGGCGGGTAAGTTACTTATGTGAACTCATAAATGATAGCAAATTTTAAACCTACAGTCTAGGCTGGCTTCGTCAGGAGACTTATAGGTCCAGGCCTGGGTTGACCTTAAGGTCAGGAAACCCTGCAAGGCCATGGTCGGTTGCCAGCAGCTGGTTACCCGGGGCTATACCAACGTTGCCCCCCCCCTTTTTAGCAGACCTGCTCTGAGGTAGCGGAAGAGAGGGATGAGTTCAGTCCCAGAAGGCAAATAAACCTCCCGAAGGAAGCACGTCCCATGTAGAACTATTTACGCTATGTACATATATACTAGTGATCTCAACGGGTATCCGGATATCCGGGTACCCGAACCCTGAATACTTACCCGAATCCAAAATCACATACCCGAGTACCCGAATCTAGGCATTATTGCTGTAAATAAGGCCCACGTTGGGTGACCGAGTACAGACGTATCTCCACTTCATAAATTCACCTAAAAATTAAACTATTCAATTAAAATGCACAAGAATATTATTTTTCTCACCCTTGTAAAACATTTATAGTATTTTATTTGTCGTTTATTTTGGTGGTTTATGCACTGTCAAATGCCGGGACCTTTTGAAAATCGTCAGTATAACAAAACAGTTACTTAATTCCGAGTCCATAAAACGCTGTATATTGGCTATATAGTGACATGCACTCCTTAAATAAATAAGAATACAATATTTTCACACAGTAGTTAATAATTTTATGTTAATAAAATTCACTTACCAACCTGAAATAAAAATGAAGTTTCAATTCCGAAACTACATTCGAGCAGCAGTTAATGCTTTTGTGATAGGTCATGTGACTCTGTTTTTATATAAACAACCGTGTTTTGAATGTACAGAAGTCTTTTTTATTTTACATTTCTTCCGTGTAATACTGTTTTGAATGCGAAAAAGTGGCCGACAAGTAATAAAGCAAATGGTTGGATCCCATTATTTCTGTAGGTTTTAAGTCTGTAAATATGGAGATTTTTGTAGTTTCAGCTATTATCGCCCATCGGCGCGAGTACCTGGGTACCCGCCCGTTGAAGTCATTACCTACCCGGTCCTACTGAAAAGGGTTTATTGAGAACACTAATATATACAAATCTCCTCAATCTAAAAGGCCAATTGTGGATCTGCTGAGCAGCCACTACTGGGCCCAAGTGGTAAAGCTCTGAATCAGCCCAAGCCACACCCTTCAGATAGAACTGTGTGAAGGTATTATGTGACTTCCAGTGGCAGGCTGTTAAGATATGCTCCAAGGAGACTCCCAACTGGAAGGCCTTGGAATCAGCAAATGCCCTGACCTCATGGGCTTGCACCTGATTAAGGTGAGGGCCACCAGATCAGAGAGTTCATAACGTAGGATCACATGTTTGAGTCATGGGGAGATAGTGGCAAGTGACAGATCCTTGTCAAAGCCTTTCTTAAAGGAGACAAAGACTAAATCCTTTTTCTGCCTAATGTTTGAGGTCCTGTACAAATAGTAGCACAATGCTCTGACCGGACATGGGGACCTATCAGACTAGAGGGACTTATCCAGAGTTGGGGCTAGGGCTTGTATAACCACTAGGGCCACACTGTCTGGACCCTTTTTGGCCAGCTGATACTTTCCCAGAAAGCTGGGAGATGGGTACAGGAACACCTTGGACCAGTCTGACTGGTGAATGATGTTTTTGTTTGGACAAGATTGTATCTCACTTCTGTGTTTGCCCGACCCAAAGGCCAAGAGGAACACTGTCTTGAGAGTCAAATACTTCAAGGAGGTCTCCTAATTGATTCAAATGGAGCCTTTGTCAGCTGGTGCAACACCAGGGAGAGGTTCCAGGAGGGAATCACTCTGTCCTTTGGGTCTGTCTCTGTGGAAACTATCCAAGGAGACAAGCGATATTTTCATCTTTGTTGACATTAATGGGTGAATTTCCCAGCTAATCAGCAATGGCTGGCCTGTAACCATCAATGGTACTGGGCTATAACTTCCTGTCCTGCAATAGGTACATGAGGAAGTCAGCTACTGAGTTTATAGGGGGTGCCCTGAAGTCCACCTGGTTACTGAGGTACCACTTTGTAAAAGTGGCCCATTTGCCTCATAGACTGATCTGGTTGATCCTCTCTGAGGAGCCTTAATTCGTGCTGCCACTGCTTCAGAGAAGCCCTGCTCCTTGATTGCTGAAGCTCTAGGAGCCAAACATGTTGATTTAGGTTTGACAGATTCCTGTGTGGAGTCTGATTGAATGGTAGTGTGAACAGGTTGGGCAGGCTCAGTGGGATTTGACTGGCCATGGCCACTAGATCTCAGCGCCAGGGCATGTCGGGCTACCGGAGCAATCAGAATGATTTTCCTGCATGGGTAGTCAGTTAACTTCTCAACCACTTTGCCCAAGATGGCTGTTGGTGGGAAGGCATATGGGTCCATTTAATTTTTTTAATTTATTTGGGGTTTTACGTCACTTTCAACACTGTACAGGTCATATCACGACGGGTAGTTGGAAGGGCAGAGGAAACCAGTACATATAGTTCGCTAGGGTTCTGTACTGTAAACTGCCGACCAACGGCAAGCAACTACCAGCTTTCCCACTTACGGACATGACGGGGATCGAACCCCGGCCGCAGGCCCCCGGCATATGGGTCCAGACCCTCACATGGCAGGCTAAGTGCATCGGCTGCCCAGGCCTGGGGGTCTGGCACTGGTGACACAAATTTGGCTAGCTTGTTGTTGGACCTCATCGCAAGAGGTCTATTTGAGGCTGGTGCCACCTGTTGCACATTGCCTGGAAGACTTCTGGAAGGAGAGACCACTATGTTTGAATTGTCTGGCTTAGCCTGGATAGTTTGTCTGCTACCACATTCAGCCGGCCTGGAATGTGTCGGGCTTTGAGAGTAACCTGTTTGCTGGTACACCAGGTCAGGATTCTCCACAGAAGGGCACACAGAGGGCCCAACTTCATCCCCCCTTCTTTGTTTATATAGGCAACCACTGTGGTGTTGTCTGCGGCTATAAGAACTCTTTTAGGGCCAAGAAGACTGCCTTTAGTTCTAGGTAATTTATGTGTAGCTTGCTTTCTGGAAGGGACCAGGTTTTCCTTGCAGTGTGATCGTTAAGTGAGAGCTCCTGCCTTCTTTTGATGCATCTGTAAACAATTGCAGAGCATGTTTTAGTGGGTGTAATGGTTGACCTTGGAGCACATTGCTTTCCTCCAGCACCATTATAAATGGGGGTGGAGCAACCTGGAAACTGGTATCACCTTTCTAGTGATTCTGGGACCATCCAGTTTTGTTTGAGGTGCCACTGAATGGGCCTCATAAGCAGTCAACCTAGGTGAACCTGTTTGCTGTTAACAGCCCTATGATGGACATGAGTTGCCAGACAAGACAGGTCGGTCCGGTTAATAATTCTCTGATTTTGGTTGTCAGTGTCTGCCACCGGTCCAGGGTGGGTCTGATCTTGCCCTCTTTCAGGTCGAACTGGTAACCTACAACATCGAAGACTTGCTTGGGGTCCAGTTCTGATTTTGTCCATGTTTACCAGCCAACCTAGGTCCTGACAAAGAGCTACTAGTGTTTGCTGGAGACAAGTTTGGTGGGATCTGGCCCGGACCAACCAGTCGTCTAGGTACTGGTCGATTCTTATACCCTTCTGTAAGGCCAACCGTTTGGCCTCTTGGTCACTACAGTGAACTCCAAAGGAGTTGTGGACAGACCAAGTGCTTTGAACTGGTATGTTTGCCCTGTACATGAAATCTCAGATATTTTCTTGATTGGTTTTGTATGGAAGTAGGCGTCCCTGAATCTAAGGACGTGACCCACTCCCCTGTCTGTAGGGAGGTCCGGATCATTTCTGGTGTCTCCATTTTGAATTTTTCTGCCTTGAGGAATTTGTTGAGATGGCTCAGATTTAGTATAGGTCTCCATATGTTGTTTGGTTTTGGGACCAAAAATAGCTGGTTGTCAAACCCTAGATTTGATTTTAGACCAACTCTAAGCATCTTTGTTTGTCAGCTGATACAATGCCTCCAACAGGTAGAGGTTCCTGTGAGGATGTACATAGCACCTGATGATTGTCGCTGGCCTTGTCAAGCTTGGTCTGGTTTGGAAAGGGAGGGTGTAGCCCTCCTTCAACAATTGTACTACCTAAGATCGGGCCCCCAAGGCTTCCTAAGTTTTCCAAAACTGATTTAGTCTGGCCCCTACAGGCAGATTTTGTGCACATTTGGTAGTCTGACAAACATTTACTGTCTCTCCGGACACTGGTCCAGTCTGGTGACAATGATACAATTTAACAGTCTCTCTGTTCTTGCTGTGGTCCGGTCTGGTGGGGCTGACACAACTTTTCCCATTTTACAGACTCTTGGCCCCGGGCCAGCCGCCTGCAAGGTGGAGCATTTACACAGTAATTGTCATTTGTATGATGGCTGACCCCTGGCCGGATGTGATAAAAACTTGTTTGATTGTCGACCACCTTTTCTCTTGCTGTTGAAATGACCTATTTGTTTTCCTGCTGGTTTGTTGTCAGGCATCTGTTCCTGTGTTTGTCTCTGTAACCAGTATCTGGTCGTTCCACAGTTCTGAAAACTTTAAAAAAAAAAGTTTTCTCTGTAACTGGTAAGTCTCTCTGTAACCGGTAAAAAACTAGTAGGCTGGAGTGACCATTGACTTAAGCTACTAGTCTATATTTAATTTAGCCAGCTAACCCACAGGTAAGTCTGCCACTCCGGTCAGGTCCTCTCCTCTGTAACCAACACTGAAAAAGGGGGCATGACAGTAATTGCACCTGGTAGCAGGTCAGTAGTCTCTCTAACCAGCTGGTGTGAAGCAAAACTGCTCAGTGAAAACTGTAAAGCCGGTAACTGGTTGGTAGGCTCTGTAACCGGTTGAAGCAGTTTCTCTGTAGGAGTCACCTTTTGAAGGAATTTCTTGTAGATACTTCTTGTTTATCCTCCCTAGACTCAACACAAAGTTGAAAGGAGTAGGTCGGATGGCTCTGTAACTGGCTTGAGTGAAGCAGACTGTACAGGCTGTGTAGCTGGCATCTGGTAGGTAGACTCTGTAACCAGTCGGTTAAAGCAAATTCTTGTGGATGCTCCTGCCTACCTGCCCCAGAATCAACAGAGTTGACTGGACTAGGTAGGTAGACTCTGTAACCGGTTTGGGTGAAGCCCTGCACATTAAGGGCTGTACAGCTGGCACCCGGTTGGTAAACTCTGTAACCGGTCAGTTGAAGCCATATTTTGTAGATACCAGCTGTCTGCCTGCCCCAGTCAACACAGAGTTGACTGGACTAGGTCGGTAAAAAACTCTGTAACAGCTGGGGTAAACTGTACAAGGCTTTGTAGCCAGTACCCAGTCGGTATGCTCTGTAATTTAACAACTATCTTTTGTGTTGAATCCAGCTTACAGCAGGTTTCCTGCATTAATTAAAAGAATTCTCTTAAGTGCACATCTTATTGTGTAGATTTGACAGTTGCTGGGAAAGCCCTTGTGAGGTATTTTTAGAACGGCAATTGCTGGTCGGTGTGTCACGTGACCAGCTTGCTGGAGAAGATGATGTCAGAGAACATGTTCTGTCATGATACTTACAGGCAACTGTACTGTATTCTGCCGGTCCACAAAAAAACCCCACTACCGACAACAAGGCCGGGTACATGAGGGAGGGACTGGTATTACAGTAGACGTGAGTTCGGAAGAACGCACTTCCTGCTTTCCTGTTGAAAACACTATACTGGCTGGCTGGAGAAGATGACATCAGTTGGTCGAGTTCTTTCGTGATACTTAACCAGGAAAAATACACAGTGATCTGGTCGTCCACAACGCCCACTACCAACCACCAGGCCGGGTCCATGAGGGAGGTACTGGTATCACAGTAGACGTGAGTAATGAAGAACGCAGTTCTTTCTCTTGAAGCAAGTCTATTGTACAGATTTGACAGATACAGGGATAGCCCTTGTGAGCTCTATTTAGAAAGAATTGCTGGTCAGTGAATCACGTGACCAGCTTCTTCGAGAAGATGACGTCAGTGGTCGCGTTCTTTCAAGCTGGCTGGTCGACTGATGCTTCACAGCAGAGAAGTCTGTACCAGTGCACTCTGAAGGTGAATATCCTGGTCTGTGCCGGTCTGACTTGAGCTGGCTGGTCAACTGATGCTTTGCAGCAGAGAAGTCGGTACCAGTGCGCTCTGAAGAGTAGAAATTCTGAAGAAATAGATCCTGGTCGGTCTGAGTTTTACTGGTTGACTGATGTTATACAGCAGAGAAGTCGGGTCCAGGAAACTCTGGTATCACAGTTGACGTGACTACAAAAGAACGCACTTCATGCTCTTCTATTCGGAATTCCTTCTATTTATAGAAGTAAATATTTGAAAAGACTGACGTTTCTATGGTGATTTGTGGCTGGAAGGTTACAGAAGATACATTCTCACAAAACAAGCAATCAGTGCCCGTGAACGGGCTTGCATCAGCTAACTGTGTTTTCAGTTTCAGACAAGAAGTAATAGAAGGAAAGAACACAAAAGTTGTGCCCTGCAAATGGTATTCAGAAGTAAAGTAACATGTTAACTATTAAGGTGTGAAAAGTAGGTAGAAAACATATTTACAAAATACTGTAAATGCAATAGTTTTCAAGTTACAACTAACTCAACAGTGAGAACCTGAAAGTAGCTATTGCTCAGCTATACCATGAGCTACATGTCTACAATTTTACTATGTTATAGCAAACCCAAAGTAGATGAACAACATATTTAAACAAAATTCTCTAAATGCAATAGTTTTCAAGTTATAACTGATTTACTCAACAGTGAGAAATTCAAAGTAGCTATTACTTAGGTATGCAATGAGCTACAGGTCTGGAATTTCACTATGTTATAGCCAACATAAAAGTAGGTGAATAACATATTTAAACAAAATACTGTAAATACAATAGTTTTCACTTTACAACTGATTTACTCAACAGTGATAACCTCAAAGTTGCTATTGCTCAGCTATGCAATAATGTTACAGGTCTGCAATTTTCACCATGTTACAGAGGACTGAAAAGTAGGTGAATAACATATTTAAAGAAATTACTATAAGTGTAATAGTTTGTAAGTTACAACTGATTTACTCAACAGTGAGAACCTCAAAGTAACTATTGCTCAGCTATGCCATGAGCTACAGATCTATGGTATAGCTGAACCATAAGTAGGTGAATAACATACTTAAAGAAAATACTCTAAATTTAATAGTTTTCATGTTACAACTGATTTACTCAACAGCTATAACCTGAAAGTAGCTATTGCTCAGCTATGCAATGATGTTACAGGTCTGCAATTTCACTATGTTATGGCTGACCCAAAAGTAGCTGAATAACATATTTATACAAAATACTCTAAATGCAATAGTTTTCAAGATACAACTGATTTACTCAACGGTAATAACCTCAAAGTTGCTATTACTCAACTATACAATGAGGTACTGGTGTGCAATTTCGCTATGTTATAGCAAACCCAAAAGTAGATGAATAACATATTTAAACAAAAGTCTGCAATTTTACTATGTTACAACTGACTCAAAAGTAGGTGAATAACCTAATTTAAAGAAATTACTGTAAATGCAAGTTTTCAAGTTACAACCGATTTACTAAACAGTGATAACCTCAAAGTAGCTATTACTCAGCTATGCAATGAGCTACAGGTCTGGAATTTCACTATGTTATAGCTGACCCCAAAATAGGTGAATAACATTTGAAACAAAATACTCTAAAAGTAATAGTTTTCAAGTTATAAGTGATTTACTCAACAGTGATAACCTTAAAGTAGCTATTACTCAGCTATGCCACGAGCTACAGATCTGCAATTTTACTATGTTATAGCTGACCCAAAAGTAGCTAAATAACAGATACAAAAATCTGTATATCCAATAGTTTTCAAGTTATAACTGATTTTACTCATTAATGAAGTTACTGAAAAGTCACAAAGTAGCTATTACTCATTTAGCTATGGGGAAAGACGCGCAAGTTACTCACCATGTTGTAGCTATGAAAAAAGTAGCTGAATAACATATTTTACCATGATGCTCTAAATGCCATACTTTTCAAGTTGTAAGTGATTTAGTGCATGATTTCATGAATTTTAAAAAATTCACAAAAAAATAATTAAGAAAGATCCAGGGGCCGGTTTCATGAAAGGACTTAAGTCTGGTCTCAGGCTCAAATCTGAGACTTTGGGCTCAAATATTGTAAATATTTTTCTGTGGACTCAGACTCAAAGCATTTCACAAACAGGCTCAACTTGAGATTTGGCTCAGTCATGGGCTCAATTTTGAGCCCACCAAGGAGGTGTATCAAATTTTGAGTCCAAAGTTTGTCATCCAATACTTGTGCATAAACCAATATAATTTGCATGAAAATAAATTTGTAATATTATATTTTTATTTTGCTTACTAATTACAACTACATATTCAATATTCATAATAAGAAAAGTCAATGGAATTGACATGCTTTTTGGACCGTTGTCAAGTGACTAGTCTCAAGAGTGGACTCAAAGCTTAACTCAGTCTCAGTTGAGTCTCAAACAATTGGCTTGTTACCAATAATATTATATCATTTTTTTTTTCATGTGTTATCAGTAATGCAATCTAAATCAATAATGATGATGAAATAAATGGACTTGCATAAAAAACAAACCAAGGAAGCATCTTAAATGAAATTTAAAAGTTGAGACTATGACTTGAGACCTGTCTCAGCTGAGTCACCTTTTGTGAAACCAATTTGAGCCAAAAACTCAGCCGAGACAAAAGTCTCAGATTTGAGACCCAGACTCAGCCCAAAACTGGTCTCAAACTGAGACTTTTCATGAAACCGGCCCCTGGTCTTATACTCACACAAAGTAATGTACTTGTGGCCTAGTACATGTACGCAAGATAAGAGAGAAATCCCCTCAATAGTTAATAAGAAAATTGAGATAAAGTGTGAAAATTTTCACACTTTGGGTGGGGGGTACCTCGCTTCTAATGGCTCTAGGGAACAGACGAACAGACAGATCTGCATGAATTTTACGATTTATCATCCTCGATAGGTATCTTTGAAAAGTAACAGCATGTCTCTGGGCCTTATACTTTTGGAGGAGAAGATGTTCACGCGGACACATACGCAGACGCTACAGAGTGATGCCATAATGTCAGCTGACTGACAAGTCAGCTGACATAAAAAGCACGGAAAATATTACCTTATTAAAGCAGTATATCCAGTATTTCCTTTATATTTTTGTTCTGCCCCTAACAACATAACTGTTGAGAGAATTAGGGAGGAAACTAGCAACATGGCCACCTGCATATTTCATCGCTTACTGCCCTATCAACACTAAATTGAGTCAGCTAAGGAGTGTTTCCAGCAGATTTCTTGATGTATATCCGTGCTAGATAACACTTCTACACTAAAATGTACACAAATAAGGTTGAAAATCCGTCATAATCCACACTTTTCCTTAAAATTTCTCGAGATTGTTGAAAACATGTCTGCACACTACACGCGCCAAATGAAAAAGATGCTATGATGTCAGATTGTATAGACAGGAAGAAAGTACATGGCATCATTTGGGGTATGCACAGTACTGGGTCCGGCCAGCCGGTGGCTACACAGGACGGCTTTTTCTCTCATGTGGCGGGCTGGTCTGCGCCGACCGGATTAGCAATTGTCCATTGGATAGGAAGTATTAATGCAACAAAAAACATGTTAAACCAACTAATGTAACAATTATATGCTATATTATGCTAGCAACATATTATGTTACATTTGTATTAGTTAATAACTTACATAATGGATAATTAGCTATATTGCCGATGCAAGCTGCCCTCACCAAACATCAGAAAAAGATATCTTGAGTCTCCTCTGGCAAGGGTTGCTACGTGCAATCCAATCGCTAGGTATCGTAACCCTACTTTCTTCCTGACTTGAGAATGCGACATCATAGCATCTTTTTCGTTCTTCTAACCTTAGATGAACCCCAGGTAAGAAGAATATGGGGTCAGTTGGGAGGGCCTCTCCTGTCTATTAGGTAAAGTATTAACTAATTAAAATTTGACTTAACTCTTAAACTTTCTATTTTATTTTGTTAACACATCTTACCTAATGGACAATTAGCTAGAATAACTACTGTTTGGAAGATGGGTAGTTTACGAAAACACAAAGTCCACCTGATTGTTCTGGCCCCATTATGTAAAGAGCAAGCAGTGCTCGTGAATGGGCTCTGTGTCAGCTGTCTGTTTTGAATTTCATAGTAGAAGTGAAAGAAGAAAAGGACACAAAAGTTGTGCTCTGCAAATGGTATTCAGAAGCAAAGTACCAAATTAACTGTTAATATGTAAAAAGTAGATATTACGCAGCTATGCAATGAGCCACAGGTCTGCAATTTTACTATGTTATAGCTGATCTAAAAGTAGCTACATAACATATTTATAAAAATTCTCTAAATGCAATAGTTTTAAAGTTACAAGTGATTTTACTCATTATGGAAGGAACTGAAAAGTCAAAAAGTATCTATTACTCACTTAGCTATTGGGATAGATGCCCAAGTTACTCACCATATTGTGGCTATGGAAAGTAGCTGAATAACATATTTAAGCAATTTAAGTTATAAGTGATTTAGTGCACAATTTCTTGAATTTTAATGCATTAAAAATTATTTTTAAAAAATCGTAAAAAATTAAGAAAGATCCATTCCTGACACTCCCACAAGGGATCTAGTTGAGGTATAGTACATATATGTAAGATAAGAGAGAAATCCCTGCAAAAGTCAATCAATCAATCAATCAATCAATCAATCAATCAATCAATCAGTTGTCCAAGTGCTTAATCTCCATATCTACGGATTCTAAGGCACACCATCCAGTTCGTAAGGAATAAATCATCAAGACATAAGACATGTTCCAAGTCGTACCCAGGGAGGCGATCCAGTGTTCGGTAGTTAGAAGCTAAGGTGGAAATGATTTCTGAAATAGGTAGGTTTTAGTCGACTTTTGAAACAGGAGAGATTTGCAGCACTGCGGATATCATGTGGAAGATCATTCCATAACTTCGGGGCATCATATGAGAAACTGTTGTTGAAATGGACCTTTGATTTATGGATGGAAGCACAATAATGAGGAACCTGGAGGAACAAATTTTTGGGGTTGGAAGTTGGAACGTATTGTATTCACGGCAGATTTGTACAAGGAGAGATATGGTGCAAAATACTTAGGCTGGCCAGTGGTGAGGTACTTATACACCAGAACATGGGTTTTGAAGATAATTCATTGTCTGATGGGTAGCCAATGAAGTGTACTAAGGCTGGATTTGATGTGAGTGTACTTAGAAGCACCGGTGACAAACTGTGCAAGAGCATTTTGAACATATTGGAGCCTGGTAGCATTACGGGATGACAAACTGCGAAATAGAGAATTGCAATAATCCAAACGACTGCAGACCAGAGCATTTGCAATCACCACTGATGTGTCAATGGAGAGAAACCTCCTGATACGATGAAGGTCCCGGAGGCTAATAAAACAAGATTTGATGATAGAATTTATGAGATTGGTGAAACAGAACTTTGCATCAAAGAAAACCCAGGATATTGACAGGAAATGAGTCACTGAGCGATTTGTATCTGTCTTTGGCACCAAAAACTACGAATTCTGTTTTATCAGGGTTTAGCTTGAGTTTGTTTTCAGACATCCAGACCTGAATATCATTCAAACAGGATTTAAGACGGTCAAAAGACGTGAGACTATCATCAGGGGATAAGTGAATGAACAGCTGGGTATCGTCAGCATAAAAGTGGTATTTAACTCCAGTATATTTTCTGATGACTTGACCAAGAGGTGTTGTATAGTGGGAAAATAAAAGAGGGCCTAAGACAGTGCTAAAGTATTAAGAAAATGCTTCGTTTCTAGCCTTATACTGTTGTGGCAACCAAAGTCAGCGCAGTCTGCTCTATCTAGCACGGTTTTCAAGATATAAGCATTTTTGTGTTTTGCAAAAAATAAAAAAATTAAAAATGTCCGCTATATTTGGCGAGACAAAAATATTTTGAAAATTGGCATGGCTACTCTGCAGAGATACCCAGCAGGTCCAAAATTTTGTTGAGTTCACTCCATATAGCACGGTTTTCGAGATATAAGCATTTTTGTGTTTTGCAAAAACTTTGAAAATTCAAAATGGCCACCATTTTTGGGGAGACAAAATTTTTTGTCAAGACCACTGCCGTGGTGTGTATCTCCCGCCGAGCATTAAAGCAGAAGAAATAGCTTTTCCGAGATATTCACAATTTTTCATTTTCGTGTGTGAAAGGTCTTCCAAAAGTAGGTGAATGAGTTATTTGAGAAAAATTGGCTATCTGCAATACTATTAAGAGATAATTCACATTTACTCATTTTGAGTAGGTGAATAATTATCTATGGGTCTGAAACTTCACCAAGTGAAAGCTCTCCCAAAAGTAGGTGAATGACTTATTTGAGGAAAATTGGCTATCTGCAATACTTTTAGAGATAATTCGCATTTACTCATTTTGAGTAGGTGAGTAATTAGCTATGGGTCTGAAACTTCACCATGTGAAAGCTCTCCCACAAGTAGATGAATGAGTATTTGATAAAAATTGGGTATCCGCAATACTTTTACAGATAATTAGCATTTACTCATTTTGAGTAGGTGAATAAATAGCTATGGGTCTGAAACTTCACAGAGTGAAAGCTCTCCCAAAAGTAGGTGAATGAGTTATTTGAGAAAAATTGGCTATCTGCAATACTTTTAGAGATAATTCGCATTTACTCATTTTGAGTAGGTGAATAATTAGCTATGGGTCTGAAACTTCACCAAGTGAAAGCTCTGCCAAAAGTAGGTGAATGAGTTATTTGAGAAAAATTGGCTATCTGCAATACTTTTAGAGATAATTCGCATTTACTCATTTTGAGTAGGTGAGTAATTTGCTATGGGTCTGAAACTTCACCAAGTGAAAGCTCTCCCAAAAGTAGGTGAATGAGTTATTTGAGAAAAATTGGCTATCTGCAATACTTTTAGAGATAATTCGCATTTACTCATTTTGAGTAGGTGAGTAATTAGCTATGGGTCTGAAACTTCACCAAGTGAAAGCTCTCCCAAAAGTAGGTGAATGATTAATTTGAGAAAAACTGGCTATCTGCAATACTTTTAGAGATAATTCGCATTTACTCATTTTGAGTAGGTGTGTAATTAGCTATGGGTCTGAAACTTCACCAAGTGAAAGCTCTCCCAAAAGTAGGTGAATGAGTTATTTGAGAAAAATTGGCTATCTGCAATACTTTTAGAGATAATTCGCATTTACTCATTTTGAGTAGGTGAGTAATTAGCTATGGGTCTGAAACTTCACCAAGTGAAAGCTCTCCCAAAAGTAGGTCAATGAGTTATTTGAGAAAAATTGGCTATCTGCAATACTTTTAGAGATAATTCACATTTACTCATTTTCAGTAGGTGAGTAATTAGCTATGGGTCTGAAACTTCACCAAGTGAAAGCTCTGCCAAAAGTAGGTGAATGAGTTATTTGAGAAAAATTGGCTATCTGCAATACTTTTAGAGATAATTCACATTTACTCATTTTGAGTGGGTGAGTAATTAGCTATGGGTCTGAAACTTCACAGAGTGAAAGCTCTCCCAAAAGTAGGTGAATGAGTTATTTGAGAAAAATTGGCTATCTGCAATACTTTTAGAGATAATTCGCATTTACTCATTTTGAGTAGGTGAGTAATTAGCTATGGGTCTGAAACTTCACCAAGTGAAAGCTCTCCCAAAAGTAGGTGAATGATTAATTTGACAAAATTTGGCTATCTGCAATACTTTTAGAGATAATTCGCATTTACTCATTTTGAGTAGGTGAGTAATTAGCTATGGGTCTGAAACTTCACCAAGTGAAAGCTCTCCCAAAAGTAGGTGAATGAGTTATTTGAGAAAAATTGGCTATCTGCAATACTTTTAGAGATAATTCGCATTTACTCATTTTGAGTAGGTGAGTAATTAGCTATGGGTCTGAAACTTCACAGAGTGAAAGCTCTCCCAAAAGTAGGTGAATGAGTTATTTGAGAAAAATTGGCTATCTGCAATACTTTTAGAGATAATTCGCATTAACTCATTTTGAGTAGGTGAGTAATTAGCTATGGGTCTGAAACTTCACCATGTGAAAGCTCTCCCACAAGTAGATGAATGAGTTATTTGATAAAAATTGGGTATCCGCAATACTTTTACAGATAATTAGCATTTACTCATTTTGAGTAGGTAAATAATTAGCTATGGGTCTGAAACTTCACCATGTGAAAGCTCTCCCAAAAGTAGGTGAATGAGTTATTTGAGAAAAATTGGCTATCTGCAATACTTTTAGAGATAATTCGCATTTACTCATTTTGAGTAGGTGAGTAATTGGCTATGGGTCTGAAACTTCACCATGTGAAAGCTCTTCCAAAAGTAGGTGAATGAGTTATTTGAGAAAAATTGGCTATCTGCAATACTTTTAGAGGTAATTGGCATTTACTCTTTTTGAGTAGGTGAGCAATTAGCTATGGGTCTGAAACTTCACCAAGTGAAAGCTCTTTGGGATAGCTGCTCTGCAGAGATACCCTGAAGATAAAAAATTTCGTCGAAATCGCTCTATGTAGCACGGTTTTTGAAATATTAGCATTTTTGTGCTTTGCAATTTTTGCGCAAAAATTCGAAAATTCAAAATGGCCGCCATTTTTGGCAAGAAATTTTTTTTTTGAAAATTGGCATGGCTACTCTGCAGCAATACCCAGTGGGTCAAAAATTTCGTCGAAATCGCTCTATCTAGCACGGTTTTCGAGATATAGGCATTTTTGCGTTTTGCAATTTTTGCGAAAAATTCGAAAATTCATAATGGCCGCCATTTTTGGCGAGACAAAATTTTTTTGAAAATTGGCATGGCTACTCTGCAGATATACCCGGTGGGTCAAAAATTTCGTCAAAATCGCTCTATCTAGCAGGGTTTTCGAGATATAAGCATTTTTATGTTTTGCAATTTTTGCGAAAAATTCGAAAATTCAAAATGGCCGCCATTTTTGGCGAGACAAAATTTTTTTCAAAATTGGGATAACTACTCTGCAGAGATACCCTGCGGGTCAAAAATTTCGTCGAAATCGCTCTATCTAGCACGGTTTTCAAGATATAAGCATTTTTGTGTTTTGCAATTTTTGCGAAAATTTCGAAAATTCAAAATGGCCGCCATTTTTGGCGAGACAAAAATTTTTTGAAAATTGGGAAAAGTACTCCGCAGAGATATCCTGCGGGTCAAAAATTTTGTCGAAATCGCTCTATCTAGCACGGTTTTTGAGATAAAAGCATTTTTGTGTTTTGCAATTTTTGCGAAAATTTCGAAAATTCAAAATGGCCGCCATTTTTGGCGAGACAAAATTTTTTTGAAAATTGGGAAAAGTACTCCGCAGAGATATCCTGCGGGTCAAAAATTTTGTCGAAATCGCTCTATCTAGCACGGTTTTTGAGATAAAAGCATTTTTGTGTTTTGCAATTTTTGCGAAAATTTCGAAAATTCAAAATGGCCGCCATTTTGGGCGAGACAAAAATTTTTTGAAAATTGGGAAAACTACTCCGCAGAGATACCCTGCGGGTCAAAAATTTCGTCGAAATCGCTCTATCTAGCACGGTTTTCGAGATATAAGCATTTTTGTGTTTTCCTTATTTGGAAAATTCGTAATGATTAATTAATCAATAATTACTCGGCCATTTCTTGACCAATCAATGCCAAAATCTAATGATTTCCAGATTTTAATAGAATGAATGTATTTTCCAAGTTTCAGGTGAATTGATAAAATTCCTTTCAAGTTATCATCCGGACAAGCTTCCCCATCGAAAAAAGACATTTTTGGTCATGTGACCTCTCTGATTGGTTGAAATGTCACTGCAGCATATTCAAAAAAATTCCCCAAGGCTACTGCCTAAACCTGCCAAATTTGAAAAGAATCCGCCTAACGGTTACAGAGTTATAAGGAAAACAAAATACGGAGCCGGCGGAGCTGGAAGCTCTCCCATACACAAACAAGCGTCCCTTGCGGGACGCTTAATGAGTCTCCCTCGTGAGTGCCCACGATGTACTTAAGAAATTAAAGCCAAAAGACTCTCATTTTGGCATGATTATGGCAGTATATCAGGCTTCTATCCCCTGTAAACCATACTGGGCATACCTGGGAAAGGAGGCCATGTAACCCTTAAAGGTCGAAGCCCTGATAAGTGGAACCATTGGTCCAAGAAACCATTACTCCTCCCTGGGTTCCCACGGTGTACAAATCGGAGTACTGAGGAGTACCCCTCAAAACGCGCCTAATTATGACTACATTTCACTGGACACAGTATCAAAACCATCTCGAACCTACCTGGCGCACTATTCCCCTTCAGTACACGGAGCTTGGCCACAGCGAGCTGGTCACATGACCACAAAAATCAATGAGTCTCCCTCGTGAGTGCCCACGATGTACTTAAAAAATTAAAGCCAAAAGACTCTCATTTTGGCATGATTATGGCAGTATATCAGGCTTCTATCCCCTGTAAACCATACTGGGCATACCTGGGAAAGGAGGCCATGTAACTCTTAAAGGTCGAAGCCCTGATAAGTGGAACCATTGGTCCAAGAAACCATTACTCCTCCCTGGGTTCCCACGGTGTACAAATCGGAGTACTGAGGAGTACCCCTCAAAACGCGCCTAATTATGACTACATTTCACTGGACACAGTATCAAAACCATCTTGAACCTACCTGGCGCACTATTTCCCTTCAGTACACGGAGCTTGGCCACAGCAAGCTGGTCACATGACCACAAAAATCAATGAGTCTCCCTCGTGAGTGCCCACGATGTACTTAAAAAATTAAAGCCAAAAGACTCTCATTTTGGCATGATTATGGCAGTATATCAGGCTTCTATCCCCTGTAAACCATACTGGGCATACCTGGGAAAGGAGGCCATGTAAGCCTTAAAGGTCGAAGCACTGATAAGTGGAACCATTGGTCCAAGAAACCAACGCTCCTCCCTTGGTTCCCACGGTGTACAAATCGGAGTACTGAGGAGTACCCCTCAAAACGCGCCTAATTATGACTACATTTCACTGGACACAGTATCAAAACCATCTTGAACCTACCTGGCGCACCATTTCCCTTCAGTACACGAAGCTTGGTCACAGCGAGCTGGTCACGTGACCACAAAAATCAATGAGTCTCCCTCGTGAGTGCCCACAATGTACTTAGAAAAATTAAAGCCAAAAGACTCTCATTTTGGCATGATTATGGTAGTACATCAGGCTTCTATCCCCTGTAAACCATACTGGGCATACCTGGGAAAGGAGGCGATGTAACCCTTAAAGGTCGAAGCACTGATAAGTGGAACCATTGGTCCAAGAAACCAACGCTCCTCCCTTGGTTCCCACGGTGTACAAATCGGAGTACTGAGGAGTACCCCTCAAAACGCGCCTAATTATGACTACATTTCACTGGACACAGTATCAAAACCATCTTGAACCTACCTCCCTTGAGTACATGAAAATTAATTTAGTCATGATGTTATAAATCTGGCTGATTTTTAAATATGAAAATAATTCTCTGTAACCAATGAATAACCTATCTTTATTATAAGGAAAAAAATAATCTGCCACTTGTATGTATATCAGTCTTGTCTATTATATTTTCTACCTGCTTTATTTTCACTGATGAGTGAAAGGAAATGCAGAGTCACTTGGGGCGTCCAGGCGCCCCAGATGTCAGTCCTGCCCCACAGACAGTATGTTACCTGGTACCTTATAAACACTTGAGGTACCAGTCTAATGTGAATGGTTATGTAAACCAATGACAGTTGCTAGGTACCCCAGTAAGCAACACATTCTCATTGGTTGCCCCTGTTTCACTGTGCTTCTCCCCTTGAAACAAAGTCATTTTGAAACTTGACATTGAATGGAAGACATGTTAACTAAGAACTTGAATTTTACTGAGGAACTTGAATTTCATTTCATTTTTGATTTTACCTTTTAGTTTTTTATACTGTTTTAGGTTTTTAAAGTGTAAAATAGTGTACATATGGAACGGTCATTTAGCAAGCAACAAGTGCTTTTATATTTGTGATTCATAAAGTCCAGTATGGTTTACAGGGGATAGAAACCTGATGTACTGCCATAATCATGCCAAAATGAGAGTCTTTTGGCTTTAATTTTTCTAAGTACATTGTGGGCACTCACGAGGGAGACTCATTGATTTTTGTGGTCACGTGACCAGTTCGCTGTGACCAAGCTTCGTGTACTGAAGGGAAATGGTGCGCCAGGTAGGTTCAAGATGGTTTTGATACTGTGTCCAGTGAAATGTAGTCATAATTAGGCGCGTTTTGAGGGGTACTCCTCAGTACTCCGATTTGTACACCGTGGGAACCAAGGGAGGAGCGTTGGTTTCTTGGACCAATGGTTCCACTTATCAGTGCTTCGACCTTTAAGGCTTACATGGCCTCCTTTCCCAGGTATGCCCAGTATGGTTTACAGGGGATAGAAACCTGATGTACTGCCATAATCATGCCAAAATGAGAGTCTTTTGGCTTTAATTTTTCTAAGTACATCGTGGGCACTCACGAGGGAGACTCATTGATTTTTGTGGTCACGTGACCAGCTCGCTGTGGCCAAGCTTCGTGTACTGATGGGAAATGGTGCCCCAGGTAGGTTCAAGATGGTTTTGATACTGTGTCCAGTGAAATGTAGTCATAATTAGGCGCGTTTTGAGGGGTACTCCTCAGTACTCCGATTTGTACACCGTGGGAACCAAGGGAGGAGCGTTGGTTTCTTGGACCAATGGTTCCACTTATCAGTGCTTCGACCAGTATGATTTACTGAGGATAGAAGCCTGATTCAGCTATGTAATAATAATAATAATAATTATTATTATTATAACTATAATAATAATTGCATTCAATTCCAGTTATATCTGTAATAAATTGATAATAATAATAATATTAATACTACTACTACATGGGTTGTCACAATACCGTGTGTGTCATAATTCTGTACGTCAATATTCAACAAACTAATTAGGAACTCTATACATTAATATTACAGAAAATAAACAAATAGAGCATAAATAATGATCATTTCAATGAAAATTCGATAAAATTTTACATGTTGGTAGCCAGTATACCGCTGGATAGAATTCTAGACAAAACGCACATTATTATGACATTTACAGAATTGTTGCAACCCTACTACTACTACTACTAATAATAATAATAATAATAACAACAACAATAATAATGATAATAATAATTCATCTACATGTTTATCTACATATTTATCTACATATTTTCGGGTGGTAGACAGTTCTACCAGTTATTCTACTTGATATTAGTGTCCTCCAATTACGTTTTTCCCACAATGTACTTTTTGGAGACATTGTGGGCATGTACGAGTCGCTCGAGTAAAGCTCAGATGGTAAAAACAGTCATTTAGGAGTTATAAGTGATTTACCTAAAGTAGCTACTAGTACTATTAATCACTTAGATACGGACTTAACTACAGCCGCTTGGTTACAGATATACCGTAGATAGATGTCTCGGCGGCTTTCTCCAACTTTCTCAGGGTTTCCTGTGAGATAGGTCGGAAAGCCGGCGAAGTGGAACAGTCCTAATGATCTGGTTATGTGACTGCAAGCACTATTTAGACCAGCCGAGTTATTGTAGCAGAAGAACAATTTGTTTCCTGTAGGCTCAATGCTGTCAGTTTGGAGGCCATACCATTTTGTCTGGGAATGTGCATTCTTGACAAAATGATCCTTCTGCAAACCACAGCATCAGAACTCCTTGAAGTTTCTCCACCTCCATACAGGGCCCATCCTCTGGAGGTAGGTTTACTGAGATCTTGCCGGTTGGTTGGGATCTTTGGCTAACCCATGGGTTGTCATTAGTAGAAGACGATGCGGACTCGATTTCAGAAATCTGAGTCCGGCCCATAAAACCACAAACCCCTCTCTGTAGTTTTGCTTCAGAAATAGACTTGTCAGTTTCACCGGGCATTGACTCACCTTCATTTTCTGACAACTCACCTCCCTTGTCAGCAGTCTGTCTGGAGACTGGTTTAGGCCGGTGGCATCCGGCATCTCAGGTTCAGGCTCCGAGCCTGGGTAAAGGTCCTGTAGTGGAGACCTGGCCACAGACGTAGTAGGTCGCTGTTTCTGCAGCACTGGAGCTCCGTCGGTAGATTGGTCGGTTGTCTGCTTGGTCAATGGCAGGAACAGGGTCTGGCTGACTACACAGGCTGGTGGTGAATGTGAGGTAGCCACCTTTACTCGACTAAAAGTCGGTTGCTTGGTCGGCTGCAACTTTTAAGATTTCAAAGTGAGGAGTGCATCAATTTTTGCAATTTTTAAAGCAGACAGTCTTTGGGTGAAGGAACTGGACATCATTAGGGTAGATATTTACTTTTCTTGGATAGTCGGAAGTATGGGTAGGTTAGGGTAGATATTTTCTTTTCTTGGAAGTCGCCAACTTCTCTGGAGTTTCTTGGTTCACTGGCCTTAAAACCAACAAAGAGTTTGCATTTACTAGAGATGAACTATCAGCCATGTCGAAACCAGCCATTAAGTGCCCGCAGGCACCTCTTCTCTGTCCTCGGGTAGCCAAGATATATAAACAGTTTGTAGATATCAAACTTCTTCATAAATTAAGCTTTAAACAGTGTAAATTAAGAAAATATAGAAATATGAGATTTCTTCAAAACACAAAAGATGCTATGATGTCATATTCTCTAGTCAGGAAGGAGGTAGGGTATGACACCTAACAAGTGGAGTGCACATGGTCATCCTTGCTTGAGGTGACTCAAGGCGTCTTTTTCTGATGTTTGGCAAGACTGGTTTAAGCTGGCATTATAGTTTTTTTCCACAAAGAAGAAAAAGTGGATCTCTGAATGTCATTGGGGAAACTTTGAATGAAAGAAACACTAAACATTATTTTGTCTAAGATCTATGGTTTTGTCCAGGCAATGCAAGAGTTCTAACAGGACATAAAGTGATATCCCAAGTCATACTACAATCTAAAATAGGTTTCAGAGGTTGTATGACCACAGGCTCAACAATGTTAGGACCATCAAAAACCAGCTTATTATTTTGCCAAAAACAGTAACTTCTTTCCAACCAGTTCTAAGGTTCAAGAATTTGAAAGTCCATGCTTGAACTTCACTCCTTCTTCTGCCTGAGGCAAAGGTCATGAGAAAAACAGTTTTGAAAGTAAAAATTTTAAAAGTCCCTTTAGTTAAAGACACAAATTGTAAACATTTTATTGCAATTTAACTTTTTGTAAGTTAAATACTTACCTTACCTTACTAAAACCAACAAGAACATTTTTGAAAGAAATATTCTTGTTAGCACATTTTTATTTGGGAGTATGTAAAGTCATACTTATAACAAATTCAAAAAGTTATAAGTGGGGATGGACGGGCGGGAATCTGAATATAGTGAGGATAAAGTAAGTATTTAATTTAGAAAAAGTCAAATTACTATAAAATTTTTACATTTTATTGCGTAAAATACCCTTACCTTATCCTCACTATTACTCGATTTCAACCATACAGGTGGTGGGTTTAAATTTTTGACACACCAAGAGCAGGTAGAAACTAAAAAGCCAAAGTACTAATATCCAGGCTCATTTTGAGGATAAAGTACTAGACTAAGTGATACAAAAATCACCTTAGTTAACTAAACCAAGCATAAATTGTCAGAAAACCATCTCCAATCCAAAGTCACAGTACTAATACAAAACATTCTTGTGAGAACAGTATTAGACAAAGTGATACAAAAGTCATCTTAGTTAACTAATCAAAAGATAACCTATGTAAGTTATAATTTGTCACAAAACTAATCTTAAATCCAAAGCCCAAGTACTAATACCAAACAAAAGAAGCCACTTTGTGAATATCTCTCAATCTCTCACAATAAAAGCATACATCCTTGGCTAAGGCCTTTGACAAAGTTTATAACTTCAAAGACTGAAAACCAAGCACTAGTTTCCAGAAAATGTATGTAATACATTAAGAAATATCTAAGAAGATATTCTAATGATTCTTAAATTTACAAGATGATTCACGAGATGGTTTATCTGTAATCATCCAAGTTAATAAAGTTTAAACAGAGTTTAACTTCTTAACATATGTGCATAGGTACTTAATTTCTCCTTCACCACTAAATAAATCAGAAGTATAAACTGAGAGATAATCTGTTATCATCAGAAAAACAAGACACATCCCAGTTTGAAACTTATTACTACACAGTCGGATTCTGTATGTTATAGTGCTTAATCTCCATCAGGACGACTCTAAGACGCAATGCCAGAGTTCAATTAAAAAAATCATTGACACATGTACTTCAGTATGTAAAAATACTGAATTGCATTTGAAACAGGTAAAAGACCTGGAAAACCTCTTGGTCAGATTACACATAGAGGCTTGGGATTATGTGGAATCTGATGGAAAAATCCGACTGAATGGAAGTTTGAGGATATTTCCGAAGATATAAAGAACAAACAACCCAGCATAAAAGGAACTCCAACTAGACCTAGCGCATCAGAGAACCGATGCAAATTGTATCCACCGTAAAGACAATGCACCAAAACCTCTAGGACCAATAATAAGCGAGTTATAAGCACTTTTAAGTTTGGCTGTCCTCATTTGACCTTCAAGGAGGGGCCCACGGTCAAATCCGACCACACCAGAACATTCCCAGAAGATGATTTCCTATATGTTGGTTTACTATCCCAAACATCTAGGACCAATAATAAGCGAGTTATAAGCACTTTTTAGTTTGGCTGTCCTCACACTTGACCTTGAAGGAGGGGCCCAAGGTCAAATCCGACCATGACAGAAGATTCCCAGCCCATGATTTCCTGTATGTTGGTTTACCATCCCAAACCACTAGGATCCATAATAAGCGAGTTATAAGCACTTTTAAGTTTGGCTGTCCTCATTTGACCTTGAAGAAGGGGCCCAAGGTCAAATCCGACCATGACAGAACATTCCCTGCCCATGATTTCCTGTATGTTGGTTTACCATCCCAAACCTCTAGGACCAATAATAAGCGAGTTATAAGCACTTTTATGTTTGGTTGTCCTCGTTGGACCTTGAATGAGGGGCCCAAGGTCAAATCCGACCACACCAGAAGAATCCCAGCCCATGATTTCCTATAGGTTGGTTTACCATCCCAAACCTCTAGGACCAATAATAAGCGAGTTATAGGCACTTTAACCTTTGGCTATCCTTGTTTGACCTTGAAGGAGGGGCCCAAGGTCAAATCCGACCACGCCAGAAGATTCCCAGCCTATGATTTCCTATAGGTTGGTTTACCATCCCAAACCTCTAGGACCAATAATAAGCGAGCTATAAGCACTTTTAGGTTTGGCTGTAATCATTTGACCTTGAAGAAGGGGCCCAAGGTCAAATCCGACCACACCAGAAGATTCCCAGCCCATGATTTCCTATAGGTTGGTTTACCATCCCAAACCTCTAGGACCAATAATAAGCGAGTTATAGGCACTTTAACCTTTGGCTATCCTCGTTTGACCTTGAATGAGGGGCCCAAGGTCAAATCCGACCTCACCAGAAGATTCCCAGCCCATGATTTTCTATATGCTGGTTTACCATCCCAAACCTCTAGGACCAATAATAAGCGAGTTGTAAGCACTTTTCAGTTTGGCTGTCCTCATTTGACCTTGAATGAGGGGCCCAAGGTCAAATCCGACCTCACCAGAAGATTCCCAGCCCATGATTTCCTATAGGTTGGTTTACCATCCCAAACCTCTAGGACCAATAATAAGCGAGTTATAAGCACTTTTAAGTTTGGCTGTCTTCGTTTGACCTTGAAGGAGGGGCCCAAGGTCAAATCCAACCACGCCAGAAGATTCCCAGCCCATGATTTCCTATATGTTGGTTTACCATCCCAAACCTCTAGGATCGATAATAAGTGAGTTATAAGCACTTTTAAGTTCTGCTATCCTCGTTTGATCTTGAAGGAGGGGTCCAAGGTCAAATCTGACCACATCAGAAGATTCGCAGCACATGATTTCCTATAGGTTGGCTTCACATTGCAAACCTCTAGGACCAATAATAAGGGAGATATAGGCACTGTTAAAGTCTGCTATGTGTGTTACTTCGGCACTCCGTGGATGACCTTGAATTAGGAGCTTCAAGGTCAAATGTGTGCAAGGCTGTAGAGGACATATATATGTGTCATACATATCACCTATGAAGAGATTCAACCTTCTACCTATGAGGAACAGCCAGTAGAAAAATGTAGATTATTTTCAAAGAAATGCCCGTGGCGGCCATCTTGTTTTTCAGAATGAGGCTATTTTCCTTCCCAGAGAAGCTTACCCCCCAATGAAGATATCCTGCAAATTTGGTGAACCTAGCTGTTGTTGTTTTCCTCCTAGAGCGTTAACGCCGAAAATCTCTCTACGCGCGGCGGCGGCGGCATAGCGGACGCTAAACCAAAGTATCCACCGGATGCTTCCGGTGGATACAATAAGCACTAAAAACAATTCAATAAGTCTCCCTATATTCATGGATAAGACTTATCTTCATAAATATGCTAGAACTTTGCCATTGAAAATGAGAGTTCCAAAGCTAAGTCTGAAATATGTCCAGAAACCAAACATAAAGAATAAATTAATGGATCTGATGAAATCCTCAGACTGTAAGCTTGTATGATGAGATTTTCCAAGCCATAAAGAACAGAGAAGGTTTTCTGGATGACTGTAACACAACCGAAAGCTAACCATTCCCAGCCATCCAGTACTATCACTATCATTCTATATACTCTTTCAGTAAAGTCACTTGAGGATGATAGCTTAAAAGCAAAACATAAATGTCAATATTCCTCAGGAAATATTCAACATCACTATATCCACTGCATTGAGATGTGAAACTTGGAACATACAGAGGTAACTGGCTGCTTACCCTGACATAAGCATAAGTTCCATCATAAAATCCTACGATTTTGGACCATTGTGATCACACTATTTGGTGCTTGAGTAATGTCATCATGTATAAACAGCCTTACATTGGCAACACCTCAGTGAATTGGTATGGAATTGCCACGGGACATAAACCTCCATACCAATTGAGAACAAACAATGTAAGGAGAACAAGCAATGTAAGGAACCCAGGCAAATCACAAAAATCCTGGGATTGAGTGCCAACTTTACCTGAATGAAAGAAGAAAACATATAAAATTTTATTCTTGTGCATGCAAGGGAGACACATTCTTTCGGACAATCCACCAATTTAAATGCCTTTTCAACATCTCTAAATTGGATAGGGTATTAACTTATAAAAATTTTAACCTACGGTCTAGGCTGACTTCGTCAGGAGACCTATAGGCCCAGGCCTGGGTTGACCATAAGATCAGGAAACCCTGTAAGGCCATGGTCGGTTGCCAGCAGTCGGTTACCCAGGGCTATACCGCTGTCGCCCCCCCCCCCCCCCCCCCCCCTTTTGCAAACCTGATCTGAGGTAGGGGAAGAGAGGGATGAGTTCAGTCCCAGAATGCAAATAGACCTCCCAAAGGAAGCACGCCACTTTTTTTTTGTTTTTTTGTTTTTGTACATGAATATACAAATCTCCTCCATCTAAGGGCCACTTGTGGATCTGCTGAGCAGCCACTACCGAGCCCAATTGGTAAAGCTCTGAATCAGCCCAAGCCATGCCCTTCAGATAGAACTGTGTTAAAGTATTATGTGACTTCAGTGGCAGGCTGACAAGATTGGATCTAAGGAGACTCCTGACTGGAAGACCTTAGAAGCAGCAAAGGCCCTGACATCATGGGCTTTAACCTGATGTAAAGGGTGGGCCTCCTGGTCAGAGAGCTCATAACACAGGACCACAATTTGCTTGATCCAAGAGGAGATAGTGGCAGGTGAGATGTCTTTGTCGAAACCTTTCTTAAAAGGAGACAAAAACCACCTTATTCTGCCTGAGGTCCTGTCCAAATAGTAGCGCAATGCTCTGACCGGACAGAGGGACCTGTCAGACTTGAGGGATCTATCCAGAGTTGGGGCCAGGGCTGTTATAGCCCCTAGGGCCACACTGTCTGGACCCTCTTTGGCCAGCTGATTCTTGGAGAGAAAGCTGGGTGATGGGTACAGGGACACCTTGGACCAGTCAGATTAGTGTCTAATATTTCTGTTTTGCCAAGCATGTATCTCACTTCTACGCTTGCCCGACCCCAGGGCCAAGAGGAAAACTGTCTTGAAGGTCAAATGCTTCAAGGAGGCCTCTTTAATTGGCTCAAAATGAACCTCGTCAGCTGGTGCAAAAACCAGAGAGAGGTTCCAGGAGGGGATTCCCCTCCGGCCTTTGGGTCTGTTTCAGTGGAAACTATCCAGGAGACAAGTGAGATTTTCATCCTTACTGTTATTGATGCGCGAATGTCCCAGTCTATCAGCAATGGCTGCCCTGTAACCATCAATGGTGCTGGGCTGCAACTTCCTGTCCTGACACAGTTACATAAGGAAGTCAGCAACTGACTACAGGGGGTGCCCCGAAGTCCACCTGATGAGCGATACATCACTTGTCAAAATGGCCCACTTGCCTCATAAACTGATCTGATTGATCCCTTTTGAGGAGCCTCAATTCTTGCTGCCACTGCCTCAGACAAGCCCTGCTCCTCGATTGCTGAGGCTCTAGGAGCCATGCATGGAGATTAAGATTTCTGTGAGGGATCTGATTGAATGGCTGTCAACAGGTTGTGCAGATTGGGCAGGCTCAGTGGGATTTGGCTGGACATGACCACTAGATCCCAAAACCAAGGCATGTTGGGCCACCCCGGAGCAATCAAAACTAGAGGATCGCTCGCAAAAAAAAAGATAATGTTTTTGCATAGCAAAAACAAAGCGTCCCAAAAAGGATATAAAGATGAGTGCTAAAGTATTAAGAAAATGCTTCGTTTCTAGCCTTATACTGTTGTGGAAACCAAAGTCAGTGCAGTCTGCTCTATCTAGAACGGTTTTCAGAATATAAGCATTTTTGTGTTTTGCAAAAAATTCGAAAATTCAAAATGTCCGCTATATTTGGCGAGACAAAAATATTTTGAAAATTGGCATGGCTACTCCGCAGAGATACCCAGCAGGTCAAAAATTTTGTTGAGTTCGCTTCATCTAGCACGGTTTTCGAGATATAAGCATTTTTTTGTGTTTTGCAAAAACTTTGAAAATTCAAAATGGCCACCATTTTTGGGGAGACAAAAATTTTTGACAAGACCACTGCCGCTGTGTGTATCTCCCGCCGAGCATTAAAGGAGAAGAAATAACTTTTCCGAGATATTGACAATTTTTCATTTTTGTGTGTGAAACTCTTCCAAAAGTAGGTGAATGAGTTATTTGAGAGAAATTGGCTATCTGCAATACTATTAAGAGATAATTCACATTTATTCCTTTTGAGTAGGTGAGTAATTACCTACGGGTTTGGAACTTCACTAAGTGAAAGTTCTCCCAAAAGTAGATGAATGAGTTATTCGATAAAAATTGGGTATCCACAATACTTTGAGATAATTCGCATTTACTCATTTTGAGTAGGTGAATAATTACCTATGGGTCTGAAACTTCACCAAGTGAAAGCTCTCCCAAAAGTAGGTGAATGATTTATTTGAGAAAAATTGGCTATCTGCAATACTTTTAGAGATAATTCGCATTTACTCATTTTGAGTAGGTGAGTAATTAGCTATGGACCTGAGCTGAAACTTCACCATGTGAAAGCTCTCCCACAAGTAGATGAATGAGTATTTGATAAAAATCGGGTATCCGCAATACTTTTAGAGATAATTAGCATTTACTCATTTTGAGTAGGTGAATAATTAGCTATGGGTCTGAAACTTCATGGAGTGAAAGCTCTCCCAAAAGTAGGTGAATGAGTTATTTGAGAAAAATTGGCTATCTGCAATACTTTTACAGATAATTCGCATTTACTCATTTTGAGTAGGTGAATAATTAGTTATGGGTCTGAAACTTCACCAAGTGAAAGCTCTCCCAAAAGTAGGTGAATGAATTATTTGAGAAAAATTGGCTATCTGCAATACTTTTAAGAGATAATTCGCATTTACTCATTTTGAGTAGGTGAGTAATTATCTACGGGTCTGAAACTTCACCATGTGAAAGCTCTCCCAAAAGTAGATGAATGAGTTATTTGATAAAAATTGGGTATCTGCAATAGTTTTAGAGATAATTAGCATTTACTCATTTTCAGTAGGTGAATAATTAGCTACGGGTCTGAAACTTCACCGAGTGAAAGCTCTTTGGGATAGCAGCTCTGCAGAGATACCCTGTGGATCAAAAATTTCGTCGAAATCGCTCTATCTAGCACGGTTTTCAAGATATAAGCATTTTTATGTTTTGCAGTTTTACGAAAATTTCGAAAATTCAAAATGGCCGGCATTTTTTGCGAGAAAATTTTTTTTTGAAAATTGGCATGGCTACTCTGCAGAGATACCCTGTGGGTCAAACATTTCGTCAAAATCGCTCTATCTAGCACGGTTTTCGAGATATAAGCATTTTTATGCTTTGCAATTTTTGCGAAAAATTCGAAAATGCAAAATGGCCGCCATTTTTGGCGAGACAAAATTTTTTTGAAAATAGGCATGGCTACTTTCCAGAGATACCCTGTGGGTAAAAAATTTTGTCGAAATCGCTCTATCTAGTACAGTTTTCGAGATATAAGCATTTTTATGTTTTGCAATTTTTGCGAAAAATTCGAAAATTTAAAATGGCCGCCATTTTTGGCGAGATAAAATTTTTTTTCAAAATTGGGATAACTACTCTGGAGAGATACCCTGCAGGTCAAAAATTTATCTAGCACGGTTTTCGAGATATAAGCATTTTTGTGTTTTCCTTATTTGGAAAATTCATAATGATTAATTAATCATTAATTAATCGGCCATTTCTTAACCAATCAATGCCAAAATCTAATGATTTCCAGATTTTAATAAAATGAATGTATTTGCCAAGTTTCAGGTGAATTGATAAAATTCCTTTCAAGTTATCATCCGGACAAGCTTCCCCATCGAAAAAAGACATTTTTGGTCATGTGACCTCTCTGATTGGTTGAAATGTCACTGCAGCATATTCAAAAAAATTCCTTAAGGCTGCTGCCTAAACTTGCCAAATTTGAAAAGAATCCGCCTAACGGTTACAGAGTTATAAGGAAAACAAAATGCGGAGCCGGTGGAGCCAGTGGAGCCTGAAGGTCTCCCATACACAAACAAGCGTCCCTTGCAGGACGCTTAATGATTCTCTTGCGTAGGGAGTCTTGCAACTTCTCCACCACTTTGCCCAATATGGCTGATAGTGGGAAGGTGTATGCTTTCCGATCCTACCATGGCAGACTGAGCGCATCCACTGCTGTGGCCCAGGGATCCGGTACCGGTGACACAAACAGAGGCAACTTGTTGTTGAACCTCGTGGCAAATAAGTCTATTTTGGGCCGGTGCCACCTGCTGCATATTGAGTGGAAGACCTCTGGAAGGAGAAACCACTCTGTTTGGGTGGTCTGGCCTAGCCTGGATAGCTTGTCTGCTACCACGTTCAGCCGGCCTGGAATGTGTCAGGCTTTAGAGTCACTTGTTTCCTGATACACCAGGTCAAGATTCTCCATAGTAGGGCACAAAGTGGGCCCGACCTCATGCCTCCTTCCTTGTTTATGTCTAACACTACTAACACTGGGGTGTTGTCAATTGCTACAAGTACTATCTTGTTTGAGTCTTGGAACTCTTTTAAAGCCAGAAAGACTGCTTTAAGTCCTAGATAGTTTATATGCAGCTTGCTTCCCGGAAGGGACCAGGTTCGTCTTGCAGTGTGCTCATCTAAGGGAGCGCCCCACCCTTCTATTGATGCGTCTGTAAATATTTGCAGAGCATGTTTTATTGGGTGTAATGGTTGGCCTGTAAGTACATTGTCTTCCTTTAGCCACCATTGTAAATGGGGGTGCAGGGACCTGGGGATTGGGATCACCTTTTCTAGTGATTCTGGTACCCTCCAGTTGTTTTTGAGATGCCACTGAATGGGTCTCATATGAAGTAGGCCTAGATGAACTTGCTTTCCTGCAGCTGTTAGTAAACCTATCAAGGACATGAATTCCCGGACCGGGCAAGCCGGTAGGGATAGCAGTTTCAGCATTTTCTCTTGAAGGTTCTGCCACCGGTCCAGAGTCAGTCAGACTGGTAGCCTACAAAATCGAAGTCTTGTTTGGGCTCCAGCTCTGATTTCTCTAAGTTCACCAGCCAACCCAGTTGCTGACACATTATTTACTAGTTCCTGTGTATGTTGGAGACATGCCTGGTGGGATCTGGCTCTCACCAACCAGTCGTCTAGGTACTGGTGGATTCTTAAATCCTTGTGTATGGCCATCAGTTTCACCTCCTTTGGTATCACGGTGAACTCCATGGGTGCTGTGGACAAAACGAATGGCAGGGCCTTGAACTTCTATGTCCGACCTTGGATGTGAAATCTCAGTTATTTCCTGGATTGTTCCTGTATAGGTATAAGGAAGTAGGCGTCCTTGAAATCTATTGAGGTAACCCACTCCCCTTGTTGGAGGGAGGTCCTGATGGTCTCCGAAAGGTTTGGTTCGCTCAGATCTACAATAGGTCTCCAACGGCTGTCTGGTTTTGGAACCAAAAAATCGGTTGAAGAAGCACAGAGATTTTGAACTGGCTCGACTGCATCTTTGTCCACAAGCTGATGTAATGCCTCTAACCAATATAGATTCCTGTGAGAATGTACATAGCAGTTGCTGATTTTTGGTGACCTTGTCAAGTTTGGGCTTGACTAGAAAGGGAGAGTGTAGCCCTCCTTCAACATTTGTACTACGTAGGGTCCAGCCCCCCAAGGCTTCCTAATTTCCCAAACGGATTTAGTCTGGACCCTACAGGCAGATTGTGTGCCACATTTGGGACATTTCGTAGTCTGACAAACATTTTCTGTCCCTCCGGACACATGTCCGGCCTGGTGACAATGAAATAAGACGTCCTTCTGTTATTGCTGTGGTCCAGTCCGGTGGGGCTGACACAACTCTTCACATTTTACAGACTCTTGGCCCCGGGCCAGCCACCTTGAAGGTGGAACATGTACACATTGTCATTTGTATGATGGCTGACCCCTGAACAAACACGATGAAGGCTTGTTTGAGTGTGGACCACCTTTTCTCTTGCTGTTCAAAAGACTCATTTGTTTTTTCTGTAACCAGCAATTTTTGGCCACAGTAAATCTCTGTAGCCTATGATACTCTGTAACCAGAAAAAAAACAAAAAAAAACTGGTAGGCTAGGCTGACCATTGAATTTAGTAACTGGTCTACTAACTAGGTGATCCCCAGGTGGGTCTGCTGGTCGGTTCCGGTCCTCTGTAACCAGTATTGAAAAGGGGCAAGACAGTAATTACACATGATAGACGGTTGGTAGACTCTGTAACCAGCTGGTGTGAAGCAAAACTGCATAGCCGGTAACCAGTTGGTGAGCTCTGTAACCAGTTGACGCAGTTTTTTTGTGTAGGAAAGAAACAGGGGGACTATACATTAGGCCTGTCATCAGTCTTAGGCCGGTGAATAGGCTGCTGATGAGGAGTGGCCAGCTGGTAGAAGACCTTTGGGTTGGTGATTCTTGGTGCTGGTTGGTAATAGGCAGGCTCTGTAACCGGTGAATGTGAAGCAAGCTATGTGGCCGGTCGGTAGACCCTGTAACCAGTCGGTTGAAGCCATATCTTGTAGATACTAGCTGTCTACCTGCCCCCGAATCAACAGAGTTAAATGGACTGGGTTGGATGACTCTGTAACCAGTTGGGGGGGGGGGGGGGGGGGGGGGGGGGTCAGGTCAGCTGTACAAAGGCTGTGTAGCCGGTACCTGGTCGGTACACTCTGTAAGCAGTTGTTGAAGCAACTGTACAAGGCTGTGTGTTTCTCTTCTCAGCCGGCCAACTCAAGCCGGGTCCACGACGGTGGGACTGAGAGTGTCTGATGCCTTAGCTAGTGTAGATGACTTTGCTTCTTTTTTCTCCTTTTTAAGTTTATAAGAAGGGGTTGACAACTGGGCCTTTTGCTCTACAGTTAAGGCGTCACAATGGGAGCAAGTGGCAGGTGGAGTTTCAATGCAAGGGTCAGAGCCCTTCTTCTCATCGCGGCAACGCGCGCAAACTGAGTGCAGGTCAAACCCTGCCATCATATGGCCACAACCCCCTCTACGCTGGCTAGGAGAAGACATAATGGTCTATAGGACTTATAGAAATAAATGTTAAAGTTCCGAAGCAAAGCACAATCACAAACTCATAAAATATAAAAAAATATTTCCAACTCAGAAATTCTGTGCAGGCAGTGGATGCACCAAACGAAAAAGATGCTATGACGTCAGCTTGTCTAGACAGGAAGGAAGTACGACACGCCACCTGGCGAGTGCAGTGTGAGGACCGGCCAGCCGGTGGAAACACAGGACGTCTTTTTCTGACGTTTGGCGGGCCGGTCTGCGCCGACCGGTTTAGCATATTGTCCATTGGATAGGATGTATTAACGCAATAAAATTGCAGATTTAGTCAGTTCTAATTAAGGCAGAAATTCATGCACAGACCTTTATTTTGGTTTTGTGTGATTGTACATGTTTATCCTCATTGCTTCTGAAGTTCTTTCCTTGCTTTTTCAGCCTTTTCCTTGATAATTTCTGCTGCAATAGTCTTTTTGGCTGTGTCTACAATTTCTTTAGCTCCTTTGCTTAACATTTTCTTGGCCAAGGCTATTCCCAGGCTTTCTGCTGCATGAAGGGCTTCAGGGGAGATTTCTGTGGCAATCACTGAGCAATAGGTCAAATCAGATCCTGGGGCAGGGTCCTGAAATTAAGAAATGGAAATATGTACAAACTTGTAAAAAAAACAAAAAAAACAACACAAATGCATGTAATTATACAACAGCCAGCTTACAGGAATAAAATAAAATATACAAATTAAATAAGTAAATTAAAATCTTATGGTGTTAATACATCTTACCTGATGGCAATTAGCTATACTGGTCAGTGCTGACCGGTCCTGTCAAATGTCAGAAAAAATGCCCTGTGCAACTACTGGCAGGATCAGTCGAATGGTGTATTCGCTAGGTAGCCTGTCCTACTTACTTTCTGTCCAGATAACGTAACGTAGTATTTTTTTTTTTGCCTAAACCTAGATAAACTTTATTAATATTGTACTTATTAAATTTGCAATTTTATTACATTAAAACATCTTACCTAATGGACAACTAGACCAAGGATGCATCTGTGGTCAGATGTAAGATGTATCCACTGGAAAAGGACAACTAACATGGTTTCAAATAAACAGCATTTTTCAAGATGGTGGCGAAATTAAGAAATTTCTAAATTATTCACAGATATTAAAGGAATAGTCCTTCTTATCTAGTGGGGCCAACATTAACCCAAAATTGATCAATCTATTACAGATTTCAAGATAAATAACATTTTCCATTTCACTCAAAATTCAAGATGGTGGTTCAGATTTGGAAAAATCATAATTTTTCAGAGGTCCTAAAGTTGTAGTGTACTCAGTACCAAAGAGGTCCAAAATTTGCCTAAAAATGATCTATCTCTTACGGATTTCGAGATGAACAACATTTTCCATTTCCACCAAAATTCAAGATGACTGCCAAAATTCGAAGAAGTCCAAATTTTCAGAGCTCCGAGAGGAGAAGTCTTTAGTAACCAGGGTGTCCAAAATATGCCCGAAATCACTCTATCTCATACAGTTTATGAGATAAACAACACTTCCATTTCCACCAAAATTCAAGATGCGGCCAAACTTTAGAAAAGTTATAATTAATCAGAGGTCCTAGAGGAGTACTCCTTAGTACCCTGACAGTCCAAAATTTGCCAGAAATTGCTCTATCTCTTATGGCATGTGAGATAAATCACATTTTCCATTTCCGCTAAAATTCGCCTGAAATCGTTCTTTGGCAAAATGTAAACATAGCTATTTCCCAATCACGCTGGAGTTACAGCTCTGAAAAATTTACCATTACACAGATCATCAAAAAGTACCTGAACAACATAATTGATAAATTTCATGTTTTTGAATTTAGAAGTGAAATACTCATTAGCAAAATAGCAAAGTAGCTATTTCTAAGTTAGCTGTGGAGCTATAGCTCTGAAATTCGCTACAGCACAGAACATCAAAAAAGTAGCTGAACAACATATTTGCTAAAAAATAGCATCAGAGATGCCCATACCCCACAGCCTGGGAAAATAGTTTTCAACACCACGAGATACAGAAGTAGTGAAACAGTACACAGATTGGGATACTTTCAGAGCAGTGTCAGTGTCCAAATAATGTTTAAGTAGAGAAAATAACATCTAAGAGAAAGAAATTGCATGTAAAGAATAAGTATTAAAACAAGACAATTCAGTAAACTAAAAATTATGAAGCTTTAAGACTTCTCCCATTTTTATTTTCATTTGTATGGTCGAATTATGGTTTGGATGTTTTGAATATTACTCGTACATACAGATGTAGCAATACATGCTTTTATGTGGCTCACTTGATGCAATATCATCTGTTACAATGGGAAGTTGCAAAAGTAAAACAGTTATTGACTTCTAATATGACTTTTAACAGTGCTTAATCTACATCAAAAGACACCCAAAGGTGCAACAACCAAGATTCAAGTAAAAAAATATAAGAGAGATATAAGAGAGATAAATAGTATCAGATATCCTCGTAGACATAAAATAGCATCAGATATGCAAGATCAAAGGTCAAATCCAGGTCACACCATGACATTGCACACATATAACCCTTGACCAATGACCCTAACAAATATCAACTTCCTACACCTTATGGTTTCCAAAATATAGCCCAGACAAGGCATTATAGGTCAAGGTCACTACGGCAAGGTCAAAGGTCAAATCAAGGTCACACCATGGTGTTTTACATCTACACAACCTAGCCAATGTCCCTACTCAGTATCAACTTCCTACACCTTACAGTTTCCGAGATATATCCCGGACAAGATTTTATAGGTCAAGGTCACTACGGCAAGATTAAAGGTCAAATCAAGGTCAGACCATGACATTGCACACCTACACCCCCTAACCAATATTCCTACCAAGTATCAACTTCCTACACCTTACGATTTCCGAGATATAGCCCGGAAAAGATTTTAGAGGTCAAGGTCACTACGGCAAGGTCAAATCAAGGTCATACCATGACATTGCACACCTACACCCCCTAACCAATATTCCTACCAAGTATCAACTTCCTACACCTTACGATTTCCGAGATATACCCCGGACAAGATTTTATAGGTCAAGGTCACTACGGCAAGGTCAAATCAAGGTCATACCATGACATTGCACACCTACACCCCCTAACCAATATTCCTATCAAGTATCAACTTCCTACACCTTACAGTTTCCGAGATATATCCCGGACAAGATTTTATAGGTCAAGGTCACTACGGCAAGGTTAAAGGTCAAATCAAGGTCAGACCATGACATTGCACACCTACACCCCCTAACCAATATTCCTACCAAGTATCAACTTCCTACACCTTACGATTTCCGAGATATAGCCCGGAAAAGATTTTAGAGGTCAAGGTCACTACGGCAAGGTCAAAGGTCAAATCAAGGTCACACCATGACGTTGCACACCTACACCCCCTAACCAATGTCCCTACCAAGTATCAACTTTCTACACCTTACAGTTTCCGAGATATAGTCCGGACAAGATTTTCAAACTCAAGGTCACTACAGCAAGGTCAAAGGTCAAATCAAGGTCAGACCATGACGTTGCACACCTACACCTCCCAACCAATGTCCCTACCAAGTATCAACTTCCTGCACCTTACGGTTTCTGAGATACAGGCCGGACAAACTTTTTCCTGCGGCGCGCCCATCCGGACACCACGGGTGAAAACAATACCTTAAGGGCTGTGGGGTAAAAAGCTGTAAATTGAATAGTTTTGAAGTTACAAGTGATTTACTCATTAGCAAAACAGCAAAGTAGCTATTACTCAGTTAGCCATGGAGCTATATAGCTCTGAAAATTTCCCATGACACAGATCATCAAAAAGTAGCTGAACATCATGTTTGATAAGAAACCTCTAAACTTAATGCAGTTTGAATTACAACTGATTTGTTCATTAGAAAAATAGCAAAGTAGTTGTTACTCAGTTAGCTGTCAAGTTATAGCTCTGAAAATTCGCCATGACACAAATCATGACAAGCAATCAGTGCCCATGAACAGGCTCTGTGTCATCTGACTGTGTGTTTTGAGATTCAGAGTAGAAGTGAAAGAAGAAAAGCACACAAATGTTGTACCCTGCAAATGCTATTCAGAAGTACCAAGTTAACTATTGAGGTGTAAAAAATAGGTGAAAAACATATTTAAACAAAATACTGTAAAAACAACAGTTTTCAAGTTACAACTGATTTACTCAACAGTGAGAATCTCAAAGCAGCTTTTGCTCAGCTATAAAATGAGCTACAGGTCTGCAATTTTACTATGGTATAGCTGACCCAAAAGTAGGTTAATACCAAATTTAAACAATATTCTCTCAGAGAAATAGTGTTCAAATTCCAACTGATTTACTCAACAGTGAAAAGCAGACTGTAGGTTTGCTCAGCTATGCCATGAGCTACAGGTCTGCAATTTTACAATGTTACAGCTGACCCAAAAGTAGCTTAATAACATATTAAAAGAAAACTAGAAATAGGCCGCCCTGTTGATAGTAGATGCGAATAGAAACAGGATAGCATAGAAGAACACACATTATCATGTGTAATGTCCACCCATGAACCTTTTGCCCAAATTGTACAGTAGTCTTACAAGACCCTGTTTCATTTGTAAAATATATCAATGATGCTTAAATATTTGATAGTGTAGATGTAATTTATTTCAGCTTCATGCCTTTTTGCATTGGTTGGGTTGAAAATTTTGACGAAATCACTCTATCTTGCACGGTTAAGAAGATAGAAGCCAATTCCTGTTTTTCTATTTTGGCAAAAATTTGAAAATTCAAAATGGCCGCCATTATTGGGAAAAGGAAATTTTTTTGAAAATTGCCAAGAGTACATTTCTTAGATACCCTATGGGTCGAAAATTTCAACAAAATAACTCTATTTTGCACGGTTAAGGCCAGTTTGTGTTTTTCCATTTTGGGCAAAAATTCGAAAATTCAAAATGGCTGCCATTTTTGGGGAGGGGAAAATTTTTTGAAAATTGCAAAGATTACATTCCTTAGATACCCTGTGGGTTGAAAATTTCGACGAAATCGCTCTATCTCGCATGGTTAAGGAGATAGAAGCAAATTTGTGTTTTGCCATTTTTGGCAAAAATTTGAAAATTCAAAATGGCCGCCATTTTAGGGGAGGGGAAAATTTTTTAGAAATTACCAAGAGTACAATGCTCAGATACCCTGTGGGTCGAAAATTTTGACGAAATCACTCTATCTGGCACGGTTAAGGAGATAGAAGCAAATTTGTGTTTTGCCATTTTTGGCAAAAATTCGAAAATTCAAAATGGCCGCCATTTTTGGGGAGGGGAAAATTTTTGGAAAATTGCAAAGATTGCATTCCTTAGATACCCTGTGGGTCGAAAATTTTGCCGAAATCGCTCTATCTCGCACGGTTAAGGAGATAGAAGCAAATTTGTGTTTTGCCATTTTTGGCAAAAATTCGAAAATTCAAAATGGCCGCCATTTTTGGGGAGGGGAAAATTTTTTGAAAATTGCAAATATTACATTCCTTAGATACCCTGTGGGTCGAAAATTTCGATGAAATCGCTCTATCTCGCACGGTTAAGGAGATAGAAGCAAATTTGTGTTTTGCCATTTTTGGCAAAAATTCGAAAATTCAAAATGGCCGCCATTTTTGGGGAGGGGAAAATTTTTGGAAAATTGCAAAGATTGCATTCCTTAGATACCCTGTGGGTCGAAAATTTCGACGAAATCGCTCTATCTCGCACGGTTAAGGAGATAGAAGCAAATTTGTGTTTTGCAATTTTTGGCAAAAATTCGAAAATTCAAAATGGCCGCCATTTTTGGGGAGGGGAAAATTTTTTGAAAATTGCAAAGATTACATTCCTTAGATACCCTGTGGGTCGAAAATTTCGACGAAATCGCTCTATCTCGCACGGTTAAGGAGATAGAAGCAAATTTGTGTTTTGCCATTTTTGGCAAAAATTCGAAAATTCAAAATGGCCGCCATTTTTGGGGAGGGGAAAATTTTTGGAAAATTGCAAAGATTGCATTGCTTAGATACCCTGTGCGTCGAAAATTTTGCCGAAATCGCTCTATCTCGCACGGTTAAGGAGATAGAAGCAAATTAGTGTTTTGCCATTTTTGGCAAAAATTCGAAAATTCAAAATGGCCGCCATTTTTGGGGAGGGGAAAATTTTTGGAAAATTGCAAAGATTGCATTCCTTAGATCCCCTGTGGGTCGAAAATTTTGCCGAAATCGCTCTATCTCGCACGGTTAAGGAGATAGAAGCAAATTTGTGTTTTGCCATTTTTGGCAAAAATTCGAAAATTCAAAATGGCCGCCATTTTTGGGGAGGGGAAATTTTTTTGAAAATTGCAAATATTACATTCCTTAGATACCCTGTGGGTCGAAAATTTCGACGAAATCGCTCTATCTCGCACGGTTAAGGAGATAGAAGCAAATTTGTGTTTTGCCATTTTTGGCAAAAATTCGAAAATTCAAAATGGCCGCCATTTTTGGGGAGGGGAAAATTTTGGGAAAATTGGAAAGATTGCATTCCTTAGATACCCTGTGGGTCGAAAATTTCGACGAAATCGCTCTATCTCGCACGGTTAAGGAGATAGAAGCAAATTTGTGTTTTGCCATTTTTGGCAAAAATTCAAAATGGCCGCCATTTTTGGGGAGGGGAAAATATTTTGAAAATTGCAAAGATTGCATTGGTTAGATACCCTGTGTGTCGAAAATTTTGCCGAAATCGCTCTATCTCGCACGGTTAAGGAGATAGAAGCAAATTTGTGTTTTGCCATTTTTGGCAAAAATTCGAAAATTCAAAATGGCCGCCATTTTTGGGGAGGGGAAATTTTTTTGAAAATTGCAAATATTACATTCCTTAGATACCCTGTGGGTCGAAAATTTCGATGAAATCGCTCTATCTCGCACGGTTAAGGAGATAGAAGCAAATTTGTGTTTTGCCATTTTTGGCAAAAATTCGAAAATTCAAAATGGCCGCCATTTTTGGGGAGGGGAAAATTTTTGGAAAATTGCAAAGATTGCATTCCTTAGATACCCTGTGGGTCGAATATTTCGACGAAATCGCTCTATCTCGCACGGTTAAGGAGATAGAAGCAAATTTGTGTTTTCCCATTTTTGGCAAAAAATTCGAAAATTCAAAATGGCCGCCATTTTTGGGGAGGGGAAAATTTTTTGAAAATTGCAAAGATTGCATTCCTTAGATACCCTGTGGGTCGAAAATTTCGACGAAATCGCTCTATCTCGCACGGTTAAGGAGATAGAAGCAAATTTGTGTTTTGCCATTTTTGGCAAAAATTCGAAAATTCAAAATGGCCGCCATTTTTGGGGAGGGGAAAATATTTTGAAAATTGCAAAGATTGCATTGCTTAGATACCCTGTGCGTCTAAAATTTTGCCGAAATCGCTCTATCTCGCACGGTTAAGGAGATAGAAGCAAATTAGTGTTTTGCCATTTTTGGCAAAAATTCGAAAATTCAAAATGGCCGCCATTTTTGGGGAGGGGAAAATTTTTGGAAAATTGCAAAGATTGCATTCCTTAGATCCCCTGTGGCTCGAAAATTTTGCCGAAATCGCTCTATCTCGCACGGTTAAGGAGATAGAAGCAAATTTGTGTTTTGCCATTTTTGGCAAAAATTCGAAAATTCAAAATGGCCGCCATTTTTGGGGAGGGGAAATTTTTTTGAAAATTGCAAATATTACATTCCTTAGATACCCTGTGGGTCGAAAATTTCGACGAAATCGCTCTATCTCGCACGGTTAAGGAGATAGAAGCAAATTTGTGTTTTGCCATTTTTGGCAAAAATTCGAAAATTCAAAATTGCCGCCATTTTTGGGGAGGGGAAAATTTTTGGAAAATTGCAAAGATTGCATTCCATAGATACCCTGTGGGTCGAAAATTTCGACGAAATCGCTCTATCTCGCACGGTTAAGGAGATAGAAGCAAATTTGTGTTTTGCCATTTTTGGCAAAAATTCGAAAATTCAAAATGGCCGCCATTTTTGGGGAGGGGAAAATTTTTTGAAAATTGCAAATATTACATTCCTTAGATACCCTGTGGGTCGAAAATTTCGACGAAATCGCTCTATCTCGCACGGTTAAGGAGATAGAAGCAAATTTGTGTTTTGCCATTTTTGGCAAAAATTCAAAATGGCCGCCATTTTTGGGGAGGGGAAAATATTTTGAAAATTGCAAAGATTGCATTGCTTAGATACCCTGTGTGTCGAAAATTTTGCCGAAATCGCTCTATCTCGCACGGTTAAGGAGATAGAAGCAAATTAGTGTTTTGCCATTTTTGGCAAAAATTCGAAAATTCAAAATGGCCGCCATTTTTGGGGAGGGGAAAATTTTTGGAAAATTGCAAAGATTGCATTCCTTAGATCCCCTGTGGGTCGAAAATTTTGCCGAAATCGCTCTATCTCGCACGGTTAAGGAGATAGAAGCAAATTTGTGTTTTGCCATTTTTGGCAAAAATTCGAAAATTCAAAATGGCCGCCATTTTTGGGGAGGGGAAATTTTTTTGAAAATTGCAAATATTACATTCCTTAGATACCCTGTGGGTCGAAAATTTCGACGAAATCGCTCTATCTCGCACGGTTAAGGAGATAGAAGCAAATTTGTGTTTTGCCATTTTTGGCAAAAATTCGAAAATTCAAAATGGCCGCCATTTTTGGGGAGGGGAAAATTTTTGGAAAATTGCAAATATTACATTCCTTAGATACCCTGTGGGTCGAAAATTTCGACGAAATCGCTCTATCTCGCACGGTTAAGGAGATAGAAGCAAATTTGTGTTTTGCCATTTTTGGCAAAAATTCGAAAATTCAAAATGGCCGCCATTTTTGGGGAGGGGAAAATTTTTTGAAAATTGCAAAGAGTACACTCCTCAGATACCCTGCGGGTCGAAAATTTTGCCGAAATCGCTCTATCTCGCACGGTTAAGGAGATAGAAGCAAATTACTCAAAAGTAGTACTGAAAATACACAATGAAGTACCTAAATGGCTATTACTCATGTACTGACAAAGCTATCAGTCCCAAATGCAATACCAAGCGAGCTATGGACATAACAATCTTGTATTCAAAATTGTAGTAAAATATCTTTAATTATTTTGGCTTAAATGCACGGAAACCAATGGGTACTGAAAATAGCTGTACTTAAGTATTACTCAGTAAGCAAAAGAGGTACAACAGCCAAAAGCAATCCCAAGCAAGCTACTGACCCAATAAGCCTGCATACCAAATTTGGTGACAATAGCTCTAATACTTTTCCTTTAAATGAGCGGAAACCATGCGTGACGCCGGACATCGGACGCCGGACATCGGACATCGGACAACGGACATCGGACATCGGACGGCGAAAAAAGCAAAAATAATATATCCACCCCCCAGGGGGGTGGACATAATACTCTAAATTTGAAAATTTTAATTACTTAAATGTAGCTTTTATAAGCTACAAGCTTACCATGTGTGACTCATTGCTGTTCTGGGATGGCCACAAGGCATCATGGCCAATGTCTAAGAAAAATAGACATTTATAGTTGGCCGTAGCCTCTAGTTGTCGTCACATGATAACTTCTGACCAATCGCCCTACTTTCTTGTTGAAATTTTTTAAACCTACACCTCAGCTGTAAACAGCGGGGAGGCAGGGTGGGACTCTTCTGAGTCCCACATGGTAAACTTGTAGCTTATAAAAGCTACATTTAAGTAATTAAAATTTTCAATTTTATTACGCTACAATAGCTTACCATGTGGGACTCATTGCTAAATGCAACCGCCCGGTGGTGGGATTACAGCTGAGACTGGAAAATATGTCAATTTTTCTTAGATTTGAAGTAATATATATTAGAAAGAGTGTTAGAAATACCAGTCTGAGTCCCATTTACAGTACCCCAATCCCGAAGACCGGGCCTGTAAAGAGCCAAAAACCTAAATAGAATGGAAGACAGTGCTAAAACTGTCTAGATGTTTTGATTGTAGGACGGAAATGCAGCAGTGCTCACTTAGAGGTCTAAGGGTCCCTAGGGGCCCTTCACGAGTAACAGACCAGCCCAATGGTTGGAATTCTCATAAAATTTTTTGCCACCGAATATGAGACTAATGAAAACTTTAATAAGTCCTTAATACATATTATTTTGATAAACTAAAAAACAAAATGAAAATAAGGGTAATGTCCCGAGTGTGAAGGGACATTAATGGAACATTTTATTAAATAAATTGATTAATGCCTATTGGATGTATAGCCCCAATATTCCACATCCACCATTTCTCTCTCATCTTTCTATGTTCAGATTTAGGAGTGTTATACTTGAGGGAACACCATTCCAGCAGAGAAAATTGAATGTCCCTAACTGAATTACCCTTCTCAGTAAAGTGTTTACAGACTGGGGTAATTCTGGTTTCCTTGGGTTTGGAGACTGACAGTTTGTGTTCATAAATTCTTTTTCTGAACGGTCTCCCTGTCTCCCCCACATAGTATTTACCACACTTTTTACAAGTGATTTAAGTAAATAATGTCACTTAACTCACAGGTTATGTGTTTGGGCACTTTTGCGATTTTGGTAATTTTGTGTGATTTTGCACTGTACTTCACTGACCTTTTTGATTAGTGGACAGTAAGTGCATTTACCGAGCCTGGTGCATATTGTGGGTTTGATGATTGGTTTTGATGGTTTCATCAGAGTCTTTCAGAAGGAAAGGGAGTGACTGATCCTTGTGCCTCCAACTTATCAGTCTACTTTGGAGAAGGCAATAAGCAGGGTACTGTGACTCACGCTTTCTGATGCCACACTCATGTTGAATAAACAGAAAAATAAATTTCAGAAGTGTGTAAAGTGTCACAGTGTAAAGTCACTTTTAATTAACTTTAAATGTGCAATTTGCCTGATACTGTATGTGATAACTAGTCACTACTGTATTTCGACAGTGTAAATAATCTGTTTCATCAGAGGCTGGAGAGTGTGTGTAACCCTACCCCCTAAGGTACTTTTTGGAAAGTGCAATTGCACCGCCTGTTTGCACCGGTGCTAGGTGCACTTTCTTGCACCTCTATGTGGTGCAAGGTGTGCAAGTGCTGAAAAGTGTTATTAAGTGCTGTATAATAATTAATGGGGTGATCCTTTAGAAAATTATTATTTCTAATATTTTTAAATAGTTGAAATAATGCGTAAGAGCCCATTTATGCTGAATCATGAATTGAATAAAATGGGTTTGTAATTGGTCTAAAATAAATAACTCATGATTTTAGCAATTAATACCCTGTTTAAAAAACAAAATGACCTTACCCGTAACATCTTGAAGGTAAAAGAATACCTAGATCCTGGGATTAGACTCCTGAAGACTTGGTTTGTAGCGGATGTGCCACCCCCCCTTTTTTTCTTTCCGAGGACAACTGGTCTGAGGGGGAAGGATCTAGGACTTGTTGTGCCGCCACCACGGGTCCCAGATACATATTGTTGTCGTTGTCTGACCAAGTAAGGTCTTTTAGGTAAAAATTTGTAAATGTGTTGTGAGTTTTCCAGTGACAGGCTTGCATGATTTGGTCCACCGATACCCCACCGTATAAGGCCTTAGAGGCCGCGAAGGCCCGGATGTCATGCGCTTTAACTTGGACCAAGTCCAAGGCTTGTTGGTCTGCTTGTTTATAACAAAGTAGAATGGTCTGTTTCAACCAGGAAGAGAGAGTAGCGGGTCTAATGTCTGAGGTATGTCCTTTCTTGAAGGAGATGAAAACGAGGGATCAAGACCCTCTGAGGTCTTTGGTTCGATCCAAATAGTACCCCTGGGCCCGTACCGGACACAGGGTCCTGTCTTCTTTGAATTGTCTATCTACGATGGTGGTCAAAGCAGGAATAATCACCGGAGACACACTTTGAGAACCTTCTCTTGCTAGTTGGTTTTTGGCTATGAAGTCAGAAGAAGGGAACAAGGCAACCTTTTCCCATTGGCCTAGATTAGATACTTTGTTTGCAACCCAGGCATGGATTTCGCTGCGGCGTTTGCCGCAGGCCAAAGCTAGCAAGAAAGCAGTTTTGAGAGTAAGATGTTTGAGGTCTGTGTCTTTCATAGGCTCAAAGGGTGCTTTTGTGAGCTCATTAAGAACAACAGAAAGGTTCCACTTAGGAAGATTCCTGGAACTTTTGGGACGATCCCTATGAAAGCTGGAGAGTAACCTATGAAGGTCTGAACTTTGTGCAATATGGTGGCCCGTTGGGCCCAAGGTGTCAACAATGGCCGTCCTGTAACCATCGATGGTCGAGGGGCGCCTGTTTAGATCTTGGTACAGGTACATGAAAAAGTCTGAGACTTGTTTCACAGATGGAGTGGAGAAGTCCACCGAATTTTCTCTGCACCATTTCTCAAATAAGGCCCACTTTGACTTGTAGATGGTTCTTGTTGATTACCTCTGAGATGCAGCAATTCTCTCTGCCACCTCCACAGAGAAGCCTTGTTCTTGGAGCTCTCCACTTCTAGACACCAGGCGTGGAGGTTGAGATGCTGTGGATTGCTGTGGAACACATAATTGTGGGACTGTTTGAGAAGAGTCATTGACACCGGAAGTTGCAGTGGGATCTCTGTTGAGAGCTGCACTAGGTCCCAAAACCAGGGCATCCCTGGCCAGCCTGGGGCTACTACGATGATTAGGCAATAGCATTGCCTGCCTTTTTGGATCATCCTGTGAAGGAGAGCCGTCGGAGGGTAAGCATAGGCAATGAGACTCGTCCAGTTTATGTTCAGAGCATTTATGTCCCAAGCCTTTGGATCTGGGACAGGAGATACGTACAGTGGAAGTTTGTGGTTCAGATGAGTGGCAAATAAGTCTACATGAGGGGTGAACCACTTTTGGCAGATCTGTTTGAACACCTGCGGATGTAGTGACCATTCTGTTGACTGCACTTGGTTTGACCTGGACAGAAGGTCAGCCATCACATTCAGGCACCCTGGAATGTGTCTGGCTTTCAATGTTATGTGATAGTGATGGCACCATAATCTTCCACAGGAGAGCACACATCTCTGCTGAGTGAGTTCCTCCTTGTTTGTTTACGTAGGCAATCACTGTTGAGTTGTCCGTTGCAACTAGCACTGTTTGGTTCTGGCACTGGTCCTTGAAGTTTTGAAGGGCCAGTGAGACCGCCTTCAACTTGGACGTTTATGTGTAGCCTTTTCTCCCGGTCTGACCAAAGACCCTTTTTAGAATTTTGATCTAAGTGAGCGCCCCAACCTTCGTTTGAGGCGTCTGTAAAGAGTTGGATTCTGTGGTCTTTGGGATGAAGGTCTGCACCTCTCATCACGTTTGAGGGATTTTGCCACCAGTCTAAGTGGGCTGTAATGGCTTCTGTCCAAGGAAGGAGGCTGTCCAGCGACTGAGGATATCTTCAGTGCTCCTTGAGATGAAACTGAAAGGGTCTCATGTGAAGGCGTCCCTCTGGGACCATTTTCTCCATTGAGGCAAGCAACCCAATTAGCGACATCAAACATCTTGCAGTCAAAACATGTTTTGACTTGAGTCGTAGGATCAAATCCTGAAGTTTGAGCCATCTCTCTTGAGTGGGTTTTAGAAGGGCTGAAACTAAATGGTATTCGTAGCCCACGAACGAAAACACCTGAGTAGGTTTCAGTTCTGATTTTTCCTGATTTATTATCCAACCCAAGGAGTGGGTTAGGTCTACCACCGCCTGAGTGTTCACTTGGGCTTCCTCCTGAGACTGGGACCTGATCATTCAGTCGTCCAGGTATTGGTGAAGTCTGAGTCCTCTGGAGAGGGCCATTAGCTTCACTTCCTTTACAATCATTGTAAAGACCTGGGGGGCTGTGGCTAGTCCGGATGGGAGGGAGGTGAACTGGAACACCTGAGACTTGTAGCAAAACCTTAGGTATTTCCTTGAGTTTGGATGGATGGGGATGTGAAGGTAAGTGTCCGACAGATCTATCGACGATACCCATTCCCCTGGAATCAGGGAGGTCCTGATGGACTCTGGAGTTTCCATTTTGAACTTTTCTACGTGTAGAAAAGTGTTGAGCCTGCTTAGGTCTATGACTGGCCTCCACCTTTGGTGAGGCTTGGGTACTAGGAACAGGCGACTGTAAAACCCGAGAGATTTTACATTTTTGATTGCGTTCTTTGACAGAAGAGACTGGATACAAGTGGCCAGTGCTTGGTCTTTTTGACGGGCCTTGTACTCTGACAGAATCAGAGGGAATCTGACCAAATTTGGTTTTGAAAGGAATGGCAGTACGTAGCCATTGGTGATAATGTTTAACACGTTTGAAGAACATTTGTTTGTTTGCCAGTCTCTTCTGAAAGAACGGAGGTGACCTCCTACTGGTGGACTGAGGGAGGCTTTTAAGGAGTCATTGAGGAGAGGGGTTTCCACGCCCCCGCCCCCTGTGGTGGGGTCGAAAACGATCCCTGGAGCCTCTGAAGTTCGGTTTCCCCCTTCCTGAGGAAAACGATTGGTTACTGCTTTGTGAGGAGTTGCCCCCATAGGGGCGTTTCCTGTAGGAGCCTCTTTTCTTGTTGTGGGGACCACGAAAGGACTTATTTTGATAGGGTGCGAAACCCTGAGAGTCTTTAGAGGTGCCTTTTTTGGGGAGGAAGTCTTCACCTTAGTTCACAAGTTGAGACTGGAACAAGGAGGGGTCCCAAACGGACGAGTTCCTGAGTTCTTGGCGTCTCGTTTCCCCTAATTGTGGTTGTAAGAGGGTCATTTTGGCTTTGCGCCTAAGCAAGCCAGTGTTACCCATACAATATAGTTCCCTCTGGAGTATATGGGCTAGGGATTTGCTGAGGTATGTAAGAACCCTGTGTTGGATAAGAACCGTCTAATTCCAAAAATCTAGATACTCACAGACTTGCTCATAGCCACGCTTTGCTGCTTTTTCAGGATTGGCACCTTTCTGGATCTGTGTCTTAACCTTCTTGACAGTTGACTTAATGCTATGTTGACTTCTCAAGAGAAGCATTGCAAGAAGATGAAGTTTTGGCAAAGTAGCAGTGAAGTTGAGCGTGGAGATATTTTGCCTAGCCTGGTGTTCCAATTCTTTAAGAATTGCTAGGGGAACCTTGCCCATAGGGGCCCCAGGGAGTTTAGAGTAATACAGATTTTGGCAAAATCTGTATTCAACTCCTGATATTTGTCCTGATAACAGGGCTGTCCCACTCTGTACCACTTGGAAGTGGAAGGAGGGGGTTTGATATATTTACCCTCGGGTAAATTAGCGGCCTTAAAGTCATGCTGAAATTGATCAAAGGCGTCCTTGATAATTGAGCTAAGTGGAAGTATAGAGGAAGGACCTCTAGGTCTGAGCTCTTGATGGCCTTTCTCATCGTCCAGACCCATGACTAAAGTTGAGGACCTTGGCATAGACTCCGTGGTGTCAGGGAGGGAAAGAATGCGCCTAAAAGTGTCAACCTCTTCAGCGTACTGTGAGGGAATGTCAGACAGAGCTACTTCCCCATAATAAGGGGGTCTGGATCATGTTGAGGGAGGTCTTGATCAGAAGCAGCCCCTGAGGGCTGAGCCCCAGAGGGCTTAGAAGACCTGTGTCTGGCTACAGAGGACTGATCCTCCTCTGAGGAAGATGACACATATCTGGACCTGGATTTGTGTTTACTCTTATCAGAGTGTTTTTTAGGTTTAGTAGATGAGATCCGAAATTCATCGGATTCCTCACTGGATTGATCCGAGGCAGACCTGGATTCAACTTCATGCCTACTGCGAGAGTGGCAGTGGTTTTTGGGTTTATCCGAGACCTTCTTCGAAGGTTCCTCAGATGCACTAACATTCTGATCCGATGTATTATGAGGATCAGGTCCGAGACATGGAGGAAGTGCTGGACCATAGTCCACATCCATATCCTCGGTTTGAATGGTAGTTCCAAGTTTCGGAGGGGGTAGGTCCAGATTAACAACAGTACAGGAAGAGGTACCAGGTTTGGAAGCAGAAACCGAGGTCTGATCCACCTCTGTTTGTTTTTTAGACGTCAACTCCTCTCGGAGTGACTGAAAAGCTTCCAACATAGATGCCTGGAAAGAGCCCATTGGCTGCTGTAAATAGATATTTAGTGAATTGCCCAGGAATTTTTCTAGATTTGTTTCAAAATATTTTGCTGCAAGGCAGTACCTGGGGTGGGTGGGACAGTTTTGGCTGGTGTTTTAAGTGATAAAGAACTGAAGGGTAGGACCAGAGAACGGGAGTGGGGGTTGGATGGGGGGTGAGTAAAAAGATTGTCAGCAGCACTCTCAAGGTCTGCATTTGAACCAGTGAAAGAATCCCCGTCGCCTTCACCCAAAAGATCAAGTTCATCATCTTTTGCATTAGAAGCGTCCGCCTTTTGTCTCTTTATATATCGTTTCCTGTGTTGAATTTTTTTTCATTTGGTCATCTGTGAAAGATGCACAGATATCACAGGGCGCTTCAAAGGTGACACAGTGGTCATCACCCTTGCCAGATTCCCTACAAGTAGGGCAATAGTTGTGTAAATCAAAGGAAAAACAAAAATGGCGGCATTTTTGTGCTCTCGGTTTGTCTTTATTCGTTTGATGGATGGACATTTTAAACGCAATAAAAGACGTAGATATAAATAAAGCCTGAACTGAGGAAAACTCAAAACACGCGAAACAAGAAATATACTTACCCTGTCAAAACAGAAATTTTACAGAATAATCCATGATATATAATAAAAGAAATAACCAAAAATGAACCTCCAACAATACGTAAAAGCTGAGAAATAAATGAAAATGTCTGTATTATTAAAAAAAAACTACCAGTTCAACGTGGTCAACGAGAAAGTAGGGCGATTGGTCAGAACTCAGAAGTTATCATGTGACAACTAGAGGCTACGGCCAACTATAAATGTCTATTTTTCTTAGACATTGGCCATGATGCCTTGTGGCCATCCGAGAACAGCAATGAGTCTCACATGGTAAGCTATTGTAGCGTAATAAAAGCAATAGTTTTCAAGTTACAACTGCTTTACTCAACAGTGATAACCTCAAAGTAACTATTACTCAGCTATGCAATGAGCTACACATCTACAACTTTGCTATGTTATGACTGACCCATAAGCAGGTGAATATCACATTTAAACAAAATTCTTTAAATGCAATATCTTTCAAGTTACAACTGATTTACTCAATAGTGAGAACCTGAAAATAGCTTTTACTCAGCTATGCAATTTCACTGTTATAATTGATCCAAAGAACTGAATAACATATTTTCACAAAATTCTCTAAACACAATAATTTTCAAGTTACAAGTGATTTTACTCATTATGCAAGGTACTGAAAAGTCAGAAAGTAACTATTACTCACTTAGCTATTGGGATAGCCTCCCAAGTTACTCACCATGTTGTAGCTATAGAAAAAGTAGCTAAATAAAATATTTTAACAAAATGCCCTAATACATTTCACTGGTCAATGCAATACTTTTCAAGTTATAAGTGATTTAGTGCATTACTTCATGAATTTTAATGCATTAAAAATTAGGAAGAAAGATTCAGGCCTGATACTCACACAAGGGAATCTACTTGTGGCCTAGTACATATATGCAAGATAAGAGAGAAATCCCCCCAATAGTCAGTGAGAAAATTGTGATAAAGTGTTGAAAGTTTCACACTTTGGGTGAGGGTAACTCGCTTGTTATGGTTCTAGCAAACACAAACACAAATGAACAAATCTGCATGCATTGAACAACTTTTCATCCTTTATAGATAAAGCATCTTAAAAACAGCATGTCTCTGGGCCTTGTAGTTTTGGAGAAGTTCACATGTTTATGTCCTCATATGCCCCAGAATGATGACATAATGTCATCTGACATAAAAAAGCACAGAATCAGCCCAAGCCATATCTTTCAGATAAAATAGCATCAGAGATGCCTGTACTGACCACAGCCTGGGCAAATAATTTTAACACCATGAAATATAGAAGTAGTGAAACAGCACAAAGATCTGGATCCTTTCAGAGCAGTGTCAGTTATATAAAGCTCCAAATAATGTTTAAGTAGAGAGAATGGAAATGCATGAAAAGATAATGTATTAAATCAAGACATTTCAATAGCAAGATGACAGCATTAATCTGTAAACTAAAAATTACAAAGCTGTACATTTAATTAATTGTAGTATTGCTGTCAATGAAAAGCATAATTATAGAAAAGTACAAAAACTAATCAGTTGCAGCAATCTATATATCTTTGTCATAAGAGAAACACGTCTCAAATATTGCAGGTGAACATACTTTGGCAGAGCCAAAGTTCAAGGTCACACCATGATGATGATCCCTAACCAATGTCCCTACCAAGTATCAACCTTCTACACCTTACTGAATCCAATAAATTGCCCAGACAAGATTTTCAAACTCATGGTCACTACGACTAGGTCATAGGTCAAATCAAGACTACACCATAACGATGCATACCTACAACCCCCACCCAATGTCCCTACGGAGTATCAACTTCCTACACCTTAGAGTTTCTGAGATATAGCCCAGACAAGATTTTATAGGTCAAAGTCACTACAGCAAGATCAAAGTTCAAATCAAGGTTGCACCATCCCTACCAAATATCAACTTCATGCACTTTACAGTTTCCGAGATATAGCCTGGACAAGATTTGATAGGTCAAGGTCACTACAGCAAGGTCAAATCAAGGTCACACCATGGCGTTGCACACCTACTAGTGAGTGGAATCGCCTCAATTTTATTGGTCCATTATTCGTCCATTTTTCCGACTGATGATTGACCCATAATCGACTTTTTTACTCCACTCTCATAAAACACTTTCCGGGATAAAACGTATTTCAATCCGGTAAGAATAACGGTGTTTCCGACTTATAGAAGCTACCAAAAGCATCCACTTCCGGTAAATATGGCGGTACTTTGTAAACAAACCCAAAATTCGCGAGAAATCTGTTATTTTATTGAAGAAAAGTTCTGGAAGCTGCCCAAAATATAAAAAATATGTGGATATTGAGATACATAAAGAAGGGTGAGATTTAATCGATTTCTAGAAGTTGTCAGTGACCAAACGCAATTGTACCAGGACACCGACGATTGATCAAACGTTGGTCTAATCGTCCACCTACAACCCTCAACCAGTGTCCCTACCAAATATCAACTTCCTACACCTTATGGTTTCTGAGATATAGCCGAACAAGATTTTATAGGTCAAGGTCACTACTGCAAGGTCAAAGGTCAAATCAAGGTCAGACCATGACCTTGCACACCTACACCCCCTAACCAATGTCCCTACCAAATATCAACTTCCTACACTTTACAGTTTCTGAGATATAGCCCGGACAAGATTTTATAGGTCAAGGTCACTACGGCAAGGTCAAAGGTCAAATCAAGGTCAGACCATGACGATGGACAACTACACCCCCTAACCAATGTACCTACCAAGTATCAACTTCCAACGCCTTACAGTTTCCGAGATATAGCCCGGACAAGATTTTATAGGTCAAGGTCACTACAGCAAGGTGAAAGGTCAAATCAAGGTCAGACCATAACATTGCACACCTACACCCCCTAACCAATGTCCCTATCAAATATCAACGTCTTGCACCTTACGGTTTCCGAGATATAGCCCGGACAAGATTTTATTGGTCAAGGTCACTACGGCAAGGTCAAAGGTCAAATCAAGGTCAGACCATGATGTTGCACAACTACACCCCCTAACCAATGTTTCTACCAAGTATCAACTTCCTACACCTTATGGTTTCCGAGATATAGCCCGGACAAGATTTTCAAACTCAAGGTCACTACAGCAAGGTCAAAGGTCAAATCAAGGTCAGACCATGACGTGTGCACACCTACACCCCCTAACCAATGTCCCTACCAAGTATCAACTTCCTACACCTTACAGTTACTGAGATACAGCCCGGACAAACTTTTTCCCGCCACCCGCCCGCCCATCCGGACACCATGGTTGAAAACAATACCCCGACAGCCCTTAAGGGCTGTGGGGTAAAAACATAAACTCAACATAATTCTTTTATATATGGGAGTTTATGGTCACCTTAGAATAGGACACACTTTGAATACCAGTTACAACCACATGCTAAATTTGAATTGAATCCATCAACCCACTTTTGAGATACTGTGTGGAAACGGAAAAACTTAAAATCAATATAAGTATGTTACCGGTGGGAGTTTAAGATCACATAAAAACAGGGCATACCTTGAGTACGAGTTATATCCACATGCCAAATATGAATTTAATCCATCATGCCATTTTTGAGATACTGTCTGGAAAGGAAGTGTGACGACAACACTCAAAATGTGTTATTACTGGGAGTTTAAGGTTTAAGGTCCTTAATGTGTGGCACTTATCTATGGCCAGTTACATATACATGCAAAATTTGAATGAAGTTTCTTGAGTTATCTTCAGTATACTCTACGGAAAAGTAAAAAACTTAAACTCAACATAATTCTTTTATACATAGGGGTTTAGCTGCCTGTCTGACTTCTGTTGCAGGAAACCTGAGATCAATGTCCTCATCTGGTCAAAGTGCTCGAGTATCTTGGAGTCTGTTGAAACTGGTGTAGATGTGAACATAGCTTGACTCCTACTCTCCCTGAGGACACTGGACTCGAGGTGTTCTGTATCAGTAGCAGACCCACGAGATTCGTCCTGCTTGCTGGTATTTGGACTGGCCTCGAACCCTGAACTTCTGCTGGCCCCCTTTCATCTGATATGGGTCTTAAGGAAACCCATCTGCTGGTAGACCCAGGACTGTCTCTTGGTCATCTCCCTTGGGGCTTGGCCAGATTGTAGTTTTGACAGCTTGCCATAACACGTTCGCTGGGACTCGAACCATCTTCTGACATCAAAGGGCTGGAGCTTCAGTTCTGCAGAGATTTCTGTCCAGAGAGCCTCCTTCTTCTGTCTGTCGTGGAAACGTGCATGCTCCTTGTCATAGAGCTCTGGATGCTGCTTCACAAACTCCACAATTGCAGTTTCTTGGCTGTCAGTGAAAGTTGAACAGACCCTGGCTCCCTTGGCTGCCGAGTGACTCTCTAAATCCTCCTCACACCTCTCTTCTTCTTCGCAAGCTTCCTCAGTAAGTTCCAATCGCTCCTCAGTCTCTTGTGTACCCTCTTCTGTACCCTCCTCCGTCCTTTCCTCAATCCTTTCATCCACCTCTCCACTTTCCTTCTCCCTCTCCTCTTGCCTCTCATCCATCTTCTTTCCTCTCTTCCCTCCTTTCTCTTTCCTCATAACTCCAGTCAATAGCAATAAAAAAAGTAAAATGTGTCTCCTACCTGTAAAACTTGCCTTAAGCTCAAGTATTACATGATATATAAAAAACTAAAAACCCCTACAAAACAGTGACACACGACTCTCAGTAGCCAAACCGTCAGTAACGAGAATGTGTGCACGGTCGCTTATATAGTCCCAGACCCCCTCATTGCCTCGTTTTAATTTCCGACACACGGAAAACAGTCGGCATGAAACTTCAAAGATCTGTTATGAGTCGGGGACTGCCAAACAGGCTTTCTGGGACTAAGGTACGGAGGCCTGGGACTAAGAGTCGCAGGACGCCTGGGACAACATAGGACTGTGTAAATTTGGGTCTGAGGAGGCCTGAGGAAGCCTGGGACTGGACATTTTGTTGTCGGCGGGAAATGAGAATCGGTTTGAGTCATGAGAAATATCAAACATGTTTGATTTCTCTCACGGCCACAACCGACAACTACCGACCCTTACAGGACGTCTGGGACTAAGCAAATATTTGAAACCGACTCCCAAAAACCCTTAATCGGGAAGCTTAGTCATGTGGTGGAACACCCATATTACATATACATGTAAAATTTGAATGAAATTTCTCAAGTTATCTCTATGGAAAAATAAAAAACTTAAACTCAACATAATTCTTTTATACATGAGAGTTTAAGGTCACCTTAGAATAGGACACATCTTGAATACAGTTACAACCACATACCAAATTTTAATTGAATCTGTCAACCCATTTTCGAGAAACTGTCTGGAAACAGAAAAACTTAAAATCAATATAAGTATGTTACTAGTGAGAGTTTAAGGTCACCTTAAAACAGGGCACACCTTGATCACCAGTTACATCCACATGCCAAATTTGAATTTAATCCATCATGCTATTTTTGAGATACTGTCTGGAAAGGAAGTGTGACGACGACACTGACAATGTGTTATTACTGGGAGTTTAAGGTCACCTTAATGTATGCACTTGTCTATGGCCAGTTACATATACATGTAAAAATTTGAATTAATTTTCTTACGTTATTTTCGGTATACTCTATGGAAAAAAAAAACTTAAACTCAGCATAATTCTTTGATACATAGGAGTTTAAGGTCACCTTAAAATAGGTCAAAACTTAAATACCAGTTACAACCACATGTCAAATTTGAACTGAATCCGTCAGCCTCTTTTCGAGATACTGTCAGAAAACGGAAAAACTTAAACTCAATATAAGGATGTTACTAGTGGGAGTTTAAGGTCACCTTAAAACAGGGCACACCTTGAGTACCAGTCACATCCACATGCCAAATCTGAATTTCATCCATCATGCCATTTTTGAGATACTGTCTGGGAAGGAAGTGGGACGACACTGACCATTCTTGTCCTCCAACATAGCTGCTAGTGACACAAAAATAATGCAACCTTAAACTTAAGTTTATGAAATATCAGGAATTTACTATAACCTTACAAAAGAAACTTTTTTGGTGTAGACAGATGTACATGATGAATATCAAAGAATAAAGTCTGAATTAGCACATCAAATATCTTTTAAATACCAAAACATTGTCCCAACCTTAAACTCAAACTTAGTTTGCAGCTGTGAGGGAGTTTAAGGGAATCTTTTCCTGTAGGTTTTGTTAACGGTTTGTTACATTCACAACCTGAAGATGCTTAGAACTGTACTGTGTTTGAAATACTGTTAAAAATGGCCAAACTTAAAGTGAATATAATTCTGTTATTACTGGGAGTTTAAGGTCACCTTAATTTGAGGCACTTATCTATGGCCAGTTACATATACATGCAAAATTTGAATGAAGTTTCTTAAGTTATCTTTAGTATACTTTACGGAAAAGTAAAAAACTTAAACCCAACATAACTTTTTAATACATGAGAGTTTAAGGTCACCTTAAAATAGGGCACACCTTGAAAACCAGTTAGAACCACATGCCAAATTTGAATTGAATCTGTCAACCCATTTTTGAGACACTGTCTGGAAACGAAAAACAAAACCTTTAACACAATATAAGTATCTTACTACTGTGAGTTTAAGGTCACCTTAAATACGGCACACATTGAGGAACAGTTACATCAACATGCCAAATTGGAATTTAATTCATCGAGCCATTTTTGAGATACTGTCTGGAAAGTAAGTGTGACGACGACACTGACCATGTAGGTTTTCCATCATAGCTTCTATTGACACAAACTAATGCAACCTTAAACTCATAAGTTTATAAAAAATCAGCAATTTACTATAACCCTACAAAAGAGACCATTTTTTGTGGAGATATATGTACATGATGAATATCAATGTAAAAAGTCCTAATTAGCATATAAAATATCTTCCAAACACCAAAAATATTGTCCCAACCTTAAACTCAAAGTTTCTTTGCACTGCTGTATATTGTAGCGAGTTTAAGGTAATCTTTTTCTGAAGGTTCTGTTCAAGGTTTGTTACATCCACAACTAAAATATGGCTAGAAGTGCACAATATTTGAAATACTGTTCAAAAATTACCAAACTTAAAGTGAATATAATTCTGTTATTACTGTGAGTTTAAGGTCACCTTATTGTATGGCACTTACCTATGGCCAGTTAGATATACATGCAAAAGTTCAATGAAATTTCTTAAGTTATTTTCAGTTTACTCCATGGAGAAAGAAAAAACGTAAACTGGGCATAAGTTTTTTATACGTGGGAGTTTAACGTCACCTTAAAATAGGACACACCTTCAAAACTAGTTACAACCACATGCCAAATTTGAATTGAATCCATCAAGCCATTTTTAAGATACTGTCCGGAAACAAAAAAACTTAAATTGAGTTTAAGTATCTTACTAGTGGGAGTTTAAGGTCACAAAACTATACAGCACACCCTCAGGACCAGTTACATCCACATGCCAAATTTGATTAAATCCGACAAGCCATTTTTGAGATACTGTCCGGAATACAAAGTGTGACGACGACAGACGCCGCCGCAACAAAATTGGATGACGAAGCAATCCCTATATGCCACGCAGCATAAATGCTGGTGACACAATAATTGTCAGTCTTTGATGAGTCCCCAGAGAACTAGAAGAATGTTTTTGCTAACAAAAACTAAGTGTCCCAAAAAGGTTCACCACAATATAATATACAGTAGAAAAAGTTTTGAAAATAAAAACATGCAGTACTGAGAGAAGAAGTGAAAGTTCAGCATACAGTGTGGAAGTTTATGCATTAACATGAAAGAAAAATTTAAGCTTTATTTTGTTTTCTATGGTCATAAATTGTGAAAAGTTAATTGAATAAATGCTCTGGCTCAGAAAGCATAAAGCATCAATACTTATAATAGGTTGAAAATTACAGCATAAAACTACTTAATTAAAGAGTAACAGTGCTTTATAAATGCCATATACCTATTTACATTTTAGAAAAAGGCATAGTAAAATTTGCAAGAAGTTTATGACACAATGCTGTGACCACATCTATCCCAATGAGTAAATAAAAGGTCAATGTTCCCACAAGCCTATTTATATCTTATGAATAATGCTCATTTCTATTTAGATATAATTGAAAATCGGAACAAAGGAGATAAAAGGCAAAAACACAAAATCGGCTATTTTATGACCCCAGTTTGACCCATAAGGGGTGATCCGGGGGTAAATCTGACCAGCTATCTAGACTCATCACATAAGGTTTCCAATACCTCTTAATACATTCTAAAACTCTAAGAGCAAGAATAAAGGAGATAAGAGGTAAAAACACCAAATCGGCTATTTTACGACCCCCAGTTTGACCCATGGGACGCTTAATTAGTCCACTGGGTATATGCTGATAAGGGATAAAATCAAGTTAATGTCTGTCTCCCCAACATCCCCCCTCCCCCTGTTGTAGTCTATGCATGAAGAAATGCTCATATAAGGAGTTAAGATGTTATCTTTATCTATGCTCTGTTGAAAGTGTCAGTGATATGTAGATGTTATGTATAAATAAGAGACATAGTAAAAATATGTTTCCATTGCTGAGTTATTAATTTACTGCAGAAGAATGGAAGTCAGAAGAAGTGATAATGAGCTGAAAATGGGAATTTATAAATGTGTCATTATTAAACTGCTGCACCGAAATAAGTTTGTAACTATTTGGACCCAGTTTTTTACAATAAAACAAGCATACCATAATTTTAGATGATGACAACAAAATAGGAATGTATTTTGCCTGCTTTAATAGAAGTATATATCATGAAGATATGAAAATAACATTAAGATAATGACATCATTAATGCTGAAATATTAAAGTAGAAATTGCATTCTATGACCTCACTGTGACCAGCTCTTAAGACATTCCATATATGGTTTCCCACTACCTCTTAAAACTTGTAAAGCTGTAAAACCAATAATAAAGAAGATATGAGGCCAAAACAGAAAAATTGATATTTTATGACCCCAGTTTGACTCATAAGAGGGGGTCAGAGGGCTAATTTGACCAGCTACCTAGACTCTCCACGAATTCCAAGTACCTGTTAATACATTCTAAAGCTGTAGAAGCAAAGATGCAAAGGACATATGGGCAAAAAACACAAAATCGGCTATTTTATGACCCCAGTTTGACCCATAAGGGGGGTCAGGGGTTAAATCTGACCAGCTATATAGACTCTTCACATATGGTTTCCCAATACTTCTTAATATATTCTGAAGCTCTAAAAGCAAGAATAAAGGAGATATAAAGCAAAAACACTAAATCAGCTATTTTACGACCCAAGTTTGACCCATAAGGCGGGTCAGGGGTTAAATCTGACTGGCTATCTGAACTCTTCACATATGGTTTCCCAATACCTCATAATACATTCTAAAGCTCTAAAAGCAAGAATAAAGGAGATATAAGGTGAAGCTGTATCATCTGATGATGAGGCAAAATGTCTGGTACTGTGACTGTCCCGGTGCCGGTCCCCCTCATGGTCACTAGCAAATTCTGCTGTGACTGCCTCTTTAGAGGTAGCAGAACTAGTGGTGGAAGTGGCAGGAATAGATGCTTTTTCTAATGAAGAAAGTCTCCCCTGCATATTATCCAACTTTGCGAGAATTAACTGTAACACATCTGAAGATGTAGATGGAGACACAGAAGCTGAAGAAATGGCTGTAGAATTAGAAGAAGTATTGGAAGGTTCAACCCCCAGCAAGGAATCTTCTAACTCTTTAGAAATAGATCCCTCATTAATTTTATGTTGAACCTTCTTTCCCTTTAACTTCTTTAATTGTTCAGGGGTGAACTGTAAGCAAATGTAACAATCTTCTTGTTTCTTAACTACACAAACATCATCCCCTTCACCTTTATCCCTACAGGAAGGGCAATAATGATGCGAGTCCCAATCCACCATAAAATGGCAACAACCTGAAGCTTGTCTCTGTCCTTTCTTAACTTGAACTTTCGCCATTTTGAAAATAATCAAAATGAAAAACTGTATCTAAGATGTTTGCTCATGCCAACATACAGCATTAGTGAGGATAAGGTAAGGGTATTTTACGCAATAAAATTGGCTATTTTATGACCCCAGTTTGAGCCATAAGGGGGGGTCACGGGTAAATCTGACCGGCTATCTTGACTCTTCACATATGGGTTACATACACATGAACTAGTAAAAATGTGTCAGCAATTGGGTTGGCTGGTGAACTTAGAGAAATCAGAGCTGGAGCCGAAACAAGATTTTGTAGGCTACCAGTTTGACCTCAGGTCTGGTCGGGTCCGACTGACTCCGGACTGGTGGCAGAACCTTCAAGAGAAAATACTGAAACTGCTATCCCTACCGGCTTTCCCGGTCCGGGAATTCATGCCCTAGATAGGTTTACAGCTACAGAAAAGCAAGTTCATCTAGGCTGACTTCATATAAGACCCATTCAGTGGGATCACTGGAAGGTATCAGAATCACTGAAAAAGGTGATCCCAATCCCCAGGTCCCTGCACTCCCATTTACAATGGTGGCTGAAGGAAGACAATGTACTTACAGGTCAACCATTACACCCAATATAACATGCTCTGCAAATATTTACAGACGCATCAAAAGAAGGGTGGGGCGCTCACTTAGATGAGCACACTGCACGAGGAACCTGGTCCCTTCCGGGAAGCAAGCTGCATATAAACTATCCAGAACTAAAAGCAGTCTTTCTGGCTTTTAAAAGAGTTCCAAGACCTGTGCTCAAACAAGATAGTACTTGTAGCAACTGACAACACCACAGTAGTGTCATACATAAACAAGGAAGGAGGCATGAGGTTGGGCCCGCTTTGTGCCCTACTATGGAGAATCTTGACCTGGTGTACCAGGAAACAACTGACTCTAAAGGCCGACACATTCCAGGCTGGCTGCATGTGGTAACAGACAAGCTACCCAGGCTAGGCCAGACCATCCAGAGTGGCTTCTCCTTCCAGAGGTCTTCCACTCCATATGCAGCAGGTGGCACCGGCCCAAATAGACTTATTTGCCACGAGGTTCAACAAGTTGCCTCTGTTTGTGCCACCGGTACCGGATCTCCTAGCCACAGCAGTGGATGCACTCAGTCTGCCATGGTAGGATCTGAAGGCATACACCTTCCCACCATCAGCCATATTGAGCAAAGTGGTGGAGAAGTTGCAAGACTCCCCATGCAAGAGAATCATTCTGATTGCTCCGGGGTGGCCCAACATACTTTGGTTTTGGGATCTAGTGGCCATGTCCAGCCAAATCTCACTGAACCTGCCTAATCTGCCCAACCTGTTGACAGCCATTCAATCAGATCTCACAGAAATCTGACAAATCTTAATCTCCATGCATGGCTCCTAGAGCCTCAGCAATCGAGGAGCAGGGCTTGTCTGAGACAGTGGCAGCAAGAATTGAGGCTCCTCAAAGGGGATCAATCAGATCAGTCTATGAGGCAAGTGGGCCATTTTTACAAAGTGATGTATCACTCATCAGGTGGACTTCGGGGCACCCCCTGTAAAGTCAGTTGCTGACTTCCTTATGTACCTGTTTCAGGACAGGAAGTTGCAGCCCAGCACCATTGATGGTTACAAGTCAGCCATTGCTGATAGACTGTGAAATTTGCCCATCAGTATCAGTAAGAATGAAAATCTCACTCGTCTCCTGGATAGTTTCCACTGAGACAGACCCAAAGGCCGGAGGGGAATCCCCCCTGGAACCTCTCCCTGGTTTTTGCACCAACTGACAAGGTTCATTTTGAACCAATTAAAGAGGCCTCCTTGAAAAATTTGACCTTCAAGACAGTTTTCCTCTTGGCCCTGGGGTCGGGCAAACATAGAAGTGAGATACATGCTTGGCAAAACGGAAATATTAGACACCAATCCGACTGGTCAAAGGTGTACCTGTACCCGTCACCCAGCTTTCTCTCCAAGAATCAGCTGGCCAAAGAGGGTCCAGACAGTGTGGCCCCAGGGGTTATAACAGCCCTGGCCCCAACTCTGGATAGATCCCTCAAGTCTGGCAGGTCCCTCTGTCCAGTCAGAGCATTCCGCTATTATTTGGACAGGACCTCAGAACTCGGGCAGAATAAGGAGGTGGTTTTTGTCTCCTTTAAGAAAGGTTTCGACAAAGACATCTCACCTGTCACTATCTCCTCCTGGATCAAGCAGGCTGTGATCCTATGTTATGAGCTCTCTGACCAGGAGGCCCACACTTTACATCAGGTTAAAGCCCATGATGTCAGGGCCTTTGCTGCTTCTAAGGTCTTCCAGTCAGGAGTCTCCTTAGATCCAATCTTGTCAGCCTGCCACTGAAGTCACATAATACCTTCACACAGTTCTATCTGAAGGGTGTGGCTTGGGCTGATTCAGAGCTTTACCAATTGCGCTAGGTAGTGGCTGCTCAGCAGATCCACAAGTGGCCCTTAGATTGAGGAGATTTGTATAAATGTACATAGTGTAAACAGTTCTTCAGTGTGACGTGCTTCCTTCGGGAGGGTTATTTGCATTCTGGGATTGAACTCATCCCTCTCTTCCCCTACCTCAGAGCAGGTCTGCAAAAAGGGGGGGCGACGTTGGTATAACCCCGGGTAACTGGCTGCTGGCAAACGACCATGGCCTTACAGGGTTTCCTGACCTTAAGGTCAACCCAGGCCTGGGCCTATAGGTCTCCTGACAAAGTCAGCCAAGACCATAGGCTAAAATTTGCAATTACTTGTGAGTTCACATAAGTCCCTAGTAACTTACCCGCCGACCAAGTGGTAGTTATTCAGCAATTTTCCATTGGATAGGATGTATTAACGCAATAAAATTGCAAATTTAATAAGTAAATTAAATTTTTATAAGTTAATACCCTATCCAATGGACACATAAGACCCTCCCACCGACCCCACTATCAGCTTACTAGGGGTCTAATAGGTTTAGACAACGAAAAAGATGCTATGACGTCATGCTGTCTAGACAGGAAGGAAGTACGATGCACCACCTTGCGAGTGCACAGTACTGGGACCAGCCGGCCGGTGGAGACACAGGACGTCTTTTTCTGGCGTTTGGCGGGCCGGTCTGCGCCGACCAGATAAGCAATTGTCCATTGAATAGGATGTATTAACACAATAAAAAAGCTATTTTTGATCATATGACCTTGATAAAGATCAAATTTAAGAATGTGGAAAAATTTTTCCATGCCTAAGGTATATAACTGCCAAATATGGTTAAGAAGCTTCCAATAATAAGGGAGATATTCAAGGGAGACCATAATGCGGTGGTGAGGAAACTGACAAATAAGCACCCTTTTCAGAGACGCTTAATTACTCTGAGACAAGCTTTCCTGTCCATTTACATTTTGTGCAAATCTGATGAAGCTAGCTGCAATATTTTAGATTACAGAAAATAGTAAAGATTTTAGAACAAACTTTAAGATCCCAAAATTTTAAGTGTTGGCATGGCAACAATTGCTGCCAGATACCCCCCAAAACCCAATCAGCTGTAGATGCTCTTGGGGTAAACATATCCTGAAAATTTGGTGAAAATCCACAAAGGGGTTAAGGCTGTGGAACACCCACAAACTTTAAGACATGAAAATCTTAAAATGTCATGCCAACAGTTGTTACCGGATACCCCCAAAAACCTAATCAGCTCTAGATCCTCTTGGGATAAACAATCTCTGAAAATTTGGTGAAAATTTGTGCAGGAGTTTAGGCTGTGGAACACCCACAAGCTTTATGCCCGCAGCTGCCGCCGCCCGGACAGCGCAGGGGACAACTATATCCCCAATAATTGTCCATTGGATAGGGTACTAACTTATAAAATTTAATTTACTTATTAAATTTGCAATTTTATTGCGTTAATACATCCTATCCAATGGACAATTGCTGAATAACTACCGCTTGGTCGGCGGGTAAGTTACTAGGGACTTAAGTGAACTCATAAACAAACTAACAAAAATTTCTCCATGCCTGGGTCGACTTTGAGGTTAGGAGACCCTTATAAGGCCATAGTCGTATAGTAGTGGCCGGTTACCCACGGCTATACCGACGTTGCCCCCCCCCCTTTCCTTTTGACAGACCTGCTCTGAGGTAAGGGAGGAGAGGGATGAGTTCAGTCCCATAAGAAGGAAATAAACCTCCCGAAGGAAGCATGTCAGAGTTTTGTTTTTTATATTGTATTTAACTATGTACAAGCTATTTACATATATACATATCTCCTCAAAATCAAGGTTACTGGTGGGTTTGCTGAGCAGCCACTACAGGACCCAGGTGAATCAGCTCTGAATCAGCCCAAGCCACATCCTTCAAGTAGAATTGTGTGAAGGTGTTGTGTGTCTTCCAATGGCAGGCTGATAATATCTGTTCCAGTGAGACTCCTGACTGGAAGGCCTTGGAAGCACCAAAGGCCCTGACATCATGGGCTTTAACCTGATGTAGGGCGAGATCTTCCTGGTCTGAGTTTGTTTGATCCATGAGGAAATGGTGGCAGGTGAGATATCCTTGTCAAAACCTTTCTTGAAGGAGACAAAGACCAACTTCTTATTCTGCCTGAGGTCCTGTCCAAATAGTAGCGCAAAGCTCTGACCGGACAGAGGGACCTATCCAGAGTTGGGGCCAGGGCTGGTATAACCACTGGGGCCACACTGTCTGGGCCCTCTTTGGCCAGCTGATTCTTGGATAGAAAGCTGGGTGATGGATACAGGTACACCTTTGACCAATCAGATTGGTGTCTAATATTTCTATTTGCCAAGCATGAATCTCACTTCTGCGCTTGCCCCAAGGGCCAAGAGGAAAACAGTCTTGAAGGTCAAATGCTTTCAAGTCATATGTGTTCAGATCCTCCGATGGCACACTGAGTGCATCCACTGCTGTGGCCAGGGGATCAAGTACTGGTGACACAAGAAGAGGTAACTTGTTGTTGAACCTCGTGGCAAATAGGTCTATTTGAGGCCGGTGCCACCTGATGCATATTGCTTGGAAGACCTTTGGAAGGAGAAACCACTCTGTTTGGGTGGTCTGGCCTAGCCTGAATAGCTTGTCTGCTACCACGTTCAGCCGGCCTGGAATGTGTCGGGCTTTGAGAGTTACTTGCTGCCTGGTACATTAGGTCAAGATTCTCCATAGTAGGGCACAAGTAGGCCCGACCTCGTGCCTCCTTCCTTGTTTATGTAGGACACTACTGTAGTGTTCACAAGTACTATCTTGTCAGTACAGAGGTCTTGGAACTCTTTCAAGGCTAGAAAGACTGCTTTTAGTTCCAGATAGTTTATATGCAGCTTGCTTTCTGGCAGTGACCAGGGCCCTCTTGCAGTGTGTTCGTTTAAGTGAGTGCCCCACCCTTCTTTTGATGCGTCTGTAAATATTTGCAGAGCATGTTTTATTGGGTGTAATGGTTGGTCTGTGAGAACATTGTCTTCTTTTAGCCACCATTGCACGTGGGGGTGCAGGGACCTGGGAATTGGAATCACTTTTTCTAGTGACTCTGGTACCCTCCAGTTGTTTTTGAGATGCCACTGTATGGGTCTCATGTGCAGTCAGCCTAGGTGAACTTGCTTTTCTCTGGCTGTTAGTAAACCTATCAGAGACATGAACTGCCGGACCGGACAATCCGGTAGTGACAGTATTTCTAGTATTTTGTCCGGTGTCAGTCGGACCCGACCGGCCCTGAGGTTGAACTGGTAGCCCACAAAATCGAATATCTGCTTTGGTTCCAGTTCTGACTTTTCTAAATTCACCAGCCAACCTAGTTCTTGGCATATTTTCACTAGATCTTGAGTGTGCTGGAGACAAACCTGGTGGTATCTGGCTCTCACCAACCAGTTGTCTAGGTACTGGTGGATTCTTATACCCTTGTGTATGGTCATCAGTTTCACCTCCTTTGCTACAACAGTGAACTCCAAGGGTGCTGTGGACAGACCGAAAGGCAGAGCTTTGAATTGGTATGTCTGGCCCTAGACATCAAATCTCAGATATTTCCTGGACTGTTCCTGTATTGGTATATGGACGTAGGCGTCCTTGAAATCTATTGAGGTGACCCACTCCCCTGGTTGGAGGGATGTCCTGATGGTGTCTGGTGTCTCCATTTTGAATTTCTCCGCCTTGAGGTAAAGATTCAGTTTGCTCAGATCTACTAGAGGTCTCCACTTGTTGTTGGGCTTTGGGACTATAAATAGTCGGTTGAAAAATCCCAGAGATGTTTGGTTTTGTACTAGTTCCACTGCATTTTTGTCTATAAGCTGATGTAATACCTCCAGCAGGTAGAGGTTCCTGTGGGGATTGACATAACAGGTTATGACTGTGGGAGACCTTGTGAGTTTTGGCCAGATCGGAAAAGGGAGGGTGTAGCCCTCTTTCAGGATTTGAACCACTTTCGGACCGGCACCCAGATCCAGCCAAATTTCCCAAAAGTTTTGAAGTCTGGCCCCTACAGGCAGATTTGAGGCAACATTTTTGACATTTGTTACAGGTTTTACACAAGACAAATGAGTGACATAGGAAGCACTTTTGACATATTTTAATTTGTTTTCTTTCAGATAACAACCTGCTAACCCGGGATTTACTCTTTCTTTTGGGAGAGCCTGGGTGCAGTATGAACAGGTTTTGCAACATGACAATTTACACTTAAATTTACAAAGTTCATTGTCTGTTTTGAAACTGAAGAGCTCCCGGCCAGCAGCCTTCCTGGTAACATGGTTATACAGTAATTGTCATTTATAAGGCTGCTGGCCCTTGGCAGGTCGGCATGAGTACTGGTGCTTCCCTTTACTCCTCTTGTTGTGACCTTGTGAGAGGTTCTTCCAAGCCGGCCTGTCTCGTTTTCTGTTATCTGGCTTGCTCTCTGGACGTTCATAGGGGCGGTAGTGACCTTTCTTGTAGACCGACCCCGACCAACCTTTATCATAGTTGGAGATGTCTTCCTCTGCTTGCTTGATCACACTGTCTGGAAACAAGGTGGGAAGGTGTAAGGGGACAGTCCTGAGAGCTGCCAGCATATCAACCTTGATTCCTGCCTTCAAATAAGCTGGATAAGAGTCCCTTCTGAGCAGTGTGACATTGGCCATATTCACAAAAAGTCCATCAAGTGTTCCATAGACTTGGCCATAGCCTGGCAAATGCTGGAATTAAAGTCCATGAGAAACTGTAGCTCTTCTGTAGCCACTGACAGTTTTGAAACTGACTTTCCTTTGTGCTCGACTCTGATGGCTTTTAACTGGGACTGCATATCCTGTTGCACTTTCACTAAACAGCGATTGAAACCTGCAGCCTGGTTGCAGATAACCGACAACTCCCTGGCAGTTTTCTCCTATTTCCTCAACGTATCTTGAGAGATTGGGCACGACTGGGGAGGGCTGGTGGCGATTCCAGCCTGTCTTGCTGTCCTCAGGTATCCACTGTTCAGTTTTGTTGAATCAGTACTGCAGGATGTAACAGTCTCAGGATTGTCACTTTTCTGTTGGGAATGGCAACCATACCACTTAGCTTGAGATCTAGGAGGATTCAAAAACTGATCTCTCTGTAAACCACCGGCTTCAGCACCACGGGATGGATATCCCATCAGTAAGAGTCAAGTTCAGTTTAGCAAGTTTCCAGCATAGCCATTCATCTGTGGGTAACTGAACTGAAATCTTGCCTGGGGTTTGCAGCTTGGGTCCAGCAAAGGGGTTGTCGTCTGAGGAACCGGCAGTAGCATCAATATCCGGAATATGAGTCCATCCGATATAAGACCGGATCCCCGTCATGGTTTCCCTGTAGGATTGCTCCTCAGAGAGAGACTGGTCAGGGTCGATGATAGTGGCATCCAGTTCATCCAACAATTCACCCTCCTCCACAAAAATATCCACAGGGGGTTGGTCTGATACAACACTGTCCGAGTCCGACTCACTGGTGATGTCCCTTCTGGTCAGTTGGAAGGCACTAGAGACACTAGTGGAAGGTCTATCAGAGGCTGCTGGTCGGTCCATGGCCTGAGATTGGTCAGACTGAAGCTTAGAAGCCGGTGGGTCGGTAGTTGCAGACACAGAAGGTCGGTCAGTAGACACAGAAGGTGTCAGTGGGCTGAGAAACTGACTGGTCGGTTGGTTCGATGAAAGGCTCCAACCTGATGACATTAGCTGGTGGAGAGTGAGCTGGGACCACCTTGACTGTGCTGAAAGTCGGTTCCTGCTGAGGCTGGTCCAAAGTCTTGGCTAACAAGAGTGCTTCTAGCTGGTTGAACCGGTCCGACCATTTCTGGTCCAGTTCCTCAAATCTTTGGTCGGTAGACACTGCAGCCGGTCAGCTGGTTGAAACTGAAGAGTTTGACTTGACCGACTTCTTCTTTTCTTCTACCTTCTTCTTTTTCTCAGCCGGCTGTGCACTCAAACCAGTGTCCTGGCCATCCACTGCCCTTATTACCGACACTCGTGCCGGGTCCAAAAGGGTGGGACTGAGAGTGACTGAAAATGAAGGATTCTTAGATGGAGTAGTATCAGTTTTATCTCGCTTCTCCTTCTTTAGTTTGTAGGAAGGGGTGGCGAGTTTGCAATTTGATCAGGTGTTAGTACTTTACAATGCTGGTATTCAGAGTCTGGCTTTTCAACACATGGGACCTTACCCTTCTTCTTGTCACGACAACGTGTGCAGAAACTGTGTAAGTCAAAGCCAGCCATCATGTGGCCACACCCTCCACGTTGTGACTGGGAGAAGACATAGTGATCTATAAACTACCAAGAATCCGTAAATATACTTTAAAAAGCAAAGAAGTAACTAATTTCACAAAAAAACTGCAAACTTTAAACTCAGAATAAATCTGTGTGCACTGTACATGCGCCAAACGAAAAAGATGCTGTGACGTCACGCTGTCTAGACAGGAAGGAAGTATGACACGCTATCTGGCGAGTGCACTGGTACTAGGGATCAGCCGGCTGGTGGAAACACAGGACATCTTTTTCTGACATTTGGCAGGCCGGTCTGTGCCGACCGAATTAGCAATTGTCTATTGGATAGGATGTATTAACGCAATAAAATTGTAATTGTGATAAGCTGTGAAATTCAATAAGTATTTGTTGAGGAAGTTACTGTAGAATACACCATTTTCTGCACTCCCTCCAAAGTTCAAATTTGAACTGGTTACTATGTCAACAAAAGAGGATTCAAGTGGATGCAAAAATCCTACTTCAGGGGAGTGAAAGTAGCTTTATCGTAGTCTCTGATGAGATGATGATACATTTATCTAATTGAAATATAGGCATTCAATGAATGAATATATAAGGCAGTTTAGACAATGGTGTGATGTTTATTGTCTAGTTCAATTGCAATTTGATTCGTACCGGGACTGGTTGAAAAAGTTTTTTTTTCTGTAACCAATGTATTTAGACGGCAATTGGATAGACTCACAGCTTACTTTACCCCCCTAATCTTCTGCCGGTCTGGAAGGCTCAGTGTTTCTCTGTAACTAATGTTTTTCAGAGAGCAAGGATCAGTCAACCAATGTCTTCTGACTGGTAGGCTGGTTCTGACTGGTAGTAAACTGGCTGACCGGTCTGGTAGACTGCAACACTGGCTTCACACTGGTAATGGTGGCAGGCTGGCTTGAAGAGGTCTGACTTACAGAGGTAGACCAACAGAGATGTCCTGTGTAAGATATGTTCTAGAACTGGGAAAGGGGTTGACAGGTGCGATTTTCTGTAACTGGTTTCTTCATGCAGCAATTGCTCAGCCTTGCTGATTACATCACCCTCATCTTCTGCCGATCTGACAGTTGGCATGGTAGAATGGTGGGTCCAGTCAACAATGTAGATGGACACTGATTCTGTGAAGGGGTCTGGCCAGTGTAGCCCTGGTTGGGCGGTCCCGTCACCAGTGTGGGTGAACCAATTTTCTTCTGTGAAGGGTGTGCAGCTGGAACCTGGTTAATAGGCTTTGGCACCGTTGTATGGGTATCTGTGAAGACACATGACTGCTATTGGTCCATTGTTGATGAATCTAAGGGCAATCAAACATTTGCTAGGCAGGGGTGAAGAATTGCACATAAAATAAAACTTCTGTGGTAAGGTCACCCATTCATCCCATCGAGAAAAGGCTGGTAGAATGCAATAAAAGCGGTATTGATGCCTTTCTCAACAAATATGTCAAGGCCACGAGGTCAAGTTTACTTCAAAATATCTACACGATTCGCAATGCTGGACAACAGAAAAAGACAAAAAGTGTTTCTATATATATATAAATATTAGTCCACAATACTTGTTTTGCTTTGTCAAAGAGTATAAATATCTTGAAAACTTAAGATTTCTTCAAAACATGTGATGTCTACACATCCACCAAATGAAAAAGATGCTATGGCCTCATAATGTAGACAGGAAGGAAGTAGGACACACCACCTAGTGAATGCACCACTCAACCAGTCGTGTTGGAGCTTACTGGGCGTGTTTTTCTGATATTTGGCGGCACCAGTTGGTGCCGACCAGTATAGCTAATTGTTCATTGGGTAAGATGTATTAAGGCAATAAACATGATATGAAAGACTTTCTTTGTATACTGCATAACAAAGGGATCCTGAATCCTAATAGTATTTTATATATGGTGGTGCACCCTTTTATTGGCCCATCAAGCATATAGTAAATGTGTCTTTTAAGAATAATGGTTACAGTATTCAAATGATGCTGAAAGGGAATATCATGATGCTAATAATTCATATGAAAACTAGATCTACGAAATGGAGAACCAATGCAAATTTGTATCCACCGAAAAGACAACTCACCAAAGCCAGTGAACCATCGTTTGACCTTGAGAGGGGTCCAAGTCAAATCTGAAAACATCAGAAGATTCCCAGCCCATGACCTCCTATAAGTTGGTTTCATCTTGCAAACCTCTAGGACCAATAATAAGCGAGCTATAAGCACTTTTAAGTTTGGCTATCCTTGTTTGACCTTGAAGGAGGGGTCCAAGGTCAAATCTGATCACATCAAAAGATTCCCAGCCCATGATTTCCTATAGGTTGGTTTACTATCCCAAACCTCTAAGGCCAATAATAAGTGAGCTATAAGCACTTTTAAGTTTGGCTATCTTCATTTGACCTTGAAGGAGGGGTCCAAGGTCAAATCTGACCACATCAAAAGATTCCCAGCCCATGATTTCCTATATGTTGGTTTACCATCCCAAACCTGTACGACCAATAATAAGCGAGTTATAAGCACTTTTAAGTTTGGCTATCCTTGTTTGACCTTGAAGGAGGGATCCAAGGTCAAATCAGACCACACCAAAAGATTCCCAGCCCATGATTTCCTATAGGTTGGTTTACCATCCCAAAACTCTAGGACCAATAATACGGGGGATATAAGCATCTTGTTTTTCAAAATGAGGCCAAAAATATTCCCAGTCAAGATTTTGTAATGAGGAACATACCCTGTGAATTTGAGATCTCTACCTATAATACCCTTTGCTCTAGAGGGCCACCAAAAGTCCTTGCTGAAAGTCGAAAAAATGCCAGTGGCGGCCATCTTGTTTTTCAGAATGAGGCCAAAAATATTCCCAGGCAAGATTTTATGGTTATGAATATATCCTGCAAATTTGAGAAGGCTAGCTAGAATATATTTTTTGTTAGAACGGTAACGGTGAAATCTCTGTACACACTGTGGTGGCGGCGGCGTTATTTTAACTTTATCCTTTGAAAAAAAGGAAAAAAAGACACAGAAGGCATGAGATATGCAACAAACTTTAACATTTCAAGATTATTATATACATCTTAAGTTTGACGGTATGAGTAAGTTGTTTATATTTTTATTATTGGTCACTAACACTGTATCATGATAATAACAAATAAGAAAAGAAGATTGCACTTGTGAATAAAAGAGGCTTATCAGCTTTACTCATTGTACTATACTTGCATTGTCTTATGTTGTTCCAGTAAGTGAAGTTTTAAACTTTGTGTGGGGACCTTGTAAATTTGTTACGAGTCATTGTACATAATAACAATCTTTACAAACTCATTTTCACATTGGCTTACAACAAACAAGGTTGCTCAACTTTGATGGATGTATTGATATTTGTTGAGAAACAATAATTCTTACCCTATTTAAATTGTAAATACACATAATAGACCACCAAAAAAATAACTTAAACTGACAATACAAGGACTGAATAATTACAACATAGCTATTTAGTTAAGGCATAAAAATACACATAACTATTAAATAGTTTTTGCAAAGCCTGGTCACGTCCATAAATACAATGACTTTGTCCCATGTATATATTCACCTTTTCACTGTGTAGAGGATGATCAGCAGGTAAATCAGCACTGTGAACAGCATGCACCTGTTGCTCTCCATTAATACTGTACACACCACCACACAGCCTCAGCTGCAGAATCACATACATAACACAGTGGTCAGCAAAAAAAAAACAAGCATCAAAGAAGGATGATTGGTGTTGGCTATGTATCTCATATTTTGGTCAATTTGAGGTAACAGAGAGTCAAAAAATCTTCTACTGTTACCCACTGAGATAAATTTGATATCAAGTAAATGATATATGTGAAGATCACATTTGTTTCTCTATGATATATCCACCATTTACATTAACATGAAGACATAGCACTGCCTCCATGTTCAATATCTGTAAAATATTTACAAACTAGAAATAGGACGCCCTGTTGATAGTAGCTATCTATGAATAGAAACAGGATAGCATAGAAGAACACACATTATCATGTGTAATGTCCACCCCATGAACCTTTTGCAAAAATTGTACAGTAGTCTTACAAGACCCTGTTTCATTTGTAAAATATATCAATGATGCTTAAATATTTATTAGTATACATGTAAATTATTTCAGCTTCATGCCTTTTTGCATTGGTTGGGTCGAAAATTTCGACGAAATCGCTCTATCTCGCACGGTTAAGGAGATAGAAGCAAATTTCTGTTTTACAATTTTTGGCAAAAATTCGAAAATTCAAAATGGCCGCCATTTTTGGGAAGAGGAAAATTTTTTGAAAATTGCCAAGAGTACACTGTTCACATACCCTGTGAGTCGAAAATTTAGACGAAATCGCTCTATCTCGCACGGTTAAGGAGATAGAAGCAAATTTGTGTTTTGCCATTTTTGGCAAATTGCCAACAGTACACTGTTCAGATACCCTGTGAGTCGAAAATTTTGAGGAAATCGCTCTATCTCGCACGGTTAAGGAGATAGAAGCAAATTTGTGTTTTGCCATTTTTGGCAAAAATTCGAAAAATTCAAAAAGGCCGCCATTTTTGGTGAGGGGAAAATTTTTTGAAAATTGCCAAGAGTACATTTGTCAGATATCCTGTGAGTCGAAAATTTCGACGAAATCGCTCTATCTTGCACGGTTAAGGAGATAGAAGCAAATTTGTGTTTTGCCATTTTTGGCAAAAATTCGAAAATTCAAAATGGCCGCCATTTTTGGGAAGAGGAAAATTTTTTGAAAATTGCCAAGAGTACACTGTTCACATACCCTGTGAGTCGAAAATTTCGATGAAATCGCTCTATCTCGCACGGTTAAGGAGATAGAAGCAAATTTGTGTTTTGCCATTTTTGGCAAAAATTCGAAAATTCAAAATGGCCGCTATGTTTGGGAAGAGGAAAATTTTTTGAAAATTACCAAGAGTACATTTCTCAGATACCCTGTGGGTCGAAAATTTCGATGAAATCGCTCTATCTCACACGGTTAAGGAGATAGAAGCAAATTTGTGCTTTTCCATTTTTTGCAAAAATTCGAAAATTCAAAATGGCCGCCATTTTTGGGGAGGGGAAATTTTTTTGAAAATTGCCAAGAATACATTTGTCAGATACCCTGTGAGTCGAAAATTTAGACGAAATCGCTCTATCTCGCACGGTTAAGGAGATAGAAGCAAATCTGTGTTTTTCCATTTTTGCCAAAGTAGCTATTACTCAATCAGTTATACAGCTATTATCACTAAAAGCAATCCCAAGCAAGCTATCGACCTAAGTAATGCTCATACTAAATTTGGTAAAGATATGTCAAATATTTTTCCTTAAAATGCCCGAAAACAAAAGAAATACAGAAAAGTAGCTAAGTAGCTATTACTCAGTTAGCTATGTACCTATCTTCACCAAAAGCAATCTCATGCAAGCTATTAACCCAATAAACACCCATACCAAATTTGGTAAAGATAGGATAAATACTTTTCCTTCAAATGAGCGGAAACCAAGCGTCCGGATGCCGGAGGGCGGAAAAAGCAAAAATAATATATAATGAATGTATTATGGGTCATGTTACTTAGACTTAAATATTTGAATGGCTCATTCTTTGTTTACTACATAGAGGAACAAGCAGTTGCAAAATGAAACTTACTACAACATTCATTTTGTTCGCTTTACTCATAGATAGATTTTAATTAACAAGCAATAAAGCCGTGTCTAAACTCACAGCATATCTGGTGCTGGCAGTTGGTGATCATGCAGAGAATGTAGAGGAATGAAATATGAAGAAAATCGTCTAAATGAAGCTAGGGGTTTTAATTCTGGTAAATTAAACAAAATAATCCTACCATGGTATGGTTAGTGTTCATTTAGCAATTAATGGATAAATGAATGTTAAACTCATGGTAACTCAGTTGATGTATATGTGATATGTTTACTTGACAATAGTTTGCTACACATACATAATTTATACATTGGAAACCTATTTATGATACAAATCTTGGCAATTGAAAAGGTGGTGGAAGAGTGGTCTTAAGGGGCAAAGTTAGGGGTTTACATTCTGAACAACAGCCATAAATGGGGTATTTTCAGGTTCAAATAATACATTTAGTATATTTTTTTTTTAAAAAAAACTAAAAAAAGGTTTTTGCTAAGGCAAAAACAATTCTTCCACAGCAGAGAGTGAAAGTCGCTCTATTTTACTATGTTACTGCTAATTCAAAAGTAAATGAATAAGATATTTAAAGAAAATTCTCTAATTGCAATAGTTTTCAAGTTACAACTGATTTACTCAACAGAGAAAACCTCAAAGTAGCTATTGCTCAGCTATGCAAAGAGCTACATGTCTGCAACTTAACTATGTTATAGCTGACCCAAAAGTAGGTGAACAACATATTTAAAGAAAATACTCCAAATACAATACTTTTCAAGTTACAACTGATTTACTGAACAGTGAGAACCTGAAAGTAGCTATTGCTCTGCTATACCATGACATACAGGTCTGCAAATTTACTATGTTATAGCTGACCCACAAGTAGGTAAACAACACATTTATAGAAAATACTTTAAATGCAATATTTTTTCAAGTTACAACTGATTTACTCAACAGTGAGAAGCTCAAAGTAGCTATTGCTCAGCTATGCTACGAGCTACAGGTCTGCAAATTTACTATGTTATAGCTGACCCAAAAGTAGATGAATAATATATTTCAAGGAAATTCTCTAAATGCAATAGTTTTCAAGTTATAACTGATTCATTCAACAGTGAAAACCTGAAAATAGCTATTGCTCAGCTATGCAATGAACTACGGGTCTGCAATTTTACTATGTCATAGCTGACCTGAAAGTAGATGAATAATATATTTAAACAAAATGCTCTAAATGCACTAGTTATGGAGTTAAAACTGATTTACTCAACAGTGAGAACCTTTAAGTAGCTATTGCTCAGCTATGCTACAAGGTACAGGTCTGCACTTGCAGTATGTTATAGCTAACTGAAAAGTAGGTGAATAACAGATTTAAAGAAAACACTGTAAAAACAATAGTTTTCAAGTTACAACTGATTTACTCAACAGTGATAACACTCAAAGTAGCTATTACTCAGCTTTGCAATGAGCTACAGGTCTGAAATTTTACTATGTTATAGCTGACCCAAAAGTAGCTGAATAACATATTTATACAAAATTCTCTGGCAGCAATAGTTTTCAAGTTACAAGTGTTTTTACTCATTATGGAAGGTACTGAAAAGTCGGAAACTAGCTATTACTCACTTAGCTATAGAGATAGACTCCCAATTTACTAAACACGTGGTAACTATAGAAAAAGTAGCTGAATAACATATTTTAACAAAATGCTCTAAATTTGAAAATTTAATTACTTAAATGTAGCTTGTGGACTTCCCATTTTGGAAGATTCCTGGAACTTTTTGGACGATCCTGTGAAAACTGGAGAGTAACCTGTGAAGGTCTGAACTTTGTGCAGATGGTGCCAAAGTGTCAACAATGGCCATCCTGTAACCATCAATGGTCGAGAGGTGCCTGTTTAGATCTTGGTACAGGTACATGAAAAAATCTGAGATATGTTTCACAGATGGAGTGGAGAAATCCACCGAATTTTCTCTGCACTATTTCTCAAAAAGAGACCACTTTGACTTGTAGATGGTCCTTGTTGATGACCTCTGAGGGGCAGCAATTCTCTCTGCCACCTCCACAGAGAAGCCTTGTTCTTGGAGCTGTCCACTCCTAGACACCAGGCGTGGAGGTTGAGATGCTGTGGATTGCTGTGGAACACATAATTGTGGGACTGTTTGAGAAGAGTTGTTGACACTGGTAGTTGTAGTGGGATCTCTGTTGAGAGCTGCACTAGGTCCCAAAACCAGGGCATCCCTGGCCAGCCTGGGGCTACTACGATGATCAGGCAATAGCATTGCCTGATTTTTTGGATCACCCTGTCAAGGTGAGCCGTCGGAGGGTAAGCATAGGCAGTGAGACTCGTCCAGTTTAAGTTCAGAGCATCTATGTCGCAAGCATTTGGGTCTGGGACTGGAGACACGTACAGTGGAAGTTTGTGGTTCAGATGAGTGGCAAATAGATCCACATCAGGAGTGAATCACTTTTGGCAGATCTGTTTGAACACCTGCAGATGCAGTGACCATTCTGTTGACTGCACTTGGTTCGACCTGGACAGGTCGGCCATCACATTCAGACACCCTGGAATGTGTCTGGCTTTTTTATGTGATGACACCATGTCATGATCTTGCACAGGAGAGCGCACATCTCTGCTGAGTGAGTTCCTCCTTGTTTGTTTATGTAGGCTACCACTGTTGAGTTGTCCGTTACAACTAGCACTGTTTGGTTCTGGTACCGGTCCTTGAAGCTTCGAAGGGCGTTCGTTTGAGGCGTCTGTAACAGACTTGTAATCTATTACAGCCAATCTATTACTATTACATTTGAAAATATCCAATCTATTACTATTACTATTACATTTGAAAATTTTAAATCTATTACTATTACTCTGGCATCTATTACCGTAAATGACCTATTTAGCGCACAGTGCGCTAAGCAAAGTCTATTTTTATTCAACATTTGATGCAAAAAAAATTCCCCTTTTAGCGCACCCATCATGAAACACTTTCCGGGATGAAGTCTAGGTCAATCCGGTTGAAAAACGGTATTTCGACATTTAGAAATACCCACTTTCTGTAAATATGGCGGTAGATGAAAACAAACTCGAAAGTCGTGACAAAAATGTTAATTTATTCAGTAAAAATACATGCAATATATAAAAAATATGTGGATATTGAGAAAAATTAAGAAAGGTAAGATTTAAGCTGAATAATCGATTATTAGAAAGCACTTGTAACCGACCACCATTATTCGACCGTTACCGTATAATTTCGTCTACCCACTAGAGCTTCTAGTAAAAGTTGTCAGGGACCATCAATTTGTAGGGATAGGGTACGGTTACAAGGGCGGGTGCGCTAAATAGGTCATTTACGGTACTTCTATTACTTTCTATTACATTCTATTACAATTTGGCACAAAGTTGAGAGGTAATTTTAACACAGAAATAAAACTGACAACATATTGTCCCTATCTTTTAATTTCACTTTTAGCAAATCTCTAGCTTAAATGGAATTTAATTACAAAACTCAATATTATCTTAAGTTATGTTTTTCAGCAAATTTCTAATTTTAATAGAATGCATATATTTCATATATTTTGTGCTCTGTAAAGAGTTGGATACTGTGGTCTTTGGGATGAAGGTCTGCACCTCTCATCACGTTTGAGGGATTTTGTCACCAGTCTAGGTGTGCTGAAATGGTTTCTGTCCAAGGAAGGAGGATGTCCAGCGACTGAGGATATCTCCAGTGCTCCTTGAGGTGAAACTGAAAGGGCCTAATGTGAAGGCGTCCCTCCGGGACCATTTTCTCCATTGAGGCAAGCAACCCAATTAGCGACATCAAACATCTTGTAGTCAAAACATGTTTTGACTTGCGACATAGGATAAAATCCTGAAGTTTGAGCCATCTCTCTTGAGTGGGTTTTACAAGGGCTGAATCTAGATGGTATTCGTAGCCCACGAACGAAAACACCTGAGTAGTTCTGATTTTTCCTGATTTATTATCCACCCCAAGGACTGGGTTAGGTCTACCACTGCCTGAGTGTTCACTTGGGCTTCCTCCTGAGACTGGGACCTGATCAGCCAGTCGTCCAGGTACTGGTGAAGTCTGAGTCCTCTGGAGAGGGCCATTAGCTTCACTTCCTTTACAATCATTGTAAAGACCTGGGGGGCTGTGGCTAGTCCGAAAGGGAGGGAGGTGATCTGGAACACCTGCGACCTGTGGCAAAACCTTAGGTATTTCCTTGAGTTTGGATGGATGGGGATGTGAAGGTAAGCGTCTGATAGGTCTATCGACGATACCTATTCCCCTGGAATCAGGGAGGTCCTGATGGACTCTGGAGTTTCCATTTTGAACTTTACTACGTGTAGAAAAGTGTTGAGCCTGCTTAAGTCTATGACTGGCCTCCACCTTTGGTGAGGCTTGGGTACTAGAAACAGGCGACTATAAAACCCGAGAGATTTTACATTTTCCACCCTTTCGATTGCGTTCTTTGACAGAAGAGACTGGATACAAGTGGCCAGAGCTTGGTCTTTTTGACGGGTCTTGTATTCTGACTGAATCAGAGGAAATTTGACCATACTTGGTTTTGAAAGGAATGGCAGTACGTAGCCATTGGTGATAATGTTTAACATGTTGGATGAACATTTGTTTGTTTGCCAGTCTCTTCTGAAAGAACGGAGGTGACCTCCTACTGGTGGACTGAGGGAGACTTTTAACGAGTCATTGGGGGGGAGGGGTTTCCACACCCTCGCCCCGTGTTGTGGGGTCGAAAACGACCCCTGGAGCCTCTGAAGTTCGGTTTCCCCCTACCTGAGGAAAATGATTGGTTACTGCTTTGTGAGGAGTTGCCCCATGGGGCGTTTCCTGTAGGAGCCTCTTTTCTTATTTTGATAGGGTCCGAAACCCTGAGTCTTTAGAGGTGCCTTTTTTGAGAAAGTCTTCCCCCTCCTTCACAAGTTGAGACTTGAACAAGGAAGAGTGTCCTGAGTTCTTGGCATCTCGTTTCCCATAAATGTGGTACAAAAGGGTCATTTCGGCTTCGCGCCTAAGCAAGCCGGTGTTACGCATAGAATATAGTTCCCTCTGGAGTATATGGGCTAAGGATTTGCTGAGGCATGTGAGAGCCCTGTGCTGAATAAGAACAGTCTTATTCCATAAGTCTAAGTACTCACAGGCTTGCTCATATCCACGTTTTGCTGCTTTCTCAGGATTGGCACCTTTTTGGACTTAACCCTCTTAAAGGTTGACTTCAGACTATGTTGACACTTCTCAAGAGTGGCATTGCAGGAAGAAGAAGTCTTAGAAAAGGCAGCAGTAAAATTGAGTGTGGAAATGTTTTGCCTAGCTTGGTGTTCCAATTCCTTAAGAATTGGTAGGGGAACCTTGCCCATAGGAGCCCCAGGGGGTTTAGGAGTAATACAGATTTTTGCAAAATCTGTATTCAACTCTTGTATTTTCTCCTCATAACAGGGCTGTCCCACCTTGTACCAATTTGCAGTAGAAGGAGGAGGTTTGATGTATTTACCCTCAGGTAAATTAGTGGCCTGAAAATCATGTTCAAACTTATCAAAAGCATCTTTGATAACTGAGCTGAGTGGTAGCATAGAGGAAGGACCTCTAGGTCTGAGCTCTTGACGGCCTTTTTCATCATCCAGACCCATAACTGAAGTTGAGGACCTAGGCATAGACTCCCTGGTGTCAGGGAGAGAGAGAATACGCCTGAAGGTGTCCACCTCTTCAGCATATTGGGAAGGAACGTCAGACAGAGCTACTTCCCTGTAATAAGGGGGGTCTGGATCATGTTGAGGTTGGTCTTGGTCAGAAAGAGCCCCAGAGGACCTGTGTCTGGCTGCAGAGGACTGATCCTCCTCTGAGGAAGATGACATGTATCTGGACCTGACCTTATGTCTACTCTTGTCAGCATGTTTTTTGGGTTTAGAAGATGAAATCCGAGGTTCATCGGATTCATCATAGTATTGATCTGAGGCAGACCTCGGTTCAACCTCATGCCTTTTGTGAGAGTGAGAGTGTTTTGTAGGTCTATCCGAGGCCTTCTTAGAAGGCTCCTCGGATGAATTAGAATTCTGATCTGATGCATTATAAAGATCAGAACCAAGACGTGGAGGAAGTGCTGGACCATAGTCCATTTCCTCGACATGTGAGGTAGTTCTAGGTCTTGGAGGGGGTAGGTCCAGATGAACAGCACTAGTGGAGGGTTCAGGCTTAGAAGCTGAAGCCGAGGTCTGATCCACGTCTATTTGTTTTTTAGTTGTCAATTCGTCTCAGAGAGACTCGAAAGCTACTAACATAAATGCCTGAAAAGAACCCATTTGCTGCTTTAAATGGATGTTTAGTGTGTTACCCAGGGATTTTTCTATATTTGATTCAATCTTCTGCTGTAAGGCAGTACCTGGGGTGGGTGGGACAGTTTTTGCTGGTGTTTTTATAGACAATGAACTGAAGGGTAGGGGCTGAGGACGCGTGGGTGAGGTAAATAAGTTATCTGCAGCACTCTCAAGGTCTGCATGGGAACCAGTAAATGAATCTACGTCATCCCCTAAAAGATCTAGTTCATCGTCTTTTGAACTAGCAGTGTCCCTCTTTTGCTTCTTAATATAGCGTTTTCTTTGTGAAATTTTCAACATTTGTTCTTCCGTAAAAGAAGTGCATATTTCACATGGATTTTCAAAAGTGACACAGGGGTCATCACCCTTGCCAGATTCCCTACAGGTAGGGCAATAATTATGTGTGTATAACGCGAAGCAAAAGTGACGACACTTACTAGATCTAAGTTTATCTTTATTTGTTTGGTGGGCAGACATCTTGAAACGCAATAAAAAGACGTAGATGAAAGCCTGAACCGAGGAAAACTCAAAAAACACCAAAATAATTAAATATACTTATCCTGTCAAAATTGCAAATTTAATAAGTAAATTTGAAAATTTTAATTACTTAAATGTAGCTTTTATAAGCTACAAGCTTACCATGTGGGACTTAATGCTGTTCTCGGGTTGCCACACCCGGGGCCAACGTCTTAGAAAAAAAGATCGTTCTTGTTAGCCACCGGATATACTGGTAGTTGTCGTCACGTGATAACTTCTGACCAATCGCCCTACTTTCTCGTTGAAATTTTTTATTAAACCTACCCCTCAGCTGTAAACAGCGGGGAGGCACGGTGGGACTCTCCTAAGTGCTACATGGTAAGCTTGTAGCTTATAAAAGCTACATTTAAGTAATTAAAATTTTCAATTTTATTACGCTACAATAGCTTACCATGTGGGACTTAATGCTGAATTCAACCGCCCGGTGGCGGGATTACAGCTGAGACTGGAAGATATGTCATTTTTTTCTAAGATTTTGAATTAATATATATAGAATAGTGCCAGAAATGCAGTCTGAGTCCTTTTTACAGAGCCCCGATCCCGAAGATCGGGCCTGTAACGAGCCAAAAACCTAAGTAAAAAGGGACAGTGCTAAAACTGTCCAGATGTTTGGTAGTAGGACGGAAGTGCAGCGGTGCTCACTTCGAGGTCTAAGGGTCCCTAGTGGACCTTCACGTGTGACTGACCAACCCAGTGGTTGGGCATCTTATGAAATTTTTAACCTGAAATATGAGATTAACGACAACTGACTAAGTCCTTAATAGAAATCACCTGATAATTAAAAAATAAAATGACCTTACCCGTAACATCTTGAAGGTAAAGGAATACCTAGATCCTGGGAGAGACTCCTGAAGACTTGGTTGTAGCGGATGTGCCCCCCCCCCCCCCCTTTTTTCTTTCCGAGGACAACTGGTCTGAGGGGAAGGATCTAGGACTTGTTGTGCCGCCACCACGGGTCCCAGATACATATTGTTGTCGGTGTCCGACCAAGTAAGGTCTTTCAGGTAAAAATTTGTGAATGTGTTATGAGCTTTCCAGTGACAGGCTTGCATGATTTGGTCCACCGATACTCCACCGTAAAAGGCCTTAGAGGCCGCGAAGGCCCGGATGTCATGCGCTTTGACTTGGACCAAGTCCAAGGCTTGTTGATCTGCTTGTTTGTAACAAAGTAGAATGGTTTGTTTCAACCATGAGGAGAGTGTAGCGGGTCTGATGTCTGAGGTATGTCCTTTCTTAAAGGAGATGAAAAGGAGAGAACGAGACCCTCTCAGGTCTTTAGTTTGGTCCAAATAGAACCTCAGGGCCCACACGGGACACAGGGTCCTGTCTTCCTTAAACTGTCTATCTACAATGGTAGTCAAAGCAGGGATAGTCACTGGTGACACACTTTGAGAACCTTCTCTTGCTAGTTGGTTTTTGGCTATGAAATCAGAAGAAGGGAACAAGGCTACCTTTTCCCATTAGCCTAAATTAGCTACTTTGTTAGCGACCCAGGCATGGATTTCACTGCGGCGCTTGCCGGAGGCCAAGGCTAGCAAGAAAGCAGTTTTGAGAGTAAGATGTTTGAGGTCTGAGTCTTTCATGGGCTCAAATGGTGCTTTGGTGAGCTCGTTAAGGACAACAGAAAGGTTCCACTTGGGTAAATTTCTGGAACTTTTAGGACGATCCCTGTGAAAACTGGAGAGTAACCTATGAAGGTCTGCATTGTGCGCAATGTGTTGGGCCGTTGGGCCCAAAGTGTCAACGATAGCAGTCCTGTAACCATCAATGGTCGAGGGGTGCCTGTTTAAGTCTTGGTACAGGTACATGAAAAAATCTGAGATTTGTTTCACAGATGGAGTGGAGAAATCCACCGAATTTTCTCTGCACCATTTTTCAAATAGGGCCCACTTTGACCTGTAGATGGTCCTTGTTGATGACCGCTGAGGGGCAACAATTCTCTCTGCCACCTCCACAGAGAAGCCTTGTTCTTGGAGTTGTCCGCTCCTAGACACCAGGCGTGGAGGTTCAGCTGTTGTGGATTGTTGTGGAACACATAGTTGTGGGACTGTTTGAGTAGGGTCGTTGACACTGGGAGTTGTAGTGGGATCTCTGTTGAGAGCTGCACTAGGTCCCAAAACCAGGGCATCCCTGGCCAGCCTGGGGCTATCACGATGATCAGGCAATGGCATTGCTTGATCTTTTGGATCACCTTGTGAAGGAGAGCCGTAGGAGGGTAGGCGTAGGCCGTGAGGTTGGTCCAGTTTATGTTCAGAGCATCTATGTTCCAGGCCCTTGGGTCTGGGATAGGAGACACATATAGAGGGAGTTTGTGATTCAGGTGAGTGGCGAATAAGTCTACATGAGGGGTGAACCACTTCCGGCAGATTTGCTTGAAGACCTGAGGGTGCAGAGACCATTCTGTTGACTGCACTTGGTTGGACCTGGATAGGAGGTCGGCCATCACATTCAGACACCCTGGAATGTGCCTGGCTTTCAATGTTATATGGTAGTGATGGCACCAGGTCATGATTTTCCACAGGAGAGCGCACATCTCTGCTGAGTGAGTTCCCCCTTGCTTGTTGATGTAGGCTACCACTGTTGAGCTGTCCGTCGCAACTAACACTGTTTGATTCTGGCACTGGTCCTTGAAGTCTCGAAGGGCCAGGGAGACCGCCTTCAACTCTAGGACATTTATGTGTAGCCTTTTTTCCCGCTCTGACCACAGCCCTTTTGTAGAATTTTGACCTAAGTGAGCGCCCCAACCTTCGTTTGAGGCGTCGGTAAAGAGTTGGATACTGTGGTCCTTCGGATGAAGGTCTGCGCCTTTCATCACATTTGTGGGGTTTTGCCACCAATCTAGGTGGGCTACAATGGCTTCTGTCCAAGGAAGGAGGTTGTCCAGCGACTGAGTATATCTCCAGTGCTCCTTGAGATGAAACTGAAAGGGCCTCATGTGAAGGCGTCCCTCCGGGACCATTTTCTCCGTTGAGGCTAGCAACCCAATTAGAGACATCAAACATCTTGCAGTCAAAACACGTTTTGACTTGAGTCGTAGGATCAAATCCTGAAGTTTGAGCCATCTCTCGTGAGTGGGTCTTACAAGGGCTGAATCTAGGTGGTATTCATAGCCCACGAACGAAAACACCTGAGTAGGTTTCAGTTCTGATTTTTCCTGGTTGATTATCCAACCCAAGGATTGGGTTAGGTCTACCACTGCCTGTGTGTCCCTTTGAGATTCCTCCTGAGACTGGGACCTGATCAGCCAGTCGTCCAGGTATTGGTGAATTCTGAGTCCTCTTGAGAGGGCCATTAGTTTCACTTCCTTTACGATCATCGTAAAGACCTGGGGGGCTGTGGCCAGTCCGAAAGGTAGGGAGGTGAACTGGAACACCTGGGCCTTGTAGCAAAACCTTAGGTACTTCCTTGAGTTTGGATGGATGGGGATGTGAAGGTATGCGTCCGACAGGTCTATCGACGATACCCACTCCCCTGGGACCAGGGAAGTCCTGATGGACTCCGGGGTTTCCATTTTGAACTTTTCTACATGTAGAAAAGTGTTGAGCCTGCTTAAGTCTATGACTGGCCTCCACCTTTGGTGAGGCTTGGGTACTAGGAACAGGCGACTGTAAAACCCGAGAGATTTTACGTTTTCCACCCTTTCGATGGCGTTCTTTGACAAGAGAGACTGGATACAAGTGGCCAAGGCTTGGTCTTTTTGTTGGGCCTTGTACTCTGATAGAATCAGAGGAAATCTGATCAAGTTTGGCTTTGAACGGAATGGCAGAACGTAGCCATTGGTGATAATGTTTAACACGTTTTGAGAACATTTGTTTACTAGCCAGTCTCTCTTGAAAGAACGGAGGTGACTTCCTACTGGTGGACTGAGTGAGGCTTTGGAGGAGTCATTGGGAAGGGGGGTTTCCACGCCCCCTTCCCCTATTGTGGGGTCGAAAACGACCCCTGGAGCCTCTGAAGTTGGATTTTCCTCTTCCCGAGGGAAAGGATTGGTTACTGCTTTGAGAGGTATTGCCCCCATAGGGGCGTTTCCTGTAGGAGCCTCTTTTCTTGTGGGGGCCACGAAAGGGCTTATTCTGATAGGGTGCAAAACCCTGAGAATCTTTTGAGGTGCCTTTTTTGAGAAGGAAGTCCTCACCTTCCTTTACAAGTTGAGACTCGAACAAGGAGGAGTCCCAGAAGGACGAGTTCCTAAGTTCTTGGCGTCTCGTTTCCCCTAGCTGGGGATGCAATAGAGTCATTTCGGCTTCGCGCCTAAGCAAGCCGGTATTAGCCATGGAATATAATTCCCTCTGGAGAATATGGGCTAGCGATTTGCTGAGACAGGTAAGAGCTCTATGTTGAACAAGAACCGTCTTGTTCCAAAAATCCAAGTACTCAGCAACTTCCTCATATCCGCGCTTTGCTGCTTTCTCAGGATTGGCACCTTTCTGGATCTGAGACTTTATCTTCTTGACAGTTGACTTGATGCTATGTTGGCACTTTTCCAAGGAAGCATTGCAAGAAGAAGAGGTTTTGGCAAAGGTAGTGGTGAAATTGAGGGTAGAAATATTTTGTCTAGCCTGATGTTCCAGCTCCTTAAGGACTGGCAGAGGGACTTTGGCTACTGGTGCCCCAGGAGGTCTAGGAGTAATACAGATCTTGGCAAAGTCCGTATTCAACTCCTGGATTTTGTCTTGAAAAGTGGGCTGTCCAACCTTATACCACTTAGAAGTGGATGGAGGAGGCTTCACATATTTTCCCTCAGATAAATTGGCAGCTTTGAAATCATGTTGAAATTTATCAAAGGTGTCTTTGATAACTGAGCTAAGTGGTAGGATAGAGGAAGGACCTCTAGGTCTGAGCTCTTGACGGCCTTTTTCGTCATCCAGACCCAACACTGAAGTTGAAGACCTAGGCAAAGAGTCCCTGGGGTCAGGGAGAGAAAGAATGCGCCTGAAGGTGTCTACCTCTTCAGAGTATTGGGAGGGAATGTCAGACAGGGCTACTTCCCTATAATAAGGGGGGTCTGGATCATGTTGTGGGAGGTCTTGATCAGAAGCTGCGCCTGAGGGCTGAGCCCTAGAGGGCTTAGAAGACCTGTGTCTGGCAACAGGGGAGTGATCTTCCTCTGAAGATGACACATATCTGGACCTAGATTTATGCTTGCTTTTGTCAGAGTGTTTCTTAGGTCTAGGATGGATCCGAGGTTCGTCGGAATCCTCATCCGGTTGGTCCGAGGCAGAGCTCGGTGCTACTGTTTGCCTGTGGCTTTGTTTTTTGTGTGAGTACGAGGAATCCTTCGGTATAGCCTCAGAAGGGGCAACGTACTGATCCGAGGAAGTTTGGTTAAGTACTAGTCGAGGAGGGAGTGCTGGACCAACGTCCACATCCATTGCCTCGGACTGTGCATTAGTACTTGACCTCGGAGGGGGTAGGTCCAGATGAGCAGCAGAATTGCTGGATGGACCAGCTTTTGAAGCATGAGGTGAGGGATCAACCTCGGTAGGCTTTTTAACTGCCAACTCCCCTCGGAGTGATTGAAATGCTTCTAACATGGATGCCTGGAAGGAACCCATTTGCTGCTGGATATGTATATTTAAGGAATCACCCAGGGATTTCTCTAGATTTCTTTGAATTTTGTTTTGCAAAGCAGTACCTGGGGTGGGTGGGACAGCTTTGGCTGGGGTCTTTAAAAGGGGGGGGGGGGGGGGGGGGGGGGGGAGGTAAAGAGGTTATCGGCAGCACTCTCAAGGTCTGCATTAGAACCAGTAAAAGAGTCCCCGTCGCCTTCACCCAAGAGATCTAGTTCATCTTTGGAACTAGTTTCCGCTTTTTGCTTTTTTAAGTACCGCTTCCTGTTTTGAATTTTTTGCAATTGTTCATCAGAGAGAGACGTGCAAATATGGCAGGGTGCTTCAAAAGTGACACAGGGGTCATCTCCCTTGCCAGCCTCCCTACAGGTAGGGCAGTAATTATGATTATCAAAACTGAAGCAAAAATGGCGGCATTTCTGAGCTCTCGGTTTGTCTTTGTTTGCTTGATGGAGAGACATTTTAACGCAATAAAAAGACGTACAATTGAAATTGCCTGAACCGAGAAAACTCAAAACACGCGGATTGTAAGGAAAATACTTAAGTTGTGAAATTAAAAATTTTACAGTATAATCTATGAAATATATTTAAGGAAATATCCAAATATTAGCCTCCAACAATACGTGAATACTGAGAAATAAATGAAAATGTCTGTATATTTACAAACTGCTACCAGTCAATCGTGGCCAACGAGAAAGTAGGGCGATTGGTCAGAAGTTATCACGTGACGACAACTACCAGTATATCCGGTGGCTAACAAGAACGATCTTTTTTTCTAAGACGTTGGCCCCGGGTGTGGCAACCCGAGAACAGCATTAAGTCCCACATGGTAAGCTATTGTAGCACAATAAAATAAATTTTTATAAGTTAATACCCTATCCAATGGACAATATGCTAAACCGGTCGGCGCAGACCGGCCTGCCAAACGTCAGAAAAAGACGTCCTGTGTTTCCACTGGCTGGGCGGTCCTCACACTGCACTCGCCAGGTGGCGCATCGTACTTCCTTCCTGTCTAGACAACCTGACGTCATAGCATCTTTTTCGTTGTCTAAACCTATTAGACCCCTAGTAAGCTGATAGCGGGGTCGGTGGGAGGGCCTTGTGTGTCCATTGGATAGGGCATTAACTTATAAAAATTTAATTTACTTATTAAATTTGCAATTTTATTGCGTTAATACATCCTATCCGATGGATAATATGCTGAATAACAAGCGCTTGGTCGGCGGGTAAGTTACTAGGGACTTAAGTGAACTCAGAAAATAACTAACAAGATTTCCTCTAAGCCTGGGTCAACCTGAGATCGGCAAGACCCTTGAGGCTATAGTCGGTCAACAGAAACCGGTTAACCGGTCCAAACCGACTCGCCTCCCCCTCCTTTTTTTACAGACCTGCTCTGAGGTAGGGGAAGAGAGGGATGAGTTCAGTCCCTAAGGAAATAAACCTCCCGAAGGAAGCACGTCTGAGTTTTTTTTTGTTTTTTTTTATGCTTCTTAAATATATATACACTATTTACATATGTACAAATCTCCTCCCTGACCTGGGCTACTGGTGGATCTGCTGAGCAGCCACTACAGGTCCCAGGTGATAAAGCTCAGAGTCAGCCCATGCCACATCCTTCAGATAAAATTGTGTGAAGGTGTTATGTGACTTCCAGTGGCAGGTTGACAAGATCTGTTCCAAGGAAACCCCCGACTGGAAGGCCTTGGAAGCAGCAAAGGCCCTGACATCATGGGCTTTAACCTGATGTAAGGTGTGGGCCTCTTGGTCTGAGAGCTCATAACATAGGATGACACAACACAGTCTGTTTGATCCATGAGGAGATAGTGGCATGCGAGATGTCCTTGTCAAAACCTTTCTTGAAGGAGACAAAAACCAACTCCTTATTCTGCCTGAGGTCTGAGGTCCTGTCCAAATAGTAGCGCAATGCTCTGACCGGACAGAGGGACCTATCAGACTTGAGGGACCTATCCAGAGTCGGGGCCAGGGCTGGTATAACCACTGGAGCCACGCTGTTCGGACCCTCTTTGGCCAGCTGGTTCTTGGAAAGAAAGCTGGGAGATGGGTACAGGGACACCTTAGACCAGTCAGACTGGTGTCTGATGTTCTTACTTTGCCAAGCATGAATCTCACTTCTGCGTTTGCCTGAACCCAGGGCTAGGAGGAAAACTGTCTTGAAGGTCAAATGCTTCAAGGAAGCCTCCTTAATTGGTTCGAAAGGAGCCTTTGTGAGCCGGTGTAAAACCAGAGATAGGTTCCAGGAGGGGATACCCCTTCTGCCCTTGGGTCTGTCTCTATGGAAACTATCCAAGAGACGGGTGAGATTTTCATCTTTGCTGATGTTGAGGGTTGAATTTCCCAGTTTATCAGCAATGGCAGACCTGTAGCCATCAATGGTGCTGGGCTGTAATTTCCTTTCCTCAAAAAGGTACATAAGGAAGTCAGCAACTGACTTTACAGGTGGTGCCCTGAAGTCCACCTGATTTGTGAAGCAACACTTTGTAAAAATGGCCCACTTTGCCTCATAGACGGATCTGGTTGATCCTCTTTGAGGAGCCTCAATTCTTGTTGCCACCGTCTCAGAGAAACCCTGCTCCTTGATAGCTGTGGCTCTAGGAGCCATGCATGGAGATTTAGGTTTGTCAGACTCCTGTGAGGGGTCTGATTGAAGGGTTGAGTCAGTAGGTTTGGCAGTTGAGGCAAGAGCAATGGGATCTGGCTGGACATTTCCACTAGGTCCCAAAACCATGTCATGTTGGGCCACCCCGGGGCAATGATTATCAACCTTTGGTATGGGGAGTCCTGCAACTTCTCCACCACTTTGCCCAATATGGCTGTCGGTGGGAAGGCGTACGCGTCCAGATTTTCCCATGACAAACTGAGTGCATCCACTGCAGTGGCCATGGGATCCGGAACTGGTGATACAAACAGGGGCAACTTGTTGAATCTCGTGGCAAAGAGATCTATTTGAGGCCGGTGCCACCTGCTGCACAGGGCCTGGAAGACCTCCGGAAGGAGGGACCATTCTGTTTGGATGGTCTGTCCCAATCTGGACAGTTTGTCTGCCACTACATTTAAGCGGCCGGGAATGTGTCGGGCCTTTAGAGTCACTTGTTTCCCGGTGCACCAGGTCAAGATTCTCCAAAGTAGGGCACACAGTGGGCCCGACCTCATGCCCCCTTCCTTGTTTATGTAGGACACAACGGTGGTGTTGTGGGTTGCTACAAGTACCAATTTGCCCACGCATAGGTCTTGGAAATCCTGTAAGGCTAGAAAGACTGCCTTTAGCTCCAGATAATTTATGTGCAGTTTGCTTTCTGGCAGGGACCAGGTTCCTCTGGCGATGAACTCATTTAAGTGAGCGCCCCACCCTTCTTTTGATGTGTCTGTAAAGATTTGCAGAGCGTGTTGCATGGGGTGTAATGGTTGGCCTGTGAGGACATTGTCTTCCTTGAGCCACCATCGCAAATGAGGATGTAGAGATCTGGGTATAAGGATCACTTTTTCTAGTGATTCCGGTATCCTCCAATTGCTTTTGAGATGCCATTGAATGGGCCTCGTGCAATCTGCCTAGGTGAACTTGTTTTTCTGTGGCTGTTAAGAGGCCTATCAAGGCGATATAAATGTCCATCTGGATATTGAGTGTGGTGATAGGTCCAGGTTTAACGACATCCTTCAGTGTTGTGGTTTGGTACAAAGTGTCAGTGGCCCGACTCATTTACTGGGTCACACTCTGGATGTTTTGATATCTCCTTGCGACTCAGATTTTGTCCGCAATGTTAGTGTTGGAGATTTCATTTCTGACCATGCTGCCATAAGATGCCAACTGGATTTCTCCCACCCATCTACCAGCATCGACAAATGGGTCTCTTATCGTCGGTACCACAGGATTGATATCGACCAGTTCAGAAATGACCTTAATAATATACCGTTTGTACGGTCCCCTGAAGGTACTGCTGCAGAACTTTATGATCAGTAGATAACTGGTGTTACACAGGTACTTCATAAGCATGCTCCTATCATTTCACGCAAGGCTAAACAGCAGTCTGATGAGTGGCTGTCTGATTCCTATCACATAGCTCGATCTCTTTGGTGGCAATTTGAACGAAGGTGGAGAAAACATAAGTCAGAGTTGAACAGGTCAAGACTCCGCAGGCAAATTGCCTGGTGTAACCGACTGGCCAATAAAGACAAGGGTTCATACTATACAAATCTCATAACTACAAATAGTCGTGACCCCAAGAAGCTATGGCAGTCATTGAGGAAGGTGTTGCATCGCACCTCTGAGACTGTCCTGCCTGCTCATAGCTCAGACAAAAGCCTCGCGGACATGTTTGTTTCTTTTTTCTCCAATAAAATAAGCAAAATCAGGGACACCTTTTCTACTTCTGGCTCTTTCAATGATGCACCAGATTCGGTGCCTCCTGCTTTCAATGCCTTTATGCCTGTCACTGAAGACGAGGTCTATAACTGTATTAGTGAATCCCCCACTAAATCTTGCTCACTAGACCCTATACCAACATTCCTCCTTAAGGATTGTCTTGATATCCAGAAATTAAAACAGATTGTGTTAATAGTAACAGAAATGTTCACTAATAGCTGTTAGTGTGAATTTGCCTTATACTGTTCAGATTTTGTAGATCCAACTGTATTTCGAAATCAAACATGTGATTTCTCATCAGAGGCTAGAGACATAGGGGCAACCTATCCCCTGAAGTACTTTTTCAGAGGTGCAATTGCACCGCTAAATTGCACCCGTGCATTGCACCTTTTTTGCACTTTTTGGTAAAGTGTGCAAAAAAGTGATTGTTTGTAAGTATTTTTCATTATTTATCGATTTCTGGTCAATAAATTGGGGAAAATTTCCTATATGTGATTCATATAACATTCAGACCCATTGCCTCCTAATGACTTAGGACGGTTAGGTATCATAGGAAATTATGTTCACTTCGAGTGGCTTAAGAGATGTGTCAACTGTGTTTGTGTCCCAAGTTTGGAAGTGTGTGACCATAGTGTTACTTACACTCTTAACTGGTCTAAAGTTGGGTGTTGACTATTAATAGTATAACTTGATAATTGCCAGTATATATTTTGAATACTATTTAATTTTATACTATACCAAGTGCCCAAATTGTGTAGGGGATTTGGTCAATTATCAGGTGTCTATTTAGAGATTTATTTATACGGATAGTCAAATTTCATGAAATATAAACTAATTATTTATTGTTTATGTTGAACATTATTTCATGACTATTTGGCACTTTTTTGGGATAAAGTTTTGTTATAGGATAAAGCACTATAAAATATATTTGTTGCTTTATAACTCATCAAAACACACATATGATTTTTGTATTGGTTTTAATGACTATTGTCATAGAGTTTTATTTGATTAATTTTATCATACTCATATGATTAACAAATATTTATGTACATGGATATATATTTATTTTTTACAAATATTAGAAGTAGACTATATTTTGTTTTATGTGTCAAGATACATAGTCTATTTAATTAGGTTTATTTGTTTTTTGTACAAATAAATGTTTTTTCATATGTATAAATATATAATAGCTAATAAACATATCAAATGAAAATAAACTGATTTATTATTTTTATCGAGAAATTGACTTTTATAGTGTCTTTTTCACTGTTTGGATGTGCTTGGTTTCCCTGGGAGTCTAAGTTTGGCTTTCCTCCACTCAGGCACAACTAAACTGGGTCTAGTTGGTATCCTCTGGCACATTGGAACCCTTCTGCTGGCGCTTGGCTGTATCTTTAATAGGCCAACTTGAGTTGATGGCTCTGGTGGCGTAGATAGGTTAGGTCTGGACATTAGTATTTGTGAGTTCAGAGTGTCTACAAACACTTGAATGTTGTTGGTGAATGTAGCTATAGTGAGGCCATCTCTAAATTGTGTGATCTCATCAGGGGTAAGTATGATAAGTGGCTCTGTCTGGGTGCTCTTATCTTCACTTTTAACTCTACTTTGTTCAGTATTAACTTCAATGCTTCTTGTTTGTTTGCAAAATAGCTGTTTTTCTATGTGATTAGCCATGATTGATTCTGAAATACTAGTTTCAGAATCGCTGCTCAAAGCTAAATCTCTTGTCAAGTCAATGGTCCCATTATCCTTGGAAGTGCTGGGTTTCTGAATCCTGTCCATGGACTTTTCATCTGAATTATTCAGAGCTTTAGTCAGGCATTCTTTCCCATGTTTTAATAGGTCCTCATGCCTTCTGTAAGTTTTGGGGCATGTCAGGCACTTGAAGCTGGGTTTAAATGCACATTCTGTTTATGCCTTTTGAGTGAGCCATTTCTAGTAAATGCTTTATTACAAAAGGCACAAATATAATTAGCTTTTTCCATGTTGTTGTAATATTAAATTACTATATTACAAATGTAAAATAAATATTCCAAAGTGTTATAAATCAATTCTGTAACCAGCCTCTTTGAAATGGCTAATAGTGAACTTTGGAAACTCAGTTTGTGACGTATTTATCATAGTTACGAATGGTGTCGTAACTTTGGATAGTGCGTCATACTGTCTATTGTTCATATAAAACGGGAATTCCTCAACATTTAAGGAATTCCCATTTTATAAGGAAAATAGTGGTATCAGGGGTTGTGCTCATAGATACCTTAATATACACCTTGGTTATTTAATATTGGCACATATTAGAATATATAAGATACGAAGCATGTCCTGAGTGTGAGGGACACGGAAATGTACCAATAATTAAATAAATTGGTTAATGCCAATAGGGTGGATTGCCCCAATATTCCACATCCACCATTTCTCTCTCATCTTTCTGTGATTGGAATCTGGTTTGTGGTATTTAAGGGAACACCACTCAAGCACTGAGAATTGCATGTCTTTTACTGAATGCCCCTTCTCTGTGAAATGTTTAGAGACAGGGGTGATTCTGTTCTCCCTGGGTTGGCTCACTGAAAGTCTATGTTCATACATTCGTTTCCTAAATGGGCGACTGGTTTCACCCACATAATACTTATTGCACTTTTTGCAAGTAATAAGGTATATGATGTCACTTAATTCACAGGTGGTGAATTTTGGGATTTTAGTGATTGGTGTTATTTTGTTGGTGATTTTGCATTTTACTGTATTGATTTTATGAATCAATGGGCAGTAAGTTCACTTGCCCAATCTAGTGCATATACTAGGAGTAAGTTTGGCTCGTGCCTTTGGTTGAGGGGGGTAGGAGATAGATGCCTTTGTGAGTATCTCTGTAAGGTTAGGTAGTTTTCTAAACCCTACTATGGGTGTAGATGGGAATGTGTAGGCACAGTCGTTGCTGTGTTCAATTATATTCCAGTTTTTACCAATAAACTTTTTGATATCTGGGTTGCTGGGGTTATAAGTGGTTATCATTACAGGTGTGTCTGTACTGTTTTTAGTTTTGACTGTCAATAATTCATCTTGAGTGAACTTAGCTGCCCTGAGCATGTGTTTTTTCAGGGTTTTTAAGGGATACCCTCTGTTTTGGTAATATTCCATTAATTTGAGTCCATGGTGTATGAAATCGTTATTTTTAGTGCAGATTCTTCTGATTCTCAAGAATTGTCCATAGGGCCCTTTAGTGTGGCATGGTTTGTGATGGGCTGAGTTGTAATGTAGATACAGGTGTGTATCAGTGGGTTTCTCATACAATGTAGTGTATAGGCTCCCGTCTATATCCACCTTAACAGTAGTGTCTAAGAAATTAATGCGTTCTTGACTGTTTTCATGAGTGAACTTTATCTTCTCATGGATACTATTTAGGTATTTGAAGAATTTCTGTAACTCTTCTTCACCATGTGTCCATATCATGAATATATCATCTATGAATCTCAGCCATATTAATGTTTTTTTTATCCCAATCTTCTAAGGCCTTTGTTTCAAACCTATCCATGAATAGGTTTGCATAGTTGGGTGCTAATGCGGTTCCCATGGCAGTGCCTCCTATTTGGAGGTAATGTTGGTCATTGAATGTGAAGTTCATACTGTGTAGTACTAACTTAAGTAGTTGTAGGATGTAAGGAGTGATTGGGTCCTTGGTCCTGTCTTGTCTGAGGTGAGCTGCTACTGCCAATAACCCTTCATGATTGGGTATGTTGGTGTATAGCGAAGAGACGTCTAGTGTGACTAATATGGCTCCCTCTGGGATTATGCCCAATGCTTTCAGCCTACTTATGAAGTGCTGGGTGTCTCTTACATATGACTTTGTTTTGGGTACATAGTCCTTGATATGGGCATCCACAAATTTGCTGATGTTGCAAGTTGGGTGACCAATTGAGCTGCATATGGGTCTACCTGGTACCTGTTTTTTGTGAATTTTCGGTAAGAGGTAGAACCTTCCAGCTTTCGGCTCTTTGATATTGAGATAATCTAATGTTTTTTCTGTGATAAGCTTTAGATTTTTCAAATCTATTAGGACCTTACATATTGTTTCTGAGATGGATTGAGTGGGGTCTTCTTCTAGTTTAGTGTAGAAGTTGGTGTCACTCAATTGTCTGTACCCTTCTTTCAAGTAATCTGTGGTCTGCATGATTACTATTGCGGAACCTTTGTCTGCCTTTTTAATTACTATATATGGGTTTTGTTGTAATTCCCTGAGTCCTGCCCATTCTTCTTTTGTGAGTTTGGGTTGGTGATGGACAGGAGTTTTGTCCTGTAGTAAGTCCATTTTGAAAGCTTTCTTGAAGCTGTCAAGTGTTTTGTTGGGTGGGTTGGGTTTCCACTTAGATTTGTTCCTAAATTTTTGATGGATGTGTTCATATTGGAACTCATCTGGTTCATCAGTTTGGGATGTGGTGTCTGTTTCAGCATTTTCATCTATGAAGTCAATAATACTTTTTGAGATATTGAGCTCATGATTTTTATCTTTGGGACAGAAGAACTGCATGAGTTCCAATCTTCGGTGGAATTCCTTAAAGTCCTCCCATATTTGTGATTTATCTGGTGCACCTGGTGAAGGGCAAAATGTGAGTCCTTTCTCCAGTGCACTAAGTTGGTAAGTTAATAATTGAACATTTGATAAGTTAATGACATTATGACCTATATAACTTTCAAACTTAGTGTCCTTTGGTAAAATGGCTGGTGCAGCATTTATAGCAGAGAGTTCGATTTCTTCTTTGGTAAATTCCATTTTGTCAAACTCTGGTAGTGAGTAAAAAACCATATTTTTTATCTCTGAAGTACTTTATTGGAGGTGCAATTTCACCTGTGCATTAAATGGTGTCAGGTGTGAGGTTGTATTTATACAACTATGTGTTATAAATAAATTCTAGTGTGAAGGATAATAAAAGTGTTCATTATGCCTTATCTAAGGGTGCGGAGTTAGTAGTTGCCTTCTGAAGGAATTACTTGAGAAGTTTCTTAAGTTGGAACATAAACTTCTGCATATCATCCTGCTTGCCTCCCTTAGTTGATCTGGGGGTAACCTTCCTTCTTTTTGGTTGCCCTCTGGGTCCACTAGGCTTATCAAACTGTCGTTTGGCCTTGGCTGTGTAAGTGGGTGCTAACTTGGAGCATCTGCTGTTGAGAGAATCTTTGATCTCTTGAAGTTGGCTGATGCTGAGGATTTCATGGAGTTGCTGGAAATCGCTTTCTATTGATTGCTTGACCTGAGTGTATTTGGTGAACAGGTCATCCAACAAAGTTTTGGTGAGTTTCTGCTTACATTCCTCAATAATAGTTGACCAAGCTACCTGCACCTTGTCACTTCTTGTTTTGTTGATGTTGAATTTGAACTCCACTGATGGTGGGTATATTTTCTTCAGCATCTCTGAGTGCATTTTGGTAATTTGGCTGGCAATAGCTATCTTCTTCCTGTAGCTTGTTTTGAGTCTCAAGTAGATTGGCTTGGACTCAGGGGGGTAGTCTGACCTTTCTGGTGCCCAGCTGGTGCCTTGCTCTGGGCTTCTATCCCTTCTGGCTCTTTTGTTGCTTTTGGGTCTTTGCTCCTTAGGTGCCTCCTTCGAAAGCTTGCTGCTGGCTGCTATGAGGAGGTTAATAGTTTCATCTGAGATGTTATCCTGAGGGAGTGGAGTGTCTGATCTAGTGCTCTCCTTATGGTTGTGATCAATACCAAGTCTGGAGACTGCACTTACCAAGGTGCTGTTACTAACACTTTCTGAGGCAACACTCATTGTGAAAAACAGAAATTAAAACAGATTGTGTTAATAGTAACAGAAATGTTCACTAATAGCTGTTAGTGTGAATTTGCCTTATACTGTTCAGATTTTGTAGATCCAACTGTATTTTGAAATCAAACATGTGATTTCTCATCAGAGGCTAGAGACATAGGGGCAACCTATCCCCTGAAGTACTTTTTCAGAGGTGCAATTGCACCGGTGCATTGCACTGTTTTTGCACTTTTTGGTAAAGTGTGCAAAAAAGTGATTGTTAGTAAGTATTTTTCATTATTTATCGATTTCTGGTCAATAAATTGGGGAAAATTTCCTATATGTGATTCATATAACATTCAGACCCATTGCCTCCTAATGACTTAGGACGGTTAGGTATCATAGGAAATTATGTTCACTTCGAGTTGCTTAAGAGGTGCACATTTGTCAACTGTGTTTGTGTCCCAAATTTGGAAGTGTGTGACCATAGTGTTACTTACACTCTTAACTGGTCTAAAGTTGGGTGTTGACTATTAATAGTATAACTTGATAATTGTCAGTATATATTTTGAATACTATTTAATTTTATACTATACCAAGTGCCCAAATTGTGTAGGGGATTTGGTCAATTATCAGGTGTCTATTTAGAGATTTATTTATACGGATAGTCAAATTTCATGAAATATAAACTAATTATTTATTGTTTATGTTGAACATTATTTCATGACTATTTGGCACTTTTTTGGGATAAAGTTTTGTTATAGGATAAAGCACTATAAAATATATTTGTTGCTTTATAACTCATCAAAACACACATATGATTTTTGTATTGGTTTTAATGACTATTGTCATAGAGTTTTATTTGATTAATTTTATCATACTCATATGATTAACGAATATTTATGTACATGGATATATATTTATTTTTTACAAATATTAGAAGTAGACTATATTTTGTTTTATGTGTCAAGATACATAGTCTATTTAATTAGGTTTATTTGTTTTTTGTACAAATAAATGTTTTTTCATATGTATAAATATATAATAGCTAATAAACATATCAAATGAAAATAAACTGATTTATTATTTTTATCGAGAAATTGACTTTTATAGTGTCTTTTTCACTGTTTGGATGTGCTTGGTTTCCCTGGGAGTCTAAGTTTGGCTTTCCTCCACTCAGGCACAACTAAACTGGGTCTAGTTGGTATCCTCTGGCACATTGGGAACTCATCCTGGCTCTGACTATCAGTGGGCTTAGTCTGCACACTTCTGCTGGCGCTTGGCTGTATCTTTAATAGGCCAACTTGAGTTGATGGCTCTAGTGGCGTAGATAGGTTAGGTCTGGACATTAGTATTTGTGAGTTCAGAGTGTCTACAAACACTTGAATGTTGTTGGTGAATGTAGCTATAGTGAGGCCATCTCTAAATTGTGTGATCTCATCAGGGGTAAGTATGATAAGTGGCTCTGTCTGGGTGCTCTTATCTTTACGTCACAAACTGAGTTTCCAAAGTTCACTATTAGCCATTTCAAAGAGGCTGGTTACAGACATTGATTTATAACACTTTGGAATATTTATTTTACATTTGTAATATAGTAATTTAATATTACAACAACATGGAAAAAGCTAATTATATTTGTGCCTTTTGTAATAAAGCATTTAATTAAGCATTGGGCATAATCCCAGAGGGAGCCATATTAGTCACACTAGACGTCTCTTCGCTATACACCAACATACCCAATCATGAAGGGATATTGGCAGTAGCAGCTCACCTCAGACAAGACAGGACCAAGGACCCAATCACTCCTTACATCCTACAACTACTTAAGTTAGTACTACACAGTATGAACTTCACATTCAATGACCAACATTACCTCCAAATAGGAGGCACTGCCATGGGAACCGCATTAGCACCCAACTATGCAAACCTATTCATGGATAGGTTTGAAACAAAGGCCTTAGAAGATTGGGATAAAAAAACATTAATATGGCTGAGATTCATAGATGATATATTCATGATATGGACACATGGTGAAGAAGAGTTACAGAAATTCTTCAAATACCTAAATAGTATCCATGAGAAGATAAAGTTCACTCATGAAAACAGTCAAGAATGCATTAATTTCTAAGACACTACTGTTAAGGTGGATATAGACGGGAGCCTATACACTACATTGTATGAGAAACCCACTGATACACACCTGTATCTACATTACAACTCAGCCCATCACAAACCATGCCACACTAAAGGGCCCTATGGACAATTCTTGAGAATCAGAAGAATCTGCACTAAAAATAACGATTTCATACACCATGGACTCAAATTAATGGAATATTACCAAAACAGAGGGTATCCCTTAAAAACCCTGAAAAAACACATGCTCAGGGCAGCTAAGTTCACTCAAGATGAACTATTGACAGTCAAAACTAAAAACAGTACAGACACACCTGTAATGATAACCACTTATAACCCCAGCAACCCAGATATCAAAAAGTTTATTGGTAAAAACTGGAATATAATTGAACACAGCAACGACTGTGCCTACACATTCCCATCTACACCCATAGTAGGGTTTAGAAAACTACCTAACCTTAGAGAAGTACTCACAAAGGCATCTATCTCCTACCCCCCTCAACCAAAGGCACGAGCCAAACTTACTCCTAGTATATGCACTAGATTGGGCAAGTGCACTTACTGCCCAATGATTCATAAAATCAATACAGTAAAATGCAAAATCACCAACAAAATAACACCAATCACTAAAATCCCAAAATTCACCACCTGTGAATTAAGTGACATCATATACCTTATTACTTGCAAAAAGTGCAATAAGTATTATGTGGGTGAAACCAGTCGCCCATTTAGGAAACGAATGTATGAACATAGACTTTCAGTGAGCCAACCCAGGGAGAACAGAATCACCCCTGTCTCTAAACATTTCACAGAGAAGGGGCATTCAGTAAAAGACATGCAATTCTCAGTGCTTGAGTAGTGTTCCCTTAAATACCACAAACCAGATTCCAATCACAGAAAGATGAGAGAGAAATGGTGGATGTGGAATATTGGGGCAATCCACCCTATTGGCATTTACCAATTTATTTAATTATTGGTACATTTCCGTGTCCCTCACACTCAGGACATGCTTCGTATCTTATATTGTCTTGATATCCTCCTCTCTTCTATTACCAATTGGTAAATTATTCTCTCATTGAAGGATCTTTCCCAAATTCTTTCAAAAAGGCGGTTGTTACCCCCCTCATAAAAAAGGCTTCCCTTCACAAGGACGACCTTAAGAATTATCGCCCAGTGTCTGGTCTTTGTTTCCTGTCAAAGTTGGTTGAGCGAGTCGTTGCCAGGCAGCTAACGTCACACATTAATAACAACAAACTGGACAATCCTCATCAGCCAGGGCATTCCACGGAAACTGCTTTATTGTCTATAAAAAACGAGGTTCATCTCTCTCTGGCACGCGGTGAACCCACAGCTCTAGTACTTCTTGACTTATCAGCCGCATTTGACACTATAGATCATAATATTCTCCTTGGTTACCTTAAATCCTGGTTTGGTCTTGGTGGAACAGTTCTAAGGTGGTTTGCTTCCTACTTAAGAAATCGTTGCCAAGCCATTAAGATAGGCTCCACTCAATCTGAATTAAGCAATCTCATCTATGGTGTTCCACAAGGTTCCGTTCTGGGTCCGTTACTGTTTTCACTCTATACAACACCACTCAGTAAAATTATTCGCCTCCACCCGCATATTAAATTCCATTTTTATGCGGATGATACTCAGTTATATATCCATCTCTCCTATAAGAATGCTTCTTCGGCTCTCGCCAAGCTAAATGTCTGCCTTTATGATGTACAAGAGTGGATGTCTCTCAGTAAATTGAAGCTCAACCCTGAAAAAACCGAGTTTATTGTCTTTGGTTCCAAGGCTCAACGTCAGAAGATTTCCTCTCACTTTCCTGTTAGCATTCTTGGTAGCCTTCATCATCCGGTTGATTCTGTCAGAAATCTAGGTGTGTGGTTTGATGCAGATTTTTCATTCTCTGAGCATATCAAGAGGACTTGCAAAGCGTGCTTCCTTCAGATGCGTGACCTCCGTAGAATTAGAAAGTATCTCACTCCTGAAGTGGCAGTCCTTGTTGCAAATGCCTTGGTTAGTAGTCGTTTGGACTATTGTAACTCTCTGTTCAGAGGTTTGTCCGGTTTCAATCAGCACAAATTGCAAAGTATTCAGAACACCCTTGCTCGTATTGTTACAAATCATAGAAAGTATGCTCATGTTACACCCATTCTACAGAAACTCCACTGGTTGCCTGTTAAGTACCGTTGTATTTTCAAAACTGCAACACTTGTGTATAAATTTTTGCATAGTGGTTCTCCTTCTTATTTCGAACCGTTCTTGTCTTTTAGTAGTTGTCCCTATAGTACTAGGCATAGTCACCCAGATCGTCAATACCTTACAGTTCCCCCTTTCCATTCATCAGTTTTCAAGTCAGCCAAACATTTTGGCCATAGTTCTGCCTTTGATGCTCCCAAGATCTGGAATGACCTCCCTCAAGATGTTCGCAGTGCAACATCAGTTGCCTCCTTCAGGAAGAAGCTTAAAACATACCTGTTTGCAAAAGCCTACCCACCATAGCCTCCCCCGTCACATCTGTGTCTCCTTGGTACGACCTGGCTATGTCCCTTGATTAACACTAACTGCCTTGCTTTATGTTTAGATGCACCTTAGAGTCCATCAGTGATGGAGATTAAGCGCTATAAAAGTCCACATTAGATTAGATTAGATGAAGTCCCGTACCGAACAGGTCGGTAGGGAGAGAAGTTCCATAATCTTTTCTTGCAGGCTTTGCCACCGGTCCGGTGTAGGTCTGACCTGACCGGACTCGAGGTCGAATTGGTAACCGACAAAGTTGAAAATTTGTTTCGGTTCCAGCTCCGACTTTTCTATGTTCACCAGCCAACCTAACTCTTGGCACATTTGTACCAGGACCTGTGTATGTTGGAGACAGACCTGGTGGGATGTGCCTCTCACAAACCAGTCATCTAGGTATTGGTGGATCCTTATACCCTTTTGAACGGCCATCAGCTTTACCTCCTTTGCTATGATAGTGAACTCCATGGGCACTGTCAATAGACCGAACGGTAGTGCTTTGAACTGGAAGGTCCGATCCCGAATGTGAAATCTCAGGAATTTCCGGGACTGTTCCTGTATCAGTATGTGGAAGTAAGCGTCCTTGAAGTCTATGGAGGTTACCCACTCTCCCTGTTGGAGTGATGTCCTGATGGTTTCCGGTGTCTCCATCTTGAACTTTTCGGTCCTGAGGAAAGGATTTAGATTGCTTAGATCCAAAATGGGTCTCCATTTGTTGTCGGGTTTTGGGACTAGAAATAGTCGGTTGAAAAACCCTAGTGAGGTCTGTTTGTGAAGTAATTCTATGGCATTTTTGCGGTTCCTGTGAGGATTTGCATAGCAGCTTATGACTGTGGGAGTTCTTGATAAATTTGGCCGGGTCCGAAAGGGAAGGGTGTAACCCTCCTTCAGTATTTGTACTACTTTCGGACCGGCACCCAGATCTAACCACTTTTTCCAAAAGATTTGAAATCTGGCCCCTACAGGCAGATTTATGGCAACATTGGGAGCATTTGTGACAATGGAATGACACAAGAAACACTTTTCACAGATTTTAATTTGTTTTTTCTTGTATTGACAACCTGCTGCCCCGGGACTTATTTCGTTCTTTTCCGGGCGCAGTATGAACAGAAGGTCAACATTTAGCTTTACACGTGGCAAAGTGTTCATTGTCTTTATTGTAGGGCTCCCGGCCAGCAGCAGAGGCTTCAACTGAATTACACATTGATTGTCATTTGTACTCCTGCTGACCCTTGGCCAGACGCGAGGAGTACTGTTGGTTGCCCTTGTTTTTCCTACGCAGAGTACGGGACAGATTCTTCCAAGCTGGCCTGTACTGCTGTTTATCCGACCTAGAGTCCTGTCTTTCATATGGGTGGTATCTCCGACCCTTGTACACTGATGTTGACCGACCCTTATCAAATGAGGTAATGTCCTCCTCTGCCCTTTTAACAACATTGTCCAGGAACAGGGTGTATCTGCTTTAACACCGGCTTTCAGGTAGGCAAGGTAGGAGTCACGTCTAAGAAGTGTGGTGTTAGCCATGGTGACAAAAACAAACTCCGTTAGATGTTCCATGGATTTCGCCATGGCCTGGCAAACGCTAGAGTTAAAGTCTAGTAAGAACTGGAGTTCGTCCACTGTTGATGACACTTTGGCTGCTGTCTTCCCCTTAGACTCCACCTTTATGGCTTTCAACTGATTGTTCATGTTCTCTTGGATTTTCAACAGGCAACGGTTGAATCCGGCTGCGTGATTACAAATCACTGTTGACTCGTGTGCAGACCTCTCCCATTTCCTTAAATTCTCCTGAGAGATTGGGCGAGCCATGGGAGGTGAAGTGGCAATACCAGCCTGTCTAGCTATCCTGAGATAGGTACTGTTGAGCCTTGATGATCCGGTGTGCCATGAGGAGACAGATTGATCAGAGTCCTTCTTGGGATTCGCATGAAAACCATACCACTTCTGTTGTGACTTTGGAGGCCGAACAAATTGGTCCCTTAAAAGTCCGCCTGCTTCAGAAGTATGTGTGGGATATCCCTGGACCAGTGTGATGTTGAGCTTTGACATCTTCCGACATAGCCACTCGGCGGTCGGCAGATTTACAGAGACTTTGCCCGGTGTGTGAAGTTTTGGGCCCGCAAAGGGGTTATCTTCTGAAGTAGTGGCACCGGAATCAATGTCCGGGATGTGATTCCAACTCATGTACGACCTGATCCCCCTCATTGTTTCACGGTATGATTGTTCCTCGGAAAGGGATTGGTCATGATCAGACAGGTTAGCTTCCTGATCGTCTGAAAGTTCACCTTCTTCCGGAAAGATATCTAAGGGAGGTCGGTCTGATGAAAAAGAGTCGGAGTGGGATTCACTAGAAGAGGGAGATTCCTTTCTAGAGGTGTCAAAGGCACTGGTTAGTTGTCTCTGAGCAGTCTCTCTGGTAGCCGGTTCCGGCTGGGCAGAAGATGAAGCTCCTGCAGCAGGCTTGTGCTGAGAAGAGTCGGTAGCCGGTGAGTCAATAGCAGGGTCGGTCGGTTGAGAAGGCTGAGAGGCTGGTTTCAAAAACGGGTCGGACCACGTTAGCTGGTGGAGCATGAGCCGGAGTAACTTTCACCATACTAAAAACAGGGTCTTGAGGCTTGTCCAAAGTTTTTGCCATTAACAAGGCTTCCAGCCTATTGAATCTGTCCGACCACTTCCTGTCGAGATCAGAAATTCTTGAGTCGGTAGAGGAGGTGGTGGATTTGCCCTGGTCGGTGGTTGAAGTAGTCGGTGGTCGGTTAGAAGAAGACTTCACTGACTTTTCTGATCTAGCCAGCTTGGAAGATGTAGTTTACAGATTTCTTGCTCTCAGCCTTCTTAGGTTTCTTCTCTGCCGGCCCACTCAAACCAGAGGTTGTCTGGCCATCCACGACCCCCACTACCGACACAAGTGCCGGGTCCACGAGGGTGGGACTGAGAGTGTCTGATGCCTTGGCTGGAGTAGACGACTTAGCTTCTTTCTTCTCCTTCTTAAGCTTGTACGAAGGGGTGGATAACTGGGCCTTTTGCTCCGAAGACAATGCATCACAATGCGAGTAAGCAGCAGGTGGTGTTTCAATGCAAGGGTCAGAGCCCTTCTTCTTATCGCGACAACGCGCACAAACAGAGTGATGATCAAACCCTGCCATCATGTGGCCGCAGCCCCCTCGACGCTGGCTGGGAGAAGACATAATAGTCTATAATATGTATGGAAGTAAATAATAAAGTTGTAAAGTAAAACACTTCCACAAACTCACAAATTTCTAAAAAATTTCACAACTCAAAAAATTCCGTGCCGGCAGTGCATGCGCCAAACGAAAAAGATGCTATGACGTCAGGTTGTCTAGACAGGAAGGAAGTACGATGCGCCACCTGGCGAGTGCAGTGTGAGGACCGGCCAGCCGGTGGAAACACAGGACGTCTTTTTCTGACGTTTGGCAGGCCGGTCTGCGCCGACCGGTTTAGCATATTGTCCATTGGATAGGATGTATTAACGCAATAAAACGGAAATTTTACAGAATAATCTATGATATATAATACATGAAATGACCAAAAATTAACATCCAACAATACGTATGTGCTGAGAAATAGATGAAAATATCTGTGTAAATGACAGACGCTACTAAATCACGCGGCAAACAAGAAAATAGGAAGAAATCGCGTAGTGTACCACGAGAGGACAACTTGAGGCTACGGCCAACTATAAATGTCTATTTTTCTTGGACGTTGGCCTGATGCCTTGCAGCCATCTGAGAACAGCATTCAGTCCCACATGGTAAGCTATTGTTGCGCAATAAAAGTAATACTTTTCAAGTTATAAGTGATTTAGTGTATGATTTCATTAATTTTAATGCATTAAAAATTATTTTAAAAATTCATAAAAAAATACTTAAGACAGATCTAGGCCTGATACTCACATAAGGGAATCTACTTGTGGCCTAGTACATATATGCAAGATAAGAGAGAAATCCCTTCAATAGTCAATGAGAAAATTGTGATAAAGTGTTGAAATTTTCACAGTTTTGGTGGGGGTACCTCGCTTGTAATGGCTCTAGCAAACAGACAAACAGATTTGCATGCCTTAAACAATTTTTCATCCTCGATAGTTAAGGTATCTTTAAAAAAACAGCATGTCTCTGGGCCTTGTAGTTTTGGAGGAGAAGTTGTTCACGCGGACGCGTACTCCGACAAGTCAGCTGACATAAAAATATCATTTACTCATTTTGGTCATGGTTAAAAATAGCCAGCCTCGGCAGGCAAGAACCCCAGCCCGCAGGTACAGCTAAATGGCCAACAACATTGAGATTTGGGAAAATCTTAGGAAGAACTTCTGTTGTAAGAAGTATAGAGAACCCATGCGATGTTCTACAAAAGATTCACAGGCCATGATTTCTTACAAGTAATTTTCATATTTTGAAGCCAAAAAAACAATTATAAGGGAGATATAAGGCCTTTTTGATATGATGACCCTCCAATTTGGCATGTGATGTGATGTGGCGGCCATTTTGTTTCCAAAACAAGGACACAATTACTCTTGGGCAAGCTTTCCTATCCATCTACATTTTGACGAAGCTAGCTGAAATATTTTAGGTTACAGAAAACATTAAAGATTTTAGAATAAACTTTAAGACCCGAAAATTTTACCATGGCAACAGTTGCAGCTAGATAACCCCCAAAACCTAATAAGCTCTAGATCCTCTTGGGGTAAACATATCCTGAAAATTTGGTGAAAATCAATACAGGGGTTTAGGCTGTGGAACACCCATAAACTTTAAGACCCGAAAATCTTTAAAGTGTTGCCATGGCAAAAGTGGCAGCTGGATATCCCTCAAAACCTAATCAGCTCTAGATCCACTTGGGGTAAACATGTTCTGAAAATATGGTGAAAATCCATGTAGGGGTTTAGGCTTTGGAACACCCACAAACTTTAAGACCCGAAAATATTAAAAGTATTACCATGGCAACAGTTGTTACCGGATACCCCCCAAAACCTTATCAGCTCTAGATGCTCTTGGAGTAAACATACCCTCAAAGTTTTGTGAAATCTGTGCAGTGGTTTAGTCTGTGGAACACCCACAAACTTTAAGACCCGAAAATTTTAAAAGTGTTGCCATGGCAACAGTGGTAGCCGGATACCCACCAAAAACAAATCAGCTGTAGATCCACTTGGGGTAAACATGTTCTGAAAATATGGTGAAAATCCATGTAGGGGTTTAGGCTGTGGAACACCCACAAACTTTAAGACCCGAAAATTTTAAAAGTGTTGCCATGGCAACAGTGGTAGCCGGATATCCCTCAAAACCTAATCAGCTCTAGATCCACTTGGGGTAAACATGTTCTGAAAATATGGTGAAAATCCATGTAGGGGTTTAGGCTGTGGAACACCCACAACCATTAAGACCCGAAAATATTAAAAGTGTTACCATGGCAACAGTTGTTAACAGATACCCCCCAAAACCTAATCAGCTCTAGATCCTCTTGGGGTAAACAACGCCTGAAAATTTGGTGAGAATCCATGCAGGGGTTTAGGCTGTGGAACACCCACAAGCTTTATGCCTAACAGTCTTATATAGGCATATATATGCAGTAAAAGGTACCATTTTGAGTCATTTGAGCAGGCCTAAGGTGACCTTGAGAACAATAGCCATGGTCAACGAACTGGATGTTGGTACTCCATCATGTACTCAACCTTCAAAACCATTTTCAATAGTTTCCATGCAATATACTGCATTTCCATGCATTAAGTGTGAAAATATCTCCAAAAAGGCCAAAAATGGCCCCGGTGAGGTACTTTGGCTGTCTGTGGATGACATTCAGTGAAGAGCTTCAAGGTCATATATATGTATTATATATACCAACCATAGGATGATCTAACTTTCTGTATATGAGAACTGGGCCAAAATGTGAAAAAATGGCCAAAATCTGACCTTTAAGAGGCCACCAGTGACCTTGAAATTGAAGGTCAAGGTCACAAAATTGAAAATTTAATAAGTAAATTAAAATTTTATAAGTTAATACCCTATCCAATGGACAATTGCTAATCCGGTTGGCGCAGACTGGCCCGCCAAACAACAGAAAAAGTCGTCTTATATGAGCGCATAATGCTCCCACAGACTGGCCGGTCCTACTGTGCACTTGCCAGATGGCGCCTCGTACTTCATTGCTGTCTAAGCAACGTGACATCATAGCATCTTTTTCGTTGTCTAAACCTATTAAGCCCCCAGTAAGTTGATAGCGGGGCCGGTTGGGAGGGCCTTGTCTGTCCATTGGACAGGGTATGAACGTATAAAAATTTTATTTACTTATTAAATTTGCAATTTTATTGCGTTAATACATCCTATCCAATGGACAATTGCTGAATAACTACCACTTGGTTGGCGGGTAAGTTACTAGGGACTTTAAATGAACTCACCATAACAACTTTGACCCCAGGTCTGGCCTGAACCGGTCAGTCGACCCCAGGGTCCAAGGTCGATTAACCAAACCTGGTATCCGGGGTATACCAATGTCGTTTCCCCCCCATCTTTACAGACCTCCTCTGAAGGTGAGAGAGGAGAGGGATGAGTTCAGTCCCAGAAAGTAAGTAAAAAAACCTCCCGAAGGAAGCACGTCACAGTTTTTTTTGTTTTTTTTTTTGGAAGACTTTTTTTTTTATTATTATTATTATTATGTACATGCAACTACTATTTACACTATGTACGTATATACATATCTACATATCTCCTCTAAAGGGAGGCTACTTGTGGATCTGCTGTGCAGCCACTACCAGGTGGTGTTATGTGACTTCCAATGACAGGCTGACAATATATGCTCCAGGGACACTCCCGACTGGAAGGCCTTAGAAGCGGCAAAGGCCCTCACATCATGGGCTTTAACCTGATGTAGGGTGAGGGCCAACTGATCTGAGAGCTCATAACATAGGATCACAGTTTGCTTGATCCATGAGGAGATAGTGGCAGGTGAGATATCTTTGTGAAAACCTTTCTTGAAGGAGACAAAGACCAACTCCTTGTTCTGCTGGATGTCCGAGGTCCTGTCCAGATAGTAACGCAATGCTCTGCATCTGACTGGACAGAGGGGCCTATCAGATCTGAGGGACTTATCCAGAGTTGGAGCCAAGGGTGGTATGACCACTGGGGTCACACTATCTGGTCCCTCCTTCGCCAGATGATTTTTGGAAAGAAAGCTGGGTGATGGGTACCGAGACAACTTAGACCAATCTGTCTGGTGTCTGATATTCTTGTTTTGCCAAGCAAAACTCCCTTGCAGTGTGACCGTTTAAAGTGAGCACCCCAGCCTTCTTTTGATGCATCTGTAAACAGTTGCAGAGCATGTTTTAGTGGGTGTAATGGTTGACCTTGGAGCACATTGATTTCCTCCAGCCACCACTTTAGATGCGGGCGGAGCGATCTGGGAACTGGTATCACCTTCTCCAATGATTCGGGGATCCTCCAATTGTTTTTTGAGGTGCCACTGTATGGGCCTCATGTGGAGTCGTCCCAAGTGAACCTGTTTTTCTGTGGCTGTCAACAGCCCTATGAGGGACATCCACTGACGAACCGGACAAGTCGGTCTGGTTAACAAATTTTTTATTTTTGTTGTCAAGGTCTGCCACTGTTCCAAGGTAGGTCTGACCTTGCCCTCTCTCAGGTCGAACTGGTAACCTACGAAGTCGAAAACTTGTTTGGGGACAAGCTCTGAATTTTCTATGTTGACTAACCAACCTAAATCCTGACAAAGAGCTACCAGTGTTTGAGTATGCTGGAGATAGGCTTAGTGAGATTTCGCCCGGACCGACCAGTCATCTAGGTATTGGTGGACCCTTATACCTCTCTGTAAAGCCATTAGTTTGACCTCTTTGGTTACAACAGTGAATTCCAGAGGAGCTGTGGACAAACCGAACAGTAGTGCTTTGAACTTGTATGTTTTGTCCTGTACATGGAATCGGTGATATTTTCTCGATAGGTTTTGAATGGGTATGTGGAAGTAGACGTCCTTGAAGTCTATGGACGTTACCCACTCCCCTGTTTGTAAGGAGGTTTGGATAGTTTCTGGAGTCTCCATTTTGAATTTCTCCGCCTTGAGGAATTTGTTCAGATTGCTCAGATCTAGTATAGGTCGCCACTTGTTGGGTTTTGGGACTAAAAACAGTCGACTGTAAAACCCCAGTGATTTCTAATTTTGGAAAAACTCTACTGCATTTTTGTTTGTCAGCTGATGCAATGCCTCCACCAGGTCGAGGTTCCTGTGGGGATGTACACAGCAGCTGACAACTCTTGGCGACCTGGTCAAATTTGGTCTGGTTTGAAAAGGCAGTGTGTAACCCTCTCTCAACATTTGTATAACCTTGTAACTTGCCCCAAGGGTTTGCCAAGTTTCCCCAAATTGGTTCAGTCGGGCCCCTACAGGTAGGTTTTGTGCAACATTTGGTACATTTGGTATAAGTCTGACAGAACACAAATGATCTACACAAGAAACATTGTTCACATACTTTAATGGCTGTTTTTGGTGCACAAAGACTGGACTTACGCCTTTCTTTTGTGGCTGCCCGCTCACAGAATGTACATGACCTACAACACCAGAATTTACAACTGTTGGAACCTTTAGACTGTTTATGGTCTCTCCGGACACTGGTCCGGATTGATAAGATTGTTGTACATTTACCAAGCCTTTCAAGTTTACTGATGTTTCCCCGGGGGTCAGTCTTCCTATGGGGACACTTATACAATAATTGTCATTTAAACGAAGACTGACCCCTGGCAAGTCACGATGAATACTTGTTGGCCTGGGACTTGTTTTTCTTCTTACTGAACCGACCAATATTTTTCCAGGCTGGCTTCCCAGACTTGGATTCATAATGATTATCTGGCTTCTTGTAAGGATGATAACGGTTATCCTTGTGAACTGAGGAACCAGAGTGAGTGAGACCCCTGTCTTCAAACTTTGAGATATCCTCCACTGCCTTCTTGAGCATATTGTCGGGAAATAAGGTAGATATTTCCAGTGGAGCTTGACGCAAGGCAGCCAGAGTGTCCTGTTTTATTCCTGATTTTGTATGGGCCAGGTATGCATCCCTGTGAGCTAAAGTGATGTTATACATACTAACAAATGCAAAGTCTGACAAGTGTTCCATAGTTTTGGCCATAAATTGAGAGATGGAGGAGTTGAAATTCATGAGGTACTGTAGTTTCTCCGTAGCTGTACCGACCTTGCTAACCGTCTTGCCTTTGGACTGTTCTGATTGGATGATCTTCAGCTGAGCTGTCATCCCCTGCTGTACTTTGTTTATGCATCTACTCAGTCCAGCAGCCTGATTACAAACATACGTAGCCTCACGTGCACTCTTTTCCCATCTCCTAAGGGTGTCCTGTGAGATAGTACGAGAAGCTGGAGCCGGGGAAGTTAATCTGGATGACCTAGCAATTCTGCTATATGAACTGTTTAGTTTTGCAACATCACAATGCCAGAAGGCTACAGATCCCGTTGGCTTGTCCTGACTTGGGTGCAATCCATACCATTTAACTTGGGATTTTGCAGGTTTCACAAAATTGCAAATTTAATAAGTAAATTAAATTTTTATAAGTTAATACCCTATCCAATGGACAATTTGCTAAACCGGTCGGCGCAGACCGGCCCGCCAAACGTCAGAAAAAGACGTCCTGTGTTTCCACCGGCTGGCCGGTCCGTAGTACTAGTGCACTCCCCAGATGGCGTGTCGTACTTCCTTCCTGTCTAGACAACATGACATCATAGCATCTTTTTCGTTGTCTAAAACTATTAGACCCCTAGTAAGCTGATAGCGGGGTCGGTGGGAGGGTCTTGTGCGTCCATTGGATAGGGTATTAATTTATAAAAATTTAATTTACTTATTAAATTTGCAATTTTATTGCGTTAATACATCCTATCCAATGGACAATTGGCTGAATAACTACCGCTTGGTCGGTGGGTAAGTTACTAGGGACTTATGTGAACTCACAAGAAATAGCAAATTTTAACCTACGGTCTAGGCTGACTTTGTCATTAGACCTATAGGCCCAGGCCTGGGTTGACCTTAAGGTCAGGAAACCCTGTAAGGCCTTGGTCGGTTGCCAACAGCCGGTTACCCGGGGCTATACTAACGTCGCCCCCTTTTTTGACAGACCTGCTCTGAGGTAGGGGAAGAGAGGGATGAGTTCAGTCCCAGAATGCCAATAAACCTCCCAAAGGAAGCACGTCGCATTTTATACTATGTGCATGTAGAACTGTTTACATTATGTACATATATACAAAACTCCTCAATCTAAGGGCCACTTGTGGTTCTGCAGAGCAGCCAACACCGAGCCCAATTGGTAAAGCTCTGGGTCAGCCCAAGCCACACCCTTCAGATAGAACTGTGTGAAGGTATTATGTGACTTCAGTGGCAAGCTGACAAGAATGGATCTAAGGAGACTCCCGACTGGAAGACCTTAGGAGCAGCAAAGGCCCTGACATCATGGGCTTTTAACCTGATGTAAAGGGTGGGCCTCCTGGTCAGAGAGCTCATAACATAGGATCACAGTCTGCTTGATCCAAGAGGAGATAGAGGCAGGTGAGGTGTCTTTGTCGAAACCTTTCCTAAAGGGGACAAAACCACCTCCTTATTCTGCCTGAGGTCTGAGGCCCTGTCCAAATAGTAGCGCAATGCTCTAACTGGAAAGAGGGACCTGTCAGACTTGAGGGACCTATCCAGAGTTGGGGCCAGGGCTGGTATAACCACTGGGGCCGCACTGTCTGGACCCTCTTTGGCCAGCTGATTCTTGGAAAGAAAGCTGGGTGATGGGTACAGGGACACCTTTGACCAATCAGATTGGTGCCTGATATTGCGGTTTTGCCAAGCATGAATCTTTGCTGATGATGACAGGTAAAATACCTAGTTTATCAGCAATGGCTGACCTGTAACCATCAACGGTGCTGGGCTGTAACTTCCTGTCCTCAAAAAGGTACATAAGGAAGTCAACAACTGACTTTACAGGGGGTGCCCTAAAGTCCACCTGATTAGTGATGCACCACTTTGCTTCATGGACTGATCTGGTTGATCCTCTTTGAGGAGCCTCAATCCTTGCTGCCACTGCCTCAGAGAAGCCCTGTTCTATGATTGCTGTGGCTCTAGGAGCCATGTATGGAGATTCAGATTTGTCAGATTTCTGTGAGGGATCTGATTGAAGGGCTGTGTTAACAGGTTGGGCAGACTCAGTGGAGTCTGACTGGACATGGCCATTAGATCCCAAAACCAAGGCATGTCGGGCCTCCCCGGAGAAATCAGAATGATTCTCTTACATGGGGAGTCCTGTAACTTCTCCACCACTTTGCCCAAGATGGCTGCTGGTGGGAAGGCATACGTGTCCAGATCCTCCCATAGCAGACTTAGTGCATCTACTGCTGTGGCCAGGGGATCCGGTACGGGTGACACAAACAGAGGCAACTTGTTGTTGAACCTCGTGGCAAATAGGTCTATTTGAGGCCGGTGCCACCGGCTGCATATTGTTTGGAAGACCTCCTAAAGGAGAGACCACTCTGTTTGGATGGTCTGGCCTAGCTTGGATAGCTTGTCTGTTACCACATTAGCCGGCCTGGAATGTGTCGGGCTTTGAGAGTTACTTGATTCCTGGTGCACCCGGTCAAGATTCTCCATAGTAGAGCACAAAGTGGGCCCGACCTCATGCCTCCTTCTTTGTTTATGTATGACACCACTGTGGTGTTGTCCGTTCCTACAAGTACTATCTTGTGTATACAGAGGTCTTAGAACTCTTTTAAGGCTAAAAGGACTGCCTTGAGTTCATGGACATGAAATCTCAGATATTTCCTGGACTGTTCCTGTATTGGTATATGGAAGTAGGCATCCTTGAAAAACTATAGAGGTAACCCACTCCCCTTGTTGGAGGGAGGTTCTGATGGTGTCCAGTGTTTTTTTGTTTTTTTTTAAATTTAAAGCTGATGTAATGTCTGTGACAGGTAGAGGTTCCTGTGGTGATTGACATAGCAGCTTATGATGTTCAGGGTCCTTGTCAAGCCTGGTCTGGTCTGGAAAGGGGGTGTGTGGTCCTCCTTCAAAATTGTACTACCTGGGGACCAGCTCCTAAGGCTTCCTAAGTTCCCGAAGGTGATTTAGTCTAGCCCCTTCGGGTAATTTAGTGCAACCTTTGGTAGACTGATAAACATTTACTGTCTCTCTGGACACTGGTCCGGCCTGGTGACAATGATACCAGTTAACAGTCCATCTGTTCTTGCTGAGGTCCAGCCCGGTGGGGCTGCCAGAACTCTTCACATTTTATAGACTCTTGGCCCAAGACCAGCTAACCGCTGACAGGACACAATGAAAACTTGTTCCATTGTGGACCACCTTTTCTCTTGACCCATTTGATTTCTCTGTAACCAGCAATTTGACCACAGTAATTTTAGTTACTGGTCTATTAACTAGGTAGTCCCCAAGTGGTCTGCTGGTCAGTTCCGGTCCTCTTAACCAGTATTGAAAAGGGGCAGGACAGTAATTGCACCTGATAGCAGGTCGGTAGTCTCTGTAACCAGCTGGTGTGAAGCAAAACTGCTCAGTGAAAACTGTATAGCCGGTAATCGGTTTAAGCTCTGTAACCGGTTGAAGCAGTTTCTGTGTAGGAAGAAACTTCCTGTCAGGGACTACACATAATTAGGCCTGTCATCAGTCTTATGCCGGTGAATAGGCTGCTGATGAGGAGTTGCCAGCTGATAGAGAGATCTGTGAATTGGTGATTCTTGGTGCTGGTTAGTAAGAGTCAGGAAGGCCCTGTAACCGGTCGGTTGAAGCCATATCTTGTAGATACTAGCTGTCTACCTGCCCCAGAATCAACACAGAGTTGAATGGACTGGGTCGGATGACTCTGTAACCGGTTGGGCCGGGTAAGATTTACATTGCTGTGTAGCCGGTACCGGGTCGGTACACTGTAACCACTTGTTGAAGCAACTGTACAAGGCTGTGTAGCCGGTAGTTGTTGAAACAACTATAAAAGGCTGTGTAGCTGGTACCTGGTCGGTACACTCTGTAACCACTTGTTGAGTGTACAAGGCTGTGTGGCTGGTACCCGGTCGGTACTACACTCTGTAAACAGTTGCTGAAGCAAGTGTACAAGGCTGTGTAGCCGGTACACGGTCGGTATACTCTGTAACCAATTGCTGAGGCAATTTTACAACTATCTTTTGTGTTGAATTCCGTTTATTGCACATCCCTTCATTAAATAAAGTTTTTCTTTTAAGCGCACATCTTATTTGTAGATTTGACAGTTGCTGGGAAAGCCCTTGTGAGCTATTTTTAGAAGCAAGTGTTGTTCGGCGTGTCACGTGACCAGCTTGCTGGTTGGAAGGGCACGCGATTGGCTGATTGGAGATGACGTCAGTGGTCGCGTTTTAGTGTGATACTTAACCGGCAACTTTACAGTATGCTGAACTGTCCACAAAACCTCACTACCGACAACAAAGCCGGGTCTGCAAAGCAGGGACTTGAGTCACAGTAGACCTGAGTTCTGAAGAACGCAGTTCCGACATTCCGGGTCAGTGAAAACACGTGACCAGCTTCGTGATTTGGTCGGAAAGACACGTGATTGGCTGACTGGAGATGACGTCAGTAGTTGAGTTCTTTGCGGGATACTTAACCAGCAACTTTACAGTCTACAAAAACCCCACTACTGACAACAAGGCCGGGTATGCAAGGCAGGGACTGTAATCACAGTAGACGTGAGTTCTGAAGAACGCACTTCCGACCTTCCTGGTCGGTGAAAACACGTGACCAGCTTGGTAGCGTGGTAAGCTTGTAGCTTATAAAAGCTACATTTAAGTAATTAAAATTTTCAATTTTATTACGCTACAATAGCTTACCATGTGGGACTCATTGCTGAATCCAACCGCCCGGTGGCGGGATTACAGCTGAGACTGGAAGGAATGTCAACTTTCCTTAGATTTGAAGTAATATATATTAGAATAGTGTTAGAAATACCAGTCTGAGTCCCATTTACAGTGCCTCAATCCCGAAGACTGGGCCTGTAAAGAGCCAAAAACCTAAATAGAATTGAAGACAGTGCTAAAACTGTCTAGATGTTTTGAATGTAGGACGGAAGTGCAGCTGTGCTCACTTAGAGGTCTAAGGGTCCCTAGGGGTCCCTAGGGGCCCTTCACGAGTGACAGACCAGCCCAATGGTTGGAATTCTCATAAAATTTTTGCCACCTGAATATGAGATTAATGACAACTTAATAAGTCCTTAATACAGATTACTTTGATAAACTAAAAAACAAAATGACCTTACCCGTAACATCTTGAAGGTAAAAGAATACCTAGATCCTGGGATTAGACTCCTGAAGGCTTGGTTGTAGCGGATGCGCCCCCCCTTTTTTCTTTCCGAGGACAACTGGTCTGAGGGGAAGGATCTAGGACTTGTTGTGCCGCCACCACGGGTCCCAGATACATATTGTTGTCGTCTGACCAAGTAAGGTCTTTTAGGTAAAAATTTGTAAATGTGTTGTGAGCTTTCCAGTGACAGGCTTGCATGATTTGGTCCACCGATACCCCACCGTAAAAGGCCTTAGAGGCCGCGAAGGCCCGGATGTCATGCGCTTTAACTTGGACCAAGTCCAAGGCTTGTTGGTCTGCTTGTTTATAACAAAGTAGAATGGTTTGTTTCAACCATGAAGAGAGAGTAGCGGGTCTGATGTCTGAGGTATGTCCTTTCTTGAAGGAGATGAAAAGGAGGGACCGAGACCCTCTCAGGTCTTTGGTTTGATCCAAATAGTACCTCAGGGCCCGCACCGGACACAGGGTCCTGTCTTCTTTGAATTGTCTATCTACAATGGTAGTCAAAGCAGGAATAGTCACCGGAGACACACTTTGAGAACCTTCTCTTGTTAGTTGGTTTTTGGCTATGAAATCAGAAGAAGGGAACAAGGCGACCTTTTCCCATTGGCCTAGATTAGATACTTTGTTTGCGACCCAGGCATGGATTTCGCTGCGGCGTTTGCCTGATACCAAAGCTAGCAAGAAAGCAGTTTTGAGGGTAAGATGTTTGAGGTCTGTGTCTTTCATAGGCTCAAAGGGTGCTTTTGTAAGCTCATTGAGAACAACAGAAAGGTTCCACTTAGGAAGATTTCTGGAACTTTTTGGACGATCCCTGTGGAAACTGGAGAGTAACCTATGAAGGTCTGCATTGTGTGCAATATGGTGGGCCGTTGGGCCCAAAGTGTCAACGATTGCAGTCCTGTAACCATCAATGGTCGAGGTCTTGGTACAGGTACATGAAAAAATCTGAGATTTGTTTCACAGATGGAGTGGAGAAATCCACCGAATTTTCTCTGCACCATTTTTCAAATAGGGCCCACTTTGACTTGTAGATGGTCCTTGTTGATGACTGCTGAGGAGCAGCAATTCTCTCTGGCACCTCCACAGAGAAGCCTTGTTCTTGGAGTTGTCCGCTCCTAGACACCAGTCGTGGAGGTTGAGCTGTTGTGGGTTGTTGTGGAACATACACCTGTGGGACTGTTTGAGTAGGGTTGTTGACACTGGGAGTTGTAGTGGGATCTCTGTTGAGAGCTGCACTAGGTCCCAAAACCAGAGCATCCCTGGCCAGCCTGGGGCTATTACGATGATCAGGCAATGGCATTGCTTGATCTTTTGGATCACCTTGTGAAGGAGAGCCGTAGGAGGGTAAGCATAGGCAGTGAGACTCGTCCAGTTTATGTTCAGAGCATCTATGTCCCAAGCCTTTGGGTCTGGGACAGGAGATACGTACAGTGGAAGTTTGTGGTTCAGGTGAGTGGCAAATAAGTCTACATGAGGTGTGAACCACTTCTGGCAGATCTGTTTGAACACCTGCGGATGCAGAGACCATTCTGTTGACTGCACTTGGTTGGACCTGGACAGAAGGTCGGCCATCACATTCAGGCAACCTGGAATGTGCCTGGCTTTCAATGTTATGTGATAGTGATGGCACCAAGTCATAATCTTCCACAGGAGAGCTCACATCTCTGCTGAGTGAGTTCCTCCTTGTTTGTTGATGTAGGCTACCACTATTGAGTTGTCCGTCGCAACTAGCACTGTTTGGTTCTGGCACTGGTCCTTGAAGTCTCGAAGGGCCAGTGAGACCGCCTTCAATTCTAGGACGTTTATGTGTAGCCTTTTTTCCCGATCTGACCACAGACCCTTTGTAGAATTTTGATCTAAGTGAGCGCCCCAACCTTCGTTTGAGGTGTCGGTAAAGAGTTGAATACTGTGGTCCTTGGGATGAAGGTCTGCACCTTTCATCACATTTGAGGGATTTTGCCACCAGTCTAGGTGGGCTGCAATGGCTTCTGTCCAAGGAAGGAGGATGTCCAGTGACTGAGGATATCTCCAGTGCTCCTTGAGATGAAACTGAAAGGGTCTCATGTGAAGGCGTCCCTCTGGGACCATTTTCTCCATTGAGGCAAGCAACCCAATTAGCGACATCAAACATCTTGCAGTCAAAACATGTTTTGACTTGAGTCTTAGGATCAAATCCTGAAGTTTGAGCCATCTCTCTTGAGTGGGTTTTACAAGGGCTGAATCTAGATGGTATTCGTAGCCCACAAACGAAAACACCTGAGTAGGTTTCAGTTCTGATTTTTCCTGATTTATTATCCAACCCAAGGACTGAGTTATGTCTACCACTGCCTGAGTGTTCACTTGGGCTTCCTCCTGAGACTGGGACCTGATCAGCCAGTCGTCCAGGTATTGGTGAACTCTGAGTCCTCTGGAGACGGCCATTAGTTTCACTTCCTTTACAATCATTGTAAAGACCTGGGGGGCTGTGGCTAGTCCGAATGGGAGGGAGGTGAACTGGAACACCTGTGACTTGTAGCAAAACCTTAGGTATTTCCTTGAGTTTGGATGGATGGGGATGTGTAGGTAAGCGTCCGACAGACCTATCGACGATACCCACTCCCCTGGAATCAGGGAGGTCCTGATGGACTCTGGAGTTTCCATTTTGAACTTTTCTACGTGTAGAAAAGTGTTGAGCCTGCTTAGGTCTATGACTGGCCTCCACCTTTGGTGAGGCTTGGGTACTAGGAACAGGCGACTGTAAAACCCGAGAGATTTTACATTTTCCACCCTTTCGATTGCGTTCTTTGACAGAAGAGACTGGATACAAGAGGCCAGGGCTTGGTCTTTTTGATGGGCCTTGTACTCTGACAGGATCAGAGGGAATCTGACCAAATTTGGCTTTGAAAGGAATGGCAGTACGTAGCCATTGGTGATAATGTTTAACACGTTTGGAGAACATTTGTTTGTTTGCCAGTCTCTCCTGAAAGAACGGAGGCGACCTCCTACTGGTGGACTGAGTGAGGCTTTGGAGGAGTCATTGGGAAGAGGGGTTTCCACGTCCTCTTCCCCTATTATGGGGTCGAAAACGACCCCTGGAGCCTCTGAAGTTCCGTTTCCCCCTTCTTGAGGAAAACGATTGGTTACTGCTTTGTGAGGAGTTGCCCCCATAGGGGCGTTTCCTGTAGGAGCCTCTTCTCTTGTTGTGGGGACCATGAAAGGGCTTATTCTGATAGGATGCGAAACCCTGAGAGTCTTTAGAGGTGCCTTTTTTGAGGAGGAAGTCTTCACCTTCCTTCACAAGTTGAGACTGGAACAAGGAAGGGACCCAAAAGGACGAGTTCCTGAGTTCTTGGCGTCTCGTTTCCCCCAACTGAGGTTGTAAGAGGGTCATTTCGGCTTCGCGCCTAAGCAAGCCGGTATTAGCCATAGAATATAATTCCCTCTGGAGAATATGGGCTAGGGATTTGCTGAGGCATGTAAGGGCCCTGTGTTGAATAAGAACTGTCTTATTCCAAAAATCCATGTACTCACAGCCTTCCTCATATCCACGCTTTGCTGCTTTTTCAGGATTGGCACCTTTTTGGATCTGTGACTTAATCTTCTTGACAGTTGACTTAATGCTATGTTGACACTTCTCAAGGGAAGCATTGCAAGAAGAAGAAGTTTTAGCAAAGGCAGCGGTGAAATTGAGGGTTGAGATATTTTGCCTAGTCTGATGCTCCAATTCTTGCCCATAGGGGCCCCAGAGGGTTTAGGAGTAATACAGACTTTGGCGAAATCTGTATTCAACTCTTGATATTTGTCCTGATAACAGGGCTGTCCCACCCTGTACCACATAGAAGTGGATGGAGGAGGCTTGACGTATTTACCCTCGGGTAAATTAGCAGCCTTAAAGTCATGTTGAAATTTATCAAGGGCGTCCTTGATAACTGAGCTAAGTGGAAGAATAGAGGAAGGACCTCTAGGTCTGAGCTCTTGACGGCCTTTCTCATCGTCCAGACCCATGACTGAAGTTGAGGACCTAGGCATAGACTCAGTGTTGAGGACCTAGGCATAGACTCAGTGTTGATTCTAGGAATTTCACCCCCACCACTACACAAAATGTGGGGGAGGGGCTACAAATTCTGGGGGACGACTTTATGATAAGTTTAAACTAATAAAAAATACATTTTCAGTTTATTTAGGCATTTTTAACAGTGGACTTCTATTAATTAGTGGTCAATTTTTATTGTCTTGCCCAATAAAAACTAGAAATAGGCCGCCCTGTTGATAGTAGATGCGAATAGAAACAGGATAGCATAGAAGAACACACATTATCATGTGTAATGTCCACCCATGAACCTTTTGCCCAAATTGTACAGTAGTCTTACAAGACCCTGTTTCATTTGTAAAATATATCAATGATGCTTAAATATTTGTTAGTGTAGATGTAAATTATTTCAGCTTCATGCCTTTTTGCATTGGTTGGGTTGAAAATTTTGACGAAATCACTCTATCTTGCACGGTTAAGAAGATAGAAGCAAATTCCTGTTTTTCTATTTTTGGCAAAAATTTGAAAATTCAAAATGGCCGCCATTTTTGGGAAAAGGAAATTTTTTTGAAAATTGCCAAGAGTACATTTCTTAGATACCCTATGGGTCGAAAATTTCAACGAAATAACTCTATTTTGCACGGTTAAGACCAGTTTGTGTTTTTCCATTTTGGGCAAAAATTCGAAAATTCAAAATGGCTGCCATTTTTGGGGAGGGGAAAATTTTTTGAAAATTGCAAAGATTACATTCCTTAGATACCCTGTGGGTTGAAAATTTCGACAAAATCGCTCTATCTCGCATGGTTAAGGAGATAAGCAAATTTGTGTTTTGCCATTTTTGACAAAAATTTGAAAATTCAAAATGGCCGCCATTTTTGGGGAGGGGAAAATTTTTGGAAAATTGCAAAGATTGCATTCCTTAGATACCCTTTGGGTCGAAAATTTCGACGAAATCACTCTATCTCGCACGGTTAAGGAGATAGAAGCAAATTAGTGTTTTGCCATTTTTGGCGAAAATTCAAAATGGCCGCCATTCTTGGGGAGGGGAAAATTTTTTGAAAATTGCAAAGATTGCATTGCTTAGATACCCTGTGCGTCGAAAATTTTGCCGAAATCGCTCTATCTCGCACGGTTAAGGAGATAGAAGCAAATTAGTGTTTTGCCATTTTTGGCAAAAATTCGAAAATTCAAAATGGCTGCCATTTTTGGGGAGGGGAAAATTTTTTAAAAATTACTAAGAGTACAATGCTCAGATACCCTGTGGGTCGAAAATTTTGACAAAATCGCTCTCTCGCACAGTTAAGGAGATAGAAGCAGATTGGTGTTTTGCCATTTTTGGCAAAAATTCGAAAATTCAAAATGGCCGCCATTTTTGGGGAGGGGAAAATTTTTGGAAAATTGCAAAGATTACACTCCTTAGATACCCTGTGGGTTGAAAATTTTGCCGAAATCGCTCTATCTCGCACGGTTAAGGAGATAGAAGCAAATTAGTGTTTTGCCATTTTTGGCAAAAATTCTAAAATTCAAAATGGCCGCCATTTTTGGGGAGGGGCAAATTTTTAAAAAATTACCAAGAGTACAATGCTCAGATATCCTGTGGGTCGAAATTTTTGACGAAATCGCTCTATCTCGCACGGTTAAGGAGATAGAAGCAAATTTGTGTTTTGCCATTTTTGGCAAAAATTCGAAAATTCAAAATGGCCGCCATTTTTGGGGAGGGGAAAATTTTTTGAAAATTGCAAAGATTACATTCCTTAGATACCCTGTGGGTCGAAAATTTTGACGAAATCGCTCTATCTCGCATGGTTAAGGAGATAGAAGCAAATTTGTGTTTTGCCATTTTTGGCAAAAATTCGAAAATCAAAATGGCCGCCATTTTTGGGGAGGGGAAAATTTTTTTGAAAATTGTAAAGATTACATTCCTTAAATACCCTGTAGGTCTAAAATTTCGACGAAATCGCTCTATCTCGCACGGTTAAGGAAATAGAAGGAAATTTGTGTTTTGCCATTTTTGGCAAAAATTCAAAATGGCCGCCATTTTTGGGGAGGGGAAAATTTTTTGAAAATTGCAAATATTACATTCCTTAGATACCCTGTGGGTCGAAAATTTCGACGAAATCGCTCTATCTCGCACGGTTAAGGAGATAGAAGCAAATTAGTGTTTTGCCATTTTTGGCAAAAATTCGAAAATTCAAAATGGCCGCCATTTTTGGGGAGGGGAAAATTTTTTAAAAATTAGCAAGAGTACAATGCTCAGGTACCCTGTGGGTCGAAAATTTTGACGAAATCGCTCTATCTCGCACGGTTAAGGAGATAGAAGCAAATTAGTGTTTTGCCATTTTTGGCAAAAATTCGAAAATTCAAAATGGCTGCCATTTTTGGGGAGGGGAAAATTTTTTAAAAATTACTAAGAGTACAATGCTCAGATACCCTGTGGGTCGAAAATTTCGACGAAATCGCTCTATCTCACACGGTTAAGGAGATAGAAGCAAATTAGTGTTTTGTCATTTTTGGCAAAAATTCGAAAATTCAAAATGGCCGCCATTTTTGGGGAGGGGAAAATTTTTTGAAAATTGCAAATATTACATTCCTTAGATACCCTGTGGGTCGAAAATTTCGACGAAATCGCTCTATCTCTTACGGTTTCTGAGATATTAGCAAATTACTCAAAAGTAGTACTGAAAATACACAATGAAGTACCTAAATGGCTGTTACTCATGTACTGACAAAGCTATCAGTCCCAAATGCAATACCAAGCGAGCTATGGACATAACAATCTTGTATTCAAAATTGTAGTAAAATATCTTTAATTATTTTGGCTTAAATGCACGGAAACCAATGGGTACTGAAAATAGCTGTACTTAAGTATTACTCAGTAAGCAAAAGAGGTACAACAGCCAAAAGCAATCCCAAGCAAGCTACTGACCCAATAAGCCTGCATACCAAATTTGGTGACAATAGCTCTAATACTTTTCCTTTAAATGAGCGGAAACCATGCGTGACGCCGGACATCGGACGCCGGACGGCGAAAAAAGCAAAAATAATATATCCACCCCCCAGGGGGGTGGACATAATAAACTTCAAAGCTAGTGATAGAATTTAAAAAAAATACTGAAAATGGTTATTTACATCAAAGTGGCTCCTGTCATGGCATTATGGTTTTAAGTTTTCATCTGAAGTCATGGCATCACAAATTCAGTCATTACACCATCAATTCATACAAATATGTTGGAAAACCCCACAGAATACCATGACCTCATGAATAGTAATGAGTAGTCCACAAATTCTTCCAAGTAAAATATTGCTAAAAAATCCAATGGAATCGTCAAATATTTTTTACGCATACATGAGCTCTGTAGTCCTTCTAGTATTTGATCTTAAATCAGAAAATATTAAGAATTAAAACCACCACGAAAATATTAATGAGTTGTCCGTGAATTTTGATCCAGTAAAATATTTTTCTAGGGAATTCCGACAGATACGTAGTAGCTTTCTACCAGTAAACACCCGTGTTTAAGATAACATTTAGCATTTATCTTATATTTGGAGGTTTAGTTTATATTCTGCTTCAACCAAATTATCCAATGACATTCAAGATAATTAATGATTTAAATATGCTGGGGAACATTTCTTTGAAAGTGATGTAACTTGACAATATATCTCTATCATCGACCGTGTTTACCGCTAACCGGAAATACCAGTGAACGCCCAATTTGTTTGCAAATAGAAGCATTTGTCCTTGACCTCTAATAAAGATATATAAGGCGGGCATTCACTGGTAGAAAGCTACTGCGCCAATAGGGTCACCACCGGCTTCACTGCCATGGCCTGTTGTGGTAACAATCCAGTCTACTGTAAGTTTCGTTTTTCTTGCAGCCATTTTTTATATAATCATCCACTTTCAGCTTAATTTTATATTTTTGGGTATAATATGTCCAAATACTGTCTGTACCTCATAATATATTTGAGTTTGTAAACGATCACGAAACCAAAATTGTCTACAGGCATTATTCGAAGAACGTTTCGACGGAAAAATCAAAACCTTGACAAACTCTCGCTCCACGCATCGTTTCGATTTCTTTGATCTCTCGTCTTTTCGCTTGGTATATATATCCCGCATTGCCTTGCGCTGAATGCGTTCTTTTACAATCTTGTCCCCACATACTTCGATGAAATCCGCGAGCAAAAGCAAATTAATGCGAGATATCGCAGAAAACGCATCCTAGAAGCAACTCTGTAGACTCCCTGGGGTCAGGGAGGGAAAGAATGCGCCTGAAAGTGTCGACCTCTTTAGCGTACTGTGAGGGAATGTCAGACAGAGCTACTTCCCTATAATAAGGGGGGTCTGGATCATGTTGAGGGAGGTCTTGATCAGAAACAGCCCCTGAGGGCTGAGCCCCAGAGGGGTTAGAAGACCTGTGTCTGGCTACAGGGGACTGATCCTCCCCTGAGGAAGATGGACCTTGATTTGTGTTTACTCTTATCAGAGTGCTTTTTAGGTTTGGTAGAAGGGATCCGAGGTTCATCGGATTCCTCATTAGATTGATCCGAGGCAGACCTGGATTCAATTTCATGCCTACTGCGAGAGTGGCTATGCTTTTTGGGTTTGTCCGAGATCTTTTTCGGAGGTAGTTCAGATGTAGCAACGTACTGATCTGAGGTATCATGCTGGTCAAGTACGAGACGCGGAGGGAGTGCTGGACCGAAGTCCACATCCATATCCTCGGTTTGTATGTTAGTTCTAGGTCTCGGAGGGGGTAGGTCCAGATTGACAGCAGTACTGGATGTACCAGGTTTGGAAGCAGGAAACGAGGTCTGATCCACCTCTGTTTGCTTTTTAGCAGTCAACTCCTCTCGGAGCAACTGAAAAGCTTCCAACATGGATGCCTGGAAGGCTGGAAGGAACCCATTTGTTGCTGTAAATGAATATTTAAAGAATTGCCCAGGGATTTTTCTAGATTTGTTTCAATTTTTTGTTGCAAGGCAGTACCTGGGGTAGGTGGGACAGATTTGGCTGGTGTTTTAAGTGATAAAGACCTGAAAGGAAGGGGCTGAGGATGGGGGGGGGGGGGGTGAGGTAAAAAGATTGTCAGCAGCACTCCCGAGGTCTGCATTTGAGCCAGTGAAGGAATCCCCGTCGCCTTCGCCCAAGAGATCAAGTTCATCATCTTTTGTATTAGTGTCCGCCTTTTGTTTCTCATCCGGACACCATGGGTGAAAACAATACCCTGACAGCCCTTAAGGGCTGTGGGGTAATAAACTGCCTGACATGACAAGTTGGTTTTGACATCAGAAATGCCAGTTTTTGTTGGAGGGACTCCCACCTGTTTTGTGTTGGCCTGACTACTCTGTGCAACAGGTCATATGAGTAACCTACAAAGTCGAAGATCTGTTTTGGTCCCAACTCTGATTTCTGGAGATTGACTACCCAACCAACTCCTGACAAGGGCGATAAGGGATTGAGTGCCCTGGTGGCAGGACTCTTTGGTTTGGGCCCAAATCAACAAGTCGTCTAGGTACTGGTGGATCCTTTTCCCCCTAGCTTGAGTCATCCACTTTAATACCTTGACCATGAAAGTGAACATGGGAGCTGTTGAGAGGCCAAAAGGTAGTGCCTTGAACTGATAGGTTTGGTCTTGGAAATGGAATCTCAGGAATTTTGTTGACCTTTTGTGTATTGGAATGTGGAAATAGGCGTCGCCTAAGTCCAGTGATCTCACTCATTTCCCCCTTTGCAAAGAGATCCTAACGGTCTCTGTAGTCTCCATCCTGAAAGTTTTTACAGTGAAGAACTTGTTCAGAGAACTCAGATCCAGAATGGGACGTCATTTGTGGTTGGGCTTTGGTAATAGGAACAATCTGTTGAAAAGGGCTAGAGAGGATCAAATCTGTACAATCCCTTTTGCCTATTTCTGAATCTGTGCTTGCAAAGTCTATTCCTGGGGGGTTTGCATACTCACTGATTATCAAAGGATCCTGTACCACAGGAGGTCTGATCTAAAATAATCAAATCAAATAACTGTCCTTCAAGATCGACACTAACCTAGGATTTGCACACAGATGAAACCAAGTCTGCCAGAAGATCTGTAGACGACCGCCTACAGGCTGAACTTTTGCAGCATTGAGGGCATTGGGAACATTTGGGACAAAACAACAATGACCGACAATAGAAGCATCTTTCACAAACTTTATTCTTTTCTTTGACTTTGATAGAGGATGCATATCTTCCTTTTGTGACTCCTTCATGAGTTTGTTCCTGCAGATGCAAGATTGACAACATGACAAACAACATTCAAAAGTAGAAGCGTTAATCAGTTTATGGTTCTAATTTTGGTGAATTTTTGACTTTAAAACCTCAATAAAACAGTGAGTATGAAGGGTCTCCCTTATATTTTAAATTCTATGTAAGGTAAACTTGAAAATTTTAATTACTTAAATGTAGCTTTTATAAGCTACAAGCTTACCATGTGAGACTGAATGCTAACTCGGGAGGCCGCAGGACTCTAGCCAACGACCAAGAAAAATGGACGTTTGGATTTGCCCGAGTCCGTGGTTTAGTATGTACCATAGCAGTGTCGTTTGGTAATTTGTCCTTCTTCTCTCGTGGTAAATTTAGTCTATACCCCCTCAGCTGGAATACAGCGGGGAGATAGGGTGGGACTTTCCTCAGTCACACATGGTAAGCTTGTAGCTTATAAAAGCTACATTTAAGTAATTAAAATTTTCAATTTCAATAGCTTACCATGTGGGACTGAATGCTGAATTCAACCGCCCGGTGGCGGGATTACAGCTAAGACTGGAAGAATATTGTTCATTTTTCTTGAATTTAGAATTAAAAATATACCAAAATATTGCCAAATGACCAGTCCCAGTTACAGAGCCCCAGTTCTAAAATCGGGTCTGTAAGTAGACAAAAACCGAAAACTAGATCAAGGACGCATCTGTGGCCAGATTCAAGATCCAATGAGTTCACAGATACAATCATCTTTGTTACCACCCTGTAAATATTTTCACTTGTCATAGCTTGCAATTCTCAGGGCTCAGTTTCTGGGGATTACAAAGTGAAGTATTTCCAACATTTAGTATGTCTTCATTTGGAAAATGACATCACTTGAGAGAACCTCATTTGTGAAAATAATAATTTCTTTTTATTGACCTTTTTTAATACATTGGAAAGGTCAGAAGGTCAATAACTTGTTGTGTCAATAATAAAAATCCAGCCAAAAATCACTTTTTTAAATGGGAGAAGAATGACAAAGAAAGTAAAAGCTTATTCAGTAGAATTATTCAAAATGCATCTAAAAATGGCCATTAATGACCACTCAAAACTACTGCAATTTGCACTTTAAGGTTCACAAAACAGTAGACTAATCTCTCGAGTTTGCACATGCACACAACTCAAGAGAAAAAGGTATATTTGGCCACGTGACTTTTCTAATTGGTTGAAATGTCATGACATCATATTCAGAAAGTTTTACCCGAGGCAACTCATACACATGCCAAATGTGAAGAGAATCCCAAAGTGGTTACTTATCTATGGCCCATAGAAAATGTTGGGGCTTGGAGAACCTGTGGCCCCTTTGGCATGAAGTTTCTCCTGTGAACAAACAAGCGTCCTTTGAGGGATACTTAACCAGAAGATATTCTTACTAGTGAATAGCAAACTTTACTTACCGTTTCATTTTCTATGGAAGAAAAAACTCCAATTGGAACACTGCAGCCTCCCTCCTGAAAAAAATTATATGAATATAAGCTATCATTGACTGAATGAATCGGTCATATGTCAAAGGCCTAGAATAGACCTTGAAAGCTAACAAGATAAACTGAATCTTCATTCTAAACTAGCAAAAGGGTTTTGAAAACAAAAAACAGAACATCCAAATAAGCTTAAAAATGAAAAGTTTTAATTAAAGTTTAAAGGAAGAGAAAAAAGGAATTAGTACAGAGCAGAGAGGTTGTGAACAACATTTTATTGAAAACATAATACAAAAACGCAACATAAATTAAGACAAGATCACGGCAGAAATCAACATGGCAAAGCTCTTTTTAACGTGAAATACATAACGGCTGGTACTTTTGATATTATGAAATGAGGTTCAACACAGAAATCACTATGTGTAACATAGTGGAGAAAAGATATGGGTTTCAAAAAGGTTGTTTGCAACCTCTCTATGTTGCTGAAAATTTCCTCATACAGAAATAATCGTCACAGAAGCACATTGGTTATTGATCAATATTAAACAGTGTGGAATAGATATTGCAAAATGATGAGTTTTGGATGTAATTTTTTTTCCCAAGGTATTTACCACGAGAGGGAATAACATTATTGCTGAAGGGTCAGGTTCCTTTGTAAACAAGGGAAAATATACATAAAAACTTTTCACTTGACATTATGTACTATGACATAAACACATACTGGATATTACATCAGCTATTTCCTAACCTGTATGAGTGCTCTATGAATAGAAAATGCAACTGTACATGTTTGAAAAAGACATGGTAAAAGTTTAGTCTAAAAAACATAATATGCATTAATTGTTTTGTATATATACCATTTACACACAAACAGTGAGACAAACGTTGCATAAAAACAGAAATAAACTAGAAATAGGACGCCCTGTTGCTTGTAGCTGCGACATATGAATAGAAACAGGATAGCATAGAAGAACACACATTATCATGTGTAATGTCCACCCTATCAACCTTTTGTTAAGAAGATAGAAGCAAATTCCTGTTTATCTATTTTTGGCAAAAATTCGAAAATTCAAAATGGCCGCCATTTTTGGGAAAAGGAAAATTTTTTGAAAATTGCCAAGAGTACATTTCTTAGATAGCCTATGGGTCGAAAATTTCAACGAAATAACTCTATTTTGCACGGTTAAGGCCAGTTTGTGTTTTTCCATTTTTGGCAAAAATTCGAAAATTCAAAATGGCCGCCATATGTGGGGAGGGGAAAATTTTTGGAAAAATGCAAAGAGTACATTTATTAGATACCCGTTGGGTCGAAAATATCGCCGAAATCGCTCTATCTCGCACGGTTAAGGAGATAGAAGCAAATTTGTGTTTTGCCATTGTTCGTAAAAATTCGAAATTCAAAATGGCCGCCATTTTTGGGGAGGGGAAAATTTTTTGAAAATTGCAAAGATTACATTCCTTAGATACCCTGTGGGTCGAAAATTTTGACGAAATCGCTCTATCTCGCATGGTTAAGGAGATAGAAGCAAATTTGTGTTTTGCCATTTTTGGCAAAAATTCGAAAATCAAAATGGCCGCCATTTTTGGGGAGGGGAAAATTTTTTTGAAAATTGTAAAGATTACATTCCTTAAATACCCTGTGGGTCTAAAATTTCGACGAAATCGCTCTATCTCGCACGGTTAAGGAAATAGAAGGAAATCTGTGTTTTGCCATTTTTGGCAAAAATTCAAAATGGCCGCCATTTTTGGGGAGGGGAAAATTTTTGGAAACTTGCAAAGAGTACACTCCTTAGATACCCTGTGGGTTGAAAATTTTGCCGAAATCGTTCTATCTCGCACGGTTAAGGAGATAGAAGCAAATTAGTGTTTTGCCATTTTTGGCAAAAATTCTAAAATTCAAAATGGCCGCCATTTTTGGGGAGGGGCAAATTTTTAAAAAATTACCAAGAGTACAATGGTGAGATACCCTGTGGGTCGAAATTTTTGACTAAATCGCTCTATCTCACACAGTTAAGGAGATAGAAGCAAATTTGTGTTTTGCCATTTTTGGCAAAAATTCGAAAATTCAAAATGGCCGCCATTTTTGGGGAGGGGAAATTTTTTTTGAAAATTGTAAAGATTACATTCCTTAAATACCCTGTGGGTCGAAAATTTCGACGAAATCGCTCTATCTCGCACGGTTAAGGAGATAGAAGCAAATTTGTGTTTGCCATTTTTGGCAAAAATTCAAAATGGCCGCCATTTTTGGGGAGGGGAAAATTTTTGGAAAATTGCAAAGAGTACACTCCTTAGATACCCTGTGGGTTGAAAATTTTGCCGAAATCGCTCTATCTCGCACGGTTAAGGAGATAGAAGCAAATTAGTGTTTTGCCATTTTTGGCAAAAATTCTAAAATTCAAAATGGCCGCCATTTTTGGGGAGGGGCAAATTTTTAAAAAATTACCAAGAGTACAATGCTCAGATACCCTGTGGGTCGAAATTTTTGACTAAATCGCTCTATCTCACACAGTTAAGGAGATAGAAGCAAATTTGTGTTTTGCCATTTTTGGCAAAAATTCGAAAATTCAAAATGGCCGCCATTTTTGGGGAGGGGAAATTTTTTTTGAAAATTGTAAAGATTACATTCCTTAAATACCCTGTGGGTCGAAAATTTCGATGAAATCGCTCTATCTCGCACGGTTAAGGAGATAGAAGCAAATTTGTGTTTTGCCACTTTTGGCAAAAATTCGAAAATTCAAAATGGCCGCCATTTTTGGCAAAAATTCGAAAATTCAAAATGGCCGCCATTTTTGGGGAGGGGAAAATTTTTGGGAAAATTGCAAAGAGTACACACCTTAGATACCCTATGGGTCGAAAATTTCGACGAAATCGCTCTATCTCGCATGGTTAAGGAGATAGAAGCAAATTTGTGTTTTGCCATTTTTGGCAAAAATTCTAAAATTCAAAGTGGCCGCCATTTTTGGGGAGGGGCAAATTTTTTAAAAATTACCAACAGTACAATGCTCAGATACCCTGTGGGTCGAAATTTTTGACGAAATCGCTCTATCTCGCACGGTTAAGGAGATAGAAGCAAATTTGTGTTTTGCCACTTTTGGCAAAAATTCGAAAATTCAAAATGGCCGCCATTTTTGGGGAGGGGAAAATTTTTGGGAAAATTGCAAAGAGTACACACCTTAGATACCCTGTGGGTCGAAAATTTCGACGAAATCGCTCTATCTCGCATGGTTAAGGAGATAGAAGCAAATTTGTGTTTTGCCATTTTTGGCAAAAATTCGAAAATTCAAAATGGCCGCCATTTTTGGGGAGGGGAAAATTTTTTGAAAATTGCAAAGATTACATTCCTTAGATACCCTGTGGGTCGAAAATTTTGACGAAATCGCTCTATCTCGCATGGTTAAGGAGATAGAAGCAAATTTGTGTTTTGCCATTTTTGGCAAAAATTCGAAAATCAAAATGGCCGCCATTTTTGGGGAGGGGAAAATTTTTTTGAAAATTGTAAAGATTACATTCCTTAAATACCCTGTGGGTCTAAAATTTCGACGAAATCGCTCTATCTCGCACGGTTAAGGAAATAGAAGGAAATTTGTGTTTTGCCATTTTTGGCAAAAATTCAAAATGGCCGCCATTTTTGGGGAGGGGAAAATTTTTGGAAAATTGCAAAGAGTACACTCCTTAGATACCCTGTGGGTTGAAAATTTTGCCGAAATCGCTCTATCTCGCACGGTTAAGGAGATAGAAGCAAATTAGTGTTTTGCCATTTTTGGCAAAAATTCTAAAATTCAAAATGGCCGCCATTTTTGGGGAGGGGCAAATTTTTAAAAAATTACCAAGAGTACAATGCTCAGATACCCTGTGGGTCGAAATTTTTGACTAAATCGCTCTATCTCACACAGTTAAGGAGATAGAAGCAAATTTGTGTTTTGCCATTTTTGGCAAAAATTCGAAAATTCAAAATGGCCGCCATTTTTGGGGAGGGGAAATTTTTTTTGAAAATTGTAAAGATTACATTCCTTAAATACCCTGTGGGTCGAAAATTTCGACGAAATCGCTCTATCTCGCACGGTTAAGGAGATAGAAGGAAATTTGTGTTTTGCCATTTTTGGCAAAAATTCAAAATGGCCGCCATTTTTGGGGAGGGGAAAATTTTTGGAAAATTGCAAAGAGTACACTCCTTAGATACCCTGTGGGTTGAAAATTTCGACAAAATCGCTCTATCTCGCACGGTTAAGGAGATAGAAGCAAATTAGTGTTTTGCCATTTTTGGCAAAAATTCTAAAATTCAAAATGGCCGCCATTTTTGGGGAGGGGCAAATTTTTAAAAAATTACCAAGAGTACAATGGTGAGATACCCTGTGGGTCGAAATTTTTGACTAAATCGCTCTATCTCACACAGTTAAGGAGATAGAAGCAAATTTGTGTTTTGCCATTTTTGGCAAAAATTCGAAAATTCAAAATGGCCGCCATTTTTGGGGAGGGGAAATTTTTTTGAAAATTGTAAAGATTACATTCCTTAAATACCCTGTGGGTCGAAAATTTCGACGAAATCGCTCTATCTCGCACGGTTAAGGAGATAGAAGGAAATTTGTGTTTGCCATTTTTGGCAAAAATTCAAAATGGCCGCCATTTTTGGGGAGGGGAAAATTTTTGGAAAATTGCAAAGAGTACACTCATTAGATACCCTGTGGGTTGAAAATTTTGCCGAAATCGCTCTATCTCGCACGGTTAAGGAGATAGAAGCAAATTAGTGTTTTGCCATTTTTGGCAAAAATTCTAAAATTCAAAATGGCCGCCATTTTTGGGGAGGGGCAAATTTTTAAAAAATTACCAAGAGTACAATGCTCAGATACCCTGTGGGTCGAAATTTTTGACTAAATCGCTCTATCTCACACAGTTAAGGAGATAGAAGCAAATTTGTGTTTTGCCATTTTTGGCAAAAATTCGAAAATTCAAAATGGCCGCCATTTTTGGGGAGGGGAAAATTTTTGGAAAATTGCAAAGAGTACACTCCTTAGATACCCTGTGGGTTGAAAATTTTGCCGAAATCGCTCTATCTCGCACGGTTAAGGAGATAGAAGCAAATTAGTGTTTTGCCATTTTTGGCAAAAATTCTAAAATTCAAAATGGCCGCCATTTTTGGGGAGGGGCAAATTTTTAAAAAATTACCAAGAGTACAATGCTCAGATACCCTGTGGGTCGAAATTTTTGACTAAATCGCTCTATCTCACACAGTTAAGGAGATAGAAGCAAATTTGTGTTTTGCCATTTTTGGCAAAAATTCGAAAATTCAAAATGGCCGCCATTTTTGGGGAGGGGAAAATTTTTTTGAAAATTGTAAAGATTACATTCCTTAAATACCCTGTGGGTCGAAAATTTCGACGAAATCGCTCTATCTCGCACGGTTAAGGAGATAGAAGGAAATTTGTGTTTTGCCATTTTTGGCAAAAATTCAAAATGGCCGCCATTTTTGGGGAGGGGAAAATTTTTGGAAAATTGCAAAGAGTACACTCCTTAGATACCCTGTGGGTTGAAAATTTTGCCGAAATCGCTCTATCTCGCACGGTTAAGGAGATAGAAGCAAATTAGTGTTTTGCCATTTTTGGCAAAAATTCTAAAATTCAAAATGGCCGCCATTTTTGGGGAGGGGCAAATTTTTAAAAAATTACCAAGAGTACAATGGTGAGATACCCTGTGGGTCGAAATTTTTGACTAAATCGCTCTATCTCACACAGTTAAGGAGATAGAAGCAAATTTGTGTTTTGCCATTTTTGGCAAAAATTCGAAAATTCAAAATGGCCGCCATTTTTGGGGAGGGGAAATTTTTTTTGAAAATTGTAAAGATTACATTCCTTAAATACCCTGTGGGTCGAAAATTTCGACGAAATCGCTCTATCTCGCACGGTTAAGGAGATAGAAGCAAATTTGTGTTTTGCCACTTTTGGCAAAAATTCGAAAATTCAAAATGGCCGCCATTTTTGGCAAAAATTCGAAAATTCAAAATGGCCGCCATTTTTGGGGAGGGGAAAATTTTTGGGAAAATTGCAAAGAGTACACACCTTAGATACCCTATGGGTCGAAAATTTCGACGAAATCGCTCTATCTCGCATGGTTAAGGAGATAGAAGCAAATTTGTGTTTTGCCATTTTTGGCAAAAATTCTAAAATTCAAAGTGGCCGCCATTTTTGGGGAGGGGCAAATTTTTTAAAAATTACCAACAGTACAATGCTCAGATACCCTGTGGGTCGAAATTTTTGACGAAATCGCTCTATCTCGCACGGTTAAGGAGATAGAAGCAAATTTGTGTTTTGCCACTTTTGGCAAAAATTCGAAAATTCAAAATGGCCGCCATTTTTGGGGAGGGGAAAATTTTTGGGAAAATTGCAAAGAGTACACACCTTAGATACCCTGTGGGTTGAAAATTTCGACGAAATCGCTCTATCTCGCATGGTTAAGGAGATAGAAGCAAATTTGTGTTTTGCCATTTTTGGCAAAAATTCGAAAATTCAAAATGGCCGCCATTTTTGGGGAGGGGAAAATTTTTTGAAAATTGCAAAGATTACATTCCTTAGATACCCTGTGGGTCGAAAATTTTGACGAAATCGCTCTATCTCGCATGGTTAAGGAGATAGAAGCAAATTTGTGTTTTGCCATTTTTGGCAAAAATTCGAAAATCAAAATGGCCGCCATTTTTGGGGAGGGGAAAATTTTTTTGAAAATTGTAAAGATTACATTCCTTAAATACCCTGTGGGTCTAAAATTTCGACGAAATCGCTCTATCTCGCACGGTTAAGGAAATAGAAGGAAATTTGTGTTTTGCCATTTTTGGCAAAAATTCAAAATGGCCGCCATTTTTGGGGAGGGGAAAATTTTTGGAAAATTGCAAAGAGTACACTCCTTAGATACCATGTGGGTTGAAAATTTTGCCGAAATCGCTCTATCTCGCACGGTTAAGGAGATAGAAGCAAATTAGTGTTTTGCCATTTTTGGCAAAAATTCTAAAATTCAAAATGGCCGCCATTTTTGGGGAGGGGAAATTTTTTTTGAAAATTGTAAAGATTACATTCCTTAAATACCCTGTGGGTCGAAAATTTCGACGAAATCGCTCTATCTCGCACGGTTAAGGAGATAGAAGCAAATTAGTGTTTTGCCATTTTTGGCAAAAATTCTAAAATTCAAAGTGGCCGCCATTTTTGGGGAGGGGCAAATTTTTTAAAAATTACCAACAGTACAATGCTCAGATACCCTGTGGGTCGAAATTTTTGACGAAATCGCTCTATCTCGCACGGTTAAGGAGATAGAAGCAAATTTGTGTTTTGCCACTTTTGGCAAAAATTCGAAAATTCAAAATGGCCGCCATTTTTGGGGAGGGGAAAATTTTTGGGAAAATTGCAAAGAGTACACACCTTAGATACCCTGTGGGTCGAAAATTTCGACGAAATCGCTCTATCTCGCATGGTTAAGGAGATAGAAGCAAATACCCTATCCAATGGACAATAGCTTATCCGGTCGGCGCGGACCGGCCCGCCAAACGTCAGAAAAAGACGTCCTGTGTCTCCACCGGCTAGGCCGGCCCAGTGCTGTGCACTCGCCAGATGGCGTGTAGTACTTCCTTCCTGTCTAGACAGAGTGACGTCATAGCATCTTTTTCGTTGTCTAAACATATATAGACCCCTAGTAAAGTGAAAGCAGGGTCAGGTGGGAGGGTCTTGTGTGTCCATTGGATAGGGTATTAACTTATAAAAATTTAATTTACCTATTAAATTTGCAATTTTATTGCGTTAATACATCCTATCCAATGGACAATAGCTGAGTAACTACCGCTTGGATGGCGGGTGCGTTACTAGGGACTAAAGAAGTTGAACTCATGTTAGAAATAATGACCATTTCTTCTTTCCTTACAGCCCGGGTAGACCTTGAAGTCAGATACCCTTAAGGCTGTGGTCGAGTATCATCATCCGGTTATCCGGAAGGAACCGTCAGAGTCGACCTTGCGCGCGCCCCCCCCTTTTTTTAACAGACCTGCTCTGAGGTAGGGGAAGAGAGGGATGAGTTCAGTCCCATAAAATCACCTCTCCCGAAGGAAGTACGTGAGAGATTTTTTTTTTTTTTTTTTTATAATTGTTGCTTAACTATATGTGCAATATATACAATACATCTCCTTATTTATAAATGCACAGATCTCCTCTAAGTCCTCGGCTGCTGGTGGATCTGCTGAGCAGCCACCACAGGGCCAAGATGGTATAGCTCTGAATCGGCCCAAGCCACATCCTTCAGGTAAAATTGAGTGAAGGTGTTATGAGACTTCCAGTGGCAGGCTGATAAGATCTGTTCCAAGGAAACTCCCGACTGGAAGGCCTTGGAGGCAGCAAAGGCCCTGACATCATGAGCTTTAACTTGATGTAGGGTGTGGGCCTGTTGATCAGAGAGCTCATAGCATAGGATCACAGTCTGTTTGATCCATGAGGAGATAGTGGCAGGAGAAATGTCTTTGTCGAAGCCTTTCTTGAAGGAGACAAAGACTAATTCCTTGTGCTGCCTGAGGTCTGACGTCCTGTCCAAATAGTAGCGCAAGGCTCTGACTGGACAAAGGGATCTGTCAGCTTTGAGGGACTTATCCAGAGTAGGGGCCAGGGCTGGTATGACCACTGGGGCTACACTCTCTGGACCCTCCTTGGCCAGCTGATTCTTGGAGAGAAAGCTGGGAGATGGGAACAGGGATACCTTCGACCAATCGGCTTGGTGTCTGATGTTCCTGTTTTGCCATGCATGGATCTCACTCCTTCTTTTACCAGAGCCCAGGGCCAAAAGGAAGACAGTTTTGAAGGTCAGATGCTTCAGTGATGCTTCCTTAAGAGGTTCGAAAGGAGCCTTTGTCAGCTGGTGTAGTACCAGGGAAAGGTTCCAGGAGGGTACTCCCCTCCGCCCCTTGGGTCTATCTCTGTGGAAACTTTCCAAGAGACGAGTGAGATTATCATCTTTGCTGATATTGACTGTTGTATTACCTAGTTTATCAGCAATGGCAGATCTGTATCCATCAATGGTGCTGGGCTGCAACTTCTTGTCCTCAAAGAGGTACATTAGGAAGTCAGCCACCGACTTTACAGGTGGTGACCTGAAGTCCACCTGATTAGTGATGCACCACTTTGTAAAGATGGTCCACTTTGCCTCATAGACCGATCTAGTCGACTTTCTTTGAGGAGCCTCAATTCTTGCTGCCACTGCCTCAGAGAAGCCCTGTTCCTTGATTTTTGTGGCTCTAGGAGCCAGGCATGGAGGTTCAGAGTTGTCAGATTTCTGTGAGGGATCTGATTGAAGGGCTGTGTCAGCAAATTTGGCAGGTTGGGCAGGCAGAGAGGGACTTGACTGGACATGGCCACCAGGTCCCAAAACCAAGGCATGTTGGGCCACCCCGGGGCAATCAGGATGAGTCTCTTGCAAGGGGAGTCCAGAAGCTTCTCCACTACTTTGCCCAATATGGCGGTCGGTGGGAAGGCGTATGCATCCAGATCCCCCCATGGCAGAGTAAGTGTATCCACTGCTATAGCCAGGGAGTCCGGTACTGGAGAGACAAACTGAGGTAACTTGTGGTTGAACCTCGTGGCAAACAGATCCACCTGAGGCCGGTGCCATTGGTTGTATATCTGTTGGAAAATCTCCGGGAGGAGAGACCACTCTGTTTGAATGGTCTGACCTAGTCTGGATAGTTTGTCGGCTATCACATTCAAACGGCCTGGGATGTGTCGGGCTTTTAGAGTTACTTGTCGCTGGGAACACCAGGTCAAGATTCTCCAAAGTAGGGCACAAAGCGGGCCCGACCTCATCCCTCCTTCCTTGTTTATGTAAGCGACCACTGTAGTATTGTCGGTTGCTATCAGAACTATCTTGTCTACGCAGAGATTTTGGAACTCTTTTAAGGCCAGAAACACAGCCTTGAGTTCCAGATAGTTTATGTGCAGGTTGCTTTCCGGAACCGACCAGGACCCTCTTGCAGTGAATTCGTTTACGTGAGCACCCCACCCTTCTTTTGATGCGTCTGTAAAAATTTGCAGAGCATGTCTTACTGGGTGTAATGGTTGACCTTGAAGCACATTGTCTTCGTCTAGTCACCATTGTAAGTGAGGATGTAGGGCCCGCGGTAGAGGAATAATCTTCTCTAGAGATTCTGGTACCCTCCAGTTGTTTTTGAGATGCCACTGTATGGGTCTCATGTGTAGTCGGCCGAGGTGAACCTGTTTTTCTGTGGCTGTTAGCAGACCTATCAGGGACATGAACTGCCGGACCGGACAGGCCGGTAGCAGCAAGAGTGCGTGTATCTTGTCCTGAAGGCTTTTCCACCGGTCCGGAGTCGGTCTGACCCGGCCGGAACGGAGGTCGAACTGGTAACCTACGAAGTCGAAGACCTGTTTGGGTTCCAGTTCTGATTTCTCCAGATTTACCAGCCAACCTAAGGTCTGGCACATCCTCACCAGGATTTGGGTATGTCGGAGACAAATGTGCTGGGATCTGGCTCTCACCAACCAGTCATCTAGGTATTGGTGGATCCTTATACCCCTTTGCATGGCCATCAGTTTGACTTCCTTCACTAACACAGTGAACTCCATGGGCGCTGTGGACAGACCAAAGGGAAGTGCCCTGAACTGATAAGTCCGGCCCTGAACATGAAATCTTAGATATTTTCTGGATTGTTCCTGTATTGGTATGTGGAAGTAGGCGTCCTTGAAATCTACTGAGGTAACCCATTCTCCTTGCTGGAGAGATGTTCGGATGGTTTCCGGCGTTTCCATTTTGAATGTCTCCACCTTGAGGAAGAGATTTAGGTTGCTTAGGTCCAGGATTGGCCGCCATTTGTTGTTGGGTTTGGGGACGAGAAAGAGTCGGTTGAAAAACCCTAGAGACTTTTGATTTCGAACCCTTTCCACTGCGTTTTTGTCTATAAGCTGATGTAATGCCTCCAGCAGGTAGCTGTTCCTGTGGGGATTGACATAACGGCTTATGACTGAAGGAGACCGTGTGAGTTGGGGGCGGATCCGAAAGGGGAGGGTGTAACCCTCTTTCAGGATTTGAACTATTTTCGGACCGGCCCCCAGATCCAGCCAAGTTTTCCAAAAGATTTGTAGCCTGGCCCCTACAGGTTGATCGTTTACAACATTTTGGGCAGTTTTTACAGGTTGGACACAAGACAATTGAGTGACACAAGAAACAGGTTTCACATATTTTAATTTGTGACACACTTTTGATTGACACTCTGCCCACCCGGGACTTAACTCTTTCTTTTGGGAGTGCCCGGGTGCAGAAGGTACATCCATTGCAACATGACAATTTACAGAGTTTAATGTCTTTTCTTGTGCTAGAGTCTTGCTCCCGGCCAGCAGTCCCGCCTGTAAACTGTTTACAAAGTAATTGTCATTTATAGGACTGCTGGCCCTTGGCTGGACGCGAGGAGTAGTAAGAGGCCTTGCCTTTCTGTTTCTTGCCCTGACCCTTATTGCCAATGTTCTTCCATGCAGGACGGTCTGGTTTCCTGTAGTCCGAACGCTTTTCTGGCCGTTCGTATGGGTGGAAGCGACCTTTCTTTCCTGACTGACCTTGGGTTTTACTCTCAAAATTGGCAATGTCTTGCTCGGCCTGTTTCAATGCGGCATCTGGGAACAGGGTTGAGATATGGAGAGGTCCAGTCCGTAAGGCACCCAGGGTGTCTGGCTTTATACCCATTTTAAGATGAGAGAGGTAGGCATCTCTTCTGATGAGTGTCATATTGGCCACCGTCACAAATACAAAATCTGACAAATGTTCAAGGGTTTTCGCCATGGACTGTGTTATGCTAGAATTAAAGTTCATGAGAAACTGTAATTCGTCGGCAGCATGAGAAAGCTTCCCTGAGGATTTCCCCTTGGTTAGTTCGGCTTTGATAGCTTTGAGTTCGGACTGCATGTTGTCCTGTACCCTGTATAGACACCGGTTGAAGCCAGCCGCTTGGTTGCAAATAATAGAGGCTTCGCGGGCTGACTTCTCCCACTTTCTTAAATTGTCCTGGGAGATCTGGCGTGAAGCAGGTGGGGTTGATGCAATGCCAGCTGCCTTTGCGATGCGACTATAAGAGCTATTAACTTTGGATGCGTCAGTGCTCCAGGTCTGAACAGTTTTCCCCGTTTCCTGATCACTCTTCTGTGGATTAGGAACAAAGTTATACCACTTGGCCTGGGACTTTGGGGGTCGGACAAACTGGTCCTTGAGGAGACCTCCAGCCTCCGAACTACGTGATGGGTATCCCTCTGTAAGTGTGAGGTTGAGCTTCCCCATCTTGTTGCATAGCCACTCATCCGTGGGCATTGTGACCGAAACCTTTCCTGTGGGCTGGGCTTTAGGGCCAGCAAACGGATTATCCTCCGACTTGGAAGCGGCAGTGTCAATTTCTGGGATGTGGTTCCACCCCATGAACGATCTGATCCCACTCATCGTTTCTCTGTAATTCTGTTCCTCTGAGAGGGTCAGATCTGGGTCATTAACAGAGGCTTCGTGATCCTGGTCAGAGAGCTCTCCCTCTTCAACAAATATGTCCACAGGCGGACGGTCAGACAGGTCGGAGTCGGTATCTGTGGAAGACACACTGGTTTTCCTTGCCGGTATTGAAGATGCTCTGCTGGGTACCTGTTGTGACAATGGGGAGTCGGTACCAGCCACATCTGAACGCCGGTCGGTGGGAACCTTTGCCCTTGACGATTTGCTGGTCGACTTGGATACAGTCTGACAAACACCAGGCAAATCTGAAGATAGCTGAGGGGCAGCTGAAGGTTGTGGTTGGTCGGTATCCGGTCTCTGAGAGACGAGGTCGGTAGCCGACAACTCTGTATCTTGAGGTCTGATAAAAGGTTTGGATGATATAGCCGAACCTGAAGGAGGTGAGTGTGCTGGGGTGACTTTCACTGTAGCAAAGGTCGGTTCTCTATCCAAGGATTTGGCTAACAAAAGCGCCTCTAGTCTGTTAAACCGATCAGACCATTTCTGGTCTAACTCATCGATCCTTGTGTCCGGTGAGGATCTGTGAGACTTGGGAAGCGACTTAGAGGCTTTGTCAGAAGCCGGCTTGGAATCTTTTGAAGAATGAGCTTTAGTCTTTTCAGAAGGATTAGGTTTCTTCTTCTTTTCAGAACTGGCACCCGGGGACTGCAAAATCCCCTGGTCGTCCACAGCTCCCACTACTGTCACAGAGGACAGGTCTATGAGAGAGGAACTGGTAGAGTCCTGTTTAGGCGTATCCGCAGATTTCTTAAGGTCTCTTTTCTCCTTCTTTAATCTGTACGAGGGAGTGGACAACTGTAAACGTTGTTCCTCAGACAAAATGTTACAAGAGTTACAATCCTTCTTGGCAACGCACGGATCTGACCCCTTACCCTTTTCTCTGCAACGTGCGCAGAAACAATGGCTGTCGAAGCTAGCCATGATGTGACCACAACTTCCATGCTTCTGTGAAGGGGAAGACATAACGATCCGTAACCAAAAACCAAGTCAAAATGATCTATACACACTCTTGAACACAATGATAAAATTTAAAAGCACACTCTGAAGAATAACTTTAATAAATCTCAAAATATATTTCAACTCAGAAATTTCGTGTACACAACACATGCGCCAAACGAAAAAGATGCTATGACGTCACTCTGTCTAGACAGGAAGGAAGTACTACACGCCATCTGGCGAGTGCACAGCACTGGGCCGGCCTAGCCGGTGGAGACACAGGACGTCTTTTTCTGACGTTTGGCAGGCCGGTCCGCGCCGACCGGATAAGCTATTGTCCATTGGATAGGATGTATTAACGCAATAAAATTGTGTTTTGCCATTTTTGGCAAAAATTCGAAAATTCAAAATGGCCGCCATTTTTGGGGAGGGGCAAATTTTTTGAAAATTGCAAAGATTACATGCCTTAGATACCCTGTGGGTCGAAAATTTCGACGAAATCGCTCTATCTCGCACGGTTAAGGAGATAGAAGCAAATTTGTGTTTTGCCATTTTTGGCAAAAATTCGAAAATTCAAAATGGCCGCCATTTTTGGGGGAGGGGAAAATTTTTTGAAAATTGCAAAAAATTGCATTCATTAGATACCCTGTGGGTCGAAAATTTTGACGAAATCGCTCTATCTCACACAGTTAAGGAGATAGAAGCAAATTTGTGTTTTGCCATTTTTGGCAAAAATTCTAAAATTCAAAATGGCCGCCATTTTTGGGGAGGGGAAAATTTTTTGAAAATTGTAAAGATTACATTCCTTAAATACCCTGTGGGTCGAAAATTTCGACGAAATCGCTCTATCTCGCACGGTTAAGGAGATAGAAGGAAATTTGTGGTTTGCCATTTTTGGCAAAAATTCTAAAATTCAAAATGGCCGCCATTTTTGGGGAGGGGAAAATTTTTTGAAAATTGCAAAGATTACATTCCTTAGATACCCTGTGGGTCGAAAATTTCGACGAAATCACTCTATCTCGCACGGTTAAGGAGATAGAAGCAAATTTGTGTTTTGCCATTTTTGGCAAAAATTCGAAAATTCAAAATGGCCGGCATTTTTGGGGAGGGGAAAATTTTTGGAAAATTGCAAAAAATTGCATTAATTAGATACCCTGTGGGTCGAAAATTTCGACGAAATCGCTCTATCTCACACAGTTAAGGAGATAGAAGCAAATTTGTGTTTTGCCATTTTTGGCAAAAATTCTAAAATTCAAAATGGCCGGCATTTTTGGGGAGGGGAAATTTTTTTGAAAATTGTAAAGATTACATTCCTTAAATACCCTGTGGGTCGAAAATTTCGACGAAATCACTCTATCTCGCACGGTTAAGGAGATAGAAGCAAATTTGTGTTTTGCCATTTTTGGCAAAAATTCGAAAATTCAAAATGGCCGCCATTTTTGGGGAGGGGAAAATTTTTGGAAAATTACAAAGAGTGCATTCCTTAGATACCCTGTGGGTCGAAAATTTCGACGAAATCGCTCTATCTCACACGGTTAAGGAGATAGAAGCAAATTTGTGTTTTGCCATTTTTGGCAAAAATTCTAAAATTCAAAATGGCCGCCATTTTTGGGGAGGGGAAAATTTTTTGAAAATTGTAACGATTACATTCCTTAAATACCCTGTGGGTCGAAAATTTCGACGAAATCGCTCTATCTCGCACGGTTAAGGAGATAGAAGCAAATTTGTGTGAAGACACGTGACCTGCTTCGTGATTGGTCGGAAGGACACGCGATTGGCTGACTGGATATGACGTCAGAGGTCGCGTTCTTTTGAGCTGGCCGGTCGGCTGATGCTTTAAAAGCAGAGAAGCCTGGGCCAGTGCGCTCTGTAGATGAAGTCCTGGTCGGTCTGAAGTTGATTCTTCTTCTCAGCCGGCTGTACACTCAAACCAGTTTCCTGGCCATCCACCTCCCTTACTACCGACACAAGTGCCGGGTCCACAAGGGAGGGACTGAGAGTGATTAAAGATGAAGTTCCTTCTATGTAAATAGGTGAGGTCGGCTGAACATGAGCTTGCCGGTCGACTAATGCTTTACAGCAAAGATGTCTGGACCAGTGCGCTCTGAAGAAATCTGAAGAATTCTCTTGCTGCAGATTTACATATATATAAGCTTACCGGTCGACTAATGCTTTAAAGCAAAGATGTCTGGACCAGTGCGCTCTGAAGAATTCATCTATTGCTTCTGATGAAAAAACACTAATTACTCGAGCTAGGCTGGTGTGACTGATGCTTAACAGCAGAGAAGTCGGTACCAGTGCGCTCTGAAGATGAAGAATGCATCTTGCTTGGGGAATTCCTTCTTTACAGTGTTCAAAACTACGTAGACTGAAGTTTGCCGTGATTTCTATTTGTAGTACTAGAAAAGACGTTTCTATGGTGATTGTAGCAGGAAGGTTACAGCAGGTACATACAACAAATAACACGGATAAAAATACCTTGTAAGTAGTATATCCATTATATTTCTAAATATTGTCGATCTGCCCCTAACAACACAATTGTTGAATGGGAGGAAACTAGAAAAAAGCTGCCTTCATATTTCTCGTAGATTACTGCCCTATCATCAACACTAAATTGAGTCAACTAGGGAGCATTTCTAGCAGATTTCTCGATGTATATCCGTGCTTGATATGTAGGTAACACTTTAACAATAAATTATTTGCAAATAAGGTATAAAATCCATCATAATGCACACTTTCCTTAAAATATCTGGAGATTGTTGAAAACACGTTCGCACAGTACACGCGCCAAACGAAAAAGATGCTATGACGTCAGGTTGTCTAGACAGGAAGGAAGTACGAGGCGCCATCTGGGGAGTGCACAGTACTACGGACCGGCCAGCTAGTGGCAACACAGGACGTCTTTTTCTGGCGTTTGGCGGGCCGGTCTGCGCCGACCGGATAAGCAATTGTCCATTGGATAGGATGTATTAACGCAATAAAATCGAAGATTTGTTTTGGGTCCAGTTCCGACTTGTCTGCATTTACCAACCAGCCCAATTTTTGACATATTTTCACTAGATTTTGAGTATGCCGGAGACAGGCCTGGTGGGATCTGGCTCTTACCAACCAGTCGTCTAGGTACTGGCGGATTCTTATACCCCTGTGTATGGCCATCAGTTTCACCTCCTTTGCTACCACAGTGAACTCCAAGGGTGCTGTGGACAGACCAAAGGGCAGTGCTTTGAATTGGTATGTCCGACCGTCGACATGAAATCTCAGATATTTCCTGGATTGTTCCTGTATCGGTATATGGAAGTAGGCATCCTTGAAGTCTATTGAGGTGACCCACTCCCCTTGTTGGAGGGACGTTCTGATGGTTTCCGGTGTCTCCATCTTGAACTTTTCCGTCTTGAGGAAGAGATTCAGTTTGCTTAGATCTAGTATGGGCCTCCACTTGTTGTTGGGTTTTGGGACTAGAAATAGTCTGTTGAAGAACCCCAGAGATGTTTGATGTTTGACCAGTTCTACAGCATTTTTGGCTATAAGCTGATGCAATGCCTCCAGCAGGTAGCTGTTCCTGTGTGGATTTACAAAGCAGCTTACGACTGTGGGAAATCTTGTGAGTTTTGGCCGGATCCGAAAGGGGAGGGTATAGCCCTCTTTTAGGATTTGAACCACTTTCGGACCGGCACCCAGATCCAGCCAAGTTTGCCAAAAGTTTTGAAGTCTGGTCCCTACAGGAAGATTTGGTACAGCAAGATGGACATTTGTTACAGGTTGGACACAAGACAACTGAGTGACAGAAGAAACAGCTTTGACATGTTTTAATAGACACTTTCTTTGATTTACACCTGTCAACACGGGACTTAAACCTTTCCTTTGTGGAAGCCCGGTTCCAGTAAGAACATGAGGTACAACATTTAAGTTTACATGAGTCTTTGAAAGTGTCTGTATTGGTGAGCTCCCGGCCAGTAGTCGTACCTGTAACTTGTCTAAACAGTGATTGTCATTTATACGACTGCTGGACCTTGGTTGGTCGTGAGGAAAAGTTGAAACTTCTGCCTTTGCCTCGTTTGCATTGTCTCTTTCCAATGTTTTTCCAGGCTTGTCGGTCTCCTCTAGAGTCCGGCCGACCTTCAGACCTTTTTTCATTTCTTTCATATGGATGATAACGATTCTTTCCCTTAGGAACCGTGGCAGAGTGTCCTTAACTGTCATAGTAAGCAATCTCCTCTTCCGCCTTTTTAATAACAGAGTCCGGGAAGATGGTGGAGAACTGCAGGGGTCCTGTACGCAGTGCTGCCAAGGTATCATGCTTTACCCCATTTTTGACATGTGAGAGATATGAATCACATCTGATCAAGGTTAAGTTCCCCATTGTCACAAATACGAAGTCGGTAAGGTCCTCCATCGCCTTAGCAGCCGACTGTGTAATGCTAGAGTTGAACTCTATGAGATGCTGTAGCTCGTCAAGAGCCTCAGAGGACTTGGTGGAGCATTTCCCTTTACTCTCCAGCCGGACCGATCTCAACTGATAACGCATATCCTCCTGGACCTTGAACATACAGCGATTGAAGCTTGCCACCTGATTACAAATCACTGTGGCTTCCCTGGCTGTCTGCTCCCATCTTCGCAGAGTATCTTGGGATAATCTATGCGAGGCAGGTGGGGTAGACGTCATACCAGCTTTACGTACTATTCCGCTGTAGCTACTGTTAATCTTGGAGGCTGACACATTCCAACTAGAGATGGCCGGTGGATCACACTTCTGGCCAGGGTAAATCCCATACCATCTTGCCTGCGACTTGGCTGGTCGGAGGAATTGATCTAGTAACAGTCCACTGGCTTCAGAGGTCCGGGAGGGATAGCCCTCTACCAAAGCGACGTTGAGCTTGGCCAACTTCCTGCAGAGTCAGTCCTCTGTCAGCATTTGAACTGATACTTTGCTTGGAGCTGGAGCCTTGGGACCAGCGAAAGGGTTATCATCAGATGGGTTAGCACTGTCAATGTCGGGTACGTGAGACCAACCCATGTAGGAGCGTATGCCACGCATAGTCTCACGATAGGTTTATTCCTCTGATACAGTGTGATCTAAATCCACATCTTGAATATCTGAGAGCTCTCCTTCTTCAACAAACAATTCTACCGGTGGTCGGTCAGATAGTTCACTGTCTGTAACTGATTCTAGACTTGAAAAGCTATCCCGTCTAGATGACCTGCGTAAGTCCGGTGAGGATGAAGACTGAAATCTGTCTGAAGGCCGGTCAATTCCTGGCTTGCCAGTCAACTGTTGCCCTAAAGCAAGTTTGTCTGGACCAGCGCGCCCTGATGCATTAGGTGGGAGCTTACTGGCCGACTGGTGCCTTGTGGCATCCTTATTGTCTGGGCCAGTGCGCTTAGATGAATGTTCTCCTTTAGCTGGTCTGTCTGGTAGCTTACCGGCCGACCGTTGCTTTGCAGCAATCTGAGGGTCTGGGCCAGTGCACTGAGTGGAAGAATCTTCTTGCTGGGTAGGTTGCAGCTTACCGGCCGACTGGAGCTTTGCAGCGTCCTTATAGTCTGGGCCAGTGTGCTCTACATTTGAAGAACCAGCAGACGACAAAGTAGGTTGGAAGAAAGGCTCGGAGTCTTTACTAACATGAGCTGGAGGTGAATGAGTGGGTGTAACCCGAACCTCAGAAGAGAAGGAAGGTTGAACGGACTTGGCTAAGAGCAAGGCCTCTAAGCGATTAAATCTTTCTGACCATTTAAGATCTAATTCGGAAATCTTGGCTGAGAGCAAGGCCTCCAAGCGATTAAATCTTTCTGACCATTTAAGATCTAATTCGGAAATCTTACTATCCGTAGAAGATGATGCTTTCTTAGGTTTGGAGACAGTCTTATCCTGCTTAACCTTCTTCTCTGGTGGTAATGAGGGAGATTTCACAGAACCAGAATTATCCACCACTCCGAGAACGGAAACTGAAGACGGATCCACGAGGGATTCAGTGTCTTTACTAGAGTCAGTTTCTAATTTCTTGGCTTCTCTCTTCTCCTTCTTCAATTTATAAGAGGGGGTGGCCAACTGAGTTTTCTGTTCTGGGGTCAAGGCATTACAGTGAGAACAGTTAGCAGAGTCTTTACCCTCGACACACGTGTCCTTCCCTTTTCCTTTGTCCCTACAGCGGGCACAAGATAAGTGGCCATCGAAACTGGCCATAGCATGGCCACAGGCCCCCCTTTTTTGTCCTGGAGAAGACATTCCGTTCTATGAAGCAATCCAGTAATAATGATATCAATAAAGTATAAAAACACTTGAAAACTGTGAAGAATTCTACAAAAATAAACTGGCTAGAAAATTCCTTGTGCACTAGTCACGCGCCAAACGAAAAAGATGCCATGACGTCACGCTGTCTAGACAGGAAGGAAGTAGGACACGCCATCTGGCAAGTGCACTAGTACCAGGGACCGGCCGGCCGGTGGAAACAGAGGACGTCTTTTTCTGGCGTTTGGCGGGCCGGTCTGCACCGACCGGATTAGCAATTATCCCTTGGATAGGATGTATTAACGCAATAAAATGCTCTAAATGCAATACTTTTCAAGTTATAATTGATTTAGTGCATGATTTCATTAATTTTAATGCACTAAAAATTATTTTAAAAATTCATAAAAAATAATTAAGAAAGATCCAGGTCTGACACTCACACAAGGGAATCTACTTGTGACCTAGTACATATGTGCAAGATATTAGAGAAATCCCTGCAATAGTCACTGAGAAAATTGTGATAAAGTGTTAAAATGTTCATACTTAGGGTGGGGGGTACCTCACTTATAATGGCTCTAGCTAACAGACGAACAAACAGATCTGCATGCCTTGAACAATTTTTCATGCTAGGTAGATAAGCTATCTTTTAAAACAAACAGCATGTCTCTGGGCCTTGTAGTTTTGGAGGAGAAGTCGCTCACGCGTACGCGTATGTACACGCCGCAGAGTGATGCCATAATGTCAGCTGACTGACAAGTCAGCTGACATATAAATGTGAGACATGCTTTGCGTCATGATATTTTTGGAATATTTAGTTCCAATTTGGGATTGTATAAAATCTTCTAAATTTAAATAATAAGAAATAGATGCTAAACTAAAAGGTCAAATAAATTAATTAATGCTTTTTTTATTTTTATTTGTCAATTTCACTTCAAAATCACATCTAAGTGTTAATGTCTGGGTGCTACTGTTTTCTTTTTACTGTTATATGGATTCATCAAATAAAATAAATTGCATTTCTGCTCTTTTCTTTGAACAAATATATATTTTGTCTCTTCCGATAATATACAAATTTCTTTGGTCAGTAGTTGTTTCGACTGTTTCGCCTGTGAAACTATATGCAGAAGAGGACTTAAAAATTCAACAAAATAGAAACACTGAAATCTAGCGAGGATACCCAATTCTTGAGTGAATTACTGTTAGCTGGATGTATCAAATAAAATAAACTCACTTTCATGTCTATCTCACCCATTTCTATGAGGAAATATGTACGTCGTCACTTCCGATAATAGACAAATTTCTTTGGTCAGTAATTGTTTCGACTGTTTCGCCTGTGCCAACATATGCAGAAGACGAGTTAAAAATTCAACAAAAAGCACTGAAATCTCGTGAGAATACCCGAATTTTTGCATGAATTACTGTAAGCTGGATGTATTAAATAAAATAAACTCACTTCCATGTCTTTCTCACCTATTTCTATGAGGAAATATGTAAGTCGTCGCTTCCGATAATAGACAAATTTCTTTGGTCAGTAGTTGTTTTGACTGTTTCGCCTGTGAAACTATATACAGAAGACGAGTTAAAAATTCAATTAAAAGCACTGAAATCTCGTAAGAATACCGAATTCTCGCGAGAATTACTGTAAGCTGGATGTATCAAATAAAATAAATTCGCTTTCATGTCTATCTCACCCATTTCTATGAGGAAATATTTATGTCGTCACTTCCGATAGTAGACAAATTTCTTTGGTCAGTTTTGAGTGTTTCCCCGTGTTTCGCCTGGTAGCGACAGTGCAGACGCGTTGGTGTGTTGGTTTTGCGACAACTCGCCCCAGAGTGTGTACAAACTCGCGAAATCACGCTCGAGAGTGAACACTGAAGGAGTAAGATGTTATCTTTATCTATGCTCTGTTGAAAGTGTCAGTGATATGTAGATATTATGTATAGTAAAGAGGGAATCCAGTAAAGAATATGTTTGCATTGCTGAGTTATTAATTTACTGCAGAAGAATAGAAGTCAGAAGAAATGAAAATGAGCTGAAAATGGGAATTATAAATGTGTCATTATCAAACTGCTGCACTGAAATAAGTTTGTAAATATCTGGATCGAGTTTTTTACAATAAAACAAGCATAAATTGATGCATATCATAATTTTAGATAATGACAACAAAATAGGAATGTATTTTGCCTGCTTTAATAGTATGTATAACTCGTGAGTGCAATTTCAAAAAGTTACACCCTTTGCACTAAGATATGAAAATAACATTAAAATAATGACATAATTAATATTGAAATATTAAAGTAGAAATTGCAATCTATGACCCCACTGTAACGAGCTATTAAGACTCTCCACATATGGTTTCCCACTACCTCTTAAAAAATTGTAAAGCTGTAAAACCAATAATAAAGAAGATATGAGGCAAAAACAAAAAAATAATATTTTATGACCTCAGTTTGACTCACAAGAAGGGGTCAGAGGGCTAATTTGACCAGCTACCTAGACTCTCCACGAATTCCAAGTACCTGTTAATACATTCTAAAGCTGTAAAAGCAAAAATCTGAAGGACATATGAGGCAAAAACACAAAATCGGCTACTTTATGACCCCAGTATGACCCATAAAGGGGGGGTCAGGGGGTAAATCTGACCAGCTATCTAGACTCTTCACATAAGGTCTAATTTTCCCCAATACCTCTTAATACATTCTAAAGCTGTAAAAGCAAGAATAAAATAGATATAAGGCACATGTTTGGTTTTGAATTACAGTTTGAATTTTTAGCAACTTGGGCGTACGTCCTATGATCCCTTGTGTTGTTGACAGCTTTGGAAGAATGAAACCACCGAACAGCTGTTTGTTTGTCTACATTCAATTCAGAAGAGATAAAATTTTTAGCATTCTTTGTATTCCAAACCATTCTAGTTTTGAAGTGACACAAGGTGCGAGGACCCACGCCCAAGCTTATTCGTTTTTTGCATTTTTAGATTTGTTCTTACATTCTGTTTCAGAATGTGGGAAAGATTTGCCATTTTTGGTAAAGCAATGATTGCAAACATGTTTGTAAATGACACCTTTAGTTTCATGGGTAGCTTGATGCATACATGAGCCTTGGTTGAAAAATTGACAAATCATTGTCCTAGCAGTTTTGTCACGTTTGGTAGAATTTTTTGCAAAATTTTGAGTGGAAGGGGTATGACGTTGAGCATGGACTCGTCTGATACGATCAATGAGATCAGTTTGAGTGTAATTTTTGATCTCCCCCTGTTCCATACGACAAAGTAACACTGCATGGCAGGCCTTTGCAGAACTCCAAGAAAAGTCGTTAGAATCATCCAGTAACGAAATAAGATAATCTAGCATAGCATCTTTGTTTTGAATACAATTTTCATCCCTCATTGTTCTGCAAAAGCCCGCCATCCACTGACCCATGGTTAATTGGTCGTATGAAACTCTTTCTTTCTGGGAACCAGCCAAAACATGTTCATGGGGCCATTTCACTCTATGTTTAACAAAAACATCAACCGCCCCACCCCTTTGGGACTTGATTTTATTTTCTGACATACCTGACTTTGCTAATTGTTGTAATTCTTTAATTCTTTCTTCAACACTATGCTGTATTTGGTTATTTGCTCTGATATATTCTAATGAGGGAATCTGTGCAGTATCAGACTGGGAAGACAGTTCAGTATTGACAGTGGGAGTACTTCTTTCCGCATGAGTACTGTTTGTTTTGTCAACACTAGTACTTTTATGGGTTTTTGGTACACGGCTGCCCTTGACTTTGGATTTATCAGCTGTTTTCTTGACAGGTTTGACCTCTAATTTTGAAAGTCTATCACTAATTGCAGTAAGCTGTGACAAAATTTGTTGGTTAACCAACGTTTGTGTTTCTTGAAAATCAGAGTCATGGGCAACCTTATCCGATTTTTCAACATGTAACCGGTTAAACGAACGCCCACTTGGGCCCGCACCGTCACTGTCAGAATCATGCATAATTTGCCCACAGTCTAATTCACTATCTGATGCTGAAGAATCTGAATCTTGGTGAGACATATTGTGATTTTGTCCCAACAAGTTCGTTACAAATTCGTTATCATCCGACAAATGTAAACCAAACTGTACCTGAGATATATCAGACTTTTGTGAACGCAAATTATATTTTTTCTTCTCCATATACTATAGGTTGAAAGACTAAGATAAATAAAATGTACTAAAAACAACAACCAGTAGTACACGAAGAAGAAAAAAAAAAGAATAAATTAAAATGTCCTTGAGGTGTTACCCCTTCCAAGTGTGAGCTGTAAATGGAAGAAGGGTTCAAATTTTTTGGCTAAAGAAGGCATGGGGAGCCAATCAGAAGCCAGTTCACAACCAGCATGGTCATGCATACTAAATGACAATTTAAGGTACCCTCTCAGGAATGATCTACCTGACACCAAGGTGTCATCCCGTAAAACCACAAAATCGGCTATTTGATGACTCCAGTTTGACCCATAAGGGGGGTCAGGGGGTAAATCTGACTGACTATCTAGACTCTTCACATAAGGTTTCCCAATACCTCTTAACACATTCTAAAGCTCTAAAATCATTAATAAAGGATATACAAGGAAAAATGTCAAAATTGGCTATTTTATGACCCCAGTTTGACCCCTACAGGGGAGTCGGAGGTGAAATTTGACTTGTTTTCTAGACTCTCCACATATGGTTTCCTACTACCTCCCAATACATTTTATGGCTGTAAATGCAAAAGAGGATAATAGGGGGGTTCACATGAATTTTAAGCTTTCTGGTAGGTAGGTGTGAAAAAATCGTTCATAAATCAGTCATTTTTCATCGGATCGCTCCCAAAATCTAATCAGCTCGCGTTTTTGATAGTATGAACATGTGTGTATAATTACAAGCTTCTGCGGTCAGTAGATTTTCCTGAGCGGCGATGACGGGCAGGTGTACCCCAAAAAACTATTTTTTGATTATGTGACCTTGATAAAGATGAAAGGTCAAATTTAAGCATGTGGACAAATTTTCCCATGCCTAAGGTATATAACTGCCAAATATGGTTAAAAAGCTTCCAATAATAAGGGAGATATTGAGGAGAGACCATAATGCGGCATCGGCGGTGGCGAGGAAACTGATGCGAAAACAAATAAGCGCCCTTTCAGGGACGCTTAATTACAATGGCGTCAACTTTTATGACCACAGAAACGTCGACCATGTTATTCAACACGACGTGCACCTCACAGGCTTGGGAGGCAGGTTTGGTAATTTTGTGTACTTCCTGTCACTGCCAAAGGGTTACAAAGAATGTACTATAGTACACCTCAAGATGGTTAACATACTGTTGGCCATCAGGATTTTTTTTAGCCTGTGTTCCTGACGAAATGTACTGGTCAGATGTGATAATAACGCAGTGGTGTCCGGCCTGAGAACTGGGAATTCCAGAGATCCCTTCCTATCAGCTTGCGCTCGGAATATCTGGTACTCCTCAGCTACCATCATATAGATGTTGATTATGTGCATATCAGGGGCAGTGACAATAAAGTAGCTGATTTTTTGTCGAGGTGGTCGGGTAGCTGCAGGGCCTGGGAACATGTGTTACAGTATGTCCAAAATCCATGCTGGCTTCAAACGAACAAATAAATGCTGTTATTTCACCCTGACCTCTAGCCTGCCTGACGTTCCCCTCTGGGGCATATGCTTATTTATTTATTGTGGGTTTGCTGTCATCCTGTGTAGGGTTCATGTATTAATATGTGTGTCAGCTGAATGTTTGCTCCGCAGGGGCTCATGTTATTACAGTCAATGTGCTGATAGATACTGAACTGTACTGTAGGTGTGCTGCTTGTGGATCCATTGGCTGGCAAAGCAATGTTGTGTCTACATCTAGCCTTCAGGCCTAAAACCAGCAAAGCCTACAGTGCCATGTGTTTCTGGCCTTCTGCATATATATATATCGCTTCAGCATTTGTCAGTCAAGGTTTTGTTGGCCTTCTTGGAGTGCCTGGTGTGCAAGAGAGCTTCACCTGCTGTATTAGCAAATTATGTATCTGCTATTAAAGCTAAATGTATTTTGTATGATTTGCCAGATCATGTATGTAAAAGTGTTCAAATTTGCAAATTTAATAAGTAAATTAAATTTTTATAAGTTAATACCCTATCCAATGGACAATATGCTAAACCGGTCGGCGCAGACCGGCCTGCCAAACGTCAGAAAAAGACGTCCTGTGTTTCCACCGGCTGGCCGGTCCTCACACTGCACTCGCCAGGTGGCGCATCGTACTTCCTTCCTGTCTAGACATCCTGACGTCATAGCATTTTTTTCGTTGTCTAAATGTATTAGACCCCTAGTAAGCTGATAGCGGGGTCGGTGGGAGGGTCTTGTGTGTCCATTGGATAGGGTATTAACTTATAAAAATTTTATTTACTTATTAAATTTGCAATTTTATTGCGTTAATACATCCTATCCAATGGACAATATGCTGAATAACTACCGCTTGGTCGGCGGTAAGTTACTAGGGACTTAAGTGAACTCAGAAAAGAACTAACAAAATTTCCTCTAAGCCTGGGTCGACCTTGAGGTCGGCAAGACCCTTGAGGCTATAGTCGGTCAACAGAAACCAGTTAATCGGTCCAAACCGACTCGCCTCCCCCCTTTTTTTTTACAGACCTGCTCTGAGGTAGGGGAAGAGAGGGATGAGTTCAGTCCCTAAGGAAATAAACCTCCCGAAGGAAGCACGTCAGAGTTTTTTTTTTTTTTTTTTTAATGCTTCTTAAATATATATACACTATTTACATATGTACAAATATTTACATATGTACAGATCTCCTCCCTGTCCTGGGCTACTGGTGGATCTGTTGAGCAGCCACTAAAATTGTGTGAAGGTATTATGTGACTTCCAGTGGCAGGCTGACAAAATCTGTTCTAAGGAAACTCCTGATTGGAAGGCCTTAGAAGCAGCAAAGGCCCTGACTTCATGGGCTTTTATTTGATGCAATGAGTGGGCCTGGTGATCAGAGAGCTCATAACAAAGGATCACAGTTTGCTTGATCCAGGAGGAGATGGTGGCAGGGGAGATGTCTTTGTCGAGGCCTTTCTTAAAAGAGACAAAAACTAGCTCCTTATTCTGCCTGAGGTCTGAGGTTCTGTCCAAATAGTAGCGCAAGGCTCTGACTGGGCAGAGGGACCTATCAGACTTGAGGGATTTGTCCAGAGTTGGTGCCAGGGCTGGAATAACCACTGGGGCAACACTATCTGGACCCTCTTTGGCCAGCTGATTCTTAAAAAGAAAGGTGGGTGATGGGTACAGAGACACCTTCGACCAGTCGGACTGGCGTCTGATATTTTTGTGCTGCCAAGCATGTATCTCACTTCTTCTCTTACCCGAACCGAGGGCTAAGAGGAAAACAGTTTTGAAGGTCAAGTGCTTTAGTGACGCTTCTTTGAGAGGCTCAAAGGGAGCCTTGGTCAGTTGATGTAATACCAAGGAGAGGTTCCAGGAGGGGATTCCCCTCCGACCCTTGGGTCTGTCTCTATGGAAACTATCCAGGAGATGGGTGAGATTTTCATCTTTGCTGATGTTAAGGGGCGAGTTCCCCAGCTTATCAGCAATGGCATATCTGTAACCATCAATGGTGCTGGGCTGTAACTTCCTGTCCTGGAAGAGGTACAAAAGAAAGTCTGCCACTGACTTCACAGGTGGTGACCTGAAGTCCACCTTATGATTGATGCACCACTTTGTAAAAATGGCCCACTTTGCCTCGTAGACTGATCTGGTTGACCCTCTTTGAGGAGCCTCAATTCTTGTTGCCACCGCCTAAGAGAAACCCTGCTCCTTGATAGCTGTGGCTCTAGGAGCCATGCATGGAGATTTAAGTTTGTCAGACTTCTGTGAGGGGTCTGATGGAAGGGTTGAGTCAGGAGGTTGGGCAGCTGGGGCAAGAGCAATGGGATCTGACTGGACATCTCCACCAGGTCCCAAAACCATGTCATGTTGGGCCACCCTGGGGCAATAATGATCAACCTTTGGTATGGGGAGTCCTGCAACTTCTCCACCACTTTGCCCAATATGGCTGTCGGTGGGAAGGCATATGCGTCCAGATTCTCCCATGGCATCCACTGCAGTGGCCATGGGGTCCAGGACTGGTGATACAAACAGGGGCAATTTGTTGTTGAATCTCGTGGCAAAGACATCTATTTGAGGCTGGTGCCACCTGTTGCACAAGGTCTGAAAAACCTCTGGAAGGAGGGACCATTCTGTTTGGATGGTCTGGCCTAACCTGGATAGTTTGTCTGCTACTACATTTAAACGGCCTGGAATGTGTCGGGCCTTTAGAGTCACTTGTTTCCCGGTGCACCAGATCAAGATTCTCCAAAGTAGGGCACACAGTGGGCCCAACCTCATGCCTCCTTCCTTGTTGATGTAGGACACTACCGTGGTGTTGTCGGTTGCTATTAGAACCAATTTGCCCGCGCATAGGTCTTGGAACTCTTTTAAGGCCAGGAACACTGCTTTTAGCTCCAGGTAATTTATGTGCAGTTTGCTTTCCGGCAGGGACCAGGTTCCTCTGGCAATGAACTCGTTTAAGTGAGAGCCCCACCCTTCTTTTGATGCGTATACAAAGATTTGCAGAGCATGTTGCATGGGGTGTAATGGTTGGCCTGTGAGGACATTGTCTTCCCTGAGCCACCATTGCAAGTGAGGATGTAGACATCTGGGTAGAGGAATCACTTTTTCTAACGATTCCGGTATCCTCCAATTGCTTTTGAGATGCCATTGAATGGGCCTCATGTGCAATCTGCCTAGGTGAACATGTTTTTCTGTGGCTGTTAACAGGCCTATCAAGGACATGAACTCCCTTATCGAACAAGTTGGTAGGGAAAGAAGTTCCAGTATTTTCTTGCAGGCTTTGCCACCGGTCCGGTGTCGGTCGAACCCGGCCGGACTCGAGGTCGAATTGGTAACCGACAAAGTTGAAAATTTGTTTTGGTTCCAGCTCCGACTTTTCTATGTTCACCAGCCAACCTAAATCTTGGCACATTTTCACTAGGACCTGTGTATGTTGGAGACCGACCCGGTGGGATGTGGCTCTCACCAACCAGTTGTCTAGGTATTGGTGGATACTTATACCCTTTTGAACGGCCATCAGCTTTACCTCCTTTGCTATGATAGTGAACTCCATGGGCGCTGTCGACAGACCTGAACGGCAGTGCTTTGAACTGGAAGGTCCGGCCTTGGATATGAAATCTCAAGAATTTCCTGGACTGTTCCTGTATTGGAATATGGAAGCGTCCTCGAAGTCTATGGAGGTTACCCACTCTCCCTGTTGGAGTGATGTCCTGATGGTTTCCGGTGTCTCCATCTTGAATTTTTCGGTCTTGAGGAAAGGGTTCAGATTGCTTAGGTCCAAGATTGGCCTCCACTTGTTGTCGGGTTTTGGGACTAAAAATAGTCGGTTGAAAAACCCTAGTGAGGTCTGTTTCTGAACTAGTTCTATGGCATTTTTGTCTGTAAGCTGATGTAATGCCTCTAACAGTTTGAGGTTTCTGTGAGGATTGCCATAACAGCTTATGACTGTGGGAGTTCTTGACAAACTTGGCTGGGTCCGGAAGGGAAGGGTGTAACCCTCCTTCAGGATTTGAACTACTTTCGGACCGGCACCCAGATCTAACCACTTTTTCCAAAAGATTTGAAGTCTGGCCCCTACAGGCAGATTCATGGCAACATTGGGAGCATTTGTGACAGGATTTACATAAGACAATGGAATGACACAAGAAACACTTTTCACAGATTTTAATTTGTTTTTCTTGTATTGACAACCTGCTGCCCCGGGACTTATTTCGTTCTTTTGAGAATGCCCGGGCGCACTATGAACAGAATGTACAACATTTAGCTTTACATGTGATATAGTGTTCATTGTCTCTTCTGTGGGGCTCCCGGCCAGCAGCAGAGGCTTCAACTGAGTTACACATTGATTGTCATTTGTACTGCTGCTGACTCTTGGCCGGACGCCAGGAATACTGTTGCTTGCCCTTGTTCTTCCTGCGCTGAGTACGAGACAGATTCTTCCAAGCTGGTCTGTCTTGCTGTTTGTCCGACCTTGAGTCCTGTCATTCGTAGGGGTGATATCTCAGACCCTTGTACACTGAACTTGATCGATCCTTATCAAAGGTAGCTATGTCTTCCTCTGCTCTTTTAACAATGTTATCTGGAAACAGAGTGTCCAGATGAAGTGGGGCAGTACGTAGAGCATTAAGTGTGTCTGCTTTTACACCGGCTTTCAGATAGGCAAGGTAGGAATCACGTCTAAGAAGGGTGGTGTTAGCCATATTCACAAAGACAAACTCAGTTAAATACTCCATGGATTTCACCATGGCCTGGCAAACACTAGAATTATAGTCTAGTAAAAACTGAAGTTCGTCCACTGCTGATGATACCTTGGCTGCTATCTTCCCCTTGGACTCAACCCTTATGGCTTTCAACTGAGTGTTCATGTTCTCCTGGATTTTCAACAGGCAACGGTTGAATCCGGCTGCATGGTTACAAATCACCGTCGATTCGCGTGCAGACCTCTCCCATTTGCGTAGATTCTCCTGAGAGATTGGGCGGGACATGGGAGGCCAACTAGCAATACCTGCCTGTCTAGCTATCCTGAGATAAGTGCTGTTGAGCCTTGATGATCCGGTGTGCCAAGAGGAGACAGATTGATCAGAGTCCTTCTTAGGGTTTGCATGGAAACCATACCACTTCTGTTGTGACTTTGGAGGGCGTATGAACTGGTCCCTTAAAAGTCCACCTGCTTCAGAAGTACGTCTGGGATATCCCTGGACCAGTGTGATGTTAAGCTTTGACATCTTCCGACATAGCCACTCGTCGGTTGGTAGGTTTACAGAGACCTTGCCCGGTGTATGTAGCTTTGGACCTGCAAAGGGGTTATCTTCTGAGGTAGTGGCACCGGAATCAATGTCTGGGATGTGATTCCAACTCATGTACGACCGAATCCCCCTCATTGTTTCTCGGTATGACTGTTCCTCGGAAAGGGATTGGTCATGATCAGACAGATTAGCTTCCTGATCATCCGACAGTTCACCTTCTTCCGGGAAGATATCTAAGGGAGGTCGGTCTGATGAGAGAGAGTCGGAGTCGGATTCACTAGAAGAGAGAGATTCCTTTCTAGAAGTGTCAAAAGCACTGGCTAGTTGTCTCTGAACAGTCTCTCTAGTAGCCGTTTCCAGCTGGGCTGAAGATGAAGCTCTTGCAACAGACTTGTGCTGAGAAGAGTCGGTAGCCGGTGAATCAATAGCAGGGTCGGTTGGTTGAGAAGGCTGAGAGGCTGGTTTCAAAAAAGGGTCGGGTCGGACCACATTAGCTGGTGGAGCATGAGAAGGCGTAACCTTCACCGTACTGAAAACAGGGTCCTGAGGTCTGTCCAATGTCTTGGCCATTAACAGGGCTTCCAGCCTATTGAATCTGTCCGACCACTTCCTGTCGAGGTCAGAAATTCTTGAGTCGGTAGAGGAGGTGGTGGACTTGCCCTGGTCGGTGGATGAAGTAGTCGGTGGTCGGTTGGAGGAAGACTTCACCGACTTCTCTGACTTAGCCGGCTTGGAAGATGTAGATTTCTTGCCCTCAGACTTCTTAGGTTTCTTTTCTACCGGCCCACTCTAACCAGAGGTTGTCTGGCCATCCACGACCACCACTACCGACACAAGTGCCGGGTCCACGAGGGTGGGACTGAGAGTGTCTGAATCTTTTGCTGGAGTAGATGACTTGGCTTCTTTCTTCTCCTTCTTAAGCTTGTACGAAGGGGTGGATAATTGGGCCTTTTGCTCTGGCGTTAATGCATCACAATGCGAGCAAGCAGCAGGTGGAGTTTCTACACAAGGGTCAGAGCCCTTTTTCTTATCGCGGCAACGCGCACAAACAGAGTGATGATCAAAACCTGCCATCATGTGGCCGCAACCCCCTCGACGCTGGCTGGGAGTAGACATAATGGTCTATAATATGTGTGGAAGTAATTGAAAAAGTTGTAAAGTAAAACACTTCCACAAACTCACAAAATTCCAAAAAGTTTCACAACTCAAAATATTCCGTGCAGGCAGTGCATGCGCCAAACAAAAAAGATGCTATGACGTCAGGTTGTCTAGACAGGAAGGAAGTACGATGCGCCACCTGGCGAGTGCAGTGTGAGGACCGGTTTAGCATACTGTCCATTGGATAGGATGTATTAACGCAATAAAAAAATATTTTTTTAAAATCTATTAAAATCACCAGGTTTCGTTGTGTTAAGCGACACAACATAATTGAAATTGATATATTAAAAGCAATCATTACTGAATGTAGCAACTCCACATGTGGACTTTTGTTAAAGGCAATCTTCTTAACTGGATTCTTTGGTTTCTTCAGGTTATCCAACCTCTCACCTCATTCAGCAGCTACCTTTGACTCAAATAGACATCTTACGGGTTCTGATGTTTTCTTTACAAAAGGTTTTGTCAAACTTCTCATTAAATGGTCTAAATCAATGCAAACCAGGGATACGGTTGAAATTCTAACACTTCCAAGGCTAATGGCTCGTCTTAGTTCTCTAAAATCAGGTGATCCATTTTTGAGAAGATTTCACACAACTGGTTACTGTGGGATACTTCACTCCAAATATGGAGTTGGATAGATGGACTCTTTGCTAGTAACATTTCAAGAGTGAAATCATCTCTTTATGAAGACTGACTCATTCAAAGAGTTAAGGTCATTATTTTGTGTACACTATCAAGTTCATTCAAATAAAGAATAGCCATGTTTAACAAGATTTGTTTGCCTCTCAATATACTTTGCCTCTCAATATATATGCTATTTTAAGGCTTTTTTGTTTGGACTGTTTACAGATCATAGGAACAAGCTGTAAATACAGACTGGACTATCATAAGGTGATTCCATGCAAATTGGTGACCAAAATACAAACCAAAGTTTTAAGAAATGATCTTTCAGCCACACACTGCAAGGATGTGTGCTTGTCCTGAATGCAGCCAAGCAAGCTGTATACCGCCTGGTCGCCTTGCCTGCACTCTACTGCCATGGCACCTTGACAAACTGCATACATACACTCACTCTCAGGATCCAACACCTGCAAACATCACAAACCCAGCAATCATATGGAGTTACAACCAATATCACAAGCAAGGCTGCACTGGAAATGGAAAGTCAATAACAACAACCTTTTTGGCAAAAGCAATCGAATCAACATATAATTCACTTATAGTTTACACATTGTACATTTTCAGAATATTCTTCTGGTAAAGCAGGATTTTATAATTCTAATTAAACTAGAAAAATGTTTTTGTTAACAAAACCTAAGCGTCCCAAAAAGGTTCACTGCAATATAATATACAGTAGAAAAAGGTTTTTGAAAATAAAAACATGCAGTGCTGAGAGAAGAAGTGAAAGTTAAGCAGACAGTGTGGAAGTTCATGCATCAACATGAAAGAAAAATTTAAGCTTTATTTTGTTTTCTATGGTCATAAATTGCGAAAAGTTAATTGAATAAATGCTCTGGCTAAGAATGCATAAAGCATCAATACTTATAATAGGTCAAAAGTTACACCATAAACTACTTAATTAAAGAGTAACAGTGCTTTATAAATGCCATATATCTATTTACATTTTAGAAAAAGGCATAGTAAAATGTGAGCCTTTAGAAAGGCAAGAAGTTTATGACACAATGCTTTGAACACATCTATCTGGTAAATCTGACCAGCTATCTAGACTCTTCACATAAGGTTTCCCAATACCTCTGAATACATTGTAAATCTCTAAAAGCAAGAATAAAATAGATATAAGGCAAAAACACAAAATCGGCTATTTGATGAATCCAGTTTGATCCATAAAAGGGGTGGGGGGTGGGGGGTGGGGGGTGGAGGGGTGGCAGGAGGTAAATCTGACCAGCTATCTAGACTCTTCACATAAGGTTTCCCAATACCTCTCAATACATTCTAAAACTCTAAAAGAATAAAAGAGATAAAAGGCAAAAACACAAAATCGGCTATTTTATGATCCCAGTTTGACCCATAAGGGAGGATCCGGGGGTAAATCTGACCAGCTATCTAGACGACTCTTCACATAAGGTTTCCCAATACCTCTCAATACATTCTAAAACTCTAAAAGAATAAAAGAGATAAAAGGCAAAAACAAAAAATCGGCTATTTTATGACCCCAGTTTGACCCATAAGGGAGGATCCGGGGGTAAATCTGACCAGCTATCTAGACGACTCTTCACATAAGGTTTCCCAATACCTCTTAATACATTCTAAAACTCTAAAAGCAGAATAAAGGAGATAAGAGGCAAAAACACAAAATCAGCTATTTTATGACCCCCAGTTTGACCCATAAGGGGGGGTCCGGGGGTAAATCTGACCAGCTATCTAGACTCTTCACATATGGTATCCCAATAACTCTTACTACATTCTAAAGCTGTAAAAGCAAGAATAAAAGAGATAAAAGGCCAAAACACAAAATCGACTATTTTATGACCCCAGTTTGACCCATAAGGGGGGGTCGGGGGTAAATCTGACCAGCTATCTAGAGTCTTCACATATGGTTTCCCAATACCTCTTAATACATTCTAAAGCTCTAAAAGCAAGAATAAAGGAGATAAAAGGCAAAAACACAAAATCGGCTATTTTATGACCCCAGTTTGACCCATAAGGGAGGGTCTGGGGGTAAATATGACCAGCTATCTAGACTCTTCACGTATGGTTTCCCAATACCTCTTAATACATTCTCAAGCTCTAGAAGCAAGAATAAAGGAGATATAAGGGGAAAAGATGAAATTTGAAAAATTTAATAGTAATTTAAATTTTTATTAGAAATACTTACCATTTCCTAACAGTAGCTATTTGTTGGAGCCATCCAACCCAATGGCCAACGCAGACATGCGATTTTAAGGTTATATAACAACCTTAACCAAGCCATTGGGTTACAGTAGTCCGTCCTCCCGCCAATTAGGTCACATGACCACATTGTTTACTTCATTATTTTTGTTGCAAGTAAAAGAATGACTTGCGGGGAGGCGGGAGGGAAATTTGAGTGTTAGGAAATGGTAAGTATTTCTAATAAAAATTTAAATTACTATTAAATTTTTCAATTTTATAGCGAAATACCCTTACCATTTCCTAACAGTAGCTGAATTCAGCCTTGTAGGACGGAGGGAATTCTTTTTAAGAAAACCACTACCTAACCTACAACTAAACATCATGAGAACTTCATAATGGAATTACATGCATTAATGAACATACAACTTCCAAACATTCACAACATACAACTTCCAAAAAATGGCAGTATGTAGTTGTAATTCTCACAGCTGCTGACAATGTTGGTGTTGCAAAAGGATGTCATAAATAGATAGCCCATCTACATTGTAACATCCGACCCTAAAACAAGGTCAAACCAACCTGTAAGTGTCATCAGCATAATGCCAAATCCTTCCCAAGTCAGATTTAGGCAACATTGATATCTAACTACAAATACATCCAGCATTGCAGACATACCAGCCACAAACTGCAAATGTACCAATATAAGTATGAAACACATACTTATAAAGTAACAAAACTGTAACTGCAACTGTAGGACCCAATTTCAAATCTGACCCTATGACAACAGAGGTTTTTCAGACAGAAATTGGTATACATACAATGCAATTTCCAATAACATGTATCAAGAAACTCATGTAAGGAAATCACCTATAAAACTAAAGATGCAATCAAAAACATACATCAATAGCTTCTGTAACTCAATCTTGACTCAGTCAAGATGAAATAGGTGCCAAAAGAGAAGTCCTTTTAAGAAACTTTCTTAATGGCAGTAAAACAAAAGATTTGTTCTACCCCAAACCTTTTGATCATCAAACCCCTAACAAGAAACAGACAAACCCATATTGAGTCAAACTGTTGTCCAAAGAGGCTAAGAGCTGGCATGACCACAGGCTTATTTGCAGTAGGCCCATCCAAAGCCAACTGGTTCTGTTAATTGAAGGGGCCAGAGTTACTTATGGCCCATTCTCCTTATAACTAAAGGAAGAATATGTCACAAGTATTAATGTAATCCACAGATACAAAGACCACTGGCTCAATTGCAGTAGGCCCATCTGAAGCCAAACTGGTTCATGGCCACAAAGGCAGTTAATGGGCCAAAGTTACTTGTGACCAATTCTCCCTACAACTAAGGGAAGCATGAATGTCACTACTTTACCTGAAGCCAAACCCAAAAACTGTCTTGAAAGGTAGTAACTTCAAGAAAGCCTTCCTCACAAGCTCAAAGGCTGTTTGATAAGAGCATGAAGGACCAATGACAAAATCCAAAACTATTGGTTTGTCTCTTTCTAAAAGTTGCTAAACTAATATTTAGCTCAACTTTTAGATACTTTTTGACCCTTTAAGCGCCAAACCATCCGTAATTGCTGTTCTATAGCCCACAATAGCAGATGGTATTAGTATGTTCCTTAAACTAGAATTTCAGGAAATTTGCTCAATGCGGAATAGTGGAGTCTGAGATATAAACCTGGCTCTCTTCACACCACTTCCCAAAATAGAACAATTACTTCTCAGATTCTCCTTGAGGAGTGCTCCTTCATTGTTTCACCACTTCCTCTGGGAATCTTCCATAATATTCATGCCTGACTCCAGATGCCAATCATGAAGATTCAAGTAAGCTAGATTGTTGTGAAGTCTGTTGCTGAAAAATTGAACTAACAGATTCACCCATTTAGGAGTTTTGTGGAACAGATTCACCAGACACAAACCAGGATATCCCTGGCCACCCAATCATGATGACTCTGCACCTGTCCTGGTGGTCATCTGTTGAATCACCTGAGGGATGAGGGCCACTGGACATAACTGACCAGACCCTCCCCAGAGACGTTCAATGCATCTGTTTCCCAAGACTGACTGTCTGGGACATGAGACATATACATGTTACAACACCTGCAGGACCAAGACCCTGGGCAAAAACACATGTCTGTCCAGACCTTCACAAGAGATGTTGAAGCACCTGTTTTCAGAGCCTGACTGCAGAGCTACATAGGAAGCTTGTGATTCATCTTGTTGCCAAACACATCAACCACTGATTGATGACAGCAATGTCTAAATTGATTGAAAAACCTGACGATTCATAGCCCCTTTGGTCTGAAATAACTTATCTTCCTAGACAAGGAATCTGCCAGAACATGTAGATTCCCTGGGATGTACTTCCCTGAATCTGAATCATTCTGGCATTGGACTGAACCATGATTCTACAGACCAAGGTACCTATTCCCTGAGTGGAAGCCTCCCTGGCTGTTCACATAGGCAACCACTAAAGAATTGCCTGTGAAAATCAACTGATTTCAACTCAGAAGCTGATTTCTGAATCATTTTAAGGTAACAACATAGCTTCCAGCTGTATAATGTTATGTTATGAGAAGTCTTGACTCTTCCTGATTCCACAGACCAATGGCTGTGGATGACTCAAGAAAGCACCCCAACCCATTAGGGAAGCTTCTGTGAATGGAGAGAAAACTGTGCTCCTGAAGGAGTGGTGAGTCTTCCTTCAAAATTGAACTATTGGTCCACCAGTGAAGATGATCCCTGAACCAAAGACCCCAAAAATGGGCTATCCAGAGACTGAAGAAATCAGCAGTGTTTCCAGATACCATTGGAATGACTTCCTGTGCAGATAACCCAATGGTATAGTCTTCTCCATTGAAACTGCTTTCAAAGTGACATGAGCTTCCCTGAAGATAAGTGAGAAGCTTTCAACATGGTAACTGTCTTTCCAAGAAGACAATAGATTTCCTTTGAGTTGGGAAGACTAGACCTACCCTGACGTCGAATTGTAACCAAACTTCGATTAATGGAGTTGGAAATAAATCTGATTTTTAGAAATTTGTGATCCAACCCAGGCTCTCGACAAGATGCATCCCCAGTGGGTGTATCGCTGGTATTGCTGTTTTGAATATGTTGTCATTAGCCAATCGTCTATATACTGGCGAATACTGATGCCTTCTGCGAGAGCCATCAGCTTCAACTCTTTTGCTACCTTGGTGGACTCGAGAGAGAAACTATAGTAATACTGAAGGGTAAGGCAATGAACTGGTAGAATCTGTAGCCTCCAATGAAGCGAAGATACTTGTTAGCTGAGTCTACCAGTGACGAGTGTGTACCCATAAGGTCGAGTGACGTCATCCACTCGCCTTTTATAGACGAATTCCAAATATAAAACATTCTATATTAAGTAAGGTACATGCAAGCTCATTTACCTGACCTTAACAACTACTGGCTGCCATTTCTTCCTTGCTTGTCACAAGAAATAAACTGTAAAACTCAAGCGATGTGACACTGGTGACTGGTGTTATCGCCCTTTTGTCGATCAATCCATAAACAGCTTCTATCAAAACTGCTGTTTCTCTCGTTTTTTGTTTTTTTTTTACTTCTGCCAACCTCACTTCTGAAAGGTCTGGCTGAATATTATCCTGTTACCAAGACTTGTATACTACCAAACTTCCATAGGGCCTGTAAAAGTAAGATCCTCTCCCCTTTTAACTAGCTGAAAAGTAGGAAGCACTTGTAACTCTATTCCAGGGTAACTGTCATGATAGAGACAAAAAAACCTGCTCTGAGGCCTGGTGTCCTTTTATTAGTCCAGAACTAGAAGCATGCTCACTTCTAGAGTTACTAATCATTGTTATTTCCATGAATACACTAGATGAAAATCCTCTGGACATCTCCATTAGGAGTGAAAAATGCATTGTAGGTTTGCTAAAGGCATTCTAAGTTACATCCCTCCTGTTGAGTCACATGTTCTTAGACATGGGCAAACTGCAACAAGAAGATTTGAACACAAACTGGTTGACTGGACTGGAAATGCAAACATCATTGCACCCAGTCCAAAGCATATTGAAGTCTATAACATATCATAGTGATCCCTAGATCCTCTAAATTTGACCTGAACTGAAGAAGTGAGTCAATACACTCTTCCTCTCTCTTACAGTCCCCTACCAGGGACCTTGTTTGCAAAGTGTCTGAAAGGTCATGTTCCTCCTGCAGACCTGCTTCAACTAAGGAGCTGTCCAGGAAAGTGATGTATGTAAGGAAGTCCAAGCAAAACTTCTTCCTGTATAGCTGCTCTTTAAAACATCAGAGGCTTCAAACTCCTTGAAACCCAACATAAAAGCCACATTCAATGCTGGCTGTTCACCCAAGGAATGTATTAATGTGACCAAACAAGGGAGCATTCACAGAAACTGTGCCTGTTAAATCAATCCCTAGCCACTCAATAACAGTCAGCCAAAAGTAAAATAAGGGATAGATTCCTTGTATTCTTGAGATGAATCATAATCCCCATCACCCGACAACCTGAATCTAACCTTTTGAGAGGTATAGAAACCCGATTGTACTCAATTCTTGTCTAAAACTATTGAAAACCAAAGCCTTTCCTTGTAGATATGAATGACACTCCCGGGCATCTGACAACCCGAATCTAAACCTTTTGGGAGGAATAGATACTCAATTGTACTTGAATGACGTCATGCAGGTATTTTCCTTTACTGAATGTTTCGACTGGACCTCGACGGAAGAGTTTTCCGACGAGGTAGTCTTTCCTGCATTCAAAACTTCTCCACGATGCAGTGTCCACGGCAACGTAAATGGCTGCCCCCAAGGGAGATTCCTTCTACTGAATCGTCGACAATCTATTCGACTGGGATGTGTATTGTGATAAAAATTGCTTTCAACGCCTGGCTGTTAGAACCCGACGTGAACAGCAATAACGGCCACTCGAATTGTCATTCTCTTCCAAGATGGCGTCGTCCAGATCGCTTCTTATTGAAGATTACATTCTTTGTATAGATGTATGCTGCAAAATTGCAAATTTAATAAGTAAATTAAATTTTTATAAGTTAATACCCTATCCAATGGACAATATGCTAAACCGGTCGGCGCAGACCGGCCCGCCAAACGTCAGAAAAAGACGTCCTGTGTTTCCACCGGCTGGCCGGTCCATAGTACTGTGCACTCCCCAGATGGCGCCTCGCACCTCCTTCCTGTCTAGACAACCTGACGTCATAGCATCTTTTTCGTTGTCTAAACCTGTTAGACCCCTAGTAAGCTGATAGCGGGGTCGGTGGGAGGGTCTTGTGTGTCCATTGGATAGGGTATTAACTTATAAAAATTTAATTTACTTATTAAATTTGCAATTTTATTGCGTTAATACATCCTATCCAATGGACAATATGCTAAATAACTACCGCTTGGTCGGCGGGTAAGTTACTAGGGACTTATGTGAACTCACAAATGATAGCAAATTTTAACCTACGGTCTAGGCTGACTTTGTCAGGAGACCCATAGGCCCAGGCCTGGATTGACCTTAAGGTCAGGAAACCCTGAAGGCCTTGGTCGGTTGCCAACAGCCGGTTACCCGGGGGTATACACCGACGTCGCCCCCCCCCCCTTTTTAACAGACCTGCTCTGAGGTAGGGGAAGAGAGGGATGAGTTCAGTCCCAGAAAGCAAATAAACCTCCCGAAGGAAGCCGTCCCATTTTATACTATGGGTATGTAGAACTGTTTACATTATGTACATACATACAAATCTCCTCAACCTAAGGGCCACTTGTGGTTCTGTTGAGTAGCCAAAACCCAGCCCAATTGGTAAAGCTCTGAGTCAGCTCACGCCCCACCCTTCAGATAGAACAGTGTGAAGGTATTAAGTGACTTCAGTGGTAGACTGACAAGAATGGATCTAAGGGGAATCCCGACTGGAAGCCCTTAGGCACAGCAAAGGCCCTGACATCATGAGCTTTTAACTTGATGTAAAAGGTGGGCCTTCTGGTAGGAGAGCTCATAATATAGGATCACTGTCTGCTTGGTCCAAGAGGAGATAGAGGTAGGTGAGGTGTCTTTGTTGAAACCTTTCCTAAAGGAGTCAAAGTCATTTCTTATTCTGCCTGAGGTCTGAGGCCCTGTCCAAATAGTAGCGCAATGCTCTAATCGGAAGAGGGACCTGTCAGACTTGAAGGACCTATCCAGAGTTTGGGCCAGGGCTGGTATAACCACTGGGGCCACACTGTCTGGACCCTCTTTTGCCAGCTGATTCTTGAAAAGAAAGCTGGGTGATGGATACAGGAAAACCTTTGATCAAAACAGATTGGTGTCTGATATTTCTGTTTTGCCAAGCATGAATCTCACTTCTGGACTTGCCTGACCCAAGTCTTGAAAGTCTGGTGCTTGAAAGAAGCCTCTAGGATTGGTTCAAAAGGAGCCTTAGTTAGTTGGTGTAAAACCAGGGATAGGTTCCAGGAGATCCCCCTTCTACCTTTGGGTCTGTCTCTATGGAAACTATCCAGGAGACGAGTGAGATTTTCATCTTGCTGATGATGACAGGTAAAATACCTAGTTTATCAGCAATGGCTGACCTGTAACCATCAATGGTGCTGGGCTGTAACTTCCTGTTCTCAAAAAAGCACATAAGGAAGTCAGCAACTGACTTTATAAGGGGTGCTCCGAAGTCCACCCAATTAATGATACACTGATCTGATTGATCCTCTTGAGAGGCCTCAATCCTTGCTGCCAACTGCCTCAGAGAAGCCCTGTTCTTCGATTGTTGTGGCTCTAGGAGCCATGTATGGAGATTCAGAATTTTGAGATTTCTGTGAGGGATCTAATTGAAGGGCTGTGTTAACAGGTTGGGCAGACTCAGTGGAGTCTGACTGGATATGGCCATTATATCTCCAAACCCAGGCCTCTTGGGCCTCCCGGGAGCAATCAGAACGAGCCTCTTGCATGGGGAGTCTTGTAACTTCTCCACCACTTTGCCCAAGATGGCTGCTGGTGGGAAGGCATACGTGTCCAGATCCTCCCATGGCAGACTTAGCGCATCCACCGCTGTGGCCAGGGGATCCGGTACCGGTGACTCAAAAAGAGGCAACTTATTGTTGAACCTCGTGGCAAATAGGTCTATTTGAGGTTGGTGCCACCGGCTGCATATTGTTTGGAAGACCTCCTGAAGGGGAGACCACTCTATTGGATGGTCTGGCCTGGCTTGGATAGCTTGTCTGCTACCTTATTTGTCGGCCTGGACTGTGTCGGGCTTTGAGAGTTACTTGATTTCTGGTGCAACTGGTCAAGATTCTCAGTAGTAGAGCACAAAGTGGGCCCAACCTCATGCCTCCTTCTTTGCTTATGTATGACACCACTGCGGTTGCTACAAGTAGTATCTTGTGTATGCAGAGGTCTTGGAACTCTTTTAAGGCTAGAAGGACTGCCTTGAGTTCTAGATAATTGGTATGCAACTTGCTTTCCGGAAGGAACCAGGTGCCTCTTGCAGTGCTTTCGGTTAAGTGATGACCCCACCCTTCGTTTCATGTATCTAAAAAGATTTTTAGAGCATGTTTTATTGGGTGTAATGGTTAGCCTGTAAGGCCAATGTCCTGCCGTCACCACTGTAAATGTGGGTTCACCTTTTCTAGTGACTCTGGTACCCTCCAGATGTTTTTGAGATGCCACTGTATGGGTCTCATATGAGGTCGGCCTAGGTGAACCTGCTTTTCTGTGGCTGTTAGTAAACCTATCACAGACATGAACTACTGGATCGGACAAGCCAGTAGTGAGGATTTCTAGTATTTTGTCCTGAAGTTCTGCCAACAGTCCGGTGTCGGTCGGACCCAACCAGCCCTGAAGTCGGACTGGTAACCTACAAAATCGAAGGTCTGCTTGGCTCCAGTTCCGACTTTTCCAAATTCACCAGCCAACTTAGTTCTTGGCATATTTTCAACAGATGTTGAGTACGCTGGAGACCAACTTGTTGGGATGCAGCTCTCACCAACCTGTCATCTAGGTACTGGTGGATTTTATATCCTTCTACATGGCCATCAGTTTTACCTCCTTGTAGTTACAGTGAACAGTGAGCTTGAATAGGTATGCCCAACCCTGGACATGAAATCTCAGATATTTCCTAGACTGTTCCTGTACTGGTATACGGAAGTAGGTATCCTTGAAAAACTACAGAGGTAACCCACTCCCCTTGTTGGAGGGAGGTTATCTGATGGTTTCCAGTGTCTCCATTGTTTTTTTTTGTTTTTTGTTTTTTGTGACAGGTAGCGGTTCCTGTGGTGATTGACATAGTAGCTTATGATGTTCTTGTCAAGCCTGGTCTGGTCTGGAAAAGGGGGGGGTGTGGCCCTCCTTCTAAATTGTACTACCCGGGGACCAGCTGCCAAGGCTTCAGATGAGTTTAGTGTCCCTTGGTAGACTGATAAACATTACTGTCCCTCTGGACCCTGGTCCGACCTGGTGATAGTGATACCCGTTTACAGTTAACTTGTTCTTGCCGTGGTCCAGCCCGGGTGGGGCTGACACAATTCACATTACATAGAACTTGACCCTAGACCAGCCGCCTGTAAGGTGGGGTAAGTAAACATGGTCATTTGTATGATGGCTGACCCCTGACCGAACACAAAGAAAATTGTCCGAATGTGAACCACATTTTCTCTTGCTGTTCAAAAGACCCATTTGATTTCTATGTAACCAGCCATTTTGGCCACAGCAATCTTCTGTGGCCCATATACTCTGTAACCAGTAAAACTGGCAGGCTAGGCTGACCATAGGATTTAGTTACTGGTCTACTAACTAGGTAGCCCCCAAGTGGTCTGCCGGTCGGTTTCAGTCCTTTGAAACCAGTATGAAAAGGGCCAGACAGCAATTGCACCTGATAGCAGGTCGGTAGTCTCTGCAACTGGTTGGTGTGAAGCAAAACTGCTCAGTGAAAACTGCATAGCTAGCTTCTGTGCAGGCCCAAAAATTCCTGTCAGAGACTACACATTATTAGGCCCATCATCAGGCTTAGGCCGGTGAATAGGCTGCTGATGAGGAGTGGTCAGCTGGTAGGAGACCTTTAGGTTGTGATTATTAGTGCTGGTTGGTAGGCAGGGAGGCTCTGTAATATGAGACAAGCTGTTCAGTGCAGGTTGTGTAGATGGTACCAGTTGTTGAAACAACTGTACAAGGCTGTGTAGCCAGTACCCTGCCAGTACACTGTAACCACTTGAAACTACTGTATAAGGCTGTGAAGCCGGTCGGTAAACACACTGTAACCAGTTATTGGAGTAACTGTACCAGGTTGTTTAGCCGCTAGTCGGTCGGTACACTCTGTAATCAGTTGCTGAAGAAAGTGTACAAGGCTGTGTAGCCAGTACCCAGTCGGTACACTTGAACCAGTTATTCAAGTAACTGTACAAGGCTGCTTAGCCAGTAGCCGGTCGGTACACTCTGTAGTAATCAGCTGTTGGAGTAAGTGTACAAGGCTGTGTAGCCAGTACCCGGTCGGTACCCTGTAACCAGTTGAAGTAACTGTACAAGGCTGTATAGCTGGTAGGTACACTCTGTAACCAGTTGCTGAATGAAGCTTACAACTATGCTAGTGTTGAATCCAGTTTCCTCCATTAATTAAAAATTTCTTTCAAAAACACGTCTTATTTGTAGATTTGACAGTTGCTGGGAAAGCCCTTGAGCTATATTTAGAAAATTGTTGGTCGGAGTGTCACGTGACCAGCTTGCTGGTCGGAGGGACAACGTGATTGGCTGATTAGAAATGACGATCTGCTTCGTGAAATGGTCGGTGAATCACGTGACCAACTTCGGGGAAAAGCCCTCACTAGACGCGTTTCCTTATACCACAGTCAACGCAAGCTTACTGGTCGACTAATGTCTGTACCAGTACGTTGGAGGTGGATTACAGGAACTAAAAACTGCAATCACAGTAGACGAGAGTGCAAAGAATGTACTTCCGACCTTCTTGTTTGGTAAATCACGTGATAAACTTCGTGACTGGTCGGTGAGAACACGTGACCAGCTTCATGAAGGCACGCGATTGGCTGACTGGATATGACGTCAGAGGTCGCGTTCCTTTTTGCTGGCCGGCCGGCTGCTGCTTTAAAAGCAGAGAAGCCTGGACCAGTGCACTCTGTAGATGAAATTCCTGGCCGGACTTAAGACGGTTCTTCTTCTCAGCCGGCTGTACACTCAAACCAGTTTCCTGGCCATCCACTGCCCTTACTACCGACACAAGGGCCGGGTCCATAAGGGTGGGACTGAGAGTGTGTTCTGAATAAATCTGAAGAATTCATCTCTTGCTTCTGATGAAAAAACACTGGAGCTAGGCTGGTGTGACTGATGCTTTACAGCAGAGAAGTCTGTACCAGTGCGCTCTGAAGGAATGCATCCCTGATGGGGAATTCCTTCCATTTACAGTGTTTAAAACTACGTAGACTGAAGTTTCCCGTGATTTGTATTTGAAGTAGTAGAAAAGACGTTTCTATGGTGACTCTAGCTGGAATGTTACAGAAGGTACATTCAAACAAAAGACACGGATAAAATACCTGTAAGAAGAAAATCCATAATTCTTCAATATTGTAGATCTGCCCCTAACAACACAATGGTTGAATGGGAGGAAACTAGAAAATGGCTGCATGAATATATCTCGTCTTACGTAACTGCCCTATCATCAACACCAAATTGAGTCAGCTAGGGAGCGTTTCCAGCAGAATTGCAAATGTATATCCGTGCTTGAACAGTAGATAACACTTCTACACTGAATATATCCACATAAAAGGTTGAAAATCCGTCATAATGCACACTTTTCCTTTAAAATTCTGGAGATGTTGAAAACACGTCTGCACAGTACACGCGCCAAACGAAAAAGATGCTATGACGTCAGGTTGTCTAGACAGGAAGGAGGTGCGAGGCGCCATCTGGGGAGTGCACAGTACTATGGACCGGCCAGCCGGTGGAAACACAGGACGTCTTTTTCTGACGTTTGGCGGGCCGGTCTGCGCCGACCGGTTTAGCATATTGTCCATTGGATAGGATGTATTAACGCAATAAAACTAAAGCTTCCATCGTCCAGCAAACTGAACCAAATGACTGGCAAGCTGTATAATAATATTATTGTTGCATTAGGACCTTCTTTATGAAAACTCATTTCCTCGAGGTTGAAGACGATCGAATATTCGATGTCGCCATCCAAAAAGTCCTTTATTGCATAATAATGCATACCTTGGAAGATTTAATAAATGTATAAGTACTGTATCATATACATAAAAAGTGAGCTTAACAGTAAAATTTCAAAAAATAAATAAAACCTTGACAAAAACTTGTACTAATTCCCAAAGACGTCCATACTGATGATGGCCAACAAAAATAATGAAGTAAACAATGTGGTCATGTGACCTAATTGGCGGGAGGACAGACTACTGTAACCCAATGGCTTGGTTAAGGTTGTTATATAACCTTAAAAATCGCATCTCTGCGTTGGCCATTGGGTTGGATGGCTCCAACAAATAGCTACTGTTAGGAAATGGTAAGGGTATTTCGCTATAAAATGACTATTTTATGACCCCAGTTTGACCCCTACAGGAGGGTCGGGGGGGAAATTTGACTTGTTTTCTAGACTCTCCACATATGGTTTCCTACTACCTCCCAATACATTTTATGGCTCTAAATGCAATACTTAAGAAGATAATAGGGGGGTTCACATGAATTTTAAGCTTTCTGATAGGTACCTGTGAGAAAATCGCCCATAAATCGGTCAATTTTCATTGGATTGCTCCCAAAATCTAACCAGCTCATGTTTTTGATAGTATAAACATGTGTATGAAGTTACAAGCCTGTGCGGTCAGCAGATTTTCCTGAACTGCAATGACGGGCGGGTGTACCCGAAAAAACTATTTTTTGATCATGTGACCTTGATAAAGATCAAAGGTCAAATTTAAGCATGTGGAAAATTTGTCCCACGCCTAAGGTATATAACTGCCAAATATGGTTAAATAGCTTGCAATAATAAGGGAGATATTCAAGGGAGACCATAATGCGGCGGCAGTGGCGGCGAGGAAACTGAGGCGAAACCAAATAAGCGCCCTTTCAGGGACGCTTAATTAGAAAATGGCTTTCGCACTGCCAAAAAATAGCATCAGAGATGCCCGTATCCTGCAACCTGGGGAAATAGTTTTCAACACCATGACATAGAAAAAAGTAGTGAAACAGTGCAAAGACTGGGATACTTTTAGTGCAGTGTCAATCATATAAAGTCTAAATAATTAATGTTTAAGAAGAAAAAATAACATCTAAGAGTAAGAAAATGTATGTAAAGATAAAGTACTAAAACAAGACAATTCAATAGCAAGATGACAGAATTAATCAGCAAACTAAAAAATATAAAGCTGTAAAATTTATTAATTGGAGAATAGCTGTCAATGGAAATAGCACAATTATGTAAAAGTGCATATAATAATCAGTTGCAGCAATCCATATATCTTTGTCATAAAAGAAACAAGTCTCAAATATGGCCCGTGAACACACTTTGGCAGAGCAAAAAGGTCACACCATGATGCACACCTACACCCCCTAACCAATGTCCCTACCAAGTGTCAACCTTCTACACCTTACGGAAATCAAGAAATAGCTCAGACAAGATTTTAAAACTCATGGTCACTCACAAGGTCAAAGGTCAAATCAAGGTCACACCATGGTGTTGCACACCTACAACCCCTAACCAATATCCCTACCAAGTATCAACTTCCTACACCTTACGGTTTCCAAGATATAGTCCAGACAAGATTTTATAAGTCAAGGTCACTACGGTAAGGTCAAATCAAGGTCACGCCATGACGTTGCGCACCTACAACCCCTAACCAATGTCCCTACCAAGTATCAACTGCCTACACCTTACCATTTCCGAGATATAGCCCGGACAAGATTTTATAGGTCAAGGTCACTACGGCAAAGTCAAAGGTCAAATCAAGGTCATACCATGATGTTGCACACCTACACCCCCTAACCAATGTGCCTACCAAGTCTCAACTTCCTACACCTTATGGTTTCTGAGATATAGCCCGGACAAGATTTTCAAACTCGAGGTCACTACGGCAAAGTCAAAGGTTAAATCAAGGTCAGACCAAAGGTCAAATCTGCCAACATCAGAAGATTCCAAGCCCATGATATCCTACAATTTGGTTTCACATTGCAAACCTCTAGGACCAATAATAAGCAAGTTGTAAGCACTTTTAAGTTTGGCTGTCCTCATTTGACCTTGAAGGAGGGGACCCAAGGTCAAATCTGACCACATCAAAAGATTCCCAGCCCATAATTTCCTATGAGTTGGTTTCACATTGCAAACCTCTAGGACCAATAATAAGCGAGTTATAAGCACTTTTAAGTTTGGCTATCCTCGTTTGACCTTGAAGGAGGGGTCCAAGGTCAAATCTATGCACATTAGAACATTCCCAGCCCATGATTTCCTTGAGTTGGTTTCACATTGCAAACCTCTAGGACCAATAATAAGGGAGTTATACGCACTTTCAAGTTTTTCTATCCTTGATTGACCTTGAAGGAGGTGCCCAAGGTCAAAACTGACCACATCAAAAGATTCCCAGCCGATTACTTCCTATAAGTTGGTGTTACGGTCACAGGGCAAGCACGGTAGCAATTACCGGTTGCTTTTAAGTTGCAACAAGAAAAGACAAAATGTTTAAGTTAACAAATTTATTTAACAATTAAAACTAGATTGGGCCAACTCGGCGCCAACATATCCCCAGACAGGTCATCACTCACGCAACATGTTTTCACTGGGTATTTTTGTCATGGGACCCCTCCTGTGTGATATAATTTTCAGGGAAAACATGATCAACCACTTATATAAGAACTTGAGTAATTCAATCTACAATATTTTTATTTTGCAAGCAAAATGGTATCCCCAGACGACTGATACAAATCCACGAACTTTGCCCACAAGAACTTTGCCCAATGCAAACTCTATCCACAGGCACTTTGCCCACAAGGAAATTTGCTGCCCACAACAATCTGACAGGGTAGGATGTTCACCCACAATCAATCAATCAATCAATCAACCAACCAAACAATCAACCAATCAATCAACCAACCAACCAATCAATCAATACTCCATTCAGATAACTACTCAAGATATATAGTGTTGAAAGAGATAAACACAAGACCACTGCAGTGGTATGATCTCCCGCCGGGGAGCAAAAATGTGCTGTTTAAAGTGAGTTTTACATGCCAAACCTCTGGAAGTAATAATAAGCTAGATATAGGCACTTTTAAGCTTGGCCATCCTCGTTTGGCCAATAGTAAGACCAATAATATGCGAGATATAGGCACTTTTAAGTTTGGGCATCATCGTTTAACCTGAACGAGGGGCCCAAGGTCAAATCTGACCACATCAAAAGATTCCCAGCACATGTTTTCCTATAGGTTGTTTTCACATCCCAAACCTCTAGGACCAATAATAAGCGCGATATGGGCACTTTTAAGTTTGGCCACAGCAGTTTGACCTTGAACAAGGGGTCCAAGGTCAAATCTGACCACAGCAAAAGATTCCCAGCACATGAATTCCTATAGGTTGGTTACACATTCCAAACCTCTAGGACCAATAATAAGCAAGATATAGGCATTTTTAAGTTTGGCCATCCTCGTTTGACCTTGAACAAGGGGCTCAAGGTCAAATCTTACCACATCTAAAGATTCGCAGAACATGATTTCCTATAGGTTGGTTTCACATCCCAAACCTCTAGGACCAATAATAAGCGAAATATAGGCACTTTTAAGTTTGGCCAAATCAGCTAAGTAGGGTACTTTGGCAGTCTGTGGATGACCTTGAACAAAGAGCTTTAAGGTCAAATGTCTGCATGCTTATAGAGGGCATATACATGTGTTAAATATCTGCGTTTTATGATCTTCCGGGCAAAAGTTTTGTTGTTAAAAGTGATTTACTCAAAGTAAAACAATCAAAGTAGCTATTACTCAGTTAGCTATGGACTTACAGCTCTGAAACTTTGCCACGATACAGAACATTAAAAAGTAGGTGAACAACATATTTGACAAAAATCCTCTAAATTTAATAGTTTTGCAGTTATAATTGATTTACTCAAAGGACAACCATCAAAGTAGCTATTACTGAGTTAGCTATGGACCTACAGGTCTCAAAATTTGCCATTACACAGTACATCAAAAAGTAGGTGAACAACATATTTGATAAAAATCCTTTTAATTCAACAGTTTTGCGGTTCTAAGTGATTTACTCAATGGAAAACCCTCAAAGTAGCTATTACTCAGGTAGCTATGGAGATACAACTGTGACAATTTCCCATGACATAGTACATCAAAAAGTAAGTGAACAACATATTTCACAATAATTCTCTAAATTCAATAGTTTTGGACTTATAAGTGATTTACTCAATGTTGAAATTCAAAGTAGCCATTACTCAGTTAGCTATGGAGATACAGCTCTGAAACTTAACGAGACACAGAACATTAACAAGAATTCAGAAGAATTGTACTGTGTCACCAGCTTTGGTCAAAGACTGAAGCGGATGAAATTCAAAAGGACAAAAATTGTGCTGGACATAAATAGTTGGCTGACTGGAAGTATTTTTGCAGATCCAGATAATCCTTGAGAAGTACCGAGCCATGGTGAGGCTCCAACTTGTTGAAAAATATAACCTAGATCCAATGTACAGGATATGACAAATGGACACAGGCAGACAGAGAGGCAAACACATGAAGTTATCACTTACCAAGTTTTTACTAGATGTCAGCACTAAGCAGGAAATTTAGGAAAAAGATAAAGTGTTGCCATGGGGTTTGGAATGCAAAGAACCCACAAAAAGATTTTAAACCCAAGAAACATGAGAAAATGTTGACAAGTACCCACAAAATCACAATTTGAAAAACAATACAGAAAAAGTATTGCCATGGCAGCAGCTGTTACCAAAAACTTGCAAAAAAGCATCATCACTACTCCTGTAGTTCCCCTTGCATGAAATATATCCTGAAAATACTAGTTAAAATCTTTGCATGGGTTTTATTTATAAAGATCCCACCAATTTAAAAGTGAAAAACAACAGGAAAAGTGTTGGCAAATGTTGCCTAAAACCAAATCACAAGTTCCTCTTGTAATGAACATATTTGAAAGTTTGAATAATGTTAAATGCCCACAAAATAAAAGATCAAGAAACAGAAAAAGTGTTGCCATGAAACCACTTGTTGCAGAAATTGCCAAGAAAGCAATCACATACAAATTCTCATGCCATTAAACCTCCACAGTTATATATACATGCAAAATTTTAATGAAATTTCTCAAGTTATCTTCAGTATACTCTATACTATACTATATACTAAATAAAAAACTGAAACTCAACATAAGTCTTTTATACATTGGAGTTTATGGTCACCTTAAAATAATACACACCGTGAATACCAGATATATCTGCATGCCAAATTTGAATTTAACCATGAATACCAGATACATCTGCATGCCAAATTTGAATTTAATCATGTCATTTTTGAGATACTGCCTGGAAAGGAAGTGTGACGACGACACTGACAATGTGCTATTACTGGGAGTTTAAGGTCATCTTAATGTATGGCACTTATCTGTGGCCAGTTACATATACATGCAAAATTTGAATGAAATTTCTCAAAATATCTTCCGTATACTCTATTAAAAAATTTAAAAACTTAAACTCAACATAATTCTTTTATACATGGGAGTTTATGGTCACCGTAAAATAGGACACACTTTGAATACCAGTTACAACCACATGCTAAATTTGAATTGAATCCATCAACCCATTTTCGAGATACTGTCTGGAAACGGAAAAACTTAAAATAACTAGATTGGGCCAACTCGGCGCCAACATATCCCCAGACAGGTCATCACTCATGCCACAGGTTTTGATCGGGAATTTTTTATGTAAGCCATTTGTTGTATGCCATAAATCTTGGGAAAAGTTATATGAACTTCAGCACATCAATCTACTAAGTTTATATCTTCCCAAGGAAGATGGTGTATCCCCAGACGCCGAATACATAACTCAACAGAGCATATTTTCAATCTTCCTGCAATGATAACTCTGAACCTATTTTCAAAGTATTTAAATGATTGATGATTGAATGTCCATTCCAAATTAATAATCCCAAAAGAGCATATTTGTTTCTATATTTGTTGACAAATAAAATATTATTTCTAACTCCACTCATCATACTTTTCAATCTTCCTGCAAAGGGTGACTCTGAACCTATTTTCAAAGTATTTAAATGATTCATAATCCCAAAAGCGCATATCTGTTTCTATATTTGTTCACAAATAAAATATTATTTAAAAATTATATATTATTTATATTATTATATTATTTTTAGAATTTGCATTGTTTTTCAGTTATTCATTTCCTCAATTCCTATATATGTGGTCCATATATATGCAACCTAAATATGTGACACAATCTCAGTTCTGACTCCCCTTTGTCTTATTAGATAATGAAGCAAACCCCATCTCCCAACCCCACCCCACCCCTCTCCCCTTCTCCACACCTCTCTCACTGTTACAGAAGATCTGCAACCCCACTGAAAAGTCTGGCTCTTTGTTTCTCATTTGATATCATTCAATACCTTTGTTTATTTAGTGTCACTCAATAGCTGGAGGTCCCAGAGGTGGATGGGGGGTGGGACTACAAAGAGATAGAGTGCTACAGCACAAATGGTAAACAAACAAAAGGGGTAATCAAATACAAAAAGCTCAGTTAATCTTATCACTAAAATAAAATCAAATATATAAATAAGGAATGTCCAACAGGAAAATTATATACCTCCAGAATTAAATATAAATTATCAAACCACAAGAACAGATTTATAATAATAATTCAGAATTGAGAATTTTAAGAATGTGATTATCAACTGAAATGAGTTAGTAACTGTAGGAACTGTGTCAAAATTAACTGAGGCAAACTGAATAAAACTGGGTTAGTTGAGGGTTAAAAATCCCCTATTTTTACTACATAAGGCTATAATTTCATTAATATTGGACTTATAGCTCACCAGAAAATAACAGTGTCCATTTTGCCTACTTGAATATGTTTAACCAGTTTCATTTTAAAAAGTTAAAAACTCAGCAAGCAGAGAGATAACACACAAAAATAAGTACTTAAAAGCCTAAGATAGCCATAACATTATTAATAAAAATTTAAATAGACAGGCACTTCCTTTGAAAAATTCAAAGATTTCAGCTCTATGACCCACATAGTTTGACAGTTACAGGGCTTTAAAGTGGTATAATATCCATAAACTGGGTTTCTGTGGGCATTTTACAATTGTTAAAGAGACCTTAGCAATTAAACTACAGAGCTGAAACTTTTTGGGGGACAAACATAACAAACAAAAATTATATATAATACAGTTTAAGACTTGTCACACTAAGCATTTCCAAATAACAGGGCAAAATACGGAAAAAATGTCAAAAAAGGTCACTTGGGTGAGTGTTTATGGCCCTCATACACAGGTTAAATGTCTACTAAAAGCCTTGATTTTTGGCACATGTAGAAAGGACATAATAATGCATTCCCAGATGGGATTTCAGCTCCATCAATCACATAGTTTAATAGTCACAGGGCTTAAAGGTGGCAAAAAGTCCAAATATTGGGTCTCTGTGGGCCTTTTAGAGATCTCGATGTGGCCTTCAAATTAAAGCTTCAGATTTATAATCTGTCACATACTAAGATTATACATAGAATATATATCTAATAAAGTTTGAAACTTCTCAGACTTACCATTTCCAAGTTACAGAGCAAAATATGTGAAAAATGTCTTAAAAGGGTCACTCGGGTGGGTGTTTATGGTCCTCATACACAGTTTAAATGTCTACTTGGAGCCATGATTTTTGGCACATGTAAAAAGAACATAATAATGTATTCCCAGATGAGATTTCAGCCCTATCAGTCACATAGTTTAACAGTCACAGGGCTTAAAGGTGGCAAAAAGTCCAAATACTGGGTCTTTGGGAGCCCGTCAGAGACCTCAATGTCGCCTTCAAATTAAAGCTTCAGACTTAAAATTTGTCACATACTAAGATTACACATAGAATATGTATCTAATACAGTTTGAAACTTCTCAGACTTACCATTTCCAAGTTACAGGGCAAAATATGTGAAAAATGTCTAAAAAGGGTCACTCAGGTGGGGATTTATGGTCCTCATACATGGGTTAAATGTCTATTAAAGGCCTAAATTTTGGAGTACATACAAGAAAAATATATTGATATATTCTCAGATGATATTTCACTTAGATGAGAGACATTGTTTGAAAGCTACAGTGCTTGAAGGTGGCAAAAAGTCCATAAATTGGGTCTCTGTGGGCAATTTTGAGACCTCAAGTCGGCCTAACAGGTAAACCTACAGCCTTTAAATTTTTCACAGACAAGGATTACATATAAGATTTACACCTAGAGCAGTTTGAGACTCATCAGAATTACCACTTCCAAATCATAGGGCGAAATATGTTAAAAATCTAGGAAAAAAGTCCTAAGTGGGGTCTTTATGGGCCCCAAACACAATTTTCTCCTCAACTTAAAGTCTTGATTTTCGGCACATGTACTAAGAATATATTAATGTGTTCTCAGGTAAAATTTAAGCCATATACGCCTCATAGGCGGTCAAAAGTGCAATTTCTGACCTTAAGGTGGCCATAAGTTCTTTATTATTTGGAGTTTAAGGTCACCTTAAAATAGGGATCTTCCTTTGGGCATCCTTAACATGTGTACAAAGTTTGAAAAAAAAATATTAATTGGTTTTTGAGTTATTGTGTCCACAAGGAAATTTCTACGGCGGCGGCGGCGGACCTGAATCCAATATATCCCCGACTTTCGTCTGGGGATATAAATATAAGTTTGTTACTAGTGGGCGTTTAAGATCACCTTAAAACAGGGCTCACCTTAAGCATGAGTTACAGCCACATGCCAAATATGGCTTTAATCCAGCATGCCATTTCTGAGATACTGTCTGGAAAGGAAGTGTGATGACGACACTCATAATGTGTTATTACTTTGAGTTTAAGGTCACCTTAAAATAGGGCATACCTTGAGGATCAGTTACATCCACATGCCAAATTTGAATTTAATCCATCATGCCATTTTTGAGATACTGTGTGGAACGGCACTTACCCATGGCCAGTTACCTATACATGCAAAATTTCAATGAAATTTCGCAAGGTATCTTCAGTATACTCTATGGAAAAATTAAAAACCTAAACTTAACATAAAACTTTTATAAATGGGAGTTTAAGGCCACCTTAAAATATGACACGCCTTGAATACCAGTAACAACATGCCAAATTTGAATAAATCTGTCAACCCATTTTCGAGATACTGTGTGGAAACAGAAAAACTTAAAATCAATATAAGTATGTTACTAGTGGGAGTTTAAGGTCACCTTAAAACAGGGCACACACCTTGAGTACGAGTTACATCCACATGCCAAATATGAATTTTATCCATCATGCCATTTTTGAGATACTGTCTGGAAAGGAAGTGTGACGACACTCACAATGTGTTATTACTGGGAGCTTAAGGTCACCTTAATGTGTGGTACTTATCTATGGCCAGTTACATAAACATGCAAAATTTGAATGAAATTTCTTACGTTATATTCAGTATACTCTACAGTAAAATAAAAAACTTAAACTCAACATAATTCTTTTATACATGGGAATTTAAGGTCACCTTAAAATAATACACACCATGAATACCAGATACATCTGCATGCCAAATTTGAATTTAATCCATCATGTCATTTTTGAGAAACTGCCTGGAAAGGAAGTGTGACAACGATACTCACAATGTGTTATTCCTGGGAGCTTAAGATCACCTTAATGTGTGGTACTTATCTATGGCCAGTTACATATACATGCAAAATTTGAATGAAATTTCTTACGTTATCTTCAGTATACAGTAAAATAAAAAACTTAAACTCAACATAATTCTTTTATACATGGGAGTTTATGGTCACCGTAAAATAGGACACACTTTGAATACCAGTTACAACCACATGCTAAATTTGAATTAAATCCATCAACCCACTTTTGAGATACTGTCTGGAAACGGAAAAACTTAAAATAAATATAAGTTTATTACTAGTGGGAGTTTAAGATCACCTTAAAACAGGGCACACCTTGAGCATGAGTTACAGCCACATGCCAAATATGGCTTTAATCCATCATGCCATTTTTGAGATACTGTCTGGAAAGGAAGTGTGATGACGACACTCATAATGTGTTATTACTTTGAGTTTAAGGTCGCCTTAAAATAGGGCATACCTTGAGGATCAGTTACATCCACATGCCAAATTCGAATTTAATCCCTCATGCCATTTTTGAGATACTGTGTGGAAAGGAAGTGTGACGACGACACTGACAATGTGTTATTACTTTGAGTTTAAGGTCGCCTTAAAATAGGGCATACCTTGAGGATCAGTTACATCCACATGCCAAATTCGAATTTAATCCCTCATGCCATTTTTGAGATACTGTGTGGAAAGGAAGTGTGACGACGACACTGACAATGTGTTATTTCTGGGAGTTTAAGGTCACCTTAATGTATGGCACTTATCTATGGCCAGATACATATACACGCAAAATTCTTTTATACATAGGAGTTTATGGTCACCTTAAAATAATACACACCTTGAATACCAGTTACATCCACATGCCAAATTTGAATTTAATCCATCATGTCATTTTTGAGATACTGTCTGGAAAGGAAGTGTGATGATGACACTAACAATGTGCTATTACTGGGAGTTTAAGGTCACCTTAATGTATGGCACTTATCTACAGCCAGTTACTTATACATGTAAAATTTGAATGAAATTTCTCAAGTTATCTTCAGCATACTCTATGGAAAAATAAAAAACTTACACTCAACATAATTCTTTCATACATGGGAGTTTAAGGTCACCTTAGAACAGGACACACCTTGAATACTAGTTACAACCACATGCCAAATTTGAATTGAATCAGTCAACCAATTTTCGAGAAACTGTCTGGAAACAGAAAAACTTAAAATCAATATAAGTATGTTACTAGTGGGAGTTTAAGGTCACCTTAAAACAGGGCATACCTTGATCACCAGTTACATCCACATGCCATTTTTGAGATACTGTGTGGAAAGGCAGTGTGACGACGACACTCGCAATGTGTTATTACTGGGAGTTTTAGGTCACCTTAATGTGTGGTACTTATCTATGGCCAGTTACATACACATGCAAAATTTGAATAAAGTTTCTCAAGTTATCTTCAGTATACTTTACAGAAAAGTACAAAACTTAAACTCAACATAATTCTTTTATACATGGGAGTTTAAGGTCACCTTAAAATAATACACACTTTGAATACCAGTTACATCCACATGCCAAATTTGAATTTAATCCATCATGTCATTTTGAGATACTGCCTGGAAAGGAAGTGTGACGACACTAACAATGTGTTATTACTGGGAGTTTAAGGTCACCTTAATGTATGCACTTGTCTATGGCCAGTTACATATACATGTAAAAATTTGAATGAATTTTCTTAAGTTATTTTCAGTATACTCTATGGAAAAATAAAAAGCTTAAACTCAGCATAATTCTTTTATACATAGCAGTTTAAGGTCACCTTAAAATAGGACACACCTTAAATACCAGTTACAACCACATGCCAAATTTGAATTGAATCAGTCAACCCATTTTTGAGATACTGTCTGGAAACGATAAACCTTAACCTCAATATAAATATGTTACTACTGGGAGTTTAAGGTCACCTTAAAATAGGGCACACCTTGAGGACCAGTTACATGCAATGCCAAAATTTGAATTTAATCCATCATGCCATTTTTGAGACACTCTCTGGAAAGGAAGTGTGACACGACACTGACCATATTTCTCCTCCAACATAGCTGCTAGTGACACAAAAGTAATGCAACCTTAAACTCATAAGTTTATCAAATATCAGGAATGTACTATAACCTTTCAAAAGAGACTTTTTTGGTGTAGACAGATGTACATGATGAATATCAAATAAAGCCTTAATTAGCACATCAAATATCTTTCAAACACCAAAAAATTGTCCCAACTTTAAACTCAAAGTTAGTTTGCAGCTGTGAGGGAGTTTAAGGTAATCTTTTCCTGTAGGTTTTGTTAACGGATTCCTACATCCACAACTTGAAAGATGCTTAGAACTGCACAGTTTGAAATACCATTCAAAAATTGCCAAACTTAAAGTGAATATAATTCTGTTATTACTGGGAGTTTAAGGTCACCTTTGTGTATGGCACTTACCTGTGGCCAGTTACATATGCATGCAAAATTCGAATTAAATTTCTTAAGTTATTTCCAATATACTTTATGTAAAAATAATGTTAACTCAACATAACTTTTTAATACACGAGAGTTTAAGGTCACCTTAAAATAGGGCACACCTTGAAAACCAGTTACAACCACATGCCAAATTTGAATTGAAACGGTCAACCCAGAAACAAAAAACTGGAAACAAAAAACCTTCAACTCAATATAGGTATCATATTACTCATTACTGTGAGTTTAAGGTCACCTTAAATAGGGCACACCTTGAGGAACAGTTACATCCACATGCCAAATTGGAATTTAATTCATAAAGCCATTTTTGAGATACTGTCAGGAAAGTAAGTGTGAATATCAATGTAAAAAGTCCTGAGTCAAAAAGTGGTCCTGTGTAACCAGTGACAGGTCTGTCCAGTACTATGCATTCGTTAGGTAGCACATGGTACTCTCTTCCGGTCTAGACAGCTTGACGTTATGGCATCTTTTTCATTGTCTGAACCTATTTAGACCCCTAGTAAGTTGATATCGGATTCAGTTGGGCGGGCCTCGCCTGTCTATTGAGAAGGGTATTAACTTATAAAAATTTAATTTACTTATTAAATTTGCAATTTTTATTGCGTTAATACATGCTACCCAAATAAAAATTGCTAGAATAACTACCGCTTGATAGGTGTTTCAGTTACTAGAAACTGTAAGTGGCAATTTAAGGCAATTGTGGCCTTAAACAGGGCTCCAGTCGGTCAGTTGCCGGTGTCCAGGTTGCTGGCAGCATACCGACTTACTTCCTCCGCCTTTTACAGACCTGCTCTTAGGTAGGGGAAGAGAGACACTAGTTAAGTCCCTGTAGAGGTCCTGATACTTGACCGGTGATTTTTTCTGTCTATCTCCAAAAACAACTGGGCTATTGGTGTAGCTGCTGAACAGTCACCACTGAAACCAGATGGAAGAGCTCTGAATCAGCCCAAGCCACATCCTTCAAATAGGATTGTGTGAAGGTATTATGGGATGACCAATGGAGGGCTGATAGAAATTGTTCCAAGGAAAAACTCCTAGCTGGAAGGTCTTAGATGGGCACAAGGCCCTCGCATCATGGGCTTTAAACCTGATATTAAGTTGGGACCTCCTGATCCAAGGGTTCATAGCATAGGATCATGGTTTGCTTGATCCATGGGGAGATAGTGGCAGGGGGATATCTTTGTAAAAACCTTTCTTGAAGGAGACAATGACCATCTCTTTTTGTTCTGCCTGAGGTCTGAGATCCTACCCAAGTAGTAGCGCAAGGCTCCAACTGGACATAGGGACCTATTAGCCTTGAATGACTTATCCAGAGTTGGGACCAGGGCTGGAATAACCACTGGAGCCACACTGTCTGGACCCTCTGGTTCTTGGAAAGAAAGATGGGTGAGGGGTAAAGAGACACCTTGGACTAGTCTGACTGGTGTTTGATGTTCTCACTTAGTCAAGCATGGATCTCACTCTTGTGTTTGCCTGAACCCAAAACTAAGAGGAAGACGGTCTTGAACATCAAAAGCTTTAATGAAGCCTCTTTAAGGGGTTCAAAAAGAGCCTATGTGAACTGGTGAAGCACCAAGGAAAGGTTCCAGGAGGGGATGCCGCTCTGACCCTTGGATCTGTCTCTGTGGAAACTATCCAAAGACAATTGAGAATCTCATCTTTGCTGACATTAATGGGTGAATTTCTTAGTTTGTCTGCAATGGCTGACCTATAGCCATCAATGGTACATGGCTGCAACTTCCTGTCCTGGAAAAGGTACAGTAGGAAGTCGGCTATTGACTTCATAGGGGGTGCCCTGAAATCCACCAGATTACTGAGGCACCACTTTGTAAAAATGGTCCACTTTGCCTCATAGACGGATCTGGTTTGCCCCGCTCTTTGATCGCTGAGGCTCTAGGAGCCAAGCATGTAGATTTAGGTTTGACAGATTCCTGTATGGAGTCTGATTGAAAGGCTGAGTGAGCAGGTTGGGCAGATTGGGCAGACACAGTGGGATTTGGCTGGCCATGGACACTAGATCCCAGAACCAAGGCATGTTGGGCCAACCCAGAATAATCAGAATGGTTCTGTTACATGGGTAGTCCTGTAACTTCTCCACCACTTTGCCCAAGATGGCTGCTGGTGGGAAGGCATATGGATCCAGGTCCTCCCATGGCAGGCTGAGTGCATCAACTGTCCAGGCCAGGGGATCCAGTACCGGTGACAAAACAGAGGTAACTTGTTGTTGAACCTCATTGCAAATAGGTCTATTTAGGCCAGTGCCACCTGCTGCATATTGACTGGATAGCTTGTCTGCTACCTAATTCAGCCAGCCTGGAATGTGTCTGGCATTGAGAGTAACCTGTTTTCTCGCACACCAGGTCAAGATTCTCCACAGAGGGGCACACAAAGAGCCTGACCTCATCCCCCACCCATCATTGTTTATGTAGGCAACCACTATGGTGTTGTCTGGCTATAAGAACTCTGTTGTTGTCGCAGAGGTTTTGGAACTCTTTCAGGGCCAAAAAGACCGCCTTTAGTTCCAAATAGTTTATGTGAGGCTTGCTTTCTGGAAATGACCAGAGGCCTCTTGCTGTGTGCTCGTTTAAGTGAGCGCCCCACCCTTCTTTTGATGTGTTTGTAAAGATCTGCAGAGCATGTTTTAGTGGGTGTAATGGTTGTCCTTGATGCACATTGCTTTCCTCCAGCCACCATTTTAGATGAGGGTGAAGCGACCTTGGGATGGGTATGACCTTTGCTAGAGACTCTTGTACTCTTCAGGTGTTTTTTGAGATGCCACTGTATGGGTCTAATGTGCAGTCAGTCAAGGTGAACTTGCCTCTCCATGGCTGTTAGCAGACCTATCAAGGATATGCATTGCTGGACCGGACAAGCCGGACGGGAAAAGTGTTCCAGTATTTTTTGCTGTAGGGTCTGCCATCTGTCCTGAGTAGGTCGGACCCAGCCAATTTGGAGGTCAAACTGGTAAATTACAAAGTTGAAGATTTGTTTTGGGTCTAGCTCTGATTTTTCCATATTCACTAGCCAACTTTCCTTCCTCTCTTGTTAACTGTCAAACAAGAATTTCCTATAGGAGGTACCATCGTATCAATATGTCCGACTTTCGGTCTGACCTTAAAGAAATGCCTTTTGTGAAATGTCCAGCAAATTCTGTCTCACAGCTCTATGATCAGTATGTACATGACTTGAGTCGCATCCTTGACAGGCATGCTCCTCTTGTGTCCAGTTTGAAGATGAAACAGCATGCTGACTGGTTGTCAGATACCTATCGCCTTGCAAAGTCACTCAGATGTCAGTTTGAATGTGCTTGGCGTTAAGATAAAATCAATACAACTGGAGTTGTCTTCGACGTCAAATTGCCTGGTGTAATCGACTTGTGAACAGGGACAAGACTGTCTATTATAGGAAACTTATCTCTGACAACAGCCATGATTCAAAGAAACTGTGGCGGGAGTTACACAAGTCCTGAATAGATCCCATGGCACTACTCTGCCCACTCGTGAATCCTCAAAGTCATTGGCAGATCGTTTTGCTACATTTTTCTCAAATAAAATCATGAAAATTCGTGAGAGTTTCTCCTCATTTGAGTCCTGTAATACTGGACATCCCCCCTGTGCCCCTCGTAAATAAATAATCTTCACTCAAGTCACTCAAGATGAAATCGGTAAAATAATCAGCAAATCACCCACCAAATCCTGCCTGTTGGACGGATTTCCCACATTCCTTATTGAGGAATGCATCCTTCTACCATCTATAACCAAATTGGTAAATTGTTCACTCAGTGAGTTCTGTGGTTCCAGATGGTTTTAAAAAAGCTGTAGTCACTCCACTTATTAAGAAGGCCTCTCTTAATGTTGAGGATTTGAAGAACTATCACCCAGTGTCTGGACTTATCTTCATTTCTAAACTGGTGGAACCTGTAGTTGCTAAAAAGCTGGTTGATCATATTCATGGACATGGCTTGGATAAATCATACCAATCGGCATATAAGTCAGGTCACTCAACAGAGACAGCTCTGCTTTCCATCAAAAACTAGATTGGGCCAACTTGGCGCCAATATATCCCCAGACAGGTCATCCCTCACGCAACATGTTTTGACTGAGTCTTTTCCATGGGACCCCTTCTGTGTGATATAATTTTGAGGGAAAACATAATCAACCACTTATATAAGAACTTGAGTAATTCAATCTACAATATTTTTATTTTGCATAGCAAAATTATATCCCCAGACGACAGATGCAAACCCAGGAACTTTGCCCTCAAGAACTTTGCCCAATGCGAACTCTATCCACAGGAGCTTTGCCCACAAGGAACTTTGTCCACAACAATCTTTACAGGGTAGGATGTTCACCCACAATACAAATTTTTCTTACCAGATAGACATTTTCATTATTTTACCAATCAATCAATCAATCAATCAATCAGTCAGTCAGTCAATCAATACACTATTTGGATAGCTACTCAGGATATATAGTGTTGAAAGAGATAAACATTAACCGAACTTCCTAAGTTGCACTATATAAAGTAAGTAAGTTTATTTCATTAGCATTTAATGCAGTGTTGATAGATTTACAGAGTATTGCAAAATGGAAATATGGAAATAATAAAAAATACCAGAGGTGGCCAAAACCTTTGCAGTGAAGAATACATGTATACTAAAAAGGTTTCAAGAAAGTCCAACAGTCATTAAGAATATTATTATATTGTAAACATTAGATATTTATAATTCAAGAAGCTAACCTTTAATATGGTAGATATTGTACAGTTATACCTCAATAAAACATTAAAAAGCTAATTTTGTGGATATTATTTCATATCATTGTTGGAGCCCAACTTAGGAGTCAGCCCATCTTAAGATTATTTTGTGCAAAGTTCCTCCCCTGTAAAAATGTGGCGGGCAAAGTACTTTGTGGGCAAAGGTTCTGTGGGCAAGAGTCCTTGTGGGCAAAGGTCCACAAACAAGTTTATCTGTTTCTATGTTTTAATATGTTAGTGGATAGATGAAATATTATAAAACAAATATGCAATTAGATTTTGTTTTTTTCTTCTTCATAATTTGACATGTATCCTTCCAAGTCTTTTACAAAGTAAATTAAAACTGGTTTCACAGTTTCATTTATAATAAGAATTAAGCAACAGTAAAATCTGACAATATCACTTCTTAGTTCCTTGCAAACAATGAAGTTTTAGTTAATATAGTGCTACATATGCCAGATTTTATACCACCATACTGCTTAAACAAAGAGGATGAGTGCTTTTTTCAAATATCTGTATAGAGCCAAAAAAAATGAAGATATAGTATAAATCTGATTGATGTATGATGATCATCTATTTAAACATCTAACACTCTTACTGAAGATCTAACACTAATACAGGAGATCTACAACCCCACTGACCAGCCTCCTTCTTTGTTTCTCATTTGATATCATTCCAATACCTTTGTTTATTTAGTGTCACTCAACAGCTGTAGGTCCTCAGAGGGGGGTGGGGGGTGGGGGTGGGACTGGATTACCTAATATGACAAAGGGATTGTGTGATGCTGCATAAATGGTAAAAGATAACAAACACTCTGATATATATAAAAGTGGTAATAAAATACTCAGAAATCATAAATGGTCCAGTCTATCTATCTATTTTTTTTAAATCAAATATATAAATAAGGAATGTCCAATAGGAAAATTATACCTCCACATTTAAATATAAATTATTAAACCACAAGAACAGATTTATAATAATAATTCAGAATTGAGAATTATAAATGTGTGATTATCAACTGAAATAAGTTCATAACTGCAGGAGCTGTGTCAAAATTAACTGAGGCATGTTGAATAATACTGGGCTAGTTAAGGGTCAAAAATCCCCTATTTTTACTACACAAGACTATAATTTCATTAATATTGGGACTTAAAGCTCATCAGAAAATAACAGTGTCCATTTGGCCTACTTTAATATGTATAACCAGTTTCATTTTAAAAAGTTAAAAACTCAGCAAGCAGGGGGATAAAAACACAAAAATAAGTTCTTAAAAGCCTAAAATAGCCATAACATCATTAATATTCAAAATGTAAATAGACACGCACTTCCTTTGAAAAATTCAAAGATTTCAGCTCTATGAGCCACATAGTTCGACAGTTGCAGGGCTTTAAAGTGGCACAATGTCCATAAATTGGGTCTCTGTAGGCATTTTAGAATCGTTAAAGTGACGTCAAAAAAAAATGTCAAAAAGGTCACTTGGGTGAGTGTCTATGGTCCTCATACACAGATTAAATGTCTACTTAAAGCCTTAATTTTTGGCACATGTAAAAAGAACATAGTAATATGTTCCCAGATGGGATGTCAGCTCTATCAGTCACATAGTTTAACAGTCACAGGGCTTAAAAGTGGCAAAAAGTTCAAATATTGGGTCTCTGTGGGCCTTTTAGAGACCTCAATGTGACCTTCAAATTAAAGCTTCAGACTTAAAATCTGTCACATACAAAGATTACACATAGAATTTATATCTAATACAGTTGAAACTTCTCAGACTTACCATTTCCAAGTTACAAGGCAAAATATGTGAAAAATGTCTTAAAAGGGTCACTCGGGTGGGTGTCTATGGTCCTCATACACAGGTTAAATTCTATTAAAGACCTAAATTTTAGGGCACATAAAAAAACATATTGAGAGATATATTCCCAGATGATATTTCACTTAGATGCGAGACATAGTTTGAAAGCTGCAGTGCCTGAAAATTGCAAATTTAATAAGTAAATTAAATTTTTATAAGTTAATACCCTATCCAATGGACAATATGCTAAACCGGTCGGCGCAGACCGGCCCGCCAAACGTCAGAAAAAGACGTCCTGTGTTTCCACCGGCTGGCCGGTCCTCACACTGCACTCGCCAGGTGGCGTGTCGTACTTCCTTCCTGTCTAGACAAGCTGACGTCATAGCATCTTTTTCGCTGTCTAAACCTATTAAACCCCTAGTAAACTGATAGCGGGGTCGGTGGGAGGGTCTTGCGTGTCATTTGGATAGGGTATTAACTTATAAAAATTTAATTTACTTATTAAATTTGCAATTTTATTGCGTTAATACATCCTATCCAATGGACAATATGCTGAATAACTACCGCTTGGTCAGCGGGTAAGGTACTAGGGACTTATACGAACTCAGAAAAATAACTAACAACTTAAGCCTGGGTCGATCTAAGATTATCAAGACCCTTAAGGCTATGGTCGGTCAACAGAAACCGGTTAACTGGTCCAAACCGACTCGCCTCCCCCCCCCCTTTTTACAGGCCTGCTCTGAGGTAGGGGAAGAGAGGGATGAGTTCAGTCCCAAGAAATAAACCTCCCGAAGGAAGCACGTCTGATTTTTTTTTTTTTTTTGATGCTTCTTAACTATATATACACTATATACATATGTACAAATCTCCTCTCTGGCCTGGGTTATTTGTGGATCTGCTGAGCAGCCACTACAGGACCCAGGTGGTAAAGCTCAGAATCAGCCCATGCCACATCCTTCAAATAGAATTGGGTGAAGGTGTTATGTGACTTCCAGTGGCATGCTGCTAATATTTGTTCCAAAGAGACCCCCGACTGGAAGGCCTTTGAAGCAGCGAAGGCCCTGACATCATGGGCTTTAACCTGATGTAACTGGTGGGCCTCCTGGTCTGAGAGCTCATAACACAGGATCACAGTTTGTTTGATCCAAGAGGAGATAGTGGCAGGTGAGATGTCCTTGAGAGAGGTGAGATGGCCAGGGCTGGGATAACCACTGGGGCCACACTGTCTGGACCCTCTTTAGCCAGCTGATTTTTGGAGAGGAAGCTGGGAGACGGGTACAGGGATATCTTAGTCCAATCAGACTGGTGTCTGATGTTCTTATGTTGCCAAGCATGAATCTCACTTCTGCGTTTGCCTGATCCCAAGGCTAAGAGGAAAACTGTCTTGAAGGTCAAATGCTTCAAGGATGCCTCCTTAATTGGTTCAAAGGGAGCCTTTGTTAACTGGTGTAAAACCAGAGATAGGTTCCAGGAGGGGATACCTCTTCTGCCCTTGGGTCTGTCTCTGTGGAAGCTATCCAAGAGACGGGTGAGATTTTCATCTTTGCTCATGTTGAGAGTTGAACTTCCCAATTTATCAGCAATGGCAGACCTGTAGCCATCAATGGTACTGGGCTGTAATTTCCTTTCCTCAAAAAGGTACATGAGGAAATCAGCAACCGACTTTACAGGGGGTGTCCTGAAGTCCACCTGATTTGTGATGCACCACTTTGTAAAAATGGACCATTTTGCCTCATAGACGGATCTGGTTGATCCTCTCTGAGGAGCTTCAATTCTTGTTGCCACTGCCTCAGAGAAACCTTGCTCCTTGATAGCTGTGGCTCTAGGAGCCATGCGTGGAGATTTAGATTTGTCAGACTCCTGTGAGGGGTCTGATTGAAGGGCTGAGTCAGTAGGTTTGGCAATTGAGGTAGAAGCAATGGGATTTGGCTGGACATTTCCACTAGGTCCCAAAACCATGCCATGTTGGGCCACCCCGGGGCAATAATGATCAACCTCCGGTACGGGGAGTCTTGCAACTTCTCCACCACTTTGCCCAATATGGCTGTCGGTGGGAAGGCGTATGCGTCCAGGTCCTCCCATGACAAACTGAGTGCATCCACTGCAGTAGCCCTGGGGTCCGGAACCGGTGATACGAACAGGGGTAGTTTGTTGTTGAACCTCGTCGCAAAGAGATCTATTTGAGGTTGGTGCCACCTGTCGCATATGGCTTGGAAGATTTCTGGCAGGAGGGACCATTCGGTTTGGATGGTCTGACCTAATCTGGACAGTTTGTCTGCCACTACATTTAGGTGGCCGGGAATGTGTCGTGCCCTCAGAGTCACTTGCTTCCCGGTGCACCAGGTCAAGATTCTCCAGAGTAGGGCACAAAGTGGGCCCGACCTCATGCCTCCTTCCTTGTTGATATAGGCCACTACGGTGGTATTGTCGGTTGCAACCAGCACCATTTTGCCTATGCATAGTTTTTGGAACTCTTTTAGAGCCAGAGAGACTGCTTTTAGTTCCAAGAAATTTATGTGCAATTTGCTTTCCGGAAGGGACCAGGTTCCTCTGGCAATATACTCGTTTAAGTGAGCGCCCCACCCTTCTTTTGATGCGTCTGTAAAGATTTGCAGAGCATGCTGTAGAGGGTGTAGTGGTTGGCCTGTGAGAACGTTGTCTTCTTGCAGCCACCATTGTAAGTGAGGATGCAGAGATCTGGGCAGCGGGATCCGTTTGTGTAAGGATTCCGGTATTCTCCAATTTCTTTTGAGATGCCACTGAATGGGCCTCATGTGAAGTCTGCCGAGGTGAACTTGTTTCTCCGTCGCGGTTAGCAGGCCTATTAAGGACATCAGCTCCCGTACTGAACAGGCCGGTCGGGAGATGAGTTCTAGTATCTTTTCCTGTAGGCTTTGCCACCTGTCCGGTGTCGGTCGGACCCGACCGGACTGGAGGTCGAATTGGTAACCTAAGAAATTGAAAACTTGTTTGGGTTCCAATTCCGACTTTTCTATGTTCACCAGCCAACCTAAATGTCTGCACAGTTGTACTAGGACCTGTGTATGTTGGAGACAGGCCCGGTGGGATGTGGCTCTCACCAACCAATCGTCTAGGTACTGGTGGAGCCTTATACCCTTCTGAGTGGCCATAAGTTTTACTTCCTTTGCTATGACAGTGAACTCCATGGGAGCTGTGGATAATCCGAAGGGGAGAGCTTTGAACTGAAAGGTCTGTCCCTGGACGTGAAATCTAAAGAATTTCCTTGACTGCTCCTGTATGGGGACGTGGAAATATGCATCCTTGAAGTCTATGGAGGTTACCCACTGTCCTTGTTGGAGAGAGGTTCTGATGGTTTCCGGAGTCTCCATCTTGAATTTCTCGGTTCTGAGAAAAGGGTTTAGATTGCTCAAATCTAGGATTGCCTCCATTTGTTGTTGGGTTTGGGAACCAGGAATAATCGGTTGAAGAACCCTAGGGAGGTCTGTTTGTTTACCAGTTCTATAGCATTTTTTGTTGTAAGCTGATGTAATGCCTCTAACAGTTTGAGGTTTCTGCGAGGATTGCCATAACAGCTTACAACTGTGGGAACTCTTGATAATTTTGGCCTGGTCCAGAAGGGGAGGGTATAACCCTCCCTCAGGATTTGAACTACTTTCGGACCGGCGCCCAGATCCAGCCACTTTTCCCAAAAGTTTTGAAGTCTGGCCCCTACAGGAAGATTTGAGACAACATTGGGAGCATTTCTTACAACATTTACATAAGACAATGGAATGACACAAGAAGCACTGTTCACATATTTTAATTTGTGACTGTATAGATGACAAACTGCTGCCCCGGGACTTATTTCCTTCTTTTGAGAATGCCCGGGCGCAGTATGTACAGAATTTACAACATCTAGCTTTACAGTACAAGTGTCTTTTGTCTCTAAGGTAGGGCTCCCGGCCAGCAGCAGTGAGTTTAACTGAGTTACATATTGATTGTCATTTGTACTGCTGCTGACCCTTGGCCGGTCGGGAGGAGTACTGTGACTGTTTCCTCTGCTTTCTACGTTGAGTGCGTGAAAGATTTTTCCATGCCGTTCTTTCCTGTTGTTTTTCCGACTTCTGGTCATGGTGTTCATATGGGTGGAATCTCCTGCCTTTATAGGAAGATGAGCCGGATCGACCCTTGTCAAAACTGGTGATATCCTCCTCTGCTCTTTTTATTATACTGTCTGGGAACAAGGTGTCCAGATGGAGTGGGGCTGAGCGTAGAGCATTAAGTGTGTCAGCCTTAATACCTGCCTTGAGATAGGCGAGGTAGGAATCCCGTCTAAGAAGCATGGTATTGGCCATGTTTACAAATATGAATTCTGTGAGGTGTTCCATGGCCTTGGCCATGGCCTGGCAAATACTTGAGTTGAAGTCCAACAGGAACTGGAGTTCGTTAACTGCGTCTGTAACCTTTGCTGCAGCCTTTCCTTTAGACTCTATCCTGACAGCTTTGAGTTGAGAGTTCATATTTTGTTGTACTTTCAGTAAACACCGGTTGAAGCTGGTCGCGTGGTTACATATGACAGTAGATTCCCGGGCTGATCTCTCCCACTTGCGCAATGTCTCTTGAGATATAGGGCGCGACATGGGAGGCTGGGAGGCAATACCAGCCTGTCTTGCAATCCTAAGGCATGTGCTATTTAGCTTCGAAGAGCTGGTATGCCAAGATGAAACAGACTGTTCAGTGTCTTTTGTAGGGTTGGAGTGGAACCCGTACCATTTCTGCTGGGATTCGGTGGTCGGACAAATTGGTCTCTCTGAAGTCCGCCGGCTTCAGAAGTTCTGGACGGATAGCCCTGGGTGAGGGTAATGTTTAACTTGGCCATCTTCCGGCACAGCCACTCGTCAGTGGGAAGGTTGATAGAGACTTTACCAGGTGCATGTGGTTTGGGGCCTGCAAAGGGATTATCCTCCGACGTGGTGGTCCCTGAGTCAATATCTGGTATATGATCCCACCCCATATAGGATCTAATACCCCGCATCGTCTCCCGGTAGGACTGCTCTTCCGACAGAGACTGTTCCTGATCAGAGAAGTTTGCCTCCAGTTCGTCCGACAATTCTCCCTCTTCTGGTAGGATATCGAGTAGGGGTTGATCTGAGGATGAGTCGGAATCACTGGAAGAGGATCCTTTGCGGGAGACGTCAAAGGCAGATGACAAATGTCTTTTAACAGTAGCTGAAGCCGGAGGGTCCGGTTGAACCGATGATGTCTTAGCGTCCGACTTGTGGAGGGAAGAGTCGGTGGCGGAATCTCCAGCAGGGTCAGTCGGTTGAGAGGTCTGAGGCTGAGGTTTAATGAACGGGTCAGTTCGGACCACGTTGGCAGGTGGAGCGTGTGCTGGCGTCACCTTGACAGTGCTGAATACTGGGTCCCTAGGTGGATCACAGTTTTGGCTAAAAACAGGGCCTCCAGCCTGTTAAACCTTTCAGCCCACTTTTTGTTCATGTCGAGTAGCTTAGTGTCAGTGGATGAGCTAGAAGGCTTAGATTCAGATGAAGTGGTAGCCGGTCGGTTGGATGACTGTTTAACTGACTTCTCCGACTTGGAATGTTTAGGGTCAGTTTTCTTCTTCTTCTCTGCTGGCTCACTTGATGCAGAAGCACCTGGAGTGCTTTGTTTATCCACTACAGCTAATACAGAGACCAAGGCCGGGTCTACAAGGGTGGAATTGTCTGAATCTTTAACCGGAGTCGACTTGGCATCCTTCTTTTCCTTTTTTAACTTATAAGAGGGAGTTGCAATCTGGGTTCTCTGGTCTGGTGTTAAGGCGTCGCAGTGTTGACAATCTTCAGGTGGAGATTTAGTACAGGGATCAGAGCCCTTCTTTTTATCTCTACACCTTGCGCAGACAGAATGTAGGTCGAACCCCGCCATCATGTGGCCGCAGCCCCCTCGACGTTGACTGGGAGAAGCCATGACACAAGTGAAAGTGAGGAAGTGATACGTGAAGGTTATATAAACCGCACTTCTTAACTCACAAAAACGTTCCAAGTCTCAAAATGTTGACAAAAAGGGTCTATAACCTGTGAGGAAGTGATACACAACTTAATAAAGTCCCGCACTTCAGATAACTCACATATAAAATAAATATTCCAAGAATTCTGAAAGTTCGTTCAAGCAGTGCATGCGCCAAACGAAAAAGATGCTATGACGTCAGCTTGTCTAGACAGGAAGGAAGTACGACACGCCACCTGGCGAGTGCAGTGTGAGGACCGGCCAGCCGGTGGAAACACAGGACATCTTTTTCTGACGTTTGGCGGGCCGGTCTGCGCCGACCGGTTTAGCATATTGTCCATTGGATAGGATGTATTAACGCAATAAAATTGCAAATTTAATAAGTAAATGAAATTTTTATAACTTAATACCCTATCCAATGGACAATTTGCTACACCGGTCGGCGCAGACCGGCCCGCCAAAGGCCAGAAAAAGACGTCCTGTGTTTCCACCGGCTGGCCGGTCCCAGTACTGTGCATTCGCCAGGTGGCGCAGGGTATTTACTTCCTGTCTAGACACAACATGACATCATAGCATCTTTTTCGTTGTCTAAACCTATTAGACCCCTAGTAACCTGATAGCGGGGTCGGTGGGAGGGTCTTGTGTATCCATTGGATAGGGTATTAACTTATAAAATTTGCAATTTTATTGCGTTAATACATCCTATCCAATGGACAATTTGCAAGTTACTAGGGACTTATGTGAACTCAGAAGTAATAGCAAATTTTAACCTACGGTCTAGGCTGACTTCGTCAGGAGACCCATAGGCCCAGGCCTGGGTTGACCTTAAGGTCAGGAAACCCTGTAAGGCCATGGTCGGTTGCCAGCAGCCCCCCCCCCCCCCCCCCCCCCTTTTTGCAGACCTGCTCTGAGGTAGGGGAAGAGAGGGATGAGTTCAGTCCCAGAGTGCAAATAAACCTCCCGAAGGAAGCACGCCACACTTAATTCTTATGTACATGAAGAACTGTTTATACATATATACAAATCTCCTCAATCTAAGGGCCACTTGTGGATCTGCTGAGCAGCCACTACCAAGCCCAATTGGTAAAGCTCTGAATCAGCCCAAGCCCCGCCCTTCAGATAGAACTGTGTGAAGGTATTATGTGACTTCAGTGGCAGGCTGACAAGATTGAATCTAAGGAGACTCCCGACTGGAAGACCTTAGAAGCAGCAAAGGCCCTGACATCATGGGCTTTAACCTGATGTCAAGTGTGGGACTCCTGGTCAGAGAGCTCATAACATAGGATCACAGTCTGCTTGATCCAAGAGGAGATAGTGGCAGGTGAGATGTCTTTGTTGAAACCTTTCTTAAAGGAGACAAAAACCACCTCCTTATTCTGCCTGAGGTGTGAGGTCCTGTCCAAATAGTAGCGTAATGCTCTGACCGGACAAAGGGACCTGTCAGACTTGAGGGATCTATCCAGAGTTGGGGCCAGGGCTGTTATAACCCCTGGGGCCACACTGTCTGGACCCTCTTTGGCCAGCTGATTCTTGGAGAGAAAGCTGGGTAATGGGTACAGGGACACCTTGGACCAGTCGGATTGGTGTCTAATATTTCTGTTTTTCCAAGCATGTATCTCACTTCTACACTTGCCCGACCCCAGGGCCAAGAGGAAAACTGTCTTGAAGGTCAAATGCTTCAAGGAGGCCTCTTTAATTGGTTCAAAATGAACCTTGTCAGCTGGTGCAAAAACCAGGGAGAGGTTCCAGGAGGGGATTCCCTTCTGGCCTTTGGGTCTGTCTCAGTGGAAACTATCCAGGAGACGAGTGAGATTATCATCCTTACTGATATTGATGGGCGAATTTCCCAGTCTATCAGCAATGGCTGACCTGTAACCATCAATGGTGCTGGGCTGCAACTTCCTGTCCTGAAACAGGTACATAAGGAAGTAGACTTTACAGGGGGTGCCCCGAAGTCCACCTGATGAATGATACATCACTTTGTAAAAATGGCCCACTTGCCTCATAGACTGATCTGATTGATCCCCTTTGAGGAGCCTCAATTCTTGCTGCCACTGCCTCAGACAAGCCCTGCTCCTCGATTGCTGAGGCTTTAGGCGCCCTGCATGGAGATTAAGGTATGTCAGGTTGGGCAGATTGGGCAGGCTCAGTGGGATTTGGCTGGACATGGCCACTAGATCCCGAAACCAAGGCATGTTGGGCCAACCCGGAACAATCAGAATGATTCTCTTACATGGGGAGTCTTGCAAATTCTCCACCACTTTGCCCAATATGGCTGATAGTGGGAAGGTGTATGCTTTCAGATCCTACCATGGCCGACTGAGCGCATCCATTGCTGTGGCCAGGGGATCCGGTGCCGGTGACACAAACAGAGGCAACTTGTTGTTGAACCTCGTGGCAAACAAGTCTATTTTGGGCCGGTGCCACCTGCTGCATATTGAGTGGAAGACATCTGGAAGGAGAAACCACTCTGTTTGGATGGTCTGGCCTAGCCTGGATAGCTTGTCTGCTACCACGTTCAGCCGGCCTGGAATGTGTTGGGCTTTAGGGTCACTTGTTTCCTGGTACACCAGGTCAAGATTCTCCATAGTAGGGCACAGAGTGGGCCCGACCTCATGCCTCCTTCCTTGTTTGTGTATGACACTACTGTGGTGTTGTCGGTTGCTACAAGTACTATCTTGTTTGAGCAAAGGTCTTGGAATTCTTTTAAAGCCAGAAAGACTGCTTTAAGTTCTAGATAGTTTATATGCAGCTTGCTTCCTGGAAGGGACCAGGTTACTACTTGCAGTGTGCTCGTCTAAGTGAGCGCCCCACCCTTCTATTGATGCATCTGTAAATATTTGCAGAGCATGTCCTATTGGGTGTAATGGTTGGCCTGTAAGTACATTGTCTTCCTTCAGCCACCATTGTAAATGGGGGTGCAAGGACCTGGGGATTGGGATCACCTTTTCTAGTGATTCTGGTACCCTCCAGTTGTTTTTGTGATGTCACTGAATGAGTCTCATATGAAGTCAGCCTAGATGAACTTGCATTTCTGTAGCTGTTAGTAAACCTATCAAGGACATGAATTCCCAGACCGGGCAAGCCGGTAGGGATAGCAGTTTCAGCATTTTCTCTTGAAGGTTCTGCCACCAGTCCGGAGTCAGTCGGACCCGATCAGACCTGAGGTCGAATTGGTAGCCTACAAAATCGAAGTCTTGTTTGGGCTCCAGCTCTGATTTCTCTAAGTTCACCAGCCAACCCAGTTGCGGACACATTATTTACTAGTTCCTGTGTATGTTGGAGACAAGCCTGGTGGGATCTGGCTCTCACCAACCAGTCGTCTAGGTACTGGTGGATTCTTAAATCCTTGTGTATGGCCATCAGTTTCACCTCCTTTGGTATCACGGTGAACTCCAAGGGTGCTGTGGACAAACCGAATGGCAGGGCCTTGAACTGGTATGCCCGACCTTGGATGTGAAATCTCAGGCATTTCCTGGATTGTTCTTGTATAGGTATATGGAAGTAGGTATCCTTGAAATCTATTGAAGTAACCCACTCCCCTTGTTGGAGGGAGGTCCTGATGGTCTCCTAAAGGTTTGGTTTGCTCAGATCTAGAATAGGTCTCCAACGACTGTCTGGTTTGGAACCAAAAAGGAGAGTGTAGCCCTCCTTCAACATTTGTGTCACCTAGGGTCCACCCCCCAAGGCTTCCTAACTTCCCAAAACGGATTTAATCTGGACCCTACAGGCAGATTGTGTGCCACATTTGGTAGTCTGACAAACCTTTTCTGTCCCTCCGGACACTGGTCTGGCCTGGTGACAATATAACAGTCCTTCTGTTATTGCTGTGGTCCAGTCCAGTGGGACTGACACAACTCTTCACATTTTACAGACTCTTGGCCCAGGGCCAGCCGCCTTGAAGGTGGAGCATGTACACATTGTCATTTGTATGATGGCTGACCCCTGAACGGACACGATGAAGGCTTGTTTGAGTGTGGACCACCTTTTCTCTTGCTGTTCAGAAGACCCATCTGTTTTCTCCGTAACCAGCAATTTTTGGCCATAGTAAATCTCTGTAGCCTGTGATACTAGTAAACTGGTAGGTTAGGCTGACCAATGAATTTAGTTACTGGTATAATTAGGTGATTCCCAGGAGGGACTGCTGGTCGGTTCCAACCCTCTGTAACCAGTATTGAAAAAGGGGCAAGACAGTAATTGCACATGATAGGTCGGTAGTCTCTGTAACCAGCTGGTGTGAAGTAAAACTGCTCAGTGAAAACTGTATAGCCGGTAACCGGTTGGTGAGCTCTGTAACCGGTTGAACCAGTTGTGTAGGAAAAAACTTCCTGTCAGGGACTACACATTATTAGGCCTGTTAACAGTCTTAGGCCAGTAAATAGGCTGCTGATGAAGAGTAGCCAGCTGGACCTCCAAGATCTGTGGGTTGGTTGATTCTTGGTGCTGGTTGGTAATGGGCAGGAAGACTCTGTAATCGGCTAATGTGAAGAAAACTATGCAGTGCAGGCTGTATGGCCGGTCGATAGACTCTGTAACCAGTCGGTTAAAGCCATATATTGTAGATTCTTGCTGTCTGCCTGCCCCTAATAAACACATAGTTGAATGGACCAGGTCAGAGGGCTCTGCAACTGTTGGGTTGGGTAAGCTGAACAAAGCTGTGTAGCCGGTAGCCGGTCGGTACACTCTATAACCAAGTACACTGTGTAGCCGGTAGCCGGTCGGTACACTCTGTAAACAGTTGCTGAAGCAATTTACCAGATATATTCTGTTTATAAACTCGGCTTACTGCAGGTTGAATCTGTGACCGGCTGACTGAAGCACTGTACATTAAGGGCTGTGAAGCCGGAAGTCGGTCGGTAGACTGTAACCAGTTGGTGGCTTACATTGTACAAGGCTGTGTAGCTGGTCAGTATACTAAATAACCAGTTGTTGAAACAATTTAACAACTATCTTTTGTGTTGAATCCTGCTTACTGTTGGATTTCTCTATTAATTAAAGTATTTCTTTTAAAAACGCACATCTTATTTGTAGATTTGACAGTTGCTGGGAAAGCCCTTGTGAGCTATTTTTAGAAGCAATTGTTGTTTGGCGTGTCACGTGACCAGCTTGCTGGTCGGAAGGAACCGCGATTGGCTGATTGGAGATGACATCAGTGGTCGCGTTCTTTTGTGTGATACTTAACCGGCAACTTTACAGTATTCTGACTGTCCACAAAACCCCACTACTGACAAGGCCAGGTGCGCAAGGCAGGGACTGGAATCACAGTAGACGTGAGTTCTGAAGAACGCACTTCCGACTTTCCTGGTCGGTGAATCACGTGATCAGCTTCGTGACATGGTCGGTGAACACGTGACCAGCTTCGTGGAGATGACGTCAGAGGTCGCGTTCTTTTGAGCTGGCTGGTCGGCTGATGCTTTTAAAGCAGAGAGGCCTGGACCAGTGCGCTCTGAAGATGAAAATCCTGGTCGGTGCCGGTCTGAAGTCGGTTCTTCTTTCTCAGCCGGCTGTGCACTCAAACCAGTGTCCTGGCCATCCACTGCCCTTATTACCGACACACATGTCGGGTCCACAAGGGTGGGACTGAGAGTGACAGAAGATGAGATTCCTTCTATGTAGTAGATATCAGTGTATTCTGTAGATGAAATTCTTCTCATGCTTCTGATGAAAAACACTAAATACACAAGCTAGGCTGGTGTGACTGATGCTTTACAGCAGAGAAGTCGGTACCAGTGCGCTCTGAAGACATTGAAGACTGCATCTCATGCTTCTGTTGAAAAAACACTAACTACTCGAGCTGGCTGGTGTGACTGATGCTATACAGCAGAGAAGTCGATACCAGTGCGCTCTGAAGAATGCACCTCTTCTATTAGGGAATTCCTTCTATTAATAGTTAAAAATACTGACGTTTCTACCGTGATTGTAGCTGAAAGCTTACAGAAGGTACATTCAAACAACAGACACGGATAAAATACCTTTTATGTAGTATATCCATTTTCTTCTAAATATTGTCGATCTGCCCCTAACAACACAATTGTTGAATGGGAGGAAACTAGCAGAATGGCTGCCTTCATATTTCTCGTCGATTACTGCCCTAACATCAACACTAAATTGAGTCAACTAGGGAGCGTTTCCAGCAGATTCCTTAATGTATATCCGTGCTTGATATGTAGGTAACACTTCTACACTAAAATATTTGCAATAAGGTACAAATCAGACATAAAGCACACTTTTTCCTTCAAAAACTCTGGAGATGTTGAAAACACGTCTGCACAGTACACGCGCCAAACGAAAAAGATGCTATGACGTCATGTTGTCTAGACAGGAAGTAAATACCATGCGCCACCTGGCGAATGCACAGTACTGGCACCGGCCAGCCGGTGGAAACACAGGACGTCTTTTTCTGGCGTTTGGCGGGCCGGTCTGCGCCGACTGGTTTAGCAAATTGTCCATTGGATAGGATGTATTAACGCAATAAAATGACAAATTTTGAGACCTTAAGTCGACCTTATAGGTAAACCTACAGCCTTTTAACATATAAAAGTTATACCTAGTGCAGTTTGAGTCTCATCAGAATTACCACTTCCAAATTATAGGGCGAAATATGTGAAAAATGCTGGAAAAAGTGCCTAAGTGGGGTCTTTATGGGCCTCAAACACAATTTTCTCTTCAACTTAAAGTCTTGATTTTTGGCACATGTACTAAGAATATATTAATGTGTTCTCAGGTAAAATTTTAGCCAGATGAGCCTCATAGTTTGTGACCTAGAGGGCTCTAAGTGGCCCAAAGTCAAATTTCTGACCTTAAGGTGGGCATATGTTCTTTATTATTGGGAGCTTAAGGTCACCTTAAAACAGGGATCTTCCTTTGGGCACCCTTAACATGTGTACCAATTTTGAAAAAAAAATACTGATCCGTTTTTAAGTTATCGCGTACACAAGGAAATTTCTACGGCGGTGGTGGCGTGACGAACCTGAATCCAATATATCCCCGACTTTCGTCTGGGGATATAATGATATTCATTTGTCACTATCTCGGGGTGAAGCTACTGCCTTGGTACTTCTAGATCTCTGCTGCCTTTGATGCTATTGATGATTCCACTCTTCTCAGCTGTCTTCAGGATTGGTTTGGTGTTGGTGGCTCCGCTCTCAAATGGTTCTCTTCTTATTTGACAGAACGTTATCAGGCTGTTAAGATTGGTTCTATTTTGTCAGATTTACAAAAACTGCTGTTTGGTGTGTCTCAGGGTTCTGTTTTGGGTCCTTTGTTTTTCTCTCTGTACACATCTCCCTTTAGTACACTGATTGGTAAGCACAAAAGTGTAAACTTCCATTTCTATGCCAATGATACCCAACTTTGATAAGTTGAACAGATGCCTTCAGGATACCAATGAATGGATGTCGGCTAGCAAACTCAAACTCAATACTGATAAAACTGAGTTCATACTTTTTGGTTCCAAGAAACAGAGAGAAAGGTTAAATGCAGGTTTCCCAATTGACATCTTGGGCAACCCTCTTCACCCAACCGAGTCAGTCAGGAACCTGGGTTTGTGGTTTTACTCTGATTTTTCCTTCTCTAAACATGTCCAGAATGTTTGTAAAGGCTGCTTCATTCAACTGAGAGATTTCAGAAGTATCAGGCAGTTCTTGACTCATGATGCATCTGTGTCGGTTGACAATGCTTTTGTTAGTAGTCAGTTGGACTACTGTAACTCACTTTTCAGGAGTTTCTCCAAATTCAATCTTCACAGATTACAGTCTATACAAAATAGTGAAGCTAGAATTGTTACAAATTCGAGTAAATTCACTCGGATAACTCCGGTACTCAGGAAACTCGATTGGCTCCCTATTCAGTTTCGCTTTCCAATTGGCTACCCTGGTGTACAAGTTTATTCCTACTGGTTTCCCTAAATATTTTGCTCCACACCTATCCCTATACCGCACTACTTACAATACTAGATGTAGCCAGAGTGTTGCCAATTTCCTCAATGTACCGAAATTACAACCTACAATTCACAAGTCTACCAAGCAGTTTGGCTTCAGTTTTGCATTTGATGCTTCCACTGTTTGGAATTCACTTCCTGAAGACATTTGTGCATCACCCACTTTTGCCTCTTTTAGAAAGAAGCTCAAAACCTATCTCTACGCAAAGGCATATCCTCCTTAGCTTATTTTCTCTTATGGCTTCTCCATGGTGCTGACCTATTTCTGTCCTTGGACTTTGAACTGGATATTGCTATTGTGTTGTTGTGCCTTAAAGTCCACTTCTCAGTGGAGATTAAGCGCTATAAAAGTTGAATTAGAATTAGCACCTAAATTCTGGCATATTTAAACGAGTTCTTGGGTATGCTGGAGACAATTAGGTAGGATCTGGCTCTCACCAACCAGTCATCTAGGTACTGGTGGATCCTTATACCCTTGTGTAAGGCTATCAGTTTGACCTCTTTGACAATCACTGTAAATTCCAAGGGTGCTGTGGACAGCCCAAATGGCAGAGCTTTGAACTTGTATGACCGGCCCTGGACAAAAATACTCCTGGACTGTTGAGGTGACCCACTCCCCTTGTTGGAGGGAGGTTCTGATGGTTTCCGGTGTCTCAATTTTGAATTTCTCCAACTTGAGGAATTGGTTCAGTTTGCTCAGATCTAGTGTGGGTCTCCACCGGTTGTTGGGTTTTGGGACCAAAAATAGGCGGTTGAAAAAACCTAACAATGTCTGTTTTTTTACCAACTCTACTGCGATTTTGTCCATAAGTTGATGTAAGGCCTCCAACAGGTAGAGGTTCCTGTGGGGTTGACATAGCAGCTTATGATGGTCGGTGGCCTTGTCAAGTTTGGTCGGATCTGAAAGGGGAGAGTGTAGCCCTCTCTGAGGATTTGAACTACTTTCGGACCGGCACCCAGATCTTCCGAGTTTTTCCAAAATGGCAACAGGTATGTCATTTGTTACATACTTTACAAAAGACAAGTGATCGACACAGGAAACATCCTTCACATATTTTAATTCTCTTTCATGGTAATAATTCACAACAGAACTTGCATCTTTCTTTTGAGAAAGCCCTTTTGTAATAGGTGCAAGATTTACAACATTTAGGTTTACATTTAAACTTTCTAGTGTCGGAATGTTCACTGTCTTTCTGGTTGCACTGGGAGACTGAAGCAACTGATAAGGGTTTACAGTCTCTTTGCACCAGGGCAGCAGTCCTGCCCTCAACACATTTAAACTGTAATTGTTATTTATTGGACTGCTGCCCCTTGGCCAGTCATGAAGAGTAGTTGGAGGCCCTGTTTCTCTGTCTCTTGCCTTGGCCACGAAACCCAACTTTCTTCCATGCTGGTTTATCTGACTTCTTACTCTCTGTACTCTTATCCGGATGTGAGTAGGGGTGGAACACGACCCTTCTTCTGTGACGAGCTGTGTCCTTTGTTCTCAAAGCTCACAATGTCCTTCTCAGCTTGTTTCAGCACGTAGTCCGGAAAAAGCATAGCCAACTGTAGTGGAGCTGTCCTCAGGGCTGCAAGAGTGTCGGGTTTTATCCCAGACTTGACTTGAGACAGATAAGAGTCCCTTCTGGCCAGGGTGAGGTTTGCCATGGAAACAAACACAAAGTCACTTAAATGTTCCATGGTCTTAGCCATAGCTTGACAAATGCTGGAAAGTCCATAAGATATTGCAGTTCGCCTATGGCAGTAGACACTTTACTTGAAGACTCCCTTTGCCTTGGTCAGATCGGATTGTCTTAAGTTGTTGCTGCACATTATCCTGGACTTTAAAAAAGCACCTGTTGAAGCCGGCTACTTGATTGCAGATCACACTAGCTTCCCTGGCAAACTTCTCCCACCTTTTCATGTTCTCTTGTGTGATCTGCCTGGAAGCTGGTGGGTTGGAGGCAACACCGGCTGCTCTGGCTATATGACTGTATGTGCTGTTCAATCTTAAGGTGTCAAAGTTTTTAAGGTGTCACTAGTTTTCTTGGAATCCTGTTTCTCTTTTTTAATTTTATTGCTAGGAATAGAAAACTGTAAGCATTGGTCCACAGTAAGAATGTTACAGGCATTGCAATCATTGTATGATATAAAAGGATCTGAGCCCTCACCCTCGTCTCTACAGTGAGCACAGAAACTGTGAGAATCAAACCCCGCCATTACATGGCCACATCCTCTTCATTTCTGCCCAGGAGACGACATTACACTCTATGTGGTTCCATGTATCACAAGTGACACAAAACTTCAAAAGCTAATAATATCCACAAAAAATCACAATAAAATTCTCACAAAAATAATCTGTCTGCACAATACACGTGCCAAATGAAAAAGATGCTATGATGTCATCTTATCATAGCTGAACCAAAAGTAGGTGAATAACATACTTTAAAGAAAACACTCTAAATTTGAAAATTTTAATAGCTAAATGTAGCTTTTATGTAAGCTACTACTGTTGAGTTGTAGCAACCAACACTGGTTTTGGCACTGGTCCTTGAACATTTTCAGGGCCCGAGATACCACCTTCAACTCTACAACATTTATGTTTAGCCTTTTTCCCTGTCTGACCACACACCCTTGTGGAGACTTGCTCTAAGTGAACGCCCCAACCTTTGTTTGAGGTGTCTGTAAAGATTTGGATGCTGTGGACTTGGGATGAAGGTCTGCGTCCTTCATCACGTTTGCAGGATTTTGCCACCACTCTAGGTGAGCTAAAATGGTCTCTGACCAAGGCAGGAGGTTGTCCCATGACTGCAGATATCTCCAGTGCTTATTGAGGTGAAAACTGAAAGGGTTTCATGTGAAGGCGTCCCTCTGGGACCATCTTCTCTGTTGAGGCGAGCAACCCATATAGCGACATCAAACATCTTGCAGACAAAGCATGTTTGACTTTAAGTGTAGGATCAAATCCTGACGATAGAGCCATCTCTCAAGTGAGTTTTACAAGGCCTGAATCTAGGTGGTATTCACAGCCCATGAACGAAAATACCTGAGTTAGTTGGAGTTCGAACTTCCACTGATTATTATCCACCCTAAGGACTGTGTCAGGTACTTCCTTGAGTTTGGTGGATTTGGATGTGAAGGTAGGTGTCTGACAAGTCTATAGACAAGACCCATTCCCCTGGAATCAGAGGCCCTGATGGACTCTGGAGCTTCCATTCTGAACCTTTCTACAAGCAGGAAGGTGTGGAGCCTGCTTAGGTCTATCACTGGCTTCCACCTTGGTGGTGCTTGGGGACTAGAAACAGGGGACTGTAAAACCGGAGAGATTTTACATTTTCCACCCGTTCTATTGCATTCTTTGATAGAAGAGACTGGATACAAGAGGCCAGAGCTTGATTTTTTGATGGGCCTTATGTCCTGAGTGAATCAGGGGAACTAATTTTGAATGGTAGAACGTAACCATTGGTAATAATGTTTGACACATTGTTTGAGCTTTTTTTTTGTTTGCCAGTCTCTTCTGAAAGAACGGAGGTGACCTCCTACTTGTGGACTGAGGGAGGCTTTTAAGGAGTCATTGGGAGGAGGGGTTTCCACACCCTTGCCCCCTTGTGTGAGGTCAAAAATGACCTCTGGAGCCTCTGCTACTCGATTTCCCCCCACCTGGGGAAAACAATGGTTACTGCTTGGAATGGATTGACCCCTATAGTGGTGTTTCCTGAAGAGCCTCTTTTTGGTTGTGGTGGGGACTAAGAAAGGGCTGATAGATAGGGCCTAAACCGTAAGTGTTGTTGGGGTGCCTTTTGAGGAGGAAATCTTGTCCCTCCTTAGCTAATTATGAACGGAACAAAGGAGAGTGACAGGTTTGGGATCTCCTGAGTTCTGAACATCTGGTATCTCCCGGATGAGGTTGAAAGTGGGTCATTTCAGCCTCACGTCTAATAAGCGCTGAATTCCCATAGTGTATAAGTCTCTCTGGAGAAGTGGGCTAAGGCCTTACTTTGACAGGCTAAGGATCTCTGCTGAGATAAGGATCCTCTTATTCAGAATATCTAGTCAAAAGTCTTTTCATAATCACTTTTTTTTTTCTTTTTTTTTTTTTTTTTTTGGGGGGGGGACCCTTTTGAATATTTTTTTTGACCCGTTTGGCAGTAGTCTTGAGACTGTCTTTACAGTTTTCATGACAAGGTTGCATTCAGAAATGACCTAGATAAAGGCAGCCGAAAAATAAGGTGTACAGAGATTGGCTTGCCCGAAGCTCAAACTCTTTGACTACCGGTAGGGGACCGAGCCCATAGTAGTCCCAGAGGGACTAGGGGAGATACAAATTTTGCAATGATGTTTCAATTTGTACCCCCTAGGAGTGGAACCGGGGTTTTTTATATAATTATTTACAGGTAAATTAGCAGCCTGAAAGTCCTGTTTTAATTTATCAAAAGTCCAAGGAAAAATAGACGTTTAGTACTGGCCGGTGAACCCCACAGTGTAATACCGCTTAAATCTCCTTTTTTCGAGTTGTAATTTTGCCGGTACCCCCTCAGCTGTAATACGGCGGGAAGGCAGGGAGGTACTCTCTTCAGTTCCATATGGTAAACTTACAGTTAATTAATTATAATTTTTTGATTTTATTGCAATACAATAGCTTACAATGTGGAACTGAATGCTGAATCCAACTGCTAGGTGGAGGGATTACAGTTGAGACTAGAGGTATTTGTCAATTTTTCTTGGATTTTGAATTAATTAGATTAGAATGAATGTTTTAGAAAAGCCAATCTGAGTCCAGTGCCCTGGTTGCGGGAATTGGGCCTGTAAGAGGCCAAAAACCAGAATATTTGAATGAATGACACTACTAAACCTGTCTGGATGTCTTGACTTTGAAGGAGTAAGTGCAGCCGTGTTCACTTTATGGTATATAGCTCCAAGGGCTTCACCATGAATAAAAACAAGCCCTGGGCTTGAAAATCTTATTAACTTGCCACCCTTATGATGAGATTATGGGATCACCTGAATAATATTTAATACATTATACATGTTAAATACTGTAACTGAAATAAAAGATAAAAGACTTTACCAAACATCCTGAGGAGGTAGTCATATACCTAGACCCCGGGATTTAGACTCCTGAAGACTTGGCTGCAGCGAATGTGCCCCCCCCCCCCCCCCCCCCAACGTCTTCTTTTGTTTCCGAGGATGACTAGCCTGAGGGGAAGGGTCTAGGACTTGTTGAGCCGCTACTACTGGACCCAGATACATATTGTTGTTGTTATCTGACCAAGGTTTCTTAGGCAAACATTTGTAAATGTGTTGTGAGCTTTCCAGTGATAAGCTTGCATGATTTGGTCCACCGAAACTCCACTTTAAAAGGCCTTAGAGGCCGCAAAGGCCATACCGTCATGCGCTTTAACTTGGATCAAGTCCAAGGACTGTTGATCTGCTAACAAAGTAGGATAGTTTGTTTTAACCAAGAAGGGAGTGTAGCGGGTCTGATGTCTGAGGTATGTCCTTTCTTGAAGGAAATAAAGAGTAGGGATCAAGATCCTCTCAGGTCTTCGGTTCGATCCAAGTAGTACCTCAGGGCCCGTGCTGGACACAGGGTCCTATCTTCTTTGAATTGTCTATCCACGATGGAAGTCAAAGCAGGGATAGTCACCAGACACACTTTGAGAACTTTCTCTTGCTAGTTGGTTTTTGGCTATGAAATCTGAAGGGGAGAACAAAGCTACCTTTTCCCATTGGCCTAGATTAGATACTTTGTTTGCAACCCAGGCATGAATGTTGCTGTGGCGCTTGCCAGAGGCCAAAGCTAGCAAGAAAGCAGTTTTGAGAGTAAGATGTTTGAGGTCTGTGTCTTTCATAGGCTCAAAGGGTGCTTTTGTGAGCTCATTAAGAACAACAGAAGAGTTTCAATATGGGAGATTCCTGGAACATTTGGGACGATCCCTGTGAAAGCTAGAAAGTAACTTGTTAAGGTCTGAGCTTTAAGAAATACGGAGCCCCGCTGGGCCCACAGTGTCAACAATGGCCGTCCTGCAACCATCAATGGTTGACGGACACCTGTTTAGATCTTGGTACAGGTACAAGAAAAAGTCTGAGACTTGTTTCAATGAGGGAGTGGAAAAATCCACCAAATTTTCTGTGCACCATTTTTCAAATAGGGCCCACTTGGATTTGTAGATGGTCCTTGATGACCTTTGAGGGGCAGCAATTCTCTCTGCCACTTCCACAGAGAAGCCTTTTTCTTGGAGCTGCCCACTCCTAGACACCAGGAGTGAAGGCTGAGATGTTGAGGATTGCTGTGAAACACTTGATTGTGGGTGTGTTTGAGAAGTGCTGTTGACACTGAGAGCTGCACTATGTCCGTAAACCAGGGTATCCCTGGCCAACCTGGAGCTATTACAATGATGAGGCAATTGCATTGCCTGAGTGTAAAGGAAAGCCGTGGGAGGAAAGGTATGAGCAGTGAGACCAGACCAGTTTATGTTCAGAGCATCTATGTCCCAAGCATGTTGGTCTGGGAACGAAGATACCTACAAAGGGGTGTAAGATGTTTGAAGTCTGTGTCCTTCATAGGCTCAAAGGGTGCTTTTGTGAGCTCACTAAGAAAAACAGAAAAGTTCCACTTTGGAAGATTCCTGGAACTTTTGGGACAATCCCTGTGAAAGCTAGAAAGTAACATGTTAAGGTCTGAGCTTTGAGAAATATGGAGCCCCGCTGGGCCCGGGTGTCAACAATGGCCATCCTGTAACCATCAATGGTCGACGGGCACCTGTTTAGATCTTGGTACAGATACATGAAAAAGTCTGAGACTTATAAAAGCTACATTTTATAGCGAAATACCCTTCTCCTAATTCCCAAAGACGTCCATACTGTTGATGGCCAACAAAAATAATGAAGTAAACAATGTGGTCATGTGACCTATTTGGCGGGAGGATGGACTACTGTTACCCAGTGACCTGGTTAAGGTTGTGATATAACCTTAAATTCGCATCTCTGTGTTGGCCATTGGGTTGGATGGCTCCAACAAATAGCTACTAAAAACGCTCTATCTCGCACCGTTTCCAAGATAAATGCATTTTTGCATTTTACGCAGAAATTCAAGATGGCCGCCAAAAATGGCAGGCAACTGATTTTTTTGAAAAGTCACCAGTTAACTCTACTGATACCCTGGGGTTAAAAATTTCTCAGAAATCTCGCACCGTTTCCGAGATAAATGCGTTTTACACAGAAATTCAAGATGGTCGCAAAATTGGCAGGAAAACTCGCCAGTCGACTCTGTGGATACCCTGGGGGTAAAAAATTTTGACAAAATTGCTCTATCTTGCACCGTTTCTGAGATATTTACACTTTTTGGGGCCAAAAATTCACTCAAAATCGCTCGATCTCTTACGGTTTGAACAAGAATACAGTATATCACCTGACATTCATCTGGGATATAGAAAAGCAAGCATCCAATTCTTTTTAAAATTTACCAATGTGATGACGGGTCATTTTTATTTAGATGCTTGAAGTGACTTCAATCAAGTTTAGGGCTCAAAGTATCTGAAAATAATTTTCCCAGTCACATAGTCTAAAAATTAGTTAAAATGGGCAAAAAGTTCTTAAAGCTAAAGCAGAAATTCAAGATGGCTACCAAAATTGGAGGAAATTAATGTTTGGGAAAAGTCACCATCTGACTCTACTGATACCCTGGGGACGCACTGTTTCCGAGGTAAATGCATTTTTGCGTTTTACGCAGAAATTCAAGATGGCCGCCAAAAATGGCAGGAAACTGATTTTTGGGAAAAGTCACCCGTTAACTGTGCTGATACCCTGGGGTTAAAAATTTCTCCGAAATCGCTCTATCTCACACTGTTTTAGAGATAAATGCATTTTTGCATTTTTTACGCAGAAATTCAAGATGGTCGCAAAATTGGCGGGAAAACAATTTTGGGGAAAACTCGCCAGTCGACTCTGTGGATACCCTGGGGGTAAAAAATTTTGACAAAATTGCTCTACCTTGCATCGTTTCTGAGATATTTACACTTTTTGGGCCAAAAATTCACTCAAAATCGCTCTATCTCTTACGGTTAGAACATGGACATGAATACAGTACATAACCTGACATTCATCTGGGATATAAAAAAGCAAGCATCCAATTCTTTTTATAATTTACCAATATGATGAACCGTCATTTTTATTCAGATGCTTGAAGTGACTTCAATAAAGATTAAGGCTCAGTCAAAGTATCTGAAGTCACATAGTCTAAAAATTAGTTAAAATAGGCAAAATGTTCTTAAAGCTAAAGCAGTTTTTCAATGTAGACCATAATCCGGTTATGGCAGTGATCAGTAAAACCGACATGAAAACAACCAACCTTGACAGGTCACTTTAATATCAAATGTCAGATTATTGATAGGATTCCATTTACTCAAAAACATGTGTCCCCCTAATGGCAATGTATCAGCCACAGAGCCTTTCAAACTCGACCAAGGACGCAACTGTGGCCAGATGCAAGATGTATCCACCAGAAAAGGACAACTAACATGGTTTAGAAGATAAACAGCAAACACCACCCCTCTAAATTTGAGTGTTGTGGTTATAAGTAATTTACTGAGTTGCAAAGAAATGGACTTGTTGGGGCATCTTAGGGGTCAAGGGCTGACCTATAAGCAGTGGTAACAAAACTTCTTGCTTACATCAAACAAACGGCTGTGGCAGCCATCTTGTTTTTCAAAATGAGTCCAAAAATATTCCCAGGCAGGCTTTTGTACTGATGAACATTGATTGCAAATTTGCAAATTTAATTTACTTATTAAATTTGCAAATTTGCAGGAAATGTTAATACCCTGTCCAATGGACAATTGCTAATCCGGTCAGCGCAGACCGGCCCGCCAAACGTCAGAAAAAGACGCCCTGTGTTTCCACCGGCCAGCCGGTCCGTAGTACTAGTGCACTCGCCAGATGGCGTGTCGCACTTCCTTCCTGTCTAGACAAGATGACGTCATAGCATCTTTTTCGTTGTCTAAACCTATTAGACCCCTAGTAAGCTGATAGCGGGGTTGGTGGGAGGGTCTTGTGTGTCCATGGGATAGGGTATCAACTTATAAAAATTTAATTTACTTATTAAATTTGCAATTTTATTGCGTTAGTACATCCTATCCAATGGACAATTGCTGAATAACTACCGCTTGGTAGGCGGGTAAGTTACTAGGGACTTAAGTGAACTCACAAACAGAATAAATTTTCTTCCAGGCCTGCTTTTACCTTGTGGTCAGGCAACCCTTAAGGCCATAGTCGGTTAACAGAGACCGGTTAACTGGTCCAAACTGACTTACATCCCCCCCTTTTTTTCCAGACCTGCTCTGAGGTAGGGGAAGAGAGGGATGAGTTTAGTCCCATAAGAAGTAAAAATAAACCTCCCGAAGGAAGCAAGTCAGAGTTTTTTTTTGTTTTTTATTATTATATACAACTATGTACATATGTACACTATTTATATATGTACAGCATCTCCTCTATTTCTGGACTATTTGTGGATCTGCTGAGCAGCCACTACAGGACACTGGTGATAGAGCTCTGAGTCAGCCCAGGCCACATCCTTCAGGTAAAATTGCGTGAAGGTATTATGTGACTTCCAGTGGCAGGTTGACAAGATCTGTTCCAAGGAAACTCCCGACTGGAAGGCCTTGGAAGCAGCAAAGGCCCTGACATCACGGGCTTTAACCTGATGTAAGGTGTGGCCCTCTTGGTCGGAGAGCTCATAGCATAGGATCACAGTCTGTTTGATCCATGAGGAGATAGTGGCAGGTGAGATGTCTTTGTCGAAACCTTTCTTAAAGGACACAAGGACCAACTCCTTTTTCTGCCTAATGTCTGAAGTCCTGTCCAAATAGTAGCGTAAAGCTATGACCGGACAGAGGGACCTGCCAGACTTGAGGGATCTATCCAGAGTTGGGGCCAGGGCTGGTATAACCACTGGGGCCACACTGTCTGGACCCTCCTTGGCCAGCTGATTCTTTGACAGAAAGCTGGGTGATGGGTACAGGGACACTTGGACCAATCAGCCTGGTGTCTAATATTTTTATTTTGCCAAGCATGAATCTCACTTCTGTGTTTGCCCGACCCAAGGGCCAATAAGAAGACTGTCTTGAAGGTCAAATGCTTCAAAACCTACAAAATCGAAGATCTGCTTTGGATCCAGTTCCGACTTGTCTGAATTCACCAGCCAGCCTAATTTTTGGCATATTTTCACTAGATTTTGAGTGTGCTGGAGACAGGCCTGGTGGGATCTGGCTCTCTAAAACCAGTCGTCTAGATACTGGTGGATTCTTATACCCTTGTGTATGGCCATCAGTTTCACCTCCTTTGCTACCACAGTGAACTCCAAGGGTGCTGTGGACAGACCAAAGGGCAGTGCCTTGAATTGGTATGTCTGACCCTGGACATGAAATCTCAGATATTTCCTGGACTGTTCCTGTAAAGGGATATGGAAGTAGGCGTCCTGAGGTGACCCACTCCCCTTGTTGGAGGGACGTTCTGATGGTTTCCGGTGTCTCCATTTTGAATTTCTCCATCTTGAGGAAAAGATTCAGTTTGCTCAGATCTAGTATGGGCCTCCACTTGTTGTTGGGCTTTGGGACTAAAAATAGTCGGTTGAAAAACCCCAGAGATGTTTGATGTTTTACTAGTTCTACAGCATTTTTGGCTATAAGCTGATGTAATGCCTCCAGCAGGTAGCTGTTCCTGTGGGGATTTACATAGTAGCTTATGACCGCGGGAGACCTTGTGAGTTTAAGCCGGATCCGAAAGGGGAGGGCATAGCCCTCTTTCAGGATTTGAACTACTTTCAGACCGGCACCCAGATCCAGCCAAGTTTGCCAAAAGTTTTGAAGTCTGGCCCCTACAGGCAGATTTGGAGCACATTTCTGACATTTGTTACAGGTTGAACACAAGACAATTGAGTGACACAAGAAACACTTTTCACATACTTTAATTTGTGATTTCTGCAATAACAACCTGCTGACCCGGGACTTAACTCTCTCTTTTGGGAGTGCCCGGGCACAGAATGAACAACTGGAACAACTTGCAAATTTAATAAGTAAATTAAATTTTTATAAGTTAATACACTATCCAATGGACAATTGCTAATCCGGTCGGTGCAGACCGGCCCGCCAAACGACAGAAAAAGTCATCTTATATGAGTGCATAATACCCTCACAAGCTGGCCGGTCCCAGTACTGTGCACTCCCTAGATGGCGCCTCGTACTTCCTTCCTTTCTAGACAAGATGACGTCATAGCATATTTTTCGTTGTCTAAACCTATTAGACCCCTAGTAAGCTGATAGCGGGGTCGCTGGGAGGGTCTTGTGTGTCCATTGGATAGGGCATTAACTTATAAAAATTTAATTTACTTATTAAATTTGCAATTTTATTGCGTTAGTACATCCTATCCAATGGACAATTTGCTGAATAACTACCGCTTGGTCGGCGGGTAAGTTACTAGGGACTTATGTGAACTCACAAGTAATAGCAAATTTTAACCTACGGTCTAGACTGACTTTGTCAGGAGACCTATAGGCCCAAGCCTGGGTTGACCTTAAGGTCAGGAAACCCTGTAAGGCCATGGTCAGTTGCCAGCAGCCGGGGCTATACCGATGCCCCCCCCCCCCTTGCAGACCTGCTCTGAGGTAGGGGAAGAGAGGGGTGAGTTCAGTCCCAGAATGCAAATAAACCTCCCGAACGAAGCACTATTTTTTTTCTTTTTTTTTTTTTATATACTATGTACATGAAGAACTGTTTACACTATGTACAAATCTCCTCAATCTAAGGGCCACTTGTGGATCTGCTGAGCAGCCACTACCGAGCCCAACTGGTAAAGCTCTGAATCAGCCCAAGCCACACCCTTCAGATAGAACTGTGTGGAAGGTATTAAATGACTTCAGTGGCACGCTGACAAGATTGGATCTAAGGAGACTCCCGACTGGAAGACCTAGAAGCAGCAAAGGCCCTGACATCATGGGCTTTAACCTGATGTAAGGTGTGGGCCTCCTGGTCAGAGAGCTCATAACATAGGATCACAGTCTGCTTGATCCAAGAGGAGATAGTGGCAGGTGAGATGTCTTTGTCGAAACCTTCCTTAAAGGAGACAAAAACCACCTCCTTATTCTGCCTGAGGTCCTGTCCAAGTAGTAGTGCAATGCTCTGACCGGACAGAGGGACCTGTCAGACTTGAGGAATCTATCCAGAGTTGGGGGCCAGGGCTGTTATCACCCTTGGGGCCACACTGTCTGGACCCTCTTTGGCCAGCTGATTCTTGGAGAGAAAGCTGGGTGATGGGTACAGGGACACTTTTGACTAGTCGGATTGGTGTCTAATATTTCTGTTTTGCCAAGCATGTATCTCACTTCTACGCTTGCGCGACGCCAGGGCCAAGAGGAAAACTGTCTTGAAGGTCAAATGCTTCAAGGAGGCCTCTTTAATTGGTTCAAAATGAACCTTAGACAGCTGGTGCAAGACCAGTGAGAGGTTCCAGGAGGGTATGCCCCTCCTGCCTTTGGGTCTGTCTCTGTGAAAACTATCCAGGAGACGAGTTTTTTGGCAAAAATTCAAAATGGCCACCATATGTGGGGAGGGGAAAATTTTTTGAAAATTGCCAAGAGTACATTTCTTAGATACCCTGCGGGTCGAAAATTTCGACGAAATCGCTCTATCTCGCACGGTTAAGGAGATAGAAGCAATTTTGTGTTTTGCCATTTTGGGGAAAAATTCGAAAATTCAAAATGGCCGCCATATGTGGGAAGAGGAAAATTTTTGAAAATTGCAAAGAGTACATTGCTCAGATACCCTGTGGGTCGAAAATTTTGATGAAATCCCTCTATCTCACACGGTTAAGGAGACAGAAGCAATTTTGTGTTTTGACATTTTTGCGAAAAAACCGAAAATTCAAAATGGCCGCCATTTTTGGGGAGGGGAAAATTTTTTGAAAATTGCCAAGAGTACATTGGTCAGATACCCTGTTGCTTGATAATTTCGACGAAATCACTCTATCTCACACGGTTAAGGAGATAGAAGCAAATTTGTGTTTTGCCATTTTTGGCAAAAATTCGAAAATTCAAAATGGCCGCCATTTTTGGGGAGGGGAAAATTTTTAAAAAATTGCCAAGAGTACAATGCTCAGATACCCTGTGGGTCGAAAATTTTGACGAAATCGCTCTATCTCGCATGGTTAAGGAGATAGAAACAAATTTGTGTTTTGCCATTTTTGGCAAAAATTCGAAAATTCAAAATGGCCGCCATTTTTGAGAAGGGGAAATTTTTTTGAAAATTGCAAAGAGTACATTCCTTAGATACCCTGTGGGTCGAAAATTTCGACGAAATCGCTCTATCTCGCATGGTTAAGGAGATAGAAGGAAATTTGTGTTTTGCCATCTTTGGGGAAAATTCGAAAATTCAAAATGGCCGCCATTTTTGGGGAGGGGAACATTTTTTGAAAATTGCAAAGATTACATTCCTCAGATACCCCGTGGGTCGAAAATTTCGACGAAATCGCTCTATCTCGCACGGTTAAGGAGATAGAAGCAAATTTGTGTTTTGCCATTTTTGGCAAAAATTCGAAAATTCAAAATGGCCGCCATTTTTGGGGAGGAGAAAATTTTTTGAAAATTGCAAAGATTACATTCCTCAGATACCCTGTGGTTCGAAAATTTCGACAAAATCGCTCTATCTCGCACGGTTAAGGAGATAGAAGCAAATTTATGTTTTGCCATCTTTGGTAAAATTTCGAAAATTCAAAATGGCCGCCATTTATGGGGAGGGGAAAATGTTTTGAAAATTGCCAAGAGTACATTGGTCAGATACCCTGTTGCTTGATAATTTCGGCTCTATCTCGCACGGTTAAGGAGATAGAAGCAAATTTGTGTTTTGCCATTTTTGGCAAAAATTCGAAAATTCAAAATGGCCGCCATTTTTGGGGAGGCGAAAATTTTTAAAAAATTGCCAAGAGTACAATGCTCAGATACCCTGTGGGTCGAAAATTTTGACGAAATCGCTCTATCTCGCATGGTTAAGGAGATAGAAACAAATTTGTGTTTTGCCATTTTTGGCAAAAATTCGAAAATTCAAAATGGCCGCCATTTTTGAGAAGGGGAAATTTTTTTGAAAATTGCAAAGAGTACATTCCTTAGATACCCTGTGGGTTGAAAATTTCGACGAAATCGCTCGATCTCGCACGGTTAAGGAGATAGAAGGAAATTTGTGTTTTGCCATTTTTGGGGAGGGGAAAATTTTTTGAAAATTGCAAAGATTACATTCCTTAGATACCCTGTGGGTCGAAAATTTCGACAAAATCGGTCTATCTCGCACGGTTAAGGAGATAGAAGCAAATTTGTGTTTTGCCATTTTTGGCAAAAATTCGAAAATTCAAAATGGCCGCCATTTTTGGGGAGGGGAAAATTTTTTGAAAACTGCAAAGATTACATTCCTTAGATACCCTGTGGGTCGAAATTTCGACGAAATCGCTCTATCTCGCACGGTTAAGGAGATAGAAGCAAATTTATGTTTTGCCATCTTTGGCCAAATTTCGAAAATTCAAAATGGCCGCCATTTTTGGGGAGGGGAAAATTTTTTGAAAATTGCAGAGTACATTCTTTGGATACCCTGTGGGTCGAAAATTTCGACGAAATCGCTCTATCTCGCACGGTTAAGGAGATAGAAGCAAATCTCGCACGGTTTACGAAAAGCAATCCCATACAAGCTATTAACCCAATGAACCTCCATACTAAATTTCAGAAAGCTAGGCTTAATAGCATTCTTTAAAATGTCTGGAAACCAAAGAGATACTCAAAAGTAGCAAAGTAGCTATTACTCGGTTAGCTATAGAGCTGTCATCACCAAAAGCAATCCCATACAAGCTATTAACCCAATAAACCTGCATGCCAAATTTGGTAAAGATAGGATAAGAACTGTTGCCTAAAATGTCTGGAAACCAAGTGGGACGCCGGACGCCGGAAAAAGCAAAAGTCCCAGTGGGGTGGACATAATGATAGTTTACATTTAAACGGTCTAATGTCTGTCTTGCTAAATTCTGGCTCCCGGCCAGCAGTCCCCTCTGTAACATGGCTATACAGTAATTTTGCAAATTTAATAAGTAAATTAAATTTTTATAAGTTAATACCCTATCCAATGGACAATTGCTTTACCGGTCGGTGCGACCGGTCCCGCCAAACGCCAGAAAAAGACGTCCTGTATATAATACCAGCAGGACCGGTCAGTAGTGTGCATTCGCTAGGTGGCGCATCATACTTGCTTCCTGTCTAGACAGAGTGACGTCAGTTCATCTTTTTCGTTGTCTAAACAGATTTAGACCCCTAGTAAGCTGATAGCGGGGTCGGTTGGGAGGGCCTTGCCTGTCCATTGGATAGGGTATTAACTTATAAAAATTTAATTTACTTATTAAATTTGCAATTTTATTGCGTTAATACATCCTATCCAATGGACAATTGCTGAATAACTACCGCTTGGTCGGCGGGTAAGTTACTAGGGACTTAGAATGAACTCATAAATGGTAACAAAATTTTTACCCTACGGTCTAGGCTGACTTAGTCAGGAGACCTATAGGTCCATGGTGGTTACCAGAGCCCGGTTGCCGGGGCTATACCAGCATTGCCCCCCCCCTTCTTACAGACCTGCTCTGAGGTAGGGGAAGAGAGGGATGAGTTCAGTCCCAGAAGGCAAATAAACCTCCCGAAGGAAGCATGTCAATTAGATTCATGAGCTATGTACACTATGTACATGTATACATCCCAGCCACATCCTTCAGAACTGTGTGAAGGTGATATATGACTTACAGTGGAAGGCTGAGGACTGTTCTAAGGAGACTCCTGACCGGAATGCCTTAGAAGCAGCAAAAGCCCTAACATCATGGGCTTTGACCTGATGCAAGGCGAGGGCTTACTGGTCAGAGAGCTCATAGCATAGGATCACAGTAGCTTGATCCATGAGGAGATGGTGGCAGGAGAGATGTCCTTGTCGAAAACTTTCTTGGAAGGAGACAAAGACCAGCTCCTTGTTATGCCTAAGATCTGAGGTCCTACCCAGATGGTAATACAGAGCTCTGACTGGACACCAGGACCTGTGACCTATCCAGAGTGGGGACCAGGGCTGCATTAACCACAGGGGCCACACTGTCTGGACTCTCTTTGGCTAGCTGATTCTTGGAAGGAAGGCTGGCTGAGGGGTAGAAAGACACCATGGACCAATCTGGTGTCTGAGGTTGTTATGCAGCCAAGCATGGATCTCACCCTTCGCTTGCCTGAACTTAAGGCCAACAGGAAGACAGTCTTGATAGTCAAGTGCTTCAGGGAGACCTCCTTAGGGGTTCAAAAAGGAAACTTGTCAGCTGGTGTAGAACCAGGGAAAGGTTCCAAGAGGGGATGCCCCTCTTCCCTTGGATCTGTCTCTGTGGAAACTATCCAGGAGATCAGTGAGATTTTCATCGCTGCTGACATTAATGGGCAAATTCCCAAATTGTTAACAATGGCTGGTCTATAGCCATCAATGGTGCTCGGCTGTAACTTCCTGTCTTGAAAAGGTACAAAGGGAAGTCAGCTATAGCTTTTAAAGGTGGTGCCCAGAAGTCCATCTGATTACTGAGGTACCACGTGTAAAACATATGGTGCACTTGCCTCATAGACTGATCTGTTTGATCCTCTGGAGGAGCCTCAATTCAAGCTGCCACTGCCTCAGGGAAGCCCTGCTTCCTTGGTAGCTGGGGCTCTAGGGGCCAGGCATGTAGATTCAGATTTACCAGGTTCCTGTGAAGGGTCTGGTTGAGTAACTGAGTCAAAAGTCAGGCAGAAAGTGCACACAGTGGGATCTGACTGGACATGGTTACCAGGTCCCAGAACCAAGGCATGTTGGACCACCCTGGTGCAATCAGTATAAGTTGTTGCACGGGTGGTCCTGCAACTTTCCCACCACTTTGCCCAAGATAGCTGCTGGTGGGAAGGCATATGGGTCCAGGTCCTCCCAAGGTAGACTGAAGGCATCTACTGCCCAGGCTTGAGGATCTGGAACTGGTGAGACAGAGATGTAGTTGTCGAACCTGGTGGCAAACAGGTCCACTTGAGGATGCTGCCACCGGGAGCATATTGCTTGAATACCTCTGGATGGAGGGACCATTTTGTTGAATGGTCTGTCCTAGCCTGGATAGCTTGTCTGCTATCACATTCGGCCGGCTGTGGATGTGTCGGGTTCTGAGTCACCTGTGTCTGGTACACCAGGTCAGAATTCTCCACAAGAGGGCCCAAAGAGGGTCCGATTCCATCCCCCCTTTATACAGAAAACCACCATAGGGTTGTCTGTAGCTACAACAGCAATATTGTTCAAGCAGAGGTTTTGGAACTCTTTAGGGCCAAAAGGCCACCTTAAATTCCAGATATTAAAGTGTAACTTGCTTCGGAAGGGGCCAGGTTCTCCTTGCAGTGTGTTCCCTTAAGTGAGCACCCCACCCTTCTAAATGCATCTATAAGGATTTGCAGAGCATATACAGTAGGTGTAATGGTTGACCTTGAAGCACATGGTCTTCTTGCAGCCACGATTTTAGCTGAGGGTGGAGTGAACTGGGATCACCTTTTGGTGATTCAGGTACTCTCCAGCTATTTATCAAGTGCCACTGTATCGGCCTGATGAGGAAGGCCACCTATGTGGACGGGCTTTGCTATGGCTGTTAGTAATGCTATCAGGGGCATGAGCCGCTGGATCGGGCATGTCGATCCGGAGAGAAGTTTCTGGATTGCAGATAACGTCTGCAAATGCTCTAGGGTGGGTCTCACCTTGCCCTCTTTCAGGCTGAACTGGTAGTCTCTCAAGTCAAAGACTTGCTCGAGGTCCAGTTCTAATTTTTCATGATACCATTCAAACTTACTCCTGACACAGAGCTACTAGAGATTGTGTATGTTGGAGACTGGTTTGGTGGGAGCTGGCATTTCCTTGGTGGTTGAAAGGGGTGAGGGAGTATGCAACCTTGAGGTTAGCCACTCCTCTGGCTGAAGAGAGGTTCATGTGGTTCCTGAAATTCCAGCTGAATCATTTAGGATACTGAACCAAAATCCTGCCTGGAGAACTGGTCAAACTGGTCGTTTCTGGCAGGGGAGGGTGTAGCCTTCCTGGGAGGTTCATATAAACTTGAGGCTGGCCCCTAGGGTGGCCCAAGTTTGAACCGGCAGGTTGGTGCAAAAATACCAGTGTCAACACTGGCGACAGGTTCACTGATCCACACAGTAGGAAACCATCCAACGGGGATCTGCGACATAAGGTCATTTCCACAGAACCCCACTGTGGAAACACTAATAGCCATTTATGAACACTGTGACCCCTGGTCCAATTAACAGATAAATTTCCCATTGCTTCAGTTGTGACAAACCAGAAAAGGGTTGTAATCTTGAGGGAAAGCTTGAGTTTGCAAACTCATGCCCCTGGTGTCAGCTGACACTGGTCACGAGCTGGGTAAAAAGGCAAGCTGGGCTGGCCAGTTTCGGAGGCTGGATCAATGGCATCTCTAGAATAACTGGTACAGCAGACTTCTTGTTGGCAGTATTCTAACCAATGTGGTTGAGTTCCGCATCTCACTGGCAAGAGTAACTGGCTGACTGATCAGGCAGGTTGAGACAGTCATCTCACCAGGACGAGTGACTGATCTAAGAATTTCTCTGTAACCAGATTCCTCAGACAGCAACTGGTTGGTCTAAGATGGCCATTTGGACCCTTAAAAGACTTTGCTGGTCTGTTAGCCAGTCCTGTGGACCTGCCCAGTACCAGGGCCTAACCGGTTATAGGTTAAGCAATGCTCTGTAACCGGTTCCTGGTGGATCCATAGTTCTGCGAAAAAACTCATTTGAGCTGGCAGAACTGGGCGACTACGTCTCAGCAGAGGTAGGCTTATCTAACAGAACTGCCTTCTTCCTGTCCGTAATGTTGGAATCAGAAGGTTTTCTCTGTAACCAACACTTCTCAGTAACCGGTAAGTCACTTAACTGGTGATGAACCGGTAAACTGGTGCTTCTCTGTAACCAAGCATTCAGACAGCCACAGCTCTATCATTATTTGATCACTTGGTGGATCTGGCAATCCGGTAAGCTGGTGTTCCAGTTTCAATCAGGTTTCTTCACCGGAATTTCTGTCTATAAGCCAGACCAGTAGACTCTGTAACCGGCTTGGTATGAAGCTACTGGTCCCTGGAGGTTGTGTAAGCCAGAACCCGTGGGTAGGTTCTGTAACCGGTTGGTTGAGGCAATTTACTGAAGAACTTCCTGTCTATCTGACTGTCACCGGCAAATCTCTAACTGGTGACCCTGTTGTCCTCACTGGACTTGTTGCTTTAAGTTGCCTTCTGCCCATGGGAACAACTGATTTCTCTGTAACCGGTGAGCCTGCTGTCAGCACTGGAATGGTGGGAGCAGCAGATCTGTGTAATCAGAAAATTTTCTCTGTAACCGGTAACCTCTGTTACCGGTGAGCCTGCTGTCAGCACTGGGATGGTGGGAGCAGCAGAACTCTGTGTAACCAGAAAATTCTCTCTGTAACCAGATTCTTCAAACAGCCAGGGTCAGTCTGGTTAATTCACCTGTATTTTCTGCCTGTAAACCGGTCTGGTTGGCTCTGTAACCGGCTAAGGGGAAGCACACTGGTCAATGAGGGCTGTGTAGCCGGCACCCAGTGGGTAGGCTCTGTAACCGGTATTGTAGGCAGCATAAAATCAGTGGCCTGGACAGCTAGCTGAAGCAACTTTTATAACCGGTTCCCGGTAGACCCATCCTCTGTAACCGGTAGGTAGATCTTCTTGCTCTCAACCTGCCCCAGTACCTGTACCAAGGTAGGGTCAAAGGGGGGGGGAGAGGGCTAGCTGGAGACCCCACCAGTAGTCTGAGCAGAGCTGGTACCGGTAAAATTCAGCACAAGGGGTCTAGACATGGTCATCTTCTTGCTAGCTGAACCGGTCACATTTGGGGGTCTGTGGAGCCACAATTTCTTCTGTTAGCCTTGCCGGTCGTGTATGGAGATCTGTGAAGTCACATGACCGGCACTTCAAAAACACGCAGATTGCAGTGACCAAATGTCATCTAATATCTTCACACCAACAGGCGAGTTGCTGGATTTCTTCTTACCAGTTAAAAATGGGTGTTGATTAATAAATGGTCGTCTTCTTCTGATGAAAACTTCTGTTGAAAAAATATGATTCCTCCATTGATAAATGCGTATCACGTGACCTCCATAGTTGAATGCGTATCACGTGACCAGGTCTGTGTCACGTGACCAGCATAAGCTGGAAGTGATGACATCAGACGATGCATTCTTCTTTCCTTCTAAATTCTTCTCGTCGACATACACGCAGTGTTACTCGACAATGTAGAAATTAATGGAGGGCGAATCGTGGTAAATATACATTTCTGAACAGAAGAAGGAATGCTGCAAGGACAACACACGACCTCTCACCCACGGCTTCGTCTCGACGACAAGTACAAAGAAAATCTTCAAAACTGGCCATAAAATACTGGATACTGCCTCGTTTAAGTCCTGGAGAGGCCATGATATGTAAGTAACACAAAATATATATTTTCAGATGAAAATAAGCTTTAAATTCGTAGAATTAACCGCGTTTTCTTCAAACTTGGAGATAACTTCAAAACACGTCTGCACACTACACGCGCCAAACGAAAAAGATGAACTGACGTCACTCTGTCTAGACAGGAAGCAAGTATGATGCGCCACCTAGCGAATGCACACTACTGACCGGTCATGCTGGTATTATATACAGGACGTCTTTTTCTGGTGTTTGGCGGGACCGGTCGCACCGACCGGTAAAGCAATTGTCCATTGGATAGGATGTATTAACGCAATAAAAGTCATTTATAGGACTGCTGGCCCTTGGCTGGTCGCGATGAGTAACTGGCAGACTTCCCCTTGGATTTCTTGTAGTTCCCTTTGCCAATGTTCTTCCAAGCGGGTCTGTCACTCTTGGAATCCGACCTCTTATCCGACCTTTTCTCTGTACGCTCATATGGGTGGTACCGACCCTTACACCTTGAGCTAGACTGTCCCTTGGCTTCAAAGTGGGCAATTTCTTCTTCTGCCCTTTTGATGACACTATCCGGAAACAGGGTAGGGATGTGTAGTGGAGCAGTCCTGAATGCGGCTATTGTGTCCGGCTTTACCCCTCCCTTGATGTGGTTCAAATAAGAGTCCCTGCGGGCTAAGGTCAAGTTTCCCATAGATACGAAGACAAACTCAGAGAGATGCTCCATAGTCTTGGCAGCTGCTTGAGTAATACTCACATTGAAATCCATCAGAAACTAGAGTTCATCTAAAGCCGAAGACACCTTTGCTGAACCTTTCCCTTTCCCTTCCAACCGGACAGTTTTCATCTGTTCCTGCATATTCTGCTGTACTCTGAAGAGACAGCGATTGAAGCTTGCAGCCTGGTTACAGATCACCGTGGCCTCCCTAGACGACTTCTCCCATTTTCGCAGGGTTTCCTGAGACAAGCGACGTGAAGCAGGTGGGGTAGAAGTAAGGCCCGACTGTCTGGTGATCCGGCTGAAGCAACTGTTCAACTTTGAAGTGTCGGTACTCTAACTGGCAACAGTTGATGAATCCCCTTTCTTCTCAGAATGAAGTGCATACCATCTAGACTGTGACTTTGCCGGCCTCAAAAACTGGTCTTTCATTAGTCTACCGGCTTCAGTGCTTCTTGTGGGATAACCCTCAGTTAATGTCACGTTCAGTTTGCTGAGCTTCTTACAAAGCAAATCTTCTGTTGGCATGGTCACAGAAACTTTGCCGGGTACAGGTGCCTTTGGACCAGAGAAAGGGTTGTCATCAGAAGCTGTGTTAGAACTGTTCACATCGGGAATATTGGACCAACCCATGTAAGATCTGATACCCCTCATGGTTTCTCTATATGTCTGCTCAGCAGAAGGGGTCTGATCCGGTTTGTTTTTTTCGGTAGCAGCAATATCCTGTTCATCTGACAGTTCCCCTTCCTCCACAAATAGATCTACTGGTGGTCGGTCTGATAGGTCACTACCGGCCTCAGAACTGCCAATGGAAGCACTGTCCTTACTTTGTTGGTGCAAGTGAGGAGAACCGGTGTCGGTAGTTTCCTTTTTCAATTTGTATGATGGTGTAGAAAATTGAGCCTTCTGCTCTGGGGTCAACAATAAACAGAACTTACAGTCAGCAGTTGGGGTTTCAACGCACGTGTCCGTCACCTTCTTCATGTCATGACACCTAGCACAGAACGAATGGCCATCAAAGCTGGCCATTGCATGGCCGCAGTTACCCCTTTTATGTCCTGGTGATGACATGTTGTTCTATAATATCTATAATATCCATTTAAGTATATAAAATACTTAAAACACAAATTTCTGGCAGTAAACTTCAAAAAAAGAAGAGCTCAGAAAATTCCGTGTGCTCTAGCTTGCGCCAATCGAAAAAGATGCTATGACGTCTCGCTGTCTAGACAGGAAGGAAGTACGACACGCCATCTGGCGAGTGCACTAGTACTACGGACCGGCTGGACAGTGGAACACAGGACGTCTTTTTCTGACATTTGGCGGGCCGGTCTGCGCCGACCGGATTAGCAATTGTCCATTGGATAGGATGTATTAACGCAATAAAATTGACAACTCTACCAACTAGAAAAATGTTTTTGCTAACAAAAACTAGGCATCCCAAAAAGGTTCACTGCAATATAATATACAGTAGAAAAAGGTTTTTGAAAATAAAAACATGCAGTGCTGAGAGAAGAAGTGAAAGTTAAGCAGACAGTGTGGAAGTTCATGCATTAACATGAAAGAAAAATTTAAGCTTTATTTTGTTTTCTATGGTCATAAATTGCGAAAAGTTAATTGAATAAATGCTCTGGCTAAGAATGCATTAAAGCATCAATACTTATAATAGGTCTAAAGTTACACCATAAAACTACTTAATTAAAGAGTAACAGTGCTTTATTAATGCCATATATATATATTTACATTTTAGAAAAAGGCATAGTAAAATGTGAGCCTTTAGAAAGGCAAGAAGTTTATAACACAATGCTTTGAACACATCTATCTGGTAAATCTGACCAGCTATCTAGACTCTTCACATAAGGTTTCCCAATACCTCTGAATACATTGTAAATCTCTAAAAGCAAGAATAAAATAGATATAAGGCAAAAACACAAAATCGGCTATTTGATGAATCCAGTTTGATCCATAAAAGGGGGGGTGGCAGGAGGTAAATCTGACCAGCTATCTAGACTCTTCACATAAGGTTTCCCAATACCTCTCAATACATTCTAAAACTCTAAAAGAATAAAAGAGATAAAAGGTAAAAACACAAAATTGCAAATTTAATAAGTAAATTACCATCCATTACCATAGCATCTTTTTCGTTGTCTAAACCTATTAGACCCCTAGTAAGCTGATAGCGGGGTCGGTGGGAGGGTTTTGTGTGTCCATTGGATAGGGTATTAACGTATAAATATTTAATTTACTTATTAAATTTGCAATTTTATTGCGTTAATACTTCCTATCCAATGGACAATTGCTGAATAACTACCGCTTGGTCGGCGGGTAAGTTACTAGGGACTTATGTGAACTCACAAGTAATAGCAAATTTTAACCTACAGTCTAGGCTGACTTCGTCAGGAGACCTATAGGCCCAGGCCTGGGTTGACCTTAAGGTCAGGAAACCCTGTAAGGCCATGGTCGGTTGCCAGCAGCCGGTTACCCGGGGCTATACCGCCGTCACCCCCCTGCTATGAGGTAGGGGAAGAGAGGGATGAGTTCAGTCCCAGAATGCAAATATACCTCCCAGAGGAAGCACGCCACAATTAATTCTTATGTACATGAAGAACTGTTTATACATATATACAAATCTCCTCAATCTAAGGGCCACTTGTGGATCTGCAGCCACTACCGAGCCCAATTGGTAAAGCTCTGAATCAGCCCAAGCCCCGCCCTTTAGATAGAACTGTGTGAAGGTATTATGTGACTTCAGTGGCAGGCTGACAAGACTGTATCTAAGGAAACTCCCGACTGGAAGACCTTAGAAGCATCAAAGGCCCTGACATCATGGACTTTAACCTGATGTAAGGTGTGGGCCTCCTGGTCAGAGAGCTCATAACATAGGATCACAGTCTGCTTGATCCAAGAGGAGATAGTGGCAGGTGAAATGTCTGTCAAAACCTTTCTTAAAGGAGACAAAAACCACCTCCTTATTCTGCCTGAGATCGGAGGTCCTGTCCAAATAGTAGCGCAATGCTCTGACTGGACAGAGGGACCTGTCAGACTTGAGGGATCTATCCAGAGTTGGGGCCAGGGCTGTTATACCCCTGGGGCCACACTGTCTGGACCCTCTTTGGCCACCTGATTCTTGGAGAGAAAGCTGGGTGACGGGTACAGGGACACCTTTGACCAGTCGGATTGGTGTCTAATATTTCTGTTTTGCCAAGCATTTATCTCACTTCTACGCTTGCCCGACCCCAGGGCCAAGAGGAAAACTGTCTTGAAGGTCAAATGCTTCAAGGAGGCCTCTTTAATTGGTTCAAAATAACCCTTGTCAGCTGGTGCAAAAACCAGGGAGAGGTTCCAGGAGGGGATTCCCTTCCGGCCTTTGGGTCTGTCTCAGTCGAAACTATCCAGGAGACGAGTGAGATTTTCATCCTTACTGATATTGATGGGCGAATTTCCCAGTATATCAGCAATGTCTGACCTGTAATCATCAATGGTGCTGGGCTGCAACTTCCTGTCCTGAAACAGGTACATAAGGAAGTCAGCAACTGACTTTACAGGGGGTGCCCCGAAGTCCACCTGATGAATGATACATCACTTGTAAAAATGGCCCACTAGCCTCATAGACTGATCTGATTGATCCCCTTTGAGGAGCCTCAATTCTTGCTGCCACTGCCTCAGACAAGCCCTGCTCCTCGATTGCTGAGGCTCTAGGAGCCCTGCATGGAGATTAAGATTTGTCAGATTTCTGTGAGGGATCTGATTGAATGACTGTCAACAGGTTGGGCAGATTGGGCAGGCTCAGTGGGATTTGGCTGGACATGGCCACTAGATCCCAAAACCAAGGTATGTTGGGCCACCCCGGAGCAATCGGAATGATTCTCCTGCATGGGGAATCTTGCAACTTCTCCACCACTTTACCCAAGATGGCTGATGTATGCTTTCAGATCCTACCATGGCCGACTGAGCGCATCCACTGCTGTGGCCAGGGGATCCGGTACCGGTGACACAAACAGAGGCAACTTGTTGTTGAACCTCGTGGCAAATAAGTCTATTTTGGGCCGGTGCCACCTGCTGCATATTGAGTGGAAGGCCTCTGGAAGGAGAAACCACTCTGTTTGGATGGTCTGGCCTAGCCTGGATAGCTTGTCTGCTACCATGCTCAGCCGGCCTGGAACGTGTCGGGCTTTAGAGTCACTTGTTTCCTGGTACACCAGGTCAAGATTCTCCATAGTAGGGCACAAAGCGGGCCCGACATGTCTCCTTCCTTGTTTATGTATGACACTACTGTGGTGTTGTTGGTTGCTACAAGTACTACCTTGTTTGAGCAAAGCCCTTGGAACTCTTTTAAAGTCAGAAAGACTGCTTTAAGATCCAGATAGTTTATATGCCACCTGCTTTCTGGAGGTGTCCAGGACCCTCTTGCAGCGTGTTCGTTTAAGTGAGCGCCCCACCCTTCTTTTGATGCGTCTGTAAATATTTGCAGAGCATGTTTTATTGGGTGTAATGGTTGGTCTGTGAGAACATTGTCTTCTTTTAGCCACCATTGTAAGTGGGGGTGCAGGGACCTGGGAACTGGAATCCCTTTTTAAGTGACTCTGGTACCCTCCAGTAGATTTTGAGATGCCACTGTATGGGTCTCATGCGCAAGTAGGCCTAGGTGAACTTGCTTTTCTGTGGCTGTTACTGTTAGTAACCTATCAGACACATGAACTGCCAGTCCGGACAAGCCGGTAGTGACAGTATTTCCAGTATTTCCAGTATTTTGTCCTGACGGTTCTGCCAACGGTCCGGTGTTGGACCTGAGGTCGAACTGGAAGCCTACAAAAAATGAAGATCTGCCTTGGTTCCAGTTCTGATTTTTCTAAATTCACCAGCCAACCTAGTTCTTGGCATATTTTCACTAGTTCTTGAGTGTGTTGGAGACTAACCAGGTGGGGTCTGGCGCGCACCAACCAGTCATCTAGGTACTGGTGGATTCCTATATCCTTGGGTATATCCAAGGGTGCTGTGAACAGACCGAAAGGCAGAGCTTTGAATTGGTATGTCTGACCCTGGACATGAAATCTCAGATATTTCCTGGACTGTTCCTGTATTGGTATATGGAAGTAGGCATCCTTGAAAAGTATAGAGGTAACCCACTCCCCTTGTTGGAGGGAGGTTCTGATGGTTTCCAGTGTCTCCCAAATTTTTTTTTTATATATATAAGCTGATGTAATGTCTGCAGCCAGTAGAGGTTCCTGTGGAGGATTACATGGCAGCTTATGATGTACTGGGTCCTTGTAAGCCTGGTCTGGTCTGGAAAGGGAGGGTGTAGTCCTCCTTCAAAATTGTACTACCTAGGGTCCAGCTCCCAAGGTTTCCTAAGTTCCCAAAGGTGATTTGATCTGGCCCTTTCAGGGAAATTTAGTGCAACATTTGGGATATTGGTAGACTGAAAAACATTTACTGTCTCTCCGGACACTGGTCCAGCCTGGTGACAATGAAAACAGTTAACAGTCCATCTGTTATTGTTGTGGTCCAGTCCGGTGGGCTGACACAACTCTTCACATTTATAGACTCTTGGTCCCGGGCCAGTCACCTGTAAGGTGGAGCATGTACATGTTGTTTGAGTGTGGACCACATTTTCTCTTGCTGTTCAAAAGACCCATTTGGTTTCTCCATAACCAGCAATTTTTTGCCCCAGTAATTCTCTGTAGCCTGTGATACTCTGTAACCAGTAAAACTAGTAGGCTAGGCTGACTATTGTATTGTGTTACCGGTTTACAAACTAGGAGATCCCCCTATTGAAAAGGGGGAAAGACAGTAATTGCACCTGATAGCAGGTCGGTAGCCTCTGTAACTAGCTGGTGTGAAGCACAATTGCTCAGTGAAAACTGTATAGCTGGTAACCGGTTGGTGAGCTCTGTAACCGGTTGAAGCAGTTGTGTAGGAAAACACTTCCTGTCAGGGACTACACATTATTAGGCCTGTTAACAGTCTTAGGCCGGTAAATAGGCTGCTGATGAAGAGTAGCCAGCCGGACCTCCAAGACCTGTGGTTTGGTTGATTCTTGATGCTGGTTGGTAACAGGCGGGAAGGCTCTGTAATAGGCTAATGTGAAGAAAACTATTCAGTGCAGGCTGTGTGGCCGGTCGATAGACTCTGTAACCGGTCGGTTGAAGCCATATATTGAAGGTGCTTGCTGTCTGCCTCCCCAGAATAAACCCATAGTTGAATGGACCAGGTCGGAGGGCTCTGTAACCGGTTGGGTTGGGTAAGCTGTGCAAAGTTGTGTAGCCGGTATCCGGTCGGTACACACTGTAACCAGGTACATTCATTAATTAAAGTATTTCTTTTAAAAACACACGTCTTATTCGTAGATTGTAGATTTGACAGTTGCTGGGAAAGCCCTTGCGAGTTATTTTTAGAAGCAATTGCCGTTCGGCGTGTCACGTGACCAGCTTGCTGGTCGGAAGGACAACGTGATTGGCTGATTGGAGATGACGTCAGTGGTCGCATTCTTTGTGTGATGCTTAGCCGGCGACTTTACAGTATTTTGACTGTCCAAAAACCCCACTACCGACAACAAGGCCGGGTGTGCAAGGCAGGGACTGGAATCACAGTAGACGTGAGTTCTGAAGAACGCACTTCCGACTTTCCTGGTCGGTAAAACATGTGATCAGCTTCGTGACCTGGTCGGTGAATCACGTGACCAGTTTCGTGTAGACGATGACGTCAGAGGCCGCATTTTTTTAGCTGGCCGGTCGGCTGATGCTTTAAAAGCAGAGAAGCCTGGACCAGTGCGCTCTGATGGTGGAATCCTGGTCAGTGCCGGTCTGAAGTCGGTACCAAAGTACTCTGAAGAGGTAGGAAGCTCTGTAGATGAATTTCTTCCTTTCGTGATAAAACCAGGCAACTTAAAACAGTGACCTGGCCATCCACAAACCACACTACCGACAACAAAGCCGGGTCTGCAAGGGAGGGACTGATATCACAGTAGACGTGAGTTCAAAGAATGCACTTCATGCTCTTCTGATGGAATTCCTTCTATGTAGATACTTGAGCTTGCCGGTCGACTAATGCTTTACAGCAAAGATGTCTGGACCAGTGCGCTCTGAAGAAATCTGAAGAATGCATCCCTTGCTTCTGATGAAAAACCACTAAATACTCGAACTAGGCTGGTGTGACTGATGCTATACAGCAGAGAAGTCGGTACCAGTGCGCTCTGAAGAAATCTGAAGAATGCATCTCTTCTTGGGGGAATTCCGTGTATGTTAAATACTGCATAGACTGAGGTTTTCTGTGATTATAGCTGGAAGGTTACAGAAGGTACATTCACACAAAAGACATGGATAAAAAAATACCTTGTAAGTAGTATATCCATTATTTTTCTTAATATTGTCGATCTGCCCCTAACAACACAATGGTTGAAGGAAGGAAACCAGCAAATGGCTGCCTTCATATTTCTCGTTGTTTACTGCCCTATCGTCAATATTAAATTAAGTCAGCTAGGGAACGTTTCCAGCACATTACTTAAGGTATATCTGTGATATGAAGATAACATATCTACACTAAAATTTCCCAAATAAGGTTGAAAATCCGTCATAATGCACACTTTTTCCTTTAAAACTCTGGAGATGTTGAAAACACGTCTGCACAGTACACGCGCCAAACGAAAAAGATGCTATGACGTCATGTTGTCTAGACAGGAAGTAAATACCATGCGCGACCTAGCGAATGCAGAGTACTGGGACCGGGCAGCCGGTGGAAACACAGGACGTCTTTTTCTGGCGCTTGGCGGGCCGGTCTGCGCCGACCGGATTAGCAATTGTCCATTGGATAGGAAGTATTAATACAATAAAATCGGCTATTTTATGACCCCAGTTTGACCCATAAGGGGGGATCCGGGGGTAAATCTGACGAGCTATCTAGACTCTTCACATAAGGTTTCCCAATACCTCTTAATACATTCTAAAACTCTAAAAGCAAGAATAAAGGAGATAAGAGGCAAAAACACAAAATCGGCTATTTTATGACCCCAGTTTGACCCATAAGGGGGGATGCGGGGGTAAATCTGACCGGCTATCTAGACTCATCACATAAGGTTTCCCAATACCTCTTAATACATTCTAAAACTGTAAAAGCAAGAATAAAGGAGATATAAGGCAAAAACAAAAAATTGGCTATTTTATGACCCCAGTTTGACCCAAAAGGGGGGGTCCGGGGGTAAATCTGACCAGCTATCTAGAGTCTTCACATATGGTTTCCCAATACCTCTTAATACATTCTAAAGCTCTAAAAGCAAGATTAAAAGAGATAAAAGACAAAAACACAAAATTGCAAATTTAATAAGTAAATCAAATTTTTATAAGTTAATACCCTATACTGTGTTTCCACCGGCTGGCCGGTCCCAGTACTGTGCATTCGCCAGGTGGCGCATGGTATTTACTGATAGCGGGGTCGGTGGGAGGGTCTTGTGTGTCTATTGGATAGGGTATTTTATTGCGTTAATAGATCCTATTCAATGGACAATTGCTGAATAACTACCGCTTGGTCAGCAGGTAAGTTAGTAGGGACTTATGTGAACTCAGAAGTAATAGCAAATTTTAACCTACGGTCTGGGCTGACTTCGTCAGGAGACCTATAGGCCCAGGCCTGGGTTGACCTTATGGTCAGGAAACCCTGTAAGGCCATGGTGGTTGCCAGCAGCCAGCTGCTCTGAGGTAGGGGAAGAGAGGGATGAGTTCATTCCCAGAGTGCAGATATACCTCCCGAAGGAAGCACGTCATACTTGATTCTTATGTACATAAGAACTGTTTATACATATATATATATATATATATATATATATATATATAAATCTCCTCAATCTAAGGGCCCCTTGTGGATCTGCTGAGCAGCCACTACCGAGCCCAATTGGTAAAGCTCTGAATCAGCCCAAGCCACGCCCTTCAGATAGAACTGTGTGAAGGTATTATGTGACTTCAGTGGCAGGCTGACAAGATTGGATCTAAGGAGACTCCCGACTGGAAGACCTTAGAAGCAGCAAAAGGCCCTGACATCATGGACTTTAACCTGATGTAAAGTGTGGGCCTCCTGGTTGGAGAGCTCATAACATAGGATCACAGTCTGCTTGATCCAAGAGGAGATAGTGGCAGGTGAGATGTCTTTGTCGAAACCTTTCGTAAAGGAGACAAAAACCACCTCCTTATTCTGCCTGAGATCGGAGGTCCTGTCCACATAGTAGCGCAATGCTCTGACCGGACAGAGGGACCTGTCAGACTTGAGGGATCTATCCAGAGTTGGGGCCAGAGCTGTTATAACCCCTGGGGCCACACTGTCTGGACCCTCTTTGGCCACCTGATTCTTGGAGAGAAAGCTAGGTGATGGGTACAGGGACACCTTTGACCAGTCGGATTGGTGTCTAATATTTCTGTTTTTCCAAGCATTTATCTCACTTCTACGCTTGCCCGACCCCAGGGCCAAGAGGGAAAATGTCTTGAAGGTCAAATGCTTCAAGGAGGCCTCTTTAACTGGTTCAAAATGAACCTTGTCAGCTGGTGCAAAAACCAGGGAGAGGTTCCAGGAGGGGATTCCCTTCCGGCCTTTGGATCTGTCTCAGTGGAAACTATCCAGGAGACGAGTGAGATTTTCATCCTTACTGATATTGATGGGCAAATTTCCCCGTCTATCAGCAATGGCTGACCTGTAACCATCAATGGTGCTGGGCTGCAACTTTCTGTCCTGAAACAGGTACATAAGGAAGTCAGCAACTGACTTTATAGGGGGGGGGGGCCGAAGTCCACCTGAGGAGTGATACATCACTTTGTAAAAAGGCCCACTTGCCTCATAGACTGATCTGATTGATCCCCTTTGAGGAGCCTCAATTCTTGCTGCCACTGCCTCAGACAAGCCCTGCTCCTCGATTGCTGAGGCTCTAGGAGCCATGCATGGAGATTAAGATTTGTCAGATTTCTGTGAGGGATCTGAATGAATGGCTGTCAACAGGTTGGGCAGATTGGGCAGGCTCAGTGGGATTTGGCTGGACATGGCCACTAGATCCCAAAACCAAGGTATGTTGGGCCACCCCGGAGCTCCTTCCTTGTTTATGTATGACACTACTGTGGTGTTGTCAGTTGCTACAAGTACTATCTTGTTTGAGCAAAGGTCTTGGAACTCTTTTAAAGCCAGAAAGACTGCTTTAAGTTCTAGATAGTTTATATGCAGATTGCTTCCCGGAAGGGACCCGGTTCCTCCTGCAGTGTGCTCGTTTAAGTGAGCGCCCCACCCTTCTATTCATGCGTCTGTAAATATTTGCAGAGCATGTTTTATTGGGTGTAATGGTTGGCCTGTAAGTACATTGTCTTCCTTCAGCCACCATTGTAAATGGGGGTGCAGGGACCTGGGGAGTTGGATCACCTTTTCTAGTGATTCTGGTACCCTGCAGTTGTTTTTGAGATGCCACTGTATGGGTCTCATATGAAGTCGGCCTAGATGAACTTGCTTTTCTGTAGTTGTTAGTAACCTATCAAGGACATGAATTCCCGGACCGGGCAAGCTGGTAGGGATAGCAGTTTTAGCATAGTCTCTTGAAGGTTCTGCCACCAGTCCAGAGTCAGTCGAATCCGATCAGACCTGAGGTTGAACTGGTAGCCTACAAAATCGAAGTCTTGTTTGGGCTCCAGCTCTGATTTCTCTACGTTCATCAGCCAACCCAGTTGCTGACACATTATTTACTAGTTCCTGTGTATGTTGGAGACAAGCCTGGTGGGATCTGGCTCTCACCAACCAGTCGTCTAGGTACTGGTGGATTCTTAAATCCTTGTGTATGGCCATCAGTTTCACCTCCTTTGGGATCACAGTGAACTCCAAGGGTGCTGTGGACAAACCGAATGGCAGGGCCTTGAACTGGTATGCCCGACCTTGGATGTGAAATCTCAGGTATTTCCTGGACTGTTCCTGTATAGGTATATGGAAGTAGGCGTCCTTGAAATCTACTGAGGTAACCCACTCCCCTTGTTGGAGGGAGGTCCTGATGGTCTCCGAAAGGCTTGGTTTGTCCAGACCTAGAATAGGTCTCCAACGGCTGTGTAGTTTTGGAACCAAGAAAGGTCAGCTGAAGAAGCCCAGAGATTTTGAACTGGCTCGACTGCATCTTGTCCATAAGCTGATGGATTTTTGGTGACCTTGTCAAGTAGGTCTTGGGTACAGCCCCCAAGGCTTCCAAGGTTCCCAAAAGGGATTTAGTCTAGATCCTACAGGCAGATTGTGTTCCACATTTGGGACATTTGAAGTCTGACAAACATTTCCGGTCCCTCCGGACACCAGTCCGGTCTGGTGACAATGATCCAAGTTAACAGTCTCTCTGTTCTTGTGGTCCGGTCTACTTTTCACATTTTACACTCTTTGCCCCAGACCAGCTGCCTGCAAGGTGCAGCATTCACACAGTAATTGTTATTTGAAAAAAGGCTGACCCCTGGCCAGACGTGATGAAAACTTCTTTGATTGTAGACTACCTTTCCTCTTGCTGCTGAAAAGACCTATTTTTCCTGTCAAGTCCAGAACCGATTACAGGCTGGTAAGAGGTGTGATAAGGCAAGGTTGCCTGGTAGTAGCTTTGGAAATTGCCATATCAAGACCACTGATTGGTCTAAGAATTTTCTGTAACCAAAATGACCTTGGGCAACTCTGTCAGGTACCAGGTCTCTGTAACCGGTAATTTCCTGTAACCAGTAATTCTCTGTAACCGGAAAACCCTGGTAGGCTGGAGTCACCCATGAATTTAGACAGCTACTGGTCTATATTTAGCTAGTCGGTTGAAGTAATTCTTGTAAATGCTTCCACATCTACCTGAAGAGTTGAATGGACTACGTGGGTAGACTCTGTCACCGGTTTTGGTGAAGCAAGGTTGTATAGCATGTATGTACCTTGTTGGCAGGCTCTGTAACCAGTGGTTGAGGTGATCACTCTGCAACTGGTTTTGGTGAAAATAAGGCTGTATAGCCGGTAAACTGGTCTGGTGATTTGAAGACTCTGTAACCAGTCAGTTGAAGCCATATTTGTAGATACTTGCTGTCTACCTGCCCCAGAATCAACACAGAGCTGAATGGACTGGGTCGGATGACTCTGTAACCAGTTGGGGGGGGGGGGGGGGGGTCAGGTAAGCTGTACCAAGGCTGTGTAGCCGATACCTGGTCAGTACACTCTGTAACCAGTTGTTGAAGCAAGTGTACAAGGCTGTGTAGCCGGTACCCGGTCGGTATGCTCTGTAACCAGTTACTGAAGCAATTTTACAACTTTTTTGTGTTGAAAACTCAGCTTACTGTAGGTTTCCTCCATTAATTAAAGTATTTCTTTTAATCGCACGTCTTATCTGTAGATTTGACAGTTGCTGGGAAAGCCCCTGTGAACTATTTTTAGAAGCAATTGTTGTTCGGTGTGTCACGTGACCAGTCTGCTGGTCGGAAGGGCATGCGATTGGATGATTGGAGATGACGTCAGTGGTGGCGTTCTAGTGTGATACTTAACCGGCAACTTTACAGTATGCTGAACTGTCCACAAAACCTCACTACCGACAACAAAGCCGGGTCTGCAAAGCAGGGACTGGAGTCACAGTAGACGTGTGTTCTGAAGAACGCAGTTCCCACCTTCCTGGTCGGTGAAAACACGTGACCAGCTTCGTGATTTGGTCGGAAGGACACGCGATTGGCTGACTGGAGATGACGTCAGTGGTCGCGTTCTTTGCGGGATACTTGACCAGCAACTTTACAGTCTACAAAGACCCCACTACCGACAACAAGGCCGGGTCTGCAAAGCAGGGAATGTAATCACAGTAGACGTGAGTTCTGAAGAACGCACTTCCGACCTTCCTGGCCGGTGACAACACGTGACCAGCTTCATGATTAGGTAGGAAGGACACGCGATTGGCTGACTGGATATGACGTCAGAGGTCGCATTCTTTTGAGCTGGCCGGTCGGCTGATGCTTTAAAAGCAGAGAAGCCTGGACCAGTGCGCTCTGTAGATGTGTAGATGAAATTCCTTCCTTCTTTCGTGATAAAACCAGTGAACTGGCCATCCACAACCCCCACTACCGACAACAAAGCCGGGTCTGCAAGGGAGGGACTGATATCACCTTCTATTGTGAAGTCGGTTGAACTGGAGCTTGCCGGTCGACTAATGCTTTACAGCAAAGATGCCTGGACCAGTGCGCTCTGAAGAAATCTGAAGAATTCATCTCTTGCTTCTGATGAAAAAAACACTAAATACTTGAGCTAGGCTACCAGTGCACTCTGATGAAGAATGCACCTTTCATCATATGGGGAATTCCTTCTATTTACAGTGTTCAAAACTACATAGACTGAAGTTTAACGTGATTTCTAATTTGTAGTACTAGAAAAGACGTTTCTATGGTGACTGTAGCTGGAAGCTTACAGAAGGTACATTCAAACAAAGACATGGATAAAAATACCTGTAAGTAGTATATCCATAATTCCTCAATATTGTCGATCTGCCCCTAACAACACAATGGTTGAATGGGAGGAAACTAGCAAAATGGCTGCCTTCATATTTCTCGTCGATCACTGCCCTATCATCAACACTAAATTGAGTCAACTAGGGAGCGTTTCCAGCAGATTTCTAAATGTATATCCGTGCTTGATCAGTAGATAACACTTCTACACTGAAACTATCCACATATAAGGTTGAAAATCCGTCATAATGCACACTTTTCCTTAAAATATCTGGAGATGTTGAAAACACGTCTGCACAGTACACGCGCCAAACAAAAAGATGCTATAACGTCATGTTGTCTAGACAGGAAGTAAATACCATGCGCCACCTGGCGAATGCACAGTACTGGGACCGGCCAGCCGGTGGAAACACAGGATGTCTTTTTCTGGCGTTTGGCAGGCTGGTCTGCGCCGACCGGATTAGCAATTGTCCATTGGATAGGATGTATTAACGCAATAAAATCGGCTATTTTATGACCCCAGGTTGACCCATAAGGGAGGGTCTTGGGGTAAATATGACCGGCTATCTAGACTCTTCACATATGGTTTCCCAATACCTCTTAATACATTCTCAAGCTCTAGAAGCAAGAATAAAGGAGATATAAGGGGAAAAGATTAAATTGGCTATTTTATTACCCCAGTTTGACCCCTACAGGGGGGTCGGGGGGGAAATTTGACTTGCTTTCTAGACTCTCCACATATGGTTTCCTACTACCTCCCAATACATTTTACGGCTCTAAATGCAATACTTAAGAAGATAATAGGGGGATTCACATGAATTTTAAGCTTTCTGATTGGTACCTGTGAGAAAATCACTCATAAATTGGTCAATTTTCATCGGATTGCTCCCAAAATCTAATCAGCTCACGTTTTTGATAGTATAAACATGTGTATGAAGTTACAAGCCTCTGCGGTCAGTAGATTTTCCTGAACTGCGATGATGGGCGGGTGTACCCGAAAAAACTATTTTTTGATCATGTGACCTTGATAAAGATCAAAGGCCAAATTTAAGCATGTGGAAAAATTTTCCTACGCCTAAGGTATATAACTGCCAAATATGGTTTAAAAGCTTCCAATAATAAGGGAGATATTCAAGGGAGACCATAATGCGGCGGCGGCGAGGAAACTGACGCGAAACCAAATAAGCGCCCTTTCAGGGACGCTTAATAATACCTAAGGCTCTTGAGGGGTAATGGGAAAATCTCTGCACACTGTGTTGGCAGTGGCATACTCCAGGATATACCATAGTATAGTATTCAATAACCTTTCAAGTACATTTAATAATGTGTTCCATGTAAAATACTGGACACAGTTCCCTGTATTTTAAAGAACTGTCAGTGATATACCCACAGATGATATTCTATCAGTCCAGCCCATGCGGTCCAGACCAGCTTTTGCAAGAATAAGACAGTCATACTTATCGTCTTCATCCAATTTTCGTTTTCTGGTGTTCAGATTTCCACGCTTTAAACCAATTAAGGAAGTGCAGTTATGAAACATGTAGCAGTTAATCATGGACAACCAAAAAAAATGTGTCTTTATATGAATACCTCCAGATGAGACAAATTTGCTGCAAAAATACAGGATATTCCTTTATTTCCCCCATAAGTTGTTCCCACATGCAAAGCCATGGGGAAAATTCATGTAGTTACTTGGTTTTGCAATGAAATTATGAACTAGAGGATCGCTTGCAAAACAAAGTTGCAAATTTTAATTAGTAAATTAAATTTTTATTCGTTAATACCTTACCTAACAGACGATAGCTATACTCCGGCGCCAGCCGGTCCCGCCAAACGCCAGAAAAAAGACGTCCCGAGTTTCACCTCCGGCAGGACCGGTACACTACAGTCCACTCGCCAGGTGGCCTAGTTCCTGCTTCATTCGCCAGAGGGATGTGACGTCATAGCATCTTTTTCGTCCCTAGATTTAAAATTTGCAATTTCATTGCGTTAATACACCTTACCTAACAGACGATAGCTAGAATAACTACCCAGTGGATGAAGGGCAGCTTCTCAGGCTAAAAAGGGAACTCTGTGTGTAGGCTCAGGGGCGCTAGCCTGTCTGGTGAAAAGGTCACACCAGGCTCTAAAGGCCCAAAGAGCACCCACCCACCCCCTTTCTGCTCTGAGGGGAGGAAGAGAGAAAGTTCCGTCCTAGAGAATCCAGATTCCAGATACACCCAAGAAAGAGTGGAGAAAAGTTTCCTACCTCGTACTTTAGGCACCCAGGTAAAAAACCTTACAATTAGGGAATAGGTCAAAAAAGCGTGGACCTATACCCAACAAAAATTTATAACTGCTATGTACACTATATACAGGATAGGAGCATAGTGGTTTAGTGATGGATCTGCTGTGCAGCCACCACAAGACCTAAATGAAAGAGCTCCGAATCTGCCCAAGCAACATCTTTAAGATAGAATTGAGTAAAGGTGTTGTGGGACTTCCGGTGGCATGCCGCCAAAATTTGGTCCAGAGAAATGCCACCTTGAAAAGCTTTGGAAGCCGCAAAGGCTCTAACATCATGCGCTTTAACCTGATGTAACGTTAGAGCCTCCTGATCTGAAAGTTCATAGCAAAGGATAACTGTCTGCTTAATCCAAGATGAGATTGTAGCAGGAGAAATTGGAAAATTTACTAAGTAAATTAAATTTTTATAAGTTAATACCTTACCTAGTGGACAGATGCATTTGTCTGGCGCCTTGCCGGTCTCGCCAAACGTTAGCAAAAAACGTCCTGAGCTGGGCTCTGGCCGGGACCGGTAGTGTCCTGTTCATTCGCCAGGTGGCTGTGTAGCCTCCCTGCTGGTGTACTGCGCATGCTCGCGCATGCGCTCTTCCTCTTTTTGTTGTCTACCTAGAAAATGTCCCTATAGCTAAGATTAGCGGGGAAGGTAGGGTGGGACTCCCCTTGTCCACTAGGTAAGGTATTAACTTATAAAAATTTAATTTACTTATTAAATTTTCCATTTTATTGCGTTAATACATCTTACCTAGTGGACAGATGCAGAATAACTACCCATTGGACGGAGGGTAGCCCAGAAAGGGGAATTCCCAAGAACTCTATATACATCCAACAGGTGGATCCGGTAATGGCTAGGTCAGCCAACTCCTAGGATCAAACACCTCTGCACCGGGCCCAAATGATACAGCTCAGAATCTGCCCAAGCCACGTCCTTTAGGAAGAACTGGGTAAAGGTGTTGTGGGCCTTCCAATGACAGGCTAAGAGAATTTGATCTAAGGAAACTCCTCCCTGAAAGGCCTGAGAGGCTGTAAAAACCCGGACATCATGGGCTCTAACCTGATGTAAATCCTGGGCTTTTGGTCTGAGAGCTGATAACACAAAAGCACTGTCTGCTTAATTTAGTAAGAGACAGTGGCAGGGACAATGTCCTTTGGAAAACCCTTCCTGAAGGACACAAAGACTAAATCCTTCCCTTGACAGAGATCCTTGGTCCTGTCCAGGTAATATTGTAAAGCTCGCACTGGACACAGTGATCTGTCCTCATACAGGGACTTGGGGCCAGAGCCGGAATGACCACTGGGGCCACAGAAGCCGGTCCATCCCGAGCTAGCTGATTTTTGGAAAGAAAACTGGGAAAAGGATAAAGAGAAACCTGGCTCCAGTTCTCTTGGTGCCTAATATTCCTGAACAACCAGGCATGAATTTCACTTCTTCCTTTGCCTGAGCCTAGAGCCAGAAGGAAGACCGTTTTAAAGGTCAGTTGCTTTAGAGAAGTCTTCCTTAGGGGTTCAAAAGGAGCCTTAGTAAGCTGGTGGAGCACCAGCGAAAGGTTCCAGGAGGGGACCCCTCTTCTACCTTTCGGTTTGTCTCTATGAAAACTATCTAGCAGACGGGTAAGGTTTTCATCTGAACTGATATTCAGCGTATTATAGCCTACCATGTCTGCAATGGCTGTTCTATAGCCGTCAATGGTACTGGGTTGTAGATTTCTCTCCTTTTAAAGATGAAGGAGAAAATCTGCAATTTGATTCACAGAGGGCGACCCGAAGTCCACCTCATTTGATTCAAACCATTTGACAAAAATGGCCCACTTTGACTCGTACACAGCTCTGGTTGAGCCCCTCTGAGAAGCCTCAATTCGCGCTGCCACCTCCTCAGAGAAACCGTGTTTCCTGATGGTAGAGCTTCTAGGAGCCAAGCATGAAGATTGAGATTGCCGAGGTTCCTGTGAAGTAGCCCGTTGAAGGGTTGAGTCACCAGGTCTCTTATCAGAGGTAGACTGAAGGGAATCTTAACTGATAGATCTACCAGGTCCCAAAACCAGGGCATGTTTGGCCAACCCGGGGCAATAAGAATCATCCTGTGACAACCCTGATCCCTTAACTTTGAGATTACCTGGGGGATCAGGGAGACTGGAGGGAAAGCGTATGCGTCCAGGTGTTCCCAGGATAAGCTCAGGGCGTCCACTGCCCAGGCTGCCCGATCCGGCACCGGTGACACAAAGCTGGGCAGTTTGTGATTGAACCGGGTCGCGAACAAGTCCATTAGTGGTTGAGCCCACTTGGAACACAACTGATTGAACACCTGTTGAGAGAGAGACCACTCTGTTTGAATCACTTGATTGTGTCTGGAAAGTGTGTCCGCTATCACATTCAAGCGGCCTGGAATGTGCCTGGCCCGTAGTACTATGCCCCTGGGATGGCACCAGGACAGAAGCCTCCACAGGAGGGCACAGAGAGAGCCTGACTTCATACCCCCAAGAGGGTCTGGGTATGTTGTAGGCAGATTTCCGGGGAAGGGGCTCTCAGTAACCAGTCGTCTAGGTACTGGTGGATCCTGATACCCCTTGCTTGAGCCATGAGTTTCACTTCTTTGACCACCTTGGTGAACTCCAGGGGAGCTGTGGCCAGCCCGAAGGGCAGGGCTGTGAACTGAAAGGTTTGATGGAACAGGAAGAACCTGAGATACTTTCTTGACCTTTGGGCAATTGAGATGTGGAAGTATGCATCGCTGAAGTCCCGCGACGTGACCCACTCCCTTGTCTTCAAGGACAATCGGATTGTCTCCGGAGTTTCCATTTTGAAGGTACCCGTATTGAGGAACAAATTTAGCCGACTCAAGTCCAAGATTGGCCTCCATTTTCTGTTAAATCAGTTCCAACTTGAGAGCAAATTAACAACCCAACCCAGTTCTTGGCAAAGGGCCGGGGGGGGGGGGGCGCGTTAAGAGGCAAGTTTCCCAGCACGGAGCTCTGAGCAACCAGTCATCTAGGTACTGGTAGTTCATATACTCCTTATGCTCCTTGAGCCATGAGCTTTGCTTCCTTTACGAACTTTGGGAACTCCAACAGAGCTGTCAACAAGTTGAAGGGAAGGCAGTGAATTGGTAGGTTTCACTTTTCAGATGGAACCTTACATATTTTCACCTCCTTGGAAACAGTGGAAAATGAAAGGTGTCGCTAAATCCAAAAGTGAACCACTCCCCTTGCCAAAGGGAGAGCCTTATGGTTCTGGAATTTCCCCTTTGAAGGTGCCTGATTTTAGAAACAAGTTCAACTGACTGATATTTAAGACAGGCCTCCACTGGAACCAAAAACAACCTGTTGTAGAAGGCCAAGGAGAATTGAACTACGGCCTTTGCACTGTAGTATGGAAACCAACTCAGAGTTGAACCCAGGGACTGCCAGACCTGCCAAAACTTTGCAGACGGCTCTTCCCTCAGGTAGATTCATGACGACAGTGACCATCCTTGACAATTTCATTTCTGTCTTTGACGTAATGGGACTTAAGTCTTTCTTTACAGCAGCCCTGTTACAAAATGTGCAATATCCATCACATGTAATTTAAAGATTCCATTTGGTCTCACTTGACCCATACCCTCTAACTGTATACATGAGGGTAACTGAACTTGAGGGTCTATATCAATAATTTCATTTATATTGCTATCTACCACATAAAGGCCTGGTGAAAGAAAGGGGAACTAGAACCCCATGATCCCGGCCCTGACCTCAGAAAATTGATCCAAGCATGCTGGAGTTGAGAAGTAGCATATCCCGACTGCTTGGTGTCCTTTCTGTCGTATGTTTGTACTGGTACTGGGACCAGGGTGCTAAAATGTGCCCGAACTGGCACAAACCTCCTGCCTGTGAAGCCAGGACAGGCAACCTTAGGCAGCTATTAGGTTAAGCCATACCAATGGTTAACGAAGTATTCTGGCAATGTAAGGGGGTAATAGAAGCAAATACTGGACTGGTAGGCTCCAGACCCCTTATATGATTGCGTCTTGTCATATGACTGGTACCAGAACGGAGCCAGGTGACGACAAATAATGGGCAAATGGTAAAGTAGGGTTTGGTACCCCATGTTTGTGTTGTCACATGCCCAACACTGGACCAGTGGGAATTAGTGACAAAATAATTAGAAATTTCCTTTCTGTGAAAGAGCAAACTGTAACCAATAGGACTGGCACCCCATGTATGTTAAAATGTTGTCACATGACCTGCGGTGGGACTTGGTGACAACAAGAAAATCGGTGAGAGGGTAACTGTAGCCAGTACCAGACTGGTAGGTGCCCTGTTTATGTTTACTTGAGTTGCCACATGACCAAGCACCGGACAGGTGGGCATTACCCACAAATTGGAAAAATTAATAAATAAATTAAATTTTTATAAGGAGGCTATGAAACCTTCTGTATAGGGCAACTTTAACCAGTACTGTACCAGTAGGGTCTAGTGCCCTGTGTATGTTGATATCTTGTCACAAGAACAGCACCGGACCGGTGGGACCTAGTGACAAAATAATAGCAAAAATTCAGAGGGCAAGGGTAGCCGGTATTGGACCGAAGGAAACTGGGACCCAGTGTATCCTGTTTTGTCAAACATGACCAGTACCGGACAGGTGTGAAATGGTGATAAAATAATGGGAAATTCTGTGAACGGGGGAACTGCAGCCACTACCGGACAGGTAGGCTCTGGTACCCGGTGTATGTGTATTACTGTTGTCACATGACCAGCACCAGACTGGTGGGAACTGGTGACAAAATATTGAAGAAATCTGTGTTTCTGTGAAGGCAACTAGCCAGTACCAGACCGGTAGGCTCTGGTACCCTGTGTATGTTTATTTGTGATGCCACATGACCAGCACCGGACCGGTGGGAACTGATGACAAAATAATGAGGAAAACTGTGTTTCTGTGAGGGCAACTAGCCAGTACCGGACTGGTAGGCTCTGATACCCTGTGTATGTTTATTTGTGATGTCACATGACCAGCACCGGACCGGTGGGCATTGGTGACAAATAATTACAAATAAGTGCACTATATAAAGTAAGTAATTTGCAGTTTCCTCAACATTATAAATAGTATTATTTAATTATTAATTATAAAATACCTGTAAGTCTTCTTCTGTATAAAAACGCCAGCACATTTCCAATATCCTGAATATATTTACTTATTTCTCGTAAACATTACTGTTCATCCGCTTGCAGTGTTACGTGACAAGCATTTGCTGGAGATGATGACGTCATATGAAGACGATGCATTCTCTGTAAATATGAAGGAAACTCCCTTCTAAAATATTTTATATGGTGACGTGGCCAGGAAACAGTAGTTCTTTGTAAATATCCACACAATAAAAGCTTGCAGTACGAAATAAAACGCAGTCATACTGATTCCTTTCTCAACAAAATACTTCATGGATGCGGGGTCAAAGTTCAGTGTAAAATACCCACACGATCCGCGATCCTGGCCAGCAGAAGAAGACATAAAGTGCTTCTATATATATTAATGAACATAATACTCGTTTTCCACTGTACAATATTTTGTTTTGATAAAATAAAATCTATAAACAAATCTATGAAATTTGCAAGCGTTTAATCCGCTTCACGCCAAACAAAAAGAGGAAGAGCGCATGCGCGAGCATGCGCAGTACACGGCAGGGAGGCTACACAGCCACCTGGCGAATGAACAGGACACTACCGGTCCCGGCCAGAGCCCAGCTCAGGACGTTTTTTTCTAACGTTTTGGCCGGACAAATGCATCTGTCCACTAGGTAAGATGTATTAACGCAATAAAAGTCCTTATTAAAACCTTTCTTGAAGGAGACAAAGACTAGCTCTTTGCCTTGTCTGAGGTCTTGTGTTTTGTCCAGATAGTAGCGTAAAGCTCGAACTGGACAGAGTGACCTATCCTCCTTCAGGGATTTATCCAGAGTAGGGGCCAGAGCCGGGATGACCACTGGGGCCACGCACTCTGGACCCTCTTTTGCCAAGTGGTTCTTAGCCAAGAAACTTGGAGACGGGTAAAGGGACACTTTTGACCAGTCAGCTTGGCGTCTAATATTTTTGTTCAACCACGCGTGTATTTCACTCCTACGCTTTCCAGAACCAAGAGCTAGGAGAAAAAACGTTTTAAAGGTCAGATGTTTTAATGTGAGGCCTTTCTGAGAGGCTCAAAAGGTGGTTTGGTGAGCTGATGCAATACCAAAGAGAGGTTCCACGAAGGAATTCCTCGCCGACCCTTTGGCCTATCTCTATGAAAACTGTCCAAAAGGCGAGTTAAGTTTTCATCTTTGCTGACATTCAAGGAGGAAGTGCCTAATTTGTCCGCAATGGCTGATCTGTAACCATCAATGGTACTGGGCTGGAGATTCTTCTCCTGGAAAAGATGTAGGAGAAAATCTGCTATTTGTTTGACAGATAGAGACCTGAAGTCCACCTGACTTGGTTCACACCATCCGACAAAAACGGACCATTTTGCCTCATAGACTGTTCTGGTTGAACTTCTTTGAGGAGCCTCAATTCATGACGCCACTGGACTAGAGAAACCCTGCTCCTTGATTGCCTCGGCTCTAGGAGCCAGGCGTGAAGGTTTAGGTTGGTCAGATTCCTGTGACGAGCCTTGTTGAATGGCTGTGTCACTAGGTCGGGATGAATGGGTAGGCAAAGAGGAACCTGGGATGACAGTTCCACCAGATCCCAGAACCATGGCATGTTGGGCCAACCCGGGGCTATTAGGATCACTCTCTTGTAAAGATGGTCCGATAGTTTGCTGACCACCTTGCCCAGCAATGACACTGGGGGAAAAGCATACATGTCCAGGTTCTCCCAAGAGACTGTTAGAGCGTCCACTGCCCATGCATTGGCGTCCGGCACTGGAGACACGTATTGGGCTAGTTTGCAATTGTACTTTGTTGCAAACATGTCCACTTGGGGAAGGTGCCAGGTCTGAACCAGAAGGTTGAAAACCTCCTGATGAAGGGACCATTCTGTCTGAATGATTTGGCCTTGACGAGACAACTTGTCTGCAATCACATTTAGATGACCAGGGATGTGCCTGGCCTTTAGAACAACCTGTCTCAGATTGCACCAGCACAGGAGTCGCCATAGATGGGCACAAAGTGAGCCTGACCTCATACCTCCCTCCTTGTTGATGTATGCCACAACTGTGGTGTTGTCTGTGGCAACTAGAACTACTTTTCCTTGTACTATGTGCTGGAATCTTTTTAAGGCCAGCAAGACAGCTTTTAGTTCCAGAAAGTTTACATGAAGGTGACTTTCTGGAACTGACTAAGTGCCGCTTGCTGTGAAGTCGCCTAAGTGAGCACCCCAGCCTTCTTTTGAGGCGTCTGTAAAGACTTGAATGGCATGACGCAAAGGGTGCAGAGGCTGGCCTAGTAGGACATTTGTCTCCTTGGTCCACCACAGAAGGTGCGGATGAAGGGACCTTGGGACTGGAATCTCTTTTTCTAGAGATTCTGGGACCCTCAAATGTCGTTTGAGGTGCCACTGGATGGGTCTCATGTGGAGTCTCCCCAGGGGCACCTGTTTTTCTATTGCTGTAAGCAGGGCTATTAGCATGAAGTTCCTGACTCGGCAAGTTGGGCCGGCTAGGATGGACTGCACCTTCTGGAGAATCGACTCCCAATGGTTCTGGGTTGGTTTGACCAATCTGTGAGAGAGATCGTACCTGTAACCCACAAACTCGAACACCTGTTTGGGTTCCAACTCCGACTTTTGTAGGTTCACCACCCAACCCAACTCCTGACAAAGAGCGAGGAGGGATTGGGTGCCCTGGTGGCAGGATTCTTTGGTAGGGGCTCGAATCAACCAGTCATCTAGGTACTGGTGGATCCTTATACCCCGGGACTGAGCCATTAACTTGACCTCTTTGACCACACAAGTGAACTCCATCGGAGCTGTTGAGAGGCCAAAGGGAAGGGCCCGGAACTGATAGGACTGATTTTTAAGTGGAACCTGAAATATTTCCAGGACTTGATGTGAACTGGAATGTGGAAATAGGCGTCGCTGAAATCCAGCGATGTCACCCATTCCCCTTGTTGCAAGGAAATCCGAATTGTCTCTGGGGTTTCCATTTTGAATGTTTTTATGCTCAAAAATTTGTTTAGAGTACTGAGGTCCAAGATTGGTCGCCATTTTTGGTTTGGTTTGGGAACTATGAAAAGTCTGTTGAAGAAGGCTAGAGATGATCGAACCCTCACCATCTCTACTGCCTCCTTTTGCAGTAGGGCTTGCAAAGCCTCCCTGAGGTAGAGGTTCCTGAGGGGGTTTGCATAACCACTGACTATCAAGGGATCTCTCACCAGAGGAGGTCTGATTTTTAACGGGAGAATGTAACTGTCCTTTAAGATGGACACTACTCTCGGATTTGCAACCAGGAGGGACCACTTCTGCCCAAATTTTTGCAGACGCCCTCCTACCAGCTGAGCATTGGCAACATTGTGGGCACTTGGAACAGTGGGGGCAAAAACACAATGATCTACAGAAAAAACACTTTTCACAAAATTTATTTCTGTGTTCAAGTTTAATGAGGGACTTCTGTCTTTCTTTTGTGACTGCCCTCTCACATTTAAGACAAAAGGTACAGGACTGACAACAGGACACAATACAGGTTGTTGTACAGGTACATGAAAGTTCTGTCTTTGAACATCTGACACACAACTTACTGGCCGGGCCATCGGCTCCGGACTTAGCAAACAGTAATTGTCATTTATATTGATTATGTTCTTTGGCCGGGCGGGTGCCGCGTCCTGGTTGACCACCCCTGCCGCGACCCCTAGCTCTACCTCTGCTGCCAAAGGATTTCCACGCAGGGATATCCTTGCCAGATTGTCCCTCGGACCAGGCAGTGTCCTGTGTTTGCTTCCAGTTAGCAGGGTATGGCTGGAAACGTCCTTGTTGTTGTTGCTTCTTAAAGCCACCGGCGAACCCCCCATGGCCCGAACCGGGCTGGGAGGTACGTTTGGTGTTTTCAAACTGAGTGATTTCGTCTTCAGCTTTCCTTATGATAGCGTCAGGAAAGAGTGCGTATCCATTGAGAGGACAGTTGTGCAAGGCTGAGAAGGTATCAGGTTTAACTCCTGCCTTTAAGTTGTCAAGATATGCGTCCCTGCGAGCCAAAGTCAAATTTGTCATTTGTACAAAAATAAAGTCCGACAAATGTTGCAAGGATTTTCCCATGGCAAAACTAACGTTCTGGTTAAATGAAGCCAGGTAATGTAGTTCATCTAAAGCAGCCTGGGCCTTTGCAGAAGATTTCCCTTTTGATAATTCAGTCTGTAAGGATCTCAAATTTTCTTGGGTTCTGCGGGATGTATGCCATACCATCTATTCTGTGACTTAGGTGGCCTCAGAAATTGGTCTACATGAAGTCCACCGGGCTCACTAGACTTGGAGGGGTAACCCTCAATCAGTACTAAGTTCAATGTTTCTAATTTGCGGCAGAGCCAATCTTCGGGTGGAAGAACTACTGAGACTTTGCCCACTGGTTGAGCACAGTGTCCTACCCAGGGGTTGTCAGTTCTAGATGCAGGGGAATACTCCAAGTCCGGGGTGTGACTCCATCCCATGAAAGCTCTTACACCCCTTACTGTTTCTTTATAGTTCTGTTCCTCGCTGAGCACTGTCAGAATCACCGGCTTCAACATCCGGTTGTTCTTCTGGGTCTGAAACTTCCCCTTCCTCAGCCGGTTCCGGAGGCAGGTAAGTGGCACTGGAGACCGGAAGAGAGTGAGATAATGAATCACCATAAGATACCGGACCGGGCTGTGAAAATACCGGTTCGGTAGAGTCTACATCTGGGTCCGGGTACAGGTTTTCTAGAAGAGAAGTCATTCCCACAGAGGGAACAGTAGTTGTAACACTAGTTCTATCTGGACCAGAGGCCGGACCGGCCTGGCCGGAAGGAACTGCAGATAACATAAAAGGAGCTTGAGATAAGGAACCAGCAGGCGTTCCATGAGTGACCGGAGCTTTGACAGGTGAGAAAGACACATGTTGAGGGCGTTGTCTCATAGAGATCAATGCCTCAAGTCTAGCCATGCAAAGTGACCATTTCTCATCCAACTCTTGTAAATCTTTCCTGAAAGTTGGCTGAGGTAGGGAGAGATCTTCCGACGTGTTCAAAGAAGAGGAAGCCCCTACAGACTTGTCCTGATCCACAGATGATAAAACAGTTACAGAACTGGGATCTACTAAAGACTCACGTTCTTGTTTCCTGTCTTTCCTCAGCTTGTATGTAGGCATTGAGAGTTGTAAAACCTGCTCTGGGGTTAGCAACTCACAAAATTCACAAGGCAGTTTCTTCACGCATGCGTCGTCGCCATGTCCCTTGTCCCTACAACGGGCACATCTTGAGTGCTGGTCAAATGAAGCCATAATATGGCCGCACGCTCCCTTTCTTTGTCCAGGTGATGCCATGACAGTTAAAATATCCGTAGACAAAACCAAGACACACAAAAAAGCAATGAACTTAAGAAATATCCAACTTCAAAATATTTGTGAGAACACACAACTTCCTAATCGCGCCAAACGAAAAAGATGCTATGACGTCACGTCCCTCTGGCGAATGAAGCAAGAACTAGGCCACCTGGTGAGTGGACAGTAGTGTACCGGTCCTGCCGGAGGTGAAACTCGGGACGTCTTTTTTCTGGCGTTTGGCGGGACCAGCTGGCGCCGGAGTATAGCTATCGTTTGTTAGGTAAGGTGTATTAATGCAATGAAATGATTGTTTTTGCATGGCAAAAACAATGCGTCCCGAAAAGGAGAAATAATGGCAGCTTAATCATGTAAGAAAGTTCTGCTTATAGCTCAACAAAGCCAGAATATAGGAAAAGTGTGTCTTGGGCAGGGTAGTTATCTTGGATACAGTGTGTTTCAAAAAGTTTTATGAAATTGGTCTATCTTGCATGGTTAAGGAGACAGAGGCAATTTGGTGTTTTGCTCTTTTTGTCACAAATTTGAAAACTGACAATGACCCCCATTTTTGGGAAGGTTAAATTATTTTGGAAAATTGGATCAGCTACTCAGCAGCAGTTACCCTGTGGGTCAAAAATTTTGTCGAATTCGCTCTATCTAGCACAGTTTTTGAGATACAAGCATTTTTGGAAAAAAAGATTGAAAATTCAAAATGGCCACCATTTTTGGTGAGTGAAATATTTGTTGAAACTTGGAAAGGCTAGTCTTCATAGATACCCTGTGGGTCAAAAATTCTGCCGAAATCCCACTAGTAAATTTTTATTTTATGAAGAAAATGGTTTAAAAAGTACTCATATCACTTAGTATTATTCTATATGTGTACCTTATGAGCCCATATTTCCAATTTTGTGTTTTGCATTTTTTTCTCAAAAATTCAAAAATTGAATATGACCCCCATTTTTGGGAGAAGAAAATTCTTGGAAAATTGGAGAGAGTAGTTTCTTTAGATACCCATTGGGTCGAAAAGTTCGACGAAATCACTCTATCTTACACGGTTAAGGAGATACAAGCAGTTTTGTGTTTTACTCATTAAGAAAATTGTTAATGCTTAATTAATCATCAATAACTCAGTCATTTCTTAACCTATCCCTGCCAAAATTTAATGTCTCCCAGATCTTTATATGCGAAAGGTATTTGCTAAATTTCAGGTGGATAGATAAAATGCTTCATAAGTTATCATCCGGACAAGGATGCCCTTCCAAAAAACGTATTTTTGGTCATGTGACCTCTCTGACTGGTGAAAATGTCATCGCAGCATATTCAGAAAAATTTCCCAGGGCTACTGCATACACCTGCCAAATATGAAAAAAATCTGCCCTATGGCTGTGAATCTATTGTGAAAAGAAAATGCGGATCCGGCGGAGTCGCTTCTTCCATATACAAAAAAGCGTCCCTTGTGGGACACTTAATGATCACCTGAAGAAACTGATAATTGGTCAGTCCTTTGACTTGCAAAAATGCATCCATTATATCCAGACAGTATCTAATCACAATCTGAGCTCCTGCCGAGCTTCACTGCATGAGTGAACATAATGATATACGTCATATATCTGGATATACAGAAAAAATACAAAAATATCTATAGACAGTTACCTGATAAAGCAGTAACATGGAAAAGAAATGAACAAAGATTGCATTTCTCTCTTCTGCTTTGTGAGAAAATAAGATGTAGAATCAGTGAATCATAAAGAAAGGATACAACATCTTCAAATTTGAGGTTTGGAAATTTCTTTTTTACTTGGGATTGCCTTCGTAATGAACTTGACCCAACAACACTGAAAAACAGAAGCATACATCATTAATCTGTGTGCTTGTTGAATCTCCAGAAAAACTGTAAAATATAAGCAAAGTAGATTGGGCCAACTCGGCACCAACATATCCCCAGACAGGTCATCACTCATGCAAAATGTCTTGACTGGGTATTTTCCATGGGACCCATCTTCTGTGTGACATAATTTTGAGTAAAACATAATCAACCAAGAACTTAAGTAATTCAATCTAAAATATTTTTATTTTGCACAGCAAAATTGTATCCCCAGACGACAGATGTGAATCCAGGAACTTTGCCCACTAGAACTTTGTCCAATGTGAACTATACCCACAGGACCTTTGCCCACAAGGAACTTTACCCACAACAATCTTTACAGGGTAGGATGTCCACCCACAATACAAATTTCTTACTACATGGACATTTTTATTTTTTATCAATCAATGAATCATTCAATTAACTAATCAACCAATCAATACTTCCCTTTAACTGTTTAGGACATGTAGTGTTGAAAGAGATAAACATTAACTATACTTCCTAAGTCACACTATATAAAGTATATACCGTATTTATCCGTATAAATGCCCCGGGGGCAATGCATTTTTCAAAAGGGGGGCTACTATTACAGATAAAAAAATCAACTCTCGAGTCCAGTGGCAATGGGCGATAATGGACACCTACAGCCTTGATCTCGCTTACCAGCATGTATAATGGCCAGAGAGCTTAAAATATTAGAAACCAACCTTAAATCTGAAGAAACTATAAACTTTTATCTCGTTTTTTTACAGATTTTTTTAATGTGTCTGTGATCAAAATTGCCATGTTTTGTTGTGATTTTCTTTATTTCTCGTAAACAGTATTCGATTGGGGAAGTACTAAAACACATCTTTTTTCGGAATCCCGGAATCACAACGCTGGTGGCTGTTGAGAGGGATGTAAAACCCCAAAATATAAACTTTGCAAAGGTTGAGAAGAGGGGAGGGGCGGGGGGCAATTAATAGGAAGGAAGCATTTATACGGATAAATACGGTAAGTTGATTTCATTAGCATTTAATTCAGTATTGATAGATTTACTTAGTATTGCAAAAAGGAAATAATAAAAAATACCAGAGGTGGCCAAAACCTTTGCAATGAAGAATATATGTATACTAAACAAGACCACTGCCGCGGTATGTATCTCCCGCCGAGCATTAAAGGGGTAGAAATACCTTTTCAGAGATATTCACAAGTTTTCATTTTTCAATTTTTCAAAAGTGACAAAAACTGACATTTTTCCCCTAGGCACAGAATACTGTTGTACTAGCCTGCAGGTCAAAAATTCGCTCAAAATCGCTCTATCTCTTATCATTTCGAAGATATTTTCTATGTTTTATTTTCCGCTAAAATCCATGATGGCCGCCAAAAGTGGCGAAAACTGAAATTTTTCCCCTTTGCATAGGACACTCTTCTACTACCCTGCGGGTCAAAAAGTTCGCTCCAAATCGCTCTATCTCGTACGGTTTTTGAGATATTCACTTTTTATGTTCTGCTAAAATCCAAGATGGCCGCCAAAAGTGGGGAAAATTGAAATTTTTCCCCTTTGCACAGGATACTCTTCTTCTACCCTGTGGGTCAAGAAGTTCGCTCGAAATCGCTCTATCTCGTAGAGTTTTCGAGATATTCACACTTTTTCATTATCTGCAAAAATCCAAGATGGCCGCCAAAAGTGGCGAAAATTGAAATTTTTCCACTTTGTATAGGATACTCTTGTACTACCCTGTGGGTCAAAAATTCGCTTGAAATCGCTCTATCTTGTACGGTTTTTGAGATATTCACACTTATTTTCTGCAAAAATCCAAGAGGACCGCCAAAAGTGGCGAAAATTGAAGTTTTTCCCCTTTGCACATGATACTCTTATACTACCCTGCGGATCAAAAATTCACTCGAAATTGCTCTATCTCTTACGGTTTTCGAGATATTCACATTATTTCATTTTCCGCTAAAAATCCAAGATGGCCGCCAAAAGTGGTGAAAATTGAAATTTTTCCCTTGCCATAGGATACTGTCGTACTACACTGTAGGTCAAAAATTTGCTCGAAATTGCTCGATCTCTTACGGTTTTTGAGATATTCACACTTTTTCATTCTCCGCAAAAATCCAAGATGGCCGCCAAAAGTGGCGAAAATTGAAATTTTTCCCCTTTCAACAGGATATGCTTGTACTACCCCGTGGGTCAAACATTCGCTCGAAATCGCTCTATCTTGTACGGTTTTCGAGATATTCACACTTTTTCATTTTCCGCAAAAATCCAAGATGGCCACCAAAAGTGGCGAAAATTGAAATTTTTCTCCTTGGCATAGGATACTCTTCTTCTACCCTGTGGGTCAAGAAGTTCGCTTGAAATCGCTCTATCTCGTAGAGTTTTCGAGATATTCACACTTTTTCATTTTCTGCAAAAATCCAAGATGGCCGCCAAAAGTGGCGAAAATTGAAATTTTTCCACTTTGTATAGGATACTCTTGTACTACCCTGCGGGTCAAAAATTCGCTTGAAATCGCTCTATCTTGTACGGTTTTTGAGATATTCACACTTCTCATTTACTGCAAAAAATCCAAGATGACTGCCACAAGTGGCGAAAATTGAAGTTTTTCCCCTTTGCATATGATACTCTTGTACTACCCTGCGGATCAAAAATTCGCTCGAAATTGCTCTATCTCTTACGGTTTTCGAGATATTCACATTATTTCATTTTCCGCTAAAAATCCAAGATGGCCGCCAAAAGTGGCGAAAATTGAAATTTTTCCCCTTTGCACAGGATACGCTTGTACTACCCTGTGGGTCAAAAATTCGCTCGAAATCGCTCTATCTCATACGGTTTTCGAGATATTCACACTTTTTCATTTTCCGCAAAAATCCAAGATGGCCACCAAAAGTGGCGAAAATTGAAATTCACTCGAAATCGCTCTATCTCTTACGTTTTTGAGATATTCACGCTTTTTCATTTTCCGCAAAAATCCAAGATGGCCGCCAAAAGTGGCGAAAATTGAAATTTTTTCCCTTTTGCACAGGATACTGTTGTACTACACTGCGGGTCAAAAATTCGCTTGAAATCGCTCTATCTTGTACGGTTTTTGAGATATTCACACTTTTTCATTTTCCGCAAAAATCCAAGATGGCCGCGAAAAGTGGCGAAAATTGAAATTTTTCCCCTTTGCACAGGATACGCTTGTACTACCCTGTGGGTCAAAAATTCGCTCGAAATCGCTCTATGTCTTACAGTTTTCGAGATATTCACACTTTTCCATTTTCTGCAAAAATCCAAGATGGCCGCCAAAAGTGGCGAAATTTGCAAATTTAATAATTAAATTTTTATAAGTTAATACCCTATCCAATGGACAATAGCTTATCCGGTCGGCGCAGACCGGCCCGCCAAACGTCAGAAAAAGATGTCCTGTGTTTCCACCGGCTTGCCGGTCCGTAGTACCAGTGCACTCGCCAGATGGCGTGTCGTACTTCCTTCCTGTCTAGACAGCAGGACGTCATTGTGTCCATTGGATAGGGTATTAACTTACAAAAATTTTATTTACTTATTAAATTTCCAATTTTATTGCGTTAATACATCCTATCCAATGGTCAATAGCTGATTAACTACCGCTTGGTCGGCGGGTAGGTTACTAGGGACTTAATTGAACTCATAAATAGAACTAACAAATTTCATCCACACCTGGGTCGACCCTGAGGTCAAGAGACGGTTAACAGAGGCCGGTAAAGAGGCCCAAACCGACTTCCCCCCCCCCCCCCCCCCCCCCCCCCCCCCTTTTGACAGACCTGCTCTGAGGTAGGGGAAGAGAGGGATGAGTTCAGTCCCATGAGAAAGGAAATAAACCTCCCGAAGGAAGCATGTCTGAGTGTTGTTGTTTTTTTTTTTGTTTTTTTTTTAACTGTGTACAAACTATTTACATATAGCCACTACTGGACCTAGATGGAAGAGCTCAGTGTCAGCCCAAGCCACATCCTTCAGGTAGAACTGGATGAAGGTGTTGTGTGACTTCCAGTGACAGGCTGACAATATTTGTTCCAGTGAAACTCCTGACTGGAAGACCTTGGAGGCAGCAAGGGCCCTGACATCATGGGCTTTAACCTGATGCAGGGTGAGGGCCTCTTGGTCTGAGAGCTCGTAACATAGGATCACAGTTTGATCCATGAGGAGATGGTGGCAGGTGAGATGTCCTTGTCAAAACCTTTCTTGAAGGAGACAAAAACCAACTCCTTATTCTGCCTTAGGTCTGAGGTCCTGTCCAAATAGTAGCGTAAAGCTCTGACTGGACAGAGGGACCTGTCAGACTTGAGGGACCTATCCAGAGTTGGGGCCAGGGCAGGTATAACCACTGGGGCCACACTTTCAGGACCTTCTTTGGCCAGCTGGTTCTTGGAGAGAAAGCTGGGTGATGGATACAGGGACACCTTTGACCAATCAGATTGGTGTCTAATATTCTTATTTTGCCAGGCATGAATCTCACTTCTTCGTTTGCCTGACCCAAGGGCCAAGAGGAACACAGTCTTGAAGGTAAGGTGCTTCAAGGAGGCCTCTTGGATAGGTTCGAATGGAGCCTTAGTCAGCTGGTGTAACACCAGGGATAGGTTCCAAGAGGGGATACCCCTCCTACCTTTGGGTCTGTCTCTATGGAAACTATCCAGGAGACGAGTGAGATTTTCGTCTGTGCTGATGTTGAAGGGGAAATTTCCCAGTTTGTCAGCAATGGCTGACCTGTAACCATAAATGGTGCTGGGCTGTAACTTCCTGTCCTCAAAGAGGTACAAAAGGAAGTCAGCAACTGACTTCACAGGGGGTGCCCTGAAGTCCACCTGATTAGTGACGTACCACTTTGTAAAAAGGGTCCACTTTGCCTCATAGACTGATCTGGTAGATCCTCTTTGAGGAGCCTCAATTCTCGCTGCCACTGCCTTAGAGAAACCCTGCTCCTTGATTGCTGTGGCTCTAGGAGCCATGCATGGAGATTTAGGTTTGTGAGATTTCTGTGGGGAATCTGATTGAAGGGCTGTGTCAACAGGTTGGGCAGATTGGGCAGACTCAGTGGGATCTGGCTGGACATGGCCACTAGATCCCAAAACCAAGGCATGTTGGGTCACCCCAGAGATTCTCTTGCATGGGGAGTCCTGCAACTTCTCCACCATTTTGTCCAAGATGGCTGCTGGTGGGAAGGCATAAGCGTCCAGATCCTCCCATGGCAGACTGAGGGCGTCCACTGCAGTGGACAGGGGGTCCGGTACTGGTGACACAAACTGAGGTAATTTGTTGTTGAACCTCGTGGCAAATAAGTCTATGTTTGGCCGGTGCCACCTGCTGCATATGGTCTGGAAAACCTCTTGAAGGAGGGACCATTCTGTTTGAATAGTCTGGCCTAGACGTGATAGCTTGTCTGCTACCACGTTCAGCCGGCCTGGGATGTGTCGGGCTCTAAGAGTTACTTGATGACTGGTGCACCAGGTCAAGATTCTCCATAGAAGGGCACAAAGTGGGCCCGACCTCATGCCTCCCTCCTTGTTTATGTATGACACTACTGTAGTGTTGCCGGTTGCTACAAGTACCATCTTGTAGGTACAGAGGTCTTGGAACTCTTTTAGAGCTAAGAAGACTGCTTTTAACTCCAGACAGTTTATATGCAGCTTGCTTTCTGGTAGGGACCAGGACCCTCTTGCAGTGCGTTCGTTTAAGTGAGCACCTCACCCTTCTTTTGATGCGTCTGTAAAGATTTGCAGAGCATGTTTTATTGGGTGTAATGGTTGGCCTGTGAGAACGTTGTCCTCCAGCAGCCACCGCTGTAGATGAGGGCGCAATGATCTGGGAATTGGAATCACCTTTTCTAGTGATTCTGGTACCCTCCAGTTGTTTTTGAGATGCCACTGTATGGGTCTCATATGTAGTCGGCCTAGGTGAACTTGCTTTTCTGTTGCTGTTAGCAGACCTATAAGGGACATGAGTTGCCGACCGGACAGGCCGGTAGTGACAATATTTCTGATACTTTGTCCTGAAGGTTCTGCCAATGGTCCGGTGTAGGTCGGACCCAGCCGGCTCTGAGGTTGAACTGGTAGCCTACAAAATCGAAAATCTGCTTGGGTTCCAGTTCTGATTTGTCCAAATTCACTAGCCAACCTAGTTCTTGGCATATCTTTACTAGATCTTAAGTATGCTGGAGACAGGCCTGGTGGGATATGGCTCTCACCAACCAGTCGTCTAGGTACTGGTGGATCCTTATACCCTTGTGTATAGCCATCAGTTTCACCTCTTTTGCTACCACAGTGAACTCCAAGGGTGCTGTGGACAGACCGAAAGGCAGTGCTTTAAATTGGTATGTCTACCCCTGGACGTGAAATCTCAGATATTTCCTGGATTGTTCCTGTATTGGTATATGGAAGTAGGCGTCCTTGAAGTCTATTGAGGTGACCCACTCCCCTTGTTGGAGGGATGTCCTGATGGTTTCCGGTGTCTCCATCTTGAACTTCTCCGCCTTGAGGAAAAAATTCAGATTGCTCAGATCTAATATAGGTCTCCATTTTTTGTTTGGCTTGGGAACTAAAAATAGCCGGTTGAAAAAGCTCAGAGAGGTTTTGTTTCTTACTAGTTCCACTGCATTTTTGTCTATAAGCTGATGTAATGCCTCCAACAGGTAGCTGTTCTTGTGGGGATTGACATAACAGCTTATGACTGTAGGAGACCTTGTGAGTTTTGGCCGGATCTGAAAGGGGAGGGTGTAGCCCTCTTTCAGGATTTGAACCACTTTCGGACTGGCACCCAGATCCAGCCAAGTTTCCCAAAAGTTCTGAAGTCTGGCCCCTACAGGTAGATTTGTGACAGCAATTGGGACATTTGTTACAGGTTTTGCACAAGACAACTGAGTGACACAGGAAGCACCTTTGACATATTTTAATTTCTCTTGAATCACATAACAACCTGCTGACCCGGGACTTAACTCTTTCCTTTGTGAGTGCCCGGGGGCAGTATGAACAAGATTGGCAACATGACAATTTACATTTAAAGAGTTTATTGTCCTTGGTACTGATGTGTTCTCGGTCAACAGCCTTTCCTGTAACAAAGTTATACATTGATTGTCATTTATAAGGCTGTTGACCCTTGGCAGGTCGCGATGAATATTGGTGCTTGCCTTTACTCCTCTTGTTGTGACCCCTGTTTTCCAAGCCGGCCTGTCTTGCCTTCTGTTATCTGACTTGCTTTCCTGTCTTTCATAGGGGTGGTAGCGACCTTTCTTGTAAACCGACCCCGATCGACCTTTATCAGCATTGGAGATATCTTCTTCTGCTTGTTTCAAAGCCGTATCCGGAAACAAGGTGGAGATATGAAGTGGGGCAGTCCTGAGAGCTGCCAGAGTATCAGCCTTGATTCCTGCCTTTAAGTAAGCTAAGTACGGGTCCCTTCTAAGGAGAGTAACATTTGGCATATTCACGAAAACAGAGTCTGTCAAATGTTCCATGGACTTGGCCATAGCCTGGCAAATGTTGGAGTTAAGGCCATGAGAAACTGTAACTCTTCTGTGGCTGTAGACAGTTTCGACGAAGATTTGCCCTTGTGTTTGAGTCTAATGGCTTTTAGCTGGGACTGCATGTCCTGTTGTGCTTTCATCAAGCATCTATTGAAACCTGCAGCCTGGTTGCAGATAACCGACGACTCCCGGGCAGATTTCTCCCACTTTTTCAAGGTATCTTGAGAGATTGGCCGCGACTGGGGAGGGCTGGTGGCGATTCCAGCCTGTCTTGCTATCCTCAGGTAACCACTGTTGAGCTTGGATGAATTTGTACTCCAGGACGTTAGAGTCTCTGTAGTATCACTCTTCTGCTGAGGGTGACAACCGTACCACTTGGCCTGAGATCTAGGTGGCTTTAAAAACTGATCTCTCTGCAGCCCACCGGCCTCTGCACTGCGAGATGGGTATCCATCAGTGAGGGTTAAGTTCAGCTTGGAGAGTTTCCGGCAGAGCCACTCGTCAGTAGGTAACTGAACTGATATCTTACCCGGTGTCTGCAGTTTAGGTCCAGCAAATGGATTATCTGCTGAAGAGCCAGTGGTAGTATCTATATCCGGAATGTGGGTCCATCCTATAAAAGACCGGATTCCCCTCATTGTTTCCCTGTAAGATTGTTCTTCTGAAGGGGAATGGTCCGGATCTGTAACTGTAGCATCCAGTTCAACCGAAAACTCTCCCTCCTCAACAAAAATATCAACAGGGGGTCGGTCAGATACCACACTGTCTGAATCTGATTCACTGGAAGAAATCTTTCTGGTCGGTTAAAAGGCATTGGATATGCTTGTAGAAGGTCTATCAGAAGCTGCTGGTCGGTCTGATATTTGCTGTCGGTCAGACTGAGACCTAGAGGTCGGTGGTGGTAGATGTAGAAGGTCGGTCAGTAGGTCCAGAGGGTCAGTCAGCAGCCTGAGAAGCTGGTTGGTCGGTGGGTCTGATGAAAGGTTCCGACCTGATGACACTAACTGGTGGTGAATGAGCTGGGACCACCTTGACTGTACCAAAGGTAGGTTCCTGTTGAGGTTGGTCCAGACTTCTTGCTAGTAAAAGGGCTTCCAGCCGGTTAAACCTGTCTGACCACTTCTGGTCTAACTCGTCGAACCTCTGGTCGGTGGACACTGCAGCCGGCCGGCTAGCTGAAGCTGAAGGCTTAGACTTGACCGACTTCTTCTTGTCTTCTACTTTTTTCTTCTTTTCAGCCGGCTGTGCACTCAAACCAGTGTCCTGGCCATCCACTGCCCTTATTACCGACACTCGTGCCGGGTCCACAAGGGTGGGACTGAGAGTGACTTTGGTAGATGAAGCGTTCCTTGAAGGGGTAGTGTCAGCCTTATCACGTTTCTCCTTCTTCAGTTTATAGGAAGGGGTGGATAATTGCGTAAATTGTTCAGAGGTCAAGGCTTTACAGTGCTGGCAATCAGGTCCTGGTTTCTCAGCACAGGGGTCCTTACCCTTCTTCTTGTCACGACAACACACGCAGAAACCATGTAGATCAAAACCTGCCATCATATGGCCACACCCTCCACGTCGCTGACTAGTAGATGACATAATGTGCTATACACTACCAAGAATCAAATAATAAGCTTTAAAAAGCAAATTCGTAGATATACTCACAAAAAAACTGAAAACTTTAAACTCAGAATAAATCTGTGCACAAGGTACATGCGCCAAACGAAAAAGATGCTATGACGTCACGCTGTCTAGACAGGAAGGAAGTACGACACGCCATCTGGCGAGTGCACTGGTACTACGGATAAGCTATTGTCCATTGGATAGGATGTATTAACGCAATAAAATGAAATTTTTTTCCCTTTGCACAGGATACTCTTGTACTACCCTGTGGGTCAAAAATTCGCTTGAAATCGCTCTATCTCCCCTTGGCATAGGATACTCTTGTACTACACTGCGGGTCAAAAATTCGCTCGAAATCGCTCTATGTCTTACAGTTTTCGAGATATTCACACTTTTTCATTTCCACAAAAATCCAAGATGGCCGCCAAAAGTGGCGAAAATTGAAATTTTTCCCCTTGGCATAAGATAATCTTGTGCTACACTGCGGGTCAAAAATTCGCTCGAAATCTATGTCTTGCAGTTTTCCCAGATATTCACACTTTTTCATTTTACGCAAAAATCCAAGAAGGCCACCAAAAGTGGCGAAAATTGAAATTTTTCCCCTTTGCATAGGATACTCTTCTACTACCCTGTGGGTCAAAAATTCACTCGAAATCTCTCTATCTCGTACGGTTTGCGAGATATTCACACTTTTTCATTTTCCGCAAAAATCCAAGATGGCCGCCAAAAGTGGCGAAAATTTGAAAATTTTAAATGTAGCTTTTTGTAAGCTACAAGCTTACCATCTGGGACTCAATGCTTATCTCGGGTCGCCGCACCCGACACTGCCAACTCTCGAAAAAAGAGTTCTAATGACCGTCCGAGTATTAGTACCCATCCCCTGGTGACCCGGTGAGTGAGCATGTGCAGTACGTCCTCCTTCTTGTTGGCCCCACCCCTCAGCTGCAATTTTCAGCGGGGAGGTAGGGGAGGTAAGGACTCTCCTGAGTCCCAGATGGTAAGCTTGTAGCTTATAAAAAGCTACATTTAATTAAAATTTTCAATTTTATTGCGCTCTAATAGCTTACCATCTGGGACTCAATGCTGAATCCCATCGTTAGGCAGGGATTGCAGCTGAGACTGTGATTTGTCATTAGAACCTCTTCTTTTTTTTTTTTATTATTATTACAGGAGAGTCCCAAGGACCGTTATAACATATGTGTTCACTCGTAATAGTCTTAACAATTTACAAAATATATTCTCCACACTTGAGACAGCATATGCCTCTGAATATCTGGATTTTAAGGAGGAAGGTGCAATCTAAGTTCACCTTTACTGCTGTAACCCCAAGGTTACATTATACTGATTAACACTGACCACTAGGCCAAGGTCACCTGAGGGTACTTAGGTTACACGAAGTTTAACAAAACAATACAAGATAGTATGATAAATATAAGATCAATATAAGAGAACAACCTTACCAGATATTGTATGTTGGTGTGCAGTGCCTGAATGCCTGGGTCCGTTAGGCTCTGGAGGACTTGGTTACAGCGGTTGAGCCCCCCCCCCCCCCCCCCCCCCCCCCTTTCTTTTCCTGAAGATGATCTCGCTGAGGGGAAAGGTCCAGGACCTGTTGGGCTGCGACCACCGGGCCCAGGTATAAGTTGTTATCGTTATCTGCCCATGTCAAGTCTTTTAGGTAGAAATTTGTAAACGTGTTGTGTGCTTTCCAATGACATGCCTGCACGATTTGGTCTACCGAAACCCCACTGTCCAAGGCTTGCTGATCTGCTTGTTTATAACACAATAAAATTGCCATGATGACAGGGTAGCTGGTCTGATGTCTGTTGAATGCCCTTTCTTGAAGGATATGAATAAGAGTGATCTGTCGCCCCTAAGGTCTTTAGTTCTATCCAAATAGAAGTATCTCAGGGCATGTACTGGGCACAGAGATCTGTCTTGCTTGAACTGTCTATCTACTATTGTTAAGGCAGGGATAACGACTGGTGATACACTTTGAGCTCCTTCACGAGCCAATTGATTTTTTGCAATGAAGTCAGATGAGGGGAACAAAGCCACTTTTTCCCATTGACCAAGGTTCGACACTTTGTTTGCAAACCAGGCGTGGATTTCGCTGCGGGGCTTGCCAGAAGCTAAGGCTAGTAAAAATGCTGTTTTGAGTGTCAAATGTTTAATGTCAGAGTCTTTCATTGGTTCAAGGGGTTTCTTTGTAAGTTCATTGAGTACAACTGATAAGTTCCATTTGGGAATGTTTCTAGTTGCCTTAGGCCTATCTCGGTGAAAACTTGCGAGAAGCCTGTTTAGATCTGTACTCTGAGCTATATGGAGGCCTGTAGGGCCCAAGTAATCCAAAATAGCCGTTCTATAGCCATCAATGGTAGAAGGGAGTCTATTTAAGTCTTGAAATAGGTGCATAAAGAAGTCTGAGATTTGTTTTATAGAAGGTTTGGAGACATCCACCGAATTTTCTCTGCCCCATTTTTCAAAAAGGGCCCACTTTGCTTGGTAAATAGATCTTGTTGATGACCTTTGAGGGGCAGCAATTCTCTCTGCCACTTCAGAAGAGAAACCTTGTTCTTGGAGTTGCTCACTCCTAGACACCAAGCATGGAGGTTGAGGTATTGCGGATTGTTGTGAAACACCTGGTTGTTTGACTGCTGGAGCAGATTTGGAGATGCAGACAACTGAAGTGGAATTTCCACTGATAGATGGACCAGATTCCAGAACCAGGGCATGCCCGGCCAGCCCGGGGCTATCAGGATTAGGAGGCAGTTGTACTGGCGGACCTTTTGTATTACTTTTGGAAGTAGAGCTGTTGGAGGGTAAGCATAGGCTACAAGGCTTGACCAGCTTATGTTTAGAGCATCTATGTTCCATGCGTTTTGATCTGGAACTGGAGAGATGCACAGTGGCAACTTGTGGTTTAGCCGAGTGGCAAACAGATCCACCTGAGGTGTAAACCACTTTGTGCAAATTCTTTTGAACACCCGAGGGTGTAGTGACCACTCCGTTGACTGAATTTGAGTTGATCTGGACAGGGAGTCCGCGATCACATTTAGGCACCCTGGAATGTGTCTGGCACGTAGAGATATTTTGAATCGATGACACCAGCCCATGATTCTCCAAAGAAGGGCACACATCTCTACTGAGTGAGTCCCACCTTGTTTGTTGATGTAGGCTACTACTGTTGAGTTGTCCATGGCAACCAGGACTGTTTGATTTTAGCATTGAAGCCTGAAGTGTTTTAGGGCCGAGAACACTGCCTTTAGTTCTAAAACGTTTATGTGCAATGACTTTTCTAGATCTCACCACAGTCCTTTGATAGAATCTTGATTTAAGTGAGCGCCCCCAACCTACGTTTGAGGCGTCTGTAAACATGTTGTGTTCTTGGGGGTGGAAATCTGCACCTTTGAGAACATTTTGTGGATTCTGCTACCAGTCCAGATGAGCTATTATGGAGTCTCACCAGGGAAGGAGCTTGTCCAACGACTGAGGAAATGTCCAGTTCTCCTTGAGATGCCACTGAAAAGGTCTCATGTGAAGGCGGCCTTCTGGGACCATTTTTTCGGTTGATGCTAGCAACCCAATGAGAGACATCAAATGTCTTCCAGTCAGGGCAGACTGGTTGGTTATCCTGAGGATTAATGCCTGTAGTTTTTGCCACCTCTCCTGAGTGGGCTTTACAAGGGTTGAGTTTAGATGGTATTCGTATCCCACAAACGAGAATACTTGAGTTGGAATCAGCTCCGATTTGACCTGATTTATCATCCAACCTAGAGATGCGGTTAGGTCTACCACCACTCTTGTGTTGTGAGATGATTCCTCCGGAGATTGAGCCCTGATCAGCCAATCGTCCAGATATTGGTGTATCCTTATGCCCATGATAAGGCCATGAGTTTTACCTCTTTTACTATCATGGTGAATACTTGAGGAGCTGGGGCTAGCCCGAATGGAAGAGAGGTGAACTGATATATCTGAGACCTGTGTGCAAACCACAGGTATTTTCGGGATCTTAGTTGAATTGGAATATGGAGGTAGGCGTCTTGTAGGTCTATTGATGTGACCCATTCCCCTGTATTCAAGGATGTTCTTATTGATTCTGGGGTCTCCATCTTGAATCTTTCTATCCTCAGGAATTGATTTAGCCTGCTTAAGTCTATGACTGGTCTCCATTTTTTATGTGGCTTTGGGACTAGAAACAGGCGACTGTAAAAATCAAGAGACTCTGTGTTTCGTACTTTTTCTATTGCATGTTTGTGCAGGAGAGACTGGATACAGGAGGCTAGAGCTCGGTCTTTTTACTGATTTTTGTATTCTGATATGATCAGTGGATGTCTGGTTAGTTTGGGCTTGAGGTGAAAAGGAAGCACGTAACCATTCGTAATAATGTTTAAGACGGAACTTGAACAATTTTCTTCTACCCAGGCTCTCCTGAACTGCATGAGACAGCCTCCAACTGGTGGGTCTCTGTGTGAGTCATTGTTTGGAGGGGTTTCCACGACCCCTGCCCCTGCGATGGGGTCTGAACTGGCCCCTGCTACCTCTGCTACTGAAACTACCTCTGCCTGAAAAGGCTCAATTACCAGGGGTAAATTGTCCACAGGGGCGTTTTCTGTAACGTCCTCTGCCTCTCTGAGAGCCACGAAAGGGCCGATTTTGGTAGGGTCTGAAAGTCTGACCTTGAGACTTGGAGGAACCCTTTTTTAGGAGGAACTCCTCACCCTCTTGAACCAGCTGAGAGTGAAATAAAGGAGAGGGGAGGAAGGGGGAATTGCGTAGCTCTTGTCTTCTGGTTTCCCCCAAATCTGGGTGAAGATTGGTCATTGCAGCATCTCGCCTCATGAGACCTGCACAGACCATGACATGTAAGTTTCGGCGTAACATATGGGTCATGGCTTTGCTTTGGCATGCTAGTGCCCTTTGTTGGATCTGGATTCTCTTGTCCCAGATATCCATATAGTCTCTGGTTGTCTCATAGGCATTTTTGATGGCTGTCTCAGGGTCGGCTCCCTTTAGGATCTGATGTTTGGCCGTTTTAACAGTGGACTTGATGCTGTCCCGACAGCGATCCATAACACTACTGCACTCTGAAATTATGTGGTTAAACACTGCCGAAAAATTGAGAGTGCAGATGTTTTGTCTGGCTTGATGTTCCAAGTTCTTTGGCCACATGAAGGGGGGCCCTTACCCTGGGAGCCGCTTGAGGTCTGGGGGAAAATGCAAATATTTCCAAACTTTCTGTTAAGTTCCTGCATTCTTTCCTCAAAACATGGGTCTACCATTTTGTAATACTTTCCTGTGGCTTGAGGAGCTTTAGGGAATTTTCCCTCTGTGAGATTTAAGTTCTGAAAATCTTGTTCCCACTTTGTTAGTTCTTCCTTTAAAGCTGGATTAGCAGGTAAAAAGGTAGAAGGACCCTTTGGTCCACCTCCCGAGAATAAATTGGGTCAGGGGGCAGTTCCCGCCTGACTTCATGAGACCTCCTTCTTTCTTGGTCTAACTCCCTCACATCCCTATATACAATAGTGGAAGCAGTTTGTTTTGATTTTTCCTGATCTCTATCACTGGATATATTCCCTTGCTTAGGGGAAGATCTGCCAGATTTTTTGGATTTGGAACGGTGAAGGGATGCCTCAGATGAGGAGCTGACATAATGGGAGGACTTGTATTTAGATTTGTCTTTATGTTTCTTGACCTTTTCAACTGATTTAGCTCGGGGAGGCTCCATTTCTGGGTCTGAGGAAATGTCCGAGTATTAGGCCCGCAATCTGGGAGGCAACTCTGGGCCTACCTGGGCTGTGGTAGTGTCCATGGGTTCATGGCTGGGAACTTGCTGATACCGAGGTCTGGGAGGGCTGGGAGCTGAGCTCGGACCCGGTTTTGAATGTGACTTAGTCTGGTCCCCCTGTGGGGAGCTGGTGTTCTGGGGATGTTTAGATACACTCACTGTGGCAGCAAGTTTTTTTTTTTTTTTTTTTTTTTTTTAAATTTTTATTTTTCTCCAAAGTTATATATTTAAACGTACAAAGGAAGTAACAAAAAAAAAAAGAAAAAAAAAACACAAAAAACACGAAAATGAAATTTCATACATTGACACCAGCTACAACATTACAGAAGTTTACATAACAGTATAATCTTTGCAACTATAGAAATAAACTTTTAGTTGACTAGTATCAGTGTAACATGATGAAAGGCAGAATTATTGCTCAGGATAGTTATTAGGCAGCAAGTTTATTAAAGGCGTCCATCATGGAACGTTGAAAAGAACCCATTTGTTCTTGGAATTGATCACCCAGAGATTTTTCTATCCTCCGTTGTAAAACAGTACCTGGGGTCTCGGGCACATGCTGGGGAGTTCTTAAAGATAAGTGATCCAGTCCCAGCACCTGGGCTCTGGGATCTCCCAGCACTTCTTTGACAGAAGAGACTGGATACAAGAGGCCAGAGCTTGGTCTTTTTGACGGGCCTTGTACCCTGACACAATCAGAGGGAATCTGGCCAAATTTGGTTTTGAAAGGAATGGCAGTACGTAGCTATTGGTGATAATGTTTAACACGTTGGGTGAACATTTGTTTGTTTGCCATGTCTCTTCTGAAAGAACAGAGGCGACCTCCTACTGGTGGACTGAGGGAGGCTTTTAAGGAGTCATTGGGGAGAGGGGTTTCCACGCCCTCGCCCCCTGTTGTGGGGTCGAAAACGACCCCTGGAGCCTCTGAAGTTCGGTTTCCCCCTACCTGAGGAAAACGATTGGTTACTGCTTTGTGAGGAGTTGCCCCCATAGGGACATTTCCTGTAGGAGCCTCTTTTCTTGTTGTGGGGGCCACGAAAGGGCTTATAGGGTCCGAAACCCTGAGAGTCTTTAGAGGTGCCTTTTTTGAGGAGGAAGTCTTCACCTTCCTTCACAAGTTGAGACTTGAACAAGGAGGAGTCACAAAAGGACAAGTTCCTGAGTTCTTGGCGTCTCGTTTCTCCTAAATGTGGTTGCAAAAGGGTCATTTCGGCTTCGCACCTAAACAAGCCAGTGTTACCCATAGAATATAGTTCCCTCTGGAGTATATGGGCTAGGTATTTGCTGAGGCATGTAAGAGCCCTGTGTTGGATAAGAACAGTCTTATTCCAAAAGTCTAAGTACTCACAGGCTTGTTCATGTCCATGCTTTGCTGCTTTCTCAGGATTGGCACCTTTCTGGATCTGAGTCTTAACCTTCTTGAAGGTTGACTTTATGATATGTTGACACTTTTCAAGAGAAGCATTGCAAGAAGATGAAGTCTTGGCAAAGGCAGCAGTAAAGTTGAGCGTGGAGATATTTTGCCTAGCTTGGTGTTCCAATTCCTTAAGAATTGGTAGGGGAACCTTGCCCATAGGAGCCCCAGGGAGTTTAGGAGTAAAACAGATTTTTGCAAAATCTGTATTCAACTCCTGAATTTTCTCCTCATAACAGGGCTGTCCCACCTTGTACCACTTTGTAGTGGAAGGATTCCAATTCCAATTCAACTTTTATAGCGCTTAATCTCTGCCAAAGTGACAGACTCTAAGGCGCAACATCATAAGCCTAGTCACAAAAAATCATTGTCCTTATCCATAGCAATGGTCGACATCATGGAGAACGCCATATGGGGTGGAAAATACTAAGGAGGATAAGCTTGGCAGAATAGGTATGCCTTAAGTTTTTTTCTGAAGGAAGCAATAGAAGTGGCAGATCGTACATCATCCGGGAGTTCATTCCATATTTTGGGAGCATCATATGCAAAGCTTAGACCAAACTGCTTTGTGGATTTGTAAATAGATGGTTGGTATTGAGGAACATATAGAATTATACCATCAGATTGACTCAACCGAGTATTATAGGCACATTGTCTAACTTTAAGGAATGGGCTGAAATATTTTGGACAGTTAGTGTGTAGGTATTTGTATACCAGCAAGGCAGTCTTGAAGATGCAACGGTGCCTTATGGGTAGCCAATGAAGGGCTTTTCTTAGTGGAGTGGTATGAGAAAGACAAGTGGCTCTACAAACAATTCTGGCCAGACTGTTTTGAATGCATTGTAGCTTGCGTAGGTCAGAAACAGATAGACCCCTAAACAAGGAGTTACAGTAGTCAAGTCTACTCCCCACAAGTGCGTTTGCAGCCATAAGAGCAGCATCACGAGTCAAGTACTGTCGAATTTGTCTAAGATCCCTCATCTGGATGAAACAAAGTTTACATACACTTTTAACATGTTTGATGAAGGAAAAGTCTGAGTCAAACCAGACACCCAAATTCTTAACGGCATCTGAAGGTATCAGTGATTCACCCAATATGTTTACTGGAAAGAATGGGTTTAACTTATCTTGTTGAGACTTGGAGCCAAATATAATGAAGTCGGTCTTATCGGCATTCAGCTTTAGTTTATTTGCGCACAACCACAGTTTGACATCTTCGAGACACTTTCCTAGCCGATCGAAGGCAATTTTTGCATTTTTGTGTGTCAGGTGAATAAACAGCTGGGTGTCATCAGCATAGAAGTGAAATTTGATATCTGGATGTTTAGAGATTACTTTGCTCAAAGGTGTGGTATACAACGAAAAAAGAAAAGGACCAAGAACTGAACCTTAAGGAACCCCAAACTTAAGCTTAGTAGTCTCAGAGAGAACAGAGCCAATCTTGATGCATTGGGTACGATCAGAAAGGTATGACTTGAACCAGTCAAGTTTGTCATGATCAATCGTGTCAAAAGCTGCAGATTGATCAAGCAGCACCACAGCTGTTGCCTCACCTCTGGCTAGAGATAGGTGAATCTGATTCTTTATAGACAAAAGAGCTGTTTCAGTTGAATGGCCACGTCTATAGGCAGATTGATTCTCATTTTCCAACCCATGGAGAGAGACATGTCTACTCAGTTGTGAGGCAACTACACGTTCCACGAGTTTTGAGATAAAGCTCAGCCCAGACACAGGGCGATAGTTCTTTAGATCGTCTTTTGATAAAGAAGATTTCTTTATCAGTGGAGTGACAACAGCACTTTTGAAGCCATCTGGGACAGCACCTTCCGACAAAGAACAATTCACAAGTTTTGTGATAGAAGGAAGCAGTACATCAAGGCAATCCTTAACTAGGAAAGTAGGCCAAGGATCCAGGATTTTGTAGGTGAATTTTTTATTACCTTCGCAATATCATCAGGTGAGGCATCATCAAATTTGACGAGTCCTGGCGGATTCACAGGAGATGGCAAGGAAAAGGATGAAGAACTGGAAAACGACTCTCAGATTTTAGCAATCTTGTTGGTGAAAAAAGCGGCAAACTGATCAGCCAATTTTTTGTGTGAACTATTTGATGGAAGAACCTTGTCAGGGATACGGTGTAAGGTAGAACGCAGAACTTGCCACAGTTTTTTAGAGTCGTCACTGTTTTCATTTACAAGAGCTCTGTAATATGTAGCTTTGTCTTTATTGGCAAGTGAATTACACCTGGCAATTTGTTCGCGCAGCCTTGCACGGTTGAGAGGAGTTTTCTTTTTACGCCAGATGCGTTCAAACTGTCGTCGGATGGATTTGGCATTTTTGTAGGTATCTGATAGCCACTTTGCTGGCTCCTTGGCAAGACAATGAGTAACCTCTGGAGCATGTTTGTCCAGTAGGTTGGAAAGATCATTAGTGTATTGATCATACAGTCTTTCCGCAGTGTCACCCGGACAAGCAACAAAGGAACAATTGCTCAAGTCATTGCGTAGAGTGTCCATGTTTATTTTATGATATCTCCTGTAAGTCACTCCGTTAGCTTGTGAGTTAGGAGTTATTGAAGTTTCAACTTGGCATTTGATCATTGCATGGTCGGAGATGTAGTCACTTACAACCACATTTGAAACCAGAGAACTATCCGAAGTAAGGATGAGATCTAGGGCATGGCCATGAAGATGGGTAGCAGAATGAACATGTTGAGTAATATTGCAGGAGTCAAGAATATTAAGGAAATTAACACTCTCCCTTGATGTTGTGTCAATATGAATATTAAAGTCGCCACAAATGATGAAGGAGGAATTCGTAGATGAGAGGAACTCAATCAGCGTATAAAACTCATCAAAAAAAGGATTGGGACATGAACATGGAGGACGATAAACACAAGCAACCAATGTAGAATGAGCATTCGATCCAATGCTGACTACCAGACATTCAAAGTTGGTGAAAGTGGGATGATCCACAATTCTATGAGACAGGCTGCTGTTTATGAAAAAGCCAACTCTGCCACCCGAGCCATGTGCACGAGGTCTTTGACACAGTTTATAAAATGGTGGTGTGATGGATTGAAGCAGACAATCGGTATCAGTCGGGCGAATATGAGTTTCGACCAGTGATAATATGTCCAGTGAGTGATTGAACACAGCGTCAGAAATTATTGGACCCTTGTTTCTTACAGACCGATAGTTAGCTACCCCATCACAATAGGTCCAGGATTTAGGGATATATCCCCACATAAAAGCAAGAGAACACAGAGGGATCGTGACTTCACTGATGAGGGAAAGCATCTTGCATTTGTACCAAAACTAGCCAGTCTGAAAGATCAAGGTAGTACGGAGCCCACAAAACAACCCTTGACCTGTACTTTATGGTCGGACGTGCTGATAAGGAAAAGACTGATCAATACCAGGCAGCTTATAAGGTACATTTTTCATACTCCAGAGCCTTAACACACAAAAGGACTGTGGGGAGTCTAAAATAAAAATGACCTTATAGCTAGTGTCCACTAAGCTTTACAGTCAGTTCAGTCAACTTACATTCAAGTCAATCTTCGTCCTGTGGGCGTCTCACAGGCACCCTAACTCCCCACTGGAGCCACTGTAAAGAAAATAAAAAATAAAAAACCCTTAGAGGGGCCTGAAAAACATAACAAAGCCTTATTGGGACCTAAATAGATGGAAATTCTGGAGTATGGTGTTGTGCAATTAATATGTTGTGAAAGGAATGTAAAAACACAATGTAACAGAACTTGGTTATTGAACGATAATTTCCGGTAGTGGGCGATAATACCCGCAAATATCAAGACATGGGAATATTATTGTACATCAACAGAGATAAACTCCCAACAACAACAATATGAAATAAAAACCAATATAAGACAGAATACCATCAGTAATATATGAAATATATGTGTATAGTGATGATCAGAAACAAATAAAAATCGCTATTTAAATTTTCGGCGGCTCCGTGAAGGGTCCATACTAAAACGAGAGTTTGATGTATTTACCCTCAGGTAAATTAGCGGCCTTAAAATCATGTTCAAACTTATCAAAGGCATCTTTGATAACTGAGCTGAGTGGTAGCATAGAGGAAGGACCTCTAGGTCTGAGCTCTTGACGGCCTTTTTCATCATCCAGAAGCTTAACTGAAGTTGAGGACCTAGGCATACATTCCCTGGGATCAGGGAGAGAAAGAATGCGCCTGAAGGTGTCCACCTCTTCAGCATACTGGGAGGGAACGTCAGACAGAGCTACTTCCCTATAATAAGGGGGGTCTGGATCATGTTGACGTTGGTCTTGGTCAGAGAGAGCCCCAGAGGGCTGAGCCTCAGAGGGCTTGGAAGACCTGTGTCTGGCTACAGAGGACTGATCCCCCTCTGAGGAAGATGACATGTATCTGGACCTCACCTTATGTTTACTCTTGTCAGCATGTTTTTTGGATTTAGAAGATGCAATCCAAGGTTCATCGGACTCATCATTGTATTGATCTGAGGCAGACCTCGGATCAACGTTTTGCTTCCTATGAGAGTGAGAGTGTTTTTAGGTCTAACCGAAGCCTTCTTAGAAGGTTCCTCAGCTGGACTAGAAAGCTGATCCGATGTCATCTGACGATCAGCACTAAGCTGAGGTGGAAGTTTAGGACCATAGTCCACTTCCACCTGTTCAACATTTGAGGTAGTCCGAGGTTGTCTCGGAGGGGGTAGGTCCAGATTTACAGCAGCTTGAGAGGTTCCAGGCATAGAAGCTGAGGTCTGATCCATCTCCACTTGGTTTTTAGAAGTTAATTCATCTCAGAGAGACTGGAAAGCTTCTAAAATTGAAGCCTGAAAGGAACCCATTTGCTGCTGTAAATGGATGTTAAATGAATTACCCAGGGATTTTTCTAGATTTGTTTCAATTTTCTGCTGTAGGGCAGTACCTGGGGTTGGTGGGACAGTTTTGGCTGGTATTTTGAGAGACAATGAACTGAAGGGTAGGGGTTGGGTATGTGGGGGTGAGGTAAATAAGTTGTCTGCAGCACTCTCAAGGTCTGCATTAGAACCAGTAAAAGAATCCCCGTCGCCCTCACCCAAAAGATCAAGTTCATCATCTTTTGAACTAAAAGCGTCCTTCTTTTGTTTCTTTATATAGCGTTTCCTGTGTTGAATTTTATTCATTTGTTCATCTGTGAAAGATGCACAGATATCACAGCACGCCTCAAAAGTGACACAGGGGTCATCACCCTTGCCAGATTCCCTACAGGTAGGACAATAATTATGTGTGTCAAATAAGAAACAAAAGTGACGACACTTATTAGCTCTCGGTTTGTCTTTATTCGTTTGGTGGGAAGACATTTTAAAGGCAATAAAAGACGTAGATGTAAAAAGCCTGAACCGAGGAAAACTCAAAACACGCGAAAATAAGAAATATACTTATCCTGTCAAAATTGCAAATTTAATAAGTAAATTAAATTTTTATAAGTTAATACCCTATCCAATGGACAATATGCTACACCGGTCAGCGCAGACCGGCCCGCCAAACACCAGAAAAAGACGTCCTGTGTTTCCACTGGCTGGCCGGTCCGTAGTACTGTGCACTCCCCAGATGGCACCTCGTACTTCCTTCCTATCTAGACAACCTGACGTCATAGCATCTTTTTTGTTGTCTAAACCTCTTAGACCCCTAGTAAGCTGATAGCGGGGTCGGTGGGAGGGTCTTGTGTGTCCATTGGATAGGGTATTAACTTATAAAAATTTAATTTACTTATTAAATTTGCACTTTTATTGCGTTAATACATCCTATCCAATGGACAATATGCTGAATAACTACCGCTTGGTCGGCGGGTAAGTTACTAGGGACTTATGTGAACTGACAAGTAATAGCAAATTTTAACCTACTGTCTAGGCTGACTTCGTCAGGAGACCTATAGGCCCAGGCCTAGGTTGACTTTAAGGTCAGGAAACCCTGTAAGGCCATGGTCGGTTGCCAGCAGCCAGTTACCCGGGGCTATACCGCCGTCGCCCCCCCCCCCCCCCCTTTGCAGACCTGCTCTGAGGTATGGGAAGAGAGGGATGAGTTCAGTCCCAGAATGCAAATAAACCTCCCGAAGGAAGCACGCCACACTTAATTCTTATGTACATGAAGAACTGTTATACATATATACAAATCTCCTCAATCTAAGGGCCACTTGTGGATCTGCTGAGCAGCCACTACCGAGCCCAATTGGTAAAGCTCTGAATCAGACCAAGCCACGCCCTTCATATAGAACTGTGTGAAGGTATTGTGACTTCAGTGGCAGGCTGACAAGATTGGATCTAAGGAGACTCCCGACTGGAAGACCTTAGAAGCAGCAAAGGCCCTGACATCATGGGCTTTAACCTGATGTCAAGTGTGGGCCTCCTGGTCAGAGAGCTCATAACATAGGATCACAGTCTGCTTGATCCAACAGGAGATAGTGGCAGGTGAGATGTCTTGTCGAAACCTTTCTTAAAGGAGACAAAACCCACCTCCTTATTCTGCCTGAGGTCTGAGGTCCTGTCCAAATAGTAGTGCAACGCTATGACCGGACAGAGGGACCTGTCAGACTTGAGGGATCTATCCAGAGTTGGGGCCAGGGCTGTTATAACCCCTGGGGCCACACTATCTGGACTCTTTTCGGCCAGCTGATTCTTGGAGAGAAAGCTGGGTGATGGGTACAGGGACACCTTTGACCAGTCGGATTGCTGTCTAATATTTCTGTTTTGCCAAGCATGTATCTCATTTCTACGCTTGCCCGACCCCAGGGTCAAGAGGAAAACTGTCTTGAAGGTCAAATGCTTCAAGGAGGCCTTTAATTGGTTCAAAATGAACCTTGTCAGCTGGTGCAAAAACCAGGAAGAGGTTCCAGGAGGGGATTCCCTTCCGGCCTTTGGGTCTGTCTCAGTGGAAACTATCCAGGAGACGAGTGAGATTTTCATCCTTAATGACATTGTTGGGCAAATTTCCCAGACTATCAGCAATGGCTGACCTGTAACCATCAATGGTGCTGGGCTGCAACTTCCTGTCCTGAAACAGGTACATAAGGAAGTCAGCAACTGACTTAACAGGGGGTGCCCGAAGTCCACCTGATGAATGATACATCACTTTGTAAAAATGGCCCACTTGCCTCATAGACTGATCTGATTGATCCCCTTTGAGGAGCCTCAATTCTTGCTGCCACTGCCTCAGACAAGTCCTGGTCCTCGATTGCTGAGGCTCTAGGAGCCCTACATGGAGATTAGGATTTGTCAGATTTCTGTGAGGGATCTGATCGAATGGCTGTGAACAGGCTCGGCAGATTAGGCAGGCTCAGTGGGATCTGGCTGGACATGGCCACTATATCCCAAAACCAAGGCATGTTGGGCCACCCCGGAGCAATCAGAATGATTCTCTTACATGGGGAGTCTTGCAACTTCTCCACCACTTTGCCCAATATGGCTGATGGTGGGAAGGTGTATGCTTTCAGATCCTACCATGGCCGACTGTGCGCATCCACAGCTGTGGCCAGGGGATCCGGTACCGGTGACACAAAACAGAGGCAACTTGTTGTTGAACCTCGTGGCAAATAAGTCTATTTTGGGCCGGTGCCACCTGCTGCATGGAGTGGAAGACCTCTGGAAGGAGAAACCACTGCTTGGATGGTCTGGCCTAGCCTGGATAGCTTGTCTGCCACCACATTCGGCCGGCCTGGAATGTGTCGTGCTTTAGAGTCACTTGTTTCCTGGTACACCAGGTCAAGATTGTCCATAGTAGGGCACAAAGTGGGCCCGACCTCATGCCTCCTTCCTTTATGTATGACACTACTGTGGTGTTGTCGGTTGCTACAAGTACTATCTTGTTTGAGTAAAGGTCTTCGAACTCTTTAAAGCCAGAAAGACTGCTTTAAGTTCTAGATAGTTTTTTTGCAGCTTGCTTCCCGGAGGGGACCAGGTTGCTCTTGCAAAGTGCTCGTCTAAGTGAGCGCCGACCCTTCTATTGATGCGTCATGTTTTATTGGGTGTAATGGTTGGACTGTAAGGACATTGTCTTCCTTCAGCCATCATTGTAAATGGGGGTGCAAGGACCTGGGGATTGGGATCACCTTTTCCAGTGATTCTGGGTCCCTCCAGTTGTGTTTGTGATGCCACTGAATGAGTCTCATATGAAGTTGGCCCAGATGAACTTGCTTTTCTGTAGCTGTTAGTAAACCTATCAAGGACATGAATTCCCGGACCAGGCAAGCTGGTAGGGATAGCAGTTTCAGCATTTTCTCTTGAAGGTTCTGCCACCGATCTGGAGTCAGCCGGACCCGATCAGATCTGAGGTCGAACTGGTAGCCTATAAAATTGAAGTCTTGTTTGGGCTCCAGCTCTGATTTCTCTAAGTTCACCAGCCAACCCAGTTGCTGACACATTATTTACTAGTTCCTGTGTATGTTGGAGACAAGCCTGGTGGGATCTGGCTCTCACCAACCAGTCATCTAGGTACTGGTGGCTTCTTAAAACCTTGTGTATGGCCATCAATTTCACCTCCTTTGGTATCACGGTGAACTCAAAAGGTGCTGTGGACAAACCGAATGGCAAGGCCTTGAACTGGTATGCCCGACCTCGGATGTGAAATCTCAGGCATTTCCTGGATTGTTCTTGTATTGGTATATGGACGTAGGTATCCCTCCTTCAACATTTGTACTACCTAGGGTCCAGCCCCCAAGGCTTCCTAAGTTCCCAAAAAGGGCTTAGTCTGGACCCTACAGGCAGATTGTGTGCCACATTTGGGACATTTGGTATTCTGACAAACATTTTCTGTCCCTCCGGACACTGGTCCGGTCTGGTGACAATGATCCAGGTTAACAGTCTCACTGTTCTTATTGTGGTCCGGTGGGGCTGACACAACTTTTTACATTAATAGACTCTTTGCCCCGGGCCAGCAGCCTGCAAGGTGCAGCATTTACAGAGCAATTGTCATTTGTGAGATGTCTGACCCCTGGCTGGACATGATGACAAATTTTATTATCTCTCCAGTCAAGTCGAGCACCGATAACAGGTTGTTGAGAGGTGTGATAAGGGAAGGTTGCCTGGCAGTAGCTTGGGACACTGTCATATCACCAAGACCACTGACTGGTCTAAGAATTCTCTGTAACCAAATTTACCTTAGGCAACTCTGTCCGGTACCGGGACTCCATACCCGGTACTTTACTGTAACCAGTAATTCTCTGTAACCGGAAAAAACTGGCAGGCTGGGGTCACCAATGAATTTTGACAGCTACTGGTCTATATTTAGCCAGCTTTTTTTTTTTTCTTTTTTTTTTATATGTAACCAATTAGGGTGAAGCACTGTACAGTAAGGACTGTGTAGCCAGCACCCTGTTAGTAGACTTTGTAACCGGTAGGTTGAAGCAAGTGTACAAGGCTGTGTAGCTAGTACCAGCCGGTACACTCTGTAAACAGTTGTTGAAGCAAGTGTACAAGGCTGTGTAGCCAGTACTAAACAGTTGCTAAAGCAATTTTACAAATATCTTGTGTGTTGAATTCAGCTTGCTGTAGGTTTCCTCCATTAATTAAGGTATTTCTTTAATCGCACGTCTTATTTGTAGATTTGACAGTTGCTGGGAAAGCCCTTGTGAACTATTTTTAGAAACACTTGGTGTTCGGTGTGTCACGTGACCAGCCTGCTGGTTGGAAAGACACGCGATTGGCTGATTGGAGCTCGTCAGTTGTCGCGTTCTTTTGTGATACTTAAACATGCAAATGCGCAGTATTCTGCTCATCCACAAACCCCACTACCAACAATGAAGGCCGGTCCATGAGAGAGGGACTGGTATCACAGTAGATGTAAGTTGTGAAGAACGCAGTTCCGACCTTCCTGGTCGATAAAAAACACGTGACCAACTTCGTGATTTAGTCGGAAGGACACGCGATTGGCTAACTGGAGATGACGTCAGTATTCGCGTTCTTTGTGTGATGCTTTACCGGCAACTTTACAGTCCACAAAACCCCACTACCGACAACAAGGCCGGGTCTGCAAAGCAGGGACTGGAATCACAGTAGACGTGAATTCTGAAAGAACGCACTTCTGACCTTCCTGGTCGGTGAAAACACGTGACCTGCTTCGTGATTGGTCGGAAGGACATGCGATTGGCTGACTGGATATGACGTCAGAGGTCGCATTCTTTTGAGCTGGCCGGTCGGCTGATGCTTAAAAGCAGAGAAGCCTGGACCAGTGCGCTCTGAAGATGAAAGTCCTGGTCGATGCCAGTCTGAAGTCGGTTGCTCAGCTGGCTGTGCACTCAAACCAGTGTCCTGACCATCCACTGCCCTTATTACCGACACAAGTGCTGGGTCCACAAGGGTGGGACTGAGAGTGAATAAAGATGAAGTTCCTTCTATGTAAATACTAGGTGAGGTCGGCTGAATATGAGCTTGCCGGTCGACTAATGCTTTACAGCAAAGATGTCTGAATCAGTGCGCTCCGAAGAAATCTGAAGAATTCATCTCTTGCTTCTGATGAAAAAACACTAAATACTCGAGCTAGGCTGGTGTGACTGATGCTATACAGCAGAGAAGTCGGTACCAGTGCGCTCTGAAGATGAAGAATGCATCTCTTGCTTGGGGAATTCCTTCTTTACAGTGTTCAAATCTACGTAGACTGAAGTTTCCCGTGATTTCTATTAGTAGTACTAGAAAAGACGTTTCTATGGTGATTGTAGCTGGAAGTTTACAGCAGGTACATTCAAACAAAAAACACGGATAAAAATACCTTGTAAGTAGTATATCCATTATATTTCTTAATATTGTCAATCTGCCCCTAACAACACAATTGTTGAATGGGAGGAAACTAGAAAATGGCTGCCTTCATATTTCTCGTATATTACTGCCCTATCATCAACACTAAATTGAGTCAACTAGGGAACGTTTCCAGCAGACTTCTTAACATATATCCGTGCTTGATATGTAGATAACCCTTCTACTCTAAAATATTTGCAAATAAGGTTGAAAATCCAACATAATGCACACTTTTCCTTTAAACTCTGGAGATGTTGAAAAAACACGTCCGCACAGTACACGCGCCAAACGAAAAAGATGCTATGACGTCAGGTTGTCTAGATAGGAAGGAAGTACGAGGCGCCATCTGGGGAGTGCACAGTACTACGGACCGACCGGTATAGCATATTGTCCATTGGATAGGATGTATTAACGTAATAAAATGGAAAGTTTACAGAATAATCTATGATATATATTAAGTGAAATGACAAAAAATCAACATCCAACAATACGTATGTGCTGAGAAATAGATGAAAATATCTGTATAAACGCCAGATGCTCCATCTCCACACGGCCAACGAGAAAGTAGGACGAGAGGTCAAAGGTTATCACGTGACAACAACTGGAGGCTACGGCCAACTATAAATGTCTATTTTTCTTAGACGTTGGCCTGATGCCTTGCAGCCATCCGAGAACAGCATTGAGTCCCACATGGTAAGCTATTGTAGCACAATAAAATCTATCTATCTCGTACAGTTTTCGAGATATTCACACTTTTCGCTAAAATCCAAGATGGCCGCCAAAAGTGGCGAAAATTGAAATTTTTCTCTTTGCACAGGATACTGTTGTACTACCCTGCGGGTCAAAACTTCGCTCGAAATCGCTCTATCTCGTACGGTTTTCGAGATATTCACACTTTTTTTATTTTCCACAAAAATCCAAGATGGCCACCAAAAGTGGCGAAAATTGAAATTTTTCCCCTTTGCATAGGGATACTCTTGTACTACCCTGTGGGCCAAAAATTCGCTCGAAGTCGCTCTATCTCGTACGGTTTTCGAGATATTCACACTTTTTCATTTTCCGCTAAAATCCAAGATGGCCACCAAAAGTGGCGAAAATTGAAATTTTTCCCTCTGACATAGGATACTCTTGTACTACCCTGCGGGTCAAAAATTCGCTCAAAATCGCTCTATCTCGTACGGTTTTCGAGATATTCACACTTTTTTATTTTCCGCTAAAATCCAAGATGGACGCCGAAAGTGGCGAAAATTGAAATTTTTCCCCATGGCATAGGATACTTTTGTAGTACCCTGCAGGTCAAAAATTCGCTCAAAATCGCTCTATCTCTTACAGTTTTCGAGATATTCACACTTTTTCATTTTCCGCTAAAATGCAAGATGGCCGCCAAAAGTGGCAAAAATTGAAATTTTTTCCCCTTTGCATAGGATACTCTTGTACTACCCTGTGGATCAAAAATTCGCTCGCAATTGCTCTATCTCTTACGGTTTGCAAGATATTTGTGATTTTTCACATTTTCACTAAAAGTAGCAATAAAGTAGCCATTACTCACTTGTACATTGAGCAACAGTTAACTTAAATATGTTACAGTTCACAAAAAAGTAGATGAACAACACATTTGAGAGAAATTGTGTAGCTGCAATACTTTTGAAGATATAAGCCATTTACTCATTTTGGTTATCATTAAAAATTGACAAAGTAGCTATTACTCACTTTGATATGGAGATACACTTCCAAACTACTGACCATGTTGTAGCCGTGGAGAAAGTAGCTGAACAACATATTGGAACAAAATACTCTAAATGCAATAGTTTAAGAGTTATAAGTCATATAATTATATTAGGTACAAGAATTCAACAGAATTGTACTGTGTCACCAGCTTTGGTTAAAGACTGAAGCGGATGAAATTCGAAAGGACATAACTTATGCCAGGTAGACAAAAATAGTTGACATGCAGCATTTTTGCTAATCCAGTCCATCTTTCAGAAGGACTGAGTCATGGTGAACCCCACCTTGTTGAAAAATATAACTTAAACTGCTAGTCATATGACCATACAAATTAATGCATTGTGCAAGATGTCTTGTCTTGTCTGCTTCCCCTCTTCATGGAGCAAAGAAGGACTTCTATTTGTTCAACTCCTCTCTTCATAGAGGAAAGAAGGGCTTATATTTGTCCACCATTTTGTGGGAGAGCAAACAAGCAAGATCATTGTCTATCAATTCTGCACTGATAATCCACTAGTAAAGCATGCTCAGCTAGTCATAATACATGTAAATGCATTGTACAAGATGGGTCATGTCTTGTCTGCCTCGTCTCTTCATTGAGGAAAGTAGTACAGCTATTTGTCCACCATTTTGTGGGACAGCAAACGACCATTGTCTAATCTTGTGGAGTGTTAGGTCACTTTACCATACAGGTTTCTTCAGGACTTTTTATATGCATAACGGAGAAACAGAAAAAAACTGTTTCCATGGCAACACTAGCTGCCTGATATTGCTGAAGAAGCTAACCAGCTCCTATTCATGCAGGGGTTTGGAATGCAAAAAATCCACAGGAATAAAAGTCAAAGAAACAGAAAAAAAGTGTTGCCATGGCAACACTTGTTGCCAGGTTTGCCGAAAAACTAATCCGCCCCAGTCTGTGCAGGGGTATGGAAAGCAAAGAACCCATAAAATATTTATAAGCCCAAGAAACAGAAAAAAGTGTTGCCATGGCAACACTTGTTACCAGGTGTTGCCGAAAAACTAATCAGCTGCAGTCTGTGCAGGCGTATGGAAAGCAAAGAACCGATAAAATATTTATAAGCCCAAGAAACAGAAAAAAGTGTTGCCATGGCAACACTTGTTACCAGGTGTTGCCAAAAAACTAATCAGCTGCAGTCTGTGCAGGGGTATGGAAAGCAAAGAACCGATAAAATATTTATAAGCCCAAGAAACAGAAAAAAGTGTTGCCATGGCAACACTTGTTACCAGGTGTTGCCAAAAACTAATCAGCCGCAGTCTGTGCAGGGGTATGGAAAGCAAAGAACCCATAAAAATATTTGCAAGTCAACAAAAAGAAAAAAGTGTTGCCATGGCAACACTTGTTGCCAGGTGTTGCCGAAAAGCTAATCAGCCGCAGTCTGTGCAGGGGTATGGAAAGCAAAGAACCCATAAAAATATTTGCAAGTCAACAAAAAGAAAAAAGTGTTGCCATGGCAACACTTGTTGCCAGGTGTTGCCGAAAAGCTAATCAACTGCAGTCTGTGCAGAGGTATGGAAAGCAAAGAACCCATACAAATATTTACAAGTCCAAGAAACCCCCAAAAAGTGTTGCCATGGCAACACTTGTTGCCAGGTTTGCCGAAAAACTTATCCGCCCCAGTCTGTGCAGGGGTATGGAAAGCAAAGAACCCATAAAATATTTATAAGTCCAAGAAACTGAAAAAAGTGTTGCCATGGCAACACCTGTTGCCAGGTGTTGCCGAAAAACTAATCCGCTCCAGTCTGTGCAGGGGTATGGAAAGCAAAGAACCCATAAAATATTTATAATTCCAAGAAACAGAAATAAGTGTTGCCATGGCAACACCTGTTGCTAGTTATCGTTATAAAACTAATCAGCTCCAATCCATGCAGGGGTTTGGAATGCTAAGAACTCCCCAAAAGATATTAAAGCCCAAGAAACATGAAAAAGTGTTGCCACGGCAACACTTGTTGCCAGGTATTGCCAAGAAAGCAATCACACACAAACTCTCATGCCATTAAACTTCCACACCAAATTTAGCTGAGACACATAAAATACTGTACCTGTAAATGAGCAGCAATGAAGGGTGATTCAGATGGAAAATAAAAATAATATCCATGTCCAGCAGGATAGATATAATAATTAAAATAAGTTGTAACTTTAAACTTACTTTTTGAACTTTCAGGTTTTTATGGTAACATTACAATAAAGATCCTGTTTTGGTCTAGACACATGTACATGTTTAATTTAAACGAAAAACTCTAAACTATCACTTTAATATTGCCAAAACATCACAGAAATTTGTCCTAACCTTAAACTGAATGTAAGTCAATGCAAATGTTAAGAGTTTAAGGTCATGTTAACCATGTAGACTCTGTTCAAGGTTACGTATAGCCAAAATTTAAATGTGCTTAAAATCTATTGCACATAATTTAAGATATTATCCAAAATTTTAAAAGAAAAGTAATTATAATTATAACTAGACCTATCGCATCGGAGAACCGATGCAAATTGTATCCACCAGAAGAAAACTCACCAAAGCCATTCTAACATCGCTTAACCTTGAAGGAGAAGCCCAAGGTGAAATCTGACCATATCAAAAGATTTTTAGCCCATGATTTCCTATAGGTTGGTGTGACACTGCAAACCTCTAGGAATATGAATAAGCAAGATATAAACACTAATTTTGGCAATCCTCATTTGACCTTGAAAGAGGGGCCAAAGGTCAAATCTGATCACACCAAAAGATTCCCAGCCCATGATTTCCTAGATTTTGGTTTACCATTACAAAGCTCTAGGACCAATAATAAGCGAGTTATAAGCACTTTTAAGTTTGGCTATCCTCGTTTGACCTTGGAGGGTCCAAGGTCAAATCCGACCACAGCAATAGATTCCCAGCAAATGATTTTGTGTACTACCCTCGTTTGACCTTGAAGGAGGGGTCCAAGGTCAAATCCGACCACAGCAATAGATTCCCAGCCCATGATTTCCTATATGTTGGTTTACCATCCCAAACCTCTAGGACCAATAATAAGCGAGTTATAAGAGCTTTTAAGTTGGGCTATCCTCATTTGACCTTGAAGGAGGGGTCCAAGGTCAAATCCGACTGCAGCAATAGATTCCCAGCCCATGATTTCCTATAGTATGGTTTACCATCCCAAACCTCTAGGACTGATAATAAGCGAGTTATAAGCACTTTTAAGTTTGGCTATGCTCGTTTGACCTTGAAGGAGGGGTCCAAGGTCAAATCCGACCACACCAAAAGATTCCCAGCCCATGATTTCCTATAGGTTGGTTTACCATCCTAAACCTCTATGACCAATAACAAGCGCGCTATAAGCACATTTAAGTTTGGCTGTGCTCGTTTGACATTGAAGGAGGGGTCCAAGGTCAAATCCGACCACACCAAAAGACTCCCAGCCCATGATTTCCTATAGGTTGGTTTACCATCTCAAACCTCTAGGACCAATAATAAGCGAGTTATAAGCACTTTTCAGTTTAGCTATCCTCATTTAACCTTGAAGGAGGAGTCCAACGCCAAATCCAAACACACCAAAAGACTCCCAGCCCATGATTTCCTGTAGGTTGGTTTACCATCCTAAACCTCTAGGACCATTAATAAGCGAGGTATAAGCACTTATAAGTTTGGCTATCCTCGTTTGACCTTGAAGGAGGGGTCCAAGGTCAAATCCGACCACACCAAAAGATTCCCGGCCCATGATTTCCTATAGGTTGGTTTACCATCCTAAACCTCTAGGACCAATAATAAGCGAGTTATAAGCACTTTAAAGTTTGGCTATCCTCGTTTGACCTTGAAGGAGGGGTCCAAGGTCAAATCCGACCACACCAAAAGATTCCCAGGCCATGATTTCCTATAGGTTGGTTTACCATCCTAAACCTCTAGGACCAATAATAAGCGAGTTATAAGCACTTTTAAGTTTGGCTATCCCCGTTTGACCTTGAAGGAGGGGTCCAAGGTCAAATCTGACCACACCAAAAGATTCCCAGCCCATGATTTCCTAAAGGTTGGTTTCCCATCCCAAACCTCTAGAACCAATAATAAGCGAGTTATAAGCACTTTTAAGTTTGGCTATCCTCATCTGACCTTGAAGGGGGGGTCCAAGATCAAATCCGACGACACCAAAAGATTCCCAGCCCATGATTTCCTATAGGTTGGTTTACCATCCCAAACCTCTAGGACCAATAATAAGCGAGTTATAAGCACTTTTATGTTTGGCTATCCTCATTTGACCTTGAAGGAGGGGTCCAAGGTCAAATCCGACCACACCAAAAGATTCCCAGCCCATGATTTCCTAAAGGTTGGTTTCCCATCCCAAACCTCTAGAACCAATAATAAGCGAGTTATAAGCACTTTTAAGTTTGGCTATCCTCATCTGACCTTGAAGGAGGGGTCCAAGATCAAATCCGACCACACCAAAAGATTCCCAGCCCATGATTTCCTATAGGTTGGTTTACCATCCTAAACCTCTAGGACCAATAATAAGCGAGTTACAAGCACTTTATGTTTGGCTATCCTCATTTGACCTTGAAGGAGGGGTCCAAGGTCAAATCCGACCACACCAAAAGATTCCCAGCCCATGATTTCCTATAGGTTGGTTTACCATCCCAAACCTCTAGGACAAATAATAAGCGAGTTCTAAGTACTTTTAAGTTTGGCTATCCTCGTTTGACCTTGAAGGAGGGGTCCAAGGTCAAATCCGACCACACCAAAAGATTCCCAGCCCATGATTTCCTATAGGTTGGTTTACCATCCCAAACCTCTAGAACCAATAATAAGCGAGTTATAAGCACTTTTAAGTTTGGGTATGCTCGTTTGACCTTGAAGGAGGGGTCCAAGGTCAAATCCGACCTCGCCAAAATATTCCCAGTCCATTATTTCCAATAGGTTGGTTTTCCATCCCAAACCTCTAGGACCAATAATAAGCGAGTTATAAGCACTTTTAAGTTTGGCTATGCTTGTTTGACCTTGAAGGAGGGGTCCAAGGTCAAATCCGACCTCGCCAAATATTCCAAGCCCATGATTTCCAATAGGTTGGTTTACCATCCCAAACCTCTAGGACCAATAATAAGCGAGTTATAAGCACTTTTAAGTTTGGCTATCCTCGTTTGACCTTGAAGGAGGGGTCCAAGGTCAAATCCAACCACACCAAAAGATTCCCAGGCCATGATTTCCTATAGGTTGGTTTACCATCTCAAACCTCTAGGACCAATAATAAGCGAGTTATAAGCACTTTTCAGTTTGGCTATCCTCATTTAACCTTGAAGGAGGAGTCCAACGCCAAATCCAACCACACCAAAAGACTCCCAGCCCATGATTTCCTGTAGGTTGGTTTACCATCCTAAACCTCTATGACCAATAATAAGCGAGTTATAAGCACTTTTATGTTTGGCTATCCTCATTTAACCTTGAAGGAGGGGTCCAAGATAAAATCCGACCACACCAAAAGATTCCCAGCCCATGATTTCCTATAGGTTGGTTTACCATCCCAAACCTCTAGGACCAATAATAAGCGAGTTATAAGCACTTTTATGTTTGGCTATCCTCATTTGACCTTGAAGGAGGGGTCCAAGGTCAAATCCGACCACACCAAAAGATTCCCAGCCCATGATTTCCTATAGGTTGGTTTACCATCCCAAACCTCTAGGACCAATAATAAGCGAGTTATAAGCACTTTTAAGTTTGGCTATGCTTGTTTGACCTTGAAGGAGGGGTCCAAGGTCAAATCCGACCTCGCCAAATATTCCCAGCCCATGATTTCCAATAGGTTGGTTTACCATCCCAAACCTCTAGGACCAATAATAAGCGAGTTATAAGCACTTTTAAGTTGGGCTATCCTCATTTGAAATTGAAGGAGGGGTCCAAGGTCAAATCCGACCGCAGCAATAGATTCCCAGCCCATGATTTCCTATAGTATGGTTTACCATCCCAAACCTCTAGGACCGATAATAAGCGAGTTATAAGCACTTTTAAGTTTGGCTATGCTCGTTTGACCTTGAAGGAGGGGTCCAAGGTCAAATCCGACCACACCAAAAGATTCCCGGCCCATGATTTCCTATAGGTTGGTTTACCATCCTAAACCTCTATGACCAATAATAAGCGTGCTATAAGCACATTTAAGTTTGGCTGTGCTCGTTTGACATTGAAGGAGGGGTCCAAGGTCAAATCCGACCACACCAAAAGACTCCCAGCCCATGATTTCCTATAGGTTAGTTTACCATCTCAAACCTCTAGGACCAATAATAAGCGAGTTATAAGCACTTTTCAGTTTGGCTATCCTCATTTAAACTTGAAGGAGGAGTCCAACGCCAAATCCAACCACACCAAAAGACTCCCAGCCCATGATTTCCTATAGGTTGGTTTACCATCCTAAACCTCTACGACCAATAATAAGCGAGTTATAAGCACTTTTAAGTTTGGCTATCCTCATTTGACCTTGAAGGAGGGGTCCAAGGTCAAATCCGACCACACCAAAAGATTCCCAGCCCATGATTTCCTATAGGTTGGTTTACCATCCTAAACCTCTAGGACCATTAATAAGCGAGGTATAAGCACTTTTAAGTTTGGCTATCATCGTTTGACCTTGAAGGAGGGGTCCAAGGTCAAATCCGACCTCGCCAAATATTCCCAGCCCATGATTTCCAATAGGTTGGTTTACCATCCCAAACCTCTAGGACCAATAATAAGCGAGTTATAAGCACTTTTAAGTTTGGCTATGCTTGTTTGACCTTGAAGGAGGGGTCCAAGGTCAAATCCGACCTCGCCAAATATTCCCAGCCCATGATTTCCAATAGGTTGGTTTACCATCCCAAACCTCTAGGACCAATAATAAGCGAGTTATAAGCACTTTTAAGTTTGGCTATCCTCGTTTGACCTTGAAGGAGGGGTCCAAGGTCAAATCCAACCACACCAAAAGATTCCCAGCCCATGATTTCCTATAGGTTGGTTTACCATCCCAAACCTCTAGGACCAATAATAAGCGAGTTATAAGCACTTTTCAGTTTGGCTATCCTCATTTAACCTTGAAGGAGGAGTCCAACGCCAAATCCAACCACACCAAAAGACTCCCAGCCCATGATTTCCTGTAGGTTGGTTTACCATCCTAAACCTCTACGACCAATAATAAGCGAGTTATAAGCACTTTTAAGTTTGGCTATCCTCATTTAACCTTGAAGGAGGGGTCCAAGATAAAATCCGACCACACCAAAAGATTCCCAGCCCATGATTTCCTATAGGTTGGTTTACCATCCCAAACCTCTAGGACCAATAATAAGCGAGTTATAAGCACTTTTATGTTTGGCTATCCTCATTTGACCTTGAAGGAGGGGTCCAAGGTCAAATCCAACCACACCAAAAGATTCCCAGCCCATGATTTCCTATAGGTTGGTTTACCATCCTAAACCTCTACGACCAATAATAAGCGAGTTATAAGCACTTTTAAGTTTGGCTATGCTCGTTTGACCTTGAAGGAGGGGTCCAAGGTCAAATCCGACCACACCAAAAGATTCCCAGCCCATGATTTCCTATAGGTTGGTTTACCATCCCAAACCTCTAGGACCAATAATAAGCGAGTTATAAGCACTTTTAAGTTTGGCTATGCTTGTTTGACCTTGAAGGAGGGGTCCAAGGTCAAATCCGACCTCGCCAAATATTCCCAGCCCATGATTTCCAATAGGTTGGTTTACCATCCCAAACCTCTAGGACCAATAATAAGCGAGTTATAAGCACTTTTAAGTTGGGCTATCCTCATTTGAAATTGAAGGAGGGGTCCAAGGTCAAATCCGACCGCAGCAATAGATGCCCAGCCCATGATTTCCTATAGTATGGTTTACCATCCCAAACCTCTAGGACCGATAATAAGCGAGTTATAAGCACTTTTAAGTTTGGCTATGCTCGTTTGACCTTGAAGGAGGGGTCCAAGGTCAAATCCGACCACACCAAAAGATTCCCAGCCCATGATTTCCTATAGGTTGGTTTACCATCCTAAACCTCTATGACCAATAATAAGCGTGCTATAAGCACATTTAAGTTTGGCTGTGCTCGTTTGACATTGAAGGAGGGGTCCAAGGTCAAATCCGACCACACCAAAAGACTCCCAGCCCATGATTTCCTGTAGGTTAGTTTACCATCTCAAACCTCTAGGACCAATAATAAGCGAGTTATAAGCACTTTTCAGTTTGGCTATCCTCATTTAAACTTGAAGGAGGAGTCCAACGCCAAATCCAACCACACCAAAAGACTCCCAGCCCATGATTTCCTATAGGTTGGTTTACCATCCTAAACCTCTACGACCAATAATAAGCGAGTTATAAGCACTTTTAAGTTTGGCTATCCTCATTTGACCTTGAAGGAGGGGTCCAAGGTCAAATCCGACCACACCAAAAGATTCCCAGCCCATGATTTCCTATAGGTTGGTTTACCATCCTAAACCTCTAGGACCATTAATAAGCGAGGTATAAGCACTTTTAAGTTTGGCTATCATCGTTTGACCTTGAAGGAGGGGTCCAAGGTCAAATCCGACCTCGCCAAATATTCCCAGCCCATGATTTCCAATAGGTTGGTTTACCATCCCAAACCTCTAGGACCAATAATAAGCGAGTTATAAGCACTTTTAAGTTTGGCTATGCTTGTTTGACCTTGAAGGAGGGGTCCAAGGTCAAATCCGACCTCGCCAAATATTCCCAGCCCATGATTTCCTATAGGTTGGTTTACCATCCCAAACCTCTAGGACCAATAATAAGCGAGTTATAAGCACTTTTAAGTTTGGCTATCCTCGTTTGACCTTGAAGGAGGGGTCCAAGGTCAAATCCAACCACACCAAAAGATTCCCAGCCCATGATTTCCTATAGGTTGGTTTACCATCCCAAACCTCTAGGACCAATAATAAGCGAGTTATAAGCACTTTTAAGTTGGGCTATCTTCATTTGAAATTGAAGGAGGGGTCCAAGGTCAAATCCGACCGCAGCAATAGATTCCCAGCCCATGATTTCCTATAGTATGGTTTACCATCCCAAACCTCTAGGACCGATAATAAGCGAGTTATAAGCACTTTTAAGTTTGGCTATGCTCGTTTGACCTTGAAGGAGGGGTCCAAGGTCAAATCCGACCACACCAAAAGATTCCCAGCCCATGATTTCCTATAGGTTGGTTTACCATCCCAAACCTCTAGGACCAATAATAAGCGAGTTATAAGCACTTTTATGTTTGGCTATCCTCGTTTGACCTTGAAGGAGGGGTCCAAGGTCAAATCTGACCACACCAAAAGATTCCCAGCCCATGATTTCCTATAGGTTGGTTTACCATCCCAAACCTCTAGGACCAATAATAAGGGAGATATAAGCACTTTTCATGACTGCAAAGAAACGCCTGTGGCGGCCATCTTGTTTTTCAAAATGAGGCCAAAAATATTCCCAGTCAAGATTGTATAATGAGGAACGTATCTTGCGAATTTGAGATCTCTCCCTATAATACCCTTTGCTCTAGAGGGCCACCAAAAGTCCTTGTTTAAAGTCGAAAAACACCCGTGGCGGATATCTTGTTTTTCAAAATGAGGCCAAAAATATTCCCAGGCACGATTTTATGGCTATGAATATATCCTGCAAATTTGAGAAGGCTAGCTATAATATTTTTTTCGTTAGAGCGGTAACGGTGAAATCTCTCTACACACTGCGGCGGCGGCGGCGTAGGCATAACGAAGTCAAATCCATAGTATCCACCGGATGCTATCCGGTGGATACAATTATGCCATTACTGAGAGTTAAAGGTCACCTCAATGTAGTCTCAGGGCATTTCTGCAACATCAGTTACATGTACCTGTAAAATATAGATCAAATATGTCATGCCATTTTGGTATAATTTGTGGAATCATAGAAAAAGTTGAGCTCAGTAACATTCTTTTACACATGGGAGATTAAGGTCACCTTAAAATAGGGCACACCTTCAGGACTAGATACATCAACATACCAAATTTAAATTAAATCTGTCATGCAGAATTGAAATACTCTCCAGAAATTGAAAAACTTAAATTCAATATAGTTATATTATCACTAGGAGTTTAAGGTCACCTTAAAGTGGGCCACACCTTGACCAGTTACATCCACGTACCAAATTTGTTTTGAATCTGTGAAGCCATCTTTATGCTATTGCCCACAAATTGCAAAAGTAAAATTCAATATAAATGTGTTATAAATGGGAGTTTAAGGTCATCTTAAAATAGGGTACATGTCGATGACCAGCAACACCCACATGCCAAATTTGAATTTCATCCTACTTGCAATTTTTGACATATTTTGTAAACAGATATATATGATGAATATCAAAGAATAATGTCTTAATTAGCACATCAAATATCTTTTAAAAACCAAAAAATTGTCCCAACCTTAAACTCAAAGAGTTAGTTTGCAGATGTGAGAGAGTTTAAGGAAATCTTTTCCTGTAGGTTTTGTTCACGGTTTGTTACATCCACAACTTGAAAGATGCTTAGAATTGCACAGTGTTTGAAATACTGTTGAAAAATTGCCACACTTAAAGTGAATATAATTTGATTATTACTGGGAGTTTAAGGTCACCTTATTGAAATGCAATTACCTTTGGCCAGTTACATATACATGCACAATTTGAATGAAATTTCTCAAGTTGTTTCCAGTATACTCTATTGAAAAATAATGTAAACTCAATATAATCTTTTAATACATGAGAGTTTAAGGTCACCTTAAAGTAAGGCACACCTTGAAAACCAGTTACAAGCACATGCCAAATTTGAATTGAATCCATCAACAAATTTTTGAGATACCGTCCGGAAACAAAAAACCTTCAAATCAATATAAGAATCTTACTACTGTGAGTTTAAGGTCACCTTAAATAGGGCACACCTTGAGGAAAAGTTTCATCAATATGCCAAATTGGAATTTAATTCATCAAGACATTTTTGAGATACTCTCTGGAAAGTAAGTGTGAAGACTACTCTGACCATGTATGTCTTCCATCAAAGCTGTTAGTGACACAAAATAATGCAACCTTAAACTCATTAGTTTATAAAATATCAGCAACTTACTATAACCTTACAAAAGAGACCATTTTTGGTGGATATATATGTACATGATGAATATCGATGTAAAAATTCCTAATTAGCATATAAAATATCTTCTAAACACCAAAAATATTGCCCCAACCTTAAACTCAAAGTTTGCTTGCACTGCTGTATGTTAGCGAGGTTAAGTAATCTTTTCTTGAAAGTTTTGTTCAAGGTTTGTTACATCCACAACTAAAACGCCTAGAATTGCACAATATTTGAAAATAATTCTGTTATTAATGGGAGTTTAAGGTCACCTTATTGTGTGGCACTTACCTATGGCCAGTTATATATAATTCCAAAAGTTGAATAAAATTTCTGAAGTTACTTTCAGTATACTCCATGGAGAAAGAAAAAACGTAAACTGGACATAAATTTTTTATATAAGGGAGTTTAAGGTCACCTTAAAATAGGGCACACCTTCAAAACTAGTTACAACCACATGCCAAATTTGAATTGAATCCATCAAGCCATTTTTGAGATATTGTCCGGAAATGAAAAAACTTAAATTGAGTTTAAGTATTTTACTAGTGGGAGTTTAAGGTCACAAAACTATACAGCACACCCCCAGGACCAGTTACATCCACATACCAAATTTGAATTAAATCTGACAAGCCATTTTTGAGATACTGTCCGGAATACAAAGTGTGACGATGACAGACGACGCCACAAAATTGGATGACAAAGTGATCCCTATATGCCACTCAGCATAAATGCTGGTGACACAAAAAGTGCTATTACTCACTCAAAAGTAGCCGCCAAAGTTCACAAAACCCAAAAAATATTGAAGGGCGTAAAAATTTATTAGGACAAGTAATTTACTAAAAATGTGTAACTGTAGTAGTTTAAGAGAAAACTGCGTGACACACGCATGTACGCACGTACACACACACATGGTGCAAATTATAATCTCATAAAAACAAAATGCTGTAAATGCAATAGTTGTAAGTGATTTGGTGCATGATTTTATGAATGTTAATGCATTAAAAATTATTTTAAAAATTCATAAAAAAATAATTAAGATAGACCCAGGCCTAGATAAGGTATCTTTTAAACTAGTAAAAATACTACAGAGGTTATCCAAAATTTGTTTGAGATTTACATGCTCCCAACTCTTCAGCAATCTTTAAAGGATTTCCTACTTCAGCTAAAATTTATTAAATTTACATGTTTAACTGAAATGAGAAAAAGTGAAAGTGGACCTTCCTATTTATTCTGATTTTCTTATATCTGTTACCAAAACACATATGCAAGACAGGAGAGATACACATGCAATACCAATCTTTGCCCCCCCCCCCCTGGAACACTGAAGGGAGAATCACACAGACACATATACACACTCCTACCAATCTCCCCTAACGCCCCGCACACAGAGGCAATTCTTTTCCTAGACCTAGTACATGTATGCCAGATAAGTGAGAAATCCCTGCAATAGTCAACGAGAAAATTGTGATAAAGTGTTGAAATTTTTACACTTTGAGGTTGGGGTACCTCTCTTCTAAACAGCTCTGGGGAACAAAGGAAGAGACACATCTGCATGCCTTGAACAATTTATCACCCTCAATAGAGAAGGTATCTTTTCAAAGTAACAGCATGTCTCTGGCCCTTGTACTTTTGGAGAAGTTGTTCACGTGGATGCGTATACATCCTCCGACGCTGCAGAGGGATGACAAGTCAGCTGACATAAAAATGGTTAAAATCTACCCACTAATAAGGGTGATATGCAAGGAAGATAATAATGCAGCATCAGCGATAAAATTCAACATGAAAACAAGTAAACAGCCTTTTCAAAGGACGCTTAATTTTGGGTGTTTCTTCCTTCCTCTTGAAGTTGTATTATTTCATCAGGTAGTGGGTAAGTACAAACAATCTAACCTTCCATGTGGCAAATCTTTCAGATGAGTAACAAAATGCTTTGGGTGCATAACAACAGCATCACGTGGATCATCACGTCTGAAAAGCAATTTACAAATATTTTGTAACTTACACACACTGAAAAACTTACATGTCAAAAACTAGAAAAACAGTTTGTGCAAATCAACAAGAATTCAGTAGAATTGTACTGTGTCACCAGCTTTAGTTAAAGACTGAAGTGGATGAAATGCGAAAGAACAAAATTGCAAATTTAATAAGTAAATTAAATTTTTATAAGTTAGTACCCTATCCAATGGATAATTACTAATCTGGCCGGCGCAGACCAGCACGCCAAACGACAGAAAAAGTCACTTTATATCTGTCCATTATGAACACACAAGCTGGCCGGTCCCACTGTGCATTTGCTAGGTGGCGCATCATACTTCCTTTCTGTCTAGACATTGTGACGTCATCGCATCCTTTTCGTTGTCCAAATTTAGTAAGACCCTAGTAAGCTGATAGCGGGGCTGGTTGGGAGGGTCTTGTGTGTCCATTGGATAGGGTATTAACTTATAAAAATTTAATCTACTTATTAAATTTGCAATTTTTATGGCATTAATACATCCTATCCAATGGACAATTGCTGAATAACTACAGCTTGGTCGGCGGAACTAACAAGGCCTGGGTCTACCTTAGGGTCAGGGAACCCTACAAGGCCCTAATCGGTTACAGCGGCCGGATACCCAGGCTAAACCGACGTTGCCCCCCCTTGTTTTAACAGACCTGCTCTGAGTAAGGGAAGAGAGGGATGAGTTCAGTCCCAGAAGGCATATAACCCTCCCAAAGAGAGCATGTCACAGTTTTGTTTTTGTTTTTTGTTTTTTTTGGGGGGGGGGTTCTTTGGTGACTCTTTGACCAGTCTGACTGGTGCCTGATGTTCTTATTTTGCCAAGCATGTATCTCACTCCTACATTTGCCCGACCCTAGGGCTAAGGGGAATTGAGATTTTCATATTTGCTGACATTAATGGTTGAGTTTCCCAGTTTATCAGCAATTGCTGACCTGTAACCATCTATGGCACTGGGCTGTAACTTCCTGTCCTTTAACAGGTACATAAGGAAGTCGGCCACTGACTTTATAGGGGGTGCCCTGAAGTCCACCTGATTACTGAGGCACCACTTTGTAAAAATGGCCCACTTTGCCTCATAGACTGATCTGGTTAATCCTCTCTGAAGAGCCTCAATTCGTGCTGCCACTGCCTCAGAGAAGCCCTGCTCCTTGATTGCTGAGGTTCTAGGAGCCATGCGTGTAGATTTAGGTTTGACAGATTCCTGTGTGGAGTCTGATTGAATGGTTGTGTGAGCAAATTTGGCAGGTAAGGAAGGCTAAGTTGGATTTGGCTTGACATGGTCATTAGATCCCAGAACCAGGGCATGTTGGGCCACCCTGGGGCAATCAGAATGATTCTCCTGAATGGGTAGTCCTGCAATTTCTCAACCACTTTGCCCAAAATTGCTGCTGGTGGGAATGCATATGGGTCCAGATTCTCCCATGACAGGGTGAGTGCATCGACTGCCGAGCCAGGGGGTCCGGTACTGGCGAACCAAACTGGACTAGCTTGTTGAACCTTCGGTGCCACCTGTTGCACATTGCCTGGAAGACTTCTGGAAGGAGAGACCACTCTGTTTGAATTGTCTGGCTTAGTCTGGATAGCTTGCCTGCTACTACGTTCAGCAGATCTGGGATGTGTCGGGCCGTGAGAGTAACCTATTTGCTGGTACACCAGGTCATAATTCTCCAAAGAAGGGCACACAGAGGGCCTGATTTCATCCCCCCCCCCTCTTTCTTTATGTAAGCAACCACTGTGGTTTTGTCTGTTGCTATCAGGACTATGTTGCTTTCGCAGAGGTCTTGGAACTCTTTTAGTGCCAAGAAGACTGCCTTCAGTTCCAGGTAGCTTATGTGTAGCTTGCTTTCTGGAAGGGACCACATTCCCCTTGCAGTGTGATCGTTTAAGTGAGTGCCCCAACCTTGTTTTGATATGTCTGTAAACAATTGCAGAGCATCTTTTAGACGGTGTAATGGGGGTGGAGCAACTTGGGGAATGGTATCACCTTTTGTAGTGATTCTGGGACCCTCTAGTTTTGTTTGAGGTGCCATTGTATGTCGGCCTAGGTGGACCTGCTTTTCTGTTGCTGCTAATAACCCTGTGAGGGACATCAGTTGCTGGACCGGACAGGTTGGTGCGGTTAACAAAACTCTGATTTTTGTTCTGACCCTGCCCTCTGTCAAGTCGAACTGGTAACCTACAAAGTCGAAGACCTGCTTGGGGTCCAGTTCTGATTTTTCTAAGTTTACTAGCCAACCTAGGTTCTGACAAAGAGCTACTAGTGTTTGTATATGCTGGAGACAAGTTTAGTGGGATTTGGCCCGGACTAACCAGTCGTCTAGGTCTTGGTCGGACGTGCTGAGAACTGTGAGGCTTTGCCCTTCCTTTTCTGATTGTAAGCACCAATGTTTTTCCAGGCCGGTTTGCGGACCTCTGATCCCTGGCACCTTTGTCAGATCTTTGGTAAGGGTGGAAACATTCTTTCCTGTAGTTTGATGAAGGTTGTGCTGTGCGACCTTTATTTTCATGTTGGGCAATGTCCTCCTCAGCCCTCTTTAAAATCTGATCTGGGAAAAGTTTATCCAGGTGAATAGTTGCTTGTCTGAGGGTAGATAAGGTGTTCTGTTTTATTCCAGCTTTAACGTGAGCTAGATAAGCATCCCTCCTAGCCAAAGTCATGTTAGCCATATTGATGAACACAAACTCAGACAAATGTTCCTTTGTTTTAGCCATGCACTGGGCAATGCTGGAGTTGAATTTCAGAAGATACTGTAACTCATCTGTCACACTGTTGGTCTTTTCTGAAGACTTTCCTTTAGACTGTTCAGCTTGCATCTTTCTGAGTTGTGCCTGCAGGCTGGTCTGAACTTTACTGAGGCAACGGCTGAAGCCAGCTGATTGGTTACAAATGTAAGATGACTCGAGTGCCGACTTCTCCCATCTCCTCAGTGTATCCTGGCTAAGTGGGCGAGATGCTGGTGCTGGAGTGGACAGACCTGATGAACGCGCCATTCTACTATAACTAGAATTGAGCTTGACCAACTCGTTTCCCTGAAGGACACTTTATCAGCTGTTTTGTCTGTACTTGGGTGTAGCCCATACAACTTAGACTGTGATCTACCGACTTTCACAAACTGGTCCTTTTGTAAACCACCGGCTTCTGATGCTCTTGACAGGTACACTTCCACTAGAGTGACATTAAGTTTGTCCATTTTCCGACTTAACCATTTGACACTAATCCTGCCCAAAGGTTGTTGTTTGGGTGCCTGGAAGGGTTATCATCTGCAGAAGGAGATGCCGTATCCATGTCCGGTATATGGGTCCACCCCATGAAGGACCTGATGCCACGGTATGTCTGCTCTTCTGAAAGTCCACAGGTCGGTCAGCTGGCTTAGGAAGTATAAAAGGTTCAGAACCCTTTACTGCACCAGTCGGTGGAGTCTTTGCTGCCATCTTCACAGTTTGAAAAGTCGGATCTGACTTTACCACAGACTTGGACAAAAATAACGCTCTAAGACGACTGAAACGTTCAGACCATCTCTGGTCCATTGCCTCAAGTTTAGCATCAGTTGTATATTTCTTAACTGGAGCAGAGTGTTTCCTCTTCTGCTTGTCTTTAGTGATAGTTTCAGGTGATTTCATAGCCTATCAGTAGACACAACCCCTACCACAGAAACTAAGCTGGGGTCCACCAAGGTCTCAGACACGTTCTCAGCACTCTTGTCAGCCAAGGTCGTTTCTTTGCTCACGCTTTTCCTTCTTTTTCTGGTATGAAGGGGTTGATATTTGCAACTTCTGAAATTTTGCCATGACGTTGCACAACTACAACCCCTAACCAATGCCCCTACCGAATATCAACTTCCTACACTCTACGGTTTCTGAGATATATCCTGGACAAGATTTTATAGGTCAAGGTCACTACAGAAAGGTCAAATCAAGGTCAGACCATGACATTGCACACCTGCATCCCCTAACCAATGTCCATAATAAGTATCAACTTCCTATACCTTACGGTTTACGAGATATAGCCAGGACAAGATTTTCAAACTCAAGGTCACTACGGCAAGGTCAAATCAAGGTCACACCATGACGTTACACACCTGCATCCCCTAACCAATGTCCCTACCAAGTATCAACTTCCTACACCTTACGGTTTCCGAGATACAGGCAGGACAAACTTTTTCCCGCCCACCCCCCATCTGGACACCATGGGTGAAAACAATACCCGACAATAATAAAATTGTCCAAACCTTAAAATCAAAGTTAGTTTGCAGCTGTGAGGGAGTTTAAAGTAATCTTTTTTTCTGAAGGTTCTCTTCTATTAAAGCTGCTAGTGACACAAACTAATGCAACCTTAAACTCATAAATTTATAAAATATCAGTAATTTACTATAACCTTACAAAAGAGACCATTTTTGCTGAAGATATATGTACATGATGAATATTAATGAAAAAAAGTTTTAATTAGCATATAAAATATCTTCTAAACACCAAAAAAAAAATTGTCCCAACCTTAAACTCAATGTTAGCTTGCAGGTGTGCAGGAGTTTAAGGTAATCTTTTCCTAAACGTTCTGTTCAAGGTTTGTTACATCCACAACTTAAATATGCCTACAATTGAACAGTATTTGAAATACTGTTCAAATATTTGCAAACTTAAAGTGAATATAATTCTGTTATTACTGCTAGTTAAGGTCACCTTAATGTATGACACTTAGCTATGGCCAGTTACATACACATGCAAAATTTGAATGAAATCTGTCAAGTTATTTTCAGTATACTCTATGGAAAAATAAAAGACGTAATCTCAACATAATTCTTTTACACATAGGCATTTAAGGTCACCTTAAAATAGGGCACACCTTTAAAACTAGTTACAACCACATACCAAATTTGAATTGAATCCGTCAACCCATTTTTCAGATATGGTCCGGAAAAGAAAAAACTTAAACTCAAGATAAGTATGTTACTAGTGGGAGTTTAAGGTCACCACACTATACAGCACACCCTGAGGACCAGTTACATCCACACGCCAAATTTGAATTTAATCTAGCAAGCCATTTTTAAGATACTGTACGGAATAGAAAGTGTGACGACAGATGACGACAATGACGCCGACGCCACAAAATGTGATGACAAAGCAATACCTATATGCCACGCAGCATAAATGCTGGTGACACAACAAAATACACTTCATGTAAAGATTTCAAGTTACAACTGATTTACTCAATAGCTATATTCTGAAAGTAGTTATTGTTCAGCTCTGCAATGAGCTACAGGTCTGCAAGTTCACTATATTATGGCTGACAGAAAAGTAGCTATATAACATATTCAAACAAATTACTGCAAATGCAATAGTCTCAACAGTGAGAACCTGAAATAGCTATTGCTCAGCTATGTTATGAGCTACAGGTCTCTAATTTCACTATGTTTTGCTGATTCAAAAGAACGTGAATAACAAATTAAAACAAGATTCTCTAAATGCAACAGTTTTCAAGTTACAAGCAATTTACACAACAGTGATAACATGAAAGTAGCTATTACTCAGCTAAGCAATGACCTACGCTCGCTTTATTGCGAGCTGGCGGTGTATCCCCAAACATAGCAAACATGTAGAAGCAATCATAAAAGACATAGAGGTTGAAGATTCCTGAAGTTATAAGCATTTTTAAGTTTGGCTGTTTGACCGTGAAGGAGGGGCCCAAGGTCAAATGTGATCACATCCAAAAATTCCCAACCCATGATTTCCTATAAGTTGGTTTCACATTACAAACCTCTAGGACCAATAATAAGCGAGTTATAAGCACTTTTAAATTTGGCTGTACTCATTTAACCTTGAAGGAGGGGCTCAGGGTAAAATTTGACCATATCAGAAGATTCCCAGCCCATGATTTCCTGTAATTTGGATTCACATTGCAAACCTCTAGGAACAATAATAAGCGAGTTATAAGCACTTTTAAGTTTGGCTATCCTCGTTTGACCTTGAAGAAGGGGCCCAACGTCAAATCTGACCACATCGGAAGATTCCTAGCCCATGATTTCCTATAGGTAGGTTACACATTTCAAACCTCTAGGACCAATAATAAGCGAGTTATAAGCACTTTTAAGTTTGGGTATCCTCGTTTGACCTTGAAGGAGGGGCCCAAGGTTAATACTGACCACATCAATAGATTCCTAGCCCATGATTTCCCATAGGTTGGTTTCACATTGCAAACCTCTAGGACCAATAATAAGCCAGTTATAAGCACTTTTAACTTTGGCTATCCTCATTTGACCTCGAAGGAGGACCCAAGGTCAAATCTGAACACATTAAAAGATTCCCAGCCCATGATTTCCTATATGTTGGTTTACCATTCCAAACCTCTAGGACCAATAATAAGCGAGTTTTAAGTTTTGCTATCCTCGTTTGACCTTGAAGGAGGGCCCCAAAGTCAAATCTAACCACACCAAAAGATTTCCAGCCCATGACTTCCTATAGCTTGGTTTACAATCCCAAACCTCTATGACCAATACTAAGCGATTTATAAGCACTTTTAAGTGTGGCTATCCTCGTATGACCTTGAAGGAGGGGTCCAAGGTTAAATCTGACCACATCAAAAGATTCCCAGCCCATGATTTCATATAAGTTGCTTTGCCATCCCAAACCCCTAGGACCAATAATAAGTGAGTTATAGCCACTTTTAAGTTTGCCATCCTCGTTTGACCTTGAAGGAGGGGCCCAAGGTCAAATCCAACCACACCAGAAGATTCCCAGCCCATGATTTCCTATAGGTTGGTTTACCATCCCAAACCTCCAGGACCAATATTACGCAAGTTATAAACACCTTTAAGTTTGTCTATTCTCATTTGACCTTGAAGGAGGGGTTCAAGGTCAAATCCGACCATACCAGAAGATTCCCAGTTCATGATTTCCCATAGGTTGGTTTACCATCCCAAATCTCTTGGAACAATAATAAGCGAGTTATAAGCACTTTTAACTTTGGCTATCCTCGTTTGACCTTGAACGAGGGGTTCAAGGTCAAATCCGACAACACCACAAGATTCCCAGTCTATGATTTCATATAGGTTGGTTTACCATCCCAAACCTCTTGAACCAATAATAAGCGAGCTATAAGCACTTTTAAGTTTGGCTATATTTGTATGACCTTGAAGGAGGGGTCCAAGGTCAAATCTGACCACATCAAAAGATTCCCTGCCCATGATTTCTTGTAAGTTGCTTTACTATCCCAAACCTCTAGGACCAATAATAAGCGAGTTATAAACCCTTTTAACTTTGGCTATCCTCGTTTGACCTTGAAGAATGGGCCCAAGGTCAAATCCGACCACACCAGAAGATTCCCAGCCCATGATTTCCTATAGGTTAGTTTACCATCCCAAACCTCTAGGACCAATAATAAGCGAGTTATAAGCACTTTTAAGTTTGGCTATCCTCGTTTGACCTTGAACGAGAGGCCCAAGGTCAAATCTGAGCACACCAAAAGATTCCCAGCCCATGATTTCCCCATAGGGTGGTTTACCATCCCAAACCTCTAGGACCAATAATAAGCGAGTTATAAGCACTTTTAAGTTTGGCTATCCTCGTTTGACCTTGAAGGAGGGGTCCAAGGTCAAATCTGACCACATCAAAAGATTCCCAGCACATGATTTCCTAAAGGTTGGTTTCACATTGCAAATCTCTAGGACCAATAATACGGGAGATATAAGCACTTTTAAAGTCTGCTATGTGGGTTACTTTTGCACTCCGTGGATGACCTTGAATTAAGAGCTTCAAGGTCAAATGTCTGCAAGGTTGTAGAGGACATATATATCTGTTATACGTATCACCTATGAAGACATTCAACCTTCTACCTATAAGAAACAGCCAGTAGAAAAATGTAGATAATTTTCAAAGAAATGCCCGCGGCGGCCATCTTGTTTTTCAGAATGAGGCTAATTTCCTTCCCAGAGAAGCTTACCCGCCAATGAAGATATCCTGCAAATTTGGTGAACCTAGCTGATGTAGTTTTCCTCTTAGAGCGTTAACGCCGAAAATCTCTCTACGCGCGGCGGCGGCGTAGCAAACGCTAAATCAAAGTATCCACCAGATGCCTCCGGTGGATACAAAAATGTAAAATCAACACAACTTTTTTATACATGGGAGTTTAAGGTCACCTTAAAATAGGGCACACCTTGAAAACCGGTTACAACCACATACCAAATTTGAATTGAATCCGTCAAGCTGTTTTTGAGATACTGTAAGGGAAATAAAAAAAAACTTGAACTCAATATAAGAATGTTATTACTGGGAGTTTGTGGTCACCTTACAATAGGGCAAAGCTTGAGGACCGGTTACATCCACAAGCCAAATTTGAATTTAATCTGACAAGCCATTTGTGTGATACTGTCCGGAATACAAAGTGTGACAAAAGACGACGCTGACACTACAAAAGAAGTGGACAAATTAATCCCTATATGCCACCAGACATAAAAGCTGGTGACATAAGAGGGATATGTTGGTGGTGGCATAATGAAGCACAATGTATACAGAGGGTAATTGACATACATAACAACAGAATTTAAAAGTTGATGTGAATTTTTCTTACCTACATACAGCACCAATGACCAAACCATCTGGAAGAGATGTTGGAAGATCTTTCAGACTGTGAACAATAATGTCAACTTCCTTTCTTTCCAAAGCTAACTCCAACTCCTTTGTGAACAAGTTTTTTTCACCTATCTGAAACAAGAATTCAGTAGAGTTGTACTGTGTCACAAGCTTTTGTTAAAGACTGAAGCGGATGAAATTCAAAAGGACCAAAATTATGCTGGATAGACAAAAATAGTCAACTGACTGGAAGTACCGTATTTTTTTGCAGATCCAGACTATCTTTCAGAAGATTGAGCCATGGTGAAGCACAACCTTGTGGAAAAATATAACCTAGATCCAATGACTATAGGTTATGACAAATGCACACAGGCAGAGAAGAGAGGCAAACACACAAAGTTACCACTTACCAAGTATTCACAAGATGTCAGCAGAAAATTCAATAAAGTGCCATTTTGCTAACCTATTGTTAAACTGCTAGTCATGCTGCGTTCAGAAGAGGTGGTGAGCCCGTGCACACAACCTGTGAGTACCAGTGGAAAGTTTTGACTGTTCTTAACAATCCACCGCCTGTGTGTTTATGTGTGGATGTAAACAAACACAAATCACAAAGAGAACGAAATAAAAGAAATAACAATGTTTTGCTATCCACCATGCAAAACATATATATTTCATTTGTTATACGTTTTCTGAGGTTATTTATGAAAATCCCGAGTACCGAAACACTTCATTTATCATGTTTTTATAACGAAAGCACGTGTATTCTGCATCTTTGTTGTCATTAGAGGTGAAGGTCAAAGTTTGGAAAGTCTCTGGAGGCACCCAACTCACGAGTGGTATATACCACCTGTGAGACCGTTCTTGACCAATTTACAGGCTGTGAAGTCGTGTTTACGGCCATAAAGAACGCTGCATCATGTGCCCATACAAGATAATGCATTGTGCAACATGAGTCCTGTCTGCTTCCTCTGTTCATGGAGGAAAGAAGGAAATACTTATAACTGTCCACCATTTTGAGGGACAGCAAGCAAGATCATTGTCTAATCTTGGGGAGTGTAAGGTCACTTTACCTTACAGGTCTTCTCCAAGACCGTTTATAATTTTATATCCACAACCTAGAAACAAAAAACAAGCAATCAGTGCCCATGAATGGGCTCTGTGTCAGCTGTGTTTTGAGTTTCAGAGTAGAAGTGAAGCAGAAAGGGACACAAAAAGGTGCCGTGCAAATGGTATTCAGAAGTAAAGTACAACGTTAACTGTTAAGGTGTAAAATGTAGGTGAAAAGCATATTTAAAAAAAATAGCATCAGAGATGCCAGTACCCCACAGCCTGGGGAAATAGTTTTCAACACCATAAGATATTGAAGTAGTGAAACAGTACACAGATTGGGATACTTTCAGAGGAGTATCAGTGTCCAAATAATGTTTAAGTAGAGAAAAAAACATCTAAGAGAAAGAAACTGCATGTAAAGATAAAGTAATAAAACATGACAATTCAGTAAACTAAAAATTAAGAAGATTTAAGACTTCTCCCATTTTGATATTCATTTGTATGGTTGAATTATGGTTTGAATGTTTTGAATATAACCCATACATAGAGATGTGGCAATACATGCTTTCATGTGGAGTTGGGGCAATACCTGTGGTTCACTTGATGCAATACCATCTGTTACAATGGGAAGTTGCAAAAGTAAAATGGTTAATGAATTCTAATATGACTTTAACAGTGCTTAATCTACATCAAAAGACACCCAAAGGTGCAACAACCAATTTTCAAGTAAAGAGAGATAAACTAGAAAAATGTTTTTGTTCACAAAAACAAAGTGTCCCAAAAGGTCAGATGCTTTATAGTATAAAGTAGAAAAAGGTTTTTGAAAAGAAAAACATGCAGCGCTGAGAGAAGAAGCTAAAGTTAAGCAGACACTGTGAAAGTTTATGCATTAACATGAAAGTAAAATGTAAGCTTTATTTTGTTTTCTATGGTCATAAATTGTGTAAAGTTAATTTAATAAATGCTATAGTTTGTAAGAAGAGTAGTTATAAAGTAGATATAAGGCAAAACAAAAAAATCTGCTATTTTATTACCCCAGTTTGACGGGTCAGAAGGGGTGAGTGGGTAAACCTGAGGTTATATAGACTCTCCATATATGGGGTAGCGTGACCACCAAACTGGGTTGAAAGCCCAAGAAGCAATAATGAGCGGGATAAAAGACCTTTTCCATATGATAAACTCAACTTTAAAGCAACTTTACAGAGCAGCAGATGTAAAATTTGCTAAACTCACTGTATATTTTACAGTTAAATAAATGACATATTTTCCATTTCCACAAAAATTCAAGACCCCTGTCAGAATATTCAAAAATTCCAATTTTTTTCCAGAAGAGTCCTTACTACTCGGGGTGCAAGGAATCATAAAATTGCGAACTGAATCAATTTACAAATCAAGTTTTGCAAACCAGATCAATTCATGAATCGACTCGGTTTAAAAAAACTTTTTCAATCTTGATGCTAAATATTATGTCAGTATGAATATCAATGTCTTTCTAATATATCAAGCATTTAAAGGAAAATTTGCTAAGGAGGAAGTTGCAGCTCAATAAAAGCCTTTCTCAGATTCTAGCACTTTTTTATGTTTTTACATGAAACTGCTTGTCACTGTTAAATGCCATATATCTATTTATATTTTAGAAAAATGCAAGTAAAATTTGAGCCTTTAGAAAGGCAAGACGTTGAGGACACAATGCTCTGAATACATCTATCCCAATGAGTAAATAAAAGGTCAATGTTCCCACAAGCCTATTTATATCTTATGAATAATGTTCATTTCTATTTATATATAATTGCCAGTCTTTGAGGAGTCCCCAGAGAATTAGTCGACAGGGTATATGTTGATAAGGGATAAAATCAACAGTTAATGTGTGTCTCCCCCAACACCCCCACTCCCCCTATTTTAGTGTATGCATGAAGAAATGCTCATATAAGGAGTAAGATGTTATCTTTATCTATGCTCTGTTGAAAGTGTCAGTGATATGTAGATTTTATGTATAAACTAGAAATAGGACGTCCTGTTGATAGTAGCTGCGACATATGAATAGAAACAGGATAGCATAGAACAACACACATTATCATGTGTAATGTTCACCCCATAAACCTTTTGCAAAAATTGTACAGTAGTCTTACAAGACCCTGTTTCATTTGTAAAATATATCAATGATGCTTAAATATTTATTAGTATACATGTAAATTATTTCAGCTTCATGCCTTTTTGCATTGGTTGGGTCGAAAATTTCGACGAAATCGCTCTATCTGGCACAGTTAAGGAGATAGAAGCAAATTTGTGTTTTGCCATTTTTGACACAAATTCAAAAATTCAAAATGGCCAAGGAAATTTTTTTGAAAATTGCAAAGAGTACATTTCTCAGATACCCTGTGGTTCGAAAATTTCGACGAAATCGCTCTATCTCGCACGGTTAAGGAGATAGAAGCAAATTTGTGTTTTGCCATTTTTGGCAAAAATTCGAAAATTCAAAATGGCCACCATTTTGGGGGAGGGTAAAATTTTTTGAAAATTGCCAAGAGTACATTGCTCAGATACCCTGTGGGTCGAAAATTTCAACGAAATTGCTCTATCTAGCACGGTTAAGGAGATAGAAGCAAATTTCTGTTTTTCCAAGCTCAATAAGTAGCTATTACTCAGTCAGTTATATAGCTATTATCACTAAAAGCAATCCCAAGCAAGCTAACGACCTAAGTAATGCTCATACTAAATTTGGTAAAGATATGTCAAATAGTTTTCCTTAAAATGCCCTGAAACAAAAGTACACAAAAGTAGCTAAGTAGCTATTACTCAGTTAGCTATAGACCCATCTTTACCAAAAGCAATCGCATGCAAGCTATTAACCCAATAAACACCGATACCAAATTTGGTAAAGATGGGATAAATACTTTTCCTTCAAATGAGCGGAAACCAAGCGTCTGGACGCCGGACAACAGACGGCGGAAAAAGCAAAAATAATATGTCCACCCACCAGTGGGGTGGACATAATAAGGGACATAGAAGAATGGAAGTCAGAAGAAGTGATAATAAGCTAAAAATGGGTTTTTATAAATGTGTCATTATCAAACTGCTGCACTGAAATAAGTTTGTAAATATTTGGACCCAGTTTTTTACCATAAAACAAGCATAATTTGATGCATATCATAATTTTAGATGATGACAACAAAATAGGAATGTATTTTGCCTGCTTTAATAGTATGTATAAGTTGTGAGTGCAATTTCAAAAAGTTACACCCTTTGCACTAAGATATGAAAATAACATTAACATAATGACATCATTAATATTGAAATATTAAAGTAGGAATTGCAATCTATGACCCCACTGTGACCAGCTATTAAGACTCTCCACATACGGTTTCCCACTACCTCTTAAAAATTGTAAAGCTGTAAAACCAACAATAAAGAAGATATGAGGCAAAAACAGAAAAGTTTATATTTTATGACCCCAGTTTGACTCATGAGAGGGCATCTGAGGGCTAATTTGACCAGCTACCTAGACTCTCAACGAATTCCAACTACCTGTTAATACATTCTAAAGCTGTAAAAGCAAAAATCCAAAGGACATATGAGGCAAAAACACAAAATCGGCTATTGACCCCAGGTTAACCCTTGGGGGGGTCAGGGAGTAAACATGGCCGGATATTTAGACTCTTCACATAAGGTTCCCAATATTTCTTAATACATTATAAAGCTCTAAAAGAAGGAAATTCAATAAAGGAGATATAAGGGAAAAACACAAAATGGGCTATTTTATAACCCCAGTTTGACCCATAAGGGGTCAGGGTGTAAATCTGACCAGCTATCTAGACTCTTCACATAAGGTTTCCCATTACCTCTTAATACATCCTAAAGCTCTAAAAGCAAGAATAAAAGAGATATAAGGCAAAAAGAAAAAAATCAGCTATTTTGAAAATTTTAATTACTTAAATGTAGCTTTTATAAGCTACTAGCTTACCATGTGGGTCTGAATGCTAACTCGGGAGGCCGCAGGACTCCAGCCAACGACCAAGAAAAATGGACGTTTGGATTTGGCTGAGTCTGTGGTTTAGTATGTACCATAGCAGTGTCGTTTGGTAATTCGTCCTTCTTCTCTCGTGGTAAATTTAGCCCATAACCCCCCAACTGAAATGCAGCAGGGAGGTAGAGTGGGACTTTCTTCAGTTCCACATGGTAAGCTTGTAGCTTACAAAAGCTACATTAAGTAATTAAAATTTTCAATTTTATTGCGCTACAATAGCTTACCATGTGGGACTGAATGCTGAATTCAACCGCCCGGTGGCGGGATTACAGTTAAGACTGGAAGAATATTGTCCATTTTTCTTGAATTTAGAATTAAAAAATACCAAAATATTGCCAAATTACCAGTCTAAGTCCCAGTTACAGAGCCCCAGGTCTAATGTCGGGTCTGTAAATAGCCAAAAACCGAATTTTAATGAATGACAGTAAGGATACTGTCTGGATGTTAGAGAGAAGAGAGTGCCGCCATGCTCACTCAAGATTGTAGCCCCTAAGGGCATCACTGCTACAATAGTACAGCCCTAGGCTTGAATCTCATCAAATTTGCCACCCTAAATATGAGATTATGGTACACTGATAAACACTAAGTACATTACAGTTAAAAATATAAGAGACGTTACCCATAACATCTGGAGAGGTAACCAATACCTAGACCCTGGGATAGACTCCTGAAGACTTGGCTGCAGCGGGTGTGCCCCCCCCCCCTCTTCTTTTCTTCCCGAAGATGAGTATGCTGAGGGGAAGGGTCTAGGACTTGTGCCACTACTACTGGTCCCAGATACATATTGTTGTCGTTGTCTGACCAAGTAAGGTCTTTTAGGTAAAAACTTGTATATGTGTTGTGAGCTTTCCAGTGACACGCTTGCATGATTTGGTCCAGCAATAACACCAACCTTTTCCCATTGGAGTAGATTCCACACTTTGTTTGCAACCCAGGCATGGATTTCTCTGCGGCACTTGCCGGAGGCCAAAGCTAGCAAGAAAGCAGTTTTGAGAGTAAGATGTTTGAGGTCTGTGTCTTTCATAGGGTCAAAGGGTGCTTTTGTGAGCTCATTGAGAACAACACAAAGGTTCCACTTAGGAAGATTCCTGGAACTTTTGGGATGTTCCCTGTGAAAACTGGAGAGTAACCTGTTAAGGTCTGAACTCTGAGAGATATGGAGCCCCGTTAGGCCCAGGGTGTCAACAATGGCTGTCCTATAACCATCAATGGTCGAAGGGCACCTGTTTAGATCTTGGTACAGGTACATCTAATCTAATCTACTACTTTGCAAGCGCAATATCTTCCCCACAATGAGGAACTCAGTGCGCTAATTAAACAAAATCATTATCATATGGAAGTCGAGGGACGTTCAAGGTCGGTAATCCAGGATTGTGGGTGTGACCGGGAGGGAAGGAAGACTAAGTTGGGAAGCTAGAGCTGAAGAGGTGAGTTTTGAGGTGCTTCCTAAAAGATGCAACAGAAGGACTATTTCTTACATGTAGAGGGAAAGAGTTCCAAAGGGCAGGGACATAGTGACTGAAGGAATTTGAAAAGTGTTTAATTGATTTGTGAACTCTATGATCAAAAGTGGGGGTTTGAAGGAACTTGAGTTTGGGGGTACTTCGCCTTGTATTTCTAAAAGAGGTGTAGGGGTGGATTAAGCCTCTTAGGTAAACTGGTTGACCCTGGGTGAGAATTTTGTATGTGTTATAGTGTGGTAAATGTCCAACTGGAAAATGTAAACACAAGAAATGCTTCAGGTCATATTTTATAAATTACTCTTTTTGGCATTGAATTCTGTTTAGGTTTAAACACATGTTAAGCTGTTTGTGTCTATTGTTTATTGTGCTTATTATATTGTCTCCAATGTCCATCTTGTTCAATTATATAATTACCTTGTTTAACACCCTTGTTTGGTTCCCATGGCAGGTGTCACTTGAAAGATATTATATGTGTTTGTTTTGACAGCTGTTTATGGTTTGGTATTGTCATCCAACCTTTGTATAATTATTCTTAAAGACAATAGTGTCATTTTAGGTATTGAGATGGTCCAGTATAAATAGAAGGGACATGTAAGCTCCCAGGCAGATTGAATTTAGAGATAGAATTTTGGAGAGAGAACCCAGACATAATATGAGTTAAAACATAGATAGAATATTGGAGTATGAGATGAAATTAGTAAGAGAATAATATAGAATAGGAAATATAGTAGTACGTGATATTTAATATAGATATTGAGAAGAGACTGGAAATAGACTTTAATGAAAAATATACAAGTGATACTGGATTATAATTATATGTGAATTGTTGATCATTGTTGAATACTAAATTGTTACGTGAATAAATAAGAACATCAAAGAAGAACTCTTTTACACCCCCAACCAAACTATAACATATGTAATAAGACCAATTTTAAATTGTACCCTGTATCTAACTGGTAGCCAGTGGAGTTTTTTTAGTTGAGGGGTAATGTGAGAGAATTTGGAGGAACGGGTGACAACCCTGCAGAGTGAGTTTTGGACTAGCTGCAATCTCCTTAACTCAAAATCAGTGAGCGGTAAGAAGAGTGAATTGCAGTAGTCCAGCCTGCTGCTCACCAAAGCATTCGCTAACAGCACTGATGTATTCAGGTCTAGAAGGGGACGAATTCTGTAGAGGTCTCTCGCTTGTACTCTAGTGGACTTAATGACCTGTGACACATGGTTTGAGAAAGTGAAATTAGAGTCGAACACCACTCCGAGGTTCCTGACACTTTGTGCTGGTGAGACCTGATTTCCCAGAATATTGATAGGGAAGTGAGGGAGGAGCTGGTTATGATTTTTTCGGGAGCCTATGAGAATGAACTCGATTTTGTCTGGGTTAAGTTTTAATTTATTTGCGAACATGAAATTTTGAATGTCGTTTAGGCAGTTCTTTAGTTTTTGGATAGAGTGAGAGAAATTTTCTGGTGAAAATGTTATGTATAACTGGGTATCATCGGCGTAAAAGTGGTAGTTGATGCTACTGTGGGAATGAATGATTGAGCCAATTGGCTTAGTGTAGAGAGAGAACAGGATTGGTCCGAGGACAGAGCCCTGGGGTACTCCATAGTGGAGCGCAGCAGGATGCGAGAGAGTACTACCTACCTTGACCGAGTGTGTCCTTCCCGACAGGTATGATTTGAACCAGCCAAGTGCTAGCTCACTGAGTCCATAATAAACATTGAGTCTGTCCAGGAGAATGGTGTGGTCAATGGTATCGAAAGCGGTGGATAGATCCAAAAGGGTAAGGGCAGTGACAGAACCCTTGGCCATGTTAAGAAGAATATCATTTTGTGTATTAAGGAGGGCACTTTCAGTGGAGTGGTGTTTTCTATAAGCCGATTGGAAGGCAGTCATAAGGCCGGCTTCATCGAGATGAGTTTATAGCTGGACGGCTACTACCCTTTCAAGAATCTTTGAGATAAAGTTTAAATTTGAGACAGGCCTATAGTTTTTAAAAACTTCTTTGTCTAGGGATGGTTTTTTGAGGATAGGGGTAACATTGGCCTGCTTGAAAAAGTTTGGACACTTACCTTGCTCAAGAGAAGCATTGATTATTGAGGTGATGGGGGTAATCAGAATATCCAGATAATCCAGAACAAGGAAGGTAGGCCAAGGGTCTAGGGAACATGATTTACTAGGAGAGTTGGTAATAACTTTAGTAACTTGATCCTCTGTTACAGTCGAAAAAGTGGAGAACATAGGGGGAGGAGAGTCATGGTGATGCGTTGCAAATTGGTAGAAGCAGAGAATGTTGAGCGTATTTTTTCTATTTTTTCTGTGAAGAACTCCACAAACCTGTCAGCCAAAAGCTGAGGGGGCTTTACTGATGGGAGGATCTTGGCTGGAAGTCTGTGCAATACATCGCCCAGGACACGCCATAATTTTTGTGGATTGTTGTGATTGTCCTGAATTTTCGCTTTAAGGAATTGAGATTTGGCTTGCATGCAGATTCTATTATATTGATGGACTTTTTGCATGTACCGGGATCTATTGAAGGTGGATTTATCTCTTCGCCAAATGCGTTCAAACAAACGTTTGGTCTCTCTTGCCGCAATTACAGTGTCATTAACCCATCCTGGGATGTACTTTGCCTTGGTATGTTTAGTGTGTAGTGGAGCATGTTTGTCGATAAGGGTCGACAAGGAGTAGTGATATTGTTTGCAGAGAGTATCAGGTTCTTTGGATGGATTATTGATCAGTTCTGAAGCAAGGAGATCTGCTTTCATTTTCTCTTTGTCGATTTTATGATATTTTCGAAAGGAGACAGTAGCATTATTCTGAAATCTAAGGGTTAAAAAATTTAGAGTGAAACTAACTGAGAGATGGTCGGAAAAACCATCAGTGGTATGGACGTTGGAAATATTGTCATTGTTGGATTTAGTTAAAACCTGATCAAGGGTATGTCCGTGAATGTGAGTAGGGAAATTAACTTTCTGAATTAAGTCAAATGAATTGATCAATGAGTGAAAGGTTTTTGAATTTGAACATGTTGTTTCACGGTGAAGATTGAAATCACCGATGATGGCCAGATTTTCTGTGATCAGGTATCAGGTATCGGGTATCCATGTGCTTAATCTCCGATGCTCGCGGATTCTAAGGCACACCATCCAATCATAATGTAAGAATCATATGTCGAAAACCATAGCAATGTCGTCACCAGGGGATCATCGGTGTTCGGTAGCGAGAGAAAGCTAAGGAGGGAAAGACTTCTGAAACAAGTAGGTTTTAAGTCGCCTTTTGAAACATGATAGCGTTGGAGCAGTTCGAATTTCTAGAGGCAAATCATTCCAGAGTTTTGGAGCATCATATGAAAATGACTTATTGAAATGAACCTTGGACTTGTGAACTGAGGAACTGTAAAAGGGTACATTGAGGAACATTTTTTCTGGATTACTGCGCCTTGTCTTAACAGCAGATGTATATAAAGACAAGTATGGGGCAAAGTATTTTGGCTTTCCAGTAGTGAGGAACTTATACGTGAGTAACAGGGTTTTAAAAATGATACGTTGTTGAACAGGAAGCCAGTGAAGAGACTTTAGGATTGGAGAGACATGAGAAAATCTGGACACCCCAGAGACAAAGCGTGCCAAGCAATTTTGGATATTCTGAAGCCTTGTGATATTCTTAGAGGACAAACTGCGAAACAGAGAATTACAATAATCCAGACGACTACTGACCAATGCATTAGCCACCATTATTGACACATCATAAGAGAGAAAGCGTCTGATGCGATGCAGATCTCGAAGGCTGGTAAATGAGGATTTAACAACAGAATTCACATGATTTGTGAAGCTGAAATTAGAGTCAAAAAGTACACCTAGATTCCGAACAACATCATTCGGAGAGAGGCAGTTTCCCAAGATGTTCACAGGGAGAGAATCTTTAAGCCATTTAAACTTATCCATAGAGCCAAAGACTATAAACTCCGTTTTTCCAGGATTTAATTTAAGCTTATTTTCAAACATCCACATGCGAATCTCATCCAAGCAGGCCTTTAGCTGGTGAAATGAGTTGGGACAACTTCCAGGAGATAGATGGATGAACAACTGGGAGTCATCTGCATAAAAGTGATATTTGACATCCTTAAATTTTGCAATTACATTACTAAGGGGGGAAGTGTAGAGGGAGAACAATAAGGGACCAAGAACGGAGCCCTGAGGCACACCAAAATTTAATTTGAAACATTCTGAAACAACCGAGCCAATTTTGACAGATTGAAAATGATCCAAAAGATATGATGTAAACCACCTGAGGACATAACCAGTGAAGCCAAACCTTGTTGATAGACAGGCGAGGAGTGTGTCATGGTCAATCGTGTCAAAGGCGGCCGACAGGTCGAGGAGGACTAGGGCCGTAGGCATACCCTTAGACAATGACAAGTGTATCTCATTCTGAATACACAACAGGGCGGTTTCAGTAGAGTGTCCAGCTTTATAGGCAGACTGAAATGTGTTACCGAGATTGTTAGAATCAATATGAGACCTTATTTGAGAAGCAACAACACGCTCCACTAACTTTGATAAGAAACTCAGCCCAGAAACTGGCCGATAATTCTTGAGGTCATCCTTTGGCAATGAAGTCTTCTTGATGAGAGGTGTGACTATGGCAATTTTGAAAGGTTCTGGAAAGACACCATCTTGAAGAGATAAGTTTACCAGCGATGAGGTGAATGTCATAAAGAAGTCTGCGAACCTCTGCAACGAGTTGGGTGTCGTCAAAACATGTTTTGACTTGAGTTGTAGGATCAAATCCTGAAGTTTGAGCCATCTCTCTTGAGTGGGTTTTATAAGGGCTGAATCTAGATGGTATTCGTAGCCCATGAATTAAAACACCAGAGTTGGCTTTAGTTCGGACTTTTCCTGATTTATTATCCACCCTAAGGACTGTGTTAGGTCCACCACTGTCTGAGTTTTTACTTGTGCTTCTTCCTGCGACTGGGTCCTGATCAGCCAGTCATCCAGGTACTGGTGAAGTCTGATTCCCCTTGACAGGGCCATCAGCTTCATCTCTTTTACAATTATTGTAAAGACCTGAGGGGCCGTGGCTAGTCTGAAGGGAAGGGAGGTGAACTGAAACACTTGCAACCTGTGGCAAAACCTTAGGTACTTCCTTGAGTTTGGGTGGATGGGGATGTGAAGGTGGGCGTCTGCTAGGTCTATCGACGACACCCATTCCCCCGGAATCAGAGAGGCCCTGATGGACTCTGATGTTTCCAATTTGAACCTTTCTACAAGTAGGAAGGTGTTCAGCCTGCTTAGGTCTATTACTGGCCTCCACATTTGGTGAGGCTTGGGTACAAGAAACAGGCATTGAGACTTGAAAAGAGGAGTAGGCCAGAAAGAAAAAGTCGCCTTATATCTGTCCATTATGAACACACAAGCTGGCCGGTCCCAATGTGCATTTGCCAGGTGGCGCATCATACTTCCTTTCTGTCTAGACATTGTGACGTCATCGCATCCTTTTCATTGTCCAAAACTAGTAAGACCCCTAGTAAGCTGATAGCGGGGCCGGATGGGTGGACCTTGCCTGTCCATTGGATAGGGTATTAACTTATAAAAATTTAATTTACTTGTTAAATTTGCAATTTTATTGCGTTAATACATCCTATCCAATGGACAATTGCTGAATAACTACCGCTTGGTAGGCGGGTAAGTTACTAGGGACTCCGTTGAACTCATAAACAAAAAACAAAGGTTGAGAAGGCCCAGTTGACCTAAGGTCAGATGACATCAAAGGTCAAGGTCGGCTGAGACTAACCGGTTACCCGGAAGTCTACCAAAGTTGCCCCCCTCCCTTTTTTTCAGACCTGCTCTGAGAAAGGGAGAAGAGGGTTGTGTTCAGTCCCATAAGAAATAGACTTCCCAAAGGAAGCAAGTCACTGTGGCAGGCTGACAGAATCTGCTCTAAGGAGATACCCGACTGGAAGGCCTCAGAAGCAGCAAAGGCCCTGACATCATGGGCTTTGACCTGATGCAGTGTGAGGGCCTCCTGGTCAGAGAGCTCATAACAAAGGATCACAGTCTGCTTGATCCATGAGGAGATGGTGGCAGGTGAGATGTCCTTATCAAAACCTTTCTTGAAGGAGACAAAGACCAACTCCTTGTTCTGCCTAAGATCTGAGGTCCTGTCCAGGTAATGGGACCTGTCACCCTTGAGTGACTTATCCAAAGTGGGGGCCAGGGCTGGTATGGCCACTGGGGCCACACTATCTGGACCTTCCTTAGCCAGCTGGTTCTTGGATAGAAAGCTGGGTGAGGGGTACAAGAACACCTTAGACCAGTCTGACTGATGTTTTTATGTAACCAAGCATGGATCTCACTCCTGCGCTTACCAGAACCCAGGGCCAGCAGGAAAACAGTCTTGAAGGTCAAGTGTTTTAGTGAGGCCTCTTTTAAAGGTTCAAAGGGAGCCTTAGTCAGCTGGTGCAAGACCAGTGTCAGGTTCCAGGAGGGTATACCCCTCCTGCACTTGGGCCTGTCTCTATGGAAACTATCCAGGAGATCAGTGAGATTCTCATCTTTGCTGACATTAATAGGGGAGTTGCCTAATTTGTCAGCAATGGCTGATCTGTATCCATCAATGGTGCCTGGCTGCAACTTCCTGTCCTGGAACAGGTGCAAAAGGAAGTCAGCTATGGCTTTCAGAGGTGGTGCCCTGACGTCCACCTGATTACTGTGGCACCACTTTGTAAAAATGCTCCACTTTGCCTCAGACGGATCTGGTTGATCCTCTTTGAGGAGCCTCAATTCGTGCTGCCACTGCCTCAAAGAAGCACTGCTCCTTGATTTCTGTGGCTCTAGGAGCCAGGCATGTAGGTTCAGGTTTGACAGGTTCCTGTACAAGGTCTGGTTGAATGGCTGTGACACCAAGTTGGGTAGGTTGGGCAGACACAGTGGGATTTGACTGGACATTGCCACTAGATCCCAGAACCAGGGCATGTTGGGCCACCCCGGTGCAATCAGTATGATTCTGTTGCACGGGTAGTCCTGCAACTATTTTGCCCAAGATGGCTGCTGGTGGGAAGGCATATGGGTCCAGATCCTCCCAGGACAGACTGAGTGCATCCACTGCCCATGCCTGGGGGTCTGGAACCGGTGACAAACTGTGGTAGTTTGTTGTTAAACCTGGTGGCAAACAAGTCCACCTGGGGCTGGTGCCACTGGGAGCATATAGCTTGGAACACCTCTGGGTGAAGGGACCATTCAGTTTGAATGGTCTGGCCAAGTCTGGATAGCTTGTCTGCTATCACGTTCAGCTGGCCAGGGATGTGACGTGCTCTGAGAGTTACCTGTTTCCTGGTGCACCAGGACAGGATTCTCCACAGTAGGGCACACAGTGAGCCCGACTTCATCCCCCCCCCTCCTTGTTGATATAGGCAACCACTGTTGTGTTGTCTGTGCTATCAGTACTATGTTGTTGCAACAGAGGTCTTGGAACTCTTTTAGCACCACAAAGACCGCTTTTAGTTCCAAATGGTTTATGTACAATTTGCTTTCTGGGAGGGACCAGGTTCCCTTTGCAGCGCGCTCGTTTAACTGAGTGCCCCGCCCTTCTTTTGATGCATCTGTAAATATCTGCAGAGCATGTTTTAGTGGGTGTAATGGTTGACCTGGAAGTACATTGCTTTCCTCCAGCCACCACCTTAGGTGGGGGTAGAGCAATCTGGGAACGGGTATCACCTTTTCTAGTGATTCTGGTACACTCCAGTTGTTCTTCAAGTGCCACTGTATGGGTCTCATATGAAGTCGACCTAGGTGGACTTGTTTTTCTGTTGCTGTTAGGAGCCCTATGAGGGACATGAACTGCCGGACCGGACACATCGGACCAGACAGAATTGACTGAATTTTGTCTATCAAAGTCTGCCAACGCTCTGGTGTGGGTCTGACTCTGCCCTCTTTCAAGTCGAACTGGTAACCTACGAAGTGGAAAACCTGTTTTGGTTCCAGTTCTGACTTCTCCTTGTTCACCAGCCAACCCAACTCTCGACAGAGAGCTACCAAGGTCTGTGCATGCTGGAGACAAGTTTGGTGGGATGTGGCTCTCCCCAACCAGTCGTCTAGGTACTGGTGGATTCTTATACCCCTCTGTAAGGCCATCAGTTTGACCTATTTGGCCACCACTGTGAACTCCATGGGTGCTGTGGAAAGGCCGACGGTAGGGCTTTGAACTGGTAGGACCGACCCTGGTGATAAAAACGCATGTACTTCCTGGACGGACTGTGAATAGGTATGTGGAAGTATGCATCTTTGAAGTCTATGGATGTGACCCACTCCCCTGGCTGTAGGGAGGTTCTTATTGTCTCTGGGGTCTCCATTTTGAACGACCCTGTGTTTAGGAAGGTGTTCAAGGTACTCAGGTCCAAGATAGGTCTCCACCGGTTGTTGGGTTTGGGTACCAAAAATAACCGGTTGTAAAACCCTAGTGAGTTTTGGTTTGTTACCGGTTCTACTGCATTTTTATTCACCAGCTGATACAGTGCCTCCAAAAGGTGGGCCTGTTTGGATGGGTTCTGGTAGTTGCTTATGACAGTTGGTGACCTGGTTAAGTTTGGTCTGAACTGGAAGGGAAGGGTGTAACCCTCTCTGAGTATAGTGACTACTTTTGGACTCGAACCCAGAGCTTCCCATTTCTCCCAAAAATTGTGTACCCTTGCCCCTACAGGTGGATCTATAGCAACAGTTGGGACATTTGTGACAAGATTTGCAGAACTCAAGTGACCTACACAGGAAACATCTTTCACATATTTTATTTCTGTGTGATTGTAACAATAATTGGGATTTACGCCTTTCTTTTGTGGCAACCCTGTAACACAATGAGCATTTGCAACACAAAAGTCTACATGAGAATGTAGTCACTTTCTTGTCTCCGGATATCACTGGAGAAGGGTTCAAGCCTATTTGACCGGACACATAAACAGAGTCCTTCAGACCGGTCACAAACTCTACACATTGATTGTCATTTACGCGGCTTGGAACCCTTAGCCGGCTTCTGGGAGAAGGTTGAAGGCTTGCGACGACTTTTCTTGGCTTGCTGTCTATCCCTTATTTGCTTCCATGATGGGTTACCAGACTTCCGGTCCGGTTGATGAACAGACTTGTCACTGGGAGCATAAGGGTGAAAGCGACCTTGACGTCTGTGAGACTGGCCAGAAGAACGCCTCTCCTCACTTCTACAGATTTCCTCTTCAGCCTTGGTGATAAGCTGGTCAGGGAATAGTGAGTGTAGATGAACAGGGGCCGTACGCAGAGCAGTAAGGGTGTCCTGCTTCACACCAGCATGTAAATATTCTAAATAACTGTCCCTGCGTGCAAGGGTAAAGTTCGCCACACTGATGAAAACCCCTTCTTGCATAGTCCTGGCCATGGCATGAGAGATTGACCGGTTGAAGGTCACCAGATAGTCCAGTTCATCTACGGCCTGCTTCATTCACTCAGATGACTTGCCGTTCGTGCTATCCAGATGTAAAGTCTTTAACTGAGAAGACATGGCATCTTGAACCCTGGTCAAGCAACGTGACAGTCCAGCAGCCTGGTTACACACGACAGTTTGTTCTCTGGCTGCTCCCTCCCAACGCCTAAGCATGTCCTGGCTGAGGGCACTGGAGGGTGGGCCAGTAGGAAGGCTACGTCTGGCAACCCGGCTAAAAGAATTGTTGAGCTTGGCCGGTTCCGGAGACCAGGAGCATACAGTGTATTGTCACATTCCTTCTTATCAGTATGCATCCCATACCATCTGGACGACCCGGGAGGCTTGATGAATTGATCTTTGAGGAGGCCAGCAGTTCCTGTATTTCTTGCAGGGTAGCCCTCAGTGATGGTGAGATTAAGCTTTTCCATCTTCTTGCACAGCCAATCGTCCTCCAGAAGCTTGACTGACACGTTACCGTTTGGCTGAACACATGAACTGGCAAAAGGGTTGTCATCAGGAGATGAAACACTCTCAAACTCAGGGACCTTGTGCCAACCCATGAAGGATCTCTCGCCTCTGATTGTCTCTCTATAGCTGGCCTCCTCAGAGAGTTCTTGATCTGCAGACTCGTCCCTGGTGAGTTCTCTGTCTGGGGAACAGTCCCGGGAGTTTCCTTCCAACAGGGAATCAGTCTCACTGTGCTGGTCATCCTCACTTTCAGACCCAATGGTGCTCTGGACAACTCTACCACTGGTCAGGGTCTGTTCTACACATCACCGGTATCAGAAGGCAGTACATCAGGACCTGCACCGGGAGCTTGAACAGGCTGGGTATCCGTCCCCACACCGGCAGCCTCAACAGGCTGGGTGGCATTCTGCTGGATCTCATCTCCCCTGGGTGGAACAGCATCACCGGTGGCCTGAACAAGGCTTGGACCGGAAGGCTCTGCAAATTCAGCCAACTTACTCGTGCTAGCACCAGGATCAAACTAGAGGATCGCTCGCAAAAAAAAAGATAATGTTTTTGCATAGCAAAAACAAAGTGTCGCGAAAAGGATATAAAGGTGAGTGCTAAAGTATTAAGAAAATGTTCCGTTTCTAGCCTTATACTGTTGTGGCAACCAAAGTCAGCGCAGTCTGCTCTATCTAGCACGGTTTTCAAGATATAAGCATTTTTGTGTTTTGCAATTTTTGCAAAAAATTCAAAAATTCAAAATGGCCGCTATATTTGGCCAGACAAAAATATTTTGAAAATTGACATGGGTACTCTGCAGAGATATCCAGCAGGTCAAAAATTTTGTTGAATTCGCTCCATCTAGCACAGTTTTCAAGATATAAGCATTTTTGTGTTTTGCAAAAACCACCATTTTTGATGAGACAAAAATTTTTGAAAACAAGACCACTGCCACGGTGTGCATCTCCCGCCGAGCATTAAAGGAGAAGAAATAGCTTTTCCGAGATATTCACAATTTTTCATTTTCGTGTGTGAAAGCTCTTCCAAACGTAGGTGAATGAGTTATTTGAGAAAAATTGGCTATCTGCAATACTTTTAAGAGATAATTCGCATTTACTCCCAAAAGTAGATGAATGAGTTATTTGATAAAAATTGGGTATCCGCAATACTTTTAGAGATAATTAGCATTTACTCATTTTGAGTAGATGAATAATTAGCTACAGGTCTGAAACTTCACCAAGTGAAAGCTCTCCCAAAAGTAGGTAAATGAGTTATTTGAGAAAAATTGGCTATCTGCAATACTTTTAGAGATAATTAGCATTTACTCATTTTGAGTAGGTGAGTAATTATCTACGGGTCTGAAACTTCACCATGTGAAAGCTCTCCCACAAGTAGATGAAATAGTTATTTGATAAAAATTGGGTATCTGCAATACTTTTACAGATAATTAGCATTTACTCATTTTGAGTAGGTGAGTAATTAGCTACGGGTCTGAAACTTCACCGAGTGAAAGCTCTCCCAAAAGTAGGTGAATGAGTTATTTGAGAAAAATTGGCTATCTGCAATACTTTTAGAGATAATTACCATTTATTCATTTTGAGTAGGTGAATAATTAGCTATGGGTCTGAAACTTCATCATGTGAAAGCCCTCCCAAAAGTAGATGAAGGAGTTATTTGAGAGAAATTGCAAGTTGAAAACTCGCTTGGGTTCCAGCTCCGACTTTTCTACATTTACCAGCCAATCTAAGCTCCGGCACATTTTTGTTAGAACCTGTGTATGCTGGAGACAGACCTGGTGGGATGAGGCTCTCACCAACCAGTCGTCTAGGTACTGGTGGATTCTTATACCGTTGTGAATGGCCATCAGCTTCACCTCCTTTGCTATAATAGTAAACTCCATGGGAGCTGTCGACAGACCGAACGGCAGTGCTTTGAACTGGTAGGTCTGCCCCTGGATGTGAAATCTGAGGTACTTCCTGGACCGTTCCTGTATTGGAATGTGGAAGTACGCGTCCTTGAAGTCTATGGAGGTTACCCATTCTCCCTTTTTGAGAGATGTTCTAATGGTTTCCCGTGTCTCCATCTTGAATTTTTCGGTCTTGAGGAAAAAATTCAGATTGCTTAGGTCTAAGATCGGTCTCCACTTGTTGTCGGGTTTTGGGACTAGGAATAGTCGGTTGAAGAAACCTAGTGAGACCTTTTTGTGAACTAGTTCTATGGCATTCTTGTCCATAAGCTGATGTAATGCCTCTAACAGTTTGAGATTTCTGTAAAGATTGCCATAGCAGCTTATGACTGTGGGAGTTCTTGACAAGTTCGGCCGGATCCGAAAGGGAAGGGTGTAACCCTCCTTCAAGATTTGAACCACTTTCGGTCCGGCACCCAGATCTAACCAGCTTTTCCAAAACTTTTGAAGTCTGGCCCCTACAGGCAGATTTGTGGCAACATTTGGAGCATTTAAGACAAGATTTACATAAGACAATGGAATGACACAAGAAACACTTTTCACAGGTTTTAATATATCTTTCTTGCAAGAACAACCTGCTGCCCCGGGACTTATTTCATCCTTTTGAGAATGCCCGGAAGCAGTATGAGCAAAATGAACAACATCTAGCTTTACATTTTAAACAAGTGTCTAATGTCTTTCCTGTAGGGCTCCCGGTCAGCAGCACAGGCTTCAATTGTGTTACACATTGATTGTCATTTACGCTCCTGCTGACCCTTGGCCGGTCGGGATGAGTACTGGGGCCTGCCCTTCTGTTTCCTACGTTGAGTGCGGGACAGATTCTTCCAAGCTGGCCTATCTTGGCGACCTTCAGTCTTGGAGTCCTGCCTCTCATAGGGGTGATATCTCCTTCCCTTGTACACTGAGCTGGACCGACCCTTATCGAAACCAGTAATGTCTTCCTCCGCCCTCTTAACAACACTGTCCGGGAACAAGGTGTCCAACTGGAGAGGTGCGGTACGTAAGGCATGCAGAGTGTCAGCTTTTACACCGGCCTTGAGGTAGGCTAAGTAGGAATCACGTCTAAGCAAGGTGGTGTTGGCCATATTAACAAAGACGAACTCGGTCAAGTGTTCCATGGATTTCGCCATGGCCTGGCATACACTAGAATTAAACTCTTAGAGAAATTGGAGTTCGTCCACTGCCGCTGACACTTTCGTTACTGTCTTTCCCTTGGATTCAACTCTGATGGCTTTTAACTGAGAGTTCATATTCTCCTGGATTTTCAGCAGACACCGGCTAAAACTGGCTGCATGATTGCAAATTACGGTGGACTCGCATGCAGACCTCTCCCACTTGCGCAGACTTTCTTGAGAGATAGGGCGTGACATGGGAGGAGAACTAGCAATGCCCGCCTGTCGAGCTATCCTGAGATAGGTGCTGTTGAGTCTTGAAGCTCCAGTATGCCAAGAGAAGACAGTTTGGTCAGAGTCCTTCTTAGGGTTCGGATGAAAACCATACCACTTTTGCTGTGACTTAGGGGGGCGAACAAACTGATCCCTCAAAAGTCCTGCTGCCTCAGAAGTGCGGGTAGGATATCCCTGGGCCAATGTAATGTTCAATTTGGACATCTTCCGACATAGCCATTCGTCGGTCGGTAGGTTGACAGATGTCTTGCCCGGGGTGTGTAACTTGGGGCCCGCGAACGGGTTATCCTCTGAGGTGGTAGCACCGGAATCAGTGTCCGGTATGTGATGCCAACCCATATAAGATCTGATCCCCCGCATGGTTTCACGGTAAGATTGTTCTTCGGACAAAGACTGTTCCTGATCAGATAGGTTAGCTTCCTGATCATCCGACAATTCACCTTCTTAATTATACAATTTCCAAAAATCGTTCAAGCAGTGCATGCGCCAAACGAAAAAGATGCCATGACGTCAGCTTGTCTAGACAGGAAGGAAGTACGACACGCCACCTGGCGAGTGCAGTGTGAGGACCGGTCTGCGCCGACTGGATACTGGATAGGATGTATTAACGCAATAAAATAGGCGATTTTATGACCCCAGTTTGACCCATAAGGGGGGGGTCCAGGGGTAAATCTGACCAGCTATCTAGACTCTTCACATAAGGTTTCCCAATACCTCTTAATATATTCTAAAGCTGTAAAAGCAAGAATAAAGGAGATAAAAGGCAAAAACACAAAATCGGCTATTTTATCACCCCAGTTTGACCCATAAGGGGGGATCCAGAGGTAAATCTGACCAGCTATCTAGACTCTTCACATATGGTTTCCCAATACCTCTTAATACATTCTAAAGTTGTAAAAGCAAGAATAAAAGTGATAAAAGGCAAAAACACAAAATCGACTATTTTATGACCCCAGTTTGACCCATAAGGGGGGTCTGGGGGTAAATATGACCTGCTATCTTGACTCTTCACATATGGTTTCCCAATACCGTTTAATACATTCTAAAGCTGTAGAAGCAAAAATAAAGGAGATATAAGGGAAAAAGACGAAATTGGCTATTTTATGACCCCAGTTTGACCCCTACAGGGGGGTCGGAGGGGAAATTTGACTTGCTTTTTAGACTCTCCACACATGGTTTCCTACTACATCCCAATACATTTTATGGCTCTAAATGCAATACTTAAGAAGATAATAGGGGGGTTCACATGAATTTTAAGCTTTCTGATTGGTACCTGTGAGAAAATCGCCCATAAATCAGTCAATTTTCATCGGATTGCTCCCAAAATCTAATCAGCTCACGTTTTTGATAGTATGAACACATGTATGAAGTTACAAGCCTCTGCGGTCAGTAGATTTTCCTGAACTGCAATGACAGGCGGGTGTACCCGAAGAAACTATGTTTTGATCATGTGACCTTGATAAAGATGAAAGGTCAAATTTAAGCATGTGGAAAAATTTTCCCACGCCTAAGGTATATAACTGCCAAATATGGTTAAAAAGCTTCCAATAATAAGGGAGATATTCAAGGGAGACCATAATGCAGCGGCGGTGGCGAGGAAACTGACGCGAAACCAAATAAGCGCCCTTTTCAGGGACGCTTAATTATCTCCTTGGAGTAACATGTGATTTTTAATACATAGTGAAAAGGTGAACAGGCTTGTGAAAATGAATAGTGAAATATAAAGTGAAAGAAGATTTTGAACTATGCAGAAGAAGAAAAGGAAAACATTTTTGTCTTGTAAAAGTAATCTTCAACAAATATCTGCATGTTCTCTGAACTTGTGATACATTTAAAATCTGACATTTTTTGCAACCTTGGATAAGCCTTTTAACATGGCTTCAATACCAATGCAAACTGATATGTCTTTAGAGTCAATACAATCACAAAATATGGAATTATTAAAGTCAATTGAACTGATGTTTGACACAAACTTAATCCCTATAACAGAGAGACTAACAGGAATAGAAGAACTTTCATATTTTTAAATGTAAAATGCATTTTTATGAATAAAAATGTATATACTTACCATATGAGAACACTTGGGTAAGCTTTGCTTGGCATTCGGTGACCGCCACGTACACCATACATAGAATTTAAACTATGAGGGGAGACCCTCTTTAAACCTATATACTTGCTACCCTTTGACCCCTGGTGACCTAGTTCACTCTGCCATGCGCATTATTACAGAAATAGTTCATTCTTTTTGTGAATAAACATAAATGCTGGAAAAAGGTCTAAAGAAGCGGGGCAGGCGGGAGGGTGATTTGCTGTTTTCATATGTAAGTATACATTTTTATTCATTAAAATGCATTTTACATTTAAAAATATGAAATTTTATTTCATAAAAATGTAGATATAAATCTAAATCTACTGCTTTGCAGGCGCAATATCTTCCCCGAAGGGGAACTCAGTGCGCTAAACTAATCATATATCATATCCGAGTCATAGTGGGGGACGTGTCCAGGTCTGTATTCCGATGGTTGTGGGTGTGAACGTGGGGAAGAAAACTAGGTCGGAAAAGCAGATTTGAAAAGGTGGGTTTTCAGGTGCTTCCTGAAGGATGTGACAGATGGACTGGTTCTTACATGGACAGGAAGTGTTTTCCAGAAAACAGGTGCATGATGGCTGAAAGATTTGATGAGATACTTATGAGACTTATGTATTTTAGAGTCAAAAGAAGGAACTTGAAGGAATTTGTATTTTGGACTGCTACGTCTAGTGTTCCTTGATGAGGTATATAGTTGAAGTTTATCCTTGAGGTACACAGGTTGACCATACTTAAGGACCTTATATGTGATCAACCCAATTTTGAAAAGAACCCTGTATTTGACTGGTAGCCAATGTAGTTTTTCCAGATTTGGAGTGGCATGAGTGTACCTCGAGGTTCTAGTGACTACTCGACAGAGGGAGTTCTGAACACCCTGCAACCTCTTGAGCTCAGAAAGAGTGAGTGAGGCAAAGAGGGAATTACAGTAGTCAATTCGGCTACTGACGAGAGCATTTGCAAGAAGTATTGCTGTATTAAGGTCAAGGAGATGGCGAATCCTATATAAATCTCTTATATGGAACTGAGTTGACTTGATGACTTGGGAAATGTGATCTGTGATTGTCAGGTTGGGATCGAACACCACTCCTAGGTTTTTGACATTTGAGGCAGGTGAGACTTTATTCCCAAGAATATCAGTGGGAAAAAGTGAATGAAGTTGTTTACGACTGTATTTTGAACCAATAAGGATGAATTCTGTTTTGTCTGGGTTTAATTTGAGTTTATTTGCAGCCATGAAATTTTGAATATCATTTAGGCAGTCCGTTTGAGCTGTCATTGACTGACTGAAATTTGATGGTGAAAGAGTAATGTATAACTGAGTGTCGTCTGCATAAAAATGGTGTTTGATACCCCTATGAGATTGAATAATTGAACTGAGTGGATTTGTGTACATGGAAAAGAGGAGTGGCCCCAGGACAGAGCCTTGCGGGACCCCAAATTTCAAAACCATGGGATGTGACAGTACAGAGCCTACCTTGACTGATTGAGTCCTGTCCAACAAGTAAGACTCGAACCAACTCAGAGCCAGTCCATTGATGCCATAGCAGTCATGTAACCTATGGAACAGGATCGAGTGGTCAATCGTGTCGAAAGCTGCAGAGAGATCAAGGAGGGTTAAGGCTGTTGTACTGCCTTCAGACATATTGAGGAAAAGATCATCCTGTATATTTAGGAGGGCACTTTCCGTAGAATGGAACCTTCTATAGGCAGATTGGAAACCAGTTAAAAGACAGGACTCGTCCAGGTTAGACAGGAGTTGGGGGCGACACCACTCTCTCTAAGATCTATGAAACAAAGTTTAAATTAGAGACCAGCCTATAGTTTTTAAGGACTTCTCTATCCAGGGTTGATTTTTTTAGGAGTGGAGTTACATGGGCCTGTTTGAAAAATTTAGGGCAGCTTATTATACCATATGAAAACACTTGGGTTGAATGCCCACATGGAAGGATGGTGGGAAAAAAGACAGACTAAGGAGGAAACCACCCATGGTTAAAGTGCACTAAAACAGGAAAATTCCTGGTGCATAACCAAAACCCCTGTGATGAAGGTGCAACTTGACTAAGTGTGAAGTAGAGAACTACTTATTACCTTCAGCACTGCTGTCTACACCCAAGAGGTCAGCTCTAGGAGGATAAGCACAAAAGTGTCAAAACCCAGAAGATGTGCCAAAAGTACACTACCAAGCACGGTCCCCAAAAAACGAAGTCCCCAAAAAGAGAATACCCCCCCCTTTTCTGAGGCTAAGAAGCCTCAGAAAGGATCAAGAAAAAGGAAGATCAAGTAGAAAGGGAGACTACACGTTGTGCAGCCACAATATCTCCCAATCTATAGGAATCCTCGAGATTCTCGAGAGCCACATTCCTAAAGTAGAAGGATGTAAAAGTGGAATGACTCTTCCACGTGCAAGATCTCATGATGTCCAGGAGTGGGATTCCACCCCTAAAGGACCAGGAAGCAGCCTGTGCCCTGACATCATGAGCCTTGACACCATGAAGAGATGCATTCTCTGTGGAACAGTTCTTAAGGGTGAAATGGATTAAGTCTTTAATCCAATTGGAAATCGTCTGGGCAGCGATGTCACCCTGTTTTGACTTCAAGAGTGAAACAAAGAGAAGAGATCTACCATGCCTAAGGTCAGAAGTCCTAGACAGATAATGTCTAAGGGCCCTGACAGGACATAGAGACCTGTCCTCTGTATCCTGTTGACCAAGGCACTTAGTCAAAGCAGAAATTTCAATTTCCGAAAAAATTGAAGCACCCTCTGAAGCTAACTGGTTCTTAGCCAGAAAAGCAGGATCTGTTTTAAGGATGACCTTTGACCATCCTTTAGAGTGAGAACAACCCTCAAAAGTAAAGGCATGAATCTCACTCCTTCTCCTTCCAGATGCAAGGGCAATAAGAAAGACTGTCTTCCAAGTGAGGAACTTTGGCTCAGCAAGAGACAAAGGTTCAAAAGGAGCCTTGGTAAGAGCCTGCAAAAACCAAGGTCAAGTCCCAGGAAGGAATGTGACGAGAAGTCTTAGGCCTGGACTTGTAAAAGCTCTGAATGAGTCTTTTGAGCTCCTTATTAGAACCCAACTCCAAATCTGCATCAAGCTTCATGGAGAGAGCTGACCTATATCCCTCTATAGTCTGAGGAAGTAATTTCTTTTCAGAGAAAAGAAATAAGAAAAACTCAGCTATGATGGGGACAGTAGGGTGCATGGCAGAGAAGCCATATTCCTCACACCATGTGCAGAAGCCGTTCCACTTTGCTTCATACACTGATTTAGAAGACTTTCTAATAGGACTCAAAATCCTATTAGTCACTTCCTGAGAAAACCCTTTTTTCTCTAAGGAGACTTCAGCCAAAAGGCATGAAGGTTTAGACTCCTTAGATTTTGATGAAACACCATCGAGATGAGGTTGCTTTAAGAGATTTCTTTTAGAGGAAGAGCGATTGGTCTTCTTATTGACAGTGCCAATAGATCTTGAAGCCACTCTTTGGTTTCCCAGAGAGGGGCCACAAGAAGCATCCTGCAGCTCTGAGAGTTAATTAACTTCTTGACCACAAGTGGACAAAGAGCTGTAGAAGGGAAGGAGTAGAGATGAAGTCCGGACCAATGCATCTACTGCCAGAGCCTTGGGATCTGGCACTGGAGAAACATACTGGGGAAGCTTGTGATTGAATTTTGTTGCAAAAAGATCTATCTGAGGTTGGAAGTCTATTTGTGACAGCCACCTGAAGATCTTGGGATTGAGAGACCACTCTGTATGAAGGGTCTGTTGAGACCTGGAGAGTTGGTCTGCCACAAGATTCATGACCCCTGGAACGAGTCATGCTGTAAGGACAACCTTGTTCTTGCGACAGAAGGCAAACAGGTGCCAAGTCAGGGCAAACATGTCCCAGGAGCGAGTGCCCCCTAGTTTGTTTATGTAAGCACAGACAGTTGTGTTGTCTGAGGCTAACTGAATAATCCTTTGATGAAGGGATAACTGAGGGACAAAGGTCTTGAGAGCCAGGAGCACAGCTTTGAGCTCCAGAACATTGATGTGCAGTTTGGACTGCTGAGTCGACCAATGACCTTGGGCAATCATGTGAGCACAATGAGCTCCCCAACCCTGAGCTGAGGCATCCGTGTAAATGGATGTTACATATTTGGGTGGGTGCAGTGGAGCTTGCGCCATGACATTGTTCCTCAGTAACCACCACCTTAGATGAACCTTCACTGAAGGGTCAAAGGAGAATGGAGAATCCAGGGCACCTTTCAGGTGGCAATTGTAATTCCTCCTGAGATGAAATTGAAGGTGTCACATATGAATGCGACCCTGAGGTACTAACTTCTCTGTAGAGGCTAGTAGACCCAAAAGGTGCATAACCTGGTGTGGTGTAGTATGGGGGTTGAAAAGCAGAGGATGAATAGCCTCCTGAATGGACAGGAACCTGGCCTCTGTTGGATAACAAACCCCCTTGGACAGGTCGAAAACCTGGCCCAGGAAGGTAAAAACTTGCTTTGGAAGCAAATCTGACTTCTCCCTGTTTGCAATCCACCCCAGCTTGTGAGTCAACTCCAACAAAGTTAGAGTTGCAGAATGAGCCTCCTGACAACTGTTGGCTTTGATAAGCCAATCGTCTAGGTACATGTGAACTGAGATGCCCAACCTCAAAGCCATCCTAGTCACTTCCTTGACTAAGGTAGTGAATTCCCTGGGAGCTGTGGCTAGGCCAAAAGGCATAGCCACAAACTGGTACAACTTGCCCAAGACTTGAAACCTGAGCAGTTTGTGAACCAAAGGAGCCATGAGAATGTGGAAGTATGCATCCTTGAGGTCCAGAGAAGTTGTCCACTGGCCAACTTGAAGGGAGTTTCTGATGAACTGAGTAGTTTCCATCCTGAAAGTGGGGAAGTCCAGATAAAGATTTAAATGACTCAAATCTATTACTGGCCTCCATCCTCCAGTCTTCTTTGCCACAAGGAAAAGTCTGCTGTAGAAAGCCAGGGATGAAGAATTCCTGACCTCCTGGATTGTTCCTTTGAGAAGCATATCCACAACAGCTAGGCAAAGAACTACATTCTTCTCTAGGGAAGAATACTGGCTGTTTATCAAAGGAACCCTGGATAAAGGAATTCGAACTGAACCCATTGGAAGTTGAAGTCCAAATTCCAGGGTCTTGATAACAGAAGGATGGGCCCCTAGAAACTTCCAATTGAGATGGAAATAACCCAGTCGACCTCCCACTGGCAAAGTGGTGGGGTCTGGAGGTATTAGTGGGACGAGAGTTCCAAGGGCACTCTTACCTCCTGTAGGACATCATTGTTGAGATTGAGGTTGGGGCTTTTTGCCCCTACCCCTGGAAGACTTTCCACTACGTGGTTTATTGGAACCTCGAAAGGAACCAGAACCAGAAGTAGAACCCTTCTGAACTTTCCTATCTTGAGAATCCCTATCTTGGGATTGTTGTCTTTTGAAAGACTTGCCCCTGGATGCAGAAGCAGAAAGTTGTTTGGACACTCCTTTAGTGAGGACAGACTGGAACTGTTCCTGTTTATACTCTTTAGTGTGGGAATAAAGAGCCTTCAAGGCAGATTCACCAAAGAGAGAAGGACCATAGATAGGATGAGACCTAAGCTCCCTAACAATATAATCTGGCACATGTTTAGGGACTGTGGAAAGAAAGGAATCCCTCCTTGCCAAGGTCACAGTAGAGATAGAATGCGTGATGGAAGCCAACAAATCAATTAAGTGAAACTTCACCTGATTGATCAGCAAAGAATTGACGTCCAAGGCCTGCTGAATGTCCAGAGAAAGGTTAGACTCACTTTGGTCAACCAACTTCACTAAATTGGTATGATTGACCGACAAAGCCTCTCGAAAGAAGTCCAGGGAATTCAGAATCATTAAATCTGACCTGAGACTCTTCTCCAGGGCATGAGCTATATTTCTGGACAAGTAAATCTCCTTTTTAGGAGATGGCAAACCTGACCCCTGATCCAGATCTTTCAAAAGATCAGACCAAACATCAGAATCCATGGGTTTGTACCTGGCAAAACTAAGCTTTGAGAGTTTGTTTGGGAAAATTCCCAACTTCCTCAACTTAGTTTGGGAAGCTCCCACATTAGAAGAGCGTGAATGCAAAGCGGATAGATAAGCATCAGCCATCTTGAAGGAACTCCTCTGAGTCTAGAACTGATGGGGAGACTCATGGGTGAGGACTTTGATTGGTCGGGGTAGAGCTCCGAGCAATCCTCAAGATCGTGATTTTGAACCGAAGGCCTGGAGATCTTATCTGATAAGACCTCAAAGACAGAGTCTAAGGCCTCCCTGTAGTCCCTATTGACCGACTGGACATAAGGGATGTTTGGCATTGAATCTATGACCTGCAGCTCAGCCTCAAGATTAACCTGAGACTGAATCTGAAGTGAGTCCTGAGAGTCATTCATACTCGCACCCGAAGGTTGCGATAGATCCTGACTAGCCAGTGGCTGTTGAGTAACAGCAGGGTTGGCAATACCCTGAACCCTATCTAACATGGATGACATGAAAGATGAGAAAGTATTGAAGAAATCAGCCTGAGGCTGATAAGGGGGCCTGTGGAATGATTGGTCATAAACAGGATAGCCTGCTGGCACCGGGACAGCCTGAATAGGCTGAGCTGAGGGAACAAAGTTACCCACAGAAACCGGTTGCTGGGAAATCGGTCTACCCAAAGAATTCGAGGAATTCACATACCAAGATGACATTACACAGGGTTGTGGGGGTAAAGGCACACCAGTCACTGGACGTGACTCCACCGATGGGGACTGACTAACCCCCAAAAGCCAAGAAGTGCATGCTTCTAAAGAAGTCATACCAGGCTGTAAGCCAGAAGGCAAGGTGGAGAAACACGAACCAGAGGAAACTGAAGTACCAGTATTAGGGGGAGGATCCATAAGGAACCGAGTGTGGTAGATAGTTGTGAAGAAAAACAAATATTTGAATTTTGTGACACTTGAGAAAAAGAATTGCTCTGAAAACAAAGTACACATAATGAACATAATAATGAAGCAAAAGAATAAGGAAATATGCTGTACTCACTGAAAGAATGACTATTCTTCAGAAAGTTCATGGTTAACCTCCATTTTGATTGTGACGTCACAGTCACGTGATCTGGTGACAATTTTCGTACAACAGCTAAAGTTTAATGTCAAAAGTGCGGTGATTCGAAGAATTTCAAAGAATGAATGAAGGAATACCCTGAATAGGTGAAAATAAACATTTAGAAATAAAAATCTAATGAAAACCACCAGGGAAATGACTATTTCCGAAGGGAAAACTACATCCACACCACGTGACAACATGAGCTAAGTTACGAAAAGGACAAGAAATATTGCAAAAAACAAGCAATAAAAACACCAGAAATGGAATAAATCGAATAAAAATGAAGGAAAAGTGATTAAAAACAGCATAAACGTACTTACAGAGCACCACAACACCTAGCAGGTCTAAAAAATTTGGGCAGCAAAAGTGCTGAGTTGAGAGTTGAACCGCCACAAAAAGAATGAACTATTTCTGTATTAATGCGCATGGCAGAGTGAACTAGGTCACCAGGGGTCAAAGGGTACCAAGTATATAGGTTTAAAGAGGGTCTCCCCTCATAGTTTAAATTCTATGTATGGTGTTCGTGGCGGTCACAGAATGCCAAGCAAAGCTTACCCAAGTGTTTTCATATGGTATAGTATATTTACATTTTTATGAAATTAAACTTTATGTTTTACGAGAAAGCAACTGAAGAAAAAATCCGAGAACTTGAGAAAAAGGTTCAAAATCAAGAAAAGAAATGTGATTTTATTGAGGAGGAACTAAAGCACTTGAAAAAAGAAAACCAAAGATTAGAAGAGGAAGCAGGTTCAAGCAGGAAATGTATTCAAGAAGAAATAATATTAAACTAGAAAAATGTTTTTGCTAACAAAAACTAAGCATCCCAAAAAGGTTCACTGCAATATAATATACAGTAGAAAAAGGTTTTTGAAAATAAAAACATGCAGTGCTGAGAGAAGAAGTGAAAGTTAAGCAGACAGTGTGGAAGTTCATGCATTAACATGAAAGAAAAATTTAAGCTTTATTTTGTTTTCTATGGTCATAAATTGCGAAAAGTTAATTGAATAAATGCTCTGGCTAAGAATGCATAAAGCATCAATACTTATAATAGGTCGAAAGTTACACCAAAAAACTACTTAATTAAAGAGTAACAGTGCTTTATAAATGCCATATATCTATTTACATTTTAGAAAAAGGCATAGTAAAATGTGAGCCTTGAAAGGCAAGAAGTTTATGACACAATGCTTTGAACACATCTATCTGGTAAATCTGACCAGCTATCTAGACTCTTCACATAAGGTTTCCCAATACCTCTAAATACATTGTAAATCTCTAAAAGCAAGAATAAAATAGATATAAGGCAAAAACACAAAATTGGCTATTTTATGACCCCAGTTTGACCCATAAGGGGGGATCCGGGAGTAAATCTGACCAGCTACCTAGACTCTTCACACAAGGTTTCCCACTACCTCTTAATACATTCTAAACTCTAAAAGCAAGAATAAAGGAGATAAAAGGCAAAAACACAAAATCAGCTATTTTATGACCCCCAGTTTGACCCATAAGGGGGGTCCGGGGGTAAATCTGACCAGCTATCTAGACTCTTCACATATGGTTTCCCAATACCTCTTAATACATTCTAAAGCTGTAAAAGCAAGAATAAAGGAGATAAAAGGCCAAAACACAAAATCGACTATTTTATAACCCCAGTTTGACCCAGAAGGGGGATGCAGGGGTAAATCTGACCAGCTATCTAGACTCATCACATATGGTTTCCCAATACCTCTTAATACATTCTCAAGCTCTAGAAGCAAGAATAAAGGAGATATAAGGGGAAAAGATGTAATTGGCTATTTTATGACCCCAGTTTGACCCCTACAGGGGGGTCGGGGGGAAATTTGACTTGCTTTCTAGACTCTCCACATATGGTTTCCTACTACCTCCCAATACATTTTATGGCTCTAAATGCAATACTTAAGAAGATAATAGGGGGGTTCACATGAATTTTAAGCTTTCTGATTGGTACCTGTGAGAAAATCACTCATAAATCAGTCAATTTTCATCGGATTGCTCCCAAAAGTCTAATCAGCTCACGTTTTTGAAAGTATAAACATGTGTATGAAGTTACAAGCCTCTGCGGTCAGTAGATTTTCCTGAACTGCGATGACAGGCGGGTGTACCCGAAAAAACTATGTTTTGATCATGTGACCTTGATAAAGATCAAAGGTCAAATTTAAGCATGTGGAAAAATTTTCCCACGCCTAAGGTATATAACTGCCAAATATGGTTAAAAAGCTTCCAATAATAAGGGAGATATTCAAGGGAGACCATAATGCGGCGGCGGCGGCGGTGGCGGCGGCCGCGGCGAGGAAACTGAGGTGAAACCAAATAAGCGCCCTTTCAGGGACGCTTAATTATATGGGATTACTTGCCCTGCTGAAAGATTAGAAGAACATATTGTCCAAACACTTTTCACAGTGGGTATATCACTAAAGTGTCAAGATATTGTAAGAGTATATTCTCTAACTCCACCAATAAGAGGTCCAAACCGCCCTGTCTTACTCCAACTGTTCTATTGGAAGGACAAGAAAGAATCATGGACAAAAAAGATGTAATCACACAAGAAAAACTGTAGAACTAGAAAATATAAAGGGAGGGATAAACATGATAAATTTTCAAAATTCTATAATTTCACTTAAAGCAACTTGGATGAGAAGGTTAGTAGCGAATCAAAGCTATAGTAAGCCTTTATGGATAGAATTATTTGAAAAGATATATAACACTAATATCACAAAATTTATAAATTTTGGAACTTTATATCCAGTTATACTGAAGAAAAGGTCAAAAAACTTATTCTGGAAAAATACATTGGATGCATGGATTAAAATATCCAATAAACAGGAAATCAAAAATGGTACAGATTTATTAACCATTCTATTGTGGTACAACAGTGAAATGTCCTACCAAGAGATGTATCTCCCAAAATGGTATGAAAAAGGAATAGTTACAGTAGCAGATGTTATAAATGATTCAGGTACTGTGATGGATCTTGACAGAGTAAAAAGAGTATATGGCCTAAATACAATAAATCCTCTCCATTATCTCAGACTACAACAAAATGTTAAAAAATTACTGTAAAAATATAGATTTGGCCAGTCAGATGGATTAGAGCGACCTTTTGTTCCATTCTATGTAAAGATACTGTATGAAAACAAGAAAGGTGCAAGTGTTTTCAACAGGCTGATAAAGAAAAAAGACAAAAATGAACACTCGATGAAAGATAAATGGCAGGGTTGATGATATTGCATGGAAAAATATTTTTAATTCCCGTTATAAAAGTGTTTGCAACTAGAAATAGGCCGCCCTGTTGATAGTAGATGCGAATAGAAACAGGATAGCATAGAAGAACACACATTATCATGTGTAATGTCCACCCATGAACCTTTTGCCCAAATTGTACAGTAGTCTTACAAAACCCTGTTTCATTTGTAAAATATATCAATGATGCTTAAATATTTGTTAGTGTAGATGTAAATTATTTCAGCTTCATGCCTTTTTGCATTGGTTGGGTTGAAAATTTTGACGAAATCACTCTATCTTGCACGGTTAAGAAGATAGAAGCAAATTCCTGTTTTTCTATTTTTGGCAAAAATTTGAAAATTCAAAATGGCCGCCATTTTTTGGGAAAAGGAAATTTTTTGAAAATTGCCAAGAGTACATTTCTTAGATACCCTATGGGTCGAAAATTTCAACGAAATAACTCTATTTTGCACGGTTAAGGCCAGTTTGTGTTTTCCCATTTTGGGCAAAAATTCGAAAATTCAAAATGGCCGCCATTTTTGGGGAGGGGAAAATTTTTTGAAATTGCAAAGATTACATTCCTTAGATACCCTGTGGGTCAAAAATTTCGACGAAATCACTCTATCTCGCACGGTTAAGGAGATAGAAGCAAATTTGTGTTTTGCCATTTTTGGCAAAAATTCTAAAATTCAAAATGGCCGCCATTTTTGGGGAGGGGAAAATTTTTGGAAAATTGCAGATTGCATTCCTTAGATACCCTGTGGGTCGAAAATTTCGACGAAATCGCTCTATCTCGCACGGTTAAGGAGATAGAAGGAAATTTGTGTTTTGCCATTTTTGGCAAAAATTCGAAAATTCAAAATGGCCGCCATTTTTGGAGAGGGGAAAATTTTTTGAAAATTGCAAATATTACACTCCTTAGATACCCTGTGGGTCGAAAATTTCGACGAAATCGCTCTATCTCGCACGGTTAAGGAGATAGAAGCAAATTTGTGTTTTGCCATTTTTGGCAAAAATTCGAAAATTCAAAATGGCCGCCATTTTTGGGGAGGGGAAAATTTTTTGGAAATTGCAAAGAGTACACTCCTTAGATACCCTGTGGGTTGAAAATTTCGACGAAATCGCTCTATCTCACACAGTTAAGGAGATAGAAGCAAATTTGTGTTTTGCCATTTTTGGCAAAAATTCTAAAATTCAAAATGGCCGCCATTTTTGGGGAGGGGAAAATTTTTTGGAAATTGCAAAGAGTACACTCCTTAGATACCCTGTGGGTTGAAAATTTCGACGAAATCGCTCTATCTCACACAGTTAAGGAGATAGAAGGAAATTTGTGTTTTGCCATTTTTGGCAAAAATTCTAAAATTCAAAATGGCCGCCATTTTTGGGGAGGGGAAAACTTTTTAAAAATTGGCAATAGTAGAATTTTCAGATACCCTGTGGGTCGAAAATTTTGCCGAAATCGCTCTATCTCGCACGGTTAAGGAGATAGAAGCAAATTAGTGTTTTGCCATTTTTGGCAAAAATTCAAAATGGCCGCCATTTTTGGGGAGGGGAAAATTTTTGGAAAATTGCATAGATTGCATTCCTTAGATACCCTGCGGGTCAAAAATTCTGTCGAAATCGCTCTATCTCTTACGGTTTCTGAGATATTAGCAAATTACTCAAAAGTAGTACTGAAAATACACAATGAAGTACCTAAATGGCTATTACTCATGTACTGACAAAGCTATCAGTCCCAAATGCAATACCAAGCGAGCTATGGACATAACAATCTTGTATTCAAAATTGTAGTAAAATATCTTTAATTATTTTGGCTTAAATGCACGGAAACCAATGGGTACTGAAAATAGCTGTACTTAAGTATTACTCAGTAAGCAAAAGAGGTACAACAGCCAAAAGCAATCCCAAGCAAGCTACTGACCCAATAAGCCTGCATACCAAATTTGGTGACAATAGCTCTAATACTTTTCCTTTAAATGAGCGGAAACCATGCGTGACGCCGGACATCGGACGCCGGACGCCGGACATCGGACATCGGACGGCGGAAAAAGCAAAAATAATATATCCACCCCCCAGGGGGGTGGACATAATAATACTCTTGTATGGTTCCAAATAAAGGTGCTATATCGAGTGATAGGAACTAGAAGCTATTTATGTAAACTTCGTCTAGTAGACAGTAGTAATTGTGTTCATTGTGGTGAAAATGAAATAATTGTACATATGTTTGTTGAATGTGAAAATGTAAAAAAAATTTGGCGCTGGTACTGGCAAGCCTATACAGCTAGGTGAAACAACTTCTATAACCAGTTCTGGTAGGACCATCCTCTGTAACCAGTTTCCGGTAGCTCTTTTTATTCTTGACCTGCCCCAGCACCCATACCAAGGTAGGGTCTAATGTCTAATGGGGGGAAGGGGGAAGAGGGCTAGCTGGAGATCCCACCAGTAGTCTGAACAGAATTGGTACTGGCAAACTTCACTAGGGGTCTAATACTGGTGGTCTTCTTCTTGCTAGCTTAACCGGTCGTTGTATGAAGATCTGTGAAGTCACATGACCAGCACTTCAAAAACTAGAAATGGGACGCCCTGTTAAGAGTAGCTGCAACATATAACAAGAAACAGGATAGCATAGAAGAAAACACATTATCATGTGTAATTTCCACATGTAAATTACTTCACCTTCATGCCTTTTTGCATTGGTTCAAAATTTACTCAAAACTAGATTGGGCCAACTCGGCGCCAACATATCCCCAGACAGGTCATCACTCACGCCACAGGTTTTGATCGGGAATTTTTTAAAACATAATTACCCATTATTATATGAACTTCAGCACATCAATCTACTCTGTTTATATCTTCCAAGGAAGATGGTGTATCCCCAGACGCCGAATACATAACTCAAATTATATTTTCAATCTTCCTGCAATGATAACTCTAAACCTATTTTCAAAGTATTTAAATGATTGATGATTGAATGTCCATTCTAAAATAATAATCCCAAAAGAGCATATCTGTTTCTATATTTGTTGACAAATAAAATATTATTTTTAACTCAACTCATCATACTTTTCAATCTTCCTTCAAAGTATTTAAATGATTGATGATTCAATGTCCATTCTAAAATTCATAATCCCAAAAGCGCATATCTGTTTCTATATTTGTTCACAAATAAAATATTATTTAAAAAAAAATTATTTATATTATTATTTTATTATATTATTTTTAGAATTTGCAAATTGTTTTCAGTTATTCATTTCCTCTATACCTATATATGTGGTCCATATATATGCAACCTAAATATGTGACACAATCTCAGTTCTGACTCCCCTTTGTGTTATATGTAATGAAGCCCACCACCTCCCACCCCCACCCCTCTCCCCTTCTCCACACCTCTCTCACTATTACACAAGATCTGCAACCCCATTGAGTTCTTTGTTTCTCATCTGATATCATTAAATACCTTTGTTTATTTGGTGTCACTCAATATAGCTGGAGGTCCCAGAGGTGGGTGGGGGGAATCCGGGTGGGGGATGCATAAATGGTAAACAAACAATCTATATAAAAGGGGTACTCAAATACAAAAAGAATTGAGAATTTTAAGTATGTGATTATCAACTGAAATGAGTTCATAACTGTAGGAGCTGTGTCAAAATTAACTGAGGCAAGTTGAATAAAACTGGGCTAGTTGAGGGTTAAAAATCCCCTACTTTTACTACATAAGGATATAATTTCATTAATATTGGGACTTAAAGCTCACTTAAAGTGTCCATTTTGTCTACTTCAATATGTTTAACCAGTTTCATTTTAAAAAGTTAAAAACTCAGCAAGCAGAGGTATAACACACAAAAATAAGTTCTTAAAAGACTAAGATAGCCATAACATTATTAATATTCAAAATTTAAATAGACAGGCATTTCCTTTTAAAAATTCAAAGATTTCAGCTCTATAACCCACATAGTTTGACAGTTACTGGGCTTTAAAGTGGCATAATGTCCATAAATTGGGTTTCTGTGGGCATTTTACAATTGTTAAAGAGACCTTAGCAATTAAACAACAGATCTGAAACTTTTTGGGGGACATACATAACAAACAAAAATTATATATAATACAGTTTAAGACTTGTCACACTAAGCATTTCCAAATAACAGGGCAAAATACGGAAAAAATGTCCAAAAAGGCACTTGGGCGAGTGTCTATGGCCCTCATACACAGGTTAAATGTCTACTAAAAACCTTGATTTTCGGCATATGTAAAAAGGACATAATAATGCATTCCCAGATGGGATTTCAGCTCCATCAATCACATAGTTTAACAGTCACAGGGCTTAAAGGTGGTTAAAAAGTCCAAATATTGGGTCTCTGTGGGCCTTTTAGAGATCTCGATGTGGCTTTCAAATTAAAGCTTCAGACTTAAAATTTGTTACATACTAAGATTACACATAGAATATGTATCTAATAAAGTTTGAAACTTCTCAGACTTACCATTTCCAAGTTACAGAGCAAAATATGTGAAAAATGTCTTAAAAGGGTCACTCAGGTGGGCGTTTAAGGTCCTCATACACAGGTTAAATGTCTACTTGAAGCCTTGATTTTTGGCACATGTAAAAAGAACATAATAATGTATTTCCAGATGAGATTTCAGCTCTATCAGTCACATAGTTTAACAGTCACAGGCCTTAAAATTGGCAAAAAGTCCAAATACTGGGTCTTTATGGGGCCTTCTAGAGACCTAAATGTGGCCTTCAAATTAAAGCCTCAGACTTAAAATTTGTCACATACTAAGATTACACATAGAATATGCATCTAATACAGTTTGAAACTTCTTAGACTTACCATTTCCAAGTTACAGGGAAAAATATGTGAAAAATGTCTAAAAATGGTCACTCGGGTGGGGATTTATGGTCCTCATACACAGGTTAAATGTCTTCTTAAAGCCTTAATTTTTGGCACATATATAAATAACATACTAATATCTTCCCAGATAGGATTTGAGCTCTATCAGTCACATAGTTTGACAGTCACAGGGCTTAAAAGTAGCAAAAAGTCCAAATATTGGGTCTTTGGGAGCCTTTTAGAGACCTCAATTTGACCTTCAAAATTAAAGCTTCAGACTTAAAATCTGTTACATACTAAGATTACACACAGAATATATATCTAATACAGTTTGAAACTTCTCAGACTTACCATTTCCAAGTTACAGGGAAAAAGATGTGAAAAATGTCTTATAAGGGTCACTCGGGTGGGTGTTTATGGTCCTGATACACAGGTTAACTGTCTATTAAAGGCCTAAATGTTGGGGAACATATAAGAAAACACATAGATATATTCCCAGATGATATTTAACTTAGATGAGAGACATAGTTTGAAAGCTACAGTGCTTGAAAGTGGCAAAAAGTGCATAAATTGGGTCTCTGTGGGCACTTTTGAGACCTTAAGTCGACCCCTTTGGGTAAACCTACAGCCCTAAAATTTTCTACAGACAAGGATTACATATCAAAGTTATACCTAGCGCAGTTTGAGACTCATCAGAATTACCACTTCCAAATTATAGGGCAAAATATGTGAAAAGTATAGCAAAAAATCCCCAAGTGGGGGTATTTATGGGCCTCAAACACAATTTTCTCCTCAACTTAAAGTCGTGATTTTCGGCACATGTACTAAGAACATATTAATGTGTTGTCAGGTAAAATTTCAGCCAGCTGAGCATCATAGTTTGTGACCTACAGGGCTCTAAGTGGCCAAAAGTCCAATTTCTGACCTTAAGGTGGCCATAAGTTCTTTTTTACTGGGAGTTTAAGGTCACCTTAAAATAGGGATCTTCCTTTGGGCACCCTTAACATGTGTACCAAGTTTGAAAAAAAAATATTAATTTGTTTTTGAGTTATCGCGTCCACAAGGAAATTTCTACGGCGGCGGCGGCGGCGGCGCGACGGACCTGAATCCAATATATCCCCGACTTTCGTCTGGGGATATAATTACTGTATCTCTAAAGGTTTTTGAGACAACTGACATTTTCAATTTTCGGCAAAATTCAAGAGATCTGCTTGAATATGAAAAATTAAAAGTTTTTCAGCAGCATTTTATCTAGGGCTTATCATACCCAAAGACTCCAAAATTTGCTTGAACTCGGATCTCTCTTTAACAGCTTTTGAGATAAATAACAGTTTCAATTTCTACACAAATTCAACATGGCAGCTGAAATTCCAGAAATTCAACAATTTTGCAGAGGCACTATAACTAAGGTGTCTTATAACATTTCCAACAAAGTTCAAGACGGTGGGTGAAATTTAAGAAATTTGACATTTTTCAGAGGCAATATACCTAAGACCTCAAATATCCAAATGGTCCAAAATTAGCTTGAAATTGCTCTATCCCTTACGGTTTTGAAATAAACAACATCTTCCATTTCCGCCAAAATTTAAGATGGCGCACAAAATTCTGGAAATTCAACTTTTTTCACAGGCACTATACCTTAGGTTTCTAGTACCCAACGGGTGCAGAAAATCGCACAACAGGAAGGAAAGAATTAGTTTGAACTAAATACTTTATTTACAATATGTACAAATCAGTGTTAAACCAACCAAATCAGAATACACATTTAAAACAATAATAACTCAAACTTATACACCTGTTAATGACTTAAAAACTTTAAATATTATTGCAAGATTACTTAAATAGTTTCTCACTGATCACTCACAGATTATAGTCCATATGGTTGGATCAATGTTCAAAACAGAAGTTATAACCTGATCACATGAACGTTTGTAGTCACCTGGTCTTGAATCAATTGTAACAAACAGCTCTGAATAGTTGACTGCCTCTGGTTGATGTAGTTTCGAGAACAATGTGTTCGACTGTCACTGACATAAGAATCTCCTCTGTACTATGATTGATTTCTCGCCCCTGAGGTCTTCCACGAGTCTCCCCCTTTATTGCTGTGCTCGACTTCTTTGCTCTGGTGGACTTCACTCCCAGTTAATCTGCTGGATAGTGTTCTTTTTACCACACTGGTTCTTCACTTAAAATTCTTTTGAATGTTTTAACAATCTTTCAAAGCTTCGGCAATACAATATCATCTGGGGTATAGAACTCCTGTCCCAATAATGCTAATCTGTAACTGTGATATGTCCAGCTTATATAGAGGAGTGATCAGGAACCTTACCATTACAACATACATATTTTCTAAGAAATTAACATCCTAAAACTTATACTTACATTAATTACTCATGATAAACATTTCTTGGAAGGAATCCTGTTTTTGTTAAAACTGTAACTCACCTATTTTACTATTTCACAATTTGACACACTTCCTTATAAACAACACATTCATCAGGATATGAAACTGTAGGTCAGTAAGTGGCACTTTTCTCTGCTGCAAACTGAGAGTATACACTCACTACACACACCCACGTTGGTTATTCTATCACAATACCCATACCAAATTTGGTAAAGATAGGATAAATACTTTTCCTTGAAATGACCGGAAACCAAGCGTGATGCCGGACGGCAGACGGCGGAAAAAGCAAAAATAATACATCCACAACCCAGTCAGGTGGACATAACCCTCAGATTTCTGTGACCACTTGTCATCTAATTTCTTCAATTCAACAGATGAATTTGCTGGATTTTTCTTGCTAGTTTTAGTGGGTGATGCAGAAAGTCATGGTCGTCTTCTTCCCGCTTAATTTCTGAGTTGAAAACCAGCATACAAACATGATTCCTCCACCGCGTGTCACGTGACCAGCATTAGCTGGAAATGATGACGTCAGATGATGCATTCCTCTAATTCTTCTCATTTCTTTTCATTGACCTACACAAAGTGTTACTCGACTAGGGGGGAATTAATGGAGGGTGAATAGTGACAAATATACACTTCTGTTCAAAAGAAAGAATGCTACAAGGACGACAAACGAACTCTCACCCACGACTTCGTCTCAACAAAAGACAAAGAACTTCATCAACACTGGCTTAAAAGGCTGAAAAATGCCTCGTTTTAATCCTGGAGAGGCCATGATATGTAAGTAACACAATATGTATATTTCAGGTAAAAATAAGCTTCAAAATCGTAGATATATCCAACTTTCTTTCAAACCTCGAGATCACTTTAAAAACGAAAAAGATGCCGTGATGTCAAGTTGTCTAGACAGGAAGGAAGTACGATGTGCCACCTCACGGATGTACACTACTCAACCAGTCCTGCCAGTGGATAACACAGGACGTCTTTTTCTGGCATTTGGCGGACCGGTCGGTGCAGACCGGTAAAGCGATGGTCCACTGGGTAGGATGTATTAACACAATAAAATATTATTTAATAAAGACAGACTGGTATATCAGACAAGATTTGTTGACTTAAATGTACTATTAATGTATTAATGTAATGTAATATTGTGAGGTATGCTGGTTAATCTATTTATATTAGGCTGATTTTATCACATTTATGTGTGTTCTGCATGACACAGGCACGCACACATGCACACACACAATATGTATTTCAAAATCTTCCTTCTGGCTAAAGCAAAATGGGAAATAAAATAAATTTTCACACATACCTTTGCAAGAGCAATGTCCAAAATGTTGTCACCTGTTGTTGTCATGGGAACTACAAAGAAAAAAATAACACAATATGAGGCACCTGATTTGTGAAAAAAGCATTATAAATTATAAACAGGCAATCAGTGCCCAAGAATGGGCTTTGTGTTAGCTGACTTTCTGTTTTGAGCTTTCGAGTACAAGTGAAAGTAAAGGAAAGAGATTAAAAGAAGCAAGGACTGATTTGACCTTGAAGGGACGATTAAAGGTTAAATGTGCACCACAAATCGGCCCTGGTGTCCAGGCACCGGGGGGGGTCAGTCCCTCAGTTCCCTATAAGAAAGGTTAGGATACCAGTCTGATTGTTTATGCCTGGGTGAGGGTGCCCTTGGCCCTAGTAACAAGGTGTATAGGTACAAATTCATTGGTTCACCAGTTTGACTCACATTATGTAAGGGGCTTTCCCCTGAAAATCACACCAGGAAATCCCTATATTTCTAGGAAACCATGTAAACATGCTATATCATTGGCTCCCCACATGGAAGCCGGGAAAATGTCTAAAACTTTCCTCATTCCTACTTGGTTTCTTGAACCAGTAAAATTGTAAAAACTGAAAGCTTCCCTCCCTCCCACCCTTTTGTGGTACTAAACAAGTTCCTGTCAATCTGACCTTGTGCAAAGGTCACCCTTTATCCAGTCCTGTTCCCCTGTTGGGTCCCTACCTGTACGGTTTGTGTAGAGCATGGTTGTATATAAAACCTTGGGCTGTCGCCTGTTCTGGGCATCTGTACTAAAGACAGTTTTATATTTTAAGTAGACAGACCCCATGTTACATGTATTTTTGTGTATTTTATTATGTTTTCTTAAATGTTTTTACAACTCCTCTTAACCATGAGGGATTTTTTCATAGTATGTAAATTCTCCCTTGGGGCTAAATTCCTAACCTTATCTAACCCCTACATTATATCACCAAAACCATTATACATGTCTCGGAATATATCGATGAATGTAAAAATATCAGTTCATACACTTTGATATAAAATGTGAATTAAAATCTCATTTCAAGTAAATCTCCCCCTTTCATCAGTGTGACCTTGCGGTGACCTTTTACAAAACATGACCTCGGGTCAGACTGACAGCAGTCTGACCTATGACCTAATATGACCTCCTGACCTCGCAAGATTCAGGGCATACGATTTCTTAGAACATGTCTTCACATCCCAAACCTATGAGACCAATAATAAAGGAGACACAGGTTAATAAAAGTATCAATGTCCCAATTTGACCTTAAAGGAAGGGTCAAAGGTCATATCAGACCCACTAAATGATCAGGGCACATGATTTCCAACAAGCTGTCTTCACATCCCAAACATGTGGCACCAATAATAAAGGATATACAGGGCACTGAAAGTATCAACAGTCCCATTTTATCGTGAAGGAAGGGTCAAAGGTTAAAACCAACCCCACCAAAGTATGCAAGCCACATGATTTACCATAAGTAGTCTTCCAATCCCAAGGATCAATAATAAAAGACATAAAAAAAAACATTTTTATTACTAAAACTGCTAAAAAGTGAGTAAGTAGCTATTACTCATTCATGCATTAAGCAACCAGTCTGAAACTTTACTATGTTATAGTCTACAAAAAAAAGTAAGTGAACAACACATTGAGAGGAATTATGTACCTGCAATAGTCCTGAAGATAGAAGCCATTTACTCATGATAACTGCTGAAAAGTGAGAAAGTAACTATTACTCACTCATACACTGAGCAACAACTTTGAAACTTAACTATGTTATAGTTCACAAACAAGTAGATGAACACCATTGGAAGAAATTGTGTATTAGCAATACTTTGAAGATATCAGCCATTTACTCATTATGCTAACTGCTGAAAATTGAGAAAGTGGATGTTACTCATTTAGCTATAGCCATTCTAAATAATGACCCATTTTTAGCTAAAGAGAAAGTATCTGGACTATCTATTAAATGAAAATGCTATAAATCTATTACTTTTCAAAATATATTTAATTTTCTCATCTATGTCATAACTAGACCTAGCACATCAGAGAACTGATGCATATTGTATCCACCGGATAGGCAACTCACAAAGCCAGTGAACCACTGTTTGACCTTGAAGGAGGGCTAAAGCCCCAAATCTGACCACATCAGAAGATTCCCAGACCATGATATCCTATAAGTTGGTTTCACATTACAAATCTCTAGGACTAAAAATAAGCAAGTTAGAAGCACTTTTAAGTTTAGCTATCCTCATGTGACCTTGAAGAAGGGGCCAAGGTCAACTCTGAACACATCAGACGATTCCCAGCCCATGATTTCCTATAGGTTGGTTTCACACTCCAAGCCTCTAGGGGCAATAATAAGGAATTTATAGGTACTTTTAAGTTTGTCTATCCTCATTTGAACTTGAAGGAGGGGTCCAAGGTCAAATCTGACCACATCAGAAGATTCCCAGCCCATGATTTGCTATAGGTTTGTGTAGGACCAATAACAAGGGAGACATAGGCACTTTTAAAGTCCGCTACATGGGGTACTTTGGCACTCCGTGGATGACCTTCAGTGAAAATCTTCAAGGTCAAATGTCTACAAGGTTGTAGAGGACATGTATATATGTCTTTCTCTTGGGCCATTAGTCCTAAAGTTATTGGAGGACTATCAGACCACCAGGCAATCATGTTTAGTCTTATTTTCCCCGTCAGAGAGTCCTGTAAGTTTCAACATATTTCCATCCGTAAAATTCACAAGATAAACATTCTAGACTTCAGAGCAGATATCCTGAAATCTGACCTCATTAGATGCCCGTATAAAACTGCTAGTCCTCTGAGTCATCAATACTTCAATACCTTGAGAAGCCTCCTTGACAAACACGCCCCAATGATGAAGAAAAATATTCCAAGACATGCCGAGACTGGTTTCATGAACTGTGACATCCTCAAGGCAAAACGACTCAAGAGGAAATATGAAAGGGCATGGCGCCGTGAAAACTCAGCCAGTAATCGCAGCCGATACCAGGCTGCGATCAATCACTATAACTTCCTGCTTGAGAAGTCAAAATGTAACCATTATTCCAATGTTGTGGCTGAAAATCAAGGAAATCCTAAGGCTTTGTGGAACTGTTTCAAAAAAATATTACACAGGTCCTCTGTTGCTGTTCTTCCAGACTGTACAAATAAAACCGACCTTGCAAACACTTTCTGTAAGTTTTTCTTTGATAAAATCCTTAAAATAAGATCCACACTGCAGTCATCAACACCATCTTCAGTCACTAGACCCAACTCCACTAAAAATACACTGTCCTCTTTCACACCTGTGTCCAAGGAAAGTCTACTCAAAATTCTAAAGTCCTCACCATCCAAATCTTGTGGTCTGGACCCAATCCCAACATCACTGGTCAAGGAGTGTGCTGATATTCTTATTACTCCCATCACTAAAATTGTAAATTATTCAATCAAAGAAGGTAGTTTTCCCAACTGTTTTAAGATGGCACATGTCACCCCCCTCCATAAGAAGCCCAGCCTTGATAGAAATAGCCTCAAAAACTATAGGCCAGTGTCAAACCTTAGTTTTATATCGAAGCTTATTGAGAAAGTTGTGGCAAAGCAGCTAAATGAATTCATTTCACACGAGGGTCTCTTAAATGTCAACCAGTCTGCTTATAAGAGTTCCCACTCCACTGAAACCGCGCTGTTGAAAATTCAAAATGATATAGCTTTCTCAGTGGACTCAGGAAAGGCAGTGGCCCTGACATTATTAGACCTGTCAGCGGCGTTTGACACGATTGATCATTCCCTTTTATATGACTGCTTGCATGACTGGTTTGGTCTAGATGGTACTGTCTTGTTGTGGATCAAATCGTACCTTTCAAACCGAAAACAAAAAATTAAAATAGGTGATAGTTTCTCTGAGTCAGTAATTCTCCCTTTCGGAGCCCCCCAAGGCTCCGTATTGGGCCCTCTCCTCTTTACCCTTTACACTAGTCCCCTCAGTCAAGTTATTTCTAAATTCAACGTTACTCATCACCTATATGCTGATGACACTCAGATCTACTTAGCAGTTGACTCCAGGAACTTTGATTCTAGCATGGAAGAGCTGACCGAGTGTCTCAAGTCAGTACAGGAGTGGATGGTTGGTGTTAAGCTAAAACTAAACCCAGAAAAAACTGAATTCATCATCATAGGTCAAAAAGCCACCAGAGAGTTGCTTGCATCAAATTTCCCTGTCCCACTCCTCCAAAACAATATCTCTCTGTCGGTGGAAGTAAAGAATTTGGGTGTTACCTTTGACTCGGACTCTTTTGACAATCATGTTGCCAAGGTTTGCCGAGCATGTTACTATCATCTTCGTGATTTGCGACGAATTCGCAAATTCCTTAGTGACGAAACTGCAATACTTTTGGCAAATGCTATGGTCAGTAGTCGTCTGGACTACTGTAACTCTTTACTGTATGGGGTAAGCAAGTCCAATATAGCTAAACTACAGAGAGTCCAGAATGCTCTTTGCCGCATAATCTTCAGACTTGACAAAATGAGTCATGTTACACCCTTTTCACAAAAACTCCACTGGCTTCCAATTCAACATCGTATCCTTTTTAAGTATAATCTCCTGGTATTCAAGGCTATCAATCTTTCACAGCCCCCATATCTCTCAGCTTTAATAAGATCGAGCAGTCTCACTCGCGGCAACAGGCTATCTGTCTCCTCAACCCGCCCTAAGAAGCACATAGGCAGGCGAGGCTTTGCAGTAGCTGCACCAGCTGAATGGAACAAGCTGCCACAAACTGTCAGATCTGAGCAAACAATAGATCGTTTCAGAAGCCAGCTAAAGACTCACTTGTTTATGCTGGCATACCCCCCACCTTAGTTATACCCTGGCGGGCGCTTTTTAGATGTCGACCCATGCCTGTCCCTGGACTCTCCCTTCTTGGACTTAAGCGCATTAGAGGATTTGTATCAATTTTGCGCTATATAAATCCTACTATTATTATTATTATTATATGACCTATGAAGAGATTCAATCATTTACTTACGAGAACCAGCCAGTAGAAAAAGGTAGATAATTTACAAAGAAATGCCCAGGGTGGCCATCCTTGTTTTCAGAATGAGGCTAATTTCAGTCCCAGAGAAGATTACCTCCAAATAAAATATTTCTTAATCCTTGAGTATTTGCTGATGATACTGTGATAATGTTATTGATTGTCATTTTAACTATATAAGAGAGAGCTCTATGGCTGAGGCATAAGAATAGAAATAAAACCCATTGATTGCAATATATTCATTGAATAAACTCAAAGAGTATTCACTGTAACTTGGTTTTAGTGTTTTCTGTAAATAATACACAATTTGACACATATCAATACTTGGATTTTTGAAAGAAAAGAGTACATCTCTGAAATATTTGTTTTGTATCAAGTACACAGTGTACCAGGCAGTTGCAAACCAAAAGAGTGAAAAGATAATAAAACAAGCAATCAGTGCCCGTGAACGGGCTCTGTGTCAGCTGACTGTGTGTTTTGAGTTTCAGAGTAGAAGTGTCAGAAGAAAAAAACACAAAAGTTGTGCCCTGGAAATGGTGTTTGGAAGAAAACTAAGAAGGTAACTGTTAAGGTGTAAAAAGTAAGTTAAAAACATATTTAAAGAAAATATTGCAAATGCAATAGTTTTAATTTTACTATGTTATAGCTGACCCCAAAATATGTGAATAACACACTGAAACTAGACCTATAGCATCGGAGAACTGATGCAAATTGTATCCACCAGAAAACTCACAAAAGCCATTAAAACATGCTTAACCTTGGAGCTCAAGGTGAAATCTGACCATGTCAAAAGATTCTTAGCCCATGATTCCTATGGGTTGGTGTGACATTGCAAACCTTTAGGAACACAAATAAGCGGCCCAGCCCGTGATTTCCTATAGGTTGTTCTATCATCCCAACCCTCTAGAACCAATAATAAGTGAGCTATAAGCATATTTAAGTGTGGCTATCCTCGTTTGACCTTGAAAGAGGGGTCCAAGGTCAAATCCGACCACACCAAAAGAATCCAGGCCAATGATTTCCTATATGTTTGTTTACCATCCCAAACCTGTAGGACCAATAATAAGCGAGTTATAAGCACTTTTAAGTTTGGCTATCCTCGTTTGACCTTGAGGGAGGGGTCCAAGGTCAAATCCGACCACACCAAAAGATTCCCGGCCCATGATTTCCTATATGTTGGTTGACGATCCCAAACCTCTAGGACCGATAATAAGTGACCTATAACCACTTTTCATGACTGATAAAGAAACACCTGTGGCGGCCATGTTGTTTTTGGTTTTTTTTCAAAATGAGGACCCAAATATTTGCAGTCAAGATTTTATAATGAGGAACATATCCTGCTGTCCGGTGGATACAACTAAATACTCTAAATGCAATACTTTTGAAGTTATAAGTGATTTACTCAACAGTGATAACCTGAAAGTAGCTATTACTCAGCTATGCCATGAGCTACAGGTCTAAAATTTTACTATGTTATAGCTGACCCAAAAGTAGCTGAATAACATATACAAACAAATTATTGTAAATGCAACAGTTTTCAAGTTATACGTGATTTACTCAACAGTGATAACCTGAAAGTAGCTATTACTCAGCTATGCCATGAGCTACAGGTCTGAAATTTTACTATGTTATAGCTTACCCAAAAGTAGCTGAATAACATATTACAAACAAATTACTGTAAATGCAATAGTTTTCAAGTTATAAGTGATTTACTCAATAGTGATAACCTGCAAGTAGCTATTACTCAGCTATGCCATGAGCTACAGGTCTGAAATTTTACTATGTTATAGCTGACCCAAAAGTAGCTGAATAACATATTTACACAAAATGCTCTAAATACAATACTTTTCAAGTTATAGATGATTTAGTGTTGAGTAAAAACCTCAAAGTAGCTATTACTCAGCTATGCAATGATCCACTGCTCTGGAATTTTACTATGTTATAGCTGACCCCAAAATAGGTGAATAACATATGAAAGTAAATACTCTAAATGCAATAGTTTTCAAGTTATAAGTGATTTACTCAACAGTGATAACCTAAAAGTAGCTATTACTCAGCTATGCCATGAGCTACAGGTCTGAAATTTTACTATGTTATAGCTGACCCAAAAGTAGCTGAATAACATATTTACACAAAATTCTCTAAATGCAATAGTTTTCAAGTTACAAGTGATTTTACTCATGATGTAAGTTACTGAAAAGTCCAAAAGTAGCTATTACTCGCTTAGCTATTGAGATAGACACCCAAGTTACTCACCATGTTGTAGCTATGGAAAAAGTAGCTGAATAACATATTTAAATAAAATGCTCTAAATGCAATACTTTTCAAGTTATAAATGATTTAGTGTTGAGTAAGAACCTCAAAGTAGCTATTACTCAGCTAAGCAATGAGCCATTGGTCTGGAATTTTACCATGGTATAGCTTACCCCAAAATAGGTGAATAACATATGAAACTAAATTCTCTAAATACAATACTTTTCAAATTATAAGTGATTTACTCAACAGTGATAACCTAAAAGTAGCTATTACTCAGCTATGCCATGAGCTACAGGTCTGAAATTTTACTATGTTATAGCTGGCCCAAAAGTAGCTGAATAACATATACAAACAAATTACTGTGAATGCAATAGTTTTCAAGTTATAAGTGATTTACTCAACAGTGGTAACCTGAAAGTAGCTATTACTCAGCTATGCCATGAGCTACAGGTCTGAAATTTTACTATGTTATAGCTGACCCAAAAGTAGCTGAATAACATATACAAACAAATTACTGTAAATGCAATAGTTTTCAAGTTATAAGTGATTTACTCAACAATGATAACCTGAAAGTAGCTATTACTCAGCTATGCCATGAACTACAGGTCTGAAATTTTACTATGTTATAGCTGACCCAAAAGTAGCTGAATAACATATACAAACAAATTACTGTAAATGCAATAGTTTTCAAGTTATAAGTGATTTACTCAACAGTGATAACCTGAAATTAGCTATTACTCAGCTATGCCATGAGCTACAGGTCTGAAATTTTACTATGCTATAGCTGACCCAAAAGTAGGTGAATAACATATGAAACTAAATACTCTAAATACAATACTTTTCAAGTTATAAGCGATTTACGCTACAGTGATAACCTAAAAGTAGCTATTACTCAGCTATGCCATGAGCTACAGGTCTGAAATTTTACTATGTTATAGCTGACCCAAAAGTAGCTGAATAACATACTTACACAAAATTCTCTAAATGCAATAGTTTTCAAGTTACAAGTGATTTTACTCATGATGGAAGTTACTGAAAAGTCCAAAAGTAGCTATTACTCACTTAGCTATTGAGATAGACAACCAAGTTACTCACTATGTTGTAGCTATGGAAAAAGTAGCTGAATAACATATTTTAATAAAATGCTCTAAATGCAATACTTTTCAAGTTATAATTGATTTAGCGCATGATTTCATGAATTTTATTGCATTAAAAATTATTTTAAAAATTAATAAAAAAAAAATTAAGACAGATCCAGGTCTTATATTCACACAAGGTACTCTACTAGTGGCCTATTACATCTATGCAAGATATGAGAAAAATCCCCGCAATAGTGAATGAGAAAATTGTGATCAAGTGTTGAAATTTTCACACTTTGGGTGGGGGTACCTCACTTGTAATGGCTCTGGCAAACAGACGAACAGACAGATCTGCATGAATTTTACGATTTATCATCCTCGATAGTTAAGGTATCTTTTAAAAAAAACAGCATGTCTCTGGGTCTTGTAGTTTTGGAGAAGAAGTTTGTCATGCGGACGCGGACGCCGCAGAGTGATGCCATAATGTCAGCTGACTGACAAGTCAGCTGACATAAAAATAGCATCAGAGATGCCCGTACCCCACAGCCTAGGGAAATATTTTGAACACCATGAGATATAGAAGTACTGTATCAGTACAAAGTTCAGGATACTTTCAGAGCACTGTCAGTTATATAAAGGTCCAAACAATGTTTAAATGGAGAAAATAATGTCTAAAAGATAGATAATGCATGTAAAGATGAAGTATTAAAACAAGATAATTCAATAACAATAGGACAGCATTAATCAGTAAACTAAAATTACAACACTCTTTATCTACATCTGCATTGCCGAATTATGGTTTAGATGTTTTGAATATTACCATGCATACAGAAGTGGTAATACATTCAATGAATGCTTATGTGTGGTGTTGGAGCAAAATCTGTGGCTCACTTGATGAAATTCTATCTCTTACAATGGGAAGTTATAAGCGTAAAATTCTTAATAAATTCTAATTACTTTAACAGTGCTTAATCTGCATCAAAAGACAGACCCAAAGATGCAACAAGATTTTAAAGGTCAAGGTCACTACAACAAGGTCAAAGGTCAAATTAAGGTCACACCATGATAATGCACACCTATAACCCCTAACCAAAGTCCCTACCAAATATCAACTTCCTACACCTTAAGGTTTCCGAGATATACTCCAGACAAGATGTTATAAGTCAAGGTCACTACAGCAAGGTCAAAGGTCAAATCAATGTCAGACCATGACATTGCACACCTAACACCCCCTAACCAATGTCCCTAGTAAGTATCAACTTCGTACACCTCACAGTTTCCGAGATATAGCCCGGACAAGATTTTATAGGTCAAGGTCACTATGGCAAGGTCAAAGGTCAAATCAAGGTTAGACCATGACGTTGCACACCTACACCCCCTAACCAATGTCCCTACCAAGTATCAACTTCCTACACCTTACGGTTTCCGAGATATAGCCCGGACAAGATTTTATAGGTCAAGGTCACTATGGCAAGGTCAAAGGTCAAATCAAGGTCAGACCACGACGTTGCACACCTACACCCCCTAACCAATATCCCTACCAAATATCAACTTCCTACACCTTACGGTTTCCGAGATATAGCCCGGACAAGATTTTATAGGTCAAGGTCACTACGGCAAGGTCAAAAGTCAAATCAAGGTCAGACCATGACGTTGCACACCTACACCCCCTAACCAATGTCCCTACCAAGTATCAACTTCCTACACCTTATGATTTCCGAGATATAGCCCGGACAAGATTTTATAGGTCAAGGTCACTACAGCAAGGTCAAAGGTCAAATCAAGGTCAGACCATGACGTTGCACACCTACACCCCCTAACCAATGTCCCTACATAGTATCAACTTCCTACACCTTAGAGTTTCAAAGATATAGCCCCGACAAGATTTTATAGGGCAAGGTCACTACGGCAAGGTCAAAGGTCAAATCAAGGTCAGACCATGACGTTGCACACCTACACCCCCTAACCAATGTCCCTACATAGTATCAACTTCCTACACCTTAGAGTTTCAAAGATATAGCCCGGACAAGATTTTATAGGTCAAGGTCACTATGGCAAGGTCAAAGGTCAAATCAAGGTCAAACCATGACGTTGCACACCTACACCCCCTAACCAATGTCCCTACCAAATATCAACTTCCTACACCTTACAGTTTCCGAGATATAGCCCGGAAAAGATTTTATAGGTCAAGGTCACTACGGCAAGGTCAAAGGTCAAATCAAGGTCAGACCATGACGTTGCACACCTACACCCCCTAACCAATGTCCCTACCAAATATCAACTTCCTACACCTTACAGTTTCCGAGATATAGTCCAGACAAGATTTTATAGGTCAAGGTCACTACAGCAAGGTCAAAGGTCAAATCAATGTCAGACCATGACATTGCACACCTAACACCCCCTAACCAATGTCCCTAGTAAGTATCAACTTCGTACACCTCACAGTTTCCGAGATATAGCCCGGACAAGATTTTATAGGTCAAGGTCACTACGGCAAGGTCAAAAGTCAAATCAAGGTCAGACCATGACGTTGCACACCTACACCCCCTAACCAATGTCCCTACCAAGTATCAACTTCCTACACCTTATGATTTCCGAGATATAGCCCGGACAAGATTTTATAGGTCAAGGTCACTACGGCAAGGTCAAAGGTCAAATCAAGGTCAGACCACGATGTTGCACACCTACACCCCCTAACCAATATCCCTACCAAATATCAACTTCTTACACCTTACGGTTTCCGAGATATAGCCCGGACAATATTTTATAGGTCAAGGTCACTACAGCAAGGTCAAAGGTCAAATCAAGGTCAGACCATGACGTTGCACACCTACACCCCCTAACCAATGTCCCTACATAGTATCAACTTCCTACACCTTAGAGTTTCAAAGATATAGCCCGGACAAGATTTTATAGGGCAAGGTCACTACGGCAAGGTCAAAGGTCAAATCAAGGTCAGACCATGACGTTGCACACCTACACCCCCTAACCAATGTCCCTACATAGTATCAACTTCCTACACCTTAGAGTTTCAAAGATATAGCCCGGACAAGATTTTATAGGTCAAGGTCACTATGGCAAGGTCAAAGGTCAAATCAAGGTCAGACCATGACGTTGCACACCTACACCCCCTAACCAATGTCCCTACCAAATATCAACTTCCTACACCTTACAGTTTCCGAGATATAGCCCGGAAAAGATTTTATAGGTCAAGGTCACTACGGCAAGGTCAAAGGTCAAATCAAGGTCAGACCATGACGTTGCACACCTACACCCCCTAACCAATGTCCCTACCAAATATCAACTTCCTACACCTTACAGTTTCCGAGATATAGTCCAGACAAGATTTTATAGGTCAAGGTCACTACAGCAAGGTCAAAGGTCAAATCAATGTCAGACCATGACATTGCACACCTAACACCCCCTAACCAATGTCCCTAGTAAGTATCAACTTCGTACACCTCACAGTTTCCGAGATATAGCCCGGACAAGATTTTATAGGTCAAGGTCACTATGGCAAGGTCAAAGGTCAAATCAAGGTCAGACCATGACGTTGCACACCTACACCCCCTAACCAATGTCCCTACCAAATATCAACTTCCTACACCTTACAGTTTCCGAGATATAGCCCGGACAAGATTTTATAGGTCAAGGTCACTACGGCAAGGTCAAAGGTCAAATCAAGGTCAGACCATGACATTGCACACCTACACCCCCTAACCAATGTCCCTAACAATTATCAACTTCCTACACCTTACGGTTTCCGAGATATAGCCCGGACAAGATTTTCAAACTCAAGGTCACTACGGCAAGGTCAAAGGTCAAATCAAGGTCAGACCATGACGTTGCACACCTACACCCCCTAACCAATGTCCCTACCAAGTATCAACTTCCTACACCTTACGGTTTCTGAGATACAGCCCGGACAAACTTTTTCCCGCCGCCCGCCCGCCCGCCTGATCTTAAGGGCTGTGGGGTAACTAGAAACAAATCTAAAACTGTTCAACACAATAATATATGTGTATGTGTACATGCTTTAAAGCTTAGATCATGGGACAGTTCACAAATTGTAAAAATTTTATTGTAATTTAACTTTTTATAAGTTAAATACTTAACTTATCCTCACCAATGCTTACGTATTGGCGGGAGCAAACATGGACGACCAAATGAGAATATTTTTAAAATGAATATTCTTGTCCGGTAGTTCTGCGCATATGATGAGTGCACATGTGCCGATACCCAGAAAACCGCGGTTTGCCACACTTTAATTTTGGGAGCATAAATCAAGGCATTGCAACCCAAAAAGTTTTTAAAAGGTGGAGTCGGCTGGGAGGGAATACGAATCTAGTGAGGATAAGGTAATTATTTAACTTATCAAAAACTATGACTATGACAAGCATACTTAGAAACTTAAACAAAATAACATATATAGTTACATTTTGCTATCATGTAACCTGGAAGTTTCCAGAATATGCATTGAAAACATTCCCACAAATTTGGGATTTTATAACACTAAAAACAAATGTGTTCCCCAACCATTAACAGACGCATTGGTAAGTGACAGGAGATTGTGCTCCTCTACATGGAGAGGACAATCTATTAACACATTTTTTGACTCTTTCCACCAGATCAGATGCTTTTGCAAAATCTCTGTACATGGGAACTGAATGTTAAATGATTGGGGTATTTCCAATGGGTTCTCAGATACTACTAAAATGTAATCTGTCCATTGAAAATGCATATACATATAACTAGACGTACGCATCGGAGAACTGATGCAAATTTGTATCCACCGGAAAGACAACTCACCAAAGCCAGTGAACCATTGTTTGACCTTGAAGGAGGGGCCAAAGGTCAAATCTAACATCAGAAGATTTCTAGCCCAAAATTTCGCATGAGTTGGTTTCTCATTGTAAACCTCTAGGATCAATAACAAGCGAGTTATAAGCACTTTTAACTTTGGCTATCCTCGTTTGACCTTGAAGGAGGGGTCCGAGGTCAAATCCGACCACATCAAAAGATTCTCAGCCCATGATTTCCTATAGGTTGGTTTACAATCCCAAACCTCTACGACCAATAATAAGCGAGTTATAAGCGCTTTTAACTTTGGCTATCCTTTTTTTGACCTTGAAGGATGGGTCCGAGGTCAAATCCGACCACATCAAAAGATTCCCAGCCCATGATTTCCTAGAAGTTGGTTTATCATCCCAAACCTCTAGGACCAATAATAAGCAAGTTATAAGCCCTTTTAACTTTGGCTATCCTTGTTTGATCTTGAACCATGGGCCTAAGGTCAAACCTGACCAAACCAAATGATTCCCAGCCCATGATTTCCTAGAAGTTGGTTTATCATCCCAAACCTCTAGGACCAATAATAAGCGAGTGATAGGCACTTTTAACTTTGGCTATCCTCGTTTGACCTTGAAGGACGGGCCTGAGGTCAAATCCGTCCAAACCAGAAGATTCCCAGCCAATGATTTCCTATATGTTGGTTTACCATCCGAAACCTCTAGGACCAATAATAAGCGTGTTATAAGTACTTCTAAGTTTGGCTATCCTCATTTAACCTTGAACAAGCAATTTTAAGTTTTACCATTTTTGTCAAAAATTAAAAATGGCCGCCACTTTTGGAAAGAGGAAAAACTTTGAGAATTGAGCAGAGTATCTTGCTTGGATACCCTGTGGGCCAAAAATTTCACCGAAATCGCTCTATCTTGCACGGTTTAGGAGATACAAGCAATTTTAAGTTTTACCATTTTTGTCAAAAATTCGAAAATTCAAAATGGCCGCCATTTTTGGAAAGAGGAAAAATTTTTGAGAACTGAGCAGAGTATCTTGCATATATACCCTGTGGGCCAAAAATTTCGCCGAAATCGCTCTATCTCGCACAGTTTAGGAAATACAAGCAATTGTAAGTTTTACCATTTTTGTCAAAAATTCGAAAATTCAAAATGGCTGCCATTTTTGAAAAGAGGAAAATTTTTTTTTGAAAAATGGGCAGAATATCTTGCTTTGATCCTTGCTGTGGTCAAGGAGAGAATGGCCAGATTTGAACTGGCAGTTGATAAAACAAGACCTGTATTTAGAATTTTTTTAAATATTTATTTGTTTTCAATTTATTTAATTTCTTTTATTCATTTATTCTTGCTCATACAACCAAATTTTTAGAGGTCTTGTTGGTAGATTGTATCACGAATGATGGCAGCAAAACAGAAGCACAGAACTGCAGGTAACTCTTACAATTTGCATCGGAAAGTTGAGATTCAGTTAAATAATGACAATGCTTTTTTGAATGAATTTGCCTCTCAACCGGAACGGGGCCAGAGTTCAAAATCTAGGTCTGATACTGAATCTGATACTAGTATTGATTTGGAAATCGGTACTCTGTTGTCACAGGAAAGTGATGCTTCTGTTGAAGAATCACCTGTGCATGTTTACAAGAAAAATTTCAAAAAATCAGACAGACCTTCACATTTCAAAAATTCAAGACCTAGGGAGGATACGGATCAGACATTGATTAATGAATGGATACTTACTCAACTTGATGCAATTGGTAAGCATTTAACTGCTATTGAAAACAGTTTGGCTTCTGCTGCTCGGCCTAAGGCCAAAAAAGTTGCTGTTTCTAGGGGATCTGCTAGTTCAAGTCTCAATGGAAGTTCTATTGAGGGTGATTCGGTCAACAAATTACCAGAATTGCATACTTTGAGACATGATAGGTCCATTCAGGACCAAGTCGAAGCTAGGATCAGACAACTGTCAGATACTGACGTTAGAGGTACAGATCCGAAATACAAATTGCAGCGGGGTGGTTCCATGGACATGTTTGTCAAAGAAAGAGTTAAATGGCCCCACAAATTTGTACTGGCGGGCAGTACCAAGGATAGGTTTACATATAATCAGTTGAATATCACACAGTGGATGTCTGGTTTTTGTAGAATTTTGAGAGATGAAAAGTGCCAAAAAATTAAGGATCACATGTTAGATTATCTGATTTAACTCCTTGACGATTCCAACGATTTCTCATGGCAGGCAGCCAAGGCTAGCCATGCTGTGCTTCTATGCCATATGGAGTAAAAGGAGGTGACCGGTTGGTCGGATACGGTAAAAATTGACCAGATCAGACGTGCTAATGCTCAAAGACATGTGGCACCCACACAGGCACCGAATAGCTCACAAAAATTTCGGAAAAATCAGTCTGGTCAGAATCAAAAATCAAACAAGTCAATGCCCTGTGTGTATTGTAATGACAATTCATGCAATTTTCAAAAACACCATGAGACAAAAGGGGTATTCTATCGACATATATGTAGCAAATGTTTTGCCCAGGATGGTAAGATCAGTGTTCATAGTGCCTTGGATTGCAAAACAAAAAATTAAAAAAAAAACAATTACCTCTGGGCATAGTCAATAAGGTTACATGGCAGCCTGATTGTGTCCAGAAAACTGATGTAAATTATCGTAAAAATAAAAAAATTGTTGATAGGCATGTTCTCAATAGTTCTTTTTGTAGGAAAACTGTATTTACTGAATGTCAAGCTGATGTGGTAAGGGCTAAATTGGGCCAGAAGGGCCATGGGCAAGCTACACCTCTGGAGAGTACTCAAATTGCAAGCAAACCAGGTGAGCCTCTCGAGTTGTTCAAGGAGTGTTAAGCTGTCTTACAATACCCCACATCATGCAGTAAAGCAGAAAGCCAAATTTGGTAAAACCACTAGGAATAATCAAAATGATAGTTTCATTATACAAAATTCTCCAAATGCAATAGTTTTTGAGTTATAAGTGATTTTACTCATGATGAAAGATACTGAAAAAGCAGAAAGTAGCTATTACTCACTTAGCGTGAGGCTGTGGCGGGTATTGCTTTTCAACGATCCGTAAATCAAAAACTCAAGAATCTTGCTACTTGCTGGTCTAACTGTTTCCATTTTGTCGTTTTTAGTTCATACATATCACCCTAACAATTAACCTATTTAAAATATTGGTTAAATCTGCTTCATATCTCCAGTATTGTTGAAATACCCCATTATTGCCCACATTCCCCGTTATCATGGTAGTATTTATTCAACCTCTTGCTGATGTGATTCACATCCCCCGTTATCATCTGATATGCCCCAGTGATTATTTTATGGGTTTTTTCATGTCCCAGTGTTTATTCTATGGTTTTTAATGGTTTTTTGTTGACTATATTCTTGTACTTGTACATGGTGTTTCTAACTCTTGGTTTTGATTGATTGTAATTCATGGGTCTCTCTGCTCTTATGGTTTGTTAACCTTTGGCTTTTGTGATCTTTTTGGCATTTCTTTTTCTTGTCACAGTTCTTTTTAGCATAATCCTTATTTTCTTTTTGCTTTTTGGATCCGGTAGTGTGTTCTTGACCATGTTAGTTGTAAAAACTACTCTATTGATATGTTTCCTATGTGTCGGTTTCTCTAGGAATTGGCTTAATGCTGGCAAGGGTCAGAATTGTGAAAAAGTAGACAGGAGCATTCCATCTATTTTTCAGCTCTCTGTTGTGGTGCGTAAATATTGCTACCCCGGCAACTCAAGACAGGTTCCTCCACAATTAAAACTAAAAAAACTACTCCTACTCCTCTTGTTGTGTGGCAATGTTGTTGCAAACCCTGGCCCAACCAATTTTGGATTTGTAAACTGCAGATCCATTCATAATAAAGGCCCTCTCCTGCATGACCTTATAAAACGCAGTGACTTGGATATCCTGGGCCTGGTTGAGACTCATATCAGACCAACCGACACTGACGGTCTCCTAAACTCCCTCACACCATTAAATTATAACTTAATCCAAAAACCTAGGTGTACTGGATTGGGTGTTGGTGTTGGCTTTCTGTGCAGAAAATCCTTTTGTCCCAGTATTGTCTCTTCACCATTTTTTAGATCATTCGAAATCATTATACTATCTTTAGGGTCCGACTACAATAGCTTTGTTGCTGCTTGTGTGTATCGTCCCCCCGGTTTTTGTACTACTCAATTTCTGGAAGATTTTCTGGCTCTTTCTGGCTTTCTGTCTTCAATTGGTTCCAATTTCATCATTTGTGGTGACATAAATGTTCATCTGGATGTTGAATGTGGTGATAGGTCTAGGTTTAATGACATCCTTCAGTGCTGCAGTTTGAGTCAATGTGTCAGTGGCCCGACTCACATTCTGGGTCACACTCTGGACGTTTTGATATCTCCTTGTGACTCTGATTTTGTCCGTAATGTTAATGTTGGAGATTTTATCTCAGACCATGCGGCTATACGATGCCAACTCGACTTTTCCTGCATTGATAAAATGGTCTCTTATCGTAGGTATCATAGAATTGATATCGACCAGTTCCGCAATGACCTTAGTAACAGTGTTGATTCTAGGAATTTCAAAAAGTGAGGGCGATCCCCCACCACTACACAAAATGTGGGGGAGGGGCTACAAATTCTGGGGGACGACTTTATGATAAGTTTAAACTAATAAAAAATACATTTTCAGTTTATTTAGGCATTTTTAACAGTGGACTTCTATTAATTAGTGGTCAATTTTTATTGTCTTGCCCAATAAAAATAAACTTCAAGGCTAGTGATAGAATTTAAAAAAAATACTGAAAATGGTTATTTACATCAAAGTGGCTCCTGTCATGGCATTATGGTTTTAAGTTTTCATCTGAAGTCATGGCATCACAAATTCAGTCATTACACCATCAATTCATACAAATATGTTGGAAAACCCCACAGAATACCATGACCTCATGAATAGTAATGAGTAGTCCACAAATTCTTCAAGTAAAATATTGCTAAAAAATCCAATGGAATCGTCAAATATTTTTTACGCATACATGAGCTCTGTAGTCCTTCTAGTATTTGATCTTAAATCAGAAAATATTAAGAATTAAAACCACCACGAAAATCTGTGACCTCATTAATATTAATGAGTTGTCCATGAATTTTGATCCAGTAAAATATTTTTCTAGGGAATTCCGACAGATACGTAGTAGCTTTCTACCAGTAAACACCCGTGTTTAAGATAACATTTAGCATCTTATATTTGGAGGTTTAGTTTATATTCTGCTTCAACCAAATTATCCAATGACATTCAAGATAATTAATGATTTAAATATGCTGGGGAACATTTCTTTGAAAGTGATGTAACTTGACAATATATCTCTATCATCGACCGTGTTTACCGCTAACCGGAAATACCAGTGAACGCCCAATTTGTTTGCAAATAGAAGCATTTGTCCTTGACCTCTAATAAAGATATATAAGGCGGGCGTTCACTGGTAGGCGGGCGTTCACTGGTAGAAAGCTACTACGCCAATAGGGTCACCACCGGCTTCACTGCCATGGCCTGTTGTGGTAACAATCCAGTCTACTGTAAGTTTCGTTTTTCTTGCAGCCATTTTTTATATAATCATCCACTTTCAGCTTAATTTTATATTTTTGGGTATAATATGTCCAAATACTGTCTGTACCTCATAATATATTTGAGTTTGTAAACGATCACGAAACCAAAATCGTCTACAGGCATTATTCGAAGAACGTTTCGACGGAAAAATCAAAACCTCGACAAACTCTCGCTCCACGCATCGTTTCGATTTCTTTGATCTCTCGTCTTTTCGCTTGGTATATATATCCCGCATTGCCTTGCGCTGAATGCGTTCTTTTACAATCTTGTCCCCGCATACTTCGATGAAATCCGCGAGCAAAAGCAAATTAATGCGAGATATCGCAGAAAACGCATCCTAGAAGCAACTCTGTAGTAATATACCATTTGTACTGTCCCCTGGAGGAACTGCGGCAGAACTGTATCATCAGTATATGGTTGGTGTAACCAAGGTACTCGACAAGCATGCTTCTATCATCTCACGCATGACAAAACGGCAGTCCGATGAATGGCTGTCTGATTCATATCGCATGGTTTGCTCTCTGAGGTGGCAATTTGAACGAATGTGGAGAAAACATAAGACACAGTTGAACAGGTCAAGGCTCCACAACCAAATTGCCTGGGGCAATCGACTGGCCAATAAAGACAAGGGTTCCTACTATACCAATCTTATAACTGCGAATAATGATGACCCCAAGAAGCTCTGGCAGTCATTGAGGAAGGTATTGCATCGCACCTCTGAAACTGTTCTGCCGGCTCAATCCTCAGAAAAAAGCCTCGTGGACTCGTTTGCTTCTTTCTTCACCAATAAAATAAGCAAAATCAGGGACACGTTTCCTACTTCTGGTTCGTTCAATGATGCACCTGATTCGGTGCCCCCTGCTTCAATACCTTTAAGCCTTTATCTGAAGACGAGGTCAGTAAGTGCATCAATAAGTCTCCTACTAAATCATGCCCAATGGACCCCATACCAACATTCCTCCTTAAGGATTGTCTTGATATGCTCCTTCCGTCTATTACCAAGTTGGTAAATTACTCTCTTATTGATGGTTCTTTCCCAAGTGCTTTCAAAAGAGGGGTTGTCACCCCCCTCATTAAAGAGGCTTCTCTGACCAGAAACGACCTTAAGAATTATCGCCCAGTGTCTGGTCTTTGTTTCCTGTAAAAGTTGGTGGAGCGAGTTGTTGCTAAGCAACTTACATCACACATCAATAATAACAAACTGGATAATCCACATCAGTCAGCTTATAAGCCAGGACACTCCACTGAAACAGCTTTATTGTCAATAAAAAATGAGGTCCATCTCTCTCTAGCACGTGGCGAACCTATGCCTCTAGTTCTTCTTGATTTATGCAGAATTTTCCTTCTCTGAACACGTCAGAGGACTTGCAAAGCGTGCTTTCTTCAGATGCGCGACCTTCGTAGAATAAGACAGTATCTTACTCCTGACGTGGCAGTCCTTGCTGCAAATGCCTTGGTTAGTAGTCGTCTAGACTACTGCAACTCTCTGTTTAGGGGTTTGTCATGTTTCAATCAGCACAAATTGCAAAGTATTCAAAATACCCTTGCTCGTATTGTTACAAATCATAGAAAGTATGTTCATGTTACACCCATTCTGAAGCAACTCCACTGGCTGCCTGTTAAGTATAGATGTATGTTCAAAACTACAACACTAGTTTATAAATTTTTACATAGTGGTTCTCCTTCCTATTTTCAACCATTCTTGTCACTCAGCAGTTGTTCCTATAGTACCAGGCGTAGTCACCCGGATCATCCATACCTTACTGTTCCTCCTTTCCGCTCATCAGTCTTCAAGTCAGTCAAACATTTTGATCACAGCTTTGCCTTTGATGCTCCTAAGATCTGGAATGAACTCCCTCATGATGTGCGCAGTGCAGCATCAGTTGCTTCCTTCAGAAAGAAGCTTAAAACTTACCTGTTTGCAAAGGCATATAATAGCCTCTCCTGTCACTCTGTGTCTCCGTGGTATGACCTGGCTATGTCCTCGGATTAATGTTAACTGCCTTGCTTTATGTTCAGTTGCGCCTTAGAGTTCATCAGCGCTATAAAAGTCCACATTAGATTAGATTAGCTATTGGAATAGACACCCAAGTTACTCACCATGTTGTAGCTATGGAAAAAGTAGCTGAATAACATATTTTAACAAAATGCTCTAAATGCAATACTTTTCAAGTTATAGGTGATTTAGTGCTTCATCTGCATCAAAAGACAGACCCAAAGGTGCAACAAGATTTTAAAGGTCAAGGTCACTACGACAAGATCAAAGGTCAAATCAAGGTCACACCATGATGTTGCACACATACAACCCCTAACCAATGTCCCTACCAAGCATCCATTTCCTACACCTTACGGTTTCTGAGATATAGCCCGGAAAAGATTTTATAGGTCAAGGTCACTACGGCAAAGTCAAAGGTTAAATAAAGGTAACACCATGACGGTGCACACCTACACCCCCTAACTAATGTCCCTACCAAGTATCAACTTCCTACACCTTACGGTTTCCGAGATATAGCCCGGGCAAGATTTTATAGGTCAAGGTCACTACGGCAAGGTCGAAGGTCAAATCAAGGTCAGACCATAACGTTGCACACCTACACCCCTTAACCAATGTCCCTACCAAGTATCAACTTCCTACACCTTACGGTTTCTGTGATACAGCCCGGACAAACTTTTCCCCCCACCCGACCGACCGCCCGCCCAACCTTCCGGACAACATGGGTGAAAACAATACCCAGACAGCCCTTAAGGGCTGTGGGGTAAAAATTATTTTTAAAATTTATAATAAAAAAAACTTTTAAAAGATCCAGCCTTAATACTCACACAAGGGAATCTACTGGTGGCCTAGTACATATATGCAAAATAAGAGAGAAATCCCTGCAATAGTCACACAAGGGAATCTACTGGTGGCCTAGTACATATATGCAAAATAAGAGAGAAATCCCTGCAATAGTCAATGAGAAAAATGTGATAAAGTGTTGAAATTTTCACACCTTTGGTGTGGGTACCTCCCTTGTAATGGCTCTATCAAACAGACGAACAGACAGATTTGCATGCCTTGAACAATTTTTCATCCTCGATAGATAAGGTATCTTTTAAAAAAACAGCATGTCTCCAGGCCTTGTAGTTTTGGAGGAGAAGTAGTCAGCCGACATAAAAATGAAAACGGAACCACATTTTATATGAAAAATAGCATCAGAGATGCCCGTACCCCACAGCCTAGGGAAATATTTTTAACACCATGAGATGTAGAAGTACTGTATAAGTACAAAGTTCAGGATACTTTCAGAGCACGGTCAGTTATATAAAGGTCCAAACAATGTTTAAATAGAGGAAATAATGTTTAAGAGTAAGATAATGCATGCACTCTTTATCTACACCTGGCATGGCCGAATTATGGTTTAGGTGTTTTGAATATTACCATGCATACAGAAGTGGTAATACATTCAACGAATGCTTATGTGTGGTGTTGGAGCAAAATCTGTGGCTCACTTGATGAAATTCCATCTGTTACAATGGGAAGTTGTAAAAGTAAAATTCTTAATGAATTCTAACATGACTTAAACAGTGCTTAATCTGCATCAAAAGACACACCCAAAGGTGCAACAAGATTTTAAAGGTCAAGGTTACTAAGGTCAAATCAAGGTCACACCATGATGCTGCACACCTACACCCATTAACCAATGTCCCTACCAAGTATCAACTTCCTACACCTTACAGTTTTCGAGATATAGCCCGGACAAGATTTTATAGGTCAAGGTCACTACGGCAAGGTCAAAGGTCAAATCAAGGTCAGACCATGACGTTGCACACCTACATCCACTAACCAATGTCCCTACCAAGTATCAACTTCCTACACCTTACGGTTTCCGAGATATAGCCCGGACAAGATTTTATAGATCAAGGTCACTACGACAAGGTCAAAGGCCAAATCAAGGTCAGACCATGACGTTGCACACTTAAACCCCCTAACCAATGTCCCTACCAAGTATCAACTTCCTACACCTTACAGTTTTCGAGATATAGCCCGGACAAGAATTTATAGGTCAAGGTCACTACAGCAAGGTCAAAGGTCATATCAAGGTCACACCATGACATTGCACACCTACACCCCCCAACCAATGTCCCTACCAAGTATCAACTTCCTACACGTTACGATTTCTGAGATATAGCCCGGACAAGATTTTATAGGTCAAGGTCACTATGGCAAGGTCAAAGGTCAAATCAAGGTCAGACCATGACGTTGCACACCTACACCCCCTAACCAATGTCCCTATGAAGTATCAACTTCCTACACCTTACGGTTTCTGAGATACAGCCCGGACAAACTTTTTCCCGCCGCCCGCCTACCCACACGCCCACCCATCCAGACACCATGGGTGAAAACAATAGCCCGACAGCCCTTAAATAAAAATCAAATTTTGTATCAGATTTTATGTCTATTTTAGTTGTTTTTAAAGACCCAGTTCACATTTCTTGACTCGAGTATTAAACTTGAAAATTTTAATTACTTAAATGTAGCTTTCATAAGCTACAAGCTTACCATGTGGGACTTAATGCTGTTCTCGGGTTGCCACACCCGGGGCCAACGTCTTAGAAAAAAAGATTGTTCTTGTTAGCCACCGGATATACTGGTAGTTGTCGTCACGTGATAACTTCTGACCAATCGCCCTACTTTCTCGTTGAAATTTTCTAAAACCTACCCCTCAGCTGTAAACAGCGGGGAGGCAGGGTGGGACTCTTCTAAGTTCCACATGGTAAGCTTGTAGCTTATAAAAGCTACATTTAAGTAATTAAAATTTTCAATTTTATTACGCTACAATAGCTTACCATGTGGGACTTAATGCTGAATTCAACCGCCCGGTGGCGGGATTACAGCTGAGACTGGAAGATATGTCATTTTTTTCTAAGATTTGAATTAATATGTATAGAATAGTGCCAGAAATACCAGTCTGAGTCCCATTTACAGTGTCCCGAACCCGGGACAGTGCTAAACTGTCTAGATGTTTGATTGTAGGACGGAAGTGCAGCAGTGCTCACTTCAAGGTCTAAGGGTCCCTGAGGGTCCTTCACGTGTGACTGACCAAGCCAATGGTTGGACATCTCATAAATTTTTTCCACCTGAATATGAGATTAATGACAACTTAATAAGTCCTTAATACAAATTACTTGATAACTAAAAAACAAAATGACCTTACCCGTAACATCTCGAAGGTAAAGGAATACCTAGATCCTGGGAGGGACTCCTGAAGACTTGGTTGTAGCGGATGTGCCCCCCCCCCCCCCCCCCTTTTTTCTTTCCGAGGACAACTGGTCTGAGGGGAAGGATCTAGGACTTGTTGTGCCGCCACTACGGGTCCCAGATACATATTGCTGTCGGACTCTGACCAAGTAAGGTCTTTTAGGTAAAAATTTGTAAATGTGTTGTGAGCTTTCCAGTGACAGGCTTGCATGATTTGGTCCACCGATACCTGAGATTTGTTTCACAGATGGAGTGGAGAAATCCACCGAATTCTCTCTGCACCATTTCTCAAATAGGGCCCACTTTGACTTGTAGATGGTCCTTGTTGATGACCGCTGAGGGGCAGCAATTCTCTCTGCCACCTCCACAGAGAAGCCTTGTTCTTGGAGTTGTCCGCTCCTAGACACCAGGCGTGGAGGTTCAGCTGCTGAGGGTTGTTGTGGAACACATACTTGTGGGACTGTTTGAGTAGGGTCGTTGACACTGGGAGTTGTAGTGGGATCTCTGTTGAGAGCTGCACTAGGTCCCAAAACCAGGGCATCCCTGGCAAGCCTGGGGCTATCACGATCAGGCAATGACATTGCTTGATCTTTTGGATCACCTTGTGAAGGAGAGCCGTAGGAGGGTAAGCATAGGCTGTGAGGTTGGTCCAGTTTATGTTTAGAGCATCTATGTCCCAGGCCTTTGGGTCTGGGATAGGAGATACGTACAGTGGGAGTTTGTGGTTCAAGTGAGTGGCAAATAAGTCTACATGAGGTGTGAACCACTTCTGGCAGATCTGTTTGAACACCTGTGGGTGCAGAGACCATTCTACTGACTGCACTTGGTTGGACCTGGAGAGTAGGTCGGCCATCACATTCAGGCACCCTGGAATGTGCCTGGCTTTTAATGTTATGTGGTAGTGATGGCACCAGGTCATGATCTTCCACAGGAGAGCACACATCTCTGCTGAGTGAGTTCCTCCTTGTTTGTTGATGTAGGCTACCACTGTTGAGTTGTCTGTAGCAACTAACACTGTTTGGTTCTGGCACTGGTCCTTGAAGTCTCGAAGGGCCAGGGAGACCGCCTTCAATTCTAGGACATTTATGTGTAGCCTTTTTTCCCGATCTGACCACAGACCCTTTGTAGAATTTTGGACTAACTGAGCGTCCCAACCTTCGTTTGAGGCGTCGGTAAAGAGTTGGATACTGTGGTCCTTGGGATGAAGGTCTGCGCCTTTCATCACGTTTGAGGGATTTTGCCACCAATCTAGGTGGGCTGCAATGGCTTCTGTCCAAGGAAGGAGGTTGTCCAGCGACTGAGGATATCTCCAGTGCTCCTTGAGATGAAACTGAAAGGGCCTCATGTGAAGGCGTCCCTCCGGGACCATTTTCTCCGTTGAGGCTAGCAACCCAATTAGAGACATCAAACATCTTGCAGTCAAAACACGTTTTGACTTGAGTCGTAGGATCAAATCCTGAAGATTGAGCCATCTCTCTTGAATGGGTTTTACAAGGGCTGAATCTAGATGGTATTCGTAGCCCACGAACGAAAACACCTGAGTAGGTTTCAGTTCTGATTTTTCCTGATTTATTATCCACCCCAAGGACTGGGTTAGGTCTACCACCGCCTGTGTGTTCACTTGGGCTTCCTCCTGAGACTGGGACCTGATCAGCCAGTCGTCCAGGTATTGGTGAATTCTGAGTCCTCTTGAGAGGGCCATTAGTTTCACATCCTTTACAATCATTGTAAAGACCTGGGGGGCTGTGGCCAGTCCAAACGGGAGGGAGGTGAACTGGAACACCTGAGCCTTGTAGCAAAACCTTAGGTATTTCCTTGAGTTTGGGTGGATGGGGATGTGCAGGTAAGCGTCCGACAGATCTATCGACGATACCCACTCCCCTGGAATCAGGGAGGTCCTGATGGACTCTGGAGTTTCCATTTTGAACTTTTCTACGTGTAGAAAAGTGTTGAGCCTGCTTAAGTCTATGACTGGACTCCACCTTTGGTGAGGCTTGGGTACTAGGAACAGGTGACTGTAAAACCCGAGAGATTTTACATTTTCCACCCTTTCGATAGCGTTCTTTGACAGGAGAGACTGGATACAAGTGGCCAAGGCTTGGTCTTTTTGTTGGGCCTTGTACTCTGACAGAATCAGAGGAAATCTGACCAAGTTTGGCTTTGACAGGAATGGCAGAACGTAGCCATTGGTGATAATGTTTAACACGTTCTGAGAACATTTGTTTGTTAGCCAGTCTCTCCTGAAAGAACGGAGGCGACCTCCTACTGGTGGACTGAGTGAGGCTTTGGAGGAGTCATTGGGAAGGGGGGTTTCCACACCCCCTTCCCCTATTGTGGGGTCGAAAACGACCCCTGGAGCCTCTGAAGTTGGGTTTTCCTCTTCCTGAGGGAAAGGATTGGTTACTGCTTTGAGAGGAATTGCCCCCATAGGGGCGTTTCCTGTAGGAGCCTCTTTTCTTGTGGGGACCACGAAAGGGCTTATTCTGGTAGGGTGCGAAACCCTGAGAGTCTTTTGAGGTGCCTTTTTTGAGAAGGAAGTCTTCACCTTCCTTCACAAGTTGAGACTCGAACAAGGACGAGTCCCAAAAGGACGAGTTCCTAAGTTCTTGACGTCTCATTTCCCCTAACTGTGGATGTAAGAGAGTCATCTCGGCTTCGCGCCTAAGCAAGCCGGTATTAGGCATAGAATATAACTCCCTCTGGAGAATATGGGCTAGAGATTTGCTGAGACAGGTGAGGGCCCTGTGTTGAATAAGAACTGTCTTATTCCAGAAATCCATGTACTCAGCGACTTCCTCATATCCACGCTTTGCTGCTTTCTCAAGATTGGCACTTTTCTGAATCCGAGATTTAATCTTCTTGACAGTTGACCTGATGCTATGTTGGCATTTCTCCAAGGAAGCATTGCAAGAAGAAGAAGTTTTGGCAAAGGCAGCGGTGAAGTTGAGGGTTGAGATATTTTGTCTAGCCTGAGGTTCCAGCTCCTTGAGAACTGGCAGGGGAACTTTGGCTACAGGGGCCCCAGGAGGTCTAGGAGTAATACAGATCTTGGCAAAGTCTGTATTCAACTCCTGAATTTTATCCTGAAATGTGGGCTGTCCCACCTTGTACCACTTAGAAGTGGAAGGAGGAGGCTTGACATATTTGCCCTCAGATAAATTGGCAGCTTTAAAGTCATGTTGAAATTTATCAAAGGCGTCCTTGATAACTGAGCTAAGGGGTAGAATAGAGGAAGGACCTCTAGGTCTAAGCTCTTGACGGCCTTTTTCATCGTCCAGACCCAACACTGAAGTTGAAGACCTAGGCATAGATTCCCTGGGGTCAATGAGAGAAAGAATACGCCTGAAGGTGTCTACTTCAGAGTATTGTGAGGGCATGTCAGACAGAGCTACTTCCCTATAATAAGGGGGGTCTGGATCATGTTGTGGAAGGTCTTGATCAGAAGCAGCCCCTGAGGGCTGAGCCCTAGAGGGCTTAGAAGACCTGTGTCTGGCTACAGGGGACTGATCTTCCTCTGAAGAAGATGACACATATCTGGACCTTGATTTGTGTTTACTCTTATCAGAGTGCTTTTTAGGTCTGGAAGAAGGGATCCAAGGTTCGTCGGAATCCTCATTTAGTTGGTCTGAGGCAGAGCCCGGATCAACTGGCTGCTTATGGGTATGCTTTTTGTGAGAGTACGAGACCTCTTTCGGTAGAACCTCAGAGGGTGCAATGTACTGATCCGAGGTATCTTGGTTGAGTACTAGACGAGGAGGGAGTGCTGGACCGTAGTCCACATCCATTGCCTCGGTCTGAATATTAGTACTAGATCTCGGAGGGAGTAAGTCCAGATGGGCAGCATTGTCACTGGATGTACCAGGTTTGGAAGCAGGAAACAAGGATTCTACCTCGGGTTTCTTTTTAATGGTCAACTCCTCTCGAAGTGACTGAAACGCTTCCAACATGGATGCCTGGAAGGAACCCATTTGCTGCTGTAAATGTATATTTAAGAAATCACCCAGGGATTTTTCAATATTTTTCTGAATTTTATTTTGTAAAGCTGTACCTGGGGTGGGTGGGACAGACTTGGCTGGGGTCTTTAAAGACAAAGAACTGAAGGCAAGAGGTTGAGGACGGGGGGGTGAGGTAAAAAGATTGCCAGCAGCACTCTCGAGGTCTGCATTTGATCCAGTGAAGGAATCCCCGTCGCCTTCGCCCAAATGATCGAGTTGATCATCTTTGGAACTAGTTTCCGCCTTTTGCTTTTTAAGATAACGTTTCCTGTGCTGGATTTTTTCAACTGTTCAACTGTGAAAGATTTGACAGGGAGTTTCGAAGGTGACACAGGGGTCATCTCCCTTGCCAGCCTCGCTACAGGTAGGGCAGTAGTTGTGTAAGTCGAAACTAAAGCAAAAGTGGCGGCATTTCTGAGCTCTCGGTTTGTCTTTATTCGCTTGGTGGAGAGACATTTTAAACACAATAAAAGATGTACAATATAATTGCCTGTACCGAGGAACACTCAAAACACGCGAAAGCAAGAAAAATACTTATCCTGTGAAAATAAGAATTTTACAGAATGATCTATGAGATATATTAAAAGAAATATCCGAATATTAGCCTCCACCAATAAGTAAAGTCTGAGAAATAAATGAAAATGTCTGTATATTTACAAACTGCTACCAGTCAATCGTGGCCAACGAGAAAGTAGGGCGATTGGTCAGAAGTTATCACGTGACAACAACTACCAGTATATCCGGTGGCTAACAAGAACGATCTTTTTTTCTAAGACGTTGGCCCCGGGTGTGGCAACCCGAGAACAGCATTAAGTCCCACATGGTAAGCTATTGTAGCGTAATAAAATGAATCATTTCATTTCCGAGTAACCGAAGAATCGTGCCAGCCCTAGTGGCCACACCTGTTTAAAATGGGAGTTTGGACTGACTTTAAATAAGGATCTTCCTTTGACCATCCCTAACACATATACTAAGTTTGCAAAGAAAATGTGGATGTGTTTTGAGTCATTGTGTACACAAGAGAAACACTACAGAGGCAACGCAATGGATCCAAATCCAGTATATCCTCCGACTTTCATCGATATAATAGCACTTACCAATTTTAAAATCTGTGTCTCTGTGTACTTTTTCTAGCATTTTAACCACAGTCATTGTCTGGATCTTGGCAAGCTAAAAGAAGGACATAACAAGCAATCAGTATGAGCAAATGAAGCAGCCACAGCTTGAGTTCGCATAGAACCTGATGACTGATGAGTCACAAAAGCAACAAATAGATAGTAGGGTCAGTTTCAGGAGCAGGTAAAAGCTTTTATGTCCTGGAGATCACAAAAATTTCCAAAGACAAACAGTTTCAGACTTACCATTTCCAAATTACAGGGCAAAATACGTGAAAAATGTCGGAAAAGGGTCACTCGGGTGGGTGTTTATGGTCCTCATACACAGGTTAAATGTCTACTTAAAGCCTTTATTTTTGACGCATATAAAAAGAACATAATAATATATTCCCAGAAGGATTTCAGCTCTATCAGTCACATAGTTTAACAGTCACAGGGCTTAAAAGTGACAAAAAGTCCAAATATTGGGTCTCTGTGGGCCTTTTAGAGACCTTAATGTGACCTTTTAATTAAAGCTTCAGACTTAAAATCTGTCACTTACAAAGATTACACATAGAATGTATATCTACTACAGTTTGAAACTTCTCACACTTACCATTTCCAAGTTACAGAGCAAAATATGTGAAAAATGTCTTAAAAGGGTCACTCGGGTGAGTGTTCATGGTCCTCATACACAGGTTCAATGTCTATTAAAGACCTAAATTTTGGCGCGGCAGACCTGAACCAATATATCCCCGACTTTTGTCTGGGGATATAATTATAGGGCAAAATGTGAAAAATATAGGCAAAATCCCTAAGTAGGGTCTTTATAGGCCTTAAACACAATTTTATCCTCAGTCTTGATTTTCGGCACATGTACTAAGAATATATTAATATGTTCTCAGGTAAAATTTTAGCCAGATGAGCCTCATAGTTTGTAACCTAGAGGGCTCTAAGTGGCCAAAAGTCAAATTTCTGACCTTAAGGTGGCCATAACTTCTTTATTATTGGGAGTTTAAGGTCACCTTAAAATAGGGATATTCCTTTGGGCACCCTTAAAATGTGTACCAAGTTTGAAAAAAAACTAGAGGATCACTTGCAAAAAAAAAAGATAATGTTTTTGCATAGCAAAAACAAAGCATCCCAAAAAGGATATAAAGGTGAGTGCTAAAGTATTAAGAAAATGTTCCGTTTCTAGCCTTATACTGTTGTGGCAACCAAAGTCAGCGCAGTCTGCTCTATCCAGCACGGTTTTCAAGATATAAGCATTGTGGTGTTTTGCAATTTTTGCAAAAAATTCAAAAATTCAAAATGGCCGCTATATTTGGCGAGACAAAAAATATTTTGAAAATTGGCATGGGTACTCTGCAGAGATATCCAGCAGGTCAAAAATTTTGTTGAATTCGCTCCATCTAGCACAGTTTTCGAGATATAAGCATTTTTTGGGTTTCCAAAAATTCGAAAATTCAAAATCGCCACCATTTTTGGTGAGACAAAAATTTTTGAAAACAAGACCACTGCTGCGGTGTGTATCTCCCGCCGAGCATTAAAGGAGAAGAAATAGCTTTTTTCGAGATATTCACAATTTTTCATTTTCGTGTGTGAAAGCTCTTCCAAACGTAAGTGAATGAGTTATTTGAGAAAAATTGGCTATCTGCAATATTTTTAAGAGATAATTCCCATTTACTCCCAAAAGTAGATGAATGAGTTATTTGAGAAAAATTGGGTATCTGCAATACTTTTAGAGATGATTCGCATTTACTCATTTTGAGTAGGTGAGTAATTAGCTATGGGTCTGAAACTTCACCATGTGAAAGCTCTCCCAAAAGTAGGTGAATGAGTTATTTGAGAAAAATTGGCTATCTGCAATACTTTTAGAGATAATTAGCATTTACTCATTTTGAGCAGGTGAGTAATTATCTACGGGTCTGAAACTTCACCATGTGAAAGCTCTCCCACAAGTAGATGAATGAGTTACTTGATAAAAATTGGGTATCCACAATGCTTTTACAGATAATTAGCATTTACTCATTTTGAGTAGGTGAGTAATTAGCTACAGGTCTGAAACTTCACCGAGTGAAAGCTCTGCCAAAAGTAGGTGAATGAGTTATTTGAGAAAAATTGGCTATCTGCAATACTTTTAGAGATAATTAGCATTTACTCATTTTGAGTAGGTGAGTAATTAGCTATGGGTCTGAAACTTCACCATGTGAAAGCTCTTCCAAAAGTAGGTGAATGAGTTATTTGAGAAAAATTGGCTATGTGCAATACTTTTAAGAGATAATTAGCATTTACTCATTTTGAGTAGGTGAGTAATTATCTACGGGTCTGAAACTTCACCATGTGAAAGCTCTTCCAAAAGTAGATGAACAAGTTATTTGATAAAAATTGGGTATCCGCAATAGTCTTAGAGATAATTAGCATTTATTCATTTTGAGTAGGTGAATAATTAGCTACGGGTCTGAAAATTCACCGAGTGAAAGCTCTCCCAAAAGTAGGTGAATTAGTTATTTGAGGAAAAGTGGCTATCTGCTATACTTTTAGAGATAATTAGCATTTACTCATTTTGAGTAGGTGAGTAATTAGCTATGGGTCTGAAACTTCACCATGTGAAAGCTCTCCCAAAAGTAGATGAATGAGTTATTTGAGAAAAATTGGCTATCTGCAATACTTTTAGAGATAATTCGCATTTACTCATTTTGAGGTGAGTAAATATCTACGGGTCTGAAACTTCACCATGTGAAAGCTCTCCCAAAAGTAGATGAATGAGTTATTTGAGAGAAATTGGATATCTGCAATACTTCTAGAGATAATTCACATTTACTCATTTTGAGTAGGTGAGTAATTACCTACGGGTCTGGAACTTCACCATGTGAAAGCTCTCCCAAAAGTAGATGAATGAGTTATTTCAGAAAAATTGGGTATCTGCAATACTTTTAGAGATGATTCGAATTTACTCATTTTGAGTAGGTGAGTAATTAGCTATGGGTCTGAAACTTCACCATGTGAAAGCTCTTCCAAAAGTAGGCGAATGAATTATTTGAGAAAAATTGGCTATCTGCAATACTTTTAAGAGATAATTCGCCATCTAGCACAGTTTTCGAGATATTAGCATTTTTGTGTTTTGCAATTTTTGCGAAAAATTCGAAAATTCAAAATGGCCGCCATTTTTGGTGAGTTAAAATTTTTTTTGAAAATTGGCATGGCTACTCTGTAGAGATACCCTGCGGGTCAAAAATTTCGTCGAAAATGCTCTATCTAGCACGGTTTTCGAGATATAAGCACTTTTATGTTTTGCAATTTTTCATAAAATTCGAAAATTCAAAATGGCCGCCATTTTTGGCGAGACAAAAATTTTTTCAAAATTGGGATAGCTACTCTGCAGAGATACCCTGTGGGTCAAAAATTTTGTCGAAATCGCTCTATCTAGCACGGTTTTCAAGTTATAAGCATTTTTGTGTTTTCCTTATTTGGAAAATTCATAATGATTAATTAATTATTATTTACTCGGCCATTTCTTAACCAATCAATGCCAAAATCTAATGATTTCCAGATTTTAATAGAATGAATGTATTTGCCAAGTTTCAGGTGAATTGATAAAATCCCTTTCAAGTTATCATCCGGACAAGCTTCCCCATCGAAAAAAGACATTTCTGGTCATGTGACCTCTCTGATTGGTTGAAATGTCACTGCAGCATATTCAAAAAAATTCCCCAAGGCTACTGCCTAAACCTGCCAAATTTGAAAAGAATCCGCCTAACGGTTACAGAGTTATAAGGAAAACAAAATGCGGAGCCGGCGGAGCCTGAAGCTCTCCCATACTCAAACAAGCGTCCCTTGCGGGACGCTTAATAATACGCGAGTTATAAGCACTTTAAGTTTGGCTATCTTCGTTTGACCTGGAAGGAGGGGTCTAAGGTGAAATCCGACCACACCAAAAGATTCCCAGCCCATGATTTTCTATAGGTTGGTTTTCCATTCCAAACCTCTAGGACCAATAATAAGCGAGTTATAAGCACTTTTAAGTTTGGCTATCCTCATTTGACCTTGAAGGAGGGGTCCAAGGTGAAATCCGACCACACCAAAAAATTCCCAGCTCATGATTTTCTATAGGTTGGTTTTCATTCCAAACCTCTAGGACCAATAATAAGCGAGTTATAAGCACTTTTATGTTTGGCTATCCTCATTTGACCTTGAAGGAGGGTTCCAAGGTCAAATCGGACCATATTAACAGATTCCCAGCCCATGATTTCCTACAGGTTGGATACAATGATTTACTCAACAGTGAGAACCTGAAAGAAGCTATTGCTCAGCTATGCCATGACATAGAGGTCTGCAATTTCACTATGTTATAGCTGACCAAAACGTCTGTGAATAACATATTTAACAAAATACTCTAAATGTAATAGTTTTCAAGTTACAACTGATTTACTCAAGAGTGAGAACCTCAAAGTAACTATTACTCAGCTATGCAATGAGCTACATGTCTGAATTTTTGCTCTGTTATAGCTGACCTAAAAGTAGGTGAACAACATATTTAAGCAAAATACTGTAAATGCAATAGTTTTCAAGTTACAACTGATTTACTCAATAGTGAGAACCTGAAAATAGCTATTTCTCCGCTATGCCATGAGCTATAGGTCTGTAATTTCACTATGTTATAGCTAACCCAAAAGTAGGTGAACAATATATTTTAACAAAATACTCCAAATGCAATATTTTTCAAGTTATAGCCGATTTACTCAACAGTCAGTGCCTGAGAATAGCTATTGCTCAGTTGTGCCATGAACTACAGGTCTGTAATTTCACTATGTTATAGCTGACCCAAAAGTAGCTGAATAACATATTTGCACAAATTTCTGTAAAGGCAATAGTTTTCCAATTACAACTGATTTACTCAACAGTGAGAACTTCAAAGTAGCTATTACTCAGCTATGCAATGAGCCACAGGTCTGGAACTTCACTATGTTATAGCTGACCCCAAAATAGGTGAATAACATATTGCAACAAAATACTCTAAATGCAATAGTTTCCAAGTTATAAGTGATTTACTCAACAGTGATAACCTAAAAGTAGCTATTACTCAGCTATGCCATGAGCTACAGGTCTGAAATTTTACTATGTTATAGCTGACCCAAAAGTAGCTGAATAACATATTTATACTAAATTCTCTAAATGCAATAGTTTTCAAATTATAAGTGATTTACTCAAAATTGAGAACTTCAAAGTAGCTATTACTCAGCTATGCAATGAGTCACAGGTCTGGAACTTCACTATGTTATAGCTGACCCCAAAATAGGTGAATAACATATTGAAACAAAATACTCTAAATGCAATAATTTCCAAGTTATAAGCGATTTACTCAACAGTGATAACCTCAAAGTAGCTATTACTCAGCTATGCCATGAGCTACAGGTCTGAAATTTTACTATGTTATAGCTGACCCAAAAGTAGGTGAACAACATATTTAAGCAAAATACTGTACATGCAATAGTTTTCAAGTTACAACTGATTTACTCAATAGTGATGACCTAAAAGTAGCTATTACTCAGCTATGCCATGAGCTACAGGTCTGAAATTTTACTATGTTATAGCTGACCCAAAAGTAGCTGAATAACATATTTATACGAAATTCTCTAAATGCAATAGTTTTGCAATTACAACTGATTTACTCAATAGTGAGAACCTCAAAGTAGTTATTACTCAGCTATGCAATGAGCTACAGGTCTGAAATTTCATTATGTTATAGCTGACCCAAAAGTAGGTGAACAACATATTTAAGCAAAATACTGTAAATGCAATAGTTTTGAAGTTACAACTGATTTACTCAATAGTGATGACCTAAAAGTAGCTATTACTCAGCTATGCCATGAGCTACAGGTCTGAAATTTTACTATGTTATAGCTGACCCAAAAGTAGCTGAATAACATATTTATACGAAATTCTCTAAATGCAATAGTTTTCCAATTACAACTGATTTACTCAATAGTGAGAACTTTAAAGTAGCTATTACTCAGCTATGCCATGACCTACAGATCTGAAATTTCACTATGTTATAGCTGGCCCAAAAGTAGCTGAATAACATATTTATACGAAATTCTCTAAATGCAATAGGTTTTAAGTTACAAGTGATTTACTCAATAGTGAGAACTTCAAAGGAGCTATTACTCAGCTATGCAATGAGCCACAGATCTGAAACTTCACTATGTTATAGCTGATCCCAAAATAGGTGAATAACATATGAAACAATATACTGTAAATGCAATAGTTTCCAAGTTATAAGCGATTTACTCAACAGTGATAACCTAAAAGTAGCTATTACTCAGCTATGCCATGAGCTACAGGTCTGAAATTTTACTATGTTATAGCTGACTCAAAAGTAGCTGAATAACATATTTATACGAAATTCTCTAAATGCAATAGTTTTGAAGTTATAAGCGATTTACTCAACAGTGATAACCTAAAAGTAGCTATTACTCAGCTATGCCATGAGCTACAGGTCTGAAATTTTACTATGTTATAGCTGACCCAAAAGTAGCTGAATAACATATTTATACGAAATTCTCTAAATGCAATAGTTTTTAAGTTACAAGTGATTTTACTCATGATGGAAGTTACTGAAAAGCCCAAAAGTAGCTATTACTCACTTAGCTATTGAGACAGGCACCCAACTTACTCACCATATTGTGGCTATGAAAAAAGTAGCTGAATAACATATTTTAACAAAATGCTCTAAATGCAACACTTTTCAAGTTATAAATGATTTTGTGCATGATTTCATGAATTTTAATGCATTAAAAATTATTAAAAAAAATTATTTAAAAAAAAGTAAGACAGATCCAGGTCTCATACTCACACAAGAGAATCTACCTGTGGCCTAGTACATATATGCAAGATATGAGAGAAATCCCTGCAATAGTCACTGAGAAAATTGTGATTAAGTGTTGAAATTTTTACACTTTTGGTGGGGGTACCCCCCTTGTAATGTCTCTAGCAAACAGACGAACAGACAGATTTGCATGCCTTGAACAATTTTTCATCCTCGATAGATAAGGTATCTTTTAAAAAAAACAGCACGTCTCTAGGCCTTGTAGTTTTGGAGGAGAAGTTGTTCACGCGGACGCGGACGCCCACGCCGCAGAGTGACGACATAATGTCAGCTGACTGGCAAGTCAGCTGACATAAAAATGGAAAAAAATAGGAGCCAGAGGATTTTATTCCAATTTGATGACTTTAAGCAGGCCATATGTCCATTAACATTTTGAATTTAAGGTCACCATAAAGTCAGGACATTCCTTTGGCAAATCTTAATATATGTGGCAAGTTTGGCTGAAAAAAGTGAAAAACTAAGTGAACTGGAGGGCTAAAACCCCCTTTTTGACATTAAGGCGACCTAGGCGACCTTAAGATTGCAGATACAGGGCTAAAACTTCGGCATGTGAAAGATTATCAAAAAGTAGCTGAATAAGTTATTCCAACAAAACGCCGAAATCCTCACCGTTTTTGAGATACAGACCAAGTACCCATTTTTTAAAAATTTACGAAAATAAAATGCCTCCCATTCAGGCATCTATGGTCCGATTGATGAGAAAATCCTTTCCAACCTTGGAAATTTGGTCTAGAATGTACGTGATAAATTTTATAGCACAGGTGTGTGTGCTTTTTTCCGAAACGCGATGACGGGGGTGTTTTGGAGTTATGCTTAAGGTTACCTTAAGTAAAGCTTAAGGTCTGCGTAAAGTATCCCAAAAATTTTTCCCGCCCCTATAGTTTTAAAGAAAGGTAACAAGGAAAGAAAAATATGAAAGGCTAAGAAGTTATTCAAGGGAGACCATAATCCTGCGGCGGTGATCAGTCGAACTTCGGTGAAAACAAATAAGCGTCCTTGACGGGCCGCTTAATTACACTAGTTATTACTAAACTGTAATTTAATCAAACAAGTTAATCTTATGTATTCGGTTAAACAGCAGTAATTGTCTACTTAAGAACCTTGCTTTGCTTTTAACAATTATGATTATGTTAATTGTTTTCCTTAAACATGTAAAAATACCTTAAAGCCACTCAAGCACAAGTGAAACAAATCAAGTTCAAAAGTAATGCTGGGACATGAGGTAAATCTTAACACTAATCCAGTCAACAAGTCACACACATAGTCATCAAACAAATCAACATAAAAAGAGTCTTGAAACAATAGATAAATCACAATGTAATCCCCTTGCCTAATCACTCCCCAGAAGTAAAACAATTAAGCTCAAAGGAGTGGTTGAACGATAGACATCTTGTCAGCTAATGACCCCATTGTCAAACATATTAACTGCCTTGGAATGACAAATGAATTCAAACCAATCCTATAAATGCATACTGAAGTAAATAAAAGGGATAAATATATAGGTAAAATAGTTAATAATATTATTTCATTTTGGGAATAAAAACTACCTGTGCATATTATAAGTTGGGCTAATATCTGTAAGCAAATATTTAGGAAGGATAAAAAAAAAAATTTAAATAACAATAGCAATTCACAATCATAGGCTGTTGAATTAAAATTTTAGTACTGAAATAAACTGGTTGATTCAACAGTCCGCGAAGTATGACATAATGTTTTGCTAATATAATAATAACAATAATAATACTGGGCTCTTATATAGCGCTTTTTCTATTATTAGCTCAAAGCACACGTCCTTGAAGGGTCAAGTGGGTAAAAACAAACGTAGAAATCTAAACCAGGAAGTGATTTTTACACAGTGAAAAATACCAATAATATATGTTTCATTGCACAACACACATTGGAATTAATTTTTATTAAAAATGTGCATACTAATCCACGAAATATTGTTTTTTTACCAGGAGATTTTCTAAAGTATTGTTTTAAGCCATCTAAGGTGGGCGAAAATAGGGGGATAAACAGAATAACCAATCCATAAACAAGTGCTAGTTTTTCGTTTAATATCTTGGAAGCTCTGTAAGCTATAGATAGGTTATATGCATCACTAGAAAGTATTTAAACAGAGCTCCTGCTTGTTTTTTTCTTGCATTAAAAACCAACCAAAAATGGCAAGTTAAAAAAGAAATTTTAAATATTTATTGGCCCCCCCTTTATAATTCAATCTTTAAATTTTAAATGTGGACTTCACAATCATTAAATACAAAATAATTCATGTAAATCCGTGGGGATTCTCTCAAGTGTGTTTACAGGAAAAAGATAATATTTTATTTTTTTTATGACAAAAGACACAAAACCTCTATTTTTGAAGGTATTTGTTACTCTATTAGTGTATCAGTATGGCCACCTTATGTGGAAGATAAACCTGATTTTATAATTCCCAGGAATCCTTCATATGAGGCAGAAATCTGGAAAGATTGTGGATACTTAGTAACTGTGTACCTGAATACTTCAAAATGAGGTCCTCTGTAGCTTTGAATAAAAGTACAATAAGTCAAAAAAATATCTACTGTATAAGAGAGATTGCTAAAGGGAAAGTGTGTTAATGTCATACAAGAATTTTTTTCATATTAAAAATATTATGACAAGATCATCTGACTCACTATCTGTATCGGCCTGAACCTGGCCCAGGAACTAAGATGGTCACCCATCCTAGTACTAACCAAGCCCAGTCCTGCTTAATTTCAGTGATCAGACAGCAGCACTGCAAGATTGGACCAATAGTGGCCCAATAGAGGTCAAATGTAGAGATGTACAGCCTAAACAGTGGTTAAAAAGCTACAGATGGCCCAATATGTTGGCCTCAGGGTAGCAAAAACTGACCATGTATTACCAATAGCCAATGTTGGTCCGATGGTGTCATATATTACATGTATGTATAAGAGTACTCAGAGTCCACATACCTCCACCAAGGTCCAACACCTCCAATATTGCTTGTGAGAAAAATTATAAGTTGTCCTTCAAAAAATTAATAACTTCAATGGCATCATTATGATTAATGAAATGCCCTGGGAATTAAACCCAGTTAACATACCTCTTATGTTCATGAATTAATAAGAATTGCTATTTTTTTTTAAATATATAGAAAATAGCAAAAAATATCCAACATTTATACTCATCAAACCATATATATAAAATATTAAATATCATATATCCAACATATTCTGATTCAAATATGAGCCATGTATTATTACAGATGGAGATTATCCACAGGTTCATAAAATTATATAAGGGGTCTCTAGAGGTCGTGTTATTATTTGATATTGTTCATATTTTGATTGGGCATTAAGTGCTATAAAAGATTATTTTTGCATGAGGCACGTTTTGCTGTTATTATCCACCATTTTGTTTGAATAATAAGTAAAATACATCAGTTCAGAAAAATAACACCAAAAAAGGAGTCATATGGATTGCAAATGAATGTAAAAAAGTAGAGTCTTTTCAATCTTATTGTTTTACATCCATTTCTCTATGGATGTTAATGCAAAAGAAACGAGAAAGAAGCCCTGTAATAGTACCTTTGTAAAAAATATGTATATAGCACACTGTAGATTAAAAGGCGTCAGAACTACCAACAAAAAATCAATCCTTGCTGGCGAATTTTTAAAAGCCAATTTAACATTACAACTGGGCGAAAATAGATGATTTTTGTAAAAACTGCTGCAAATATTTAAGATAAATTCTATTTTTGTAAATAGAACTAATTTAAATAATTTATTCGATGTCACTCCACCCACGGAAAATGTGTACCGAGATCAGAAGAATGCATCTGCTGCCTTTGAAAAGCTAAATAAGTGCCTAAATGATGTTAAAGAGTGGATGACAACTAGTAAGCTCAAACTGAATCCTGATAAGACTGAGTTTATCATCTTTGGTTCGAAGAGACAAAGGGATAAGTTGAAAGCATGTTTTCCAATTGATATCCTGGGCAACTCACTCTGCCCTGCAGATTCAGTAAAAAATCTGGGTGTGTGGCTTGATTCAGATTTCTCTTTGTCCAAGCATGTTCAGAATGTCTGCAAAAGTTGTTTTGTTAAACTCCGTGACTTCAGACATGTCAGGCGGTTTCTTACTCATGATGTTTCTGTGCTTGTAGCCAACGCTCTTGTTAGTAGTCGGTTGGATTACTGCAACTCACTTTTCAGGAGCCTGTCCAAGTTCAATCTACGCAAATTACAGTGCATCCAAAATAGTGCAGCTAGAATTGTATCAAACACCAGTCGATACACCAGCATAACTCCTGTGCTAAAGAAACTGCATTGGCTTCCTGTTGAACAGCGCATTGTGTTCAAGACAGTCACACTTGTTTATAAGCATCTTCACACAGGTTTTCCCAGGTATTTTTCACCACATCTTTCTTCCTACAGCAGTTCTTATAGTACCAGGCGAAGTCAAAGTGGTGGTAATTTCCTAGTTATTCCAAAGTTCTGCCCCTCTGTTCATAAATCTGTCAAACAGTTTGGTAATAGTTTTGCGTTTGATGCTCCTACTGTGTGGAATACTCTCCCTGATGTGATTCGTGCCTCTCCATCCCTGGCCTCCTTCAGAAAACAGCTTAAAACCTACCTGTACACCAAAGCATATCCACCCTAGCCTGAATCATCCTCCTGGCGTTCTCCGTGGTGTTCGACCCCTGTTATGTCCCTGGACACAGAATTTTGTTGACTGCTTTTTGTTTTGTTGCGCCTTAGAGTCCTCTTGTTTGGGGAGATTAAGCGCTATAAAAGTCCAATTAGAATTAGAATTAGAATTAGTACACGGAACACATGGAGGAAACAATAACCATCAATTAATCACTCACTTTATCCCTATTTTTCACATACATAATATAACACCTGCATTTAATCCCCCATTTAATCTCTTTCAACACTTTAACTCAAGATGTCAACACACACAACTACGTAAGTACACTTTTGCAGCATTCGTGGTGGAGTGGGTTTAACAGATTATCATCAGAATTCAAAATCCAATTGGGCTTTCCTCACTAATTGCATTTCATTGTGACACCTTGTAACTTAGTCCACCCCACCAATTGCATTTCATTGTGACACCTTGTAACTTAGTCCACCCCACTAATTGCATTTCATTGTGACACCTTGTAACTTAGTCCACCCCACTTAATAACAGAATTCAAAATGCACTTGGGCTTTCCTCACTAATTGCATTTCCGTGTCTAATTTACTCTAACCCACTAATTGGACTTTGGTGAATGTTAGGTAATTCAATTATCAAAGAATTGAATATACTGACAACTTACAGTTCACAGAGAATTACAATTTGGAGGGTGTTTCTGTCTATATAAACCCACACCTTTTCAGAGTCAAGCATCAGTTACATTGTCAAAAGAATCAAAATATAATTGAACTAGACAATATTTACCACACCATTGTCTAAACTGCCTTATACAAGCATTTAGTGAATGACTGTATTTCGATTAGACAACTGTGTCATCATCTCATCAGAGGCTAGGATAAAGCTACATTCACTCCCCTGAGGTAGGATTTACCTATCCACCTTGATGCTCCTAACTGATCCTCTTGTAGTCATGGTAACCAGTTCAAATTGAACTGCTGGGGGATTGCAGAAGAGGATCCTTTCTGCAGTAGCTTTCTCACTGAATCACTCATGGTAATTCATTAAAATATGTGTATTTCTGATTAATATGATCTTTTACTCATACAATAAAGCTAATTTAATATGTTCATAATCTGTGACAAAAAGCATCACAGAAATAACTGTTCAGTCTCTTTATGTAGGACGAAAATAGGACCAATTTATGGTTATAAAAGTTTGAATATTGGTGATACTCTCTATATTTTGCATATTAATGTATATGCGTTTTTATGCACATTTATGAGCTCCCAGTCTGACATATGGTGTGATATCAGTAGACTTCACATATAAATTGTGGTTTATCGCCGCACGTCCCATTATCAACCACTTCCTATTATCGACCGGGAGCAATTTTTTCCTTTCTCAGGTCACATAACTGCATTTTGAATTTGTCGATTGGAGAATTGAATGTAAACACCTTCTGAAATAATATCACACAAAACTTTCAAAAAGATGAGGTCAAACCGGTATGAAATTTTAAAAAGTTAAAAAGTGTATGTGATAATTTCTCAATACACTAATGTCCGTTTTTCACAATTAATAATTCTTCAATTTTGTAGTATTTTATAAATGTTTCTGCCACTAATTTCATTTCTCTCCTGCAGAATTCTGTCTATTTTTATTCCAAACCAATAAATAGATCTAAACTGTTCAGAATAATGTGTAATAAACCTGAAGGAGTGATATGGTCCTTATAGGTCCTCTCAGAAAAGTTAAAAATTGTTTCTCAAATATTTGTATTACTTCATTTTAAAAGAAGGTTTTGTTGCATCTTATTGCAGAAAAATCCTGACCATGCCAAGAAGCTTATCTGACCTTTGTATTATTGCAAGCTGTGATTGATGAAGGTCACTCAATTAGAGGCGCAGCCAAGTTTTGAAATATGCTCTTTACTGTCAATAAAAAAGTAGTGATGCATCAGCCCTCAAAACATAAGATCTTCCAGATCCTAATTATTACAATTTGGCGTAAGTTGATACAATAAATTTTATACTTTTATCATTTTCCGTCATCAATAGTATTTTTTATTTATCTCACAACCTTAAGTCTGCTACTTCTAGCTTTAGATGCAACCTTTAGTCATGTGATCGATAATTGGAAGTATGCTTCCTGTATAACATGTGTGACATACCTAAGAAAAACAATCATTTCTGTGCAAAATATCATATCAAACCGGGATATATACATATCAATAGATGGATAACATAATATGACAACAACCAACTGGATATTTGCAAATGTATGTTATTTCATATTATTTATTGTTGATTTTCCTGCTTACGTGGTTGATAAATGGACGTGTGAGGATATATGTGTGGCATATCAGATTGAGGTATTGTTTGTTTGTTTATCAAAAAAACATTTCAAATCTGATATGAAAAATTGTCACTGTAGGGCATAAATCTCCATGCAATAGCGGCCCAATATAAGACAAGAAAAAGATAAGGTGCACTACGGGCATCAGAAAGTGCAATAAGAGTGCCTATCTATTACATGTTTGTGTTCACTGTCAAACATATATGTTGGGAAATCTTAAGAAATATATAAGAACATAAGTGTATGTTTATCAAAAGATTTCCTTTCTAACATACTGTAAAACGTGAATTCAACACTCATATCATTATAAATTTATAATAAATTAGCACTGATAAACAAGCATAATTTTTGTAATTTAATTAATGAAAATCCTGATTATTTTCAAGATTTTTCGCTTGTAAGATAATTATCAGCAGGATATGATGCCTTTTGTGTGAGTTCATTAATGAGTTATCATATTTGACATGAAGGGCTTTAAATTAACCTGTGTGCAGTTAACTCAGTCCCCAGTCTAGTAATGAACTTCCATCAATTGCAATCAAATTGGAGGATTGTGTCCCCCTGAGTGTAGAGTTTTGGAACAAAGGCCAGTGATGTACCAGCTGTTACTTGGCAGTGTAAGGAGATTATTGTCTAGTCTAAGTTGATGCCTGTATTGTAAACAGAATCAAAATATAATTGAACTAGACAATATTTACCACACCATTGTCTGAACTGCCTCTTTATCTTTTTTTTTATCAGTTACATTGTGTTTACACATTGTGTACTACTACTCAAAGATGTCTTCTGTTCTTAGTCTTGGTCAAAAGTTCAATACTTATGATGAATTAGATGCAGCTATTAAACAGTATCAAACACAGAATTTCTGTGTTCTGGTTACTAAAGATAGCAGAAGCATTGAAGCTGCACAGAAAAGATTAGCTCAGAAAAGGCTCAATCCTGAACTCAAGTATAATAAATTGAAGTTTGCTTGTCATCATGGAAGGGAATACAGGAAGAGGGTGACCAAAGGAGAGAGGCAGACAACAATTTCTAAGATAGGCTGTCCATTTAGAATGCATTTCAAAACTACTGAAGACGGCCAGCAACTGATGTTGAAGAATTGGATCAATGAGCACAATCATGAGATCACAGAGGATGTCTACACTCACCACCATAGGACCAGGAAGCTTGACAAGGACACACTGAAGGAAGTCCAGGAGATGCTGAGGGTGGATCCAGACCAAAGACTAGTGAGGCAGCACTTCGCAGATAAGACCTCCAAGGAGATCCGGATGAAAGATGTGCACAACATAGCAAGCCGGATGAAGAATCCTGTGAACACTTCCTTGAATGCAGTGAAAAATTTATGTGAATGGGCAGAAACAAAGTACCCCTCACTATATATGGAACTGGCTGTAGAGGAAGGTGAATCCACAGTATGTGGCATATTCATGCAAGATCCTGAGATGGTAGCAGCATTTCAGAGGTTTCCAGAGGTTCTCCTTATGGATGCCACACATAAGACCAACATCCAAGACATGCCACTGTACACACTTCTCTGCATAGATAGAAATGGAGAAAGTCAAGTGCCTACTGCATTTCTGGTCCAGAAGGAAGATGAGGCCACCATCAGGAAGATGTTATAGATATTTAAGGAGAGAAATCCTAAATACAAGGAAACACTGGTTGTCATGACGGATAAGGATATGACAGAAAGAAATGTGATCATATCAGAGATGCCTCACATATGTCTACAAATCTGCCTCTTCCATGTTTTGAGGACCTTTGGCAGGGAAATTACACCAGACAAAATGGGTATTTCCTCAGGAGAAAAGCCCAGTCCTAACCCATATACAGGAGCTAACCTATTCTGCCAGTGAGGTTGAGTATATGAAGAAGTATGAAGAGATGTGCTTATCGATGTCAACAAGTGTGAAAAATTACTTTGATGTTAATTGGCACCACATACGTGAACAGTGGGTAGAGGGACTGAAGAGCAACCAGATGAATCAGGACCAACAATAGAATTGAATCCTTCTTCTCTCACCTCAAGAAAAGCCTCATCCAAAGGGGAAGCCTGCAAGAACACATAGAGCGGTACATACTTTGCCCGAGTACCCTTAGAAATGAGAGGAGTCATCGTCTACTGCAGGCCCTGAGCAAAGTCCCATGTCAGCCAGTCAGCCCAGAAGACGAGCCATACCAGAAGTTTGTTACTCCCTGTTTTAGGATGATTCAGGATCAACTTAAGACATCCTACAAGGTTGATGTCCTCACAGAAAACACAGTTCAGAGTTCTCAAGGCACCAGAGAGGTCACAGCCACTGATTGTCAGTGTTCATTTTTCACTACCATGAGAATCCCCTGCAAACATATCCTGGCTATTAGACGATTCAACAACTTAAGACACATTCTGCCCAGAATTAGTCAACATTAGATGGACGGCCCAATATTACAACAGTAAGGCCCACATAGCACCTGCAAGACCCAGACTGAGCATTTCTACACAAATGACCCCAAGGAGAGGCTCAGTCATGACAGAAAGAGACAGATACAAGAAGGCAGGCAACCAGCTGATGGAGCTGCAGAATGTTATGTCACAGTGCGGTTCCAATGAATTTGAAAAAATATACAAACTGATATCAGAGTTAATACAGATGTGGAGAGAGGCAAAACAAGTGCAACTAATAGAGATAACAGAAGAAGCCATCCCAGAGGAAAATGGACACACTGAAGAAGAAGTCATCATACAAGAACCCATCCCAGAGGAAAATGGACAGACTAAAGAAGAAGTCATCACAGAAGAACCCATCCCAGCAGATTCAGCTCGAAGTTCACTGCCAGATATACAGGAGTTACACTTTGCCCCAAAATGCAGGAAGAGAGGAAGACCCAAAGGTGCATGCACAACAGCTATAGGCTTGCCAAAAGCTAAGAAATTGAAGAAGACCAGATGTTCCCCATTTCACACTCTAGACATACAATCTAAACAGAAGTTAGTTTTAGGTTGGTTTGTGACTGATAGTGTGGTGACAGATGCGATTCAGAGAAGCCATTTGATAGGAGAGGAGGAGATTGATGTTGTGAATATACCCAGTCAACTGAAGGATAGTCAGGTAGATGTCAACATGCTAAGACGATTCTTTGACAGTGATGGATGGAAAAGAATCATTGAAATCATTGACCAGATTAAGGAAGAAGAATGGAAATGTGGGGAATGCAAACAGGTCTTGAGCAGCTCTGAATCAATTGGCTGTGATTCATGCTTAGAGTGGAACCACCTGACATGCATCAAACTGAAGAAGATCCCAAAGTGTAAGTATTGGTATTGTTCTCATTGTAAAGTATAATGTCAATATTGCTGTTAGCCTTTGTGTATATCTTTGTAAACATTGTAAATGTATAACATTGCTATTGGTAACTTAGTTTTGTGTCTATTTTGTATGTGTTAGTTCATCAATAAACTGTTATGATTGCTACTTGTGAGTTTCATTTGTCTCCATCCCTAGTCATCATAAAACCTCCCACAAAGTTTTATCCACATGACTTTACGATTTTCGAATCCACCAAACGAACCGCTTGGTGACAAAATGGCCGCCTCCATTGCATCATTCCGTGTCGCAAGACAAGATATCTCAACCCACGGAAAACGTGTACTGAGCCTCGCCGTAATTTATTACACTATCTCCATTATAATTTTTGATACCTAATTTTTATGATAAACATGCATATATATATATATATATATATATATATATATATATAGTATATTCATAATTTATATTTTCGCTACTTCCTGGTTCTTCTGTTTGTTTTTACCCACTTCACCTTTCAAGGCCGTTTGCGAAAACGAGGCATCTGAAACTGTGAATTTGCGTATTAGCGCCACCAGTGTACTGTACTGTACCACTACACGGGTGTCATTAATGAGATACGTCATTAATGTTAGACAAGCTGTAATTATATTGTATGAGTTTACGTAGTTACTGTAAATTATTAAGAAATGCAACAAGTGAACACTAACATTAATGACGTCTAACATACATGCAAACACGGTTCCACGGCCATATTGACCTATATTGAGAGCACTGGTTTTGGAGTGTAAACAAACACACGTGCATGTTGTTTACACAGCGAAATGAATCGTAGAAGTTAATTTTTCTTCATATCTGTGATTAAATTTAGTTCATTTACATTTAAAGTATTTTCTTTTACCCTACATGGTAAAAAGAGCTACCTTTACCCACTGGCCTCAATTCAACACTTTGTTTGCAACCTGGACTGGGATTTCGCTGCGGCTGGAGGAGGCCACAGCTAGCATAATGATATGGGTGTAGAACTGCACATTTTACAGTGTCTTAGAAAGGAGGTCTTTTTTATAAACATGTAAATATGTATTTTATAGATATTCTAGACTTCCCAAATCCCAGCACAGCTGTTTGACAATTGACAAAACATGTCATAGATAGTGTTATAATTGCATGTGGTTGATTGTGCATGATGTGTTGATTTCAGTCATATGATTATAGGTTTCAGGCTGAATGCCGCTGATTTGATGAATGTTCCGTGGGGTAAAACCCATGACTAATTGAATTCATTTCATTAGGTACTGAATCTACTATGGTACTTGCGATGTACACATACCTTAATCTGCAATACCTACGGCTATTTAATCCACGCAGTTTTGCAGCAGAATGATTTGTGACTGGCCACTTCCGCCCACCATCTTATAATAACAACGGTCACGTTACGGAGTTTACGTTTTGTTGTCAGTACTATAATTGTTGTCACACTTTGAAGCAATAAACCAGCTAGATACAATTGACTTATTCTTTCCTTTTAATACATGACAGTACTTGATAAAGGATGGAACCAGTATTTTGACCGAGTATGATCCAAGGTCTAAGTGTTAGTAGACAGTAGGTTTCCAGTGTTATGTCTTGTTTTCAATTCTTTTAGATGATTCTGTGGGAATTATTTGAATGTATATACTATAAATGTGATTTCTGATTATTTTTGATACTTTTGTGACTTTAGTGCTTGTACCGATTCAGCCCCAGCAATTGCTGGTAAAATACTTGTTATATTTTGTAAATAAATGTTCTGTTATGTGACATAAAGCTTTCTCTTGACTTTAGTTTAACTCAAGCACGTTACACTCTCTTATTGCCCTCGTGATGCCTGTGGTGCCCTTATGTTTTTCTCTTGGTACTTTATTTTGGGTTTTAACATAGTTTTCAACACTGAATAGGTCATATCACAATGGGGAATTTTATGGGCAGAGGAAACAAGTATATACAGTTTTTGAAGGTTGTGTACTGTAAACTACCGACCATTGGTAAGAAGCTACCAACTTTCCCACTTATGGTCCTAGGTTTGTACTGCAGACCTCAAAGAAGAGAGGTGAGTGTTACCACTGAGGCCCCTACCTTGTTCTTGGAGCTATTCGCTCCTGGAAACCAGGCATGAAGGTTCAGATGTTGTGGATTGTTGTAAACGTTTTTGGGACTGCTTGAGAAGTGTTGTTGACACTGGCAATTGGAGTTGGATGTTCGTTGAGACCTGGAATAGGTCCCGAAACCAAGATATGGCTGGCCAGCCTGGAGCTAAAAGGATTATGGGTCAATTGCATTGATGTATTTTTTGGATCATCCTGTGAAGGAGAGCTGTAGGAGAGAAAGAGTGCTGGGATCTGACCAGTGTATGTTCAGAGCATCTATTTTCCATTAAAAATATGATATGGCAGCCATTTTGTTTTATATAAATGTCCATATAATGTTTATGACAGAGACAATGAATGTAAAGATAAAGAATTAAAACAAGGTATTTCAACAAAAGGATGACAGCCTGTATCAGTATATCCAAATTTATGTGTCTGTAAAATTAATTAATTGACATACAGCTGTCAATGGGAAGAGTTAAGTAACAATACATATAATAATTGATTAAGAGAAATATGCATGGCAGCCTTGGCAGGTGAACACATTTTGGCTGAGACAAGGTTAAAGGTCAAACCATGACTTAACATACCTACACTCACCACCAATGACCCATCCAGATTCAACCTCATCCAACCCCCAACCATACAAAGGAAATCAAAGAGACAATATATTCCCAAGTTCAAACCATTCCACATTATAGTCACACCAGTTAGTTCAGGGTTCTTAATTCTTACCCGTCTATAGTTTAAAACCCGCCACCTGTCTCAATGGTGACAATAAAACCCTCACCACAACACAAACAATTTTGCTTTACAATGGAGGGTTCAAACCTCACAGCTCTCTGTCATCCACAACACAAACAAGTTTGCATTTCAATGGGGAGGGGATTCTGACCATCACAGTTCTGTCATCCACAGCACAAACAAGTTTGCATTTTAATGGGGGGGGGGGGGGGGGATTCTAGCCCTCACAGCTCTCTGTCATCCACAGCACAAGCAAGTTAGCATTTCAATGGGGGAGGATTCTGACCCTCACAGCTCTCTGCCATCCACAGCACAAACAAGTTAGCATTTCAATGGGGGAGGATTCTGACCCTCACAGCTCTCTGTCATTCAGAACACAAACAAGTTTGCATTCCAATGGGAGAGGGTTCAAACCCTGACGCCTATTTTTTGGCCAAAATCCAAATAAGTTTCAAATTCAATAAAGTCAAAATTATTTGAAAGCACACATATTTATTTTTATAGTAAAAACATATCTTCATACAATATTCATAACAAAATCTAATAACAAATACACATAAATGAAACATAAATTATAACTTTTTCATCGATAGATATGGGAAATTGTATTACATGCAAAAAATCCACAATTCTAGGAATGAGGAACTGCTATATTACAGCCGCAGCTGGCATAATTCATTAGAATTCAGTAGTAAATTCTACTTTCAAAATTGAGGAAGAAAGCAGCCAGGAGGAAGACAGAAGCAGCAGCCAGCTACAATTAGCAGCCACAAGGTGTGCAGTAGTGGAGAAACCGTACACGCATTCAGAAGTGAACATTGGTTTCAACCAGATGGTGTCCAGGTACAAATAGCTGCCAATAACCACAAATCCATCCATATCAATTCCAGTTACATATATCCACCAGTAGCTAGCTATGGCTGCCAGTAGCCACATATATCCATTTATACCATGATCAGCCATATTATACCACTAGTAGATATCTATAGCCACCAGTAGTCACCTACACCCATCTATATCAATTCCAACCACATACATCCATCCAGCGTGCGAAATTCGGGGTGGCCCTGTGGCCAGGGGCCACCACTTTTAAGTTAAGGCCACCAGAACTTGACTTTCATGGGCCCCAATGGGCCACCACATTGACTACAACATGCCTCGTGTAGTAATACAATCCAGTGTGCTGTCATTTTTTTTTAAATTGGTTTTCTTTCCCCATGGCTAAGCCCTTAATTATGCATTGTGTTTTACATATTCCAGATTGAGTTCACCCTTAAGTAGCACTGTTTCTCTCACTCTTTCACACACAGGCCAACTTACTTTCCTCCCCCCTCCCTTTATATGTTAAAGCTAGGCAGTGAGTGCGTGTATGTGTGGCTGACTGTAGCCTTGCCACAGGCTTTTGTACAAATAATACACAACTGTTTGACTTCATTAGAAGTATTTTTCATAATATAGACACAAATGTTTGACTGCATTTCAAGTATTTTTCATAATGTTCTCATACACTTACTTAGCCTAGCTTGTCTCCCAGACTAGAAAGGCCTCTAAATACAGAGTGCATTATGGCAAAAATATTTTCATGTTTGCGTCATGATTCAGACAGCCTGGAAGGCCAGGCTAGGCTGAATGTACTGATCCACTGGCAGTTTTGTGTGAGTGAGGGGGGGACTGGTTATAAAGCATATGCCTTGATGGTTTTTCTGCAGTCTTCCCAGTGAAGGTGGAGGGGGAGAACCACTAGTGTACTAACTCTTGCAAGAGTGCAGAAATGATCAGTACTCAGGAAAGTTAAATAAATGAATTGGGGTACAGATGAATTCTTCCAAATTTGGTGTAATTTGTTTGAAAATTAAAGCTACGAGAGAGTTTTTCTTATTTTTAATTGGGCTTTTACAGTGAAATCTGCTTCTCTTCTCACATACATAAAAGTCAATATTTTGCTTTCTGGTGATGTCATTACTTAATGATGTCACAATGCAATTGTTATTGTGAGGTCACAAGCCTAGGGCGTGATACTTGTTGTCTTTAAGTAAAAATATTTCTTCCCGTGTTTTTTGTCTTGAAATTGACATAAAGATAATAAAGAGGGATGTGGTGTATTCGCCATTTTTATTAATTATCATTTCTGTTTTTATTTTTTACTTTTTCTTCCAATCTTTGACAGGCCATCCAAAAAAAAAAAAATTACCATGAGTGATTTTTACCAAGAAGTGACTTTTAAGCAATATTTTTTTACCTTACCCAGCAGTTTATGTTCTTGTGTGCTAATTGTCTATTTGTCTGTCTCTCTGTTTTTTTTTTGGGGTGTGTTTAGATTACTCCAGAACTAATGAACAGATCTTTATTAAAAATTGTTGTGGGTAGGACCTGGCCAAAGGAAGAAGTTACTGAAAAAAGAAAATCTAGATCTTATTTTGGATACAAAATAATCATGAGTTTTCAGGGGTCCCATTTAAATGCATTTTTAATGACTTTAGCTTCTACTTGATATTTCTTCAAAAATTAATTTACATGTTTGGTTTTATTTTATTGTCTTCCTTACAATACTTTATATCACTTGAGAGACTGGTCACATGGAGTCGAGTGTTTCTCTCTGAGTGCATCTTGTATAATTTGTATTCAAGCTGGAAGTTAAAGAAATTTAACATAAATCACTTTTGTATCTTTTTGATTTGTCACTTTTAATAAATTAAAAAGACAATTTGTTAGAAAAATAAAGTGTGTTAATTAGTATTTAAAAAGTTTGGGCCATCAAGTTTTAATAGGGGTCACTGAACTTCAGAACCCAGTGGCCCTATGGGGCCACTACTGATTTGCAACGAATTTCTCACACTGCATCCATCAGTAGCCAACTATAGCCGCCAGTAGCCACATATATCCATTTATATCATGATCAGCCTTATTTTAGACCAGTAGCTATATATAACCACCAGTAGACACCTACACCAATCTATATCAATTCCAACCACATACATCCACCAGTAGCCAACTATAGCCGCCAAAGTAGCCGCCAGTAGCCACATATATCCATTTATATCATGATCAGCCTTATTTTAGACCAGTAGCTATACATAACCACCAGTAGACACTAGGGCTGCAACGATTCTTCGGTTACTCGGAAACGAAACAATTCAGTTT